>OU343049.1:20729905-23129905 GCA_910593695.2 Ocypus olens | reverse complement strand
TTGTCTCAGTTTCTGTAAGTCTCACAAATAATTTTTATAACAAAATAGTGTTCAGAATGTGATTCTGGACTCGAAAAAAAACGAAAATAATTTTTTGAAGCAAAATTAAATTTAATCGTTTTTCGGCGTTTCCAGCAGTTGTCCGAACGATTTACATCAAAAGAAATTTTGCTTGTCTCAGTAGCTGTAAGTCTCACAAATAATTTTTATAACAAAATAGTGTTCAGAATGTGATTCTGGACTCGAAAAAAAACGAAAATAAATTTTTGAAGAAAAATTAAATTTAATCGTTTTTCGGCGTTTCCAGCAGTTGTCCGAACGATTTACATTAAATGAAGTTTTGCTTGTCTTAGTTTCTGTAAGTCTCACAAATAATTTTAATAACAAAATAGTGTTCAGAATGTGATTCCGGACTCGAAAAAAAAACGAAAATAAATTTTTGAAGAAAAATTAAATTTAATCGTTTTTCGGCGTTTCCAGCAGTTGTCCGAACGATTTAAATCAAAAGAAATTTTGCTTGTCTCAGTTTCTGTAAGTCTAACAAATAATTTTCATAACAAAATAGTGTTCGGAATGGGATTCAAGACTTGAAAAAACACAAAAATTAATTTTTGAAGAAAATGTAAATTTAATCGTTTTCAGTTTCTGTAAGTCTCACAAATAATTTTTATGAACAAATAGTGTTCAGAATGGGATTCTAGACTCAGAAAAGACAAAAATAAATTTTTGAAGAAAAATTAAATTTAATCGTTTTTCGGCGTTTCCAGCAGTTGTCCGAACGATTTACATCAAAAGAAATTTTGCTTGTCTCTGTTTTTGTAAGTCTCACAAATAATTTTTATAACAAAATAGTGTTCAGAATGTGATTCCGGACTCGAAAAAAAACGAAAATAAATTTTTGAAGAAAAATTAAATTTAATCGTTTTTCGGCGTTTCCAGCAGTTGTCCGAACGATTTAAATCAAAAGAAATTTTGCTTGTCTCAGTTTCTGTAAGTCTCACAAATAATTTTTATAACAAAATAGTGTTCGGAATGGGATTCAAGACTTGAAAAAATACAAAAATTAATTTTTGAAGAAAATGTAAATTTAATAGTTTTCAGTTTCTGTAAGTCTCACAAATAATTTTTATAACAAAATAGTGTTCAGAATGTGATTCTAGAGTCGAAAAAAAACGAAAATAAATTTTTGAAGAAAAATTAAATTTAATCGTTTTTCGGCGTTTCCAGCAGTTGTCCGAACGATTTACATCAAATGAAATTTTGTTTGTCTCAGTTTCTGTAAGTCTCACAAATAATTTTTATAACAAAATAGTGTTCAGAATGGGATTCTAGACTCGAAAAAAAACGAAAATAAATTTTTAAAGAAAAATTAAATTTAATCGTTTTTCGGCGTTTCCAGCAGTTGTCCGAACGATTTACATCAAAAGAAATTTTGCTTGTCTCAGTTTCTGTAAGTCTCACAAATAATTTTTATAACAAAATAGTGTTCAGAATGGGATTCTAGACTCAAAAAAACGAAAATAAATTTTTGAAGAAAAATTAAATTTAATCGTTTTTCGGCGTTTCCAGCAGTTGTCTGAACGATTTACATCAACAGAAATTTTGCTTGTCTCAGTTTTTGTAAGTCTCACAAATAATTTTTATAACAAAATAGTGTTCAGAATGTGATTCTGGACTCGAAAAAAAACGAAAATAAATTTTTGAAGAAAAATTAAATTTAATTGTTTTTCGGCGTTTCCAGCAGTTGTCCGAACGATTTACATCAAAAGAAATTTTGCTTGTCTCAGTTTCTGTAAGTCTCACAAATAATTTTTATAACAAAATAGTGTTCGGAATGGCATTCAAGACTTGAATAAATACAAAAATTAATTTTTGAAGAAAATGTAAATTTAATCGTTTTCAGTTTCTGTAAGTCTCACAAATAATTTTTATGAACAAATAGTGTTCAGAATGGGATTCTAGACTCGAAAAAAAACGAAAATAATTTTTTGAAGAAAAATTAAATTTAATCGTTTTTCGGCGTTTCCAGCAGTTGTCCGAACGATTTACATCAAAAGTAATTTTGCTTGTCTCAGTTTCTGTAAGTCTCACAAATAATTTTTATTACAAAATAGTGTTCGGAATGGGATTCAAGACTTGAAAAAATACAAAAATTAATTTTTGAAGAAAATGTAAATTTAATCGTTTTCAGTTTCTGTAAGTCTCACAAATAATTTTTATGAACAAATAGTGTTCAGAATGGGATTCTAGACTCAGAAAAAACGAAAATAAATTTTTGAAGGAAAATTAAATTTAATCGTTTTTCAGCGTTTCCAGCAGTTGTCCGAACGATTTACATCAAAAGAAATTTTGCTTGTCTCTGTTTTTGTAAGTCTCACAAATAATTTTTATAACAAAATAGTGTTCAGAATGTGATTCTGGACTCGAAAAAAAACGAAAATAATTTTTTGAAGCAAAATTAAATTTAATCGTTTTTCGGCGTTTCCAGCAGTTGTCCGAACGATTTACATCAAAAGAAATTTTGCTTGTCTCAGTTTCTGTAAGTCTCACAAATAATTTTTATAACAAAATAGTGTTCAGAATGTGATTCTGGACTCGAAAAAAAACGAAAATAATTTTTTGAAGCAAAATTAAATTTAATCGTTTTTCGGCGTTTCCAGCAGTTGTCCGAACGATTTACATCAAAAGAAATTTTGCTTGTCTCAATTTCTGTAAGTCTCACAAATAATTTTTATAACAAAATAGTGTTCAGAATGTGATTCCGGACTCGAAAAAAAACGAAAATAAATTTTTCAAGAAAAATTAAATTTAATCGTTTTTCGGCGTTTCCAGCAGTTGTCCGAACGATTTACATTAAATGAAGTTTTGCTTGTCTCAGTTTCTGTAAGTCTCACAAATAATTTTTATAACAAAATAGTGTTCGGAATGTGATTCCGGACTCAAAAAAAAACCAAAATAAATTTTTGAAGAAAAATTAAATTTAATCGTTTTTCGGCGTTTCCAGCAGTTGTCCGAACGATTTAAATCAAAAGAAATTTTGCTTGTCTCAGTTTCTGTAAGTCTCACAAATAATTTTTATAACAAAATAGTGTTCGGAATGGGATTCAAGACTTGAAAAAACACAAAAATTAATTTTTGAAGAAAATGTAAATTTAATAGTTTTCAGTTTCTGTAAGTCTCACAAATAATTTTTATAACAAAATAGTGTTCAGAATGTGATTCTGGACTCCAAAAAAAACGAAAATAAATTTTTGAAGAAAAATTAAATTTATTCGTTTTTCGGCGTTTCCAGCAGTTGTCCGAACGATTTACATCAAAAGAAATTTTGCTTGTCTCAGTTTCTGTAAGTCTCACAAATAATTTTTATAACAAAATAGTGTTCAGAATGTGATTCTGGACTCGAAAAAAAACGAAAATAATTTTTTGAAGCAAAATTAAATTTAATCGTTTTTCGGCGTTTCCAGCAGTTGTCCGAACGATTTACATCAAAAGAAATTTTGCTTGTCTCAGTAGCTGTAAGTCTCACAAATAATTTTTATAACAAAATAGTGTTCAGAATGTGATTCTGGACTCGAAAAAAAACGAAAATAAATTTTTGAAGAAAAATTAAATTTAATCGTTTTTCGGCGTTTCCAGCAGTTGTCCGAACGATTTACATTAAATGAAGTTTTGCTTGGCTTAGTTTCTGTAAGTCTCACAAATAATTTTAATAACAAAATAGTGTTCAGAATGGATTCCGGACTCGAAAAAAAAACGAAAATAAATTTTTGAAGAAAAATTAAATTTAATCGTTTTTCGGCGTTTCCAGCAGTTGTCCGAACGATTTAAATCAAAAGAAATTTTGCTTGTCTCAGTTTCTGTAAGTCTAACAAATAATTTTCATAACAAAATAGTGTTCGGAATGGGATTCAAGACTTGAAAAAATACAAAAATTAATTTTTGAAGAAAATTTAATTTAATCGTTTTCAGTTTCTGTAAGTCTCACAAATAATTTTTATGAACAAATAGTGTTCAGAATGGGATTCTAGACTCAGAAAAGACAAAAATAAATTTTTGAAGAAAAATTAAATTTAATCGTTTTTCGGCGTTTCCAGCAGTTGTCCGAACGATTTACATCAAAAGAAATTTTGCTTGTCTCTGTTTTTGTAAGTCTCACAAATAATTTTTATAACAAAATAGTGTTCAGAATGTGATTCCGGACTCGAAAAAAAACGAAAATAAATTTTTGAAGAAAAATTAAATTTAATCGTTTTTCGGCGTTTCCAGCAGTTGTCCGAACGATTTAAATCAAAAGAAATTTTGCTTGTCTCAGTTTCTGTAAGTCTCACAAATAATTTTTATAACAAAATAGTGTTCGGAATGGGATTCAAGACTTGAAAAAATACAAAAATTAATTTTTGAAGAAAATGTAAATTTAATAGTTTTCAGTTTCTGTAAGTCTCACAAATAATTTTTATAACAAAATAGTGTTCAGAATGTGATTCTAGAGTCGAAAAAAAACGAAAATAAATTTTTGAAGAAAAATTAAATTTAATCGTTTTTCGGCGTTTCCAGCAGTTGTCCGAACGATTTACATCAAATGAAATTTTGTTTGTCTCAGTTTCTGTAAGTCTCACAAATAATTTTTATAACAAAATAGTGTTCAGAATGGGATTCTAGACTCGAAAAAAAACGAAAATAAATTTTTAAAGAAAAATTAAATTTAATCGTTTTTCGGCGTTTCCAGCAGTTGTCCGAACGATTTACATCAAAAGAAATTTTGCTTGTCTCAGTTTCTGTAAGTCTCACAAATAATTTTTATAACAAAATAGTGTTCAGAATGGGATTCTAGACTCAAAAAAACGAAAATAAATTTTTGAAGAAAAATTAAATTTAATCGTTTTTCGGCGTTTCCAGCAGTTGTCTGAACGATTTACATCAAAAGAAATTTTGCTTGTCTCAGTTTTTGTAAGTCTCACAAATAATTTTTATAACAAAATAGTGTTCAGAATGTGATTCTGGACTCGAAAAAAAACGAAAATAAATTTTTGAAGAAAAATTAAATTTAATTGTTTTTCGGCGTTTCCAGCAGTTGTCCGAACGATTTACATCAAAAGAAATTTTGCTTGTCTCAGTTTCTGTAAGTCTCACAAATAATTTTTATAACAAAATAGTGTTCGGAATGGGATTCAAGACTTGAATAAATACAAAAATTAATTTTTGAAGAAAATGTAAATTTAATCGTTTTCAGTTTCTGTAAGTCTCACAAATAATTTTTATGAACAAATAGTGTTCAGAATGGGATTCTAGACTCGAAAAAAAACGAAAATAATTTTTTGAAGAAAAATTAAATTTAATCGTTTTTCGGCGTTTCCAGCAGTTGTCCGAACGATTTACATCAAAAGTAATTTTGCTTGTCTCAGTTTCTGTAAGTCTCACAAATAATTTTTATTACAAAATAGTGTTCGGAATGGGATTCAAGACTTGAAAAAATACAAAAATTAATTTTTGAAGAAAATGTAAATTTAATCGTTTTCAGTTTCTGTAAGTCTCACAAATAATTTTTATGAACAAATAGTGTTCAGAATGGGATTCTAGACTCAGAAGAAACGAAAATAAATTTTTGAAGGAAAATTAAATTTAATCGTTTTTCAGCGTTTCCAGCAGTTGTCCGAACGATTTACATCAAAAGAAATTTTGCTTGTCTCTGTTTTTGTAAGTCTCACAAATAATTTTTATAACAAAATAGTGTTCAGAATGTGATTCTGGACTCGAAAAAAAACGAAAATAATTTTTTGAAGCAAAATTAAATTTAATCGTTTTTCGGCGTTTCCAGCAGTTGTCCGAACGATTTACATCAAAAGAAATTTTGCTTGTCTCAGTTTCTGTAAGTCTCACAAATAATTTTTATAACAAAATAGTGTTCAGAATGTGATTCTGGACTCGAAAAAAAACGAAAATAAATTTTTGAAGAAAAATTAAATTTAATCGTTTGTCGGCGTTTCCAGCAGTTGTCCGAACGATTTACATCAAAAGAAATTTTGCTTGTCTCAGTTTTTGTAAGTCTCACAAATAATTTTTATAACAAAATAGTGTTCAGAATGTGATTCTGGACTCGAAAAAAAACGAAAATAAATTTTTGAAGAAAAATTAAATTTAATTGTTTTTCGGCGTTTCCAGCAGTTGTCCGAACCATTTACATCAAAAGAAATTTTGCTTGTCTCAGTTTCTGTAAGTCTCACAAATAATTTTTATAACAAAATAGTGTTCGGAATGGGATTCAAGATTTGAAAAAATACAAAAATTAATTTTTGAAGAAAATGTAAAGTCTCACAAATAATTTTTATAACAAAATAGTGTTCAGAATGTGATTCTGGACTCGAAAAAAAACGAAAATAAATTTTTGAAGAAAAATTAAATTTAATCGTTTTTCGGCGTTTCCAGCAGATGTCCGAACGATTTACATCAAATGAAATTTTGCTTGTCTCAGTTTCTGTAAGTCTCACAAATAATTTTTATAACAAAATAGTGTTCAGAATGGGATTCTAGACTCGAAAAAAAACGAAAATAAATTTTTGAAGAAAAATTAAATTTAATCGTTTTTCGGCGTTTCCAGCAGTTGTCCGAACGATTTAAATCAAAAGAAATTTTGCTTGTCTCAGTTTCTGTAAGTCTCACAAATAATTTTTATAACAAAATAGTGTTCGGAATGGGATTCAAGACTTGAAAAAATACAAAAATTAATTTTTGAAGAAAATGTAAATTTAATAGTTTTCAGTTTCTGTAAGTCTCACAAATAATTTTTATAACAAAATAGTGTTCAGAATGTGATTCTAGAGTCGAAAAAAAACGAAAATAAATTTTTGAAGAAAAATTAAATTTAATCGTTTTTCGGCGTTTCCAGCAGTTGTCCGAACGATTTACATCAAATGAAATTTTGTTTGTCTCAGTTTCTGTAAGTCTCACAAATAATTTTTATAACAAAATAGTGTTCAGAATGGGATTCTAGACTCGAAAAAAAACGAAAATAAATTTTTAAAGAAAAATTAAATTTAATCGTTTTTCGGCGTTTCCAGCAGTTGTCCGAACGATTTACATCAAAAGAAATTTTGCTTGTCTCAGTTTCTGTAAGTCTCACAAATAATTTTTATAACAAAATAGTGTTCAGAATGGGATTCTAGACTCAAAAAAACGAAAATAAATTTTTGAAGAAAAATTAAATTTAATCGTTTTTCGGCGTTTCCAGCAGTTGTCTGAACGATTTACATCAAAAGAAATTTTGCTTGTCTCAGTTTTTGTAAGTCTCACAAATAATTTTTATAACAAAATAGTGTTCAGAATGTGATTCTGGACTCGAAAAAAAACGAAAATAAATTTTTGAAGAAAAATTAAATTTAATTGTTTTTCGGCGTTTCCAGCAGTTGTCCGAACGATTTACATCAAAAGAAATTTTGCTTGTCTCAGTTTCTGTAAGTCTCACAAATAATTTTTATAACAAAATAGTGTTCGGAATGGGATTCAAGACTTGAATAAATACAAAAATTAATTTTTGAAGAAAATGTAAATTTAATCGTTTTCAGTTTCTGTAAGTCTCACAAATAATTTTTATGAACAAATAGTGTTCAGAATGGGATTCTAGACTCGAAAAAAAACGAAAATAATTTTTTGAAGAAAAATTAAATTTAATCGTTTTTCGGCGTTTCCAGCAGTTGTCCGAACGATTTACATCAAAAGTAATTTTGCTTGTCTCAGTTTCTGTAAGTCTCACAAATAATTTTTATTACAAAATAGTGTTCGGAATGGGATTCAAGACTTGAAAAAATACAAAAATTAATTTTTGAAGAAAATGTAAATTTAATCGTTTTCAGTTTCTGTAAGTCTCACAAATAATTTTTATGAACAAATAGTGTTCAGAATGGGATTCTAGACTCAGAAAAAACGAAAATAAATTTTTGAAGGAAAATTAAATTTAATCGTTTTTCAGCGTTTCCAGCAGTTGTCCGAACGATTTACATCAAAAGAAATTTTGCTTGTCTCTGTTTTTGTAAGTCTCACAAATAATTTTTATAACAAAATAGTGTTCAGAATGTGATTCTGGACTCGAAAAAAAACGAAAATAATTTTTTGAAGCAAAATTAAATTTAATCGTTTTTCGGCGTTTCCAGCAGTTGTCCGAACGATTTACATCAAAAGAAATTTTGCTTGTCTCAGTTTCTGTAAGTCTCACAAATAATTTTTATAACAAAATAGTGTTCAGAATGTGATTCTGGACTCGAAAAAAAACGAAAATAAATTTTTGAAGAAAAATTAAATTTAATCGTTTGTCGGCGTTTCCAGCAGTTGTCCGAACGATTTACATCAAAAGAAATTTTGCTTGTCTCAGTTTTTGTAAGTCTCACAAATAATTTTTATAACAAAATAGTGTTCAGAATGTGATTCTGGACTCGAAAAAAAACGAAAATAAATTTTTGAAGAAAAATTAAATTTAATTGTTTTTCGGCGTTTCCAGCAGTTGTCCGAACCATTTACATCAAAAGAAATTTTGCTTGTCTCAGTTTCTGTAAGTCTCACAAATAATTTTTATAACAAAATAGTGTTCGGAATGGGATTCAAGACTTGAAAAAATACAAAAATTAATTTTTGAAGAAAATGTAAAGTCTCACAAATAATTTTTATAACAAAATAGTGTTCAGAATGTGATTCTGGACTCGAAAAAAAACGAAAATAAATTTTTGAAGAAAAATTAAATTTAATCGTTTTTCGGCGTTTCCAGCAGATGTCCGAACGATTTACATCAAATGAAATTTTGCTTGTCTCAGTTTCTGTAAGTCTCACAAATAATTTTTATAACAAAATAGTGTTCAGAATGGGATTCTAGACTCGAAAAAAAACGAAAATAAATTTTTGAAGAAAAATTAAATTTAATCGTTTTTCGGCGTTTCCAGCAGTTGTCCGAACGATTCACATCAAAAGAAATTTTGCTTGTCTCAGTTTCTGTAAGTCTCACAAATAATTTTTATAACAAAATAGTGTTCAGAATGTGATTCTGGACTCGAAAAAAAACGAAAATAAATTTTTGAAGAAAAATTAAATTTAATCGTTTGTCGGCGTTTCCAGCAGTTGTCCGAACGATTTACATCAAAAGAAATTTTGCTTGTCTCAGTTTCTGTAAGTCTCACAAATAATTTTCATAACAAAATAGTGTTCAGAATGTGATTCTGGACTCGAAAAAAAAACGAAAATAAATTTTTGAAGAAAAATTAAATTTAATCGTTTTTCGGCGTTTCCAGCAGTTGTCCGAACGATTTACATCAAATGAAATTTTGCTTGTCTCAGTTTCTGTAAGTCTCACAAATAATTTTTATAACAAAATAGTGTTCAGAATGTGATTCTGGACTCGAAAAAAACGAAAATAAATTTTTGAAGAAAAATTAAATTTAATCGTTTTTCGGCGTTTCCAGCAGTTGTCCGAACGATTTACATCAAAAGAAATTTTGCTTGTCTCAGTTTCTGTAAGTCTCACAAATAATTTTCATAACAAAATAGTGTTCAGAATGTGATTCTGGACTCGAAAAAAAACGAAAATAAATTTTTGAAGAAAAATTAAATTTAATCGTTTTTCGGCGTTTCCAGCAGTTGTCCGAACGATTTACCTCAAAAGAAATTTTGCTTGTCTCAGTTTTTGTAAGTCTCACAAATAATTTTTATAACAAAATAGTGTTCAGAATGTGATTCTGGACTCGAAAAAAAACGAAAATAAATTTTTGAAGAAAAATTAAATTTAATTGTTTTTCGGCGTTTCCAGCAGTTGTCCGAACGATTTACATCAAAAGAATTTTTGCTTGTCTCAGTTTCTGTAAGTCTCACAAATAATTTTTATAACAAAATAGTGTTCGGAATGGGATTCAAGACTTGAAAAAATACAAAAATTAATTTTTGAAGAAAATGTAAAGTCTCACAAATAATTTTTATAACAAAATAGTGTTCAGAATGTGATTCTGGACTCGAAAAAAAACGAAAATAAATTTTTGAAGAAAAATTAAATTTAATCGTTTTTCGGCGTTTCCAGCAGATGTCCGAACGATTTACATCAAATGAAATTTTGCTTGTCTCAGTTTCTGTAAGTCTCACAAATAATTTTTATAACAAAATAGTGTTCAGAATGGCATTCTAGACTCGAAAAAAAACGAAAATAAATTTTTGAAGAAAAATTAAATTTAATCGTTTTTCGGCGTTTCCAGCAGTTGTCCGAACGATTTACATCAAAAGAAATTTTGCTTGTCTCAGTTTCTGTAAGTCTGACAAATAATTTTCATAACAAAATAGTGTTCAGAATGTGATTCTGGACTCGAAAAAAAACGAAAATAAATTTTTGAAGAAAAATTAAATTTAATCGTTTTTCGGCGTTTCCAGCAGTTGTCCGAACGATTTACATCAAATGAAATTTTGCTTGTCTCAGTTTCTGTAAGTCTCACAAATAATTTTTATAACAAAATAGTGTTCAGAATGTGATTCTGGACTCGAAAAAAACGAAAATAAATTTTTGAAGAAAAATTAAATTTAATCGTTTTTCGGCGTTTCCAGCAGTTGTCCGAACGATTTACATCAAAAGAAATTTTGCTTGTCTCAGTTTCTGTAAGTCTCACAAATAATTTTCATAACAAAATAGTGTTCAGAATGTGATTCTGGACTCGAAAAAAAAAGAAAATAAATTTTTGAAGAAAAATTAAATTTAATCGTTTTTCGGCGTTTTCAGCAGTTGTCCGAACGATTTACATCAAATGAAATTTTGCTTGTCTCAGTTTCTGTAAGTCTCACAAATATTTTTTATATCAAAATAGTGTTCAGAATGTGATTCTGGACTCGAAAAAAAACGAAAATAAATTTTTGAAGAAAAATTAAATTTAATCGTTTTTCGGCGTTTCCAGCAGTTGTCCGAACGATTTACATCAAAAGAAATTTTGCTTGTCTCAGTTTCTGTAAGTCTCACAAATAATTTTTATAACAAAATAGTGTTCGGAATGGGATTCAAGACTTGAAAAAATACAAAAATTAATTTTTGAAGAAAATGTAAATTTAATCGTTTTCAGTTTCTGTAAGTCTCACAAATAATTTTTATGAACAAATAGTGTTCAGAATGGGATTCTAGACTCAAAAAAAACGAAAATAAATTTTTGAAGAAAAATTAAATTTAATCGTTTTTCGGCGTTTCCAGCAGTTGTCCGAACGATTTACATCAAAAGAAATTTTGCTTGTCTCAGTTTTTGTAAGTCTCACAAATAATTTTTATAACAAAATAGTGTTCAGAATGTGATTCTGGACTCGAAAAAAAACGAAAATAAATTTTTGAAGAAAAATTAAATTTAATTGTTTTTCGGCGTTTCCAGCAGTTGTCCGAACGATTTACATCAAATGAAGTTTTGCTTGTCTCAGTTTCTGTAAGTCTCACAAATAATTTTTATAACAAAATAGTGTTCCGAATGTGATTCTGGACTCGAAAAAAAACGAAAATAAATTTTTGAAGAAAAATTAAATTTAATCGTTTTTCGGCGTTTTTAGCAGTTGTCCGAACGATTTACATCAAATGAAGTTTTGCTTGTCTCAGTTTCTGTAAGTCTCACAAATAATTTTTATGAACAAATAGTGTTCAGAATGGGATTCTAGACTCGAAAAAAAACGAAAATAAATTTTTGAAGAAAAATTAAATTTAATCGTTTTTCGGCGTTTCCAGCAGTTGTCCGAACGATTTACATCAAAAGAAATTTTGCTTGTCTCAGTTTCTGTAAGTATCACAAATAATTTTTGTAACAAAATAGTGTTCAGAATGTGATTCTCGACTCGAAAAAAAACGAAAATAAATTTTTGAAGAAAAATTAAATTTAATCGTTTTTCGGCGTTTCCAGCAGTTGTCCGAAAGATTTACATCAAATGAAGTTTTGCTTGTCTCAGTTTCTGTAAGTCTCACAAATAATTTTTATAACAAAATAGTGTTCAGAATGTGATTCTGGACTCGAAAAAAAACGAAAATAAATTTTTGAAGAAAAATTAAATTTAATCGTTTTTCGGCGTTTCCAGCAGTTGTCCGAACGATTTACATCAAAAGAAATTTTGCTTGTCTCAGTTTCTGTAAGTCTCACAAATAATTTTTATAACAAAATAGTGTTCAGAATGTGATTCTGGACTAGAAAAAAAACAAAAATAAATTTTTGAAGAAAAATTAAATTTAATCGTTTTTCGGCGTTTCCAGCAGTTGTCCGAACGATTTACATCAAAAGAAATTTTGCTTGTCTCAGTTCCTGTAAGTCTCACAAATAATTTTTATAACAAAATAGTGTTCAGAATGTGATTCTGGACTCGAAAAAAAACGAAAATAAATTTTTGAAGAAAAATTAAATTTAATCGTTTTTCGGCGTTTCCAGCAGTTGTCCGAACGATTTACATCAAATGAAGTTTTGCTTGTCTCAGTTTCTGTAAGTCTCACAAATAATTTTTATAACAAAATAGTGTTCAGAATGTGATTCTGGACTCGAAAAAAAACGAAAATAGATTTTTGAAGAAAAATTAAATTTAATCGTTTTTCGGCGTTTCCAGCAGATGTCCGAACGATTTACATCAAATGAAATTTTGCTTGTCTCAGTTTCTGTAAGTCTCACAAATAATTTTTATAACAAAATAGTGTTCAGAATGGGATTCTAGACTCGAAAAAAAACGAAAATAAATTTTCCGAACGATTTACATCAAAAGAAATTTTGCTTGTCTCAGTTTCTGTAAGTCTCACAAATAATTTTCATAACAAAATAGTGTTCAGAATGTGATTCTGGACTCGAAAAAAAACGAAAATAAATTTTTGAAGAAAAATTAAATTTAATCCTTTTTCGGCGTTTCCCGCAGTTGTCCGAACGATTTACATGAAAAGAAATTTTGCTTGTCTCAGTTTCTGTAAGTCTCACAAATAATTTTTATAACAAAAAAGTGTTCGGAATGGGATTCAAGACTTGAAAAAATACAAAAATTAATTTTTAAAGAAAATGTAAATTTAATCGTTTTCAGTTTCTGTAAGTCTCACAAATAATTTTTATAACAAAATAGTGTTCAGAATGTGATTCTAAACTCAAAAAAAAACGAAAATAAATTTTTGAAGAAAAATTAAATTTATTCGTTTTTCGGCGTTTCCAGCAGTTGTCCGAACGATTTACATCAAAAGAAATTTTGCTTGTCTCAGTTTCTGTAAGTCTCACAAATAATTTTTATAACAAAATAGTGTTCGGAATGGGATTCAAGACTTGAAAAAATACAAAAATAAATTTTCGAAGAAAATGTAAATTTAATCGTTTTCAGTTTCTGTAAGTCTCACAAATAATTTTTATGAACAAATAGTGTTCAGAATGGGATTCTAGACTCAAAAAAAACGAAAATAAATTTTTGAAGAAAAATTAAATTTAATCGTTTTTCGGCGTTTCCAGCAGTTGTCCGAACGATTTACATCAAAAGAAATTTTGCTTGTCTCAGTTTTTGTAAGTCTCACAAATAATTTTTATAACAAAATAGTGTTCAGAATGTGATTCTGGACTCGAAAAAAAACGAAAATAATTTTTTGAAGCAAAATTTAATTTAATCGTTTTTCGGCGTTTCCAGCAGTTGTCCGAACGATTTACATCAAAAGAAATTTTGCTTGTCTCAGTTTCTGTAAGTCTCACAAATAATTTTTATAACAAAATAGTGTTCAGAATGTGATTCTCGACTCGAAAAAAAACGAAAATAAATTTTTGAAGAAAAATTAAATTTAATCGTTTTTCGGCGTTTTCAGCAGTTGTCCGAACGATTTACATCAAATGAAGTTTTGCTTGTCTCAGTTTCTGTGAGTCTCACAAATAATTTTTATAACAAAATAGTGTTCAGAATGTGATTCTGGACTCGAAAAAAAACGAAAATAAATTTTTGAAGAAAAATTAAATTTAATCGTTTTTCGGCGTTTCCAGCAGTTGTCCGAACGATTTATCTTAAATGAAGTTTTGCTTGTCTCAGTTTCTGTAAGTCTCACAAATAATTTTTATAACTAAATAGTGTTCAGAATGTGATTCCGGACTCGAAAAAAAAACGAAAATAAATTTTTGAAGAAAAATTAAATTTAATCGTTTTTCGGCGTTTCCAGCAGTCGTCCGAACGATTTACATCAAAAGAAATTTTGCTTGTCTCAGTTTCTGTAAGTCTCACAAATAATTTTTATAACAAAATAGTGTTCGGAATGGGATTCAAGACTTGAAAATATACAAAAATTAATTTTTAAAGAAAATGTAAATTTAATCGTTTTCAGTTTCTGTAAGTCTCACAAATAATTTTTATAACAAAATAGTGTTCAGAATGTGATTCTGGACTCCAAAAAAAACAAAAATAAATTTTTGAAGAAAAATTAAATTTATTCGTTTTTCGGCGTTTCCAGCCGTTGTCCGAACGATTTACATCAAAAGAAATTTTGCTTGTCTCAGTTTCTGTTAGTCTCACAAATAATTTTTATAACAAAATAGTGTTCGGAATGGGATTCAAGACTTGAAAAAATACAAAAATTAATTTTCGAAGAAAATGTAAATTTAATCGTTTTCAGTTTCTGTAAGTCTCACAAATAATTTTTATGAACAAATAGTGTTCAGAATGGGATTCTAGACTCAAAAAAACGAAAATAAATTTTTGAAGAAAAATTAAATTTAATCGTTTTTCGGCGTTTCCAGCAGTTGTCCGAACGATTTACATCAAAAGAAATTTTGCTTGTCTCAGTTTTTGTAAGTCTCACAAATAATTTTTATAACAAAATAGAGTTCAGAATGTGAATCTGGACTCGAAAAAAAAAGAAAATAATTTTTTGAAGCAAAATTAAATTTAATCGTTTTTCGGCGTTCCCAGCAGTTGTCCGAACGATTTACATCAAAAGAAATTTTGCTTGTCTCAGTTTCTGTAAGTCCCACAAATAATTTTTATAACAAAATAGTGTTCAGAATGTGATTCTGGACTCTAAAAAAAACGAAAATAAATTTTTGAAGAAAAATTAAATTTAATCGTTTTTCGGCGTTTCCAGCAGTTGTCCGAACGATTTACATCAAAAGAAATTTTGCTTGTCTCAGTTTCTGTAAGTCTCACAAATAATTTTTATAACAAAATAGTGTTCAGAATGTGATTCTGGACTAGAAAAAAAACAAAAATAAATTTTTGAAGAAAAATTAAATTTAATCGTTTTTCGGCGTTTCCTGCAGTTGTCCGAACGATTTACATCAAAAGAAATTTTGCTTGTCTCAGTTCCTGTAAGTCTCACAAATAATTTTTATAACAAAATAGTGTTCAGAATGTGATTCTGGACTCGAAAAAAAACGAAAATAAATTTTTGAAGAAAAATTAAATTTAATCGTTTTTCGGCGTTTCCAGCAGTTGTCCGAACGATTTACATCAAATGAAGTTTTGCTTGTCTCAGTTTCTGTAAGTCTCACAAATAATTTTTATAACAAAATAGTGTTCAGAATGTGATTCTGGACTCGAAAAAAAACGAAAATAGATTTTTGAAGAAAAATTAAATTTAATCGTTTTTCGGCGTTTCCAGCAGTTGTCCGAACGATTTACATCAAAAGAAATTTTGCTTGTCTCAGTTTCTGTAAGTCTCACAAATAATTTTCATAACAAAATAGTGTTCAGAATGTGATTCTGGACTCGAAAAAAAACGAAAATAAATTTTTGAAGAAAAATTAAATTTAATCGTTTTTCGGCGTTTCCAGCAGTTGTCCGAACGATTTACATGAAAAGAAATTTTGCTTGTCTCATTTTCTGTAAGTCTCACAAATAATTTTTATAACAAAATAGTGTTCGGAATGGGATTCAAGACTTGAAAAAATACAAAAATTAATTTTTAAAGAAAATGTAAATTTAATCGTTTTCAGTTTCTGTAAGTCTCACAAATAATTTTTATAACAAAATAGTGTTCAGAATGTTATTCTAAACTCCTAAAAAAACGAAAATAAATTTTTGAAGAAAAATTAAATTTATTCGTTTTTCGGCGTTTCCAGCAGTTGTCCGAACGATTTACATCAAAAGAAATTTTGCTTGTCTCAGTTTCTGTTAGTCTCACAAATAATTTTTATAACAAAATAGTGTTCGGAATGGGATTCAAGACTTGAAAAAATACAAAAATTAATTTTCGAAGAAAATGTAAATTTAATCGTTTTCAGTTTCTGTAAGTCTCACAAATAATTTTTATGAACAAATAGTGTTCAGAATGGGATTCTAGACTCAAAAAAACGAAAATAAATTTTTGAAGAAAAATTAAATTTAATCGTTTTTCGGCGTTTCCAGCAGTTGTCCGAACGATTTACATCAAAAGAATTTTTGCTTGTCTCAGTTTCTGTAAGTCTCACAAATAATTTTTATAACAAAATAGTGTTCGGAATGGGATTCAAGACTTGAAAAAATACAAAAATTAATTTTTGAAGAAAATGTAAAGTCTCACAAATAATTTTTATAACAAAATAGTGTTCAGAATGTGATTCTGGACTCGAAAAAAAACGAAAATAAATTTTTGAAGAAAAATTAAATTTAATCGTTTTTCGGCGTTTCCAGCAGATGTCCGAACGATTTACATCAAATGAAATTTTGCTTGTCTCAGTTTCTGTAAGTCTCACAAATAATTTTTATAACAAAATAGTGTTCAGAATGGCATTCTAGACTCGAAAAAAAACGAAAATAAATTTTTGAAGAAAAATTAAATTTAATCGTTTTTCGGCGTTTCCAGCAGTTGTCCGAACGATTTACATCAAAAGAAATTTTGCTTGTCTCAGTTTCTGTAAGTCTGACAAATAATTTTTATAACAAAATAGTGTTCAGAATGTGATTCTGGACTCGAAAAAAACGAAAATAAATTTTTGAAGAAAAATTAAATTTAATCGTTTTTCGGCGTTTCCAGCAGTTGTCCGAACGATTTACATCAAAAGAAATTTTGCTTGTCTCAGTTTCTGTAAGTCTCACAAATAATTTTCATAACAAAATAGTGTTCAGAATGTGATTCTGGACTCGAAAAAAAACGAAAATAAATTTTTGAAGAAAAATTAAATTTAATCGTTTTTCGGCGTTTCCAGCAGTTGTCCGAACGATTTACCTCAAAAGAAATTTTGCTTGTCTCAGTTTTTGTAAGTCTCACAAATAATTTTTATAACAAAATAGTGTTCAGAATGTGATTCTGGACTCGAAAAAAAACGAAAATAAATTTTTGAAGAAAAATTAAATTTAATTGTTTTTCGGCGTTTCCAGCAGTTGTCCGAACGATTTACATCAAAAGAATTTTCGCTTGTCTCAGTTTCTGTAAGTCTCACAAATAATTTTTATAACAAAATAGTGTTCGGAATGGGATTCAAAACTTGAAAAAATACAAAAATTAATTTTTGAAGAAAATGTAAAGTCTCACAAATAATTTTTATAACAAAATAGTGTTCAGAATGTGATTCTGGACTCGAAAAAAAACGAAAATAAATTTTTGAAGAAAAATTAAATTTAATCGTTTTTCGGCGTTTCCAGCAGATGTCCGAACGATTTACATCAAATGAAATTTTGCTTGTCTCAGTTTCTGTAAGTCTCACAAATAATTTTTATAACAAAATAGTGTTCAGAATGGCATTCTAGACTCGAAAAAAAACGAAAATAAATTTTTGAAGAAAAATTAAATTTAATCGTTTTTCGGCGTTTCCAGCAGTTGTCCGAACGATTTACATCAAAAGAAATTTTGCTTGTCTCAGTTTCTGTAAGTCTGACAAATAATTTTCATAACAAAATAGTGTTCAGAATGTGATTCTGGACTCGAAAAAAAACGAAAATAAATTTTTGAAGAAAAATTAAATTTAATCGTTTTTCGGCGTTTCCAGCAGTTGTCCGAACGATTTACATCAAATGAAATTTTGCTTGTCTCAGTTTCTGTAAGTCTCACAAATAATTTTTATAACAAAATAGTGTTCAGAATGTGATTCTGGACTCGAAAAAAACGAAAATAAATTTTTGAAGAAAAATTAAATTTAATCGTTTTTCGGCGTTTCCAGCAGTTGTCCGAACGATTTACATCAAAAGAAATTTTGCTTGTCTCAGTTTCTGTAAGTCTCACAAATAATTTTCATAACAAAATAGTGTTCAGAATGTGATTCTGGACTCGAAAAAAAAAGAAAATAAATTTTTGAAGAAAAATTAAATTTAATCGTTTTTCGGCGTTTTCAGCAGTTGTCCGAACGATTTACATCAAATGAAATTTTGCTTGTCTCAGTTTCTGTAAGTCTCACAAATAATTTTTATATCAAAATAGTGTTCAGAATGTGATTCTGGACTCGAAAAAAAACGAAAATAAATTTTTGAAGAAAAATTAAATTTAATCGTTTTTCGGCGTTTCCAGCAGTTGTCCGAACGATTTACATCAAAAGAAATTTTGCTTGTCTCAGTTTCTGTAAGTCTCACAAATAATTTTTATAACAAAATAGTGTTCGGAATGGGATTCAAGACTTGAAAAAATACAAAAATTAATTTTTGAAGAAAATGTAAATTTAATCGTTTTCAGTTTCTGTAAGTCTCACAAATAATTTTTATGAACAAATAGTGTTCAGAATGGGATTCTAGACTCAAAAAAAACGAAAATAAATTTTTGAAGAAAAATTAAATTTAATCGTTTTTCGGCGTTTCCAGCAGTTGTCCGAACGATTTACATCAAAAGAAATTTTGCTTGTCTCAGTTTTTGTAAGTCTCACAAATAATTTTTATAACAAAATAGTGTTCAGAATGTGATTCTGGACTCGAAAAAAAACGAAAATAAATTTTTGAAGAAAAATTAAATTTAATTGTTTTTCGGCGTTTCCAGCAGTTGTCCGAACGATTTACATCAAATGAAGTTTTGCTTGTCTCAGTTTCTGTAAGTCTCACAAATAATTTTTATAACAAAATAGTGTTCAGAATGTGATTCTGGACTCGAAAAAAAACGAAAATAAATTTTTGAAGAAAAATTAAATTTAATCGTTTTTCGGCGTTTCCAGCAGTTGTCCGAACGATTTACATCAAATGAAGTTTTGCTTGTCTCAGTTTCTGTAAGTCTCACAAATAATTTTTATGAACAAATAGTGTTCAGAATGGGATTCTAGACTCGAAAAAAAACGAAAATAAATTTTTGAAGAAAAATTAAATTTAATCGTTTTTCGGCGTTTCCAGCAGTTGTCCGAACGATTTACATCAAAAGAAATTTTGCTTGTCTCAGTTTCTGTAAGTATCACAAATAATTTTTGTAACAAAATAGTGTTCAGAATGTGATTCTCGACTCGAAAAAAAACGAAAATAAATTTTTGAAGAAAAATTAAATTTAATCGTTTTTCGGCGTTTCCAGCAGTTGTCCGAAAGATTTACATCAAATGAAGTTTTGCTTGTCTCAGTTTCTGTAAGTCTCACAAATAATTTTTATAACAAAATAGTGTTCAGAATGTGATTCTGGACTCGAAAAAAAACGAAAATAAATTTATGAAGAAAAATTAAATTTAATCGTTTTTCGGCGTTTCCAGCAGTTGTCCGAACGATTTACATCAAAAGAAATTTTGCTTGTCTCAGTTTCTGTAAGTCTCACAAATAATTTTTATAACAAAATAGTGTTCAGAATGTGATTCTGGACTAGAAAAAAAACAAAAATAAATTTTTGAAGAAAAATTAAATTTAATCGTTTTTCGGCGTTTCCAGGAGTTGTCCGAACGATTTACATCAAAAGAAATTTTGCTTGTCTCACTTCCTGTAAGTCTCACAAATAATTTTTATAACAAAATAGTGTTCAGAATGTGATTCTGGACTCGAAAAAAAACGAAAATAAATTTTTGAAGAAAAATTAAATTTAATCGTTTTTCGGCGTTTCCAGCAGTTGTCCGAACGATTTACATCAAATGAAGTTTTGCTTGTCTCAGTTTCTGTAAGTCTCACAAATAATTTTTATAACAAAATAGTGTTCAGAATGTGATTCTGGACTCGAAAAAAAACGAAAATAGATTGTTGAAGAAAAATTAAATTTAATCGTTTTTCGGCGTTTCCAGCAGATGTCCGAACGATTTACATCAAATGAAATTTTGCTTGTCTCAGTTTCTGTAAGTCTCACAAATAATTTTTATAACAAAATAGTGTTCAGAATGGGATTCTAGACTCGAAAAAAAACGAAAATAAATTTTCCGAACGATTTACATCAAAAGAAATTTTGCTTGTCTCAGTTTCTGTAAGTCTCACAAATAATTTTCATAACAAAATAGTGTTCAGAATGTGATTCTGGACTCGAAAAAAAACGAAAATAAATTTTTGAAGAAAAATTAAATTTAATCGTTTTTCGGCGTTTCCCGCAGTTGTCCGAACGATTTACATGAAAAGAAATTTTGCTTGTCTCAGTTTCTGTAAGTCTCACAAATAATTTTTATAACAAAATAGTGTTCGGAATGGGATTCAAGACTTGAAAAAATACAAAAATTAATTTTTAAAGAAAATGTAAATTTAATCGTTTTCAGTTTCTGTAAGTCTCACAAATAATTTTTATAACAAAATAGTGTTCAGAATGTGATTCTAAACTCAAAAAAAAACGAAAATAAATTTTTGAAGAAAAATTAAATTTATTCGTTTTTCGGCGTTTCCAGCAGTTGTCCGAACGATTTACATCAAAAGAAATTTTGCTAGTCTCAGTTTCTGTAAGTCTCACAAATAATTTTTATAACAAAATAGTGTTCGGAATGGGATTCAAGACTTGAAAAAATACAAAAATAAATTTTCGAAGAAAATGTAAATTTAATCGTTTTCAGTTTCTGTAAGTCTCACAAATAATTTTTATGAACAAATAGTGTTCAGAATGGGATTCTAGACTCAAAAAAAACGAAAATAAATTTTTGAAGAAAAATTAAATTTAATCGTTTTTCGGCGTTTCCAGCAGTTGTCCGAACGATTTACATCAAAAGAAATTTTGCTTGTCTCAGTTTTTGTAAGTCTCACAAATAATTTTTATAACAAAATAGTGTTCAGAATGTGATTCTGGACTCGAAAAAAAACGAAAATAATTTTTTGAAGCAAAATTTAATTTAATCGTTTTTCGGCGTTTCCAGCAGTTGTCCGAACGATTTACATCAAAAGAAATTTTGCTTGTCTCAGTTTCTGTAAGTCTCACAAATAATTTTTATAACAAAATAGTGTTCAGAATGTGTTTCTCGACTCGAAAAAAAACGAAAATAAATTTTTGAAGAAAAATTAAATTTAATCGTTTTTCGGCGTTTTCAGCAGTTGTCCGAACGATTTACATCAAATGAAGTTTTGCTTGTCTCAGTTTCTGTGAGTCTCACAAATAATTTTTATAACAAAATAGTGTTCAGAATGTGATTCTGGACTCGAAAAAAAACGAAAATAAATTTTTGAAGAAAAATTAAATTTAATCGTTTTTCGGCGTTTCCAGCAGTTGTCCGAACGATTTATATTAAATGAAGTTTTGCTTGTCTCAGTTTCTGTAAGTCTCACAAATAATTTTTATAACTAAATAGTGTTCAGAATGTGATTCCGGACTCGAAAAAAAAACGAAAATAAATTTTTGAAGAAAAATTAAATTTAATCGTTTTTCGGCGTTTCCAGCAGTCGTCCGAACGATTTACATCAAAAGAAATTTTGCTTGTCTCAGTTTCTGTAAGTCTCACAAATAATTTTTATAACAAAATAGTGTTCGGAATGGGATTCAAGACTTGAAAATATACAAAAATTAATTTTTAAAGAAAATGTAAATTTAATCGTTTTCAGTTTCTGTAAGTCTCACAAATAATTTTTATAACAAAATAGTGTTCAGAATGTGATTCTGGACTCCAAAAAAAACAAAAATAAATTTTTGAAGAAAAATTAATGTTATTCGTTTTTCGGCGTTTCCAGCAGTTGTCCGAACGATTTACATCAAAAGAAATTTTGCTTGTCTCAGTTTCTGTTAGTCTCACAAATAATTTTTATAACAAAATAGTGTTCGGAATGGGATTCAAGACTTGAAAAAATACAAAAATTAATTTTCGAAGAAAATGTAAATTTAATCGTTTTCAGTTTCTGTAAGTCTCACAAATAATTTTTATGAACAAATAGTGTTCAGAATAGGATTCTAGACTCAAAAAAACGAAAATAAATTTTTGAAGAAAAATTAAATTTAATCGTTTTTCGGCGTTTCCAGCAGTTGTCCGAACGATTTACATCAAAAGAAATTTTGCTTGTCTCAGTTTTTGTAAGTCTCACAAATAATTTTTATAACAAAATAGAGTTCAGAATGTGAATCTGGACTCGAAAAAAAAAGAAAATAATTTTTTGAAGCAAAATTAAATTTAATCGTTTTTCGGCGTTCCCAGCAGTTGTCCGAACGATTTACATCAAAAGAAATTTTGCTTGTCTCAGTTTCTGTAAGTCTCACAAATAATTTTTATAACAAAATAGTGTTCAGAATGTGATTCTGGACTCTAAAAAAAACGAAAATAAATTTTTGAAGAAAAATTAAATTTAATCGTTTTTCGGCGTTTCCAGCAGTTGTCCGAACGATTTACATCAAAAGAAATTTTGCTTGTCTCAGTTTCTGTAAGTCTCACAAATAATTTTTATAACAAAATAGTGTTCAGAATGTGATTCTGGACTAGAAAAAAAACAAAAATAAATTTTTGAAGAAAAATTAAATTTAATCGTTTTTCGGCGTTTCCAGCAGTTGTCCGAACGATTTACATCAAAAGAAATTTTGCTTGTCTCAGTTTCTGTAAGTCTCACAAATAATTTTTATAACAAAATAGTGTTCAGAATGGGATTCTAGACTCGAAAAAAAACGAAAATAAATTTTCCGAACGATTTACATCAAAAGAAATTTTGCTTGTCTCAGTTTCTGTAAGTCTCACAAATAATTTTCATAACAAAATAGTGTTCAGAATGTGATTCTGGACTCGAAAAAAAACGAAAATAAATTTTTGAAGAAAAATTAAATTTAATCGTTTTTCGGCGTTTCCAGCAGTTGTCCGAACGATTTACATGAAAAGAAATTTTGCTTGTCTCATTTTCTGTAAGTCTCACAAATAATTTTTATAACAAAATAGTGTTCGGAATGGGATTCAAGACTTGAAAAAATACAAAAATTAATTTTTAAAGAAAATGTAAATTTAATCGTTTTCAGTTTCTGTAAGTCTCACAAATAATTTTTATAACAAAATAGTGTTCAGAATGTGATTCTAAACTCCTAAAAAAACGAAAATAAATTTTTGAAGAAAAATTAAATTTATTCGTTTTTCGGCGTTTCCAGCAGTTGTCCGAACGATTTACATCAAAAGAAATTTTGCTTGTCTCAGTTTCTGTAAGTCTCACAAATAATTTTTATAACAAAATAGTGTTCGGAATGGGATTCAAGACTTGAAAAAATACAAAAATTAATTTTCGAAGAAAATGTAAATTTAATCGTTTTCAGTTTCTGTAATTCTCACAAATAATTTTTATGAACAAATAGTGTTCAGAATGGGATTCTAGACTCAAAAAAACGAAAATAAATTTTTGAAGAAAAATTAAATTTAATCGTTTTTCGGCGTTTCCAGCAGTTGTCCGAACGATTTACATCAAAAGAAATTTTGCTTGTCTCAGTTTTTGTAAGTCTCACAAATAATTTTTATAACAAAATAGTGTTCAGAATGTGATTCTGGACTCGAAAAAAAAACGAAAATAATTTTTTGATGCAAAATTAAATTTAATCGTTTTTCGGCGTTTCCAGCAGTTGTCCGAACGATTTACATCAAAAGAAATTTTGCTTGTCTCAGTTTCTGTAAGTCTCACAAATAATTTTTGTAACAAAATAGTGTTCAGAATGTGATTCTCGACTCGAAAAAAAACGAAAATAAATTTTTGAAGAAAAATTAAATTTAATCGTTTTTCGGCGTTTCCAGCAGTTGTCCGAACGATTTACATCAAATAAAGTTTTGCTTGTCTCAGTTTCTGTAAGTCTCACAAATAATTTTTATAACAAAATAGTGTTCAGAATGTGATTCTGGACTCGAAAAAAAACGAAAATAAATTTTTGAAGAAAAATTAAATTTAATCGTTTTTCGGCGTTTCCAGCAGTTGTCCGAACGATTTACATCAAAAGAAATTTTGCTTGTCTCAGTTTCTGTAAGTCTCACTAATAATTTTTATAACAAAATAGTGTTCGGAATGGGATTCAAGACTTGAAAAAATACAAAAATTAATTTTCGAAGAAAATGTAAATTTAATCGTTTTCAGTTTCTGTAAGTCTCACAAATAATTTTTATGAACAAATAGTGTTCAGAATGGGATTCTAGACTCAAAAAAAACGAAAATAAATTTTTGAAGAAAAATTAAATTTAATCGTTTTTCGGCGTTTCCAGCAGTTGTCCGAACGATTTACATCAAAAGAAATTTTGCTTGTCTCAGTTTTTGTAAGTCTCACAAATAATTTTTATAACAAAATAGTGTTCAGAATGTGATTCTGGACTCGAAAAAAAACGAAAATAATTTTTTGAAGCAAAATTAAATTTAATCGTTTTTCGGCGTTTCCAGCAGTTGTCCGAACGATTTACATCAAAAGAAATTTTGCTTGTCTCAGTTTTTGTAAGTCTCACAAATAATTTTTATAACAAAATAGAGTTCAGAATGTGATTCTGGACTCGAAAAAAAACGAAAATAATTTTTTGAAGCAAAATTAAATTTAATCGTTTTTCGGCGTTCCCAGCAGTTGTCCGAACGATTTACATCAAAAGAAATTTTGCTTGTCTCAGTTTCTGTAAGTCTCACAAATAATTTTTGTAACAAAATAGTGTTCAGAATGTGATTCTCGACTCGAAAAAAAACGAAAATAAATTTTTGAAGAAAAATTAAATTTAATCGTTTTTCGGCGTTTCCAGCAGTTGTCCGAACGATTTACATCAAATAAAGTTTTGCTTGTCTCAGTTTCTGTAAGTCTCACAAATAATTTTTATAACAAAATAGTGTTCAGAATGTGATTCTGGACTCGAAAAAAAACGAAAATAAATTTTTGAAGAAAAATTTAATTTAATCGTTTTTCGGCGTTTCCAGCAGTTGTCCGAACGATTTACATCAAAAGAAATTTTGCTTGTCTCAGTTTCTGTAAGTCTCACAAATAATTTTTATAACAAAATAGTGTTCAGAATGTGATTCTGGACTAGAAAAAAAACAAAAATTAATTTTTGAAGAAAAATTAAATTTAATCGTTTTTCGGCGTTTCCAGCAGTTGTCCGAACGATTTACATCAAAAGAAATTTTGCTTGTCTCAGTTCCTGTAAGTCTCACAAATAATTTTTATAACAAAATAGTGTTCAGAATCTGATTCTGGACTCGAAAAAAAACGAAAATAAATTTTTGAAGAAAAATTAAATTTAATCGTTTTTCGGCGTTTCCAGCAGTTGTCCGAACGATTTACATCAAATGAAGTTTTGCTTGTCTCAGTTTCTGTAAGTCTCACAAATAATTTTTATAACAAAATAGTGTTCGGAATGGGATTCAAGACTTGAAAAAATACAAAAATTAATTTTTGAAGAAAATGTAAATTTAATCGTTTTCAGTTTCTGTAAGTCTCACAAATAATTTTTATGAACAAATAGTGTTCAGAATGGGATTCTAGACTCAAAAAAACGAAAATAAATTTTTGAAGAAAAATTAAATTTAATCGTTTTTCGGCGTTTCCAGCAGTTGTCCGAACGATTTATATCAAAAGAAATTTTGCTTGTCTCAGTTTTTGTAAGTCTCACAAATAATTTTTATAACAAAATAGTGTTCAGAATGTGATTCTGGACTCGAAAAAAAACGAAAATAATTTTTTGAAGCAAAATTAAATTTAATCGTTTTTCGGCGTTTCCAGCAGTTGTCCGAACGATTTACATCAAAAGAAATTTTGCTTGTCTCAGTTTCTGTAAGTCTCACAAATAATTTTTATAACAAAATAGTGTTCAGAATGTGATTCTCGACTCGAAAAAAAACGAAAATAAATTTTTGAAGAAAAATTAAATTTAATCGTTTTTCGGCGTTTTCAGCAGTTGTCCGAACGATTTACATCAAATGAAGTTTTGCTTGTCTCAGTTTCTGTGAGTCTCACAAATAATTTTTATAACAAAATAGTGTTCAGAATGTGATTCTGGACTCGAAAAAAAACGAAAATAAATTTTTGAAGAAAAATTAAATTTAATCTAACGATTTATATTAAATGAAGTTTTGCTTGTCTCAGTTTCTGTAAGTCTCACAAATAATTTTTATAACTAAATAGTGTTCAGAATGTGATTCCGGACTCGAAAAAAAAACGAAAATAAATTTTTGAAGAAAAATTAAATTTAATCGTTTTTCGGCGTTTCCAGCAGTTTTCCGAACGATTTACATCAAAAGAAATTTTGCTTGTCTCAGTTTCTGTAAGTCTCACAAATAATTTTTATAACAAAATAGTGTTCGGAATGGGATTCAAGACTTGAAAATATACAAAAATTAATTTTTAAAGCAAATGTAAATTTAATCGTTTTCAGTTTCTGTAAGTCTCACAAATAATTTTTATAACAAAATAGTGTTCAGAATGTAATTCTGGACTCCAAAAAAAACGAAAATAAATTTTTGAAGAAAAATTAAATTTATTCGTTTTTCGGCGTTTCCAGCAGTTGTCCGAACGATTTACATCAAAAGAAATTTTGCTTGTCTCAGTTTCTGTAAGTCTCACAAATAATTTTTATAACAAAATAGTGTTCGGAATGGGATTCAAGACTTAAAAAAATACAAAAATTAATTTTCGAAGAAAATGTAAATTTAATCGTTTTCAGTTTCTGTAAGTCTCACAAATAATTTTTATGAACAAATAGTGTTCAGAATGGGATTCTAGACTCAAAAAAACGAAAATACATTTTTGAAGAAAAATTAAATTTAATCGTTTTTCGGCGTTCCCAGCAGTTGTCCGAACGATTTACATCAAAAGAAATTTTGCTTGTCTCAGTTTTTGTAAGTCTCACAAATAATTTTTATAACAAAATAGAGTTCAGAATGTGATTCTGGACTCGAAAAAAAAACGAAAATAATTTTTTGAAGCAAAATTAAATTTAATCGTTTTTCGGCGTTTCCAGCAGTTGTCCGAATGATTTACATCAAAAGAAATTTTGATTGTCTCAGCTTCTGTAAGTCTCACAAATAATTTTTGTAACAAAATAGTGTTCAGAATGTGATTCTCGACTCGAAAAAAAACGAAAATAAATTTTTGAAGAAAAATTAAATTTAATCGTTTTTCGGCGTTTCCAGCAGTTGTCCGAACGATTTACATCAAATAAAGTTTTGCTTGTCTCAGTTTCTGTAAGTCTCACACATAATTTTTATAACAAAATAGTGTTCAGAATGTGATTCTGGACTCGAAAAAAAACGAAAATAAATTTTTGAAGAAAAATTTAATTTAATCGTTTTTCGGCGTTTCCAGCAGTTGTCCGAACGATTTACATCAAAAGAAATTTTGCTTGTCTCAGTTTCTGTAAGTCTCACAAATAATTTTTATAACAAAATAGTGTTCAGAATGTGATTCTGGACTAGAAAAAAAACAAAAATAAATTTTTGAAGAAAAATTAAATTTAATCGTTTTTCGGCGTTTCCAGCAGTTGTCCGAACGATTTACATCAAATGAAGTTTTGGTTGTCTCAGTTTCTGTAAGTCTCACAAATAATTTTTATAACAAAATAGTGTTTAGAATGTGATTCTGGACTCGAAAAAAAACGAAAATAGATTTTTGAAGAAAAATTAAATTTAATCGTTTTTCGGCGTTTCCAGCAGATGTCCGAACGATTTACATCAAATGAAATTTTGCTTGTCTCAGTTTCTGTAAGTGTTCAGAATGTGATTCTGGACTCGAAAAAAAACGAAAATAAATTTTTGTAGAAAAATTAAATTTAATCTTTTTTCGGCGTTTCCAGCAGTTGTTCGAACGATTTACATCAAAAGAAATTTTGCTTGTCTCAGTTTCTGTTAGTCTCAGAAATAATTTTTATAACAAAATAGTATTCAGAATGTGATTCTGGACTAGAAAAAAAACAAAAATAAATTTTTGAAGAAAAATTAAATTTAATCGTTTTTCGGCGTTTCCAGCAGTTGTCCGAACGATTTACATCAAAAGAAATTTTGCTTGTCTCAGTTTCTGTAAGTCTCACAAATAATTTTTATAACAAAATAGTGTTCAGAATGTGATTCTCGACTCGAAAAAAAACGAAAATAAATTTTTGAAGAAAAATTAAATTTAATCGTTTTTCGGCGTTTTCAGCAGTTGTCCGAACGATTTACATCAAATAGAGTTTTGCTTGTCTCGGTTTCTGTGAGTCTCACAAATAATTTTTATAACAAAATAGTGTTCAGAATGTAATTCTGGACTCGAAAAAAAACGAAAATAAATTTTTGAAGAAAAATTAAATTTAATCGTTTTTCGGCGTTTCCAGCAGTTGTCCGAACGATTTATATTAAATGAAGTTTTGCTTGTCTCAGTTTCTGTAAGTCTCACAAATAATTTTTATAGCTAAATAGTGTTCAGAATGTGATTCCGGACTCGAAAAAAAACGAAAATAAATTTTTGAAGAAAAATTAAATTTAATCGTTTTTCGGCGTTTCCAGCAGTTGTCCGAACGATTTACATCAAAAGAAATTTTGCTTGTCTCAGTTTCTGTAAGTCTCACAAATAATTTTTATAACAAAATAGTGTTCGGAATGGGATTCAAGACTTGAAAAAATACAAAAATTAATTTTTGAAGAAAATGTCAATTTAATCGTTTTCAGTTTCTGTAAGTCTCACAAATAATTTTTATAACAAAATAGTGTTCAGAATGTGATTCTGGACCCAAAAAAAAACGAAAATAAATTTTTGAAGAAAAATTAAATTTATTCGTTTTTCGGCGTTTCCAGCAGTTGTCCGAACGATTTACATCAAAAGAAATTTTGCTTGTCTCAGTTTCTGTAAGTCTCACAAATAATTTTAATAACAAAATAGTGTTCAGAATGTGATTCTAGACTCGAAAAAAAACGAAAATAAATTTTTGAAGAAAAATTAAATTTAATCGTTTTTCGGCGTTTCCAGCAGTTGTCCGAACGATTTACATCAAAAGAAATTTTGCTTGTCTCAGTTTCTGCAAGTCTCACAAATAATTTTTATAACAAAATAGTGTTCAGAATGTGATTCTGGTCTCGAAAAAAAACAAAAATAAATTTTTGAAGAAAAATTAAATTTAATCGTTTTTCGGCGTTTCCAGCAGTTGTCCGAACGATTTACATCAAATGAAGTTTTGCTTGTCTTAGTTTCTGTAAGTCTCACAAATAATTTTTATAACAAAATAGTGTTCAGAATGTGATTCTGGAGTCGAAAAAAAACGAAAATAAATTTTTGAAGAAAAATTAAATTTAATCGTTTTTCGGCGTTTCCAGCAGTTGTCCGAACGATTTACATCAAAAGAAATTTTGCTTGTCTCAGTTTCTGTAAGTCTCACAAATAATTTTCATAACAAAATAGTGTTCAGAATGTGATTCTGGACTCGAAAAAAAACGAAAATAAATTTTTGAAGAAAAATTAAATTTAATCGTTTTTCGGCGTTTCCAGCAGTTGTCCGAACGATTTACATCAAATGAAATTTTGCTTGTCTCAGTTTCTGTAAGTCTCACAAATAATTTTTATAACAAAATAGTGTTCAGAATGTGATTCTGGTCTCGAAAAAAAACAAAAATAAATTTTTGAAGAAAAATTAAATTTAATCGTTTTTCGGCGTTTCCAGCAGTTGTCCGAACGATTTATATTAAATGAAGTTTTGCTTGTCTCAGTTTCTGTAAGTCTCACAAATAATTTTTATAGCTAAATAGTGTTCAGAATGTGATTCCGGACTCGAAAAAAAAAGGAAATAAATTTTTGAAGAAAAATTAATTTTAATCGTTTTTCGGCGTTTCCAGCAGTTGTCCGAACGATTTACATCAAAAGAAATTTTGCTTGTCTCAGTTTCTGTAAGTCTCACAAATAATTTTTATAACAAAATAGTGTTCGGAATGGGATTCAAGACTTGAAAAAATACAAAAATTAATTTTTGAAGAAATTGTAAATTTAATCGTTTTCAGTTTCTGTAAGTCTCACAAATAATTTTTATAACAAAATAGTGTTCAGAATGTGATTCTGGACTCGAAAAAAAACGAAAATAAATTTTTGAAGAAAAATTAAATTTAATCGTTTTTCGGCGTTTCCAGCAGTTGTCCGAACGATTTACATCAAATGAAATTTTGCTTGTCTCAGTTTCTGTAAGTCTCACAAATAATTTTTATAACAAAATAGTGTTCAGAATGTGATTCTGGACTCGAAAAAAACGAAAATAAATTTTTGAAGAAAAATTAAATTTAATCGTTTTTCGGCGTTTCCAGCAGTTGTCCGAACGATTTACATCAAAAGAAATTTTGCTTGTCTCAGTTTTTGTAAGTCTCACAAATAATTTTTATAACAAAATAGTGTTCAGAATGTGATTCTGGACTCGAAAAAAAAACGAAAATAATTTTTTGAAGCAAAATTAAATTTAATCGTTTTTCGGCGTTTCCAGCAGTTGTCCGAACGATTTACATCAAAAGAAATTTTGCTTGTCTCAGTTTCTGTAAGTCTCACAAATAATTTTTATAACAAAATAGTGTTCAGAATGTGATTCTCGACTCGAAAAAAAAACGAATATAAATTTTTGAAGAAAAATTAAATTTAATCGTTTTTCGGCGTTTTCAGCAGTTGTCCGAACGATTTACATCAAAAGAAATTTTGATTGTCTCAGTTTCTGTAAGTCTCACAAATAATTTTTATAACAAAATAGTGTTCGGAATGGGATTCTGGACTCGAAAAAAAACGAAAATAAATTTTTGAAGAAAAATTAAATTTAATCGTTTTTCGGCGTTTCCAGCAGTTGTCCGAACGATTTACATCAAAAGAAATTTTGCTTGTCTCAGTTTCTGTAAGTCTCACAAATAATTTTTATAACAAAATAGTGTTCGGAATGGGATTCAAGACTTGAAAAAATACAAAAATTAATTTTTGAAGAAAATGTAAATTTAATCGTTTTCAGTTTCTGTAAGTCTCACAAATAATTTTTATAACAAAATAGTGTTCGGAATGGGATTCAAGACTTGAAAAATACAAAAATTAATTTTTGAAGAAAATGTAAATTTAATCGTTTTCAGTTTCTGTAAGTCTCACAAATAATTTTTATGAACAAATAGTGTTCAGAATGGTATTCTAGACTCAAAAAAAACGAAAATAAATTTTTGAAGAAAAATTAAATTTAATCGTTTTTCGGCGTTTCCAGCAGTTGTCCGAACGATTTACATCAAAAGAAATTTTGCTTGTCTCAGTTTTTGTAAGTCTCACAAATAATTTTTATAACAAAATAGTGTTCAGAATGTGATTCTGGACTCGAAAAAAAACGAAAATAATTTTTTGAAGCAAAATTAAATTTAATCGTTTTTCGGCGTTTCCAGCAGTTGTCCGAACGATTTACATCAAAAGAAATTTGGCTTGTCTCAGTTTCTGTAAGTCTCACAAATAATTTTTATAACAAAATAGTGTTCAGAATGTGATTCTCGTCTCGAAAAAAAAACGAAAATAAATTTTTGAAGAAAAATTAAATTTAATCGTTTTTCGGCGTTTTCAGCAGTTGTCCGAACGATTTACATCAAAAGAAATTTTGCTTGTCTCAGTTTCTGTAAGTCTCATAAATAATTTTTATAACAAAATAGTGTTCAGAATGTGCTTCTGGACTTGAAAAAAAACAAAAATAAATTTTTGAAGAAAAATTAAATTTAATCGTTTTTCGGCGTTTCCAGCAGTTGTCCGAACGATTTACATCAAAAGAAATTTTGCTTGTCTCAGTTTCTGTAAGTCTCACAAATAATTTTTATAACAAAATAGTGTTCAGAATGTGATTCTGGACTCGAAAAAAAACGAAAATAAATTTTTGAAGAAAAATTAAATTTAATCGTTTTTCGGCGTTTCCAGCAGTTGTCCGAACGATTTACATCAAATGAAGTTTTGCTTGTCTCAGTTTCTGTAAGTATCACAAATAATTTTTATAACAAAATAGTGTTCAGAATGTGATTCTGGACTCGAAAAAAAACGAAAATAAATTTTTGAAGAAAAATTAAATTTAATCGTTTTTCGGCGTTTCCAGCAGATGTCCGAACGATTTACATCAAATGAAATTTTGCTTGTCTCAGTTTCTGTAAGTCTCACAAATAATTTTTATAACAAAATAGTGTTCAGAATGGGATTCTAGACTCGAAAAAAAACGAAAATAAATTTTTGAAGAAAAATTATATTTAATCGTTTTTCGGCGTTTCCAGCAGTTGTCCGAACGATTTACATCAAAAGAAATTTTGCTTGTCTCAGTTTCTGTAAGTCTCACAAATAATTTTCATAGCAAAATAGTGTTCAGAATGTGATTCTGGACTCGAAAAAAAACGAAAATAAATTTTTGAAGAAAAATTAAATTTAATCGTTTTTCGGCGTTTTCAGCAGTTGTCCGAACGATTTACATCAAATGAAATTTTGCTTGTCTCAGTTTCTGTAAGTCTCACAAATAATTTTTATAACAAAATAGTGTTCAGAATGTGATTCTCGACTGGAAAAAAAACGAAAATAAATTTTTGAAGAAAAATTAAATTTAATCGCTTTTCGGCGTTTCCAGCAGTTGTCCGAACGATTTACATCAAAAGAAATTTTGATTGTCTCAGTTTCTGTAAGTCTCACAAATAATTTTTATAACAAAATAGTGTTCGGAATGGGATTCAAGACTTGAAAAAATACAAAAATTAATTTTTGAAGAAAATGTAAATTTAATCGTTTTCAGTTTCTGTAAGTCTCACAAATAATTTTTATAACAAAATAGTGTTCAGAATGTGATTCTGGACTCGAAAAAAAACGAAAATAAATTTTTGAAGAAAAATTAAATTTAATCGTTTTTCGGCGTTTCCAGCAGTTGTCCGAACGATTTACATCAAATGAAATTTTGCTTGTCTCAGTTTCTGTAAGTCTCACAAATAATTTTTATAACAAAATAGTGTTCAGAATGTGATTCTGGACTCGAAAAAAATGAAAATAAATTTTTGAAGAAAAATTAAATTTAATCGTTTTTCGGCGTTTCCAGCAGTTGTCCGAACGATTTACATCAAAAGAAATTTTGCTTGTCTCAGTTTTTGTAAGTCTCACAAATAATTTTTATAACAAAATAGTGTTCAGAATGTGATTCTGGACTCGAAAAAAAAACGAAAATAATTTTTTGAAGCAAAATTAAATTTAATCGTTTTTCGGCGTTTCCAGCAGTTGTCCGAACGATTTACATCAAAAGAAATTTTGCTTGTCTCAGTTTCTGTAAGTCTCACAAATAATTTTTATAACAAAATAGTGTTCAGAATGTGATTCTCGACTCGAAAAAAAAACGAATATAAATTTTTGAAGAAAAATTAAATTTAATCGTTTTTCGGCGTTTTCAGCAGTTGTCCGAACGATTTACATCAAAAGAAATTTTGATTGTCTCAGTTTCTGTAAGTCTCACAAATAATTTTTATAACAAAATAGTGTTCGGAATGGGATTCTGGACTCGAAAAAAAACGAAAATAAATTTTTGAAGAAAAATTAAATTTAATCGTTTTTCGGCGTTTCCAGCAGTTGTCCGAACGATTTACATCAAAAGAAATTTTGCTTGTCTCAGTTTCTGTAAGTCTCACAAATAATTTTTATAACAAAATAGTGTTCGGAATGGGATTCAAGACTTGAAAAAATACAAAAATTAATTTTTGAAGAAAATGTAAATTTAATCGTTTTCAGTTTCTGTAAGTCTCACAAATAATTTTTATAACAAAATAGTGTTCGGAATGGGATTCAAGACTTGAAAAATACAAAAATTAATTTTTGAAGAAAATGTAAATTTAATCGTTTTCAGTTTCTGTAAGTCTCACAAATAATTTTTATGAACAAATAGTGTTCAGAATGGTATTCTAGACTCAAAAAAAACGAAAATAAATTTTTGAAGAAAAATTAAATTTAATCGTTTTTCGGCGTTTCCAGCAGTTGTCCGAACGATTTACATCAAAAGAAATTTTGCTTGTCTCAGTTTTTGTAAGTCTCACAAATAATTTTTATAACAAAATAGTGTTCAGAATGTGATTCTGGACTCGAAAAAAAACGAAAATAATTTTTTGAAGCAAAATTAAATTTAATCGTTTTTCGGCGTTTCCAGCAGTTGTCCGAACGATTTACATCAAAAGAAATTTGGCTTGTCTCAGTTTCTGTAAGTCTCACAAATAATTTTTATAACAAAATAGTGTTCAGAATGTGATTCTCGTCTCGAAAAAAAAACGAAAATAAATTTTTGAAGAAAAATTAAATTTAATCGTTTTTCGGCGTTTTCAGCAGTTGTCCGAACGATTTACATCAAAAGAAATTTTGCTTGTCTCAGTTTCTGTAAGTCTCATAAATAATTTTTATAACAAAATAGTGTTCAGAATGTGCTTCTGGACTTGAAAAAAAACAAAAATAAATTTTTGAAGAAAAATTAAATTTAATCGTTTTTCGGCGTTTCCAGCAGTTGTCCGAACGATTTACATCAAAAGAAATTTTGCTTGTCTCAGTTTCTGTAAGTCTCACAAATAATTTTTATAACAAAATAGTGTTCAGAATGTGATTCTGGACTCGAAAAAAAACGAAAATAAATTTTTGAAGAAAAATTAAATTTAATCGTTTTTCGGCGTTTCCAGCAGTTGTCCGAACGATTTACATCAAATGAAGTTTTGCTTGTCTCAGTTTCTGTAAGTATCACAAATAATTTTTATAACAAAATAGTGTTCAGAATGTGATTCTGGACTCGAAAAAAAACGAAAATAAATTTTTGAAGAAAAATTAAATTTAATCGTTTTTCGGCGTTTCCAGCAGATGTCCGAACGATTTACATCAAATGAAATTTTGCTTGTCTCAGTTTCTGTAAGTCTCACAAATAATTTTTATAACAAAATAGTGTTCAGAATGGGATTCTAGACTCGAAAAAAAACGAAAATAAATTTTTGAAGAAAAATTATATTTAATCGTTTTTCGGCGTTTCCAGCAGTTGTCCGAACGATTTACATCAAAAGAAATTTTGCTTGTCTCAGTTTCTGTAAGTCTCACAAATAATTTTCATAGCAAAATAGTGTTCAGAATGTGATTCTGGACTCGAAAAAAAACGAAAATAAATTTTTGAAGAAAAATTAAATTTAATCGTTTTTCGGCGTTTTCAGCAGTTGTCCGAACGATTTACATCAAATGAAATTTTGCTTGTCTCAGTTTCTGTAAGTCTCACAAATAATTTTTATAACAAAATAGTGTTCAGAATGTGATTCTCGACTGGAAAAAAAACGAAAATAAATTTTTGAAGAAAAATTAAATTTAATCGCTTTTCGGCGTTTCCAGCAGTTGTCCGAACGATTTACATCAAAAGAAATTTTGATTGTCTCAGTTTCTGTAAGTCTCACAAATAATTTTTATAACAAAATAGTGTTCGGAATGGGATTCAAGACTTGAAAAATACAAAAATTAATTTTTGAAGAAAATGTAAATTTAATCGTTTTCAGTTTCTGTAAGTCTCACAAATAATTTTTATGAACAAATAGTGTTCAGAATGGTATTCTAGACTCAAAAAAAACGAAAATAAATTTTTGAAGAAAAATTAAATTTAATCGTTTTTCGGCGTTTCCACCAGTTGTCCGAACGATTTACATCAAAAGAAATTTTGCTTGTCTCAGTTTTTGTAAGTCTCACAAATAATTTTTATAACAAAATAGTGTTCAGAATGTGATTCTGGACTCGAAAAAAAACGAAAATAATTTTTTGAAGCAAAATTAAATTTAATCGTTTTTCGGCGTTTCCAGCAGTTGTCCGAACGATTTACATCAAAAGAAATTTGGCTTGTCTCAGTTTCTGTAAGTCTCACAAATAATTTTTATAACAAAATAGTGTTCAGAATGTGATTCTCGTCTCGAAAAAAAAACGAAAATAAATTTTTGAAGAAAAATTAAATTTAATCGTTTTTCGGCGTTTTCAGCAGTTGTCCGAACGATTTACATCAAAAGAAATTTTGCTTGTCTCAGTTTCTGTAAGTCTCACAAATAATTTTTATAACAAAATAGTGTTCAGAATGTGCTTCTGGACTTGAAAAAAAACAAAAATAAATTTTTGAAGAAAAATTAAATTTAATCGTTTTTCGGCGTTTCCAGCAGTTGTCCGAACGATTTACATCAAAAGAAATTTTGCTTGTCTCAGTTTCTGTAAGTCTCACAAATAATTTTTATAACAAAATAGTGTTCAGAATGTGATTCTGGACTCGAAAAAAAACGAAAATAAATTTTTGAAGAAAAATTAAATTTAATCGTTTTTCGGCGTTTCCAGCAGTTGTCCGAACGATTTACATCAAATGAAGTTTTGCTTGTCTCAGTTTCTGTAAGTATCACAAATAATTTTTATAACAAAATAGTGTTCAGAATGTGATTCTGGACTCGAAAAAAAACGAAAATAAATTTTTGAAGAAAAATTAAATTTAATCGTTTTTCGGCGTTTCCAGCAGATGTCCGAACGATTTACATCAAATGAAATTTTGCTTGTCTCAGTTTCTGTAAGTCTCACAAATAATTTTTATAACAAAATAGTGTTCAGAATGGGATTCTAGACTCGAAAAAAAACGAAAATAAATTTTTGAAGAAAAATTAAATTTAATCGTTTTTCGGCGTTTCCAGCAGTTGTCCGAACGATTTACATCAAAAGAAATTTTGCTTGTCTCAGTTTCTGTAAGTCTCACAAATAATTTTCATAGCAAAATAGTGTTCAGAATGTGATTCTGGACTCGAAAAAAAACGAAAATAAATTTTTGAAGAAAAATTAAATTTAATCGTTTTTCGGCGTTTTCAGCAGTTGTCCGAACGATTTACATCAAATGAAATTTTGCTTGTCTCAGTTTCTGTAAGTCTCACAAATAATTTTTATAACAAAATAGTGTTCAGAATGTGATTCTCGACTGGAAAAAAAAACGAAAATAAATTTTTGAAGAAAAATTAAATTTAATCGCTTTTCGGCGTTTCCAGCAGTTGTCCGAACGATTTACATCAAAAGAAATTTTGATTGTCTCAGTTTCTGTAAGTCTCACAAATAATTTTTATAACAAAATAGTGTTCGGAATGGGATTCAAGACTTGAAAAATACAAAAATTAATTTTTGAAGAAAATGTAAATTTAATCGTTATCAGTTTCTGTAAGTCTCACAAATAATTTTTATGAACAAATAGTGTTCAGAATGGGATTCAAGACTCAAAAAAAACGAAAATAAATTTTTGAAGAAAAATTAAATTTAATCGTTTTTCGGCGTTTCCAGCAGTTGTCCGAACGATTTACATCAAAAGAAATTTTGCTTGTCTCAGTTTTTGTAAGTCTCACAAATAATTTTTATAACAAAATAGTGTTAAGAATGTGATTCTGGACTCGAAAAAAAACGAAAATAATTTTTTGAAGCAAAATTAAATTTAATCGTTTTTCGGCGTTTCCAGCAGTTGTCCGAACGATTTACATCAAAAGAAATTTTGCTTGTCTCAGTTTCTGTAAGTCTCACAAATAATTTTTATAACAAAATAGTGTTCAGAATGTGATTCTCGACTCAAAAAAAACGAAAATAAATTTTTGAAGAAAAATTAAATTTAATCGTTTTTCGGCGTTTTCAGCAGTTGTCCAAACGATTTACATCAAATGAAGTTTTGCTTGTCTCGGTTTCTGTGAGTCTCACAAATAATTTTTATAACAAAATAGTGTTCAGAATGTGATTCTGGACTCGAAAAAAAACGAAAATAAATTTTTGAAGAAAAATTAAATTTAATCGTTTTTCGGCGTTTCCAGCAGTTGTCCGAACGATTTATATTAAATGAAGTTTTGCTTGTCTCAGTTTCTGTAAGTCTCACAAATAATTTTTATAGCTAAATAGTGTTCAGAATGTGATTCCGGACTCGAAAAAAAAACGAAAATAAATTTTTGAAGAAAAATTAAATTTAATCGTTTTTCGGCGTTTCCAGCAGTTGTCCGAACGATTTACATCAAAAGAAATTTTGCTTGTCTCAGTTTCTGTAAGTCTCACAAATAATTTTTATAACAAAATAGTGTTCGGAATGGGATTCAAGACTTGAAAAAATACAAAAATTAATTTTTGAAGAAAATGTAAATTTAATCGTTTTCAGTTTCTGTAAGTCTCACAAATAATTTTTATAACAAAATAGTGTTCAGAATGTGATTCTGGACTCCAAAAAAAACGAAAATAAATTTTTGAAGAAAAATTAAATTTATTCGTTTTTTGGCGTTTCCAGCAGTTGTCCGAACGATTTACATCAAATGAAATTTTGCTTGTCTCAGTTTCTGTAAGTCTCACAAATAATTTTTATAACAAAATAGTGTTCAGAATGTGATTCTGGACTCGAAAAAAACGAAAATAAATTTTTGAAGAAAAATTCAATTTAATCGTTTTTCGGCGTTTCCAGCAGTTGTCCGAACGATTTACATCAAAAGAAATTTTGCTTGTCTCAGTTTCTGTAAGTCTCACAAATAATTTTCATAACAAAATAGTGTTCAGAATGTGATTCTGGACTCGAAAAAAAACGAAAATAAATTTTTGAAGAAAAATTAAATTTAATCGTTTTTCGGCGTTTTCAGCAGTTGTCCGAACGATTTACATCAAATGAAATTTTGCTTGTCTCAGTTTCTGTAAGTCTCACAAATAATTTTTATAACAAAATAGTGTTCAGAATGTGATTCTGGACTCGAAAAAAAACGAAAATAAATTTTTGAAGAAAAATTAAATTTAATCGTTTTTCGGCGTCTCCAGCAGTTGTCGGAACGATTTACATCAAAAGAAATTTTGATTGTCTCAGTTTCTGTAAGTCTCACAAATAATTTTTATAACAAAATAGTGTTCGGAATGGGATTCAAGACTTGAAAAATACAAAAATTAATTTTTGAAGAAAATGTAAATTTAATCGTTTTCAGTTTCTGTAAGTCTCACAAATAATTTTTATAAACAAATAGTGTTCAGAATGGTATTCTAGACTCAAAAAAAACGAAAATAAATTTTTGAAGAAAAATTAAATTTAATCGTTTTTCGGCGTTTCCAGCAGTTGTCCGAACGATTTACATCAAAAGAAATTTTGCTTGTCTCAGTTTTTGTAAGTCTCACAAATAATTTTTATAACAAAATAGTGTTCAGAATGTGATTCTGGACTCGAAAAAAAACGAAAATAATTTTTTGAAGCAAAATTAAATTTAATCGTTTTTCGGCGTTTCCAGCAGTTGTCCGAACGACTTACATCAAAAGAAATTTTGCTTGTCTCAGTTTCTGTAAGTCTCACAAATAATTTTTATAACAAAATAGTGTTCAGAATGTGATTCTCGTCTCGAAAAAAAACGAAAATAAATTTTTGAAGAAAAATTAAATTTAATCGTTTTTCGGCGTTTCCAGCAGTTGTCCGAACGATTTATATTAAATGAAGTTTTGCTTGTCTCAGTTTCTGTAAGTCTCACAAATAGTTTTTATAACTAAATAGTGTTCAGAATGTGATTCCGGACTAGAAAAAAAACGAAAATAAATTTTTGACGAAAAATTAAATTTAATCGTTTTTCGGCGTTTCCAGCAGTTGTCCGAACGATTTACATCAAAAGAAATTTTGCTTGTCTCAGTTTCTGTAAGTCTCACAAATAATTTTTATTACAAAATAGTGTTCGGAATGGGATTCAAGACTTGAAAAAATGCAAAAATTAATTTTTGAAGAAAATGTAAATTTAATCGTTTTCAGTTTCTGTAAGTCTCACAAATAATTTTTATAACAAAATAGTGTTCAGAATGTGATTCTGGACTTCAAAAAAAACGAAAATAAATTTTTGAAGAAAAATTAAATTTATTCGTTTTTCGGCGTTTCCAGCAGTTGTCCGAACGATTTACATCAAAAGAAATTTTGCTTGTCTCAGTTTCTGTAAGTCTCACAAATAATTTTTATGAACAAATAGTGTATAGAATGGGATTCTAGACTCAAAAAAACGAAAATAAATTTTTGAAGAAAAATTAAATTTAATCGTTTTTCGGCGTTTCCAGCAGTTGTCCGAACGATTTACATCAAAAGAAATTTTGCTTGTCTCAGTTTTTGTAAGTCTCACAAATAATTTTTATAACAAAATAGTGTTCAGAATGTGATTCTGGACTAGAAAAGAAAACGAAAATAATTTTTTGAAGCAAAATTAAATTTAATCGTTTTTCGGCGTTTCCAGCAGTTGTCCGAACGATTTACATCAAAAGAAATTTTGCTTGTCTCAGTTTCTGTAAGTCTCACAAATAATTTTTATAACAAAATAGTGTTCAGAATGTGATTCTCGACTCGAAAAAAAACGAAAATAAATTTTTGAAGAAAAATTAAATTTAATCGTTTTTCGGCGTTTCCAGCAGTTGTCCGAACGATTTACATCAAATGAAGTTTTGCTTGTCTCAGTTTCTGTAAGTCTCACAAATAATTTTTATAACAAAATAGTGTTCAGAATGTGATTCTGGACTCGAAAAAAAAACGAAAATAAATTTTTGAAGAAAAATTAAATTTAATCGTTTTTCGGCGTTTCCAGCAGTTGTCCGAACGATTTACATCAAAAGAAATTTTGCTTGTCTCAGTTTCTGTAAGTCTCACAAATAATTTTTATAACAAAATAGTGTTCAGAATGTGATTCTGGACTAGAAAAAAAACAAAAATAAAATTTTGAAGAAAAATTAAATTTAATCGTTTTTCGGCGTTTCCAGCAGTTGTCCGAACGATTTACATCAAAAGAAATTTTGCTTGTCTCAGTTTCTGTAAGTCTCACAAATAATTTTTATAACAAAATAGTGTTCAGAATGTGATTCTGGACTCGAAAAAAAACGAAAATAAATTTTTGAAGAAAAATTAAATTTAATCGTTTTTCGGCGTTTCCAGCAGTTGTCCGAACGATTTACATCAAATGAAGTTTTGCTTGTCTCAGTTTCTGTAAGTCTCACAAATAATTTTTATAACAAAATAGTGTTCAGAATGTGATTCTGGACTCGAAAAAAAACGAAAATAAATTTTTGAAGAAAAATTAAATTTAATCGTTTTTCGGCATTTCCAGCAGTTGTCCGAACGATTTACATCAAAAGAAATATTGCTTGTCTCAGTTTCTGTAAGTCTCACAAATAATTTTTATAGCAAAATAGTGTTCAGAATGTGATTCTGGACTTGAAAAAAAACAAAAATAAATTTTTGAAGAAAAATTAAATTTAATCGTTTTTCGGCGTTTCCAGCAGTTGTCCGAACGATTTACATCAAAAGAAATTTTGCTTGTCTCAGTTTCTGTAAGTCTCACAAATAATTTTTATAACAAAATAGTGTTCAGAATGTGATTCTGGACTCGAAAAAAAACGAAAATAAATTTTTGAAGAAAAATTAATTTTAATCGTTTTTCGGCGTTTCCAGCAGTTGTCCGAACGATTTACATCAAATAAAGTTTTGCTTGTCTCAGTTTCTGTAAGTGTCACAAATAATTTTTATAACAAAATAGTGTTCAGAATGTGATTCTGGACTCGAAAAAAAACGAAAATAACTTTTTGAAGAAAAATTAAATTTAATCGTTTTTCGGCGTTTCCAGCAGATGTCCGAACGATTTACATCAAATGAAATTTTGCTTGTCTCAGTTTCTGTAAGTCTCACAAATAATTTTTATAACAAAATAGTGTTCAGAATGGGATTCTAGACTCGAAAGAAAACGAAAATAAATTTTAGAAGAAAAATTCAATTTAATCGTTTTTCGGCGTTTCCAGCAGTTGTCCGAACGATTTACATCAAAAGAAATTTTGCTTGTCTCAGTTTCTGTAAGTCTCACAAATAATTTTCATAACAAAATAGTGTTCAGAATGTGATTCTGGACTCGAAAAAAAACGAAAATAAATTTTTGAAGAAAAATTAAATTTAATCGTTTTTCGGCGTTTCCAGCAGTTGTCCGAACGATTTACATCAAATGAAATTTTGCTTGTCTCAGTTTCTGTAAGTCTCACAAATAATTTTTATAACAAAATAGTGTGCAGAATGTGATTCTGGACTCGAAAAAAACCAAAATAAATTTTTGAAGAAAAATTAAATTTAATCGTTTTTCGGCGTTTTCAGCAGTTGTCCGAACGATTTACATCAAATGAAATTTTGCTTGTCTCAGTTTCTGTAAGTCTCACAAATAATTTTCATAACAAAATAGTGTTCAGAATGTGATTCTGGACTCGAAAAAAAAACGAAAATAAATTTTTGAAGAAAAATTAAATTTAATCGTTTTTCGGCGTTTCCAGCAGTTGTCCGAACGATTTATATAAAAAGAAATTTTGCTTGTCTCAGTTTCTGTAAGTCTCAGAAATAATTTTCATAACAAAATAGTGTTCAGAATGTGATTCTGGACTCGAAAAAAAACGAAAATAAATTTTTGAAGAAAAATTAAATTTAATCGTTTTTCGGCGTTTTCAGCAGTTGTCCGAACGATTTACATCAAATGAAATTTTGCTTGTCTCAGTTTCTGTAAGTCTCACAAATCATTTTTATAACAAAATAGTGTTCAGAATGTGATTCTGGACTCGAAAAAAAACGAAAATAAATTAAAAAACTTAAATTTAATCGTTTTTCGGCGTTTCCAGCAGTTGTCCGAACGATTTACATCAAAAGAAATTTTGCTTGTCTCAGTTTCTGTAAGTCTCACAAATAATTTTTACAACAAAATAGTGTTCGGAATGGGATTCAAGACTTGAAAAAATACAAAAATTAATTTTTGAAGAAAATGTAAATTTAATCGTTTTCAATTTCTGTAAGTCTCACAAATAATTTTTATGAACAAATAGTGTTCAGAATGGGATTCTAGACTCAAAAAAAACGAAAATAAATTTTTGAAGAAAAATTAAATTTAATCGTTTTTCGGCGTTTCCAGCAGTTGTCCGAACGATTTACATCAAAAGAAATTTTGCTTGTCTCAGTTTCTGTAAGTCTCACAAATAATTTTTATAACAAAATAGTGTTCAGAATGTTATTCTCGACTCGAAAAAAAACGAAAATAAATTTTTGAAGAAAAATTAAATTTAATCGTTTTTCGGCGTTTCCAGCAGTTGTCCGAACGATTTACATCAATTGAAGTTTTGCTTGTCTCAGTTTCTGTAAGTCTCACAAATAATTTTTATAACAAAATAGTGTTCAGAATGTGATTCTAGACTCGAAAAAAAACGAAAATAAATTTTTGAAGAAAAATTAAATTTAATCGTTTTTCGGCGTTTCCAGCAGTTGTCCGAACGATTTACATTAAATGAAGTTTTGCTTGTCTCAGTTTCTGTAAGTCTCACAAATAATTTTTATAACAAAATAGTGTTCAGAATGTGATTCCGGACTCGAAAAAAACGAAAATAAATTTTTAAAGAAAAATTAAATTTAATCGTTTTTCGGCGTTTCCAGCAGTTGTCCGAACGATTTACATTAAATTAAGTTTTGCTTGTCTCAGTTTCTGTAAGTCTCACAAATAATTTTTATAACAAAATAGTGTTCAGAATGTGATTCTGGACTCGAAAAACAACGAAAATAAATTTTTGAAGAAAAATTAAATTGAATCGTTTTTCGGCGTTTCCAGCAGTTGTCCGAACGATTTACATCAAAAGAAATTTTGCTTGTCTCAGTTTCTGTAAGTCTCACAAATAATTTTCATAACAAAATAGTGTTCAGAATGTGATTCTGGACTCGAAAAAAAACGAAAATAAATTTTTGAAGAAAAATTAAATTTAATCGTTTTTCGGCGTTTTCAGCAGTTGTCCGAACGATTTACATCAAATGAAATTTTGCTTGTCTCAGTTTTTGTAAGTCTCACAAATAATTTTTATAACAAAATAGTGTTCAGAATGTGATTCTGGACTCGAAAAAAACGAAAATAAATTAAAAAAATTAAATTTAATCGTTTTTCGGCGTTTCCAGCAGTTGTCCGAACGATTTACATCAAAAGAAATTTTGCTTGTCTCAGTTTCTGTAAGTCTCACAAATAATTTTTATAACAAAATAGTGTTCGAAATGGGATTCAAGACTTGAAAAAATACAAAAATTAATTTTTGAAGAAAATGTAAATTTAATCGTTTTCAGTTTATGTAAGTCTCACAAATAATTTTTATGAACAAATAGTGTTTAGAATGGGATTCTAGACTAAAAAAAAACGAAAATAAATTTTTGAAGAAAAATTAAATTTAATCGTTTTTCGGCGTTTCCAGCAGTTGTCCGAACGATTTACATCAAAAGAAATTTTGCTTGTCTCAGTTTTTGTAAGTCTCACAAATAATTTTTATAACAAAATAGTGTTCAGAATGTGATTCAGGACTCGAAAAAAAACGAAAATAATTTTTTGAAGCAAAATTAAATTTAATCGTTTTTCGGCGTTTCCAGCAGTTGTCCGAACGATTTACATCAAAAGAAATTTTTCTTGTCTCAGTTTCTGTAAGTCTCACAATTAATTTTTATAACAAAATAGTGTTCAGAATGTGATTCTCGACTCGAAAAAAAAAGAAAATAAATTTTTGAAGAAAAATTAAATTTAATCGTTTTTCGGCGTTTCCAGCAGTTGTCCGAACTATTTACATCGAATGAAGTTTTGCTTGTCTCAGTTTCTGTAAGTCTCACAAATAATTTTTATAACTAAATAGTGTTCAGAATGTGATTCTAGACTCGAAAAAAAACGAAAATAAATTTTTGAAGAAAAATTAAATTTAATCGTTTTTCGGCGTTTCCAGCAGTTGTCCGAACGATTTAGATTAAATGAAGTTTTGCTTGTCTCAGTTTCTGTAAGTCTCACAAATAATTTTTATAACAAAATAGTGTTCAGAATGTGATTCCGGACTCGAAAAAAACGAAAATAAATTCTTAAATTAAAATTAAATTTAATCGTTTTTCGGCGTTTCCAGCAGTTGTCCGAACGATTTACATTAAATTTAGTTTTGCTTGTCTCAGTTTCTGTAAGTCTCACAAATAATTTTTATAACAAAATAGTGTTCAGAATGTGATTCCGGACTCGAAGAAAACGAAAATAAATTTTTGAAGAAAAATTAAATTTAATCGTTTTTCGGCGTTTCCAGCAGTTGTCGGAACGATTTACATCAAAAGAAATTTTGCTTGTCTCAGTTTCTGTAAGTCTCACAAATAATTTTTATAACAAAATAGTGTTCAGAATGTGATTCTGGACTCCAAAAAAAACGAAAATATATTTTTGAAGAAAAATTAAATTTAATCTTTTTTCGGCGTTTTCAGCAGTTGTCCGAACGATTTACATCAAAAGAAATTTTGCTTGTCTCAGTTTCTGTAAGTCTCACAAATAATTTTTATAACAAAATAGTGTTCAGAATGTTATTCTCGACTCGAAAAAAAACGAAAATAAATTTTTGAAGAAAAATTAAATTTAATCGTTTTTCGGCGTTTCCAGCAGTTGTCCGAACGATTTACATCGAATGAAGTTTTGCTTGTCTCAGTTTCTGTAAGTCTCACAAATAATTTTTATAACAAAATAGTGTTCAGAATGTGATTCTAGACTCGAAAAAAAACGAAAATAAATTTTTGAAGAAAAATTAAATTTAATCGTTTTTCGGCGTTTCCAGCAGTTGTCCGAACGATTTACATTAAATGAAGTTTTGCTTGTCTCAGTTTCTGTAAGTCTCACAAATAATTTTTATAACAAAATAGTGTTCAGAATGTGATTCCGGACTCGAAAAAAACGAAAATAAATTTTTAAAGAAAAATTAAATTTAATCGTTTTTCGGCGTTTCCAGCAGTTGTCCGAACGATTTACATTAAATTAAGTTTTGCTTGTCTCAGTTTCTGTAAGTCTCACAAATAATTTTTATAACAAAATAGTGTTCAGAATGTGATTCTGGACTCGAAAAAAAACGAAAATAAATTTTAGAACAAAAATTAAATTTAATCGTTTTTCTGCGTTTCCAGCAGTTGTCCGAACGATTTACATCAAATGAAATTTTGCTTGTCTCAGTTTCTGTAAGTCTCACAAATAATTTTTATAACAAAATAGTGTTCAGAATGGGATTCTAGACTCGAAAGAAAACGAAAATAAATTTTTGAAGAAAAATTAAATTTAATCGTTTTTCGGCGTTTCCAGCAGTTGTCCGAACGATTTATATAAAAAGAAATTTTGCTTGTCTCAGTTTCTGTAAGTCTCAGAAATAATTTTCATAACAAAATAGTGTTCAGAATGTGATTCTGGACTCGAAAAAAAACGAAAATAAATTTTTGAAGAAAAATTAAATTTAATCGTTTTTCGGCGTTTTCAGCAGTTGTCCGAACGATTTACATCAAATGAAATTTTGCTTGTCTCAGTTTCTGTAAGTCTCACAAATCATTTTTATAACAAAATAGTGTTCAGAATGTGATTCTGGACTCGAAAAAAAACGAAAATAAATTAAAAAACTTAAATTTAATCGTTTTTCGGCGTTTCCAGCAGTTGTCCGAACGATTTACATCAAAAGAAATTTTGCTTGTCTCAGTTTCTGTAAGTCTCACAAATAATTTTTACAACAAAATAGTGTTCGGAATGGGATTCAAGACTTGAAAAAATACAAAAATTAATTTTTGAAGAAAATGTAAATTTAATCGTTTTCAATTTCTGTAAGTCTCACAAATAATTTTTATGAACAAATAGTGTTCAGAATGGGATTCTAGACTCAAAAAAAACGAAAATAAATTTTTGAAGAAAAATTAAATTTAATCGTTTTTCGGCGTTTCCAGCAGTTGTCCGAACGATTTACATCAAAAGAAATTTTGCTTGTCTCAGTTTCTGTAAGTCTCACAAATAATTTTTATAACAAAATAGTGTTCAGAATGTTATTCTCGACTCGAAAAAAAACGAAAATAAATTTTTGAAGAAAAATTAAATTTAATCGTTTTTCGGCGTTTCCAGCAGTTGTCCGAACGATTTACATCAATTGAAGTTTTGCTTGTCTCAGTTTCTGTAAGTCTCACAAATAATTTTTATAACAAAATAGTGTTCAGAATGTGATTCTAGACTCGAAAAAAAACGAAAATAAATTTTTGAAGAAAAATTAAATTTAATCGTTTTTCGGCGTTTCCAGCAGTTGTCCGAACGATTTACATTAAATGAAGTTTTGCTTGTCTCAGTTTCTGTAAGTCTCACAAATAATTTTTATAACAAAATAGTGTTCAGAATGTGATTCCGGACTCGAAAAAAACGAAAATAAATTTTTAAAGAAAAATTAAATTTAATCGTTTTTCGGCGTTTCCAGCAGTTGTCCGAACGATTTACATTAAATTAAGTTTTGCTTGTCTCAGTTTCTGTAAGTCTCACAAATAATTTTTATAACAAAATAGTGTTCAGAATGTGATTCTGGACTCGAAAAACAACGAAAATAAATTTTTGAAGAAAAATTAAATTGAATCGTTTTTCGGCGTTTCCAGCAGTTGTCCGAACGATTTACATCAAAAGAAATTTTGCTTGTCTCAGTTTCTGTAAGTCTCACAAATAATTTTCATAACAAAATAGTGTTCAGAATGTGATTCTGGACTCGAAAAAAAACGAAAATAAATTTTTGAAGAAAAATTAAATTTAATCGTTTTTCGGCGTTTTCAGCAGTTGTCCGAACGATTTACATCAAATGAAATTTTGCTTGTCTCAGTTTTTGTAAGTCTCACAAATAATTTTTATAACAAAATAGTGTTCAGAATGTGATTCTGGACTCGAAAAAAAACGAAAATAAATTAAAAAAATTAAATTTAATCGTTTTTCGGCGTTTCCAGCAGTTGTCCGAACGATTTACATCAAAAGAAATTTTGCTTGTCTCAGTTTCTGTAAGTCTCACAAATAATTTTTATAACAAAATAGTGTTCGGAATGGGATTCAAGACTTGAAAAAATACAAAAATTAATTTTTGAAGAAAATGTAAATTTAATCGTTTTCAGTTTATGTAAGTCTCACAAATAATTTTTATGAACAAATAGTGTTTAGAATGGGATTCTAGACTAAAAAAAAACGAAAATAAATTTTTGAAGAAAAATTAAATTTAATCGTTTTTCGGCGTTTCCAGCAGTTGTCCGAACGATTTACATCAAAAGAAATTTTGCTTGTCTCAGTTTTTGTAAGTCTCACAAATAATTTTTATAACAAAATAGTGTTCAGAATGTGATTCAGGACTCGAAAAAAAACGAAAATAATTTTTTGAAGCAAAATTAAATTTAATCGTTTTTCGGCGTTTCCAGCAGTTGTCCGAACGATTTACATCAAAAGAAATTTTTCTTGTCTCAGTTTCTGTAAGTCTCACAATTAATTTTTATAACAAAATAGTGTTCAGAATGTGATTCTCGACTCGAAAAAAAACGAAAATAAATTTTTGAAGAAAAATTAAATTTAATCGTTTTTCGGCGTTTCCAGCAGTTGTCCGAACTATTTACATCGAATGAAGTTTTGCTTGTCTCAGTTTCTGTAAGTCTCACAAATAATTTTTATAACTAAATAGTGTTCAGAATGTGATTCTAGACTCGAAAAAAAACGAAAATAAATTTTTGAAGAAAAATTAAATTTAATCGTTTTTCGGCGTTTCCAGCAGTTGTCCGAACGATTTAGATTAAATGAAGTTTTGCTTGTCTCAGTTTCTGTAAGTCTCACAAATAATTTTTATAACAAAATAGTGTTCAGAATGTGATTCCGGACTCGAAAAAAACGAAAATAAATTCTTAAATTAAAATTAAATTTAATCGTTTTTCGGCGTTTCCAGCAGTTGTCCGAACGATTTACATTAAATTTAGTTTTGCTTGTCTCAGTTTCTGTAAGTCTCACAAATAATTTTTATAACAAAATAGTGTTCAGAATGTGATTCCGGACTCGAAGAAAACGAAAATAAATTTTTGAAGAAAAATTAAATTTAATCGTTTTTCGGCGTTTCCAGCAGTTGTCGGAACGATTTACATCAAAAGAAATTTTGCTTGTCTCAGTTTCTGTAAGTCTCACAAATAATTTTTATAACAAAATAGTGTTCAGAATGTGATTCTGGACTCCAAAAAAAACGAAAATATATTTTTGAAGAAAAATTAAATTTAATCTTTTTTCGGCGTTTCCAGCAGTTGTCCGAACGATTTACATCAAAAGAAATTTTGCTTGTCTCAGTTTCTGTAAGTCTCACAAATAATTTTTATAACAAAATAGTGTTCAGAATGTTATTCTCGACTCGAAAAAAAACGAAAATAAATTTTTGAAGAAAAATTAAATTTAATCGTTTTTCGGCGTTTCCAGCAGTTGTCCGAACGATTTACATCGAATGAAGTTTTGCTTGTCTCAGTTTCTGTAAGTCTCACAAATAATTTTTATAACAAAATAGTGTTCAGAATGTGATTCTAGACTCGAAAAAAAACGAAAATAAATTTTTGAAGAAAAATTAAATTTAATCGTTTTTCGGCGTTTCCAGCAGTTGTCCGAACGATTTACATTAAATGAAGTTTTGCTTGTCTCAGTTTCTGTAAGTCTCACAAATAATTTTTATAACAAAATAGTGTTCAGAATGTGATTCCGGACTCGAAAAAAACGAAAATAAATTTTTAAAGAAAAATTAAATTTAATCGTTTTTCGGCGTTTCCAGCAGTTGTCCGAACGATTTACATTAAATTAAGTTTTGCTTGTCTCAGTTTCTGTAAGTCTCACAAATAATTTTTATAACAAAATAGTGTTCAGAATGTGATTCTGGACTCGAAAAAAAACGAAAATAAATTTTAGAAGAAAAATTAAATTTAATCGTTTTTCTGCGTTTCCAGCAGTTGTCCGAACGATTTACATCAAAAGAAATTTTGCTTGTCTCAGTTTCTGTAAGTCTCATAAATAATTTTCATAACAAAATAGTGTTCAGAATGTGATTCTGGACTCGAAAAAAAACGAAAATAAATTTTTGAAGAAAAATTAAATTTAATCGTTTTTCGGCGTTTTCAGCAGTTGTCCGAACGATTTACATCAAATGAAATTTTGCTTGTCTCAGTTTCTGTAAGTCTCACAAATAATTTTTATAACAAAATAGTGTGCAGAATGTGATTCTGGACTCGAAAAAAACGAAAATAAATTTTTGAAGAAAAATTAAATTTAATCGTTTTTCGGCGTTTTCAGCAGTTGTCCGAACGATTTACATCAAATGAAATTTTGCTTGTCTCAGTTTCTGTAAGTCTCACAAATCATTTTTATAACAAAATAGTGTTCAGAATGTGATTCTGGACTCGAAAAAAAACGAAAATAAATTAAAAAAATTAAATTTAATCGTTTTTCGGCGTTTCCAGCAGTTGTCCGAACGATTTACATCAAAAGAAATTTTGCTTGTCTCAGTTTCTGTAAGTCTCACAAATAATTTTTATAACAAAATAGTGTTCAGAATGGGATTCTAGACTCGAATAAAAACGAAAATAAATTTTTGAAGAAAAATTAAATTTAATCGTTTTTCGGCGTTTCCAGCAGTTGTCCGAACGATTAATATCAAAAGAAATTTTGCTTGTCTCAGTTTCTGTAAGTCTCAGAAATAATTTTCATAACAAAATAGTGTTCAGAATGTGATTCTGGACTCGAAAAAAAACGAAAATAAATTTTTGAAGAAAAATTAAATTTAATCGTTTTTCGGCGTTTTCAGCAGTTGTCCGAACGATTTACATCAAATGAAATTTTGCTTGTCTCAGTTTCTGTAAGTCTTACAAATCATTTTTATAACAAAATAGTGTTCAGAATGTGATTCTGGACTCGAAAAAAAACGAAAATAAATTAAAAAAATTAAATTTAATCGTTTTTCGGCGTTTCCAGCAGTTGTCCGAACGATTTACATCAAAAGAAATTTTGCTTGTCTCAGTTTCTGTAAGTCTCACAAATAATTTTTACAACAAAATAGTGTTCGGAATGGGATTCAAGACTTGAAAAAATACAAAAATTAATTTTTGAAGAAAATGTAAATTTAATCGTTTTCAGTTTATGTAAGTCTCACAAATAATTTTTATGAACAAATAGTGTTTAGAATGGGATTCTAGACTAAAAAAAAACGAAAATAAATTTTTGAAGAAAAATTAAATTTAATCGTTTTTCGGCGTTTCCAGCAGTTGTCCGAACGATTTACATCAAAAGAAATTTTGCTTGTCTCAGTTTTTGTAAGTCTCACAAATAATTTTTATAACAAAATAGTGTTCAGAATGTGATTCAGGACTCGAAAAAAAACGAAAATAATTTTTTGAAGCAAAATTAAATTTAATCGTTTTTCGGCGTTTCCAGCAGTTGTCCGAACGATTTACATCAAAAGAAATTTTGCTTGTCTCAGTTTTTGTAAGTCTCACAAATAATTTTTATAACAAAATAGTGTTCAGAATGTGATTCTAGACTCGAAAAAAAACGAAAATAAATTTTTGAAGAAAAATTAAATTTAATCGTTTTTCGGCGTTTTCAGCAGTTGTCCGAACGATTTACATCAAATGAAATTTTGCTTGTCTCAGTTTTTGTAAGTCTCACAAATAATTTTTATAACAAAATAGTGTTCAGAATGTGATTCTAGACTCGAAAAAAAACGAAAATAAATTTTTGAAGAAAAATTAAATTTAATCGTTTTTCGGCGTTTTCAGCAGTTGTCCGAACGATTTACATCAAATGAAATTTTGCTTGTCTCAGTTTTTGTAAGTCTCACAAATAATTTTTATAACAAAATAGTGTTCAGAATGTGATTCTGGACTCGAAAAAAAACGAAAATAAATTAAAAAAATTAAATTTAATCGTTTTTCGGCGTTTCCAGCAGTTGTCCGAACGATTTACATCAAAAGAAATTTTGCTTGTCTCAGTTTCTGTAAGTCTCACAAATAATTTTTATAACAAAATAGTGTTCGGAATGGGATTCAAGACTTGAAAAAATACAAAAATTAATTTTTGAAGAAAATGTAAATTTAATCGTTTTCAGTTTATGTAAGTCTCACAAATAATTTTTATGAACAAATAGTGTTTAGAATGGGATTCTAGACTAAAAAAAAACGAAAATAAATTTTTGAAGAAAAATTAAATTTAATCGTTTTTCGGCGTTTCCAGCAGTTGTCCGAACGATTTACATCAAAAGAAATTTTGCTTGTCTCAGTTTTTGTAAGTCTCACAAATAATTTTTATAACAAAATAGTGTTCAGAATGTGATTCAGGACTCGAAAAAAAACGAAAATAATTTTTTGAAGCAAAATTAAATTTAATCGTTTTTCGGCGTTTCCAGCAGTTGTCCGAACGATTTACATCAAAAGAAATTTTTCTTGTCTCAGTTTCTGTAAGTCTCACAATTAATTTTTATAACAAAATAGTGTTCAGAATGTGATTCTCGACTCGAAAAAAAACGAAAATAAATTTTTGAAGAAAAATTAAATTTAATCGTTTTTCGGCGTTTCCAGCAGTTGTCCGAACTATTTACATCGAATGAAGTTTTGCTTGTCTCAGTTTCTGTAAGTCTCACAAATAATTTTTATAACTAAATAGTGTTCAGAATGTGATTCTAGACTCGAAAAAAAACGAAAATAAATTTTTGAAGAAAAATTAAATTTAATCGTTTTTCGGCGTTTCCAGCAGTTGTCCGAACGATTTAGATTAAATGAAGTTTTGCTTGTCTCAGTTTCTGTAAGTCTCACAAATAATTTTTATAACAAAATAGTGTTCAGAATGTGATTCCGGACTCGAAAAAAACGAAAATAAATTCTTAAAGAAAAATTAAATTTAATCGTTTTTCGGCGTTTCCAGCAGTTGTCCGAACGATTTACATTAAATTTAGTTTTGCTTGTCTCAGTTTCTGTAAGTCTCACAAATAATTTTTATAACAAAATAGTGTTCAGAATGTGATTCCGGACTCGAAGAAAACGAAAATAAATTTTTGAAGAAAAATTAAATTTAATCGTTTTTCGGCGTTTCCAGCAGTTGTCCGAATGATTTACATCAAAAGAAATTTTGCTTGTCTCAGTTTCTGTAAGTCTCACAAATAATTTTTATAACAAAATAGTGTTCAGAATGTGATTCTGGACTCCAAAAAAAACGAAAATATATTTTTGAAGAAAAATTAAATTTAATCTTTTTTCGGCGTTTCCAGCAGTTGTCCGAACGATTTACATCAAAAGAAATTTTGCTTGTCTCAGTTTCTGTAAGTCTCACAAATAATTTTTATAACAAAATAGTGTTCAGAATGTTATTCTCGACTCGAAAAAAAACGAAAATAAATTTTTGAAGAAAAATTAAATTTAATCGTTTTTCGGCGTTTCCAGCAGTTGTCCGAACGATTTACATCGAATGAAGTTTTGCTTGTCTCAGTTTCTGTAAGTCTCACAAATAATTTTTATAACAAAATAGTGTTCAGAATGTGATTCTAGACTCGAAAAAAAACGAAAATAAATTTTTGAAGAAAAATTAAATTTAATCGTTTTTCGGCGTTTCCAGCAGTTGTCCGAACGATTTACATTAAATGAAGTTTTGCTTGTCTCCGTTTCTGTAAGTCTCACAAATAATTTTTATAACAAAATAGTGTTCAGAATGTGATTCCGGACTCGAAAAAAACGAAAATAAATTTTTAAAGAAAAATTAAATTTAATCGTTTTTCGGCGTTTCCAGCAGTTGTCCGAACGATTTACATTAAATTAAGTTTTGCTTGTCTCAGTTTCTGTAAGTCTCACAAATAATTTTTATAACAAAATAGTGTTCAGAATGTGATTCTGGACTCGAAAAAAAACGAAAATAAATTTTAGAAGAAAAATTAAATTTAATCGTTTTTCTGCGTTTCCAGCAGTTGTCCGAACGATTTACATCAAAAGAAATTTTGCTTGTCTCAGTTTCTGTAAGTCTCATAAATAATTTTCATAACAAAATAGTGTTCAGAATGTGATTCTGGACTCGAAAAAAAACGAAAATAAATTTTTGAAGAAAAATTAAATTTAATCGTTTTTCGGCGTTTTCAGCAGTTGTCCGAACGATTTACATCAAATGAAATTTTGCTTGTCTCAGTTTCTGTAAGTCTCACAAATAATTTTTATAACAAAATAGTGTGCAGAATGTGATTCTGGACTCGAAAAAAACGAAAATAAATTTTTGAAGAAAAATTAAATTTAATCGTTTTTCGGCGTTTTCAGCAGTTGTCCGAACGATTTACATCAAATGAAATTTTGCTTGTCTCAGTTTCTGTAAGTCTCACAAATCATTTTTATAACAAAATAGTGTTCAGAATGTGATTCTGGACTCGAAAAAAAACGAAAATAAATTAAAAAAATTAAATTTAATCGTTTTTCGGCGTTTCCAGCAGTTGTCCGAACGATTTACATCAAAAGAAATTTTGCTTGTCTCAGTTTCTGTAAGTCTCACAAATAATTTTTATAACAAAATAGTGTTCAGAATGGGATTCTAGACTCGAATAAAAACGAAAATAAATTTTTGAAGAAAAATTAAATTTAATCGTTTTTCGGCGTTTCCAGCAGTTGTCCGAACGATTAATATCAAAAGAAATTTTGCTTGTCTCAGTTTCTGTAAGTCTCAGAAATAATTTTCATAACAAAATAGTGTTCAGAATGTGATTCTGGACTCGAAAAAAAACGAAAATAAATTTTTGAAGAAAAATTAAATTTAATCGTTTTTCGGCGTTTTCAGCAGTTGTCCGAACGATTTACATCAAATGAAATTTTGCTTGTCTTAGTTTCTGTAAGTCTTACAAATCATTTTTATAACAAAATAGTGTTCAGAATGTGATTCTGGACTCGAAAAAAAACGAAAATAAATTAAAAAAATTAAATTTAATCGTTTTTCGGCGTTTCCAGCAGTTGTCCGAACGATTTACATCAAAAGAAATTTTGCTTGTCTCAGTTTCTGTAAGTCTCACAAATAATTTTTACAACAAAATAGTGTTCGGAATGGGATTCAAGACTTGAAAAAATACAAAAATTAATTTTTGAAGAAAATGTAAATTTAATCGTTTTCAGTTTCTGTAAGTCTCACAAATAATTTTTATGAACAAATAGTGTTCAGAATGGGATTCTAGACTCAAAAAAAACGAAAATAAATTTTTGAAGAAAAATTAAATTTAATCGTTTTTCGGCGTTTCCAGCAGTTGTCCGAACGATTTACATCAAAAGAAATTTTGCTTGTCTCAGTTTCTGTAAGTCTCACAAATAATTTTTATAACAAAATAGTGTTCAGAATGTTATTCTCGACTCGAAAAAAAACGAAAATAAATTTTTGAAGAAAAATTAAATTTAATCGTTTTTCGGCGTTTCCAGCAGATGTCCGAACGATTTACATCAATTGAAGTTTTGCTTGTCTCAGTTTCTGTAAGTCTCACAAATAATTTTTATAACAAAATAGTGTTCAGAATGTGATTCTAGACTCGAAAAAAAACGAAAATAAATTTTTGAAGAAAAATTAAATTTAATCGTTTTTCGGCGTTTCCAGCAGTTGTCCGAACGATTTACATTAAATGAAGTTTTGCTTGTCTCAGTTTCTGTAAGTCTCACAAATAATTTTTATAACAAAATAGTGTGCAGAATGTGATTCTGGACTCGAAAAAAACGAAAATAAATTTTTGAAGAAAAATTAAATTTAATCGTTTTTCGGCGTTTTCAGCAGTTGTCCGAACGATTTACATCAAATGAAATTTTGCTTGTCTCAGTTTCTGTAAGTCTCACAAATCATTTTTATAACAAAATAGTGTTCAGAATGTGATTCTGGACTCGAAAAAAAACGAAAATAAATTAAAAAAATTAAATTTAATCGTTTTTCGGCGTTTCCAGCAGTTGTCCGAACGATTTACATCAAAAGAAATTTTGCTTGTCTCAGTTTCTGTAAGTCTCACAAATAATTTTTATAACAAAATAGTGTTCAGAATGGGATTCTAGACTCGAATAAAAACGAAAATAAATTTTTGAAGAAAAATTAAATTTAATCGTTTTTCGGCGTTTCCAGCAGTTGTCCGAACGATTAATATCAAAAGAAATTTTGCTTGTCTCAGTTTCTGTAAGTCTCAGAAATAATTTTCATAACAAAATAGTGTTCAGAATGTGATTCTGGACTCGAAAAAAAACGAAAATAAATTTTTGAAGAAAAATTAAATTTAATCGTTTTTCGGCGTTTTCAGCAGTTGTCCGAACGATTTACATCAAATGAAATTTTGCTTGTCTCAGTTTCTGTAAGTCTTACAAATCATTTTTATAACAAAATAGTGTTCAGAATGTGATTCTGGACTCGAAAAAAAACGAAAATAAATTAAAAAAATTAAATTTAATCGTTTTTCGGCGTTTCCAGCAGTTGTCCGAACGATTTACATCAAAAGAAATTTTGCTTGTCTCAGTTTCTGTAAGTCTCACAAATAATTTTTACAACAAAATAGTGTTCGGAATGGGATTCAAGACTTGAAAAAATACAAAAATTAATTTTTGAAGAAAATGTAAATTTAATCGTTTTCAGTTTCTGTAAGTCTCACAAATAATTTTTATGAACAAATAGTGTTCAGAATGGGATTCTAGACTCAAAAAAAACGAAAATAAATTTTTGAAGAAAAATTAAATTTAATCGTTTTTCGGCGTTTCCAGCAGTTGTCCGAACGATTTACATCAAAAGAAATTTTGCTTGTCTCAGTTTCTGTAAGTCTCACAAATAATTTTTATAACAAAATAGTGTTCAGAATGTTATTCTCGACTCGAAAAAAAACGAAAATAAATTTTTGAAGAAAAATTAAATTTAATCGTTTTTCGGCGTTTCCAGCAGTTGTCCGAACGATTTACATCAATTGAAGTTTTGCTTGTCTCAGTTTCTGTAAGTCTCACAAATAATTTTTATAACAAAATAGTGTTCAGAATGTGATTCTAGACTCGAAAAAAAACGAAAATAAATTTTTGAAGAAAAATTAAATTTAATCGTTTTTCGGCGTTTCCAGCAGTTGTCCGAACGATTTACATTAAATGAAGTTTTGCTTGTCTCAGTTTCTGTAAGTCTCACAAATAATTTTTATAACAAAATAGTGTTCAGAATGTGATTCCGGACTCGAAAAAAACGAAAATAAATTTTTAAAGAAAAATTAAATTTAATCGTTTTTCGGCGTTTCCAGCAGTTGTCCGAACGATTTACATTAAATTAAGTTTTGCTTGTCTCAGTTTCTGTAAGTCTCACAAATAATTTTTATAACAAAATAGTGTTCAGAATGTGATTCTGGACTCGAAAAAAAACGAAAATAAATTTTTGAAGAAAAATTAAATTGAATCGTTTTTCGGCGTTTCCAGCAGTTGTCCGAACGATTTACATCAAAAGAAATTTTGCTTGTCTCAGTTTCTGTAAGTCTCACAAATAATTTTCATAACAAAATAGTGTTCAGAATGTGATTCTGGACTCGAAAAAAAACGAAAATAAATTTTTGAAGAAAAATTAAATTTAATCGTTTTTCGGCGTTTTCAGCAGTTGTCCGAACGATTTACATCAAATGAAATTTTGCTTGTCTCAGTTTTTGTAAGTCTCACAAATAATTTTTATAACAAAATAGTGTTCAGAATGTGATTCTGGACTCGAAAAAAAACGAAAATAAATTAAAAAAATTAAATTTAATCGTTTTTCGGCGTTTCCAGCAGTTGTCCGAACGATTTACATCAAAAGAAATTTTGCTTGTCTCAGTTTCTGTAAGTCTCACAAATAATTTTTATAACAAAATAGTGTTCGGAATGGGATTCAAGACTTGAAAAAATACAAAAATTAATTTTTGAAGAAAATGTAAATTTAATCGTTTTCAGTTTATGTAAGTCTCACAAATAATTTTTATGAACAAATAGTGTTTAGAATGGGATTCTAGACTAAAAAAAAACGAAAATAAATTTTTGAAGAAAAATTAAATTTAATCGTTTTTCGGCGTTTCCAGCAGTTGTCCGAACGATTTACATCAAAAGAAATTTTGCTTGTCTCAGTTTTTGTAAGTCTCACAAATAATTTTTATAACAAAATAGTGTTCAGAATGTGATTCTGGACTCGAAAAAAAACGAAAATAATTTTTTGAAGCAAAATTAAATTTAATCGTTTTTCGGCGTTTCCAGCAGTTGTCCGAACGATTTACATCAAAAGAAATTTTGCTTGTCTCAGTTTCTGTAAGTCTCACAAATAATTTTTATAACAAAATAGTGTTCAGAATGTGATTCTGGACTCCAAAAAAAACGAAAATATATTTTTGAAGAAAAATTAAATTTAATCTTTTTTCGGCGTTTCCAGCAGTTGTCCGAACGATTTACATCAAAAGAAATTTTGCTTGTCTCAGTTTCTGTAAGTCTCACAAATAATTTTTATAACAAAATAGTGTTCAGAATGTTATTCTCGACTCGAAAAAAAACGAAAATAAATTTTTGAAGAAAAATTAAATTTAATCGTTTTTCGGCGTTTCCAGCAGTTGTCCGAACGATTTACATCGAATGAAGTTTTGCTTGTCTCAGTTTCTGTAAGTCTCACAAATAATTTTTATAACAAAATAGTGTTCAGAATGTGATTCTAGACTCGAAAGAAAACGAAAATAAATTTTTGAAGAAAAATTAAATTTAATCGTTTTTCGGCGTTTCCAGCAGTTGTCCGAACGATTTACATTAAATGAAGTTTTGCTTGTCTCAGTTTCTGTAAGTCTCACAAATAATTTTTATAACAAAATAGTGTTCAGAATGTGATTCCGGACTCGAAAAAAACGAAAATAAATTTTTAAAGAAAAATTAAATTTAATCGTTTTTCGGCGTTTCCAGCAGTTGTCCGAACGATTTACATTAAATTAAGTTTTGCTTGTCTCAGTTTATGTAAGTCTCACAAATAATTTTTATGAACAAATAGTGTTTAGAATGGGATTCTAGACCAAAAAAAACGAAAATAAATTTTTGAAGAAAAATTAAATTTAATCGTTTTTCGGCGTTTCCAGCAGTTGTCCGAACGATTTACATCAAAAGAAATTTTGCTTGTCTCAGTTTTTGTAAGTCTCACAAATAATTTTTATAACAAAATAGTGTTCAGAATGTGATTCTGGACTCGAAAAAAAACGAAAATAATTTTTTGGAGCAAAATTAAATTTAGTCGTTTTTCGGCGTTTCCAGCAGTTGTCCGAACGATTTACATCAAAAGAAATTTTGCTTGTCTCAGTTTCTGTAAGTCTCACAAATAATTTTTATAACAAAATAGTGTTCAGAATGTGATTCTCGACTCGAAAAAAAACGAAAATAAATTTTTGAAGAAAAATTAAATTTAATCGTTTTTCGGCGTTTCCAGCAGTTGTCCGAACGATTTACATTAAATTAAGTTTTGCTTGTCTCAGTTTCTGTAAGTCTCACAAATAATTTTTATAACAAAATAGTGTTCAGAATGTGATTCCGGACTCGAAGAAAACGAAAATAAATTTTTGAAGAAAAATTAAATTTAATCGTTTTTCGGCGTTTCCAGCAGTTGTCCGAACGATTTACATCAAAAGAAATTTTGCTTGTCTCAGTTTCTGTAAGTCTCACAAATAATTTTAATAACAAAATAGTGTTCAGAATGTGATTCTGGACTCCAAAAAAAACGAAAATATATTTTTGAAGAAAAATTAAATTTAATCGTTTTTCGGCGTTTCCAGCAGTTGTCCGAACGATTTACATCAAAAGAAATTTTTCTTGTCTCAGTTTCTGTAAGTCTCACAATTAATTTTTATAACAAAATAGTGTTCAGAATGTGATTCTCGACTCGAAAAAAAACGAAAATAAATTTTTGAAGAAAAATTAAATTTAATCGTTTTTCGGCGTTTCCAGCAGTTGTCCGAACGATTTACATCGAATGAAGTTTTGCTTGTCTCAGTTTCTGTAAGTCTCACAAATAATTTTTATAACAAAATAGTGTTCAGAATGTGATTCTAGACTCGAAAAAAAACGAAAATAAATTTTTGAAGAAAAATTAAATTTAATCGTTTTTCGGCGTTTCCAGCAGTTGTCCGAACGATTTATATTAAATGAAGTTTTGCTTGTCTCAGTTTCTGTAAGTCTCACAAATAATTTTTATAACAAAATAGTGTTCAGAATGTGATTTCGGACTCGAAAAAAACGAAAATAAATTTTTAAAGAAAAATTAAATTTAATCGTTTTTCGGCGTTTCCAGCAGTTGTCCGAACGATTTACATTAAATTTAGTTTTGCTTGTCTCAGTTTCTGTAAGTCTCACAAATAATTTTTATAACAAAATAGTGTTCAGAATGTGATTCCGGACTCGAAGAAAACGAAAATAAATTTTTGAAGAAAAATTAAATTTAATCGTTTTTCGGCGTTTCCAGCAGTTGTCCGAACGATTTACATCAAAAGAAATTTTGCTTGTCTCAGTTTCTGTAAGTCTAACAAATAATTTTTATAACAAAATAGTGTTCAGAATGTGATTCTGGACTCCAAAAAAAACGAAAATATATTTTTGAAGAAAAATTAAATTTAATCTTTTTTCGGCGTTTCCAGCAGTTGTCCGAACGATTTACATCAAAAGAAATTTTGCTTGTCTCAGTTTCTGTAAGTCTCACAAATAATTTTTATAACAAAATAGTGTTCAGAATGTTATTCTCGACTCGAAAAAAAACGAAAATAAATTTTTGAAGAAAAATTAAATTTAATCGTTTTTCGGCGTTTCCAGCAGTTGTCCGAACGATTTACATCGAATGAAGTTTTGCTTGTCTCAGTTTCTGTAAGTCTCACAAATAATTTTTATAACAAAATAGTGTTCAGAATGTGATTCTAGACTCGAAAAAAAACGAAAATAAATTTTTGAAGAAAAATTAAATTTAATCGTTTTTCGGCGTTTCCAGCAGTTGTCCGAACGATTTACATTAAATGAAGTTTTGCTTGTCTCAGTTTCTGTAAGTCTCACAAATAATTTTTATAACAAAATAGTGTTCAGAATGTGATTCCGGACTCGAAAAAAACGAAAATAAATTTTTAAAGAAAAATTAAATTTAATCGTTTTTCGGCGTTTCCAGCAGTTGTCCGAACGATTTACATTAAATTAAGTTTTGCTTGTCTCAGTTTATGTAAGTCTCACAAATAATTTTTATGAACAAATAGTGTTTAGAATGAGATTCTAGACCAAAAAAAACGAAAATAAATTTTTGAAGAAAAATTAAATTTAATCGTTTTTCGGCGTTTCCAGCAGTTGTCCGAACGATTTACATCAAAAGAAATTTTGCTTGTCTCAGTTTTTGTAAGTCTCACAAATAATTTTTATAACAAAATAGTGTTCAGAATGTGATTCTGGACTCGAAAAAAAACGAAAATAATTTTTTGGAGCAAAATTAAATTTAGTCGTTTTTCGGCGTTTCCAGCAGTTGTCCGAATGATTTACATCAAAAGAAATTTTGCTTGTCTCAGTTTCTGTAAGTCTCACAAATAATTTTTATAACAAAATAGTGTTCAGAATGTGATTCTCGACTCGAAAAAAAACGAAAATAAATTTTTGAAGAAAAATTAAATTTAATCGTTTTTCGGCGTTTCCAGCAGTTGTCCGAACGATTTACATTAAATTAAGTTTTGCTTGTCTCAGTTTCTGTAAGTCTCACAAATAATTTTTATAACAAAATAGTGTTCAGAATGTGATTCCGGACTCGAAGAAAACGAAAATAAATTTTTGAAGAAAAATTAAATTTAATCGTTTTTCGGCGTTTCCAGCAGTTGTCCGAACGATTTACATCAAAAGAAATTTTGCTTGTCTCAGTTTCTGTAAGTCTCACAAATAATTTTTATAACAAAATAGTGTTCAGAATGTGATTCTGGACTCCAAAAAAAACGAAAATATATTTTTGAAGAAAAATTAAATTTAATCGTTTTTCGGCGTTTCCAGCAGTTGTCCGAACGATTTACATCAAAAGAAATTTTTCTTGTCTCAGTTTCTGTAAGTCTCACAATTAATTTTTATAACAAAATAGTGTTCAGAATGTGATTCTCGACTCGAAAAAAAACGAAAATAAATTTTTGAAGAAAAATTAAATTTAATCGTTTTTCGGCGTTTCCAGCAGTTGTCCGAACGATTTACATCGAATGAAGTTTTGCTTGTCTCAGTTTCTGTAAGTCTCACAAATAATTTTTATAACAAAATAGTGTTCAGAATGTGATTCTAGACTCGAAAAAAAACGAAAATAAATTTTTGAAGAAAAATTAAATTTAATCGTTTTTCGGCGTTTCCAGCAGTTGTCCGAACGATTTATATTAAATGAAGTTTTGCTTGTCTCAGTTTCTGTAAGTCTCACAAATAATTTTTATAACAAAATAGTGTTCAGAATGTGATTCTGGACTCCAAAAAAAACGAAAATATATTTTTGAAGAAAAATTAAATTTAATCGTTTTTCGGCGTTTCCAGCAGTTGTCCGAACGATTTACATCAAAAGAAATTTTTCTTGTCTCAGTTTCTGTAAGTCTCACAATTAATTTTTATAACAAAATAGTGTTCAGAATGTGATTCTCGACTCGAAAAAAAACGAAAATAAATTTTTGAAGAAAAATTAAATTTAATCGTTTTTCGGCGTTTCCAGCAGTTGTCCGAACGATTTACATCGAATGAAGTTTTGCTTGTCTCAGTTTCTGTAAGTCTCACAAATAATTTTTATAACAAAATAGTGTTCAGAATGTGATTCTAGACTCGAAAAAAAACGAAAATAAATTTTTGAAGAAAAATTAAATTTAATCGTTTTTCGGCGTTTCCAGCAGTTGTCCGAACGATTTATATTAAATGAAGTTTTGCTTGTCTCAGTTTCTGTAAGTCTCACAAATAATTTTTATAACAAAATAGTGTTCAGAATGTGATTCCGGACTCGAAAAAAACGAAAATAAATTTTTAAAGAAAAATTAAATTTAATCGTTTTTCGGCGTTTCCAGCAGTTGTCCGAACGATTTACATTAAATTTAGTTTTGCTTGTCTCAGTTTCTGTAAGTCTCACAAATAATTTTTATAACAAAATAGTGTTCAGAATGTGATTCCGGACTCGAAGAAAACGAAAATAAATTTTTGAAGAAAAATTAAATTTAATCGTTTTTCGGCGTTTCCAGCAGTTGTCCGAACGATTTACATCAAAAGAAATTTTGCTTGTCTCAGTTTCTGTAAGTCTAACAAATAATTTTTATAACAAAATAGTGTTCAGAATGTGATTCTGGACTCCAAAAAAAACGAAAATATATTTTTGAAGAAAAATTAAATTTAATCTTTTTTCGGCGTTTCCAGCAGTTGTCCGAACGATTTACATCAAAAGAAATTTTGCTTGTCTCAGTTTCTGTAAGTCTCACAAATAATTTTTATAACAAAATAGTGTTCAGAATGTTATTCTCGACTCGAAAAAAAACGAAAATAAATTTTTGAAGAAAAATTAAATTTAATCGTTTTTCGGCGTTTCCAGCAGTTGTCCGAACGATTTACATCGAATGAAGTTTTGCTTGTCTCAGTTTCTGTAAGTCTCACAAATAATTTTTATAACAAAATAGTGTTCAGAATGTGATTCTAGACTCGAAAAAAAACGAAAATAAATTTTTGAAGAAAAATTAAATTTAATCGTTTTTCGGCGTTTCCAGCAGTTGTCCGAACGATTTACATTAAATGAAGTTTTGCTTGTCTCAGTTTCTGTAAGTCTCACAAATAATTTTTATAACAAAATAGTGTTCAGAATGTGATTCCGGACTCGAAAAAAACGAAAATAAATTTTTAAAGAAAAATTAAATTTAATCGTTTTTCGGCGTTTCCAGCAGTTGTCCGAACGATTTACATTAAATTAAGTTTTGCTTGTCTCAGTTTCTGTAAGTCTCACAAATAATTTTTATAACAAAATAGTGTTCAGAATGTGATTCTGGACTCGAAAAAAAACGAAAATAAATTTTAGAAGAAAAATTAAATTTAATCGTTTTTCGGCGTTTCCAGCAGTTGTCCGAACGATTTACATCAAAAGAAATTTTGCTTGTCTCAGTTTCTGTAAGTCTCACAAATAATTTTCATAACAAAATAGTGTTCAGAATGTGATTCTGGACTCGAAAAAAAACGAAAATAAATTTTTGAAGAAAAATTAAATTTAATCGTTTTTCGGCGTTTTCAGCAGTTGTCCGAACGATTTACATCAAATGAAATTTTGCTTGTCTCAGTTTCTGTAAGTCTCACAAATCATTTTTATAACAAAATAGTGTTCAGAATGTGATTCTGGACTCGAAAAAAAACGAAAATAAATTAAAAAAATTAAATTTAATCGTTTTTCGGCGTTTCCAGCAGTTGTCCGAACGATTTACATCAAAAGAAATTTTGCTTGTCTCAGTTTCTGTAAGTCTCACAAATAATTTTTATAACAAAATAGTGTTCGGAATGGGATTCAAGACTTGAAAAAATACAAAAATTAATTTTTGAAGAAAATGTAAATTTAATCGTTTTCAGTTTCTGTAAGTCTCACAAATAATTTTTATGAACAAATAGTGTTCAGAATGGGATTCTAGACTCAAAAAAAACGAAAATAAATTTTTGAAGAAAAATTAAATTTAATCGTTTTTCGGCGTTTCCAGCAGTTGTCCGAACGATTTACATCAAAAGAAATTTTGCTTGTCTCAGTTTTTGTAAGTCCTCACAAATAATTTTTATAACAAAATAGTGTTCAGAATGTGATTCTGGACTCGAAAAAAAACGAAAATAATTTTTTGAAGCAAAATTAAATTTAATCGTTTTTCGGCGTTTCCAGCAGTTGTCCGAACGATTTACATCAAAAGAAATTTGCTTGTCTCAGTTTCTGTAAGTCTCACAAATAATTTTTATAACAAAATAGTGTTCAGAATGTGATTCTCGACTCGAAAAAAAACGAAAATAAGTTTTTGAAGAAAAATTAAATTTAATCGTTTTTCGGCGTTTCCAGCAGTTGTCCGAACGATTTACATCGAATGAAGTTTTGCTTGTCTCAGTTTCTGTAAGTCTCACAAATAATTTTTTATAACAAAATAGTGTTCAGAATGTGATTCTAGACTCGAAAAAAAACGAAAATAAATTTTTGAAGAAAAATTAAATTTAATCGTTTTTCGGCGTTTCCAGCAGTTGTCCGAACGATTTACATTAAATGAAGTTTTGCTTGTCTCAGTTTCTGTAAGTCTCACAAATAATTTTTATAACAAAATAGTGTTCAGAATGTGATTCCGGACTCGAAAAAAACGAAATAAATTTTAAAGAAAAATTAAATTTAATCGTTTTTCGGCGTTTCCAGCAGTTGTCCGAACGATTTACATTAAATAAAGTTTTGCTTGTCTCAGTTTCTGTAAGTCTCACAAATAATTTTTATAACAAAATAGTGTTCAGAATGTGATTCTGGACTCGAAAAAAAACGAAAAATAAATTTTCGAAGAAAAATTAAATTTAATCGTTTTTCGGCGTTTTCAAAAGTTGTCCGAACGATTTACATCAAATGAAATTTTGCTTGTCTCAGTTTTTGTAAGTCTCACAAATAATTTTTATAACAAAATAGTGTTCAGAATGTGATTCTGGACTCGAAAAAAAACGAAAATAAATTAAAAAAATTAAATTAATCGTTTTTTCGGCGTTTCCAGCAGTTGTCCGAACGATTTACATCAAAAGAAATTTTGCTTGTCTCAGTTTTTGTAAGTCTCACAAATAATTTTTATAACAAAATAGTGTTCAGAATGTGATTCTGGACTCGAAAAAAAACGAAAATAATTTTTTGAAGCAAAATTAAATTTAATCGTTTTTTCGGCGTTTCCAGCAGTTGTCCGAACGATTTACATCAAAAGAAATTTTGCTTGTCTCAGTTTCTGTAAGTCTCACAAATAATTTTTATAACAAAATAGTGTTCAGAATGTGATTTTCGACTCGAAAAAAAACGAAAATAAGTTTTTGAAGAAAATTAAATTTAATCGTTTTTCGGCGTTTCCAGCAGTTGTCCGAACGATTTACATCGAATGAAGTTTTGCTTGTCTCAGTTTCTGTAAGTCTCACAAATAATTTTTATAACAAAATAGTGTTCAGAATGTGATTCTAGACTCGAAAAAAAAACGAAAATAAATTTTTGAAGAAAAATTAAATTTAATCGTTTTTCGGCGTTTCCAGCAGTTGTCCGAACGATTTACATTAAATGAAGTTTTGCTTGTCTCAGTTTCTGTAAGTCTCACAAATAATTTTTATAACAAAATAGTGTTCAGAATGTGATTCCGGACTCGAAAAAAACGAAAATAAATTTTTAAAGAAAAATTAAATTTAATCGTTTTTCGGCGTTTCCAGCAGTTGTCCGAACGATTTACATTAAATTAAGTTTTGCTTGTCTCAGTTTCTGTAAGTCTCACAAATAATTTTTATAACAAAATAGTGTTCAGAATGTGATTCCGGACTCGAAGAAAACGAAAATAAATTTTTGAAGAAAAATTAAATTTAATCGTTTTTCGGCGTTTCCAGCAGTTGTCCGAACGATTTACATCAAAAGAAATTTTGCTTGTCTCAGTTTCTGTAAGTCTCACAAATAATTTTTATAACAAAATAGTGTTCAGAATGTGATTCTGGACTCCAAAAAAAGGAAAATATATTTTTGAAGAAAAATTAAATTTAATCGTTTTTCGGCGTTTCCAGCAGTTGTCCGAACGTATTACATCAAAAGAAATTTTGCTTGTCTCAGTTTCTGTAAGTCTCACAAATAATTTTTATAACAAAATAGTGTTCAGAATGTGATTCTGGACTCGAAAAAAAAACGAAAATAAATTTTTGAAGAAAAATTAAATTTAATCGTTTTTCGGCGTTTCCAGCAGTTGTCCGAACGATTTACATCAACAGAAATTTTGCTTGTCTCAGTTTCTGTAAGTCTCACAAATAATTTTTATAACAAAATAGTGTTCAGAATGTGATTCTGGACTAGAAAAAAAAACGAAAATAATTTTTTTAAGAAAAATTCAATTTAATCGTTTTTCGGCGTTTCCAGCAGTTGTCCGAACGATTTACATCAAAAGAAATTTTGCTTGTCTCAGTTTCTGTAAGTCTCACAAATAATTTTTATAACAAAATAGTGTTCAGAATGTGATTCTGGACTCGAAAAAAAAACGAAAATAAATTTGTGAAGAAAAATTAAATTTAATCGTTTTTCGGCGTTTCCAGCAGTTGTCCGAACGATTTACATCAAATGAAATTTTGCTTGTCTCAGTTTCTGTAAGTCTCACAAATAATTTTTATAACAAAATAGTGTTCAGAATGGGATTCTAGACTCGAAAAAAAACGAAAATAAATTTTTGAAGAAAAATTAAATTTAATCCTTTTTCGGCGTTTCCAGCAGTTGTCCGAACGATTTACATCAAAAGAAATTTTGCTTGTCTCAGTTTCTGTAAGTCTCACAAATATTTTTCATAACAAAATAGTGTTCAGAATGTGATTCTGGACTCGAAAAAAAAACGAAAATAAATTTTTGAAGAAAAATTAAATTTAATCGTTTTTCGGCGTTTCCAGCAGTTGTCCGAACGATTTACATCAAAAGAAAATTTGCTTGTATCAGTTTCTGTAAGTCTCACAAATAATTTTCATAACAAAATAGTGTTCAGAATGTGATTCTGGACTCGAAAAAAACGAAAATAAATTTTTGAAGAAAAATTAAATTTAATCGTTTTTCGGCGTTTCCAGTGGTTGTCCGAACGATTTACATCAAAAGAAATTTTGCTTGTCTCAGTTTCTGTAAGTCTCACAAGTAATTTTTATAACAAAATAGTGTTCGGAATGGGATTCAAGACTTGAAAAAATACAAAAATTAATTTTTGAAGAAAATGTAAATTTAATCGTTTTCAGTTTCTGTAAGTCTCACAAATAATTTTTATGAACAAATAGTGTTCAGAATGGGATTCTAGACTCAAAAAAAACTAAAATAAATTTTTGAAGAAAAATTAAATTTAATCGTTTTTCGGCGTTTCCAGCAGTTGTCCGAACGATTTACATCAAAAGAAATTTTGCTTGTCTCAGTTTTTGTAAGTCTCACAAATAATTTTTATAACAAAATAGTGTTCAGAATGTGATTCTGGACTCGAAAAAAAACGAAAATAATTTTTTGAAGCAAAATTAAATTTAATCGTTTTTCGGCGATTCCAGCAGTTGTCCGAACGATTTACATCAGAAGAAATTTTGTTTGTCTCAGTTTCTGTAAGTCTCACAAATAATTTTTATAACAAAATAGTGTTCGGAATGGGATTCAAGACTTGAAAAAATACAAAAATTAATTTCTGAAGAAAATGTAAATTTAATCGTTTTCAGTTTCTGTAAGTCTCACAAATAATTTTTATAACAAAATAGTGTTTAGAATGTGTTTCTGGACTCCAAAAAAACGAAAATAAATTTTTGAAGAAAAATTAAATTTATTCGTTTTTCGGCGTTTCCAGCAGTTGTCCGAACGATTTACATCAAAAGAAATTTTGCTTGTCTCAGTTTCTGTAAGTCTCACAAATAATTTTAATAACAAAATAGTGTTCAGAATGTGATTCTGGACTAGAAAAAAAACAAAAATAAATTTTTGAAGAAAAATTAAATTTAATCGTTTTTCGGCGTTTCCAGCAGTTGTCCGAACGATTTACATCAAAAGAAATGTTGCTTGTCTCAGTTTCTGTAAGTCTCTCAAATAATTTTTATAACAAAATATTAGTGTTCAGAATGTGATTCTGGACTCGAAAAAAAAAACGAAAATAAATTTTTGAAGAAAAATTAAATTTAATAGTTTTTCGGCGTTTCCAGCAGTTGTCCGAACGATTTACATCAAATGAAGTTTTGCTTGTCTCAGTTTCTGTAAGTCTCACAAATAATTTTTAAAACAAAATAGTGTTCAGAATGTGATTCTGGAGTCGAAAAAAAACGAAAATAAATTTTTAAAGAAAAATTAAATTTAATCGTTTTTCGGCGTTTCCAGCAGTTGTCCGACGGATTTACATCAAAAGAAATTTTGCTTGTCTCAGTTTCTGTAAGTCTCACAAATCATTTTTATAACAAAATAGTGTTCGGAATGGGATTCAAGACTTAAAAAAATACAAAATTTAATTTTTGAAGAAAATGTAAATTTAATCGTTTTCAGTTTCTGTAAGTCTCACAAATAATTTTTATGAACAAATAGTGTTTAGAATGGGATTCTAGACTCAAAAAAACGAAAATAAATTTTTGAAGAAAAATTAAATTTAATCGTTTTTCGGCGTTTCCAGCAGTTGTCCGAACGATTTACATCAAAAGAAATTTTGCTTGTCTCAGTTTTTGTAAGTCTCACAAATAATTTTTATAACAAAATAGTGTTCAGAATGTGATTCTGGACTCGAAAAAAAACGAAAATAATTTTTTGAAGCAAAATTAAATTGAATCGTTTTTCGGCGTTTCCAGCAGTTGTCCGAACGATTTACATCAAAAGAAATTTTGCTTGTCTCAGTTTCTGTAAGTCTCACAAATAATTTTTATAACAAAATAGTGTTCAGAATGTGATTCTCGACTCGAAAAAAAACGAAAATAAATTTTTGAAGAAAAATTAAATTTAATCGTTTTTCGGCGTTTCCCGCAGTTGTCCGAACGATTTACATCAAATGAAGTTTTGCTTGTCTCAGTTTCTGTAAGTCTCATAAATAATTTTTATAACAAAATAGTGTTCAGAATGTGATTCTGGACTCGAAAAAAAACGAAAATAAATTTTTGAAGAAAAATTAAATTTAATCGTTTTTCGGCGTTTCCAGCAGTTGTCCGAACGATTTACATCAAAAGAAATTTTGCTTGTCTCAGTTTCTGTAAGTCTAACAAATAATTTTTATAACAAAATAGTGTTCAGAATGTGATTCTGGACTCCAAAAAAAACGAAAATATATTTTTGAAGAAAAATTAAATTTAATCTTTTTTCGGCGTTTCCAGCAGTTGTCCGAACGGTTTACATCAAAAGAAATTTTGCTTGTCTCAGTTTCTGTAAGTCTCACAAATAATTTTTATAACAAAATAGTGTTCAGAATGTTATTCTCGACTCGAAAAAAAACGAAAATAAATTTTTGAAGAAAAATTAAATTTAATCGTTTTTCGGCGTTTCCAGCAGTTGTCCGAACGATTTACATCGAATGAAGTTTTGCTTGTCTCAGTTTCTGTAAGTCTCACAAATAATTTTTATAACAAAATAGTGTTCAGAATGTGATTCTAGACTCGAAAAAAAACGAAAATAAATTTTTGAAGAAAAATTAAATTTAATCGTTTTTCGGCGTTTCCAGCAGTTGTCCGAACGATTTACATTAAATGAAGTTTTGCTTGTCTCAGTTTCTGTAAGTCTCACAAATAATTTTTATAACAAAATAGTGTTAAGAATGTGATTCCGGACTCGAAAAAAACGAAAATAAATTTTTAAAGAAAAATTAAATTTAATCGTTTTTCGGCGTTTCCAGCAGTTGTCCGAACGATTTACATTAAATTAAGTTTTGCTTGTCTCAGTTTCTGTAAGTCTCACAAATAATTTTTATAACAAAATAGTGTTCAGAATGTGATTCTGGACTCGAAAAAAAACGAAAATAAATTTTAGAAGAAAAATTAAATTTAATCGTTTTTCGGCGTTTCCAGCAGTTGTCCGAACGATTTACATCAAAAGAAATTTTGCTTGTCTCAGTTTCTGTAAGTCTCACAAATAATTTTCATAACAAAATAGTGTTCAGAATGTGATTCTGGACTCGAAAAAAAACGAAAATAAATTTTTGAAGAAAAATTAAATTTAATCGTTTTTCGGCGTTTTCAGCAGTTGTCCGAACGATTTACATCAAATGAAATTTTGCTTGTCTCAGTTTCTGTAAGTCTCACAAATCATTTTTATAACAAAATAGTGTTCAGAATGTGATTCTGGACTCGAAAAAAAACGAAAATAAATTAAAAAAATTAAATTTAATCGTTTTTCGGCGTTTCCAGCAGTTGTCCGAACGATTTACATCAAAAGAAATTTTGCTTGTCTCAGTTTCTGTAAGTCTCACAAATAATTTTTATAACAAAATAGTGTTCGGAATGGGATTCAAGACTTGAAAAAATACAAAAATTAATTTTTGAAGAAAATGTAAATTTAATCGTTTTCAGTTTCTGTAAGTCTCACAAATAATTTTTATGAACAAATAGTGTTCAGAATGGGATTCTAGACTCAAAAAAAACGAAAATAAATTTTTGAAGAAAAATTAAATTTAATCGTTTTTCGGCGTTTCCAGCAGTTGTCCGAACGATTTACATCAAAAGAAATTTTGCTTGTCTCAGTTTTTGTAAGTCTCACAAATAATTTTTATAACAAAATAGTGTTCAGAATGTGATTCTGGACTCGAAAAAAAACGAAAATAATTTTTTGAAGCAAAATTAAATTTAATCGTTTTTCGGCGTTTCCAGCAGTTGTCCGAACGATTTACATTAAATGAAGTTTTGCTTGTCTCAGTTTCTGTAAGTCTCACAAATAATTTTTATAACAAAATAGTGTTCAGAATGTGATTCTGGACTCGAAAAAAACGAAAATAAATTTTTAAAGAAAAATTAAATTTAATCGTTTTTCGGCGTTTCCAGCAGTTGTCCGAACGATTTACATTAAATTAAGTTTTGCTTGTCTCAGTTTCTGTAAGTCTCACAAATAATTTTTATAACAAAATAGTGTTCAGAATGTGATTCTGGACTCGAAAAAAAACGAAAATAAATTTTTGAAGAAAAATTAAATTTAATCGTTTTTCGGCGTTTTCAAAAGTTGTCCGAACGATTTACATCAAATGAAATTTTGCTTGTCTCAGTTTTTGTAAGTCTCACAAATAATTTTTATAACAAAATAGTGTTCAGAATGTGATTCTGGACTCGAAAAAAAACGAAAATAAATTAAAAAAATTAAATTTAATCGTTTTTCGGCGTTTCCAGCAGTTGTCCGAACGATTTACATCAAAAGAAATTTTGCTTGTCTCAGTTTTTGTAAGTCTCACAAATAATTTTTATAACAAAATAGTGTTCAGAATGTGATTCCGGACTCGAAGAAAACGAAAATAAATTTTTGAAGAAAAATTAAATTTGATCGTTTTTCGGCGTTTCCAGCAGTTGTCCGAACGATTTACATCAAAAGAAATTTTGCTTCTCTCAGTTTCTGTAAGTCTCACAAATAATTTTTATAACAAAATAGTGTTCAGAATGTGATTCTGGACTCCAAAAAAAGGAAAATATATTTTTGAAGAAAAATTAAATTTAATCGTTTTTCGGCGTTTCCAGCAGTTGTCCGAACGTATTACATCAAAAGAAATTTTGCTTGTCTCAGTTTCTGTAAGTCTCACAAATAATTTTTATAACAAAATAGTGTTCAGAATGTGATTCCGGACTCGAAAAAAACGAAAATAAATTTTTAAAGAAAAATTAAATTTAATCGTTTTTCGGCATTTCCAGCAGTTGTCCGAACGATTTACATTAAATTAAGTTTTGCTTGTCTCAGTTTCTGTAAGTCTCACAAATAATTTTTATAACAAAATAGTGTTCAGAATGTGATTCCGGACTCGAAGAAAACGAAAATAAATTTTTGAAGAAAAATTAAATTTAATCGTTTTTCGGCGTTTCCAGCAGTTGTCCGAACGATTTACATCAAAAGAAATTTTGCTTGTCTCAGTTTCTGTAAGTCTCACAAATAATTTTTATAACAAAATAGTGTTCAGAATGTGATTCTGGACTCCAAAAAAAGGAAAATATATTTTTGAAGAAAAATTAAATATAATCGTTTTTCGGCGTTTCCAGCAGTTGTCCGAACGTATTACATGAAAAGAAATTTTGCTTGTCTCAGTTTCTGTAAGTCTCACAAATAATTTTTATAACAAAATAGTGTTCAGAATGTGATTCTGGACTCGAAAAAAAACGAAAATAAATTTTTGAAGAAAAATTAAATTTAATCGTTTTTCGGCGTTTCCAGCAGTTGTCCGAACGATTTACATCAACAGAAATTTTGCTTGTCTCAGTTTCTGTAAGTCTCACAAATAATTTTTATAACAAAATAGTGTTCAGAATGTGATTCTGGACTAGAAAAAAAACGAAAATAATTTTTTTTAAGAAAAATTCAATTTAATCGTTTTTCGGCGTTTCCAGCAGTTGTCCGAACGATTTACATCAAAAGAAATTTTGCTTGTCTCAGTTTCTGTAAGTCTCACAAATAATTTTTATAACAAAATAGTGTTCAGAATGTGATTCTGGACTCGAAAAAAAACGAAAATAAATTTGTGAAGAAAAATTAAATTTAATCGTTTTTCGGCGTTTCCTGCAGTTGTCCGAACGATTTACATCAAATGAAATTTTGCTTGTCTCAGTTTCTGTAAGTCTCACAAATAATTTTTATAACAAAATAGTGTTCAGAATGGGATTCTAGACTCGAAAAAAAACGAAAATAAATTTTTGAAGAAAAATTAAATTTAATCCTTTTTCGGCGTTTCCAGCAGTTGTCCGAACGATTTACATCGAAAGAAATTTTGCTTGTCTCAGTTTCTGTAAGTCTCACAAATATTTTTCATAACAAAATAGTGTTCAGAATGTGATTCTGGACTCGAAAAAAAAACGAAAATAAATTTTTGAAGAAAAATTAAATTTAATCGTTTTTCGGCGTTTCCAGCAGTTGTCCGAACGATTTACATCAAAAGAAAATTTGCTTGTATCAGTTTCTGTAAGTCTCACAAATAATTTTCATAACAAAATAGTGTTCAGAATGTGATTCTGGACTCGAAAAAAACGAAAATAAATTTTTGAAGAAAAATTAAATTTAATCGTTTTTCGGCGTTTCCAGTGGTTGTCCGAACGATTTACATCAAAAGAAATTTTGCTTGTCTCAGTTTCTGTAAGTCTCACAAGTAATTTTTATAACAAAATAGTGTTCGGAATGGGATTCAAGACTTGAAAAAATACAAAAATTAATATTTGAAGAAAATGTAAATTTAATCGTTTTCAGTTTCTGTAAGTCTCACAAATAATTTTTATGAACAAATAGTGTTCAGAATGGGATTCTAGACTCAAAAAAAACTAAAATAAATTTTTGAAGAAAAATTAAATTTAATCGTTTTTCGGCGTTTCCAGCAGTTGTCCGAACGATTTACATCAAAAGAAATTTTGCTTGTCTCAGTTTTTGTAAGTCTCACAAATAATTTTTATAACAAAATAGTGTTCAGAATGTGATTCTGGACTCGAAAAAAAACGAAAATAATTTTTTGAAGCAAAATTAAATTTAATCGTTTTTCGGCGATTCCAGCAGTTGTCCGAACGATTTACATCAGAAGAAATTTTGTTTGTCTCAGTTTCTGTAAGTCTCACAAATAATTTTTATAACAAAATAGTGTTCGGAATGGGATTCAAGACTTGAAAAAATACAAAAATTAATTTCTGAAGAAAATGTAAATTTAATCGTTTTCAGTTTCTGTAAGTCTCACAAATAATTTTTATAACAAAATAGTGTTCAGAATGTGTTTCTGGACTCCAAAAAAACGAAAATAAATTTTTGAAGAAAAATTAAATTTATTCGTTTTTCGGCGTTTCCAGCAGTTGTCCGAACGATTTACATCAAAAGAAATTTTGCTTGTCTCAGTTTCTGTAAGTCTCACAAATAATTTTAATAACAAAATAGTGTTCAGAATGTGATTCTGGACTAGAAAAAAAACAAAAATAAATTTTTGAAGAAAAATTAAATTTAATCGTTTTTCGGCGTTTCCAGCAGTTGTCCGAACGATTTACATCAAAAGAAATGTTGCTTGTCTCAGTTTCTGTAAGTCTCTCAAATAATTTTTATAACAAAATATTAGTGTTCAGAATGTGATTCTGGACTCGAAAAAAAAAACGAAAATAAATTTTTGAAGAAAAATTAAATTTAATAGTTTTTCGGCGTTTCCAGCAGTTGTCCGAACGATTTACATCAAATGAAGTTTTGCTTGTCTCAGTTTCTGTAAGTCTCACAAATAATTTTTAAAACAAAATAGTGTTCAGAATGTGATTCTGGAGTCGAAAAAAAACGAAAATAAATTTTTAAAGAAAAATTAAATTTAATCGTTTTTCGGCGTTTCCAGCAGTTGTCCGACGGATTTACATCAAAAGAAATTTTGCTTGTCTCAGTTTCTGTAAGTCTCACAAATCATTTTTATAACAAAATAGTGTTCGGAATGGGATTCAAGACTTGAAAAAATACAAAATTTAATTTTTGAAGAAAATGTAAATTTAATCGTTTTCAGTTTCTGTAAGTCTCACAAATAATTTTTATGAACAAATAGTGTTCAGAATGGGATTCTAGACTCAAAAAAACGAAAATAAATTTTTGAAGAAAAATTAAATTTAATCGTTTTTCGGCGTTTCCAGCAGTTGTCCGAACGATTTACATCAAAAGAAATTTTGCTTGTCTCAGTTTTTGTAAGTCTCACAAATAATTTTTATAACAAAATAGTGTTCAGAATGTGATTCTGGACTCGAAAAAAAACGAAAATAATTTTTTGAAGCAAAATTAAATTGAATCGTTTTTCGGCGTTTCCAGCAGTTGTCCGAACGATTTACATCAAAAGAAATTTTGCTTGTCTCAGTTTCTGTAAGTCTCACAAATAATTTTTATAACAAAATAGTGTTCAGAATGTGATTCTCGACTCGAAAAAAAACGAAAATAAATTTTTGAAGAAAAATTAAATTTAATCGTTTTTCGGCGTTTCCAGCAGTTGTCCGAACGATTTACATCAAATGAAGTTTTGCTTGTCTCAGTTTCTGTAAGTCTCACAAATAATTTTTATAACAAAATAGTGTTCAGAATGTGATTCTGGACTCGAAAAAAAACGAAAATAAATTTTTGAAGAAAAATTAAATTTAATCGTTTTTCGGCGTTTCCAGCAGTTGTCCGAACGATTTACATCAAAAGAAATTTTGCTTGTCTCAGTTTCTGTAAGTCTCACAAATAATTTTTATAACAAAATAGTGTTCAGAATGTGATTCTGGACTAGAAAAAAAACAAAAATAAATTTTTGAAGAAAAATTAAATTTAATCGTTTTTCGGCGTTTCCAGCAGTTGTCCGAACGATTTACATCAAAAGAAATTTTGCTTGTCTCTGTTTCTGTAAGTCTCACAAATAATTTTTATAACAAAATAGTGTTCAGAATGTGATTCTGGAGTCGAAAAAAAACGAAAATAAATTTTTAAAGAAAAATTAAATTTAATCGTTTTTCGGCGTTTCCAGCAGTTGTCCGAATGATTTACATCAAAAGAAATTTTGCTTGTCTCAGTTTCTGTAAGTCTCACAAATAATTTTTATAACAAAATAGTGTGCGGAATGGGATTCAAGACTTGGAAAAAATACAAAAATTAATTTTTGAAGAAAATGTAAATTTAATCGTTTTCAGTTTCTGTAAGTCTCACAAATAATTTTTATAACAAAATAGTGTTCAGAATGTGATTCTGGACTCGAAAAAAAACGAAAATAAATTTTTGAAGAAAAATTAAATTTAATCGTTTTTCGGCGTTTCCAGCAGTTGTCCGAACGATTTACATCAAAAGAAATTTTGCTTGTCTCAGTTTCTGTAAGTCTCACAAATAATTTTTATAACAAAATAGTGTCAGAATGTGATTCTGGACTAGAAAAAAAACGAAAATAAATTTTTTAAGAAGAAAAATTAAATTTAATCGTTTTTCGGCGTTTCCAGCAGTTGTCCGAACGATTTACATCAAAAGAAATTTTGCTTGTCTCAGTTTCTGTGAGTCTCACAAATAATTTTTATAACAAAATAGAGTTCAGAATGTGATTCTGGACTCGAAAAAAAACGAAAATAAATTTTTGAAGAAAAATTAAATTTAATCGTTTTTCGGCGTTTCCAGCAGTTGTCCGAACGATTTACATCAAATAAAATTTTGCTTGTCTCAGTTTCTGTAAGTCTCACAAATAATTTTTATAACAAAATAGTGTTCAGAATGGGATTCTAGACTCGAAAAAAAACGAAAATAAATTTTTGAAGAAAAATTAAATTTAATCGTTTTTCGGCGTTTCCAGCAGTTGACCGAACGATTTACATCAAAAGAAATTTTGCTTGTCTCAGTTTCTGTAAGTCTCACAAATAATTTTCATAACAAAATAGTGTTCAGAATGTGATTCTGGACTCGAAAAAAAACAAAAATAAATTTTTGAAGAAAAATTAAATTTAATCATTTTCGGCGTTTCCAGCAGTTGTCCGAACGATTTACATCAAAAGAAATTTTGCTTGTATCAGTTTCTGTAAGTCTCACAAATAATTTTCATAACAAAATGGTGTTCAGAATGTGATTCTGGACTCGAAAAAAAACGAAAATAAATTTTTGAAGAAAAATTAAATATAATCGTTTTTCGGCGTTTCCAGCAGTTGTCCGAACAATTTACATCAAAAGAAATTTTGCTTGTCTCAGTTTCTGTAAGTCTCACAAATAATTTTTATAACAAAATAGTGTTCGGAATGGGATTCAAGACTTGAAAAAATACAAAAATTAATTTTTGAAGAAAATGAAAATTTAATCGTTTTCAGTTTCTGTAAGTCTCACAAATAATTTTTATGAACAAATAGTGTTCAGAATGGGATTCTAGACTCAAAAAAAACTAAAATAAATTTTTGAAGAAAAATTTAATTTAATCGTTTTTCGGCGTTTCCAGCAGTTGTCCGAAAGATTTACATCAAAAGAAATTTTACTTGTCTCAGTTTTTGTAAGTCTCACAAATAATTTTTATAACAAAATAGTGTTCAGAATGTGATTCTGGACTCGAAAAAAAACGAAAATAATTTTTTGAAGCAAAATTAAATTTAATCGTTTTTCGGCGTTTCCAGCAGTTGTCCGAACGATTTACATCAAAAGAAATTTTGCTTGTCTCAGTTTCTATAAGTCTCACAAATAATTTTTATAACAAAATAGTGTTCAGAATGTGATTCTGGACTAGAAAAAAAACAAAAATAAATTTTTGAAGAAAAATTAAATTTAATCGTTTTTCGGCGTTTCCAGCAGTTGTCCGAACGATTTACATCAAAAGAAATTTTGCTTGTCTCAGTTTCTGTAAGTCTCACAAATAATTTTTATAACAAAATAATAGTGTTCAGAATGTGATTCTGGACTCGAAAAAAAACGAAAATAAATTTTTGAAGAAAAATTAAATTTAATCGTTTTTCGGCGTTTCCAGCAGTTGTCCGAACGATTTACATCAAATGAAGTTTTGCTTGTCTCAGTTTCTGTAAGTCTCACAAATAATTTTTATAACAAAATAGTGTTCAAAATGTGATTCTGGACTCCAAAAAAAACGAAAATAAATTTTTGAAGAAAAATTAAATTTATTCGTTTTTCGGCGTTTCCAGCAGTTGTCCGAACGATTTACATCAAAAGAAATTTTGCTTGTCTCAGTTTCTGTAAGTCTCACAAATAATTTTTATAACAAAATAGTGTTCCGAATGTGATTCTGGACTCGAAAAAAACGAAAATAAATTTTTGAAGAAAATTTAAATTTAATCGTTTTTCGGCGTTTCCAGCAGTTGTCCGAACGATTTACATCAAAAGAAATTTTGCTTGTCTCAGTTTCTTTAAGTCTCACAAATAATTTTTATAACAAAATAGTGTTCAGAATGTGATTCTGGACTAGAAAAAAAACAAAAATAAATTTTTGAAGAAAAATTAAATTTAATCGTTTTTCGGCGTTTCCAGCAGTTGTCCGAACGATTTACATCAAAAGAAATTTTGCTTGTCTCAGTTTCTGTAAGTCTCACAAATAATTTTTATAACAAAATAATAGTGTTCAGAATGTGATTCTGGACTCGAAAAAAAACGAAAATAAATTTTTGAAGAAAAATTAAATTTAATCGTTTTTCGGCGTTTCCAGCAGTTGTCCGAACGATTTACATCAAATGAAGTTTTGCTTGTCTCAGTTTCTGTAAGTCTCACAAATAATTTTTATAACAAAATAGTGTTCAGAATGTGATTCTGGAGTCGAAAAAAAACGAAAATAAATTTTTAAAGAAAAATTAAATTTAATCGTTTTTCGGCGTTTCCAGCAGTTGTCCGAACGATTTACATCAAAAGAAATTTTGCTTGTCTCAGTTTCTGTAAGTCTCACAAATAATTTTTATAACAAAATAGTGTTCGGAATGGGATTCAAGACTTGAAAAAATACAAAAATTAATTTTTGAAGAAAATGTAAATTTAATCGTTTTCAGTTTCTGTAAGTCTCACAAATAATTTTTATGAACAAATAGTGTTCAGAATGGGATTCTAGACTCAAAAAAAACGAAAATAAATTTTTGAAGAAAAATTAAATTTAATCGTTTTTCGGCGTTTCCAGCAGTTGTCCGAACGATTTACATCAAAAGAAATTTTGCTTGTCTCAGTTTTTGTAAGTCTCACAAATAATTTTTATAACAAAATAGTGTTCAGAATGTGATTCTGGACTCGAAAAAAAAACGAAAATAATTTTTTGAAGCAAAATTAAATTTAATCGTTTTTCGGCGTTTCCAGCAGTTGTCCGAACGATTTACATCAAAAGAAATTTTGCTTGTCTCAGTTTCTGTAAGTCTCACAAATACTTTTTATAACAAAATAGTGTTCAGAATGTGATTCTCGACTCGAAAAAAAACGAAAATAAATTTTTGAAGAAAAATTAAATTTAATCGTTTTTCGGCGTTTCCAGCAGTTGTCCGAACAATTTACATCAAATTAAGTTTTGCTTGTCTCAGTTTCTGTAAGTCTCACAAATAATTTTTATAACAAAATAGTGTTCAGAATGTGATTCTGGACTCGAAAAAAAACGAAAATAAATTTTTGAAGAAAAATTAAATTTAATCGTTTTTCGGCGTTTCCAGCAGATGTCCGAACGATTTACATCAAATGAAATTTTGCTTGTCTCAGTTTCTGTAAGTCTCACAAATAATTTTTATAACAAAATAGTGTTCAGAATGGGATTCTAGACTCGAGAAAAACCGAAAATAAATTTTTGAAGAAAAATTAAATTTAATCGTTTTTCGGCGTTTCCAGCAGTTGTCCGAACGATTTACATCAAAAGAAATTTTGCTTGTCTCAGTTTCTGTAAGTCTCACAAATAATTTTTATAACAAAATAGTGTTCAGAATGTGATTCTGGACTCGAAAAAAAACGAAAATAAATTTTTGAAGAAAAATTAAATTTAATCGTTTTTCGGCGTTTCCAGCAGTTGTCCGAACGATTTACATCAAAAGAAGTTTTGCTTGTCTCAGTTTCTGTAAGTCTCACAAATAATTTTTATAGCAAAATAGTGTTCCGAATGGGATTCAAGACTTGAAAAAATACAAAAATTAATTTTTGAAGAAAATGTAAATTTAATCGTTTTCAGTTTCTGTAAGTCTCACAAATAATTTTTATGAACAAATAGTGTTCAGAATGGGATTCTAGACTCAAAAAAAAACGAAAATAAATTTTTGAAGAAAAATTAAATTTGATCGTTTTTCGGCGTTTCCAGCAGTTGTCCGAACGATTTACATCAAAAGAAATTTTGCTTGTCTCAGTTTTTGTAAGTCTCACAAATAATTTTTATAACAAAATAGTGTTCAGAATGTGATTCTGGACTCGAAAAAAAAACGAAAATAATTTTTTGAAGCAAAATTAAATTTAATCGTTTTTCGGCGTTTCCAGCAGTTGTCCGAACGATTTACATCAAAAGAAATTTTGCTTGTCTCAGTTTCTGTAAGTCTCACAAATAATTTTTAAATCAAAATAGTGTTCAGAATGTGATTCTCGACTCGAAAAAAAAACGAAAATAAATTTTTGAAGAAAAATTAAATTTAATCGTTTTTCGGCGTTTCCTGCAGTTGCCCGAACGATTTACATCAAATGAAGTTTTGCTTGTCTCAGTTTCTGTGAGTCTCACAAATAATTTTTATAACAAAATAGTGTTCAGAATGTGATTCTGGACTCGAAAAAAAACGAAAATAAATTTTTGAAGAAAAATTAAATTTAATCGTTTTTCGGCGTTTCCAGCAGTTGTCCGAACGATTTACATCAAATGAAGTTTTGCTTGTCTCAGTTTCTGTAAGTCTCACAAATAATTTTTATAACAAAATAGTGTTCAGAATGTGATTCTGGAGTCGAAAAAAACGAAAATAAATTTTTAGAGAAAAATTAAATTTCATCGTTTTTCGGCGTTTCCAGCAGTTGTCCGAACGATTTACATCAAAAGAAATTTTGCTTGTCTCAGTTTCTGTAAGTCTCACAAATAATTTTTATAACAAAATAGTGTTCGGAATGGGATTCAAGACTTGAAAAAATACAAAAATTAATTTTTGAAGAAAATGTAAATTTAATCGTTTTCAGTTTCTGTAAGTCTCACAAATAATTTTTATGAACAAATAGTGTTCAGAATGGGATTCTAGACTCAAAAAAACGAAAATAAATTTTTGAAGAAAAATTAAATTTAATCGTTTTTCGGCGTTTCCAGCAGTTGTCCGAACGATTTACATCAAAAGAAATTTTGCTTGTGTCAGTTCTTGTAAGTCTCACAAATAATTTTCATAACAAAATACTGTTCAGAATGTGATTCTGGACTCGAATAAAAACGAAAATAATTTTTTGAAGCAAAATTAAATTTAATCGTTTTTCGGCGTTTCCAGCAGTTGTCCGAACGATTTACATCAAAAGAAATTTTGCTTGTCTCAGTTTCTGTAAGTCTCACAAATAATTTTTATAACAAAATAGTGTTCAGAATGTGATTCTCGACTCGAAAAAAAACGAAAATAAATTTTTGAAGAAAAATTAAATTTAATCGTTTTTCGGCGTTTCCAGCAGTTGTCCGAACGATTTACATCAAATGAAGTTTTGCTTGTCTCAGTTTCTGTAAGTCTCACAAATAATTTTTATAACAAAATAGTGTTCAGAATGTGATTCTGGACTCGAAAAAAAACGAAAATAAATTTTTGAAAAAAAATTAAATTTAATCGTTTTTCGGCGTTTCCAGCAGTTGTCCGAACGATTTACATCTAAAGAAATTTTGCTTGTCTCAGTTTCTGTAAGTCTCACAAATAATTTTTATAACAAAATAGTGTTCGGAATGGGATTCAAGACTTGAAAAAATACAAAAATTAATTTTTGAAGAAAATGTAAATTTAATCGTTTTCAGTTTCTGTAAGTCTTACAAATAATTTTTATGAACAAATAGTGTTCAGAATGGGATTCTAGACTCAAAAAAACGAAAATAAATTTTTGAAGAAAAATTAAATTTAATCGTTTTTCGGCGTTTCCAGCAGTTGTCCGAACGATTTACATCAAAAGAAATTTTGCTTGTCTCAGTTTTTGTAAGTCTCACAAATAATTTTTATAACAAAATAGTGTTCAGAATGTGATTCTGGACTCGAAAAAAAACGAAAATAATTTTTTGAAGCAAAATTAAATTTAATCGTTTTTCGGCGTTTCCAGCAGTTGTCCGAACGATTTACATCAAAAGAAATTTTGCTTGTCTCAGTTTCTGTAAGTCTCACAAATAATTTTTATAACAAAATAGTGCTTAGAATGTGATTCTCGACTCGAAAAAAAACGAAAATAAATTTTTGAAGAAAAATTAAATTTAATCGTTTTTCGGCGTTTCCCGCAGTTGTCCGAACGATTTACATCAAATGAAGTTTTGCTTATCTCAGTTTCTGTAAGTCTCACAAATAATTTTTATAACAAAATAGTGTTCAGAATGTGATTCTGGACTCGAAAAAAAACGAAAATAAATTTTTGAAAAAAAATTAAATTTAATCGTTTTTCGGCGTTTCCAGCAGTTGTTAGAACGATTTACATCAAAAGAAATTTTGCTTGTCTCAGTTTCTGTAAGTCTCACAAATAATTTTTATAACAAAATAGTGTTCAGAATGTGATTCTGGACTCGAAAAAAAACGAAAATAAATTTTTGAAGAAAAATTAAATTTAATCGTTTTTCGGCGTTTCCAGCAGTTGTCCGAACGATTTACATCAAATAAAGTTTTGCTTGTCTCAGTTTCTGTAAGTCTCACAAATAATTTTTATAACAAAATAGTGTTCAGAATGTGATACTGGACTCGAAAAAAACGAAAATAAATTTTTGAAGAAAAATTAAATTTAATCGTTTTTCGGCGTTTCCAGCAGATGTCCGAACGATTTACATCAAATTCAATTTTGCTTGTCTCAGTTTCTTTAAGTCTCACAAATAATTTTTATAACAAAATAGTGTTCAGAATGGGATTCTAGACTCGAGAAAAAACGAAAATAAATTTTTGAAGAAAAATTAAATTTAATCGTTTTTCGGCGTTTCCAGCAGTTGTCCGAACGATTTACATCAAAAGAAATTTTGCTTGTCTCAGTTTCTGTAAGTCTCACAAATAATTTTCATAACAAAATACTGTTCAGAATGTGATTCTGGACTCGAAAAAAAACGAAAATAATTTTTTGAAGCAAAATTAAATTTAATCGTTTTTCGGCGTTTCCAGCAGTTGTCCGAACGATTTACATCAAAAGAAATTTTGCTTGTCTCAGTTTCTGTAAGTCTCACAAATAATTTTTATAACAAAATAGTGTTCAGAATGTGATTCTCGACTCGAAAAAAACGAAAATAAATTTTTGAAGAAAAATTAAATTTAATCGTTTTTCGGCGTTTCCAGCAGTTGTCCGAACGATTTACATCAAAAGAAATTTTGCTTGTCTCAGTTTCTGTTAGTCTCACAAATAATTTTTATAACAAAATAGTGTTCAGAATGTGATTTTGGACTCGAAAAAAAACGAAAATAAATTTTTGAAGAAAAATTAAATTTAATCGTTTTTCGGCGTTTCCAGCAGTTGTCCGAACGATTTACATCAACAGAAATTTTGCTTGTCTCAGTTTCTGTAAGTCTCATAAATAATTTTTATAACAAAATAGTGTTCAGAATGTGATTCTGGACTAGAAAAAAAACAAAAATAAATTTTTGAAGAAAAATTAAATTTAATCGTTTTTCGGCGTTTCCAGCAGTTGTCCGAACGATTTACATCAAAAGAAATTTTGCTTGTCTCAGTTTCTGTAAGTCTCACAAATAATTTTTATAACAAAATAGTGTTCAGAATGTGATTCTGGACTCGAAAAAAAACGAAAATAAATTTTTGAAGAAAAATTAAATTTAATCGTTTTTCGGCGTTTCCAGCAGTTGTCCGAACGATTTACATCAAATGAAGTTTTGCTTGTCTCAGTTTCTGTAAGTCTCACAAATAATTTTTATAACAAAATAGTGTTCAGAATGTGATTCTGGACTCGAAAAAAAACGAAAATAAATTTTTGAAAAAAAATTAAATTTAATCGTTTTTCGGCGTTTCCAGCAGTTGTCCGAACGATTTACATCAAAAGAAATTTTGCTTGTCTCAGTTTCTGTAAGTCTCACAAATAATTTTTATAACAAAATAGTGTTCAGAATGTGATTCTGGACTCGAAAAAAAACGAAAATAAATTTTTGAAGAAAAATTAAATTTAATCGTTTTTCGGCGTTTCCAGCAGTTGTCCGAACGATTTACATCAAATGAAGTTTTGCTTGTCTCAGTTTCTGTAAGTCTTACAAATAATTTTTATAACAAAATAGTGTTCAGAATGTGATTCTGGAGTCGAAAAAAAACGAAAATATATTTTTAAAGAAAAATTAAATTTCATCGTTTTTCGGCGTTTCCAGCAGTTGTCCGAACGATTTACATCAAAAGAAATTTTGCTTGTCTCAGTTTCTGTAAGTCTCACAAATAATTTTTATAACAAAATAGTGTTCGGAATGGGATTCAAAACTTGAAAAAAATACAAAAATTAATTTTTGAAGAAAATGTAAATTTAATCGTTTTCAGTTTCTGTAAGTCTCACAAATAATTTTTATGAACAAATAGTGTTCAGAATGGGATTCTAGACTCAAAAAAACGAAAATAAATTTTTGAAGAAAAATTAAATTTAATCGTTTTTCGGCGTTTCCAGCAGTTGTCCGAACGATTTACATCAAAAGAAATTTTGCTTGTCTCAGTTTTTGTAAGTCTCACAAATAATTTTTATAACAAAATAGTGGTCAGAATGTGATTCTGGACTCGAAAAAAAACGAAAATAATTTTTTGAAGCAAAATTAAATTTAATCGTTTTTCGGCGTTTCCAGCAGTTGTCCGAACGATTTACATCAAAAGAAATTTTGCTTGTCTCAGTTTCTGTAAGTCTCACAAATAATTTTTATAACAAAATAGTGTTCAGAATGTGATTCTCGACTCGAAAAAAAACGAAAATAAATTTTTGAAGAAAAATTAAATTTAATCGTTTTTCGGCGTTTCCCGCAGTTGTCCGAACGATTTACATCAAATGAAGTTTTGCTTGTCTCAGTTTCTGTAAGTCTCACAAATAATTTTTATAACAAAATAGTGTTCAGAATGTGATTCTGGACTCGAAAAAAAAACGAAAATAAATTTTTGAAAAAAAAATTAAATTTAATCGTTTTTCGGCGTTTCCAGCAGTTGTCCGAACGATTTACATCAAAAGAAATTTTGCTTGTCTCAGTTTCTGTAAGTCTCACAAATAATTTTTATAACAAAATAGTGTTCAGAATGTGATTCTGGACTCGAAAAAAAACGAAAATAAATTTTTGAAGAAAAATTAAATTTAATCCTTTTTCGGCGTTTCCAGCAGTTGTCCGAACGATTTACATCAAATAAAGTTTTGCTTGTCTCACTTTCTGTAAGTCTCACAAATAATTTTTATAACAAAATAGTGTTCAGAATGTGATTCTGGTCTCGAAAAAAAACGAAAATATATTTTTGAAGAAAAATTAAATTTAATCGTTTTTCGGCGTTTCCAGCAGTTGTCCGAACGATTTACATCAAATAAAGTTTTGCTTGTCTCAGTTTCTGTAAGTCTCACAAATAATTTTTATAACAAAATAGTGTTCAGAATGTGATTCTGGACTCCAAAAAAAACGAAAATAAATTTTTGAAGAAAAATTAAATTTATTCGTTTTTCGGCGTTTCCAGCAGTTGTCCGAACGATTTACATCAAAAGAAATTTTGCTTGTCTCAGTTTCTGTTAGTCTCACAAATAATTTTTATAACAAAATAGTGTTCAGAATGTGATTTTGGACTCGAAAAAAAACGAAAATAAATTTTTGAAGAAAAATTAAATTTAATCGTTTTTCGGCGTTTCCAGCAGTTGTCCGAACGATTTACATCAAAAGAAATTTTGCTTGTCTCAGTTTCTGTAAGTCTCATAAATAATTTTTATAACAAAATAGTGTTCAGAATGTGATTCTGGACTAGAAAAAAAACAAAAATAAATTTTTGAAGAAAAATTAAATTTAATCGTTTTTCGGCGTTTCCAGCAGTAGTCCGAACGATTTACATCAAAAGAAATTTTGCTTGTCTCAGTTTTTGCAAGTCTCACAAATAATTTTTATAACAAAATAGTGTTCAGAATGTGATTCTGGACTCGAAAAAAAACGAAAATAATTTTTTGAAGCAAAATTAAATTTAATCGTTTTTCGGCGTTTCCAGCAGTTGTCCGAACGATTTACATCAAAAGAAATTTTGCTTGTCTCAGTTTCTGTAAGTCTCACAAATAATTTTTATAACAAAATAGTGTTCGGAATGGGATTCAAGACTTGAAAAAATACAAAAATTAATTTTTGAAGAAAATGTAAATTTAATCGTTTTCAGTTTCTGTAAGTCTCACAAATAATTTTTATAACAAAATAGTGTTCAGAATGTGATTCTGGACTCCAAAAAAAACGAAAATAAATTTTTGAAGAAAAATTATATTTATTCGTTTTCGGCGTTTCCAGCAGAACGATTTACATCAAAAGAAATTTTGCTTGTCTCAGTTTCTGTAAGTCTCACAAATAATTTTTATAACAAAATAGTGTTCAGAATGTGATTCTGGACTCGAAAAAAAACGAAAATAAATTTTTGAAGAAAAATTAAATTTAATCGTTTTTCGGCGTTTCCAGCAGTTGTCCGAACGATTTACATCAAATGAAGTTTTGCTTGTCTCAGTTTCTGTAAGTCTCACAAATAATTTTTATAACAAAATAGTGTTCAGAATGTGATTCTGGAGTCGAAAAAAAACGAAAATAAATTTTTAAAGAAAAATTAAATTTCATCGTTTTTCGGCGTTTCCAGCAGTTGTCCGAACGATTTACATCAAAAGAAATTTTGCTTGTCTCAGTTTCTGTAAGTCTCACAAATAATTTTTATTACAAAATAGTGTTCGGAATGGGATTCAAGACTTGAAAAAATACAAAAATTAATTTTTGAAGAAAATGTAAATTTAATCGTTTTCAGTTTCTGTAAGTCTTACAAATAATTTTTATGAACAAATAGTGTTCAGAATGGGATTCTAGACTCAAAAAAACGAAAATAAATTTTTGAAGAAAAATTAAATTTAATCGTTTTTCGGCGTTTCCAGCAGTTGTCCGAACGATTTACATCAAAAGAAATTTTGCTTGTCTCAGTTTTTGTAAGTCTCACAAATAGCTTTTATAACAAAATAGTGTTCAGAATGTGATTCTGGACTCGAAAAAAAACGAAAATAATTTTTTGAAGCAAAATTAAATTTAATCGTTTTTCGGCGTTTACAGCAGTTGTCCGAACGATTTACATCAAAAGAAATTTTGCTTGTCTCAGTTTCTGTAAGTCTCACAAATAATTTTTATAACAAAATAGTGTTCAGAATGTGATTCTCGACTCGAAAAAAAACGAAAATAAATTTTTGAAGAAAAATTAAATTTAATCGTTTTTCGGCGTTTCCCGCAGTTGTCCGAACGATTTACATCAAATGAAGTTTTGCTTGTCTCAGTTTCTGTAAGTCTCACAAATAATTTTTATAACAAAATAGTGTTCAGAATGTGATTCTGGACTCGAAAAAAAACGAAAATAATTTTTTGAAGCAAAATTAAATTGAATCGTTTTTCGGCGTTTCCAGCAGTTGTCCGAACGATTTACATCAAAAGAAATTTTGCTTGTCTCAGTTTCTGTAAGTCTCACAAATAATTTTTATGACAAAATAGTGCTTAGAATGTGATTCTCGACTCGAAAAAAAACGAAAATAAATTTTTGAAGAAAAATTAAATTTAATCGTTTTTCGGCGTTTCCCGCAGTTGTCCGAACGATTTACATCAAATGAAGTTTTGCTTATCTCAGTTTCTGTAAGTCTCACAAATAATTTTTATAACAAAATAGTGTTCAGAATGTGATTCTGGACTCGAAAAAAACGAAAATAAATTTTTGAAAAAAAATTAAATTTAATCGTTTTTCGGCGTTTCCAGCAGTTGTTAGAACGATTTACATCAAAAGAAATTTTGCTTGTCTCAGTTTCTGTAAGTCTCACAAATAATTTTTATAACAAAATAGTGTTCAGAATGTGATTCTGGACTCGAAAAAAAACGAAAATAAATTTTTGAAGAAAAATTAAATTTAATCGTTTTTCGGCGTTTCCAGCAGTTGTCCGAACGATTTACATCAAAAGAAATTTTGCTTGTCTCAGTTTCTGTAAGTCTCACAAATAATTTTCATAACAAAATAGTGTTCAGAATGTGATTCTGGACTCGAAAAAAAACGAAAATAAATTTTTGAAGAAAAATTAAATTTAATCGTTTTTCGGCGTTTCCAGCAGTTGTCCGAACGATTTACATCAAATGAAGTTTTGCTTGTCTCAGTTTCTGTAAGTCTCACAAATAATTTTTATAACAAAATAGTGTTCAGAATGTGATTCTGGACTCGAAAAAAAACGAAAATAAATTTTTGAAAAAAAATTAAATTTAATCCTTTTTCGGCGTTTCCAGCAGTTCACAGTGGTTCCAAATGCCGAAAAGGTGGCCAAAACCTGAAGACGTCATTCAAATTGTGTGAAATTTCGTATGAAGGGCATTTTGAGGTCGCTTAATACAAATCTGTTCTCAAAATTAAAAATAACAAAATGGCGGATCCAATATGGCGGACCAAAATACAAAAAAAGGTCTTATGTTCATGAAACTTCGTATATAAGGTATTTTGATGTCGCTTATGAAGAATCTTTACACGAAATTTTATAAAAACAAAATGGCGGACCCAACATGGTGGACAAAAATGAAAAAAAGTCATATTTGTATGATATTTCGTACATAGGGTATTCTGACCTCGCTGATTACGAATCTTTACACAAAATTAAAAAGAAAACAAAATGGTGGATTCAATATGGTGGAAAACATTTAAAAAATGCTCATATTTGTATAAAATCTCGTTTATATTCCTTATTGCTAGTTTACATTAATATTCGTCGTCGGACGAGTGCGCAGAATCGTCGTCGCTGCTTTGCGCTTCACGGCTCGGCGTTTTCAACAGACTTACAGCTTCAGTGTCTAACGCTTTGAGCTTTTTCAACGGCAATTTTCGGATGCTCGAAATAACAGGATCCGAGGCTACCAAAAGCCTCTGGAACACGTCCTCCATAGTTTTAGTGTGGCTACATTTTCGCGCGAAATCCTGCCGATACTGTTTTATAAATTTATTGCAAGATTCTTGAGCTTCTTCAGACATTTGTCCAATTGGTAGAATTGAAGACTCAAGAATCTTGCTGCTGTGTAGTAAAATCTTGTGCACCGTAGTTGGCATACAAAACCACGGATACAGCTGTACATAGAGACGAGCTGTTCCGATACAATAAGCCTCGTACATGGGAGTATCGATGTCAAAGCCGCAAGAAAGAACTTGTAAGATCACGTGAAATCTTTTAATCAATGAAAACGGCGCGCGGTGTTCCCGTCAATCGTATTGCCATAGCCCTGTTTCGGCATATCTATCAAGAGCCCCAACTTTTGACGGAAACCTTTTTGAACGTTTTTTTTTACGACTTTCGACCTTTGCTTTGTCATCCCCGCGACTTTGCCACTTCTTCACATCCAGCCTGTATGAAATGTGCAGAAGGCACTCAAAAAATCGAATCCAAGCATGCAAACTGGATATCCCAAATTGCAAATGCTATTCTTTTATGGGTTTTCGTAAGATGTCATCGATATTGTTGAATTGTTTGGAAGTGCAGTCGCAAAGGTAGCATCTCTGACTTGATGATGTGCAAGTCAGTGAGTTGCAAACTTTGCCATCGATCATGGTGAGCATCACTTTGTATGCAACATTAACTTCCTTTCCGCCAATAGTTTGGTAAGGTTTCAAATTACGCTCTTGGTCCTTAACGTCATTGACTATAAGTCTCGTAGACTCAGCAGTTTCGTGCAAAAATTCGATTTTTAATGGCCGACAATATCGAGGAGATGAAGGACGCGGATTCTTCCAAATGACGATTTCTTTCTGTGTAGACTTCTCAACAGCCAAAATCTGAAGCGGCACGATGGAAACAAAAAATAAATTTGCGTCGGTTTTGGTGCCTTCAGCATCGTCATCGAATTTTTGCTTGAAAGTGCTCTGTCCCGAAGTTCCGTCGCACCCCCACTTACAAATCAAATCTACATCGTACGCCCTATCGAGGAGGCTAGAAATCACATCTGTTTGGACCCGCAAAATTCTTTCCACCGTCTGGTCAAGCAGTGCTTGAAGTTTCACTTCAGCAGAAGTTTCTGTGATGCGCATATCTACAGCCGGGGGATAACAATCTTTCTAAAACGTTCTTGTAAGACGGAAATAATGAACAATTATGACTTATGCCCGCAGCTCTAATCGTGTTGAACATATTCTTCGACAATCTACCCTCGATAAGGAGCGATAGAGCCTCATCTTTGGTCAATGGTTTCTCGCGTTTCGCAGTGAAAGAATCCCTATACCTCGTTGCTGTGGTTGGACTTCCTTCAGCAATATCCTCCACCAGCTTTGCTGCATCCACGTTCCCACATTCGCGTAAACTCATTTGCAACGCGTATGCCAACTCGTCGATTTCGTGTTCGGCTCGCATGGTCTGCGTTCTCCTCCTTTTTGATCTTTCACTGGGAGCTCCGAAACTTAGAGATGGACGTCCCCCTGAACCACGTTCAGGTGTATCCTCAGCTTTACTCGTAGATGCTGTTGCGCCCTCAGGAGGCACTGTAAAAATAAAAATAAGACCAATTTGATTATACATATTATTGATATCGAATTAATTTATAATGTATATGTTATTGACAAGGCTTACGTTGCAGAGGTTTTCTTGAATCTTCTTGTAGCTCGACATCCACTTCCAGCCACGTTGCATTCGCGGCCAAATACCTGTCCAGCATCCTATGGCTTTTTTCGAAACCTGTTCGCATTTTATGAAAAAGTTTCCGGAACACAGCTTTCCCATTGGCAGACAAATTGAACGGTTTTCCGATTTCCTTTTCCAGATGTTTTTCAACCAAGTAAATCAGCACCTCGTTTTCTTTCGAAAGAGAGTTTTTTATTAAGTCGAAAATTTTCCGTCTTTTCAAAGACATTGGCTGTGCACATTTATCTGAAAATGATTTCAATGTTGAATTATTATTGAAGTATTATGTATTTATTAATTATAGTTAATAAAAACATTAAGTAGAATATTGTCTGATAAACATTTCAATAATACATTTAAAAAAAAATTTTGGTCCCTGTATATTCATGAAAAAGAAACATTAAAAACTAACAAAACATCTGTTTTTGTCCCCGTATACAGTCTGTTTGATTTATTGTAACACAGCACATATGTCCGTTATTAGTACAGATAGAAAAAAAAGTTAAATACAACAGTTTTAGTATTTTTTATGATCTATTCAATCGTAATATCAGAAAAACAGTTGAAAATCAAATAAACACGTGAAAGCTATTAGTTTCATTTTCTTTAATGGAACACCCTGTATATTTTGTTTATTTCAAATAGGCATTAATATTAGCCTTATAATGATACCACATAAGTACCCCTTTATTATAGAAATAACACGACAATTGCCAATAAATGAAATTTATCAGTTGACATGAACAACTATTTAAAGTGTCTGTTCAAAGTGACGTCCGTTGTTTGCAATACATTCTTCACATCTCTTCATTAAATTTCGTCGTGCTTTTTGCAACATCCGTGGTGTTATTTGGCCACATGCCATACGAATACGATTTTTCAGATCATCTAGATTTTCTGGACGAGTAACATAAACTTTTTGCTTTAAAAATCCCCAAATAAAAAAATCTAAAATAGACAGATATGGCGATCTTGCTGGCCAGTTTATGGGGCCACCATTTGCAATCAATTTCAAACCAAACTTTCTTTCCAAAATATCTTTGACATTTCTTGCGTTATGGGGAGGAGCTCCATCTTGTTGGAACCACATATCTCGACGTATTTCTAGGGGGATATCATCTAAATAATCCTCAAATTCTATCGTAAGAAAGTTGGCATATCGCTCCGCATTCAACGTTCCTTGATAAAAAAATGGTCCTATTATGGTATCACCTAACACACCAAGCCACACATTAACTGCAAATCTTTGTTGGAATCTGCATTCTCGAATTTGACGTGGATTCTCAGTATCCCAGTAATGGTCGTTTTTTCGGTTGGAGATTCCGTTGTTGTTGAAATTTGATTCATCACTCCAAAGAATTCAATTTAATAAATGTTGATTGTTGCTAAGCCAATTACAGAATACTATCCTCCTGTCAGAATCACCATCTCTTAAACCTTGTACTAACTTAATTTTATATGGTCTCATTTTATGTTTTCTCAGAATAGAAAATATTTTATGCATACTTATTCCTAAGTCAGCCACTGCTTCGCGTATTGAATTACGTGGATGTGCCTAAAATAGGTCAATATCAATACTTCATTATTATCTTCTCTTTCTTGTCTTCTCCTTCGTAATTTATTATTAAAACACCCATTTCTCCGTAAATTTTGTTCAAGTCTTGCAAAAGTGCGATAATGTGGTTGTCTTCTTTCTGGATACATGTTTCCATAAGTGATACTAGCTTCTCTAGAATTATCGTTGCATCTAACGAAGACCTTTAGCATATCCATTTTTTCATCATTAGAATAGTAATTATCACCCATCTCTAAAGATTTGAATCAACAATACCCAAGACGGGAAGTTACTACACCATTTTGACATTAAAGTGTTAACAAATTGTTTTATGTCAATTGTTATTCATGTCAACTGATAAATTTCATTTATTTGCAATTGTCGCGTTATTTGTATAATGAAGGGGTACTTATGTGGTATCATTATAAAGCTAAGGTTATTATCTATTTGAAATAAACAAAATATACAGGGTGTTCCATTAAAGAAAATGAAGCTAATAGCTTTCACGTGTTTATTTGATTTTCAATTGTTTTTCTGACAATGCTACTGAATAGATCATGGAAAATACTAAAACTATTGTCTTTAACTTTTTTTTCTATCTGTACTAATAATGGACATATGTGCTGTGTCACAATAAATCAAACAGGCTGTATTCATAAAAACGAAACGCTGTTTGGAATTTAATCTCTGTAATAAATAATTAAATTCATTATTTTTGTTTCACACTATTTCAATTTAATTGCAATTTTCCTAATTGTAATGCAGTTATACGATTATTATTAATTGTTAATCATTAATTGTTAATCTTTATTTTTACTAATTTATTCCTTAAATGTAATTATTTTAACAAAAAAGTAGCATTGATTTGTAAAGTATGTACTGTTATGACACTTGGAGTAATTTTGCGCTTTTTTAGAAAATAATAAAATAAACAAAATCGGGCAAACTTGTGCAACTTTTGAGACGTGAACCTAATAATAAAATAGTTGAACTATACTGGACAAATAGTTAGAGAGTGGGGTTCCGCGGGACTTCGGAATTATCTAATGTTAAAGATTATAATTCGTAACTGAAACTTGAAAAAACGTATTCTACATGTTAAATTTTCTAAATACGACAGAAAATTTTCGGTAAACACATAAAAACGTTTATATGTACTCACTTTCATTAAATGTGGTCATTTTCTTCCGACCCAGGGCACTGTTACACAAAAAACTTGGTGCGAGGCTACAGAGCGCTCAGCCCTTGCACGCACGGCGCTTGGATAACAATGCGCGTCGAGAGCGCCACGTGCAAGTCTGAGGGTTATGAAGCGCGGTTTCTATTAGGTCAGATACCAACCTACATAACTAGACCCGAAAAAGTCCCTAAATAAAAGATGGATTTTAGGACGTTTTGGCCACCTTTTCGGCATTTGGAACCACTGTGCAGTTGTCCGAACGATTCACATCAAAAGAAATTTTGCTTGTCTCAGTTTCTGTAAGTCTCACAAATAATTTTTATAACAAAATAGTGTTCAGAATGTGATTCTGGACTCGAAAAAAAACGAAAATAAATTTTTGAAGAAAAATTAAATTTAATCGTTTTTCGGCGTTTCCAGCAGTTGTCCGAACGATTTACATCAAATGAAGTTTTGCTTGTCTCAGTTTCTGTAAGTCTTACAAATAATTTTTATAACAAAATAGTGTTCAGAATGTGATTCTGGAGTCGAAAAAAAACGAAAATATATTTTTAAAGAAAAATTAAATTTCATCGTTTTTCGGCGTTTCCAGCAGTTGTCCGAACGATTTACATCAAAAGAAATTTTGCTTGTCTCAGTTTCTGTAAGTCTCACAAATAATTTTTATAACAAAATAGTGTTCAGAATGTGATTCTGGACTCGAAAAAAAACGAAAATAAATTTTTGAAGAAAAATTAAATTTAATCGTTTTTCGGCGTTTCCAGCAGTTGTCCGAACGATTTACATCAAATGAAGTTTTGCTTGTCTCAGTTTCTGTAAGTCTTACAAATAATTTTTATAACAAAATAGTGTTCAGAATGTGATTCTGGACTCGAAAAAAAACGAAAATAATTTTTTGAAGCAAAATTAAATTTAATCGTTTTTCGGCGTTTCCAGCAGTTGTCCGAACGATTTACATCAAAAGAAATTTTGCTTGTCTCAGTTTCTGTAAGTCTCACAAATAATTTTGATAACAAAATAGTGTTCGGAATGGGATTCAAGACTTGAAAAAATACAAAAAATAATTTTTGAAGAAAATGTAAATTTAATCGCTTTCAGTTTCTGTAAGTCTCACAAATAATTTTTATAACAAAATAGTGTTCAGAATGTGATTCTGGAGTCGAAAAAAAACGAAAATAAATTTTTAAAGAAAAATTAAATTTCATCGTTTTTCGGCGTTTCCAGCAGTTGCCCGAACGATTTACATCAAAAGAAATTTTGCTTGTCTCAGTTTCTGTAAGTCTCACAAATAATTTTTATAACAAAATAGTGTTCGGAATGGGATTCAAGACTTGAAAAAATACAAAAATTAATTTTTGAAGAAAATGTAAATTTAATCGTTTTCAGTTTCTGTGAGTCTCACAAATAATTTTTATGAACAAATAGTGTTCAGAATGGGATTCTAGACTCAAAAAAACGAAAATAAATTTTTGAAGAAAAATTAAATTTAATCGTTTTTCGGCGTTTCCAGCAGTTGTCCGAACGATTTACATCAAAAGAAATTTTGCTTGTCTCAGTTTTTGTAAGTCTCACAAATAGCTTTTATAACAAAATAGTGTTCAGAATGTGATTCTGGACTCGAAAAAAAACGAAAATAATTTTTTGAAGCAAAATTAAATTTAATCGTTTTTCGGCGTTTCCAGCAGTTGTCCGAACGATTTACATCAAAAGAAATTTTGCTTGTCTCAGTTTCTGTAAGTCTCACAAATAATTTTTATAACAAAATAGTGTTTAGAATGTGATTCTCGACTCGAAAAAAAAACGAAAATAAATTTTTGAAGAAAAATTAAATTTAATCGTTTTTCGGCGTTTCCCGCAGTTGTCCGAACGATTTACATCAAATGAAGTTTTGCTTGTCTCAGTTTCTGTAAGTCTCACAAATAATTTTTATAACAAAATAGTGTTCAGAATGTGATTCTGGACTCGAAAAAAAACGAAAATAATTTTTTGAAGCAAAATTAAATTTAATCGTTTTTCGGCGTTTCCAGCAGTTGTCCGAACGATTTACATCAAAAGAAATTTTGCTTGTCTCAGTTTCTGTAAGTCTCACAAATAATTTTTATAACAAAATAGTGTTCAGAATGTGATTCTCGACTCGAAAAAAACGAAAATAAATTTTTGAAGAAAAATTAAATTTAATCGTTTTTCGGCGTTTCCAGCAGTTGTCCGAACGATTTACATCAAATGAAGTTTTGCTTGTCTCAGTTTCTGTAAGTCTCACAAATAATTTTTATAACAAAATAGTGTTCAGAATGTGATTCTGGACTCGAAAAAAAACGAAAATAAATTTTTGAAAAAAAATTAAATTTAATCGTTTTTCGGCGTTTCCAGCAGTTGTCCGAACGATTTACATCAAAAGAAGTTTTGCTTGTCTCAGTTTCTGTAAGTCTCACAAATAATTTTTATAACAAAATAGTGTTCAGAATGTGATTCTGGACTCGAAAAAAAAACGAAAATAAATTTTTGAAAAAAAAATTAAATTTAATCGTTTTTCGGCGTTTCCAGCAGTTGTCCGAACGATTTACATCAAAAGAAATTTTGCTTGTCTCAGTTTCTGTAAGTCTCACAAATAATTTTCATAACAAAATAGTGTTCAGAATGTGATTCTGGACTCGAAAAAAAAACGAAAATAAATTTTTGAAGAAAAATTAAATTTAATCGTTTTTCGGCGTTTCCAGCAGTTGTCCGAACGATTTACATCAAATAAAGTTTTGCTTGTCTCAGTTTCTGTAAGTCTCACAAATAATTTTTATAACAAAATAGTGTTCAGAATGTGATTCTGGACTCCAAAAAAAACGAAAATAAATTTTTGAAGAAAAATTAAATTTATTCGTTTTTCGGCGTTTCCAGCAGTTGTCCGAACGATTTACATCAAAAGAAATTTTGCTTGTCTCAGTTTCTGTTAGTCTCACAAATAATTTTTATAACAAAATAGTGTTCAGAATGTGATTTTGGACTCGAAAAAAAACGAAAATAAATTTTTGAAGAAAAATTAAATTTAATCGTTTTTCGGCGTTTCCAGCAGTTGTTTGAACGATTTACATCAAAAGAAATTTTGCTTGTCTCAGTTTCTGTAAGTCTCATAAATAATTTTTTTAACAAAATAGTGTTCAGAATGTGATTCTGGACTAGAAAACAAACAAAAATAAATTTTTGAAGAAAAATTAAATTTAATCGTTTTTCGGCGTTTCCAGCAGTTGTCCGAACGATTTACATCAAAAGAAATTTTGCTTGTCTCAGTTTTTGTAAGTCTCACAAATAATTTTTATAACAAAATAGTGTTCAGAATGTGATTCTGGACTCGAAAAAAAACGAAAATAATTTTTTGAAGCAAAATTAAATTTAATCGTTTTTCGGCGTTTCCAGCAGTTGTCCGAACGATTTACATCAAAAGAAATTTTGCTTGTCTCAGTTTCTGTAAGTCTCACAAATAATTTTTATAACAAAATAGTGTTCGGAATGGGATTCAAGACTTGAAAAAATACAAAAATTAATTTTTGAAGAAAATGTAAATTTAATCGTTTTCAGTTTCTGTAAGTCTCACAAATAATTTTTATAACAAAATAGTGTTCAGAATGTGATTCTGGACTCCAAAAAAAACGAAAATAAATTTTTGAAGAAAAATTATATTTATTCGTTTTCGGCGTTTCCAGCAGTTGTCCGAACGATTTACATCAAAAGAAATTTTGCTTGTCTCAGTTTCTGTAAGTCTCACAAATAATTTTTATAACAAAATAGTGTTCAGAATGTGATTCTGGACTCGAAAAAAAAACGAAAATAAATTTTTGAAGAAAAATTAAATTTAATCGTTTTTCGGCGTTTCCAGCAGTTGTCCGAACGATTTACATCAAATGAAGTTTTGCTTGTCTCAGTTTCTGTAAGTCTTACAAATAATTTTTATAACAAAATAGTGTTCAGAATGTGATTCTGGAGTCGAAAAAAAACGAAAATATATTTTTAAAGAAAAATTAAATTTCATCGTTTTTCGGCGTTTCCAGCAGTTGTCCGAACGATTTACATCAAAAGAAATTTTGCTTGTCTCAGTTTCTGTAAGTCTCACAAATAATTTTTATAACAAAATAGTGTTCAGAATGTGATTCTGGACTCGAAAAAAAACGAAAATAAATTTTTGAAGAAAAATTAAATTTAATCGTTTTTCGGCGTTTCCAGCAGTTGTCCGAACGATTTACATCAAATGAAGTTTTGCTTGTCTCAGTTTCTGTAAGTCTTACAAATAATTTTTATAACAAAATAGTGTTCAGAATGTGATTCTGGACTCGAAAAAAAACGAAAATAATTTTTTGAAGCAAAATTAAATTTAATCGTTTTTCGGCGTTTCCAGCAGTTGTCCGAACGATTTACATCAAAAGAAATTTTGCTTGTCTCAGTTTCTGTAAGTCTCACAAATAATTTTGATAACAAAATAGTGTTCGGAATGGGATTCAAGACTTGAAAAAATACAAAAATTAATTTTTGAAGAAAATGTAAATTTAATCGTTTTCAGTTTCTGTAAGTCTCACAAATAATTTTTATAACAAAATAGTGTTCAGAATGTGATTCTGGACTCCAAAAAAAAACGAAAATAAATTTTTGAAGAAAAATTATATTAATTCGTTTTCGGCGTTTCCAGCAGTTGTCCGAACGATTTACATCAAAAGAAATTTTGCTTGTTTCAGTTTCTGTAAGTCTCACAAATAATTTTTATAACAAAATAGTGTTCAGAATGTGATTCTGGACTCGAAAAAAAACGAAAATAAATTTTTGAAGAAAAATTAAATTTAATCGTTTTTCGGCGTTTCCAGCAGTTGTCCGAACGATTTACATCAAATGAAGTTTTGCTTGTCTCAGTTTCTGTAAGTCTCACAAATAATTTTTATAACAAAATAGTGTTCAGAATGTGATTCTGGAGTCGAAAAAAAACGAAAATAAATTTTTAAAGAAAAATTAAATTTCATCGTTTTTCGGCGTTTCCAGCAGTTGCCCGAACGATTTACATCAAAAGAAATTTTGCTTGTCTCAGTTTCTGTAAGTCTCACAAATAATTTTTATAACAAAATAGTGTTCGGAATGGGATTCAAGACTTGAAAAAATACAAAAATTAATTTTTGAAGAAAATGTAAATTTAATCGTTTTCAGTTTCTGTGAGTCTCACAAATAATTTTTATGAACAAATAGTGTTCAGAATGGGATTCTAGACTCAAAAAAACGAAAATAAATTTTTGAAGAAAAATTAAATTTAATCGTTTTTCGGCGTTTCCAGCAGTTGTCCGAACGATTTACATCAAAAGAAATTTTGCTTGTCTCAGTTTTTGTAAGTCTCACAAATAGCTTTTATAACAAAATAGTGTTCAGAATGTGATTCTGGACTCGAAAAAAAACGAAAATAATTTTTTGAAGCAAAATTAAATTTAATCGTTTTTCGGCGTTTCCAGCAGTTGTCCGAACGATTTACATCAAAAGAAATTTTGCTTGTCTCAGTTTCTGTAAGTCTCACAAATAATTTTTATAACAAAATAGTGTTTAGAATGTGATTCTCGACTCGAAAAAAAACGAAAATAAATTTTTGAAGAAAAATTAAATTTAATCGTTTTTCGGCGTTTCCCGCAGTTGTCCGAACGATTTACATCAAATGAAGTTTTGCTTGTCTCAGTTTCTGTAAGTCTCACAAATAATTTTTATAACAAAATAGTGTTCAGAATGTGATTCTGGACTCGAAAAAAAACGAAAATAATTTTTTGAAGCAAAATTAAATTTAATCGTTTTTCGGCGTTTCCAGCAGTTGTCCGAACGATTTACATCAAAAGAAATTTTGCTTGTCTCAGTTTCTGTAAGTCTCACAAATAATTTTTATAACAAAATAGTGTTCAGAATGTGATTCTCGACTCGAAAAAAACGAAAATAAATTTTTGAAGAAAAATTAAATTTAATCGTTTTTCGGCGTTTCCAGCAGTTGTCCGAACGATTTACATCAAATGAAGTTTTGCTTGTCTCAGTTTCTGTAAGTCTCACAAATAATTTTTATAACAAAATAGTGTTCAGAATGTGATTCTGGACTCGAAAAAAAACGAAAAGAAATTTTTGAAAAAAAATTAAATTTAATCGTTTTTCGGCGTTTCCAGCAGTTGTCCGAACGATTTACATCAAAAGAAATTTTGCTTGTCTCAGTTTCTGTAAGTCTCACAAATAATTTTTATAACAAAATAGTGTTCAGAATGTGATTCTCGACTCGAAAAAAAACGAAAATAAATTTTTGAAGAAAAATTAAATTTAATCGTTTTTCGGCGTTTCCCGCAGTTGTCCGAACGATTTACATCAAATGAAGTTTTGCTTGTCTCAGTTTCTGTAAGTCTCACAAATAATTTTTATAACAAAATAGTGTTCAGAATGTGATTCTGGACTCGAAAAAAAAACGAAAATAAATTTTTGAAAAAAAAATTAAATTTAATCGTTTTTCGGCGTTTCCAGCAGTTGTCCGAACGATTTACATCAAAAGAAATTTTGCTTGTCTCAGTTTCTGTAAGTCTCACAAATAATTTTTATAACAAAATAGTGTTCAGAATGTGATTCTGGACTCGAAAAAAAACGAAAATAAATTTTTGAAGAAAAATTAAATTTAATCGTTTTTCGGCGTTTCCAGCAGTTGTCCGAACGATTTACATCAAATAAAGTTTTGCTTGTCTCAGTTTCTGTAAGTCTCACAAATAATTTTTATAACAAAATAGTGTTCAGAATGTGATTCTGGACTCGAAAAAAAACGAAAATAAATTTTTGAAGAAAAATTAAATTTAATCGTTTTTCGGCGTTTCCAGCAGTTGTCCGAACGATTTACATCAAATAAAGTTTTGCTTGTCTCAGTTTCTGTAAGTCTCACAAATAATTTTTATAACAAAATAGTGTTCAGAATGTGATTCTGGACTCCAAAAAAAACGAAAATAAATTTTTGAAGAAAAATTAAATTTATTCGTTTTTCGGCGTTTCCAGCAGTTGTCCGAACGATTTACATCAAAAGAAATTTTGCTTGTCTCAGTTTCTGTTAGTCTCACAAATAATTTTTATAACAAAATAGTGTTCAGAATGTGATTTTGGACTCGAAAAAAAACGAAAATAAATTTTTGAAGAAAAATTAAATTTAATCGTTTTTCGGCGTTTCCAGCAGTTGTTTGAACGATTTACATCAAAAGAAATTTTGCTTGTCTCAGTTTCTGTAAGTCTCATAAATAATTTTTATAACAAAATAGTGTTCAGAATGTGATTCTGGACTAGAAAAAAAAACAAAAATAAATTTTTGAAGAAAAATTAAATTTAATCGTTTTTCGGCGTTTCCAGCAGTTGTCCGAACGATTTACATCAAAAGAAATTTTGCTTGTCTCAGTTTTTGTAAGTCTCACAAATAATTTTTATAACAAAATAGTGTTCAGAATGTGATTCTGGACTCGAAAAAAAACGAAAATAATTTTTTGAAGCAAAATTAAATTTAATCGTTTTTCGGCGTTTCCAGCAGTTGTCCGAACGATTTACATCAAAAGAAATTTTGCTTGTCTCAGTTTCTGTAAGTCTCACAAATAATTTTTATAACAAAATAGTGTTCGGAATGGGATTCAAGACTTGAAAAAATACAAAAATTAATTTTTGAAGAAAATGTAAATTTAATCGTTTTCAGTTTCTGTAAGTCTCACAAATAATTTTTATAACAAAATAGTGTTCGGAATGGGATTCAAGAGTTGAAAAAATACAAAAATTAATTTTTGAAGAAAAGGTAAATTTAATCGTTTTCAGTTTCTGTAAGTCTCACAAATAATTTTTATGAACAAATAGTGTTCAGAATGGGATTCTAGACTCAAAAAAACGAAAATAAATTTTTGAAGAAAAATTAAATTTAATCGTTTTTCGGCGTTTGCAGCAGTTGTCCGAACGATTTACATCAAAAGAAATTTTGCTTGTCTCAGTTTTTGTAAGTCTCACAAATAGCTTTTATAACAAAATAGTGTTCAGAATGTGATTCTGGACTCGAAAAAAAAACGAAAATAATTTTTTGAAGCAAAATTAAATTTAATCGTTTTTCGGCGTTTCCAGCAGTTGTCCGAACGATTTACATCAAAAGAAATTTTGCTTGTCTCAGTTTCTGTAAGTCTCACAAATAATTTTTATAACAAAATAGTGTTCAGAATGTGATTCTCGACTCGAAAAAAAACGAAAATAAATTTTTGAAGAAAAATTAAATTTAATCGTTTTTCGGCGTTTCCCGCAGTTGTCCGAACGATTTACATCAAATGAAGTTTTGCTTGTCTCAGTTTCTGTAAGTCTCACAAATAATTTTTATAACAAAATAGTGTTCAGAATGTGATTCTGGACTCGAAAAAAAACGAAAATAAATTTTTGAAAAAAAATTAAATTTAATCGTTTTTCGGCGTTTCCAGCAGTTGTCCGAACGATTTACATCAAAAGAAATTTTGCTTGTCTCAGTTTCTGTAAGTCTCACAAATAATTTTTATAACAAAATAGTGTTCAGAATGTGATTCTGGGCTCGAAAAAAAAACGAAAATAAATTTTTGAAGAAAAATTAAATTTAATCGTTTTTCGGCGTTTCCAGCAGTTGTCCGAACGATTTACATCAAATAAAGTTTTGCTTGTCTCAGTTTCTGTAAGTCTCACAAATAATTTTTATAACAAAATAGTGTTCAGAATGTGATTCTGGACTCGAAAAAAAACGAAAATAAATTTTTGAAGAAAAATTAAATTTAATCGTTTTTCGGCGTGTCCAGCAGTTGTCCGAACGATTTACATCAAATAAAGTTTTGCTTGTCTCAGTTTCTGTAAGTCTCACAAATAATTTTTACAACAAAATAGTGTTCAGAATGTGATTCTGGACTCCAAAAAAAACGAAAATAAATTTTTGAAGAAAAATTAAATTTATTCGTTTTTCGGCGTTACCAGCAGTTGTCCGAACGATTTACATCAAAAGAAATTTTGCTTGTCTCAGTTTCTGTAAGTCTCACAAATAATTTTTATAACAAAATAGTGTTCAGAATGTGATTTTGGACTCGAAAAAAAACGAAAATAAATTTTTGAAGAAAAATTAAATTTAATCGTTTTTCGGCGTTTCCAGCAGTTGTCCGAACGATTTACATCAAAAGAAATTTTGCTTGTCTCAGTTTCTGTAAGTCTCATAAATAATTTTTATAACAAAATAGTGTTCAGAATGTGATTCTGGACTCGAAAAAAAACAAAAATAAATTTTTGAAGAAAAATTAAATTTAATCGTTTTTCGGCGTTTCCAGCAGTTGTCCGAACGATTTACATCAAAAGAAATTTTGCTTGTCTCAGTTTCTGTAAGTCTCACAAATATTTTTTATAACAAAATAATAGTGTTCAGAATGTGATTCTGGACTCGAAAAAAAACGAAAATAAATTTTTGAAGAAAAATTAAATTTAATCGTTTTTCGGCGTTTCCAGCAGTTGTCCGAACGATTTACATCAAAAGAAATTTTGCTTGTCTCAGTTTCTGTAAGTCTCACAAATAATTTTTATAACAAAATAGTGTTCAGAATGTGATTCTGGACTCGAAAAAAAACGAAAATAAATTTTTGAAGAAAAATTAAATTTAATCGTTTTTCGGCGTTTCCAGCAGTTGTCCGAACGATTTACATCAAATGAAGTTTTGCTTGTCTCAGTTTCTGTAAGTCTCACAAATAATTTTTATAACAAAATAGTGTTCAGAATGTGATTCTGGAGTCGAAAAAAAACGAAAATAAATTTTTAAAGAAAAATTAAATTTCATCGTTTTTCGGCGTTTCCAGCAGTTGTCCGAACGATTTACATCAAAAGAAATTTTGCTTGTCTCAGTTTCTGTAAGTCTCACAAATAATTTTTATAACAAAATAGTGTTCGGAATGGGATTCAAGACTTGAAAAAATACAAAAATTAATTTTTGAAGAAAAGGTAAATTTAATCGTTTTCAGTTTCTGTAAGTCTCACAAATAATTTTTATGAACAAATAGTGTTCAGAATGGGATTCTAGACTCAAAAAAACGAAAATAAATTTTTGAAGAAAAATTAAATTTAATCGTTTTTCGGCGTTTGCAGCAGTTGTCCGAACGATTTACATCAAAAGAAATTTTGCTTGTCTCAGTTTTTGTAAGTCTCACAAATAGCTTTTATAACAAAATAGTGTTCAGAATGTGATTCTGGACTCGAAAAAAAACGAAAATAATTTTTTGAAGCAAAATTAAATTTAATCGTTTTTCGGCGTTTCCAGCAGTTGTCCGAACGATTTACATCAAAAGAAATTTTGCTTGTCTCAGTTTCTGTAAGTCTCACAAATAATTTTTATAACAAAATAGTGTTCAGAATGTGATTCTCGACTCGAAAAAAAACGAAAATAAATTTTTGAAGAAAAATTAAATTTAATCGTTTTTCGGCGTTTCCCGCAGTTGTCCGAACGATTTACATCAAATGAAGTTTTGCTTGTCTCAGTTTCTGTAAGTCTCACAAATAATTTTTATAACAAAATAGTGTTCAGAATGTGATTCTGGACTCGAAAAAAAACGAAAATAAATTTTTGAAAAAAAATTAAATTTAATCGTTTTTCGGCGTTTCCAGCAGTTGTCCGAACGATTTACATCAAAAGAAATTTTGCTTGTCTCAGTTTCTGTAAGTCTCACAAATAATTTTTATAACAAAATAGTGTTCAGAATGTGATTCTGGGCTCGAAAAAAAAACGAAAATAAATTTTTGAAGAAAAATTAAATTTAATCGTTTTTCGGCGTTTCCAGCAGTTGTCCGAACGATTTACATCAAATAAAGTTTTGCTTGTCTCAGTTTCTGTAAGTCTCACAAATAATTTTTATAACAAAATAGTGTTCAGAATGTGATTCTGGACTCGAAAAAAAACGAAAATAAATTTTTGAAGAAAAATTAAATTTAATCGTTTTTCGGCGTTTCCAGCAGTTGTCCGAACGATTTACATCAAATAAAGTTTTGCTTGTCTCAGTTTCTGTAAGTCTCACAAATAATTTTTATAACAAAATAGTGTTCAGAATGTGATTCTGGACTCCAAAAAAAACGAAAATAAATTTTTGAAGAAAAATTAAATTTATTCGTTTTTCGGCGTTACCAGCAGTTGTCCGAACGATTTACATCAAAAGAAATTTTGCTTGTCTCAGTTTCTGTAAGTCTCACAAATAATTTTTATAACAAAATAGTGTTCAGAATGTGATTTTGGACTCGAAAAAAAACGAAAATAAATTTTTGAAGAAAAATTAAATTTAATCGTTTTTCGGCGTTTCCAGCAGTTGTCCGAACGATTTACATCAAAAGAAATTTTGCTTGTCTCAGTTTCTGTAAGTCTCATAAATAATTTTTATAACAAAATAGTGTTCAGAATGTGATTCTGGACTCGAAAAAAAACAAAAATAAATTTTTGAAGAAAAATTAAATTTAATCGTTTTTCGGCGTTTCCAGCAGTTGTCCGAACGATTTACATCAAAAGAAATTTTGCTTGTCTCAGTTTCTGTAAGTCTCACAAATAATTTTTATAACAAAATAATAGTGTTCAGAATGTGATTCTGGACTCGAAAAAAAACGAAAATAAATTTTTGAAGAAAAATTAAATTTAATCGTTTTTCGGCGTTTCCAGCAGTTGTCCGAACGATTTACATCAAATGAAGTTTTGCTTGTCTCAGTTTCTGTAAGTCTCACAAATAATTTTTATAACAAAATAGTGTTCAGATGTGATTCTGGAGTCGAAAAAAAACGAAAATAAATTTTTAAAGAAAAATTAAATTTAATCGTTTTTCGGCGTTTCCAGCAGTTGTCCGAACGATTTACATCAAAAGAAATTTTGCTTGTCTCAGTTTCTGTAAGTCTCACAAATAATTTTTATAACAAAATAGTGTTCGGAATGGGATTCAAGACTTGAAAAAATACAAAAATTAATTTTTGAAGAAAATGTAAATTTAATCGTTTTCAGTTTCTGTAAGTCTCACAAATAATGTTTATGAACAAATAGTGTTCAGAATGGGATTCTAGACTCAAAAAAACGAAAATAAATTTTTGAAGAAAAATTAAATTTAATCGTTTTTCGGCGTTTCCAGCAGTTGTCCGAACGATTTACATCAAATGAAGTTTTGCTTGTCTCAGTTTCTGTAAGTTTCACAAATAATTTTTATAACAAAATAGTGTTCAGAATGTGATTCTGGACTCGAAAAAAAACGAAAATAAATTTTTGAAGAAAAATTAAATTTAATCGTTTTTTCGGCGTTTCCAGCAGATGTCCGAACGATTTACAACAAATGAAATTTTGCTTGTCTCAGTTTCTGTAAGTCTCACAAATAATTTTTATAACAAAATAGTGTTCAGAATGGGATTCTAGACTCGAGAAAAAACGAAAATAAATTTTTGAAGAAAAATTAAATTTAATCGTTTTTCGGCGTTTCCAGCAGTTGTCCGAACGATTTACATCAAAAGAAATTTTGCTTGTCTCAGTTTCTGTAAGTCTCACAAATAATTTTTATAACAAAATAGTGTTCAGAATGTGATTCTGGACTCGAAAAAAAACGAAAATAAATTTTTGAAGAAAAATTAAATTTAATCGTTTTTCGGCGTTTCCAGCAGTTGTCCGAACGATTTACATCAAAAGAAATTTTGCTTGTCTCAGTTTCTGTAAGTCTCATAAATAATTTTTATAGCAAAATGGTGTTCGGAATGGGATTCAAGACTTGAAAAAATACAAAAATTAATTTTTGAAGAAAATGTAAATTTAATCGTTTTCAGTTTCTGTAAGTCTCACAAATAATTTTTATGAACAAATAGTGTTTAGAATAGGATTCTAGACTCAAAAAAAAACGAAAATAAATTTTTGAAGAAAAATTAAATTTAATCGTTTTTCGGCGTTTCCAGCAGTTGTCCGAACGATTTACATCAAAAGAAATTTTGCTTGTCTCAGTTTTTGTAAGTCTCACAAATAATTTTTATAACAAAATAGTGTTCAGAATGTGATTCTGGACTCGAAAAAAAACGAAAATAATTTTTTTAAGCAAAATTAAATTTAATCGTTTTTCGGCGTTTCCAGCAGTTGTCCGAACGATTTACATCAAAAGAAATTTTGCTTGTCTCAGTTTCTGTAAGTCTCACAAATAATTTTTATAACAAAATAGTGTTCAGAATGTGATTCTCGACTCGAAAAAAAACGAAAATAAATTTTTGAAGAAAAATTAAATTTAATCGTTTTTCGGCGTTTCCAGCAGTTGTCCGAACGATTTACATCAAATGAAGTTTTGCTTGTCTCAGTTTCTGTGAGTCTCACAAATAATTTTTATAACAAAATAGTGTTCAGAATGTGATTCTGGACTCGAAAAAAAACGAAAATAAATTTTTGAAGAAAAATTAAATTTAATCGTTTTTCGGCGTTTCCAGCAGTTGTCTGAACGATTTACATTAAATGAAGTTTTGCTTGTCTTAGTTTCTGTAAGTCTCACAAATAATTTTTATAACAAAATAGTGTTCAGAATGTGATTCCGGACTCGAAAAAAAAACAAAAATAAATTTTTGAAGAAAAATTAAATTTAATCGTTTTTCGGCGTTTCCAGCAGTTGTCCGAACGATTTACATCAAAAGAAATTTTGCTTGTCTCAGTTTCTGTAAGTCTCACAAATAATTTTTATAACAAAATAGTGTTCGGAATGGGATTCAAGACTTGAAAAAATACAAAAATTAATTTTTGAAGAAAATGTAAATTTAATCGTTTTCGGTTTCTTTAAGTCTCACAAATAATTTTATAACAAAATAGTGTTCAGAATGTGATTCTGGACTCCAAAAAAAACGAAAATAAATTTTTGAAGAAAAATTAAATTTATTCGTTTTTCGGCGTTTCCAGCAGTTGTCCGAACGATTTACATCAAAAGAAATTTTGCTTGTCTCAGTTTCTGTAAGTCTCACAAATAATTTTTATAACAAAATAGTGTTCAGAATGTGATTCTGGACTCGAAAAAAAACGAAAATAAATTTTTGAAGAAAAATAAAATTTAATCGTTTTTCGGCGTTTCCAGCAGTTGTCCGAACGATTTACATCAAATGAAGTTTTGCTTGTCTCAGTTTCTGTAAGTCTCACAAATAATTTTTATAACAGAATAGTGTTCAGAATGTGATTCTGGAGTCGAAAAAAAACGAAAATAAATTTTTAAAGAAAAATTAAATTTCATCGTTTTTCGGCGTTTCCAGCAGTTGTCCGAACAATTTACATCAAAAGAAATTTTGCTTGTCTCAGTTTCTGTAAGTCTCACAAATAATTTTTATAACAAAATAGTGTTCGGAATGGGATTCAAGACTTGAAAAAATACAAAAATTAATTTTTGAAGAAAATGTAAATTTAATCGTTTTCAGTTTCTGTAAGTCTCACAAATAATTTTTATGAACAAATAGTGTTCAGAATGGGATTCTAGACTCAAAAAGACGAAAATAAATTTTTGAAGAAAAATTAAATTTAATCGTTTTTCGGCGTTTCCAGCAGTTGTCCGAACGATTTACATCAAAAGAAATTTTGCTTGTCTCAGTTTTTGTAAGTCTCACAAATAATTTTTATAACAAAATAGTGTTCAGAATGTGATTCTGGACTCGAAAAAAAACGAAAATAATTTTTTGAAGCAAAATTAAATTTAATCGTTTTTCGGCGTTTCCAGCAGTTGTCCGAACGATTTACATCAAAAGAAATTTTGCTTGTCTCAGTTTCTGTAAGTCTCACAAATAATTTTTATAACAAAATAGTGTTCAGAATGTGATTCTCGACTCGAAAAAAAACGAAAATAAATTTTTGAAGAAAAATTAAATTTAATCGTTTTTCGGCGTTTCCAGCAGTTGTCCGAACGATTTACATCAAATGAAGTTTTGCTTGTCTCAGTTTCTGTAAGTCTCACAAATAATTTTTATAACAAAATAGTGTTCAGAATGTGATTCTGGAGTCGAAAAAAAACGAAAATAAATTTTTAAAGAAAAATTAAATTTCATCGTTTTTCGGCGTTTCCAGCAGTTGTCCGAACGATTTACATCAAAAGAAATTTTGCTTGTCTCAGTTTCTGTAAGTCTCACAAATAATTTTTATAACAAAATAGTGTTCGGAATGGGATTCAAGACTTGAAAAAATACAAAAATTAATTTTTGAAGAAAATGTAAATTTAATCGTTTTCAGTTTCTGTAAGTCTCACAAATAATTTTTATGAACAAATAGTGTTCAGAATGGGATTCTAGACTCAAAAAGACGAAAATAAATTTTTGAAGAAAAATTAAATTTAATCGTTTTTTAGCGTTTCCAGCAGTTGTCCGAACGATTTACATCAAAAGAAATTTTGCTTGTCTCAGTTTTTGTAAGTCTCACAAATAATTTTTATAACAAAATAGTGTTCAGAATGTGATTCTGGACTCGAAAAAAAACGAAAATAATTTTTTGAAGCAAAATTAAATTTAATCGTTTTTCGGCGTTTCCAGCAGTTGTCCGAACGATTTACATCAAAAGAAATTTTGCTTGTCTCAGTTTCTGTAAGTCTCACAAATAATTTTTATAACAAAATAGTGTTCAGAATGTGATTCTCGACTCGAAAAAAAACGAAAATAAATTTTTGAAGAAAAATTAAATTTAATCGTTTTTCGGCGTTTCCAGCAGTTGTCCGAACGATTTACATCAAATGAAGTTTTGCTTGTCTCAGTTTCTGTAAGTCTCACAAATAATTTTTATAACAAAATAGTGTTCAGAATGTGATTCTGGACTCGAAAAAAAACGAAAATAAATTTTTGAAAAAAAATTAAATTTAATCGTTTTTCGGCGTTTCCAGCAGTTGTCCGAACGATTTACATCAAAAGAAATTTTGCTTGTCTCAGTTTCTGTAAGTCTCACAAATAATTTTTATAACAAAATAGTGTTCAGAATGTGATTCTGGACTCGAAAAAAAACGAAAATAAATTTTTGAAGAAAAATTAAATTTAATCGTTTTTCGGCGTTTCCAGCAGTTGTCCGAATGATTTACATCAAATAAAGTTTTGCTTGTCTCAGGTTCTGTAAGTCTCACAAATAATTTTTATAACAAAATAGTGTTCAGAATGTGATTCTGGACTCGAAAAAAAACGAAAATAAATTTTTGAAGAAAAATTAAATTTAATCGTTTTTCGGCGTTTCCAGCAGTTGTCCGAACGATTTACATCGAATAAAGTTTTGCTTGTCTCAGGTTCTGTAAGTCTCACAAATAATTTTTATAACAAAATAGTGTTCAGAGTGTGATTCTGGACTCGAAAAAAAACGAAAATAAATTTTTGAAGAAAAATTAAATTTAATCGTTTTTCGGCGTTTCCAGCAGTTGTCCGAACGATTTACATCAAATGAAGTTTTGCTTGACTCAGTTTCTGTAAGTCTCACAAATAATTTTTATAACAAAATAGTGTTCAGAATGTGATTCTGGACTCGAAAAAAACGAAAATAAATTTTTGAAGAAAAATTAAATTTAATCGTTTTTCGGCGTTTCCAGCAGTTGTCCGAACGATTTACATCAAATGAAATTTTGCTTGTCTCAGTTTCTGTAAGTCTCACAAATAATTTTTATAACAAAATAGTGTTCAGAATGGGATTCTAGACTCGAAAAAAAACGAAAATAAATTTTTAAAGAAAAATTAATTTTAATCGTTTTTCGGCGTTTCCAGCAGTTGTCCGAACGATTTACATCAAAAGAAATTTTGCTTGTCTCAGTTTCTGTAAGTCTCACAAATAATTTTTATAACAAAATAGTGTTCGGAATGGGATTCAAGACTTGAAAAAACACAAAAATTAATTTTTGAAGAAAATGTAAATTTAATCGTTTTCATTTTCTGTAAGTCTCACAAATAATTTTTATGAACAAATAGTGTTCAGAATGGGATTCTAGACTCAAAAAAACAAAAATAAATTTTTGAAGAAAAATTAAATTTAATCGTTTTTCGGCGTTTCCAGCAGTTGTCCGAACGATTTACATCAACAGAAATTTTGCTAGTCTCAGTTTTTGTAAGTCTCACAAATAATTTTTATAACAAAATAGTGTTCAGAATGTGATTCTGGACTCGAAAAAAAACGAAAATAATTTTTTGAAGCAAAATTAAATTTAATCGTTTTTCGGCGTTTCCAGCAGTTGTCCGAACGATTTATATCAAAAGAAATTTTGCTTGTCTCAGTTTCTGTAAGTCTCACAAATAATTTTTATAACAAAATAGTGTTCAGAATGTGATTCTCGACTCGAAAAAAAACGAAAATAAATTTTTGAAGAAAAATTAAATTTAATCGTTTTTCGGCGTTTCCAGCAGTTGTCCGAACGATTTACATCAAATGAAGTTTTGCTTGTCTCAGTTTCTGTAAGTCTCACAAATGATTTTTATAACAAAATAGTGTTCAGAATGTGATTCTGGACTCGAAAAAGAACGAAAATAAATTTTTGAAGAAAAATTAAATTTAATCGTTTTTCGGCGTTTCCAGCAGTTGTCCGAACGATTTACATCAAAAGAAATTTTGCTTGTCTCAGTTTCTGTAAGTCTCATAAATAATTTTCATAACAAAATAGTGTTCAGAATGTGATTCTGGACTAGAAAAAAAACGAAAATAAATTTTTGAAGAAAAATTAAATTTAATCGTTTTTCGGCGTTTCCAGCAGTTGTCCGAACGATTTACATCAAATGAAGTTTTGCTTGTCTCAGTTTCTGTAAGTCTCACAAATAATTTTTATGACAAAATAGTGTTCAGAATGTGATTCTGGACTCGAAAAAAAAACGAAAATAAATTTTTGAAGAAAAATTAAATTTAATCGTTTTTCGGCGTTTCCAGCAGTTGTCCGAACGATTTACATCAAAAGAAATTTTGCTTGTCTCAGTTTCTGTAAGTCTCACATATAATTTTTATAACAAAATAGTGTTCAGAATGGGATTCTAGACTCGAAAAAAAACGAAAATAAATTTTTGAAGAAAAATTAAATTTAATCGTTTTTCGGCGTTTCCAGCAGTTGTCCGAACGATTTACATCAAAAGAAATTTTGCTTGTCTCAGTTTCTGTAAGTCTCACAAATAATTTTCATAACAAAATAGTGTTCAGAATGTGATTCTGGACTCGAAAAAAAACGAAAATAAATTTTTGAAGAAAAAATAAATTTAATCGTTTTTCGGCGTTTCCAGCAGTTGTCCGAACGATTTACATCAAATGAAATTTTGCTTGTCTCAGTTTCTGTAAGTCTCACAAATAATTTTTATAACAAAATAGTGTTCAGAATGTGATTCTGGACTCGAAAAAAAACGAAAATAAATTTTTGAAGAAAAATTAAATTTAATCGTTTTTCGGCGTTTCCAGCAGTTGTCCGAACGATTTACATCAAGAGAAGTTTTGCTTGTCTCGGTTTCTGTAAGTCTCACAAATAATTTTTATAACAAAATAGTGTTCAGAATGTGATTCTGGACTCGAAAAAAAACGAAAATAATTTTTTGAAGCAAAATTAAATTTAATCGTTTTTCGGCGTTTCCAGCAGTTGTCCGAACGATTTACATCAAAAGAAATTTTGCTTGTCTCAGTTTCTGTAAGTCTCACAAACAATTTTTGTAACAAAACAGTGTTCAGAATGTGATTCTCGACTCGAAAAAAAACGAAAATAAATTTTTGAAGAAAAATTAAATTTAATCGTTTTTCGGCGTTTCCAGCAGTTGTCCGAACGATTTACATCAAATGAAGTTTTGCTTGTCTCAGTTTCTGTAAGTCTCACAAATAATTTTTATAACAAAATAGTGTTCAGAATGTGATTCTGGACTCGAAAAAAAACGAAAATAAATTTAAAAAAAAAAATTAAATTTAATCGTTTTTCGGCGTTTCCAGCAGTTGTCCGAACGATTTACATCAAAAGAAATTTTGCTTGTCTCAGTTTCTGTAAGTCTCACAAATAATTTTTATAACAAAATAGTGTTCAGAATGTGATTCTGGACTCGAAAAAAAACGAAAATAAATTTTTGAAGAAAAATTAAATTTAATCGTTTTTCGGCGTTTCCAGCAGTTGTCCGAACGATTTACATCAAATAAAGTTTTGATTGTCTCAGGTTCTGTAAGTCTCACAAATAATTTTTATAACAAAATAGTGTTCAGAATGTGATTCTGGACTCGAAAAAAAACGAAAATAAATTCTTGAAGAAAAATTAAATTTAATCGTTTTTCGGCGTTTCCAGCAGTTGTCCGAACGATTTACATCAAATGAAGTTTTGCTTGTCTCAGTTTCTGTAAGTCTCACAAATAATTTTTATAACAAAATAGTGTTCAGAATGTGATTCTGGACTCGAAAAAAAACGAAAATAAATTATTGAAGAAAAATTAAATTTAATCGTTTTTCGGCGTTTCCAGCAGTTGTCCGAACGATTTACATCAAATAAAGTTTTGCTTGTCTCAGGTTCTGTAAGTCTCACAAATAATTTTTATAACAAAATAGTGTTCAGAATGTGATTCTGGACTCGAAAAAAAACGAAAATAAATTTTTGAAGGAAAATTAAATTTAATCGTTTTTCGGCGTTTCCAGCAGTTGTCCGAACGATTTACATCAAATGAAGTTTTGCTTGACTCAGTTTCTGTAAGTCTCACAAATAATTTTTATAACAAAATAGTGTTCAGAATGTGATTCTGGACTCGAAAAAAACGAAAATAAATTTTTGAAGATAAATTAAATTTAATCGTTTTTCGGCGTTTCCAGCAGTTGTCCGAACGATTTACATCAAATGAAATTTTGCTTGTCTCAGTTTCTGTAAGTCTCACAAATAATTTTTATAACAAAATAGTGTTCAGAATGGGATTCTAGACTCGAAAAAAAACGAAAATAAATTTTTAAAGAAAAATTAATTTTAATCGTTTTTCGGCGTTTCCAGCAGTTGTCCGAACGATTTACATCAAAAGAAATTTTGCTTGTCTCAGTTTCTGTAAGTCTCACAAATAATTTTTATAACAAAATAGTGTTCAGAATGTGATTCTCGACTCGAAAAAAAACGAAAATAAATTTTTGAAGAAAAATTAAATTTAATCGTTTTTCGGCGTTTCCAGCAGTTGTCCGAACGATTTACATCAAATGAAGTTTTGCTTGTCTCAGTTTCTGTAAGTCTCACAAATAATTTTTATTACAAAATAGTGTTCAGAATGTGATTCTGGACTCGAAAAAAAACGAAAATAAATTTTTGAAGAAAAATTAAATTTAATCGTTTTTCGGCGTTTCCAGCAGTTGTCCGAACGATTTACATCAAAAGAAATTTTGCTTGTCTCAGTTTCTGTAAGTCTCATAAATAATTTTCATAACAAAATAGTGTTCAGAATGTGATTCTGGACTAGAAAAAAAACGAAAATAAATTTTTAAAGAAAAATTAAATTTAATCGTTTTTCGGCGTTTCCAGCAGTTGTCCGAACGATTTACATCAAAAGAAATTTTGCTTGTCTCAGTTTCTGTAAGTCTCACAAATAATTTTTATAACAAAATAGTGTTCAGAATGTGATTCTGGACTAGAAAAAAAACGAAAATAAATTTTTGAAGAAAAATTAAATTTAATCGTTTTTCGGCGTTTCCAGCAGTTGTCCGAACGATTTACATCAAATGAAGTTTTGCTTGTCTCAGTTTCTGTAAGTCTCACAAATAATTTTTATGACAAAATAGTGTTCAGAATGTGATTCTGGACTCGAAAAAAAAACGAAAATAAATTTTTGAAGAAAAATTAAATTTAATCGTTTTTCGGCGTTTCCAGCAGTTGTCCGAACGATTTACATCAAACGAAATTTTGCTTGTCTCAGTTTCTGTAAGTCTCACAAATAATTTTTATAACAAAATAGTGTTCAGAATGGGATTCTAGACTCGAAAAAAAACGAAAATAAATTTTTGAAGAAAAATTAAATTTAATCTTTTTTCGGCGTTTCCAGCAGTTGTCCGAACGATTTACATCAAAAGAAATTTTGCTTGTCTCAGTTTCTGTAAGTCTCACAAATAATTTTCATAACAAAATAGTGTTCAGAATGTGATTCAGGACTCGAAAAAAAACGAAAATAAATTTTTGAAGAAAAAATAAATTTAATCGTTTTTCGGCGTTTCCAGCAGTTGTCCGAACGATTTACATCAAATGAAATTTTGCTTGTCTCAGTTTCTGTAAGTCTCACAAATAATTTTTATAACAAAATAGTGTTCAGAATGTGATTCTGGACTCGAAAAAAAACGAAAATAAATTTTTGAAGAAAAATTAAATTTAATCGTTTTTCGGCGTTTCCAGCAGTTGTCCGAACGATTTACATCAAATGAAATTTTGCTTGTCTCAGTTTCTGTAAGTCTCACAAATAATTTTTATTACAAAATAGTGTTCAGAATGTGATTCTGGACTCGAAAAAAAACGAAAATAATTTTTTGAAGCAAAATTAAATTTAATCGTTTTTCGGCGTTTCCAGCAGTTGTCCGAACGATTTACACCAAAAGAAATTTTGCTTGTTTCAGTTTCTGTAAGTCTCACAAATAATTTTTATAACAAAATAGTGTTCAGAATGGGATTCTCGACTCGAAAAAAAACGAAAATAAATTTTTGAAGAAAAATTAAATTTAATCGTTTTTCGGCGTTTCCAGCAGTTGTCCGAACGATTTACATCAAAAGAAATTTTGCTTGTCTCAGTTTTTGTAAGTCTCACAAATAATTTTTATAACAAAATAGTGTTCAGAATGTGATTCTGGACTCGAAAAAAAATGAAAATAATTTTTTGAAGCAAAATTAAATTTAATCGTTTTTCGGCGTTTCCAGCAGTTGTCCGAACGATTTACATCAAATGAAGTTTTGCTTGTCTCAGTTTCTGTAAGTCTCACAAATAATTTTTATGACAAAATAGTGTTCAGAATGTGATTCTGGACTCGAAAAAAAACGAAAATAAATTTTTGAAGAAAAATTAAATTTAATCGTTTTTCGGCGTTTCCAGCAGTTGTCCGAACGATTTACATCAAAAGAAATTTTGCTTGTCTCAGTTTCTGTAAGTCTCGCAAATAATTTTTATAACAAAATAGTGTTCAGAATGTGATTCTCGACTCGAAAAAAAACGAAAATAAATTTTTGAAGAAAAATTAAATTTAATCGTTTTTCGGCGTTTCCAGCAGTTGTCCGAACGATTTACATCAAATGAAGTTTTGCTTGTCTCAGTTTCTGTAAGTCTCACAAATAATTTTTATAACAAAATAGTGTTCAGAATGTGATTCTGGACTCGAAAAAAAACGAAAATAAATTTTTGAAGAAAAATTAAATTTAATCGTTTTTCGGCGTTTCCAGCAGTTGTCCGAACGATTTACATCAAAAGAAATTTTGCTTGTCTCAGATTCTGTAAGTCTCACAAATAATTTTCATAACAAAATAGTGTTCAGAATGTGATTCTGGACTAGAAAAAAAACGAAAATAAATTTTTGAAGAAAAATTAAATTTAATCGTTTTTCGGCGTTTCCAGCAGTTGTCCGAACGATTTACATCAAAAGAAATTTTGCTTGTCTCAGTTTCTGTAAGTCTCACAAATAATTTTTATAACAAAATAGTGTTCAGAATGTGATTCTGGACTAGAAAAAAAACGAAAATAAATTTTTGAAGAAAAATTAAATTTAATCGTTTTTCGGCGTTTCCAGCAGTTGTCCGAACGATTTACATCAAAAGAAATTTTGCTTGTCTCAGTTTCTGTAAGTCTCACAAATAATTTTTATAACAAAATAGTGTTCAGAATGTGATTCTGGACTCGAAAAAAAACGAAAATAAATTTTTGAAGAAAAATTAAATTTAATCGTTTTTCGGCGTTTCCAGCAGTTGTCCGAACGATTTACATCAAATGAAGTTTTGCTTGTCTCAGTTTCTGTAAGTCTCACAAATATTTTTTATGACAAAATAGTGTTCAGAATGTGATTCTGGACTCGAAAAAAAAAACGAAAATAAATTTTTGAAGAAAAATTAAATTTAATCGTTTTTCGGCGTTTCCAGCAGTTGTCCGAACGATTTACATCAAATGAAATTTTGCTTGTCTCAGTTTCTGTAAGTCTCACAAATAATTTTTATAACAAAATAGTGTTCAGAATGGGATTCTAGACTCGAAAAAAAACGAAAATAAATTTTTGAAGAAAAATTAAATTTAATCGTTTTTCGGCGTTTCCAGCAGTTGTCCGAACGATTTACATCAAAAGAAATTTTGCTTGTCTCAGTTTTTGTAAGTCTCACAAATAATTTTCATAACAAAATAGTGTTCAGAATGTGATTCTGGACTCGAAAAAAACGAAAATAAATTTTTGAAGAAAAAATAAATTTAATCGTTTTTCGGCGTTTCCAGCAGTTGTCCGAACGATTTACATCAAATGAAATTTTGCTTGTCTCAGTTTCTGTAAGTCTCACAAATAATTTTTATAACAAAATAGTGTTCAGAATGTGATTCTGGACTCGAAAAAAAACGAAAATAAATTTTTGAAGAAAAATTAAATTTAATCGTTTTTCGGCGTTTCCAGCAGTTGTCCGAACGATTTACATCAAAAGAAATTTTGCTTGTCTCAGTTTTTGTAAGTCTCACAAATAATTTTTATAACAAAATAGTGTTCAGAATGTGATTCTGGACTCGAAAAAAAACGAAAATAATTTTTTGAAGCAAAATTAAATTTAATCGTTTTTCGGCGTTTCCAGCAGTTGTCCGAACGATTTACATCAAAAGAAATTTTGCTTGTTTCAGTTTCTGTAAGTCTCACAAATAATTTTTATAACAAAATTGTGTTCAGAATGTGATTCTCGACTCGAAAAAAAACGAAAATAAATTTTTGAAGAAAAATTAAATTTAATCGTTTTTCGGCGTTTCCAGCAGTTGTCCGAACGATTTACATCAAAAGAAATTTTGCTTGTCTCAGTTTTTGTAAGTCTCACAAATAATTTTTATAACAAAATAGTGTTCAGAATGTGATTCTGGACTCGAAAAAAAACGAAAATAATTTTTTGAAGCAAAATTAAATTTAATCGTTTTTCGGCGTTTCCAGCAGTTGTCCGAACGATTTACATCAAATGAAGTTTTGCTTGTCTCAGTTTCTGTAAGTCTCACAAATAATTTTTATGACAAAATAGTGTTCAGAATGTGATTCTGGACTCGAAAAAAAACGAAAATAAATTTTTGAAGAAAAATTAAATTTAATCGTTTTTCGGCGTTTCCAGCAGTTGTCCGAACGATTTACATCAAATGAAGTTTTGCTTGTCTCAGTTTCTGTAAGTCTCACAAATAATTTTTATAACAAAATAGTGTTCAGAATGTGATTCTGGACTCGAAAAAAAACGAAAATAAATTTTTGAAGAAAAATTAAATTTAATCGTTTTTCGGCGTTTCCAGCAGTTGTCCGAACGATTTACATCAAAAGAAATTTTGCTTGTCTCAGTTTTTGTAAGTCTCACAAATAATTTTTATTACAAAATAGTGTTCAGAATGTGATTCTGGACTCGAAAAAAAACGAAAATAATTTTTTGAAGCAAAATTAAATTTAATCGTTTTTCGGCGTTTCCAGCAGTTGTCCGAACGATTTACACCAAAAGAAATTTTGCTTGTTTCAGTTTCTGTAAGTCTCACAAATAATTTTTATAACAAAATAGTGTTCAGAATGTGATTCTCGACTCGAAAAAAAACGAAAATAAATTTTTGAAGAAAAATTAAATTTAATCGTTTTTCGGCGTTTCCAGCAGTTGTCCGAACGATTTACATCAAAAGAAATTTTGCTTGTCTCAGTTTTTGTAAGTCTCACAAATAATTTTTATAACAAAATAGTGTTCAGAATGTGATTCTGGACTCGAAAAAAAATGAAAATAATTTTTTGAAGCAAAATTAAATTTAATCGTTTTTCGGCGTTTCCAGCAGTTGTCCGAACGATTTACATCAAATGAAGTTTTGCTTGTCTCAGTTTCTGTAAGTCTCACAAATAATTTTTATAACAAAATAGTGTTCAGAATGTGATTCTGGACTCGAAAAAAAACGAAAATAAATTTTTGAAGAAAAATTAAATTTAATCGTTTTTCGGCGTTTCCAGCAGTTGTCCGAACGATTTACATCAAAAGAAATTTTGCTTGTCTCAGTTTCTGTAAGTCTCGCAAATAATTTTTATAACAAAATAGTGTTCAGAATGTGATTCTCGACTCGAAAAAAAACGAAAATAAATTTTTGAAGAAAAATTAAATTTAATCGTTTTTCGGCGTTTCCAGCAGTTGTCCGAACGATTTACATCAAAAGAAATTTTGCTTGTCTCAGTTTCTGTAAGTCTCACAAATAATTTTCATAACAAAATAGTGTTCAGAATGTGATTCTGGACTAGAAAAAAAACGAAAATAAATTTTTGAAGAAAAATTAAATTTAATCGTTTTTCGGCGTTTCCAGGAGTTGTCCGAACGATTTACATCAAAAGAAATTTTGCTTGTCTCAGTTTCTGTAAGTCTCACAAATAATTTTTATAACAAAATAGTGTTCAGAATGTGATTCTGGACTAGAAAAAAAACGAAAATAAATTTTTGAAGAAAAATTAAATTTAATCGTTTTTCGGCGTTTCCAGCAGTTGTCCGAACGATTTACATCAAAAGAAATTTTGCTTGTCTCAGTTTCTGTAAGTCTCACAAATAATTTTTATAACAAAATAGTGTTCAGAATGTGATTCTGGACTCGAAAAAAAACGAAAATAAATTTTTGAAGAAAAATTAAATTTAATCGTTTTTCGGCGTTTCCAGCAGTTGTCCGAACGATTTACATCAAATGAAGTTTTGCTTGTCTCAGTTTCTGTAAGTCTCACAAATATTTTTTATGACAAAATAGTGTTCAGAATGTGATTCTGGACTCGAAAAAAAAACGAAAATAAATTTTTGAAGAAAAATTAAATTTAATCGTTTTTCGGCGTTTCCAGCAGTTGTCCGAACGATTTACATCAAATGAAATTTTGCTTGTCTCAGTTTCTGTAAGTCTCATAAATAATTTTTATAACAAAATAGTGTTCAGAATGGGATTCTAGACTCGAAAAAAAACGAAAATAAATTTTTGAAGAAAAATTAAATTTAATCGTTTTTCGGCGTTTCCAGCAGTTGTCCGAACGATTTACATCAAAAGAAATTTTGCTTGTCTCAGTTTTTGTAAGTCTCACAAATATTTTTCATAACAAAATAGTGTTCAGAATGTGATTCTGGACTCGAAAAAAAACGAAAATAAATTTTTGAAGAAAAAATAAATTTAATCGTTTTTCGGCGTTTCCAGCAGTTGTCCGAACGATTTACATCAAATGAAATTTTGCTTGTCTCAGTTTCTGTAAGTCTCACAAATAATTTTTATAACAAAATAGTGTTCAGAATGTGATTCTGGACTCGAAAAAAAACGAAAATAAATTTTTGAAGAAAAATTAAATTTAATCGTTTTTCGGCGTTTCCAGCAGTTGTCCGAACGATTTACATCAAAAGAAATTTTGCTTGTCTCAGTTTTTGTAAGTCTCACAAATAATTTTTATAACAAAATAGTGTTCAGAATGTGATTCTGGACTCGAAAAAAAACGAAAATAATTTTTTGAAGCAAAATTAAATTTAATCGTTTTTCGGCGTTTCCAGCAGTTGTCCGAACGATTTACATCAAAAGAAATTTTGCTTGTTTCAGTTTCTGTAAGTCTCACAAATAATTTTTATAACAAAATAGTGTTCAGAATGTGATTCTCGACTCGAAAAAAAACGAAAATAAATTTTTGAAGAAAAATTAAATTTAATCGTTTTTCGGCGTTTCCAGCAGTTGTCCGAACGATTTACATCAAAAGAAATTTTGCTTGTCTCAGTTTTTGTAAGTCTCACAAATAATTTTTATAACAAAATAGTGTTCAGAATGTGATTCTGGACTCGAAAAAAAACGAAAATAATTTTTTTAAGCAAAATTAAATTTAATCGTTTTTCGGCGTTTCCAGCAGTTGTCCGAACGATTTACATCAAATGAAGTTTTGCTTGTCTCAGTTTCTGTAAGTCTCACAAATAATTTTTATGACAAAATAGTGTTCAGAATGTGATTCTGGACTCGAAAAAAAACGAAAATAAATTTTTGAAGAAAAATTAAATTTAATCGTTTTTCGGCGTTTCCAGCAGTTGTCCGAACGATTTACATCAAAAGAAATTTTGCTTGTCTCAGTTTTTGTAAGTCTCACAAATAATTTTTATAACAAAATAGTGTTCAGAATGTGATTCTGGACTCGAAAAAAAACGAAAATAATTTTTTGAAGCAAAATTAAATTTAATCGTTTTTCGGCGTTTCCAGCAGTTGTCCGAACGATTTACATCAAAAGAAATTTTGCTTGTCTCAGTTTTTGTAAGTCTCACAAATAATTTTTATAACAAAATAGTGTTCAGAATGTGATTCTCGACTCGAAAAAAAACGAAAATAAATTTTTTAAGAAAAATTAAATTTAATCGTTTTTCGGCGTTTCCAGCAGTTGTCCGAACGATTTACATCAAATGAAGTTTTGCTTGTCTCAGTTTCTGTAAGTCTCACAAATAATTTTTATAACAAAATAGGGTTCAGAATGTGATTCTGGACTCGAAAAAAAACGAAAATAAATTTTTGAAGAAAAATTAAATTTAATCGTTTTTCGGCGTTTCCAGCAGTTGTCCGAACGATTTACATCAAAAGAAATTTTGCTTGTCTCAGTTTCTGTAAGTCTCACAAATAATTTTTATAACAAAATAGTGTTCAGAATGTGATTCTGGACTAGAAAAAAAACGAAAATAAATTTTTGAAGAAAAATTAAATTTAATCGTTTTTCGGCGTTTCCAGCAGTTGTCCGAACGATTTACATCAAAAGAAATTTTGCATGTCTCAGTTTCTGTAAGTCTCACAAATAATTTTTATAACAAAATAGTGTTCAGAATGTGATTCTGGACTCGAAAAAAAACGAAAATATATTTTTGAAGAAAAATTAAATTTAATCGTTTTTCGGCGTTTCCAGCAGTTGTCCGAACGATTTACATCAAATGAAGTTTTGCTTGTCTCAGTTTCTGTAAGTCTCACAAATAATTTTTATGACAAAATAGTGTTCAGAATGTGATTCTGGACTCGAAAAAAAACGAAAATAAATTTTTGAAGAAAAATTAAATTTAATCGTTTTTCGGCGTTTCCAGCAGTTGTCCGAACGATTTACATCAAATGAAGTTTTGCTTGTCTCAGTTTCTGTAAGTCTCACAAATAATTTGTATGACAAAATAGTGTTCAGAATGTGATTCTGGACTCGAAAAAAAACGAAAATAAATTTTTGAAGAAAAATTAAATTTAATCGTTTTTCGGCGTTTCCAGCAGTTGTCCGAACGATTTACATCAAAAGAAATTTTGCTTGTCTCAGTTTTTGTAAGTCTCACAAATAATTTTTATAACAAAATAGTGTTCAGAATGTGATTCTGGACTCGAAAAAAAACGAAAATAATTTTTTGAAGCAAAATTAAATTTAATCGTTTTTCGGCGTTTCCAGCAGTTGTCCGAACGATTTACATCAAAAGAAATTTTGCTTGTCTCAGTTTTTGTAAGTCTCACAAATAATTTTTATGACAAAATAGTGTTCAGAATGTGATTCTGGACTCGAAAAAAAACGAAAATAAATTTTTGAAGAAAAATTAAATTTAATCGTTTTTCGGCGTTTCCAGCAGTTGTCCGAACGATTTACATCAAAAAAATTTTGCTTGTCTCAGTTTCTGTAAGTCTCACAAATAATTTTTATGACAAAATAGTGTTCAGAATGTGATTCTGGACTCGAAAAAAAAACGAAAATAAATTTTTGAAGAAAAATTAAATTTAATCGTTTTTCGGCGTTTCCAGCAGTTGTCCGAACGATTTACATCAAATGAAGTTTTGATTGTCTCAGTTTCTGTAAGTCTCACAAATAATTTTTATGACAAAACAGTGTTCAGAATGTAATTCTGGACTCGAAAAAAAACGAAAATAAATTTTTGAAGAAAAATTAAATTTAATCGTTTTTCGGCGTTTCCAGCAGTTGTCCGAACGATTTACATCAAAAGAAATTTTGCTTGTCTCAGTTTTTGTAAGTCTCACAAATAATTTTTATAACAAAATTGTGTTCAGAATGTGATTCTGGACTCGAAAAAAAACGAAAATAATTTTTTGAAGCAAAATTAAATTTAATCGTTTTTCGGCGTTTCCAGCAGTTGTCCGAACGATTTACATCAAAAGAAATTTTGCTTGTCTCAGTTTTTGTAAGTCTCACAAATAATTTTTATAACAAAATAGTGTTCAGAATGTGATTCTCGACTCGAAAAAAAACGAAAATAAATTTTTTAAGAAAAATTAAATTTAATCGTTTTTCGGCGTTTCCAGCAGTTGTCCGAACGATTTACATCAAAAGAAATTTTGCCTGTCTCAGTTTCTGTAAGTCTCACAAATAATTTTTATAACAAAATAGTGTTCAGAATGTGATTCTGCACTCGAAAAAAAACGAAAATAAATTTTTGAAGAAAAATTAAATTTAATCGTTTTTCGGCGTTTCCAGCAGTTGTCCGAACGATTTACATCAAATGAAGTTTTGCTTGTCTCAGTTTCTGTAAGTCTCACAAATAATTTTTATGACAAAATAGTGTTCAGAATGTGATTCTGGACTCGAAAAAAAACGAAAATAAATTTTTGAAGAAAAATTAAATTTAATCGTTTTTCGGCGTTTCCAGCAGTTGTCCGAACGGATTACATCAAATGAAATTTTACTTGTCTTAGTTTCTGTAAGTCTCACAAATAATTTGTATGACAAAATAGTGTTCAGAATGTGATTCTGGACTCGAAAAAAAACGAAAATAAATTTTTGAAGAAAAATTAAATTTAATCGTTTTTCGGCGTTTCCAGCAGTTGTCCGAACGATTTACATCAAAAGAAATTTTGCTTGTCTCAGTTTTTGTAAGTCTCACAAATAATTTTTATAACAAAATAGTGTTCAGAATGTGATTCTGGACTCGAAAAAAAACGAAAATAATTTTTTGAAGCAAAATTAAATTTAATCGTTTTTCGGCGTTTCCAGCAGTTGTCCGAACGATTTACATCAAAAGAAATTTTGCTTGTCTCAGTTTTTGTAAGTCTCACAAATAATTTTTATGACAAAATAGTGTTCAGAATGTGATTCTGGACTCGAAAAAAAACGAAAATAAATTTTTGAAGAAAAATTAAATTTAATCGTTTTTCGGCGTTTCCAGCAGTTGTCCGAACGATTTACATCAAAAAAATTTTGCTTGTCTCAGTTTCTGTAAGTCTCACAAATAATTTTTATGACAAAATAGTGTTCAGAATGTGATTCTGGACTCGAAAAAAAAACGAAAATAAATTTTTGAAGAAAAATTAAATTTAATCGTTTTTCGGCGTTTCCAGCAGTTGTCCGAACGATTTACATCAAATGAAGTTTTGATTGTCTCAGTTTCTGTAAGTCTCACAAATAATTTTTATGACAAAACAGTGTTCAGAATGTAATTCTGGACTCGAAAAAAAAACGAAAATAAATTTTTGAAGAAAAATTAAATTTAATCGTTTTTCGGCGTTTCCAGCAGTTGTCCGAACGATTTACATCAAAAGAAATTTTGCTTGTCTCAGTTTTTGTAAGTCTCACAAATAATTTTTATAACAAAATTGTGTTCAGAATGTGATTCTGGACTCGAAAAAAAACGAAAATAATTTTTTGAAGCAAAATTAAATTTAATCGTTTTTCGGCGTTTCCAGCAGTTGTCCGAACGATTTACATCAAAAGAAATTTTGCTTGTCTCAGTTTTTGTAAGTCTCACAAATAATTTTTATAACAAAATAGTGTTCAGAATGTGATTCTCGACTCGAAAAAAAACGAAAATAAATTTTTTAAGAAAAATTAAATTTAATCGTTTTTCGGCGTTTCCAGCAGTTGTCCGAACGATTTACATCAAAAGAAATTTTGCATGTCTCAGTTTCTGTAAGTCTCACAAATAATTTTTATAACAAAATAGTGTTCAGAATGTGATTCTGCACTCGAAAAAAAAACGAAAATAAATTTTTGAAGAAAAATTAAATTTAATCGTTTTTCGGCGTTTCCAGCAGTTGTCCGAACGATTTACATCAAATGAAGTTTTGCTTGTCTCAGTTTCTGTAAGTCTCACAAATAATTTTTATGACAAAATAGTGTTCAGAATGTGATTCTGGACTCGAAAAAAAACGAAAATAAATTTTTGAAGAAAAATTAAATTTAATCGTTTTTCGGCGTTTCCAGCAGTTGTCCGAACGATTTACATCAAATGAAATTTTGCTTGTCTTAGTTTCTGTAAGTCTCACAAATAATTTTTATAACAAAATAGTGTTCAGAATGGGATTCAAGACTCGAAAAAAAACGAAAATAAATTTTTGAAGAAAAATTAAATTTAATCGTTTTTCGGCGTTTCCAGCAGTTGTCCGAACAATTTACATCAAAAGAAATTTTGCTTGTCTCAGTTTCTGTAAGTCTCACAAATAATTTTCATAACAAAATAGTGTTCAGAATGTGATTCTGGACTCGAAAAAAAACGAAAATAAAATTTTGAAGAAAAAATAAATTTAATCGTTTTTAGGCGTTTCCAGCAGTTGTCCGAACGATTTACATCAAATGAAATTTTGCTTGTCTCAGTTTCTGTAAGTCTCACAAATAATTTTTATAACAAAATAGTGTTCAGAATGTGATTCTGGACTCGAAAAAAAACGAAAATAAATTTTTGAAGAAAAATTAAATTTAATCGTTTTTCGGCGTTTCCAGCAGTTGTCCGAACGATTTACATCAAATGAAGTTTTGCTTGAATCAGTTTCTGAAAGTCTCACAAATAATTTTTATAACAAAATAGTGTTCAGAATGTGATTCTGGACTCGAAAAAAAAACGAAAATAAATTTTTGAAGAAAAATTAAATTTAATCGTTTTTCGGCGTTTCCAGCAGTTGTCCGAACGATTTACATCAAAAGAAATTTTGCTTGTCTCAGTTTTTGTAAGTCTCACAAATAATTTTTATAACAAAATAGTGTTCAGAATGTGATTCTGGACTCGAAAAAAAACGAAAATAATTTTTTGAAGCAAAATTAAATTTAATCGTTTTTCGGCGTTTCCAGCAGTTGTCCGAACGATTTACATCAAAAGAAATTTTGCTTGTCTCAGTTTCTGTAAGTCTCACAAATAATTTTTATGACAAAATAGTGTTCAGAATGTGATTCTCGACTCGAAAAAAAACGAAAATAATTTTTTGAAGAAAAATTAAATTGAATCGTTTTTCGGCGTTTCCAGCAGTTGTCCGAACGATTTACATCAAATGAAGTTTTGCTTGTCTCAGTTTCTGTGAGTCTCACAAATAATTTTTATAACAAAATAGTGTTCAGAATGTGATTCTGGACTCGAAAAAAAACGAAAATAAATTTTTGAAGAAAAATTAAATTTAATCGTTTTTCGGCGTTTCCAGCAGTTGTCCGAACGATTTACATTTAATGAAGTTTTGCTTGTCTCAGTTTCTGTAAGTCTCACAAATAATTTTTATAACAAAATAGTGTTCAGAATGTGATTCCGGACTCGAAAAAAAACGAAAATAAATTTTTGAAGAAAAATTAAATTTAATCGTTTTTCGGCGTTTCCAGCAGTTGTCCGAACGATTTACATCAAAAGAAATTTTGCTTGTCTCAGTTTCTGTAAGTCTCACAAATAATTTTTATAACAAAATAGTGTTCGGAATGGGATTCAAGACTTGAAAAAATACAAAAATTAATTTTTGAAGAAAATGTAAATTTAATCGTTTTCAGTTTCTGTAAATCTCACAAATAATTTTTATGAACAAATAGTGTTCAGAATGGGAATCTAGACTCAAAAAAAACGAAAATAAATTTTTGAAGAAAAATTAAATTTAATCGTTTTTCGGTGTTTCCAGCAGTTGTCCGAACGATTTACATTAAATGAAGTTTTGCTTGTCTCAGTTTCTGTAAGTCTCACAAATAATTTTTATAACAAAATAGTGTTCAGAATGTGATTCTGGACTCGAAAAAAAACGAAAATAAATTTTTGAAGAAAAATTAAATTTAATCGTTTTTCGGCGTTTCCAGCAGTCGTCCGAACGATTTCATGAAAAGAAATTTTGCTTGTCTCAGTTTTTGTAAAACTCACAAATAATTTTTATAACAAAATAGTGTTCAGAATGTGATTCTGGACTCGAAAAAAAACGAAAATAATTTTTTGAAGCAAAATTAAATTTAATCGTTTTTCGGCGTTTCCAGCAGTTGTAACAAAATAGTGTTCAGAATGTGATTCTGGACTCGAAAAAAAACGAAAATAAATTTTTGAAGAAAAAATAAATTTAATCGTTTTTCGGCGTTTCCAGCAGTTGTCCGAACGATTTACATCAAATGAAATTTTGCTTGTCTCAGTTTCTGTAAGTCTCACAAATAATTTTTATAACAAAATAGTGTTCAGAATGTGATTCTGGACTCGAAAAAAAACGAAAATAAATTTTTGAAGAAAAATTAAATTTAATCGTTTTTCGGCGTTTCCAGCAGTTGTCCGAACGATTTACATCAAATGAAGTTTTGCTTGTCTCAGTTTCTGTAAGTCTCACAAATAATTTTTATAACAAAATAGTGTTCAGAATGTGATTCTGGACTCGAAAAAAAACGAAAATAAATTTTTGAAGAAAAATTAAATTTAATCGTTTTTCGGCGTTTCCAGCAGTTGTCCGAACGATTTACATCAAAAGAAATTTTGCTTGTCTCAGTTTTTGTAAGTCTCACAAATAATTTTTATAACAAAATAGTGTTCAGAATGTGATTCTGGACTCGAAAAAAAACGAAAATAATTTTTTGAAGCAAAATTAAATTTAATCGTTTTTCGGCGTTTCCAGCAGTTGTCCGAACGATTTACATCAAAAGAAATTTTGCTTGTCTCAGTTTCTGTAAGTCTCACAAATAATTTTTATAACAAAATAGTGTTCAGAATGTGATTCTCGACTCGAAAAAAAACGAAAATAAATTTTTGAAGAAAAATTAAATTTAATCGTTTTTCGGCGTTTCCAGCAGTTGTCCGAACGATTTACATCAAAAAAAATTTTGCTTGTCTTAGTTTCTGTAAGTCTTACAAATAATTTTTATAACAAAATAGTGTTCAGAATGTGATTCCGGACTCGAAAAAAAACCAAAATAAATTTTTGAAGAAAAATTAAATTTAATCGTTTTTCGGCGTTTCCAGCAGTTGTCCGAACGATTTACATCAAAAGAAATTTTGCTTGTCTCAGTTTCTGTAAGTCTCACAAATAATTTTTATAACAAAATAGTGTTCGGAATGGGATTCAAGACTTGAAAAAATACAAAAATTAATTTTTGAAGAAAATGTAAATTTAATCGTTTTCAGTTTCTGTAAGTCTCACAAATAATTTTTATGAACAAATAGTGTTCAGAATGGGATTCTAGACTCAAAAAAACGAAAATAAATTTTTGAAGAAAAATTAAATTTAATCGTTTTTCGGCGTTTCCAGCAGTTGTCCGAACGATTTACATCAAAAGAAATTTTGCTTGTCTCAGTTTTTGTAAGTCTCACAAATAATTTTTATAACAAAGTAGTGTTCAGAATGTGATTCTCGACTCGAAAAAAAACGAAAATAAATTTTTGAAGAAAAATTAAATTTAATCGTTTTTCGGCGTTTCCAGCAGTTGTCCGAACGATTTACATCAAATGAAGTTTTGCTTGTCTCAGTTTCTGTAAGTCTCACAAATAATTTTTATAACAAAATAGGGTTCAGAATGTGATTCTGGACTCGAAAAAAAACGAAAATAAATTTTTGAAGAAAAATTTAATTTAATCGTTTTTCGGCGTTTCCAGCAGTTGTCCGAACGATTTACATCAAAAGAAATTTTGCTTGTCTCAGTTTCTGTAAGTCTCCCAAATAATTTTTATAACAAAATAGTGTTCAGAATGTGATTCTGGACTAGAAAAAAAACGAAAATAAATTTTTGAAGAAAAATTAAATTTAATCGTTTTTCGGCGTTTCCAGCAGTTGTCCGAACGATTCACATCAAAAGAAATTTTGCTTGTCTCAGTTTCTGTAAGTCTCACAAATAATTTTCATAACAAAATAGTGTTCAGAATGTGATTCTGGACTCAAAAAAAAACGAAAATAAATTTTTGAAGAAAAAATAAATTTAATCGTTTTTCAGCGTTTCCAGCAGTTGTCCGAACGATTTACATCAAATGAAATTTTGCTTGTCTCAGTTTCTGTAAGTCTCACAAATAATTTTTATAACAAAATAGTGTTCAGAATGTGATTCTGGACTCGAAAAAAAACGAAAATAAATTTTTGAAGAAAAATTAAATTTAATCGTTTTTCGGCGTTTCCAGCAGTTGTCCGAACGATTTACATCAAATAAAGTTTTGCTTGTCTCAGTTTCTGTAAGTCTCACAACTAATTTTTATAACAAAATAGTGTTCAGAATGTGATTCTGGACTCGAAAAAAAACGAAAATAAATTTTTGAAGAAAAATTAAATTTAATCGTTTTCGGCGTTTCCAGCAGTTGTCCGAACGATTTACATCGAAAGAAATTTTGCTTGTCTCAGTTTCTGTAAGTCTCACAAATAATTTTTATAACAAAATAGTGTTCAGAATGTGATTCTGGACTCGAAAAAAAACGAAAATAAATTTTTGAAGAAAAAATAAATTTAATCGTTTTTCGGCGTTTCCAGCAGTTGTCCGAACGATTTACATTAAATGAAATTTTGCTTGTCTTAGTTTCTGTAAGTCTCACAAATAATTTTTATAACAAAATAGTGTTCAGAATGTGATTCTGGACTCGAAAAAAAACGAAAATAAATTTTTGAAGAAAAATTAAATTTAATCGTTTTTCGGCGTTTCCAGCAGTTGTCCGAACGATTTACATCAAATGAAGTTTTGCTTGTCTCAGTTTCTGTAAGTCTCACAAATAATTTTTATAACAAAATAGTGTTCAGAATGTGATTCTGGACTCGAAAAAAAACGAAAATAAATTTTTGAAGAAAAATTAAATTTAGTCGTTTTTCGGCGTTTCCAGCAGTTGTCCGAACGATTTACATCAAAAGAAATTTTGCTTGTCTCAGTTTTTGTAAGTCTCACAAATAATTTTTATAACAAAATAGTGTTCAGAATGTGATTCTGGACTCGAAAAAAAACGAAAATAATTTTTTGAAGCAAAATTAAATTTAATCGTTTTTCGGCGTTTCCAGCAGTTGTCCGATCGATTTACATCAAAAGAAATTTTGCTTGTCTCAGTTTCTGTAAGTCTCACAAATAATTTTTATAACAAAATAGTGTTCAGAATGTGATTCTCGACTCGAAAAAAAACGAAAATAAATTTTTGAAGAAAAATTAAATTTAATCGTTTTTCGGCGTTTCCAGCAGTTGTCCGAACGATTTACATCAAAAAAATTTTTGCTTGTCTCAGTTTCTGTAAGTCTCACAAATAATTTTTATAACAAAATAGTGTTCAGAATGGGATTCTAGACTCGAAAAAAAACGAAAATATATTTTTAAAGAAAAATCAAATTTAATCGTTTTTCGGCGTTTCCAGCAGTTGTCCGAACAATTTACATCAAAAGAAATTTTGCTTGTCTCAGTTTCTGTAAGTCTCACAAATGATTTTTATAACAAAATAGTGTGCGGAATGGGATTCAAGACTTGAAAAAATACAAAAATTAATTTTTGAAGAAAATGTAAATTTAATCGTTTTCAGTTTCTGTAAGTCTCACAAATAATTTTTATGAACAAATAGTGTTCAAAATGGGATTCTAGACTCAAAAAAACGAAAATAAATGTTTGAAGAAAAATTAAATTTAATCGTTTTTCGGCGTTTCCAGCAGTTGTCCGAACGATTTACATCAAAAGAAATTTTGCTTGTCTCAGTTTTTGTAAGTCTCACAAATAATTTTTATAACAAAATAGTGTTCAGAATGTGATTCTGGACTCGAAAAAAACGAAAATAATTTTTTGAAGCAAAATTAAATTTAATCGTTTTTCGGCGTTTCCAGCAGTTGTCCGAACGATTTACATCAAAAGAAATTTTGCTTGTCTCAGTTTCTGTAAGTCTCACAAATAATTTTTATAACAAAATAGTGTTCGGAATGGGATTCAAGACTTGAAAAAATACAAAAATTAATTTTTGAAGAAAATGTAAATTTAATCGTTTTCAGTTTCTGTAAGTCTCACAAATAATTTTTATGAACAAATAGTGTTCAGAATGGGATTCTAGACTCAAAAAAACGAAAATAAATTTTTGAAGAAAAATTAAATTTAATCGTTTTTCGGCGTTTCCAGCAGTTGTCCGAACGATTTACATCAAAAGAAATTTTGCTTGTCTCAGTTTTTGTAAGTCTCACAAATAATTTTTATAACAAAATAGTGTTCAGAATGTGATTCTGGACTCGAAAAAAACGAAAATAATTTTTTGAAGCAAAATTAAATTTAATCGTTTTTCGGCGTTTCCAGCAGTTGTCCGAACGATTTACATCAAAAGAAATTTTGCTTGTCTCAGTTTCTGTAAGTCTCACAAATAATTTTTATAACAAAATAGTGTTCAGAATATGATTCTCGTTTCGAAAAAAAACGAAAATAAATTTTTGAAGAAAAATTAAATTTAATCGTTTTTCGGCGTTTCCAGCAGTTGTCCGAACGATTTACATCAAATGAAGTTTTGCTTGTCTCAGTTTCTGTAAGTCTCACAAATAATTTTTATAACAAAATAGTGTTCAGAATGTGATTCTGGACTCGAAAAAAAACGAAAATAAATTTTTGAAGAAAAATTAAATTTAATCGTTTTTCGGCGTTTCCAGCAGTTGTCCGAACGATTTACATCAAAAGAAATTTTGCTTGTCTCAGCTTCTATAAGTCTCACAAATAATTTTTATAACATAATAGTGTTCAGAATGTGATTCAGGACTAGAAAAAAAAACAAAAATAAATTTTTGAAGAAAAATTAAATTTAATCGTTTTTCGGCGTTTCCAGCAGTTGTCCGAACCATTTACATCAAAAGAAATTTTGCTTGTCTCAGTTTCTGTAAGTCTCACAAATAATTTTTATAACAAAATAGTGTTCAGAATGTGATTCTGGACTCGAAAAAAAACGAAAATAAATTTTTGAAGAAAAATTAAATTTAATCGTTTTTCGGCGTTTCCAGCAGTTGTCCGAACGATTTACATCAAATGAAGTTTTGCTTGTCTCAGGTTCTGTAATACTCACAAATAATTTTTATAACAAAATAGTGTTCAGAATGTGATTCTGGACTCGAAAAAAAACGAAAATAAATTTTTGAAGAAAAATTAAATTTAATCGTTTTTCGGCGTTTCCAGCAGATGTCCGAACGATTTACATCAAATGAAATTTTGCTTGTCTCAGTTTCTGTAAGTCTCACAAATAATTTTTGTAACAAAATAGTGTTCAGAATGGGATTCTAGACTCGAAAAAAAACGAAAATAAATTTTTGAAGAAAAATTAAATTTAATCGTTTTTCGGCGTTTCCAGCAGTTGTCCGAACGATTTACATCAAAAAAAATTTTGCTTGTCTCAGTTTCTGTAAGTCTCACAAATAATTTTCATAACAAAATAGTGTTCAGAATGTGATTCTGGACTCGAAAAAAAACGAAAATAAATTTTTGAAGAAAAATTAAATTTAATCGTTTTTCGGCGTTTCCAGCAGTTGTCCGAACGATTTACATCAAATGAAATTTTGCTTGTCTCAGTTTCTGTAAATCTCACAAATAATTTTTATAACAAAATAGTGTTCAGAATGTGATTCTGGACTCGAAAAAAACGAAAATAAATTTTTGAAGAAAAATTAAATTTAATCGTTTTTCGGCGTTTCCAGCAGTGTCCGAACGATTTACATCAAAAGAAATTTTGCTTGTCTCAGTTTCTGTGAGTGATTCAGGACTCGAATAAAAACGAAAATAAATTTTTGAAGAAAAATTAAATTTAATCGTTTTTCGGCGTTTCCAGCAGTTGTCCGAACGATTTACATTAAATGAAGTTTTGCTTGTCTCAGTTTCTGTAAGTCTCACAAATAATTTTTATAACAAAATAGTGTTCAGAATATGATTCCGGACTCGAAAAAAACGAAAATAAATTTTTGAAGAAAAATTAAATTTAATCGTTTTTCGGCGTTTCCAGCAGTTGTCCGAACGATTTACATCAAAAAAAATTTTGCTTGTCTCAGTTTCTGTAAGTCTCACAAATAATTTTTATAACAAAATAGTGTTCGGAATGGGATTCAAGACTTGAAAAAATTCAAAAATTAATTTTTGAAGAAAATGTAAATTTAATCGTTTTCAGTTTCTGTAAGTCTCACAAATAATTTTTATAACAAAATAGTGTTCAGAATGTGATTCTAGACTCGAAAAAAAACGAAAATAAATTTTTGAAGAAAAATTAAATTTAATCGTTTTTCGGCGTTTCCAGCAGTTGTCCGAACGATTTACATCAAATGAAGTTTTGCTTGTCTCAGTTTCTGTAAGTCTCACAAATAATTTTTATAACAAAATAGTGTTCAGAATGTGATTCTGGAGTCGAAAAAAAACGAAAATAAATTTTTGAAGAAAAATTAAATTTAATCGTTTTTCGGCGTTTCCAGCAGTTGTCCGAACGATTTACATCAACCGAAATTTTGCTTGTCTCAGTTTCTGTAAGTCTCACAAATAATTTTTATAACAAAATTGTGTTCGGAATGGGATTCAAGACTTGAAAAAATACAAAAATTAATTTTTGAAGAAAATGTAAATTTAATCGTTTTCAGTTTCTGTAAGTCTCACAAATAATTTTTATGAACAAATAGTGTTCAGAATGGGATTCTAGACTCAAAAAAACGAAAATAAATTTTTGAAGAAAAATTAAATTTAATCGTTTTTCGGCGTTTCCAGCAGTTGTCCGAACGATTTACATCAAAAGAAATTTTGCTTGTCTCAGTTTTTGTAAGTCTCACAAATAATTTTTATAACAAAATAGTGTTCAGAATGTGATTCTCGACTCGAAAAAAAACGAAAATAAATTTTTGAAGAAAAATTAAATTTAATCGTTTTTCGGCGTTTCCAGCAGTTGTCCGAACGATTTACATCAAATGAAGTTTTGCTTGTCTCAGTTTCTGTAAGTCTCACAAATAATTTTTGTAACAAAATAGGGTTCAGAATGTGATTCTGGACTCGAAAAAAAACGACAATAAATTTTTAAAGAAAAATTAAATTTAATCGTTTTTCGGCGTTTCCAGCAGTTGTCCGAACGATTTACATCAAAAGAAATTTTGCTTGTCTCAGTTTCTGTAAGTCTCACAAATAATTTTTATAACAAAATAGTGTTCAGAATGTGATTCTGGACTCGAAAAAAACGAAAATAAATTTTTGAAGAAAAATTAAATTTAATCGTTTTTCGGCGTTTCCAGCAGTGTCCGAACGATTTACATCAAAAGAAATTTTGCTTGTCTCAGTTTCTGTGAGTGATTCTGGACTCGAATAAAAACGAAAATAAATTTTTGAAGAAAAATTAAATTTAATCGTTTTTCCGCGTTTCCAGCAGTTGTCCGAACGATTTACATTAAATGAAGTTTTGCTTGTCTCAGTTTCTGTAAGTCTCACAAATAATTTTTATAACAAAATAGTGTTCAGAATATGATTCCGGACTCGAAAAAAACGAAAATAAATTTTTGAAGAAAAATTAAATTTAATCGTTTTTCGGCGTTTCCAGCAGTTGTCCGAACGATTTACATCAAAAAAAATTTTGCTTGTCTCAGTTTCTGTAAGTCTCACAAATAATTTTTATAACAAAATAGTCTTCGGAATGGGATTCAAGACTTGAAAAAATTCAAAAATTAATTTTTGAAGAAAATGTAAATTTAATCGTTTTCAGTTTCTGTAAGTCTCACAAATAATTTTTATAACAAAATAGTGTTCAGAATGTGATTCTGGACTCGAAAAAAAACGAAAATAAATTTTTGAAGAAAAATTAAATTTAATCGTTTTTCGGCGTTTCCAGCAGTTGTCCGAACGATTTACATCAAATGAAGTTTTGCTTGTCTCAGTTTCTGTAAGTCTCACAAATAATTTTTATAACAAAATAGTGTTCAGAATGTGATTCTGGAGTCGAAAAAAAACGAAAATAAATTTTTGAAGAAAAATTAAATTTAATCGTTTTTCGGCGTTTCCAGCAGTTGTCCGAACGATTTACATCAACCGAAATTTTGCTTGTCTCAGTTTCTGTAAGTCTCACAAATAATTTTTATAACAAAATTGTGTTCGGAATGGGATTCAAGACTTGAAAAAATACAAAAATTAATTTTTGAAGAAAATGTAAATTTAATCGTTTTCAGTTTCTGTAAGTCTCACAAATAATTTTTATGAACAAATAGTGTTCAGAATGGGATTCTAGACTCAAAAAAACGAAAATACATTTTTGAAGAAAAATTAAATTTAATCGTTTTTCGGCGTTTCCAGCAGTTGTCCGAACGATTTACATCAAAAGAAATTTTGCTTGTCTCAGTTTTTGTAAGTCTCACAAATAATTTTTATAACAAAATAGTGTTCAGAATGTGATTCTCGACTCGAAAAAAAACGAAAATAAATTTTTGAAGAAAAATTAAATTTAATCGTTTTTCAGCGTTTCCAGCAGTTGTCCGAACGATTTACATCAAATGAAGTTTTGCTTGTCTCAGTTTCTGTAAGTCTCACAAATAATTTTTGTAACAAAATAGGGTTCAGAATGTGATTCTGGACTCGAAAAAAAACGACAATAAATTTTTAAAGAAAAATTAAATTTAATCGTTTTTCGGCGTTTCCAGCAGTTGTCCGAACGATTTACATCAAAAGAAATTTTGCTTGTCTCAGTTTCTGTAAGTCTCACAAATAATTTTTATAACAAAATAGTGTTCAGAATGTGATTCTGGACTGGAAAAAAAACGAAAATAAATTTTTGAAGAAAAATTAAATTTAATCGTTTTTCGGCGTTTCCAGCAGTTGTCCGAACGATTTACATCAAAAGAAATTTTGCTTGTCTCAGTTTCTGTAAGTCTCACAAATAATTTTTATAACAAAATAGTGTTCAGAATGTGATTCTGGACTCGAAAAAAAACAAAAATAAATTTTTGTAGAAAAATTAAATTTAATCGTTTTTCGGCGTTTCCAGCAGTTGTCCGAACGATTTACATCAAAAGAAATTTTGCTTATCTCAGTTTCTGTAAGTCTCACAAATAATTTTTATAACAAAATAGTGTTCAGAATGGGATTCAAGACTTGAAAAAATACAGAAATTAATTTTTGAAGAAAATGTAAATTTAACCGTTTTCAGTATCTGTAAGTTTCACAAATAATTTTTATGAACAAATAGTGTTCATAATGAGATTCCAGACTAAAAAAAAAACGAAAATAAATTTTTGAAGAAAAATTAAATTAATCATTTTTCGGCGTTTCCAGCAGTTGTCCGAACGATTTACATCAAAAGAAATTTTGCTTGTCTTAGTTTCTGTAAGTCTCACAAATAATTTTTATAACAAAATAGTGTTCAGAATGTGATTCTGGACTCGAAAAAAAACCAAAATAAATTTTTGAAGATAAATTAAATTTAATCGTTTCTCGGCGTTTCCAGCAGTTATCCGAACGATTTACATCAAAAGAAATTTTGCTTGTCTCAGTTTCTGTAAGTCACACAAATAATTTTAATAACAAAATTGTGTTCAGAATGTGATTCTGGAATCGAAAAAAAACGAAAATAAATTTTTGAAGAAAAATTAATTTTAATCGTTTTTCGGCGTTTCCAGCAGTTGTCCGAACGATTTACATCAGAAGAAATTTTGCTTGTCTTAGTTTTTGTAAGTCTCACAAATAATTTTTATAACAAAATAGTATTCAGAATGGGATTCAAGACTTGAAAAAATCCAAAAATTCATTTTTGAAGAAAATATAAATTTAATCGTTTTCAGTTTCTGTAAGTCTCACAAATACTTTTTATGATCAAATAGTGTTCAGATCGGGATTCTGGACGCGAAAAAAAAACGAAAATAAATTTTTGAAGAAAAATTAAATTTAATCGTTTATCGGCGTTTCCAGCAGTTATCCGAACAATTTACATCAAAAGAAATTTTGCTTGTCTCAGTTTCTGTAAGTCTCACAAATAATTTTTATGAACAAATAGTGTTCAGAATGGGATTCTAGACTCAAAAGAAAAAACGAAAATAAATTTTTGAAGAAAAATTAAATTTAATCGTTTTTCGGCGTTTCTAGCAGTTGTCCGAACGATCTACATCAGAAGAAATTTTGCTTGTCTCGGTTTCTGATAGTCTCACAAATAATTTTTATAACAAAATATTGATCAGAATGGGATTCAAGACTTGAAAAAATTCAAAAATTAATTTTTGAAGAAAATATAAATTTAATCGTTTTCAGTTTCTGTAAGTCTCACAAATAATTTTTATGAACAAATAGTGTTCAGAATGAGATTCTAGACTTAAAAAAAACGAAAATAAATTTTTGAAGAAATATTAAATTTAATCGTTTTTCGGCGTTTCCAGGAGTTGTCCGAACGATTTACATCAAAAGAAATTTTGCTTGTCTCAGTTTCTGTAAGTCTCACAAATAATTTATATAACAAAATAGTGTTCAGAATGGGATTCTAGACTCGAAAAAAAACGAAAATAAATTTTTGAAGAAAAATTAAATTTAATCGTTTTTCGGCGTTTCCAGCAGTTGTCCGAACGATTGACATCAAAAGAAATTTTGCTTATCTCAGTTTCTGTAAGTCTCACAAATAATTTTTATAACAAAATAGTGTTCAGAATGGGATTCAAGACTTGAAAAAATACAGAAATAAATTTTTGAAGAAAATGTAAATTTAACCGTTTTCAGTATCTGTAAGTTTCACAAATAATTTTTATGAACAAATAGTGTTCATAATGAGATTCCAGACTAAAAAAAAAACGAAAATAAATTTTTGAAGAAAAATTAAATTAATCATTTTTCGGCGTTTCCAGCAGTTGTCCGAACGATTTACATCAAAAGAAATTTTGCTTGTCTTAGTTTCTGTAAGTCTCACAAATAATTTTTATAACAAAATAGTGTTCAGAATGTGATTCTGGACTCGAAAAAAAACCAAAATAAATTTTTGAAGATAAATTAAATTTAATCGTTTCTCGGCGTTTCCAGCAGTTATCCGAACGATTTACATCAAAATAAATTTTGCTTGTCTCAGTTTCTGTAAGTCACACAAATAATTTTAATAACAAAATTGTGTTCAGAATGTGATTCTGGAATCGAAAAAAAACGAAAATAAATTTTTGAAGAAAAATTAATTTTAATCGTTTTTCGGCGTTTCCAGCAGTTGTCCGAACGATTTACATCAGAAGAAATTTTGCTTGTCTCAGTTTCTGTAAGTCTCACAAATAATTTTTATAACAAAATAGTATTCAGAATGGGATTCAAGACTTGAAAAAATCCAAAAATTCATTTTTGAAGAAAATATAAATTTAATCGTTTTCAGTTTCTGTAAGTCTCACAAATACTTTTTATGATCAAATAGTGTTCAGATCGGGATTCTGGACGCGAAAAAAAAACGAAAATAAATTTTTGAAGAAAAATTAAATTTAATCGTTTATCGGCGTTTCCAGCAGTTATCCGAACAATTTACATCAAAAGAAATTTTGCTTGTCTCAGTTTCTGTAAGTCTCACAAATAATTTTTATGAACAAATAGTGTTCAGAATGGGATTCTAGACTTAAAAAAAACGAAAATAAATTTTTGAAGAAATATTAAATTTAATCGTTTTTCGGCGTTTCCAGGAGTTGTCCGAACGATTTACATCAAAAGAAATTTTGCTTGTCTCAGTTTCTGTAAGTCTCACAAATAATTTATATAACAAAATAGTGTTCAGAATGGGATTCTAGACTCGAAAAAAAACGAAAATATATTTTTGGAGAAAAATTAAATTTAATCGTTTTTCGGCGTTTCCAGCAGTTGTCCGAACGATTTATATCAAAAGAAATTTTGCTTGTCTCAGTTTCTATAAGTCTCACAAATAATTTTTATAACAAAATAGTGTTTAGAATGGGATTCTAGACTCGAAAAAAAACGAAAATAAATTTTTGAAGAAAAATTAAATTTAATCTTTTTTCGGCGTTTCCAGTAGTTGTCCGAACGATTTACATCAAAAGAAATTTCGCTTGTCTCAGTTTCTATAAGTCTCACAAATAATTTTAATAACCAAATAGTGTTCAGAATGGGATTCTAGACTCGAAAAAAAACGAAAATCAATTTTTGAAGAAAAATAAAATTTAATCGTTTTTCGGTGTTTCCTGCAGTTGTCCGAACGATTTACATCAAACGAAATTTTGCTTGTCTCAGTTCCTGTAAGTCTCACAAATAATTTTTATAACAAAATAGTGTTCATAATGGGATTCAAGACTTGAAAAAATCCAAAAATTCATTTTTGAAGAAAATATAAATTTAATCGTTTTCAGTTTCTGTAAGTCTTACAAATAATTTTTATGAACAAATAGTGTTCAGAATGGGATTCTGGACTCGAAAAAAACGAAATTAAATTTTTGAAGAAAAATTAAATTTAATCGTTTTTCGGTGTTTGAAGCAGTAGTCCGAACAATTTACATCAAAAGAAATTTTGCTTGTCTCGGTTTCTGTAAGTCTCACAAATAATTTTTATAACAAAATAGTGTTCAGAATGGGATTCTAGACTAAAAAAAAAACGAAAATAAATTTTTGAAGAAAAATTAAATTTAATCGTTTTTCGGCGTTTCCAGCAGTTGTCCGAACGATTTACATCAAAAAAAATTTCGCTTGTCTCAGTTTCTGTAAGTCTCACAAATAATTTATGTAACAAAATAGTGTTTAGAATGGGATTCTAGACTCGAAAAAAAAACGAAAATAAATTTTTGGAGAAAAATTAAATTTAATCGTTTTTCGGCGTTTCCAGCAGTTGTCCGAACGGTTTACATCAAAAGAAATTTTGCTTGTCTCAGTTTCTGTAAGTCTCACAAATAATTTTTATAACAAAATATTGCTCAGAATGGGATTCAAGACTTGAAAAAATACAAAAATTAATTTTTGAAGAAAATATAAATTTAATCGTTTTCAGTTTCTGTAAGTCTCACAAATAATTTTTATGAACAAATAGTGTTTAGAATGGGATTCTAGACTCAAAAAAAAACGAAAATAAATTTTTGAAGAAAAATTAAATTTAATCGTTTTTCGGCGTTTCCAGCATTTGTTCGAACGATTTACATCAAAAGAAATTTTGCTTGTCTCAGTTTCTGTAAGTCTCACAAATAATTTATGTAACAAAATAGTGTTTAGAATGGGATTCTAGACTCGAAAAAAAAACGAAAATAAATTTTTGGAGAAAAATTAAATTTAATCGTTTTTCGGCGTTTCCAGCAGTTGTCCGAACGGTTTACATCAAAAGAAATTTTGCTTGTCTCAGTTTCTGTAAGTCTCACAAATAATTTTTATAACAAAATAGTGTTCAGAATGGGATTCAAGACTTGAAAAAATCCAAAAATTCATTTTTGAAGAAAATATAAATTTCATCGTTTTCAGTATCCGTAAGTCTCACAAATAATTTTTATGAACAAATAGTGTTCATAATGAGATTCCAGACTAAAAAAAAAACGAAAATAAATTTTTGAAGAAAAATTAAATTAATCATTTTTCGGCGTTTCCAGCAGTTGTCCGAACGATTTACATCAAAAGAAATTTCGCTTGTCTCAGTTACTGTAAGTCTCACAAATAATTTTTATAACCAAATAGTGTTCAGAATGGGATTCTAGACTCGAAAAAAAACGAAAATCAATTTTTGAAGAAAAATTAAATTTAATCGTTTTTCGGTGTTTCCAGCAATTGTCCGAACGATTTACATCAAAAGAAATTTTGCTTATCTCAGTTTCTGTAAGTCTCACAAATAATTTTTTAACAAAATATTGCTCAGAATGGGATTCAAGACTTGAAAAAATACAAAAATTAATTTTTGAAGAAAATATAAATTTAATCGTTTTCAGTTTCTGTAAGTCTTACAAATAATTTTTATGAACAAATAGTGTTCAGAATAGGATTCTAGACTCAAAAAAAAAACGAAAATAAATTTTTAAAGAAAAATTAAATTTAATCGTTTTTCGGCGTTTCCAGCAGTTGTCTGAACGATTTACATCAAAAGAAATTTTGTTTGTCTCAGTTTCTGTAAGTCTCACAAATAATTTTTATAACAAAATAGTGTTCAGAATGGGATTCTGGACTCGAAAAAAAACGAAAATAAATTTTTGAAGAAAAATTAAATTTAATCTTTTTTCGGCGTTTCCAGCAGTTGTCCGAACGATTTACATCAAAAGAAATTTCGCTTGTCTCAGTTTCTGTAAGTCTCACAAATAATTTTTATAACTAAATAGTGGTCATAATGGGATTCTAGACTCGCAAAAAAAAGAAAATAAGTTTTTGAAGAAAAATTAAATTTAATCGTTTTTCGGTGTTTCCAGCAGTTGTCCGAACGATTTATATCAAAAGAAATGTTGCTTGTCTCAGTTTCTGTAAGTCTCACAAATAATTTTTATAACAAAATAGTGTTCATAATGGGATTCAAGACTTGAAAAAATCCAAAAATTCATTTTTGAAGAAAATATAAATTTAATCGTTTTCAGTTTCTGTAAGTCTTACAAATAATTTTTATAAACAAATAGTGTTCAGAATGGGATTCTGGACTCGAAAAAAAAACGAAAATAAATTTTTGAAGAAAAATTAAATTTAATCGTTTTTCGGTGTTTCCAGCAGTTGTCCGAACGATTTACATCAAAAGAAATTTTGCTTGTCTCAGTTTCTGTAAGTCTCACAGATAATTTTTATAACAAAATAGTGTTCATAATGGGATTCAAGACTTGAAAAAATCCAAAAATTCATTTTTGAAGAAAATATAAATTTAATCGTTTTCAGTATCCGTAAGTCTCACAAATAATTTTTATGAACAAATAGTGTTCATAATGAGATTCCAGACTAAAAAAAAAAACGAAAATAAATTTTTGAAGAAAAATTAAATTTAATCTTTTTTCGGCATTTCCAGCAGTTGTCCGAACGATTTACATCAAAAGAAATTTCGCTTGTCTCAGTTTCTGTTAGTCTTACAAATAATTTTTATAACCAAATAGTGTTCAGAATGGGATTCTAGACTCGAAAAAAAACGAAAATCAATTTTTGAAGAAAAATTAAATTTAATCGTTTTTCGGTGTTTCCAGCAGTTGTCCGAACGATTTACATCAAAAGAAATTTTGCTTGTCTCAGTTTCTGTGAGTCTCACAGATAATTTTTATAACAAAATAGTGTTCATAATGGGATTCAAGACTTGAAAAAATCCAAAAATTCATTTTTGAAGAAAATATAAATTTAATCGTTTTCAGTTTCTGTAAGTCTTACAAATAATTTTTATAAACAAATAGTGTTCAGAATGGGATTCTGGACTCGAAAAAAACGAAAATAAATTTTTGAAGAAAAATTAAATTTAATCGTTTTTCGGTGTTTGAAGCAGTTGTCCGAACAATTTACATCAAAAGAAATTTTGCTTGTCTCAGTTTCTGTAAGTCTCACAAATAATTTTAATAACAAAATTGTGTTCAAAATGTGATTCTGGACTCGAAAAAAAACGAAAATAAATTTTTGAAGAAAAATTAATTTTAATCGTTTTTCGGCCTTTCCGGCAGTTGTCCGAACGATTTACATCATAAGAAATTTAGCTTGTCTCAGTTTCTGTAAGTCTCACAAATAATTTTTTAACAAAATATTGCTCAGAATGGGATTCAAGACTTGAAAAAATACAAAAATTAATTTTTGAAGAAAATAAAAATTTAATAGTTTTCAGTTTCTGTAAGTCTCACAAATAATTTTTATGAACAAATAGTGTTCAGATTAGGATTCTAGACTCAAAAAAAAACGAAAATAAATTTTTGAAGAAAAATTAAATTTAATCGTTTTTCGGCGTTTCCAGCAGTTGTCCGAACGATTTACATCAAAAGAAATTTTGCTTGTCTCAGTTTCTGTAAGTCTCACAAATAATTTTTATAACAAAATAGTGTTCAGAATGGGATTCTGGACTCGAAAAAAAAAGAAAATAAATTTTTGAAGAAAAATTAAATTTAATCTTTTTTCGGCGTTTCCAGCAGTTGTCCGAACGATTTACATCAAAAAAAATTTCGCTTGTCTCAATTTCTGTAAGTCTCAGAAATAATTTTTATAACCAAATAGTGTTCAGAATGGGATTCTAGACTCGAAAAAAAACGAAAATAAATTTTTGAAGAAAAATTAAATTTAATCGTTTTTCGGTGTTTCCAGCAGTTGTCCGAACGATTTATATCAAAAGAAATTTTGCTTGTCTCAGTTTCTGTAAGTCTCACAAATAATTTTTATAACAAAATAGTGTTCATAATGGGATTCAAGACTTGAAAAAATCCAAAAATTCATTTTTGAAGAAAATATAAATTTAAACGTTTTCAGTTTCTGTAAGTCTTACAAATAATTTTTATAAACAAATAGTGTACAGAATGGGATTCTGGACTCGAAAAAAAACGAAAATAAATTTTTGAAGAAAAATTAAATTTAATCGTTTTTCGGTGTTTCCAGCAGTTGTCCGAACGATTTACATCAAAAGAAATTTTGCTTGTCTCAGTTTCTGTAAGTCTCACAAATAATTTTTATAACAAAATAGTGTTCAGAATGGGATTCTAGACTAAAAAAAAAACGAAAATAAATTTTTGAAGAAAAATTAAATTTAATCGTTTTTCGGCGTTTCCAGCAGTTGTCCGAACGATCCACATCAGAAGAAATTTTGCTTGTCTCAGTTTCTGTAAGTCTCACAAATAATTTTTATAACAAAATATTGCTCAGAATGGGATTCAAGACTTGAAAAAATACAAAAATTAATTTTTGAAGAAAATATAAATTTAATCGTTTTCAGTTTCTGTAAGTCTCACAAATAATTTTTATGAACAAATAGTGTTCCGAATGGGATTCTAGACTCAAAAAAAAACGAAAATAAATTTTTGAAGAAAAATTAAATTTAATCGTTTTTCGGCGTTTCCAGCATTTGTCCGAACGATTTACATAAAAAGAAATTTTGCTTGTCTCAGTTTCTGTAAGTCTCACAAATAATTTATATAACAAAATAGTGTTTAGAATGGGATTCTAGACTCGAAAAAAAAAACGAAAATAAATTTTTGGAGAAAAATTAAATTTAATCGTTTTACGGCGTTTCCAGCATTTGTCCGAACGATTTACATAAAAAGAAATTTTGCTTGTCTCAGTTTCTGTAAGTCTCACAAATAATTTATATAACAAAATAGTGTTTAGAATGGGATTCTAGACTCGAAAAAAAAAACGAAAATAAATTTTTGGAGAAAAATTAAATTTAATCGTTTTTCGGCGTTTTCAGCAAATGTCCGAACGGTTTACATCAAAAGAAATTTTGCTTGTCTCAGTTTCTGTAAGTCTCACAAATAATTTTTATGAACAAATAGTGTTCAGAATGGGATTCTAGACTCAAAAAAAAACGAAAATAAATTTTTGAAGAAAAATTAAATTTAATCGTTTTTCCGCGTTTCCAGCAGTTGTCCGAACGATTTACATCAAAAGAAATTTTGCTTGTCTCAGTTTCTGTAAGTCTCACAAATAATTTTTATAACAAAATAGTGTTCAGAATGGGATTCTGGACTCGAAAAAAAACGAAAATAAATTTTTGAAGAAAAATAAAATTTAATCGTTTTTCTGCGTTTCCAGCAGTTGTCCGAACGATTTACATCAAAAGAAATTTTGTTTGTTTCAGTTTCTGTAAGTCTCACAAACAATTTTTATAACAAAATAGTGTTCAGTATGGGACTCTAGACTCGAAAAAAAACGAAAATAAATTTTTTAAGAAAAATTAAATTTAATCGTTTTTCGGCGTTTCGAGCAGTTGTCTGATCGATTTACATCAGAAGAAATTTTGCTTGTCTCAGTTTCTGTAAGTCTCACAAATAATTTTTATGAACAAATAGTGTTCAGAATGGGATTCTAGACTCAAAAAAAAACGAAAATAAATTTTTGAAGAAAAATTAAATTTAATCGTTTTTCCGCGTTTCCAGCAGTTGTCCGAACGATTTACATCAAAAGAAATTTTGCTTGTCACAGTTTCTGTAAGTCTCACAAATAATTTTTATAACAAAATAGTGTTCAGAATGGGATTCTGGACTCGAAAAAAAACGAAAATATATTTTTGAAGAAAAATTAAATTTAATCTTTTTTCGGCGTTTCCAGCAGTTGTCCGAACGATTTACATCAAAAGAAATTTTCGGCGTTTCCAGCAATTGTCCGAACGGTTTACATCAAAAGAAATGTTGCTTGTCTCAGTTTCTGTAAGTCTCATAAATAATTTTTATAACAAAATAGTGTTCAGAATAGGATTCTAGACTCGAAATAAAACGAAAATATATTTTTGAAGAAAAATTAAATTTAATCGTTTTTCGGCGTTTCCAGCAGTTGTCCGAACGATTAACATCAAAAGAAATTTTGCTTGTCTCAGATTCTGTAAGTCTCACAAATAATTTTTATAACAAAATATTGTTCAGAATGTGATTCTGGACTCGAAAAAAAAACCAAAATAAATTTTTGAAGAAAAATTAATTTTAATCGTTTTTCGGCGTTTCCAGCCGTTGTTCGAACGATTTACATCAAAAGAAATTTTGCTTGTCTCAGTTTCTGTAAGTCTCACAAATAATTTTTATAACAAAATAGTGTTCAGAATGGGATTCTGGACTCGAAAAAAAACGAAAATAAATTTTTGAAGAAAAATTTAATTTAATCGTTTTTCTGCGTTTTCAGCAGTTGCCCGAACGATTTACATCAAAAAAAATTTTGCTTGTCTCAGTTTCTGTAAGTCTCACAAATATTTTTTATAACAAAATGGTGTTCAGAATGGGATTCTAGACTCGAAAAAAAACGAAAATAAATTTTTGAAGAAAAATTAAATTTAATCGTTTTTCGGCGTTTCCAGCAGTTGTCCGAACGATTTACATCAAAAGAAATTTTGCTTATCTCAGTTTCTGTAAGTCTCACAAATAATTTTTATAACAAAATAGTGTTCAGAATGGGATTCAAGACTTGAAAAAAATACAGAAATTAATTTTTAAAGAAAATGTAAATTTAACCGTTTTCAGTATCTGTAAGTCTCACAAATAATTTTTATGAACAAATAGTGTTCATAATGAGATTCCAGACCAAAAAAAAAACGAAAATAAATTTTTGAAGAAAAATTAAATTAATCATTTTTCGGCGTTTCCAGCAGTTGTCCGAACGATTTACATCAAAAGAAATTTTGCTTGTCTTAGTTTCTGTAAGTCTCCCAAATAATTTTTATAACAAAATAGTGTTCAGAATGTAATTCTGCACTCGAAAAAAAACCAAAATAAATTTTTGAAGAAAAATTAAATTTAATCGTTTTTCGGCGTTTCCAGCAGTTGTCCGAACGATCTACATCAGAAGAAATTTTGCTTGTCTCAGTTTCTGATAGTCTCACAAATAATTTTTATAACAAAATATTGCTCAGAATGGGATTCAAGACTTGAAAAAATACAAAAATTAATTTTTGAAGAAAATATAAATTTAATCGTTTTCAGTTTCTGTAAGTCTCAAAAAATTTTTTATGAACAAATAGTGTTCAGAATGGGATTCTAGACTCAAAAAAAAACGAAAATAAATTTTTGAAGAAATATTAAATTTAATCGTTTTTCGGCGTTTCCAGCAGTTGTCCGAACGATTTACATTAAAAGAAATTTTGCTTGTCTCTGTTTCTGTAAGTCTCACAAATAATTTATATAACAAAATAGTGTTCAGAATGGCATTCTAGACTCAAAAAAAAACGAAAATAAATTTTTGGAGAAAAATTAAATCTAATCGTTTTTCGGCGTTTCCAGCAGTTGTCCGAACGGTTTACATCAAAAGAAATTTTGCTTGTCTCAGTTTCTGTAAGTCTCACAAATAATTTTTTAACAAAATATTGCTCAGAATGGGATTCAAGACTTGAAAAAATACAAAAATTAATTTTTGAAGAAAATAAAAATTTAATAGTTTTCAGTTTCTGTAAGTCTCACAAATAATTTTTATGAACAAATAGTGTTCAGATTAGGATTCTAGACTCAAAAAAAAACGAAAATAAATTTTTGAAGAAAAATTAAATTTAATCGTTTTTCGGCGTTTCCAGCAGTTGTCCGAACGATTTACATCAAAAGAAATTTTGCTTGTCTCAGTTTCTGTAAGTCTCACAAATAATTTTTATAACAAAATAGTGTTCAGAATGGGATTCTGGACTCGAAAAAAAAAGAAAATAAATTTTTGAAGAAAAATTAAATTTAATCTTTTTTCGGCGTTTCCAGCAGTTGTCCGAACGATTTACATCAAAAAAAATTTCGCTTGTCTCAATTTCTGTAAGTCTCAGAAATAATTTTTATAACCAAATAGTGTTCAGAATGGGATTCTAGACTCGAAAAAAAACGAAAATAAATTTTTGAAGAAAAATTAAATTTAATCGTTTTTCGGTGTTTCCAGCAGTTGTCCGAACGATTTATATCAAAAGAAATTTTGCTTGTCTCAGTTTCTGTAAGTCTCACAAATAATTTTTATAACAAAATAGTGTTCATAATGGGATTCAAGACTTGAAAAAATCCAAAAATTCATTTTTGAAGAAAATATAAATTTAAACGTTTTCAGTTTCTGTAAGTCTTACAAATAATTTTTATAAACAAATAGTGTACAGAATGGGATTCTGGACTCGAAAAAAAACGAAAATAAATTTTTGAAGAAAAATTAAATTTAATCGTTTTTCGGTGTTTCCAGCAGTTGTCCGAACGATTTACATCAAAAGAAATTTTGCTTGTCTCAGTTTCTGTAAGTCTCACAAATAATTTTTATAACAAAATAGTGTTCAGAATGGGATTCTAGACTAAAAAAAAAACGAAAATAAATTTTTGAAGAAAAATTAAATTTAATCGTTTTTCGGCGTTTCCAGCAGTTGTCCGAACGATCCACATCAGAAGAAATTTTGCTTGTCTCAGTTTCTGTAAGTCTCACAAATAATTTTTATAACAAAATATTGCTCAGAATGGGATTCAAGACTTGAAAAAATACAAAAATTAATTTTTGAAGAAAATATAAATTTAATCGTTTTCAGTTTCTGTAAGTCTCACAAATAATTTTTATGAACAAATAGTGTTCCGAATGGGATTCTAGACTCAAAAAAAAACGAAAATAAATTTTTGAAGAAAAATTAAATTTAATCGTTTTTCGGCGTTTCCAGCATTTGTCCGAACGATTTACATAAAAAGAAATTTTGCTTGTCTCAGTTTCTGTAAGTCTCACAAATAATTTATATAACAAAATAGTGTTTAGAATGGGATTCTAGACTCGAAAAAAAAAACGAAAATAAATTTTTGGAGAAAAATTAAATTTAATCGTTTTACGGCGTTTCCAGCATTTGTCCGAACGATTTACATAAAAAGAAATTTTGCTTGTCTCAGTTTCTGTAAGTCTCACAAATAATTTATATAACAAAATAGTGTTTAGAATGGGATTCTAGACTCGAAAAAAAAAACGAAAATAAATTTTTGGAGAAAAATTAAATTTAATCGTTTTTCGGCGTTTTCAGCAAATGTCCGAACGGTTTACATCAAAAGAAATTTTGCTTGTCTCAGTTTCTGTAAGTCTCACAAATAATTTTTATGAACAAATAGTGTTCAGAATGGGATTCTAGACTCAAAAAAAAACGAAAATAAATTTTTGAAGAAAAATTAAATTTAATCGTTTTTCCGCGTTTCCAGCAGTTGTCCGAACGATTTACATCAAAAGAAATTTTGCTTGTCTCAGTTTCTGTAAGTCTCACAAATAATTTTTATAACAAAATAGTGTTCAGAATGGGATTCTGGACTCGAAAAAAAACGAAAATAAATTTTTGAAGAAAAATAAAATTTAATCGTTTTTCTGCGTTTCCAGCAGTTGTCCGAACGATTTACATCAAAAGAAATTTTGTTTGTTTCAGTTTCTGTAAGTCTCACAAACAATTTTTATAACAAAATAGTGTTCAGTATGGGACTCTAGACTCGAAAAAAAACGAAAATAAATTTTTTAAGAAAAATTAAATTTAATCGTTTTTCGGCGTTTCGAGCAGTTGTCTGATCGATTTACATCAGAAGAAATTTTGCTTGTCTCAGTTTCTGTAAGTCTCACAAATAATTTTTATGAACAAATAGTGTTCAGAATGGGATTCTAGACTCAAAAAAAAACGAAAATAAATTTTTGAAGAAAAATTAAATTTAATCGTTTTTCCGCGTTTCCAGCAGTTGTCCGAACGATTTACATCAAAAGAAATTTTGCTTGTCACAGTTTCTGTAAGTCTCACAAATAATTTTTATAACAAAATAGTGTTCAGAATGGGATTCTGGACTCGAAAAAAAACGAAAATATATTTTTGAAGAAAAATTAAATTTAATCTTTTTTCGGCGTTTCCAGCAGTTGTCCGAACGATTTACATCAAAAGAAATTTTCGGCGTTTCCAGCAATTGTCCGAACGGTTTACATCAAAAGAAATGTTGCTTGTCTCAGTTTCTGTAAGTCTCATAAATAATTTTTATAACAAAATAGTGTTCAGAATAGGATTCTAGACTCGAAATAAAACGAAAATATATTTTTGAAGAAAAATTAAATTTAATCGTTTTTCGGCGTTTCCAGCAGTTGTCCGAACGATTAACATCAAAAGAAATTTTGCTTGTCTCAGATTCTGTAAGTCTCACAAATAATTTTTATAACAAAATATTGTTCAGAATGTGATTCTGGACTCGAAAAAAAAACCAAAATAAATTTTTGAAGAAAAATTAATTTTAATCGTTTTTCGGCGTTTCCAGCCGTTGTTCGAACGATTTACATCAAAAGAAATTTTGCTTGTCTCAGTTTCTGTAAGTCTCACAAATAATTTTTATAACAAAATAGTGTTCAGAATGGGATTCTGGACTCGAAAAAAAACGAAAATAAATTTTTGAAGAAAAATTTAATTTAATCGTTTTTCTGCGTTTTCAGCAGTTGCCCGAACGATTTACATCAAAAAAAATTTTGCTTGTCTCAGTTTCTGTAAGTCTCACAAATATTTTTTATAACAAAATGGTGTTCAGAATGGGATTCTAGACTCGAAAAAAAACGAAAATAAATTTTTGAAGAAAAATTAAATTTAATCGTTTTTCGGCGTTTCCAGCAGTTGTCCGAACGATTTACATCAAAAGAAATTTTGCTTATCTCAGTTTCTGTAAGTCTCACAAATAATTTTTATAACAAAATAGTGTTCAGAATGGGATTCAAGACTTGAAAAAAATACAGAAATTAATTTTTAAAGAAAATGTAAATTTAACCGTTTTCAGTATCTGTAAGTCTCACAAATAATTTTTATGAACAAATAGTGTTCATAATGAGATTCCAGACCAAAAAAAAAACGAAAATAAATTTTTGAAGAAAAATTAAATTAATCATTTTTCGGCGTTTCCAGCAGTTGTCCGAACGATTTACATCAAAAGAAATTTTGCTTGTCTTAGTTTCTGTAAGTCTCCCAAATAATTTTTATAACAAAATAGTGTTCAGAATGTAATTCTGCACTCGAAAAAAAACCAAAATAAATTTTTGAAGAAAAATTAAATTTAATCGTTTTTCGGCGTTTCCAGCAGTTGTCCGAACGATCTACATCAGAAGAAATTTTGCTTGTCTCAGTTTCTGATAGTCTCACAAATAATTTTTATAACAAAATATTGCTCAGAATGGGATTCAAGACTTGAAAAAATACAAAAATTAATTTTTGAAGAAAATATAAATTTAATCGTTTTCAGTTTCTGTAAGTCTCAAAAAATTTTTTATGAACAAATAGTGTTCAGAATGGGATTCTAGACTCAAAAAAAAACGAAAATAAATTTTTGAAGAAATATTAAATTTAATCGTTTTTCGGCGTTTCCAGCAGTTGTCCGAACGATTTACATTAAAAGAAATTTTGCTTGTCTCTGTTTCTGTAAGTCTCACAAATAATTTATATAACAAAATAGTGTTCAGAATGGCATTCTAGACTCAAAAAAAAACGAAAATAAATTTTTGGAGAAAAATTAAATCTAATCGTTTTTCGGCGTTTCCAGCAGTTGTCCGAACGGTTTACATCAAAAGAAATTTTGCTTGTCTCAGTTTCTGTAAGTCTTACAAATAATTTTTATAACAAAATAGTGTTCAGAATGGGATTCTAGAATCGAAAAAAAAAACGAAAATAAAATTTTGAAGAAAAATTAAATTTAATCGTTTTTCGGCGTTTCCAGCAGTTGTCCGAACGATTCACATCAGAAGAAATTTTGCTTGTCTCAGTTTCTGTAAGTCTCACTAATAATTTTTATAACCAAATAGTGTTCAGAATGGGATTCTAGACTCAAAAAAAAACGAAAATAAATTTTTGGAGAAAAATTAAATTTAATCGTTTTTCGGCGTTTCCAGCAGTTGTCCGAACAGTTGACATCAAAAGAAATTTTGCTTGTCTCAGTTTTTGTAAGTCTCACAAATAATTTTTATGAACAAATAGTGTTCAGAATGGGATTCTGGACTCGAAAAAAAACGAAAATAAATTTTTGAAGAAAAATTTAATTTAATCGTTTTTCGGCGTTTCCAGCAGTTGTCCGAACGATTTAGATCAGAAGAAATTTTGCTTGTCTCAGTTTCTGTAAGTCTCACAAATAATTTTTATAAGAAAATATTGCTCAGAATGGGATTCAAGACTTGAAAAAATACAAAAATTAATTTTTGAAGAAAATATAAATTTAATCGTTTTCAGTTTTTGTAAGTCTTACAAATAATTTTTATGAACAAATAGTGTTCAAAATGGGATTCTAGACTAAAAAAAAAACGAAAATAAATTTTTGAAGAAAAATTTAATTTAATCGTTTTTCGGCGTTTCCAGCAGTTGTCCGAACGATTTAGATCAAAAGAAATTTTGCTTGTCTCAGTTTCTGTAAGTCTCACAAATAATTTTTATAAGAAAATATTGCTCAGAATGGGATTCAAGACTTGAAAAAATTCAAAAATGAATTTTTGAAGAAAATATAAATTTAATCGGTTTCAGTTTTTGTAAGTCTTACAAATAATTTTTATTAACAAATTGTGTTTAGAATGGGATTCTAGACTTAAAAAAAAACGAAAATAAATTTTTGAAGAAAAATTAAATTTAATCGTTTTTCGGCGTTTCCAGCAGTTGTCCGAGCGATTTACATCAGAAGAAATTTTGCTTGTCTCAGTTTCTGTAAGTCTCACAAATAATTTTTAAAACAAAATATTGCTCAGAAAGGGATTCAAGACTTGAAAAAGTACAAAAATTAATTTTTGAAGAAAATATAAATTTAATCGTTTTCAGTTTCTGTAAGTCTCACAAATAATTTTTGTGAACAAATAGTGTTCAGAATGGGATTCTGGACTCAAAAAAAAACGAAAATAAATTTTTGAAGAAAAATTAAATTTAATCGTTTTTCGGCGTTTCCAGCAGTTGTCCGAACGATTTACATCAAAAGAAATTTTGCTTGTCTTAGTTTCTGTAAGTCTCACAAATAATTTTCATAACCAAATAGTGTTCAGAATGGGATTCTGGACTCGAAAAAAAACGAAAATAAATTTTTGAAGAAAAATTAAATTTAATATTTTTTCGGCGTTTCCAGCAGTTGTCCGAACGATTTACATCAAAAGAAGTTTCGCTTGTCTCAGTTTCTGCAAGTCTCACAAATAATTTTTATAACCAAATAGTGTTCAGAATGGGATTCTAGACTCGAAAAAAAACGAAAATAAATTTTTGAAGAAAAATTAAATTTAATCGTTTTTCGGCGTTTCCAGCAGTTGTCCGAACGATTTACATCAAAAGACATTTTGCTTATCTCAGTTTCTGTAAGTCTCACAAATAATTTTTATAACAAAATATTGCTCAGAATGGGATTCAAGACTTGAAAAAATACAAAAATTAATTTTTGAAGAAAATATAAATTTAATCGTTTTCAGTTTTTGTAAGTCTCACAAATATTTTTTATGAACAAATTATGTTCAGAAAGGGATTCTAGACTCAAAAATTAAACGAAAATAAATTTTTGAAGAAAAATTAAATTTAATCGTTTTTCGGTGTTTCCAGCAGTTGTCCGAACGATTTACATCAAACGAAATTTTGCTTGTCTCAGTTTCTGTAAGTCTCACAAATAATTTTTATAACAAAATAGTGTTCAGAATGGGATTCTGGACTCGAAAAAAAACAAAAATAAATTTTTGAAGAAAAATTAAATTTAATCTTTTTTCGGCGTTTCCAGCGGTTGTCCGAACGATTTACATCAAAAGAAATTTCGCTTGTCTCAGTTTCTGTAAGTCTCACAAATAATTTTTATAACCAAATAGTGTTCAGAATGGGATTCTAGACTCGAAAAAAAACGAAAATAAATTTTTGAAGAAAAATTAAATTTAATCGTTTTTCGGTGTTTCCAGCAGTTGTCCGAACGATTTATATCAAAAGAAATTTTGCTTGTCTCAGTTTCTGTAAGTCTCACAAGTAATTTTTATAACAAAATAGTGTTCATAATGGGATTCAAGACTTGAAAAAATCAAAAAATTCATTTTTGAAGAAAATATAAATTTAATCGATTTCAGTTTCTGTGAGTCTTACAAATAATTTTTATGAACAAACAGTGTTCAGAATGGGATTCTGGACTCGAAAAAAAACGAAAATAAATTTTTGAAGAAAAATTTAATTTAATCGCTTTTCGGCGTTTCCAGCAGTTGTCCGAACGATTTACATCAAAAGAAATTCTGCTTGTTTAAGTTTCTGTAAGTCTCACAAATAATTTTTATGAACAAATAGTGTTCAGAATGGGATTCTAGACTAAAAAAAAACGAAAATAAATTTTTGAAGAAAAATTAAATTTAATCATTTTTCGGCGTTTCCAGCAGTTGTCCGAACGATCTACATCAAAAGAAATTTTGCTTGTCTCAGTTTCTGTAAGTCTCACAAATAATTTTTATAACAAAATATTGCTCAGAATGGGATTCAAGACTTGAAAAAATACAAAAATTAATTTTTGAAGAAAATATAAATTTTATCGTTTTCAGTTTCTGTAAGTCTCACAAATAATTTTTATGAACAAATAGTGTTCAGAATGGGATTCTGGACTCGAAAAAAAACGAAAATAAATTTTTGAAGAAAAATTAAATTTAATCGCTTTTCGGCGTTTCCAGCAGTTGTCCGAACGATTTACATCAAAAGAAATTCTGCTTGTTTAAGTTTCTGTAAGTCTCACAAATAATTTTTATGAACAAATAGTGTTCAGAATGGGATTCTGGACTCGAAAAAAAACGAAAATAAATTTTTGAAGAAAAATTAAATTTAATCGCTTTTCGGCGTTTCCAGCAGTTGTCCGAACGATTTACATCAAAAGAAATTCTGCTTGTTTAAGTTTCTGTAAGTCTCACAAATAATTTTTATGAACAAATAGTGTTCAGAATGGGATTCTAGACTAAAAAAAAAAAACGAAAATAAATTTTTGAAGAAAAATTAAATTTAATCGTTTTTCGGCGTTTCCAGCAGTTGTCCGAACGATCTACATCAAAAGAAATTTTGCTTGTCTCAGTTTCTGTAAGTCTCACAAATAATTTTTATAACAAAATATTGCTCAGAATGGGATTCAAGACTTGAAAAAATACAAAAATTAATTTTTGAAGAAAATATAAATTTTATCGTTTTCAGTTTCAGTAAGTCTCACAAATAATTTTTATGAACAAATAGTGTTCAGAATGGGATTCTAGACTCAAAAAAAAACGAAAATAAATTTTTGAAGAAAAATTAAATTTAATCGTTTTTCGGCGTTTCCAGTAGTTGTCCGAACGATTTACATCAAAAGAAATTTTGCTTGTCTCAGTTTCTGTAAGTCTCACAAATATGTTTTATAACAAAATAGTGTTCAGAATGGGATTGTAGACTCGAAAAAAAAACGAAAATCAATTTTTGAAGAAAAATTAAATTTAATCGTTTTTCGGCGTTTCCAGCAGTTGTCCGAGTGATTTACATCAGAAGACATTTCGCTTGTCTCAGTTTCTGTAAGTCTCACAAATAATTTTTAAAACAAAATATTGCTCAGAAAGGGATTCAAGACTTGAAAAAGTACAAAAATTAATTTTTGAAGAAAATATAAATTTAATCGTTTTCAGTTTCTGTAAGTCTCACAAATAATTTTTGTGAACAAACAGTGTTCAGAATGGGATTCTGGACTCAAAAAAAAACGAAAATAAATTTTTGAAGAAAAATTAAATTTAATCGTTTGTCGGCGTTTCCAGCAGTTGTCCGAACGATTTACATCAAAAGAAATTTTGCTTGTCTTAGTTTCTGTAAGTCTCACAAATAATTTTCATAACCAAATAGTGTTCAGAATGGGATTCTGGACTCGAAAAAAAACGAAAATAAATTTTTGAAGAAAAATTAAATTTAATCTTTTTTCGGCGTTTCCAGCAGTTGTCCGAACGATTTACATCAAAAGAAGTTTCGCTTGTCTCAGTTTCTGCAAGTCTCACAAATAATTTTTATAACCAAATAGTGTTCAGAATGGGATTCTAGACTCGAAAAAAAACGAAAATAAATTTTTGAAGAAAAATTAAATTTAATCGTTTTTCGGCGTTTCCAGCAGTTGTCCGAACGATTTACATCAAAAGAAATTTTGCTTATCTCAGTTTCTGTAAGTCTCACAAATAATTTTTATAACAAAATATTGCTCAGAATGGGATTCAAGACTTGAAAAAATACAAAAATTAATTTTTGAAGAAAATATAAATTTAATCGTTTTCAGTTTCTGTAAGTCTCACAAATATTTTTTATGAACAAATTATGTTCAGAAAGGGATTCTAGACTCAAAAATTAAACGAAAATAAATTTTTGAAGAAAAATTAAATTTAATCGTTTTTCGGTGTTTCCAGCAGTTGTCCGAACGATTTACATCAAACGAAATTTTGCTTGTCTCAGTTTCTGTAAGTCTCACAAATAATTTTTATAACAAAATAGTGTTCAGAATGGGATTCTGGACTCGAAAAAAAACAAAAATAAATTTTTGAAGAAAAATTAAATTTAATCTTTTTTCGGCGTTTCCAGCAGTTGTCCGAACGATTTATATCAAAAGAAATTTCGCTTGTCTCAGTTTCTGTAAGTCTCACAAATAATTTTTATAACCAAATAGTGTTCAGAATGGGATTCTAGACTCGAAAAAAAACGAAAATAAATTTTTGAAGAAAAATTAAATTTAATCGTTTTTCGGTGTTTCCAGCAGTTGTCCGAACGATTTATATCAAAAGAAATTTTGCTTGTCTCAGTTTCTGTAAGTCTCACAAGTAATTTTTATAACAAAATAGTGTTCATAATGGGATTCAAGACTTGAAAAAATCAAAAAATTCATTTTTGAAGAAAATATAAATTTAATCGTTTTCAGTTTCTGTGAGTCTTACAAATAATTTTTATGAACAAATAGTGTTCAGAATGGGATTCTGGACTCGAAAAAAAACGAAAATAAATTTTTGAAGAAAAATTTAATTTAATCGCTTTTCGGCGTTTCCAGCAGTTGTCCGAACGATTTACATCAAAAGAAATTCTGCTTGTTTAAGTTTCTGTAAGTCTCACAAATAATTTTTATGAACAAATAGTGTTCAGAATGGGATTCTAGACTAAAAAAAAACGAAAATAAATTTTTGAAGAAAAATTAAATTTAATCATTTTTCGGCGTTTCCAGCAGTTGTCCGAACGATCTACATCAAAAGAAATTGTGCTTGTCTCAGTTTCTGTAAGTCTCACAAATAATTTTTATAACAAAATATTGCTCAGAATGGGATTCAAGACTTGAAAAAATACAAAAATTAATTTTTGAAGAAAATATAAATTTTATCGTTTTCAGTTTCTGTAAGTCTCACAAATAATTTTTATGAACAAATAGTGTTCAGAATGGGATTCTGGACTCGAAAAAAAACCAAAATAAATTTTTGAAGAAAAATTAAATTTAATCGCTTTTCGGCGTTTCCAGCAGTTGTCCGAACGATTTACATCAAAAGAAATTCTGCTTGTTTAAGTTTCTGTAAGTCTCACAAATAATTTTTATGAACAAATAGTGTTCAGAATGGGATTCTGGACTCGAAAAAAAACGAAAATAAATTTTTGAAGAAAAATTAAATTTAATCGCTTTTCGGCGTTTCCAGCAGTTGTCCGAACGATTTACATCAAAAGAAATTCTGCTTGTTTAAGTTTCTGTAAGTCTCACAAATAATTTTTATGAACAAATAGTGTTCAGAATGGGATTCTAGACTAAAAAAAAAAAACGAAAATAAATTTTTGAAGAAAAATTAAATTTAATCGTTTTTCGGCGTTTCCAGCAGTTGTCCGAACGATCTACATCAAAAGAAATTGTGCTTGTCTCAGTTTCTGTAAGTCTCACAAATAATTTTTATAACAAAATATTGCTCAGAATGGGATTCAAGACTTGAAAAAATACAAAAATTAATTTTTGAAGAAAATATAAATTTTATCGTTTTCAGTTTCAGTAAGTCTCACAATCAATTTTTATGAACAAATAGTGTTCAGAATGGGATTCTAGACTCAAAAAAAAACGAAAATAAATTTTTGAAGAAAAATTAAATTTAATCGTTTTTCGGCGTTTCCAGTAGTTGTCCGAACGATTTACATCAAAGAAATTTTGCTTGTCTCAGTTTCTGTAAGTCTCACAAATATGTTTTATAACAAAATAGTGTTCAGAATGGGATTGTAGACTCGAAAAAAAAACGAAAATAAATTTTTGAAGAAAAATTAAATTTAATCGTTTTTCGGCGTTTCCAGCAGTTGTCCGAGTGATTTACATCAGAAGACATTTCGCTTGTCTCAGTTTCTGTAAGTCTAACAAATAATTTTTAAAACAAAATATTGCTCAGAAAGGGATTCAAGACTTGAAAAAGTACAAAAATTAATTTTTGAAGAAAATATAAATTTAATCGTTTTCAGTTTCTGTAAGTCTCACAAATAATTTTTGTAAACAAATAGTGCTCAGAATGGGATTCTGGACTCAAAAAAAAACGAAAATAAATTTTTGAAGAAAAATTAAATTTAATCGTTTGTCGGCGTTTCCAGCAGTTGTCCGAACGATTTACATCAAAAGAAATTTTGCTTGTCTTAGTTTCTGTAAGTCTCACAAATAATTTTCATAACCAAATAGTGTTCAGAATGGGATTCTGGACTCGAAAAAAAACGAAAATAAATTTTTGAAGAAAAATTAAATTTAATCTTTTTTCGGCGTTTCCAGCAGTTGTCCGAACGATTTACATCAAAAGAAGTTTCGGTTGTCTCAGATTCTGCAAGTCTCACAAATAATTTTGATAACCAAATAGTGCTCAGAATGGGATTCCAGACTCGAAAAAAAACGATAATAAATTTTTGAAGAAAAATTAAATTTAATCGTTTTTCGGCGTTTCCAGCAGTTGTCCGAACGATTTACATCAAAAGAAATTTTGCTTATCTCAGTTTCTGTAAGTCTCACAAATAATTTTTATAACAAAATAGTGTTCAGAATGGGATTCAAGACTTGAAAAAATTCAGAAATTAATGTTTGAAGAATATGTAAATTTAATCGTTTTCAGTATCTGTAAGTCTCACAAATAATTTTTATAAACAAATAGTGTTCATAATGAGATTCCAGACTCAAAAAAAAACGAAAATAAATTTTTGAAGAAAAATTAAATTAATCATTTTTCGGCGTTTCCAGCAGTTGTCCGAAAGATTTACATCAAAAGAAATTTTGCTTGTCTTAGTTTCTGTAAGTCTCACAAATAATTTTTATAACAAAATGGTGTTCAGAATGTGATTCTGGACTCGAAAAAAAACCAAAATAAATTTTTGAAGAAAAATTAAATTTAATCGTTTTTCGGCGTTTCCAGCAGTTGTCCGAACGATTTACATCAAAAGAAATTTTGCTTGTCTCAGTTTCTGTAAGTCTCACAAATAATTTTAATAACAAAATTGAGGTCAGAATGTGATTCGGGACTCGAAAAAAACGAAAATAAATTTTTGAAGAAAAATTAAATTTAATCTTTTTTCGGCGTTTCCAGCAGTTGTCCGAACGATTTACATCAAAAGAAGTTTCGCTTGTCTCAGATTCTGCAAGTCTCACAAATAATTTTTATAACCAAATAGTGTTTAGAATGGGATTCCAGACTCGAAAAAAAACGAAAATAAATTTTTGAAGAAAAATTAAATTTAATCGTTTTTTGGCGTTTCCAGCAGTTGTCCGAACGATTTACATCAAAAGAAATTTTGCTTGTCTCAGTTTCTGTAAGTCTCACAAATAATTTTTATAACCAAATAATGTTCAGAATGGGATTCTAGACTCGAAAAAAAACCAAAATAAGTTTTTGAAGAAAAATTAAATTTAATCGTTTTTCGGTGTTTCCAGCAGTTGTCCGAACGATTTATATCAAAAGAAATTTTGCTTGTCTCAGTTTCTGTAAGTCTCACAAGTAATTTTTATAACAAAATAGTGTTCATAATGGGATTCAAGACTTGAAAAAATCAAAAAATTCATTTTTGAAGAAAATATAAATTTAATCGTTTTCAGTTTCTGTGAGTCTTACAAATAATTTTTATGAACAAATAGTGTTCAGAATGGGATTCTGGACTCGAAAAAAAACGAAAATAAATTTTTGAAGAAAAATTTAATTTAATCGCTTTTCGGCGTTTCCAGCAGTTGTCCGAACGATTTACATCAAAAGAAATTCTGCTTGTTTAAGTTTCTGTAAGTCTCACAAATAATTTTTATGAACAAATAGTGTTCAGAATGGGATTCTAGACTAAAAAAAAACGAAAATAAATTTTTGAAGAAAAATTAAATTTAATCATTTTTCGGCGTTTCCAGCAGTTGTCCGAACGATCTACATCAAAAGAAATTTTGCTTGTCTCAGTTTCTGTAAGTCTCACAAATAATTTTTATAACAAAATATTGCTCAGAATGGGATTCAAGACTTGAAAAAATACAAAAATTAATTTTTGAAGAAAATATAAATTTTATCGTTTTCAGTTTCTGTAAGTCTCACAAATAATTTTAATGAACAAATAGTGTTCAGAATGGGATTCTGGACTCGAAACAAAACGAAAATAAATTTTTGAAGAAAAATTAAATTTAATCGCTTTTCGGCGTTTCCAGCAGTTGTCCGAACGATTTACATCAAAAGAAATTCTGCTTGTTTAAGTTTCTGTAAGTCTCACAAATAATTTTTATGAACAAATAGTGTTCAGAATGGGATTCTGGACTCGAAAAAAAACGAAAATAAATTTTTGAAGAAAAATTAAATTTAATCGCTTTTCGGCGTTTCCAGCAGTTGTCCGAACGATTTACATCAAAAGAAATTCTGCTTGTTTAAGTTTCTGTAAGTCTCACAAATAATTTTTATGAACAAATAGTGTTCAGAATGGGATTCTAGACTAAAAAAAAAAAAACGAAAATAAATTTTTGAAGAAAAATTAAATTTAATCGTTTTTCGGCGTTTCCAGCAGTTGTCCGAACGATTTACATCAAAAGAAATTTTGCTTGTCTCAGTTTCTGTAAGTCTCACAAATATGTTTTATAACAAAATAGTGTTCAGAATGGGATTGTAGACTCGAAAAAAAAACGAAAATAAATTTTTGAAGAAAAATTAAATTTAATCGTTTTTCGGCGTTTCCAGCAGTTGTCCGAGTGATTTACATCAGAAGACATTTCGCTTGTCTCAGTTTCTGTAAGTCTCACAAATAATTTTTAAAACAAAATATTGCTCAGAAAGGGATTCAAGACTTGAAAAAGTACAAAAATTAATTTTTGAAGAAAATATAAATTTAATCGTTTTCAGTTTCTGTAAGTCTCACAAATAATTTTTGTGAACAAATAGTGTTCAGAATGGGATTCTGGACTCAAAAAAAAACGAAAATAAATTTTTGAAGAAAAATTAAATTTAATCTTTTTTCGGCGTTTCCAGCAGTTGTCCGAACGATTTACATCAAAAGAAATTTTGCTTGTCTTAGTTTCTGTAAGTCTCACAAATAATTTTTATAACAAAATGGTGTTCAGAATGTGATTCTGGACTCAAAAAAAAACCAAAATAAATTTTTGAAGAAAAATTAAATTTAATCGTTTTTCGGCGTTTCCAGCAGTTGTCCGAACGATTTACATCAAAAGAAATTTTGCTTGTCTCAGTTTCTGTAAGTCTCACAAATAATTTTAATAACAAAATTGAGGTCAGAATGTGATTCGGGACTCGAAAAAAACGAAAATAAATTTTTGAAGAAAAATTAAATTTAATCTTTTTTCGGCGTTTCCAGCAGTTGTCCGAACGATTTACATCAAAAGAAGTTTCGCTTGTCTCAGATTCTGCAAGTCTCACAAATAATTTTTATAACCAAATAGTGTTCAGAATGGGATTCCAGACTCGAAAAAAAACGAAAATAAATTTTTGAAGAAAAATTAAATTTAATCGTTTTTCGGCGTTTCCAGCAGTTGTCCGAACGATTTACATCAAAAGAAATTTTGCTTATCTCAGTTTCTGTAAGTCTCACAAATAATTTTTATAACAAAATAGTGTTCAGAATGGGATTCAAGACTTGAAAAAATTCAGAAATTAATTTTTGAAGAATATGTAAATTTAATCGTTTTCAGTATCTGTAAGTCTCACAAATAATTTTTATAAACAAATAGTGTTCATAATGAGATTCCAGACTCAAAAAAAACGAAAATAAATTTTTGAAGAAAAATTAAATTAATCATTTTTCGGCGTTTCCAGCAGTTGTCCGAACGATTTACATCAAAAGAAATTTTGCTTGTCTTAGTTTCTGTAAGTCTCACAAATAATTTTTATAACAAAATGGTGTTCAGAATGTGATTCTGGACTCGAAAAAAAACAAAAATAAATTTTTGAAGAAAAATTAAATTTAATCGTTTTTCGGCGTTTCCAGCAGTTGTCCGAACGATTTACATCAAAAGAAATTTTGCTTGTCTCAGTTTCTGTAAGTCTCACAAATAATTTTAATAACAAAATTGAGGTCAGAATGTGATTCTGGACTCGAAAAAAACGAAAATAAATTTTTGAAGAAAATATAAATTTAATCGTTTTCAGTTTCTGTGAGTCTTACAAATAATTTTTATGAACAAATAGTGTTCAGAATGGGATTCTGGACTCGAAAAAAAACGAAAATAAATTTTTGAAGAAAAATTAAATTTAATCGTTTTCGGCGTTTCCAGCAGTTGTCCGAACGATTTACATCAAAAGAAATTCTGCTTGTTTAAGTTTCTGTAAGTCTCACAAATAATTTTTATGAACAAATAGTGTTCAGAATGGGATTCTAGACTAAAAAAAAAAAACGAAAATAAATTTTTGAAGAAAAATTAAATTTAATCGTTTTTCGGCGTTTCCAGCAGTTGTCCGAACGATCTACATCAAAAGAAATTTTGCTTGTCTCAGTTTCTGTAAGTCTCACAAATAATTTTTATAACAAAATATTGCTCAGAATGGGATTCAAGACTTGAAAAAATACAAAAATTAATTTTTGAAGAAAATATAAATTTTATCGTTTTCAGTTTCTGCAAGTCTCACAAATAATTTTTATAAACAAATAGTATTCAGAATGGGATTCTAGACTCAAAAAAAAACGAAAATAAATTTTTGAAGAAAAATTAAATTTAATCGTTTTTCGGCGTTTCCAGCAGTTGTCCGAACGATTTACATCAAAAGAAATTTTGCTTGTCTCAGTTTCTGTAAGTCTCACAAATAATTTATATAACAAAATAGTGTTCAGAATGGGATTCTAGACTCGAAAAAAAACGAAAATAATTTTTTGGAGAAAAATTAAATTTAATCGTTTTTCGGCGTTTCCAGCAGTTGTCCGAACGGTTTACATCAAAAGAAATTTTGCTTGTCTCAGTTTCTGTAAGTCTCACAAATAATTTTTATAACAAAATAGTGTTCAGAATGGGATTCTAGACTCGAAAAAAAAACGAAAATAAATTTTTGAAGAAAAATTAAATTTAATCGTTTTTCGGCGATTCCAGCTGTTGTCCGAACGATTTACATCAGAAGAAATTTTGCTTGTCTCAGTTTCTGTAAGTCTCTCTAATAATTTTTATAACCAAATAGTGTTCAGAATGCGATTCTAGACTCGAAAAAAAACGAAAATAAATTTTTGGAGAAAAATTAAATTTAATCGTTTATCGGCGTTTCCAGCAGTTGTCCGAACGGTTTCCATCAAAGAAATTTTGCTTGTCTCAGTTTCTGTAAGTCTCACAAATAATTTTTATAACAAAATAGTGTTCAGAATGTGATTCTGGTCTCGAAAAAAAACCAAAATAAATTTTTGAAGAAAAATTAAATTTAATCGTTTTTCGGCGTTTCCAGCAGTTGTCCGAACGATTTACATCAAAAGAAATTTTGCTTGTCTCAGTTTCTGTAAGTCTCACAAATAATTTTAATAATAAAATTGTGTTCAGAATGTGATTCTGGACTCGAAAAAAAACGAAAATAAATTTTTGAAGAAAAATTAATTTTAATCGTTTTTCGGCGTTTCCAGCAGTTGTCCGAACGATTTACATCAGACGAAATTTTGCTTGTCTCAGTTTCGGTAAGTCTCACAAATAATTTTTATAACAAAATAGTGTTCGGAATGGGATTCAATACTTGAAAAAATCCAAAAATTCATTTTTGAAGAAAATATAAATTTAATCGTTTTCAGTTTCTGTAAGTCTCACAAATAATTTTAATGAACAAATGGTGTTCAGAATGGGATTCTGGACTCGAAAAAAAACGAAAATAAATTTTTGAAGAAAAATTAAATTTAATCGTTTATCGGCGTTTCCAGCAGTTGTCCGAACAATTTACATCAAAAGAAATTTTGCTTCTCTCAGTTTCTGTAAGTCTCACAAATAATTTTTATGAACAAATAGTGTTCAGAATGGGATTCTAGACTCAAAAAAAAAACGAAAATAAATTTTTGAAGAAAAATTAAATTTAATCGTTTTTCGGCGTTTCCTGCGGTTGTCCGAACGATCTACATCAGAAGAAATTTTGCTTGTCTCAGTTTCTGTAAGTCTCACAAATAATTTTTATAACAAAAAATTGCTCAGAATGGGATTCAAGACTTGAAAAAATACAAAAATTAATTTTTGAAGAAAATATAAATTTAATCGTTTTCAGTTTCTGCAAGTCTCACAAATAATTTTTATAAACAAATAGTGTTCAGAATGGGATTCTAGACTCGAAAAAAAACGAAAATAAATTTTTGAAGAAAAATTAAATTTAATCGTTTTTCGGCGTTTCCAGCAGTTGTCCGAACGATTTACATCAAAAGAAATTTTGCTTGTCTCAGTTTCTGTAAGTCTCACAAATAATTTATATAACAAAATAGTATTCAGAATGGGATTCTAGACTCGAAAAAAAACGAAAATAAATTTTTGGAGAAAAATTAAATTTAATCGTTTTTCGGCGTTTCCAGCAGTTGTCCGAACGGTTTACACCAAAAGAAATTTTGCTTGTCTCAGTTTCTGTAAGTCTCACAAATAATTTTTATAACAAAATAGTGTTCAGAATGGGATTCTAGACTCGAAAAAAAACGAAAATAAATTTTTGAAGAAAAATTAAATTTAATCGTTTTTCGGCGTTTCCAGCAGTTGTCCGAACAATTTACATCAGAAGAAATTTTGCTTGTCTCAGTTTCTGTAAGTCTCACTAATAATTTTTATAACAAAATGGTGTTCAGAATGTGATTCTGGACTCGTAAAAAAAAACCAAAATAAATTTTTGAAGAAAAATTAAATTTAATCGTTTTTCGGCGTTTACAGCAGCTGTCCGAACGATTTACATCAAAAGAAATTTTGCTTGTCTCAGTTTCTGTAAGTCTCACTAATAATTTTTATAACCAAATAGTGTTCAGAATGGGATTGTAGACTCGAAAAAAAAACGAAAATAAATTTTTGAAGAAAAATTAAATTTAATCGTTTTTCGGCGTTTCCAGCAGTTGTCCGAGTGATTTACATCAGAAGAAATTTTGCTTGTCTCAGTTTCTGTAAGTCTCACAAATAATTTTTAAAACAAAATATTGCTCAGAAAGGGATTCAAGACTTGAAAAAGTACAAAAATTAATTTTTGAAGAAAATATAAATTTAATCGTTTTCAGTTTCTGTAAGTCTCACAAATAATTTTTGTGAACAAATAGTGTTCAGAATGGGATTCTGGACTCAAAAAAAAACGAAAATAAATTTTTGAAGAAAAATTAAATTTAATCGTTTTTCGGCGTTTCCAGCAGTTGTCCGAACGATTTGCATCAAAAGAAATTTTGCTTGTCTTAGTTTCTGTAAGTCTCACAAATAATTTTCATAACCAAATAGTGTTCAGAATGGGATTCTGGACTCGAAAAAAAACGAAAATAAATTTTTGAAGAAAAATTGAATTTAATCTTTTTTCGGCGTTTCCAGCAGTTGTCCGAACGATTTACATCAAAAGAAGTTTCGCTTGTCTCAGATTCTGCAAGTCTCACAAATAATGTTTATAACCAAATAGTGTTCAGAATGGGATTCTAGACTCGAAAAAAAACGAAAATAAATTTTTGAAGAAAAATTAAATTTAATCGTTTTTCGGCGTTTCCAGCAGTTGTCCGAACGATTTACATCTTAAGAAATTTTGCTTATCTCAGTTTCTGTAAGTCTCACAAATAATTTTAATGAACAAATGGTGTTCAGAATGGGATTCTGGACTCGAAAAAAAACGAAAATAAATTTTTGAAGAAAAATTAAATTTAATCGTTTATCGGCGTTTCCAGCAGTTGTCCGAACAATTTACATCAAAAGAAATTTTGCTTCTCTCAGTTTCTGTAAGTCTCACAAATAATTTTTATGAACAAATAGTGTTCAGAATGGGATTCTAGACTCAAAAAAAAAACGAAAATAAATTTTTGAAGAAAAATTAAATTTAATCGTTTTTCGGCGTTTCCTGCGGTTGTCCGAACGATCTACATCAGAAGAAATTTTGCTTGTCTCAGTTTCTGTAAGTCTCACAAATAATTTTTATAACAAAATATTGCTCAGAATGGGATTCAAGACTTGAAAAAATACAAAAATTAATTTTTGAAGAAAATATAAATTTAATCGTTTTCAGTTTCTGCAAGTCTCACAAATAATTTTTATAAACAAATAGTGTTCAGAATGGGATTCTAGACTCGAAAAAAAACGAAAATAAATTTTTGAAGAAAAATTAAATTTAATCGTTTTTCGGCGTTTCCAGCAGTTGTCCGAACGATTTACATCAAAAGAAATTTTGCTTGTCTCAGTTTCTGTAAGTCTCACAAATAATTTATATAACAAAATAGTATTCAGAATGGGATTCTAGACTCGAAAAAAAACGAAAATAAATTTTTGGAGAAAAATTAAATTTAATCGTTTTTCGGCGTTTCCAGCAGTTGTCCGAACGGTTTACACCAAAAGAAATTTTGCTTGTCTCAGTTTCTGTAAGTCTCACAAATAATTTTTATAACAAAATAGTGTTCAGAATGGGATTCTAGACTCGAAAAAAAACGAAAATAAATTTTTGAAGAAAAATTAAATTTAATCGTTTTTCGGCGTTTCCAGCAGTTGTCCGAACAATTTACATCAGAAGAAATTTTGCTTGTCTCAGTTTCTGTAAGTCTCACCAATAATTTTTATAACAAAATGGTGTTCAGAATGTGATTCTGGACTCGTAAAAAAAAACCAAAATAAATTTTTGAAGAAAAATTAAATTTAATCGTTTTTCGGCGTTTACAGCAGTTGTCCGAACGATTTACATCAAAAGAAATTTTGCTTGTCTCAGTTTCTGTAAGTCTCACTAATAATTTTTATAACCAAATAGTGTTCAGAATGGGATTGTAGACTCGAAAAAAAAACGAAAATAAATTTTTGGAGAAAAATTAAATTTAATCGTTTTTCGGCGTTTCCAGCAGTTGTCCGAACGGTTTACACCAAAAGAAATTTTGCTTGTCTCAGTTTCTGTAAGTCTCACAAATAATTTTTATAACAAAATATTGCTCAGAATGGGATTCAAGACTTGAAAAAATACAAAAATTAATTTTTGAAGAAAATATAAATTTAATCGTTTTCAGTTTCTGTAAGTCTCACAAATAATTTTTGTAAACAAATAGTGTTCAGAATGGGATTCTGGACTCAAAAAAAAACGAAAATAAATTTTTGAAGAAAAATTAAATTTAATCGTTTTTCGGCGTTTCCAGCAGTTGTCCGAACGATTTGCATCAAAAGAAATTTTGCTTGTCTTAGTTTCTGTAAGTCTCACAAATAATTTTCATAACCAAATAGTGTTCAGAATGGGATTCTGGACTCGAAAAAAAACGAAAATAAATTTTTGAAGAAAAATTGAATTTAATCTTTTTTCGGCGTTTCCAGCAGTTGTCCGAACGATTTACATCAAAAGAAGTTTCGCTTGTCTCAGATTCTGCAAGTCTCACAAATAATGTTTATAACCAAATAGTGTTCAGAATGGGATTCTAGACTCGAAAAAAAACGAAAATAAATTTTTGAAGAAAAATTAAATTTAATCGTTTTTCGGCGTTTCCAGCAGTTGTCCGAACGATTTACATCTTAAGAAATTTTGCTTATCTCAGTTTCTGTAAGTCTCACAAATAATTTTTATAACAAAATAGTGTTCAGAATGGGATTCAAGACTTGAAAAAATACAGAAATTAATTTTTGAAGAATATGTAAATTTAATCGTTTTCAGTATCTGTAAGTCTCACAAATAATTTTTATAAACAAATAGTGTTCATAATGAGATTCCAGACTCAAAAAAAAACGAAAATAAATTTTTAAAGAAAAATTAAATTAATCATTTTTCGGCGTTTCCAGCAGTTGTCCGAACGATTTACATCAAAAGAAATTTTGCTTGTCTTAGTTTCTGTAAGTCTCACAAATAATTTTTATAACAAAATGGTGTTCAGATTGTGATTCTGGACTCGAAAAAAAACCAAAATAAATTTTTGAAGAAAAATTAAATTTAATCGTTTTTCGGCGTTTCCAGCAGTTGTCCGAACGATTTACATCAAAAGAAATTTTGCTTGTCTCAGTTTCTGTAAGTCTCACAAATAATTTTTATAACAAAATAGTGCTCAGAATGGGATTCTGGACTCGAGAAAAAAACAAAAATAAATTTTTGAAGAAAAATTAATTTTAATCTTTTTTCGGCGTTTCCAGCAGTTGTCCGAACGATTTACATCAAAAGAAATTTCACTTGTCTCAGTTTCTGTAAGTCTCACAAACAATTTTTATAACCAAATAGTGTTCAGAATGCGATTCTAGACTCGAAAAAAAACGAAAATAAATTTTTGGAGAAAAATTAAATTTAATCGTTTATCGGCGTTTCCAGCAGTTGTCCGAACGGTTTACATCAAAGAAATGTTGCTTGTCTCAGTTTCTGTAAGTCTCACAAATAATTTTTATAACAAAATAGTGTTCAGAATGTGATTCTGGTCTCGAAAAAAAACCAAAATAAATTTTTGAAGAAAAATTAAATTTAATCGTTTTTCGGCGTTTCCAGCAGTTGTCCGAACGATTTACATCAAAAGAAATTTTGCTTGTCTCAGTTTCTGTAAGTCTCACAAATCATTTTAATAATAAAATTGTGTTCAGAATGTGATTCTGGACTCGAAAAAAAACGAAAATAAATTTTTGAAGAAAAATTAATTTTAATCGTTTTTCGGCGTTTCCAGCAGTTGTCCGAACGATTTACATCAGAAGAAATTTTGCTTGTCTCAGTTTCGGTAAGTCTCACAAATAATTTTTATAACAAAATAGTGTTCGGAATGGGATTCAAGACTTGAAAAAATCCAAAAATTCATTTTTGAAGAAAATATAAATTTAATCGTTTTCAGTTTCTGTAAGTCTCACAAATAATTTTAATGAACAAATGGTGTTCAGAATGGGATTCTGGACTCGAAAAAAAACGAAAATAAATTTTTAAAGAAAAATTAAATTTAATCGTTTATCGGCGTTTCCAGCAGTTGTCCGAACAATTTACATCAAAAGAAATTTTGCTTCTCTCAGTTTCTGTAAGTCTCACAAATAATTTTTATGAACAAATAGTGTTCAGAATGGGATTCTAGACTCAAAAAAAAAACGAAAATAAATTTTTGAAGAAAAATTAAATTTAATCGTTTTTCGGCGTTTCCAGCGGTTGTCCGAACGATCTACATCAGAAGAAATTTTGCTTGTCTCAGTTTCTGTAAGTCTCACAAATAATTTTTATAACAAAATATTGCTCAGAATGGGATTCAAGACTTGAAAAAATACAAAAATTAATTTTTGAAGAAAATATAAATTTAATCGTTTTCAGTTTCTGCAAGTCTCACAAATAATTTTTATGAACAAATAGTGTTCAGAATGGGATTCTAGACTCAAAAAAAAACGAAAATAAATTTTTGAAGAAAAATTAAATTTAATCGTTTTTCGGTGTTTCCAGCAGTTGTCCGAACGATTTACATCAAACGAAATTTTGCTTGTCTCAGTTTCTGTAAGTCTCACAAATAATTTTTATAACAAAATAGTGTTCAGAATGGGATTCTGGACTCGAAAAAAAACAAAAATAAATTTTTGAAGAAAAATTAAATTTAATCTTTTTTCGGCGTTTCCAGCAGTTGTCCGAACGATTTATATCAAAAGAAATTTCGCTTGTCTCAGTTTCTGTAAGTCTCACAAATAATTTTTATAACCAAATAGTGTTCAGAATGGGATTCTAGACTCGAAAAAAAACGAAAATAAATTTTTGAAGAAAAATTAAATTTAATCGTTTTTCGGTGTTTCCAGCAGTTGTCCGAACGATTTATATCAAAAGAAATTTTGCTTGTCTCAGTTTCTGTAAGTCTCACAAGTAATTTTTATAACAAAATAGTGTTCATAATGGGATTCAAGACTTGAAAAAATCAAAAAATTCATTTTTGAAGAAAATATAAATTTAATCGTTTTCAGTTTCTGTGAGTCTTACAAATAATTTTTATGAACAAATAGTGTTCAGAATGGGATTCTGGACTCGAAAAAAAACGAAAATAAATTTTTGAAGAAAAATTTAATTTAATCGCTTTTCGGCGTTTCCAGCAGTTGTCCGAACGATTTACATCAAAAGAAATTCTGCTTGTTTAAGTTTCTGTAAGTCTCACAAATAATTTTTATGAACAAATAGTGTTCAGAATGGGATTCTAGACTAAAAAAAAACGAAAATAAATTTTTAAAGAAAAATTAAATTTAATCATTTTTCGGCGTTTCCAGCAGTTGTCCGAACGATCTACATCAAAAGAAATTGTGCTTGTCTCAGTTTCTGTAAGTCTCACAAATAATTTTTATAACAAAATATTGCTCAGAATGGGATTCAAGACTTGAAAAAATACAAAAATTAATTTTTGAAGAAAATATAAATTTTATCGTTTTCAGTTTCTGTAAGTCTCACAAATAATTTTTATGAACAAATAGTGTTCAGAATGGGATTCTGAAATCGAAAAAAAACCAAAATAAATTTTTGAAGAAAAATTAAATTTAATCGCTTTTCGGCGTTTCCAGCAGTTGTCCGAACGATTTACATCAAAAGAAATTCTGCTTGTTTAAGTTTCTGTAAGTCTCACAAATAATTTTTATGAACAAATAGTGTTCAGAATGGGATTCTGGACTCGAAAAAAAACGAAAATAAATTTTTGAAGAAAAATTAAATTTAATCGCTTTTCGGCGTTTCCAGCAGTTGTCCGAACGATTTACATCAAAAGAAATTCTGCTTGTTTAAGTTTCTGTAAGTCTCACAAATAATTTTTATGAACAAATAGTGTTCAGAATGGGATTCTAGACTAAAAAAAAAAAACGAAAATAAATTTTTGAAGAAAAATTAAATTTAATCGTTTTTCGGCGTTTCCAGCAGTTGTCCGAACGATCTACATCAAAAGAAATTTTGCTTGTCTCAGTTTCTGTAAGTCTCACAAATAATTTTTATAACAAAATATTGCTCAGAATGGGATTCAAGACTTGAAAAAATACAAAAATTAATTTTTGAAGAAAATATAAATTTTATCGTTTTCAGTTTCAGTAAGTCTCACAATCAATTTTTATGAACAAATAGTGTTCAGAATGGGATTCTAGACTCAAAAAAAAACGAAAATAAATTTTTGAAGAAAAATTAAATTTAATCGTTTTTCGGCGTTTCCAGTAGTTGTCCGAACGATTTACATCAAAGAAATTTTGCTTGTCTCAGTTTCTGTAAGTCTCACAAATATGTTTTATAACAAAATAGTGTTCAGAATGGGATTGTAGACTCGAAAAAAAAACGAAAATAAATTTTTGAAGAAAAATTAAATTTAATCGTTTTTCGGCGTTTCCAGCAGTTGTCCGAGTGATTTACATCAGAAGACATTTCGCTTGTCTCAGTTTCTGTAAGTCTCACAAATAATTTTTAAAACAAAATATTGCTCAGAAAGGGATTCAAGACTTGAAAAAGTACAAAAATTAATTTTTGAAGAAAATATAAATTTAATCGTTTTCAGTTTCTGTAAGTCTCACAAATAATTTTTGTAAACAAATAGTGCTCAGAATGGGATTCTGGACTCAAAAAAAAACGAAAATAAATTTTTGAAGAAAAATTAAATTTAATCGTTTGTCGGCGTTTCCAGCAGTTGTCCGAACGATTTACATCAAAAGAAATTTTGCTTGTCTTAGTTTCTGTAAGTCTCACAAATAATTTTCATAACCAAATAGTGTTCAGAATGGGATTCTGGACTCGAAAAAAAACGAAAATAAATTTTTGAAGAAAAATTAAATTTAATCTTTTTTCGGCGTTTCCAGCAGTTGTCCGAACGATTTATATCAAAAGAAGTTTCGGTTGTCTCAGATTCTGCAAGTCTCACAAATAATTTTGATAACCAAATAGTGCTCAGAATGGGATTCCAGACTCGAAAAAAAACGATAATAAATTTTTGAAGAAAAATTAAATTTAATCGTTTTTCGGCGTTTCCAGCAGTTGTCCGAACGATTTACATCAAAAGAAATTTTGCTTATCTCAGTTTCTGTAAGTCTCACAAATAATTTTTATAACAAAATAGTGTTCAGAATGGGATTCAAGACTTGAACAAATTCAGAAATTAATGTTTGAAGAATATGTAAATTTAATCGTTTTCAGTATCTGTAAGTCTCACAAATAATTTTTATAAACAAATAGTGTTCATAATGAGATTCCAGACTCAAAAAAAAACGAAAATAAATTTTTGAAGAAAAATTAAATTAATCATTTTTCGGCGTTTCCAGCAGTTGTCCGAAAGATTTACATCAAAAGAAATTTTGCTTGTCTTAGTTTCTGTAAGTCTCACAAATAATTTTTATAACAAAATGGTGTTCAGAATGTGATTCTGGACTCGAAAAAAAACCAAAATAAATTTTTGAAGAAAAATTAAATTTAATCGTTTTTCGGCGTTTCCAGCAGTTGTCCGAACGATTTACATCAAAAGAAATTTTGCTTGTCTCAGTTTCTGTAAGTCTCACAAATAATTTTAATAACAAAATTGAGGTCAGAATGTGATTCGGGACTCGAAAAAAACGAAAATAAATTTTTGAAGAAAAATTAAATTTAATCTTTTTTCGGCGTTTCCAGCAGTTGTCCGAACGATTTACATCAAAAGAAGTTTCGCTTGTCTCAGATTCTGCAAGTCTCACAAATAATTTTTATAACCAAATAGTGTTCAGAATGGGATTCCAGACTCGAAAAAAAACGAAAATAAATTTTTGAAGAAAAATTAAATTTAATCGTTTTTTGGCGTTTCCAGCAGTTGTCCGAACGATTTACATCAAAAGAAATTTTGCTTGTCTCAGTTTCTGTAAGTCTCACAAATAATTTTTATAACCAAATAGTGTTCAGAATGGGATTCTAGACTCGAAAAAAAACCAAAATAAGTTTTTGAAGAAAAATTAAATTTAATCGTTTTTCGGTGTTTCCAGCAGTTGTCCGAACGATTTATATCAAAAGAAATTTTGCTTGTCTCAGTTTCTGTAAGTCTCACAAGTAATTTTTATAACAAAATAGTGTTCATAATGGGATTCAAGACTTGAAAAAATCAAAAAATTCATTTTTGAAGAAAATATAAATTTAATCGTTTTCAGTTTCTGTGAGTCTTACAAATAATTTTTATGAACAAATAGTGTTCAGAATGGGATTCTGGACTCGAAAAAAAAACGAAAATAAATTTTTGAAGAAAAATTTAATTTAATCGCTTTTCGGCGTTTCCAGCAGTTGTCCGAACGATTTACATCAAAAGAAATTCTGCTTGTTTAAGTTTCTGTAAGTCTCACAAATAATTTTTATGAACAAATAGTGTTCAGAATGGGATTCTAGACTAAAAAAAAACGAAAATAAATTTTTGAAGAAAAATTAAATTTAATCATTTTTCGGCGTTTCCAGCAGTTGTCCGAACGATCTACATCAAAAGAAATTTTGCTTGTCTCAGTTTCTGTAAGTCTCACAAATAATTTTTATAACAAAATATTGCTCAGAATGGGATTCAAGACTTGAAAAAATACAAAAATTAATTTTTGAAGCAAATATAAATTTTATCGTTTTCAGTTTCTGTAAGTCTCACAAATAATTTTAATGAACAAATAGTGTTCAGAATGGGATTCTGGACTCGAAAAAAAACGAAAATAAATTTTTGAAGAAAAATTAAATTTAATCGTTTGTCGGCGTTTCCAGCAGTTGTCCGAACGATTTACATCAAAAGAAATTTTGCTTGTCTTAGTTTCTGTAAGTCTCACAAATAATTTTCATAACCAAATAGTGTTCAGAATGGGATTCTGGACTCGAAAAAAAACGAAAATAAATTTTTGAAGAAAAATTAAATTTAATCTTTTTTCGGCGTTTCCAGCAGTTGTCCGAACGATTTACATCAAAAGAAGTTTCGCTTGTCTCAGTTTCTGCAAGTCTCACAAATAATTTTTATAACCAAATAGTGTTCAGAATGGGATTCTAGACTCGAAAAAAAACGAAAATAAATTTTTGAAGAAAAATTAAATTTAATCGTTTTTCGGCGTTTCCAGCAGTTGTCCGAACGATTTACATCAAAAGAAATTTTGCTTATCTCAGTTTCTGTAAGTCTCACAAATAATTTTTATAACAAAATATTGCTCAGAATGGGATTCAAGACTTGAAAAAATACAAAAATTAATTTTTGAAGAAAATATAAATTTAATCGTTTTCAGTTTCTGTAAGTCTCACAAATATTTTTTATGAACAAATTATGTTCAGAAAGGGATTCTAGACTCAAAAATTAAACGAAAATAAATTTTTGAAGAAAAATTAAATTTAATCGTTTTTCGGTGTTTCCAGCAGTTGTCCGAACGATTTACATCAAACGAAATTTTGCTTGTCTCAGTTTCTGTAAGTCTCACAAATAATTTTTATAACAAAATAGTGTTCAGAATGGGATTCTGGACTCGAAAAAAAACAAAAATAAATTTTTGAAGAAAAATTAAATTTAATCTTTTTTCGGCGTTTCCAGCAGTTGTCCGAACGATTTACATCAAAAGAAATTTCGCTTGTCTCAGTTTCTGTAAGTCTCACAAATAATTTTTATAACCAAATAGTGTTCAGAATGGGATTCTAGACTCGAAAAAGAACGAAAATAAATTTTTGAAGAAAAATTAAATTTAATCGTTTTTCGGTGTTTCCAGCAGTTGTCCGAACGATTTATATCAAAAGAAATTTTGCTTGTCTCAGTTTCTGTAAGTCTCACAAGTAATTTTTATAACAAAATAGTGTTCATAATGGGATTCAAGACTTGAAAAAATCAAAAAATTCATTTTTGAAGAAAATATAAATTTAATCGTTTTCAGTTTCTGTGAGTCTTACAAATAATTTTTATGAACAAATAGTGTTCAGAATGGGATTCTGGACTCGAAAAAAAACGAAAATAAATTTTTGAAGAAAAATTTAATTTAATCGCTTTTCGGCGTTTCCAGCAGTTGTCCGAACGATTTACATCAAAAGAAATTCTGCTTGTTTAAGTTTCTGTAAGTCTCACAAATAATTTTTATGAACAAATAGTGTTCAGAATGGGATTCTAGACTAAAAAAAAACGAAAATAAATTTTTGAAGAAAAATTAAATTTAATCATTTTTCGGCGTTTCCAGCAGTTGTCCGAACGATCTACATCAAAAGAAATTTTGCTTGTCTCAGTTTCTGTAAGTCTCACAAATATTTTTTATAACAAAATATTGCTCAGAATGGGATTCAAGACTTGAAAAAATACAAAAATTAATTTTTGAAGAAAATATAAATTTTATCGTTTTCAGTTTCTGTAAGTCTCACAAATAATTTTTATGAACAAATAGTGTTCAGAATGGGATTCTGGACTCGAAAAAAAACAAAAATAAATTTTTGAAGAAAAATTAAATTTAATCGCTTTTCGGCGTTTCCAGCAGTTGTCCGAACGATTTACATCAAAAGAAATTCTGCTTGTTTAAGTTTCTGTAAGTCTCACAAATAATTTTTATGAACAAATAGTGTTCAGAATGGGATTCTGGACTCGAAAAAAAACGAAAATAAATTTTTGAAGAAAAATTAAATTTAATCGCTTTTCGGCGTTTCCAGCAGTTGTCCGAACGATTTACATCAAAAGAAATTCTGCTTGTTTAAGTTTCTGTAAGTCTCACAAATAATTTTTATGAACAAATAGTGTTCAGAATGGGATTCTAGACTAAAAAAAAAAAACGAAAATAAATTTTTGAAGAAAAATTAAATTTAATCGTTTTTCGGCGTTTCCAGCAGTTGTCCGAACGATCTACATCAAAAGAAATTTTGCTTGTCTCAGTTTCTGTAAGTCTCACAAATAATTTTTATAACAAAATATTGCTCAGAATGGGATTCAAGACTTGAAAAAATACAAAAATTAATTTTTGAAGAAAATATAAATTTTATCGTTTTCAGTTTCAGTAAGTCTCACAATCAATTTTTATGAACAAATAGTGTTCAGAATGGGATTCTAGACTCAAAAAAAAACGAAAATAAATTTTTGAAGAAAAATTAAATTTAATCGTTTTTCGGCGTTTCCAGTAGTTGTCCGAACGATTTACATCAAAGAAATTTTGCTTGTCTCAGTTTCTGTAAGTCTCACAAATATGTTTTATAACAAAATAGTGTTCAGAATGGGATTGTAGACTCGAAAAAAAAACGAAAATAAATTTTTGAAGAAAAATTAAATTTAATCGTTTTTCGGCGTTTCCAGCAGTTGTCCGAGTGATTTACATCAGAAGACATTTCGCTTGTCTCAGTTTCTGTAAGTCTCACAAATAATTTTTAAAACAAAATATTGCTCAGAAAGGGATTCAAGACTTGAAAAAGTACAAAAATTAATTTTTGAAGAAAATATAAATTTAATCGTTTTCAGTTTCTGTAAGTCTCACAAATAATTTTTGTGAACAAATAGTGCTCAGAATGGGATTCTGGACTCAAAAAAAAACGAAAATAAATTTTTGAAGAAAAATTAAATTTAATCGTTTGTCGGCGTTTCCAGCAGTTGTCCGAACGATTTACATCAAAAGAAATTTTGCTTGTCTTAGTTTCTGTAAGTCTCACAAATAATTTTCATAACCAAATAGTGTTCAGAATGGGATTCTGGACTCGAAAAAAAACGAAAATAAATTTTTGAAGAAAAATTAAATTTAATCTTTTTTCGGCGTTTCCAGCAGTTGTCCGAACGATTTACATCAAAAGAAGTTTCGCTTGTCTCAGATTCTGCAAGTCTCACAAATAATTTTGATAACCAAATAGTGCTCAGAATGGGATTCCAGACTCGAAAAAAAACGATAATAAATTTTTGAAGAAAAATTAAATTTAATCGTTTTTCGGCGTTTCCAGCAGTTGTCCGAACGATTTACATCAAAAGAAATTTTGCTTATCTCAGTTTCTGTAAGTCTCACAAATAATTTTTATAACAAAATAGTGTTCAGAATGGGATTCAAGACTTGAAAAAATTCAGAAATTAATTTTTGAAGAATATGTAAATTTAATCGTTTTCTGTATCTGTAAGTCTCACAAATAATTTTTATAAACAAATGGTGTTCATAATGAGATTCCAGACTCAAAAAAAAACGAAAATAAATTTTTGAAGAAAAATTAAATTAATCATTTTTCGGCGTTTCCAGCAGTTGTCCGAACGATTTACATCAAAAGAAATTTTGCTGGTCTTAGTTTCTGTAAGTCTCACAAATAATTTTTATAACAAAATGGTGTTCAGAATGTGATTCTGGTCTCGAAAAAAAACCAAAATAAATTTTTGAAGAAAAATTAAATTTAATCGTTTTTCGGCGTTTCCAGCAGTTGTCCGAACGATTTACATCAAAAGAAATTTTGCTTGTCTCAGTTTCTGTAAGTCTCACAAATAATTTTAATAACAAAATTGAGGTCAGAATGTGATTCGGGACTCGAAAAAAACGAAAATAAATTTTTGAAGAAAAATTAAATTTAATCTTTTTTCGGCGTTTCCAGCAGTTGTCCGAACGATTTACATCAAAAGAAGTTTCGCTTGTCTCAGATTCTGCAAGTCTCACAAATAATTTTTATAACCAAATAGTGTTCAGAATGGGATTCCAGACTCGAAAAAAAACGAAAATAAATTTTTGAAGAAAAATTAAATTTAATCGTTTTTTGGCGTTTCCAGCAGTTGTCCGAACGATTCACATCAAAAGAAATTTTGCTTGTCTCAGTTTCTGTAAGTCTCACAAATAATTTTTATAACCAAATAGTGTTCAGAATGGGATTCTAGACTCGAAAAAAAACGAAAATAAATTTTTGAAGAAAAATTAAATTTAATCGTTTTTCGGTGTTTCCAGCAGTTGTCCGAACGATTTATATCAAAAGAAATTTTGCTTGTCTCAGTTTCTGTAAGTCTCACAAGTAATTTTTATAACAAAATAGTGTTCATAATGGGATTCAAGACTTGAAAAAATCAAAAAATTCATTTTTGAAGAAAATATAAATTTAATCGTTTTCAGTTTCTGTGAGTCTTACAAATAATTTTTATGAACAAATAGTGTTCAGAATGGGATTCTGGACTCGAAAAAAAACGAAAATAAATTTTTGAAGAAAAATTTAATTTAATCGCTTTTCGGCGTTTCCAGCAGTTGTCCGAACGATTTACATCAAAAGAACTTCTGCTTGTTTAAGTTTCTGTAAGTCTCACAAATAATTTTTATGAACAAATAGTGTTCAGAATGGGATTCTAGACTAAAAAAAAACGAAAATAAATTTTTGAAGAAAAATTAAATTTAATCATTTTTCGGCGTTTCCAGCAGTTGTCCGAACGATCTACATCAAAAGAAATTTTGCTTGTCTCAGTTTCTGTAAGTCTCACAAATAATTTTTATAACAAAATATTGCTCAGAATGGGATTCAAGACTTGAAAAAATACAAAAATTAATTTTTGAAGAAAATATAAATTTTATCGTTTTCAGTTTCTGTAAGTCTCACAAATAATTTTAATGAACAAATAGTGTTCAGAATGGGATTCTGGACTCGAAAAAAAACGAAAATAAATTTTTGAAGAAAAATTAAATTTAATCGCTTTTCGGCGTTTCCAGCAGTTGTCCGAACGATTTACATCAAAAGAAATTCTGCTTGTTTAAGTTTCTGTAAGTCTCACAAATAATTTTTATGAACAAATAGTGTTCAGAATGGGATTCTGGACTCGAAAAAAAACGAAAATAAATTTTTGAAGAAAAATTAAATTTAATCGCTTTTCGGCGTTTCCAGCAGTTGTCCGAACGATTTACATCAAAAGAAATTCTGCTTGTTTAAGTTTCTGTAAGTCTCACAAATAATTTTTATGAACAAATAGTGTTCAGAATGGGATTCTAGACTAAAAAAAAAAAAACGAAAATAAATTTTTGAAGAAAAATTAAATTTAATCGTTTTTCGGCGTTTCCAGTAGTTGTCCGAACGATTTACATCAAAAGAAATTTTGCTTGTCTCAGTTTCTGTAAGTCTCACAAATATGTTTTATAACAAAATAGTGTTCAGAATGGGATTGTAGACTCGAAAAAAAAACGAAAATAAATTTTTGAAGAAAAATTAAATTTAATCGTTTTTCGGCGTTTCCAGCAGTTGTCCGAGTGATTTACATCAGAAGACATTTCGCTTGTCTCAGTTTCTGTAAGTCTCACAAATAATTTTTAAAACAAAATATTGCTCAGAAAGGGATTCAAGACTTGAAAAAGTACAAAAATTAATTTTTGAAGAAAATATAAATTTAATCGTTTTCAGTTTCTGTAAGTCTCACAAATAATTTTTGTGAACAAATAGTGCTCAGAATGGGATTCTGGACTCAAAAAAAAACGAAAATAAATTTTTGAAGAAAAATTAAATTTAATCGTTTGTCGGCGTTTCCAGCAGTTGTCCGAACGATTTACATCAAAAGAAATTTTGCTTGTCTTAGTTTCTGTAAGTCTCACAAATAATTTTCATAACCAAATAGTGTTCAGAATGGGATTCTGGACTCGAAAAAAAACGAAAATAAATTTTTGAAGAAAAATTAAATTTAATCTTTTTTCGGCGTTTCCAGCAGTTGTCCGAACGATTTACATCAAAAGAAGTTTCGCTTGTCTCAGATTCTGCAAGTCTCACAAATAATTTTGATAACCAAATAGTGCTCAGAATGGGATTCCAGACTCGAAAAAAAACGATAATAAATTTTTGAAGAAAAATTAAATTTAATCGTTTTTCGGCGTTTCCAGCAGTTGTCCGAACGATTTACATCAAAAGAAATTTTGCTTATCTCAGTTTCTGTAAGTCTCACAAATAATTTTTATAACAAAATAGTGTTCAGAATGGGATTCAAGACTTGAAAAAATTCAGAAATTAATTTTTGAAGAATATGTAAATTTAATCGTTTTCAGTATCTGTAAGTCTCACAAATAATTTTTATAAACAAATGGTGTTCATAATGAGATTCCAGACTCAAAAAAAAACGAAAATAAATTTTTGAAGAAAAATTAAATTAATCATTTTTCGGCGTTTCCAGCAGTTGTCCGAACGATTTACATCAAAAGAAATTTTGCTTGTCTTAGTTTCTGTAAGTCTCACAAATAATTTTTATAACAAAATGGTGTTCAGAATGTGATTCTGGTCTCGAAAAAAAACCAAAATAAATTTTTGAAGAAAAATTAAATTTAATCGTTTTTCGGCGTTTCCAGCAGTTGTCCGAACGATTTACATCAAAAGAAATTTTGCTTGTCTCAGTTTCTGTAAGTCTCACAAATAATTTTAATAACAAAATTGAGGTCAGAATGTGATTCGGGACTCGAAAAAAACGAAAATAAATTTTTGAAGAAAAATTAAATTTAATCTTTTTTCGGCGTTTCCAGCAGTTGTCCGAACGATTTACATCAAAAGAAGTTTCGCTTGTCTCAGATTCTGCAAGTCTCACAAATAATTTTTATAACCAAATAGTGTTCAGAATGGGATTCCAGACTCGAAAAAAAACGAAAATAAATTTTTGAAGAAAAATTAAATTTAATCGTTTTTTGGCGTTTCCAGCAGTTGTCCGAACGATTCACATCAAAAGAAATTTTGCTTGTCTCAGTTTCTGTAAGTCTCACAAATAATTTTTATAACCAAATAGTGTTCAGAATGGGATTCTAGACTCGAAAAAAAACGAAAATAAATTTTTGAAGAAAAATTAAATTTAATCGTTTTTCGGTGTTTCCAGCAGTTGTCCGAACGATTTATATCAAAAGAAATGTTGCTTGTCTCAGTTTCTGTAAGTCTCACAAGTAATTTTTATAACAAAATAGTGTTCATAATGGGATTCAAGACTTGAAAAAATCAAAAAATTCATTTTTGAAGAAAATATAAATTTAATCGTTTTCAGTTTCTGTGAGTCTTACAAATAATTTTTATGAACAAATAGTGTTCAGAATGGGATTCTGGACTCGAAAAAAAACGAAAATAAATTTTTGAAGAAAAATTTAATTTAATCGCTTTTCGGCGTTTCCAGCAGTTGTCCGAACGATTTACATCAAAAGAAATTCTGCTTGTTTAAGTTTCTGTAAGTCTCACAAATAATTTTTATGAACAAATAGTGTTCAGAATGGGATTCTAGACTAAAAAAAAACGAAAATAAATTTTTGAAGAAAAATTAAATTTAATCATTTTTCGGCGTTTCCAGCAGTTGTCCGAACGATCTACATCAAAAGAAATTTTGCTTGTCTCAGTTTCTGTAAGTCTCACAAATAATTTTTATAACAAAATATTGCTCAGAATGGGATTCAAGACTTGAAAAAATACAAAAATTAATTTTTGAAGAAAATATAAATTTTATCGTTTTCAGTTTCTGTAAGTCTCACAAATAATTTTAATGAACAAATAGTGTTCAGAATGGGATTCTGGACTCGAAAAAAAACGAAAATAAATTTTTGAAGAAAAATTAAATTTAATCGCTTTTCGGCGTTTCCAGCAGTTGTCCGAACGATTTACATCAAAAGAAATTCTGCTTGTTTAAGTTTCTGTAAGTCTCACAAATAATTTTTATGAACAAATAGTGTTCAGAATGGGATTCTGGACTCGAAAAAAAACGAAAATAAATTTTTGAAGAAAAATTAAATTTAATCGCTTTTCGGCGTTTCCAGCAGTTGTCCGAACGATTTACATCAAAAGAAATTCTGCTTGTTTAAGTTTCTGTAAGTCTCACAAATAATTTTTATGAACAAATAGTGTTCAGAATGGGATTCTAGACTAAAAAAAAAAAACGAAAATAAATTTTTGAAGAAAAATTAAATTTAATCGTTTTTCGGCGTTTCCAGTAGTTGTCCGAACGATTTACATCAAAAGAAATTTTGCTTGTCTCAGTTTCTGTAAGTCTCACAAATATGTTTTATAACAAAATAGTGTTCAGAATGGGATTGTAGACTCGAAAAAAAACGAAAATAAATTTTGAAGAAAAATTAAATTTAATCGTTTTTCGGCGTTTCCAGCAGTTGTCCGAGTGATTTACATCAGAAGACATTTCGCTTGTCTCAGTTTCTGTAAGTCTCACAAATAATTTTTAAAACAAAATATTGCTCAGAAAGGGATTCAAGACTTGAAAAAGTACAAAAATTAATTTTTGAAGAAAATATAAATTTAATCGTTTTCAGTTTCTGTAAGTCTCACAAATAATTTTTGTGAACAAATAGTGTTCAGAATAGGATTCTGGACTCAAAAAAAAACGAAAATAAATTTTTGAAGAAAAATTAAATTTAATCTTTTTTCGGCGTTTCCAGCAGTTGTCCGAACGATTTACATCAAAAGAAATTTTGCTTGTCTTAGTTTCTGTAAGTCTCACAAATAATTTTTATAACAAAATGGTGTTCAGAATGTGATTCTGGACTCAAAAAAAAACCAAAATAAATTTTTGAAGAAAAATTAAATTTAATCGTTTTTCGGCGTTTCCAGCAGTTGTCCGAACGATTTACATCAAAAGAAATTTTGCTTGTCTCAGTTTCTGTAAGTCTCACAAATAATTTTAATAACAAAATTGAGGTCAGAATGTGATTCGGGACTCGAAAAAAACGAAAATAAATTTTTGAAGAAAAATTAAATTTAATCTTTTTTCGGCGTTTCCAGCAGTTGTCCGAACGATTTACATCAAAAGAAGTTTCGCTTGTCTCAGATTCTGCAAGTCTCACAAATAATTTTTATAACCAAATAGTGTTCAGAATGGGATTCCAGACTCGAAAAAAAACGAAAATAAATTTTTGAAGAAAAATTAAATTTAATCGTTTTTCGGCGTTTCCAGCAGTTGTCCGAACGATTTACATCAAAAGAAATTTTGCTTATCTCAGTTTCTGTAAGTCTCACAAATAATTTTTATAACAAAATAGTGTTCAGAATGGGATTCAAGACTTGAAAAAATTCAGAAATTAATTTTTGAAGAATATGTAAATTTAATCGTTTTCAGTATCTGTAAGTCTCACAAATAATTTTTATAAACAAATAGTGTTCATAATGAGATTCCAGACTCAAAAAAAACGAAAATAAATTTTTGAAGAAAAATTAAATTAATCATTTTTCGGCGTTTCCAGCAGTTGTCCGAACGATTTACATCAAAAGAAATTTTGCTTGTCTTAGTTTCTGTAAGTCTCACAAATAATTTTTATAACAAAATGGTGTTCAGAATGTGATTCTGGACTCGAAAAAAAACAAAAATAAATTTTTGAAGAAAAATTAAATTTAATCGTTTTTCGGCGTTTCCAGCAGTTGTCCGAACGATTTACATCAAAAGAAATTTTGCTTGTCTCAGTTTCTGTAAGTCTCACAAATAATTTTAATAACAAAATTGAGGTCAGAATGTGATTCTGGACTCGAAAAAAACGAAAATAAATTTTTGAAGAAAATATAAATTTAATCGTTTTCAGTTTCTGTGAGTCTTACAAATAATTTTTATGAACAAATAGTGTTCAGAATGGGATTCTGGACTCGAAAAAAAACGAAAATAAATTTTTGAAGAAAAATTAAATTTAATCGTTTTCGGCGTTTCCAGCAGTTGTCCGAACGATTTACATCAAAAGAAATTCTGCTTGTTTAAGTTTCTGTAAGTCTCACAAATAATTTTTATGAACAAATAGTGTTCAGAATGGGATTCTAGACTAAAAAAAAAAAACGAAAATAAATTTTTGAAGAAAAATTAAATTTAATCGTTTTTCGGCGTTTCCAGCAGTTGTCCGAACGATCTACATCAAAAGAAATTTTGCTTGTCTCAGTTTCTGTAAGTCTCACAAATAATTTTTATAACAAAATATTGCTCAGAATGGGATTCAAGACTTGAAAAAATACAAAAATTAATTTTTGAAGAAAATATAAATTTTATCGTTTTCAGTTTCTTCAAGTCTCACAAATAATTTTTATAAACAAATAGTATTCAGAATGGGATTCTAGACTCAAAAAAAAACGAAAATAAATTTTTGAAGAAAAATTAAATTTAATCGTTTTTCGGCGTTTCCAGCAGTTGTCCGAACGATTTACATCAAAAGAAATTTTGCTTGTCTCAGTTTCTGTAAGTCTCACAAATAATTTATATAACAAAATAGTGTTCAGAATGGGATTCTAGACTCGAAAAAAAACGAAAATAATTTTTTGGAGAAAAATTAAATTTAATCGTTTTTCGGCGTTTCCAGCAGTTGTCCGAACGGTTTACATCAAAAGAAATTTTGCTTGTCTCAGTTTCTGTAAGTCTCACAAATAATTTTTATAACAAAATAGTGTTCAGAATGGGATTCTAGACTCGAAAAAAAAACGAAAATAAATTTTTGAAGAAAAATTAAATTTAATCGTTTTTCGGCGTTTCCAGCTGTTGTCCGAACGATTTACATCAGAAGAAATTTTGCTTGTCTCAGTTTCTGTAAGTCTCTCTAATAATTTTTATAACCAAATAGTGTTCAGAATGCGATTCTAGACTCGAAAAAAAACGAAAATAAATTTTTGGAGAAAAATTAAATTTAATCGTTTATCGGCGTTTCCAGCAGTTGTCCGAACGGTTTACATCAAAGAAATGTTGCTTGTCTCAGTTTCTGTAAGTCTCACAAATAATTTTTATAACAAAATAGTGTTCAGAATGTGATTCTGGTCTCGAAAAAAAACCAAAATAAATTTTTGAAGAAAAATTAAATTTAATCGTTTTTCGGCGTTTCCAGCAGTTGTCCGAACGATTTACATCAAAAGAAATTTTGCTTGTCTCAGTTTCTGTAAGTCTCACAAATAATTTTAATAATAAAATTGTGTTCAGAATGTGATTCTGGACTCGAAAAAAAACGAAAATAAATTTTTGAAGAAAAATTAATTTTAATCGTTTTTCGGCGTTTCCAGCAGTTGTCCGAACGATTTACATCAGACGAAATTTTGCTTGTCTCAGTTTCGGTAAGTCTCACAAATAATTTTTATAACAAAATAGTGTTCGGAATGGGATTCAATACTTGAAAAAATCCAAAAATTCATTTTTGAAGAAAATATAAATTTAATCGTTTTCAGTTTCTGTAAGTCTCACAAATAATTTTAATGAACAAATGGTGTTCAGAATGGGATTCTGGACTCGAAAAAAAACGAAAATAAATTTTTGAAGAAAAATTAAATTTAATCGTTTATCGGCGTTTCCAGCAGTTGTCCGAACAATTTACATCAAAAGAAATTTTGCTTCTCTCAGTTTCTGTAAGTCTCACAAATAATTTTTATGAACAAATAGTGTTCAGAATGGGATTCTAGACTCAAAAAAAAAACGAAAATAAATTTTTGAAGAAAAATTAAATTTAATCGTTTTTCGGCGTTTCCAGCGGTTGTCCGAACGATTTACATCAGACGAAATTTTGCTTGTCTCAGTTTCGGTAAGTCTCACAAATAATTTTTATAACAAAATAGTGTTCGGAATGGGATTCAATACTTGAAAAAATCCAAAAATTCATTTTTGAAGAAAATATAAATTTAATCGTTTTCAGTTTCTGTAAGTCTCACAAATAATTTTAATGAACAAATGGTGTTCAGAATGGGATTCTGGACTCGAAAAAAAACGAAAATAAATTTTTGAAGAAAAATTAAATTTAATCGTTTTTCGGCGTTTCCAGCAGTTGTCCGAACGATTTACATCTTAAGAAATTTTGCTTATCTCAGTTTCTGTAAGTCTCACAAATAATTTTTATAACAAAATAGTGTTCAGAATGGGATTCAAGACTTGAAAAAATACAGAAATTAATTTTTGAAGAATATGTAAATTTAATCGTTTTCAGTATCTGTAAGTCTCACAAATAATTTTTATAAACAAATAGTGTTCATAATGAGATTCCAGACTCAAAAAAAAACGAAAATAAATTTTTAAAGAAAAATTAAATTAATCATTTTTCGGCGTTTCCAGCAGTTGTCCGAACGATTTACATCAAAAGAAATTTTGCTTGTCTTAGTTTCTGTAAGTCTCACAAATAATTTTTATAACAAAATGGTGTTCAGATTGTGATTCTGGACTCGAAAAAAAACCAAAATAAATTTTTGAAGAAAAATTAAATTTAATCGTTTTTCGGCGTTTCCAGCAGTTGTCCGAACGATTTACATCAAAAGAAATTTTGCTTGTCTCAGTTTCTGTAAGTCTCACAAATAATTTTTATAACAAAATAGTGCTCAGAATGGGATTCTGGACTCGAGAAAAAAACAAAAATAAATTTTTGAAGAAAAATTAATTTTAATCTTTTTTCGGCGTTTCCAGCAGTTGTCCGAACGATTTACATCAAAAGAAATTTCACTTGTCTCAGTTTCTGTAAGTCTCACAAACAATTTTTATAACCAAATAGTGTTCAGAATGCGATTCTAGACTCGAAAAAAAACGAAAATAAATTTTTGGAGAAAAATTAAATTTAATCGTTTATCGGCGTTTCCAGCAGTTGTCCGAACGGTTTACATCAAAGAAATGTTGCTTGTCTCAGTTTCTGTAAGTCTCACAAATAATTTTTATAACAAAATAGTGTTCAGAATGTGATTCTGGTCTCGAAAAAAAACCAAAATAAATTTTTGAAGAAAAATTAAATTTAATCGTTTTTCGGCGTTTCCAGCAGTTGTCCGAACGATTTACATCAAAAGAAATTTTGCTTGTCTCAGTTTCTGTAAGTCTCACAAATCATTTTAATAATAAAATTGTGTTCAGAATGTGATTCTGGACTCGAAAAAAAACGAAAATAAATTTTTGAAGAAAAATTAATTTTAATCGTTTTTCGGCGTTTCCAGCAGTTGTCCGAACGATTTACATCAGAAGAAATTTTGCTTGTCTCAGTTTCGGTAAGTCTCACAAATAATTTTTATAACAAAATAGTGTTCGGAATGGGATTCAAGACTTGAAAAAATCCAAAAATTCATTTTTGAAGAAAATATAAATTTAATCGTTTTCAGTTTCTGTAAGTCTCACAAATAATTTTAATGAACAAATGGTGTTCAGAATGGGATTCTGGACTCGAAAAAAAACGAAAATAAATTTTTGAAGAAAAATTAAATTTAATCGTTTTTCGGCGTTTCCAGCAGTTGTCCGAACAATTTACATCAAAAGAAATTTTGCTTCTCTCAGTTTCTGTAAGTCTCACAAATAATTTTTATGAACAAATAGTGTTCAGAATGGGATTCTAGACTCAAAAAAAAAACGAAAATAAATTTTTGAAGAAAAATTAAATTTAATCGTTTTTCGGCGTTTCCAGCGGTTGTCCGAACGATCTACATCAGAAGAAATTTTGCTTGTCTCAGTTTCTGTAAGTCTCACAAATAATTTTTATAACAAAATATTGCTCAGAATGGGATTCAAGACTTGAAAAAATACAAAAATTAATTTTTGAAGAAAATATAAATTTAATCGTTTTCAGTTTCTGCAAGTCTCACAAATAATTTTTATGAACAAATAGTGTTCAGAATGGGATTCTAGACTCAAAAAAAAACGAAAATAAATTTTTGAAGAAAAATTAAATTTAATCGTTTTTCGGTGTTTCCAGCAGTTGTCCGAACGATTTACATCAAACGAAATTTTGCTTGTCTCAGTTTCTGTAAGTCTCACAAATAATTTTTATAACAAAATAGTGTTCAGAATGGGATTCTGGACTCGAAAAAAAACAAAAATAAATTTTTGAAGAAAAATTAAATTTAATCTTTTTTCGGCGTTTCCAGCAGTTGTCCGAACGATTTATATCAAAAGAAATTTCGCTTGTCTCAGTTTCTGTAAGTCTCACAAATAATTTTTATAACCAAATAGTGTTCAGAATGGGATTCTAGACTCGAAAAAAAACGAAAATAAATTTTTGAAGAAAAATTAAATTTAATCGTTTTTCGGTGTTTCCAGCAGTTGTCCGAACGATTTATATCAAAAGAAATTTTGCTTGTCTCAGTTTCTGTAAGTCTCACAAGTAATTTTTATAACAAAATAGTGTTCATAATGGGATTCAAGACTTGAAAAAATCAAAAAATTCATTTTTGAAGAAAATATAAATTTAATCGTTTTCAGTTTCTGTGAGTCTTACAAATAATTTTTATGAACAAATAGTGTTCAGAATGGGATTCTGGACTCGAAAAAAAACGAAAATAAATTTTTGAAGAAAAATTTAATTTAATCGCTTTTCGGCGTTTCCAGCAGTTGTCCGAACGATTTACATCAAAAGAAATTCTGCTTGTTTAAGTTTCTGTAAGTCTCACAAATAATTTTTATGAACAAATAGTGTTCAGAATGGGATTCTAGACTAAAAAAAAACGAAAATAAATTTTTAAAGAAAAATTAAATTTAATCATTTTTCGGCGTTTCCAGCAGTTGTCCGAACGATCTACATCAAAAGAAATTGTGCTTGTCTCAGTTTCTGTAAGTCTCACAAATAATTTTTATAACAAAATATTGCTCAGAATGGGATTCAAGACTTGAAAAAATACAAAAATTAATTTTTGAAGAAAATATAAATTTTATCGTTTTCAGTTTCTGTAAGTCTCACAAATAATTTTTATGAACAAATAGTGTTCAGAATGGGATTCTGGACTCGAAAAAAAACCAAAATAAATTTTTGAAGAAAAATTAAATTTAATCGCTTTTCGGCGTTTCCAGCAGTTGTCCGAACGATTTACATCAAAAGAAATTCTGCTTGTTTAAGTTTCTGTAAGTCTCACAAATAATTTTTATGAACAAATAGTGTTCAGAATGGGATTCTGGACTCGAAAAAAAACGAAAATAAATTTTTGAAGAAAAATTAAATTTAATCGCTTTTCGGCGTTTCCAGCAGTTGTCCGAACGATTTACATCAAAAGAAATTCTGCTTGTTTAAGTTTCTGTAAGTCTCACAAATAATTTTTATGAACAAATAGTGTTCAGAATGGGATTCTAGACTAAAAAAAAAAAACGAAAATAAATTTTTGAAGAAAAATTAAATTTAATCGTTTTTCGGCGTTTCCAGCAGTTGTCCGAACGATCTACATCAAAAGAAATTTTGCTTGTCTCAGTTTCTGTAAGTCTCACAAATAATTTTTATAACAAAATATTGCTCAGAATGGGATTCAAGACTTGAAAAAATACAAAAATTAATTTTTGAAGAAAATATAAATTTTATCGTTTTCAGTTTCAGTAAGTCTCACAATCAATTTTTATGAACAAATAGTGTTCAGAATGGGATTCTAGACTCAAAAAAAAACGAAAATAAATTTTTGAAGAAAAATTAAATTTAATCGTTTTTCGGCGTTTCCAGTAGTTGTCCGAACGATTTACATCAAAGAAATTTTGCTTGTCTCAGTTTCTGTAAGTCTCACAAATATGTTTTATAACAAAATAGTGTTCAGAATGGGATTGTAGACTCGAAAAAAAAACGAAAATAAATTTTTGAAGAAAAATTAAATTTAATCGTTTTTCGGCGTTTCCAGCAGTTGTCCGAGTGATTTACATCAGAAGACATTTCGCTTGTCTCAGTTTCTGTAAGTCTCACAAATAATTTTTAAAACAAAATATTGCTCAGAAAGGGATTCAAGACTTGAAAAAGTACAAAAATTAATTTTTGAAGAAAATATAAATTTAATCGTTTTCAGTTTCTGTAAGTCTCACAAATAATTTTTGTAAACAAATAGTGCTCAGAATGGGATTCTGGACTCAAAAAAAAACGAAAATAAATTTTTGAAGAAAAATTAAATTTAATCGTTTGTCGGCGTTTCCAGCAGTTGTCCGAACGATTTACATCAAAAGAAATTTTGCTTGTCTTAGTTTCTGTAAGTCTCACAAATAATTTTCATAACCAAATAGTGTTCAGAATGGGATTCTGGACTCGAAAAAAAACGAAAATAAATTTTTGAAGAAAAATTAAATTTAATCTTTTTTCGGCGTTTCCAGCAGTTGTCCGAACGATTTACATCAAAAGAAGTTTCGGTTGTCTCAGATTCTGCAAGTCTCACAAATAATTTTGATAACCAAATAGTGCTCAGAATGGGATTCCAGACTCGAAAAAAAACGATAATAAATTTTTGAAGAAAAATTAAATTTAATCGTTTTTCGGCGTTTCCAGCAGTTGTCCGAACGATTTACATCAAAAGAAATTTTGCTTATCTCAGTTTCTGTAAGTCTCACAAATAATTTTTATAACAAAATAGTGTTCAGAATGGGATTCAAGACTTGAACAAATTCAGAAATTAATGTTTGAAGAATATGTAAATTTAATCGTTTTCAGTATCTGTAAGTCTCACAAATAATTTTTATAAACAAATAGTGTTCATAATGAGATTCCAGACTCAAAAAAAAACGAAAATAAATTTTTGAAGAAAAATTAAATTAATCATTTTTCGGCGTTTCCAGCAGTTGTCCGAAAGATTTACATCAAAAGAAATTTTGCTTGTCTTAGTTTCTGTAAGTCTCACAAATAATTTTTATAACAAAATGGTGTTCAGAATGTGATTCTGGACTCGAAAAAAAACCAAAATAAATTTTTGAAGAAAAATTAAATTTAATCGTTTTTCGGCGTTTCCAGCAGTTGTCCGAACGATTTACATCAAAAGAAATTTTGCTTGTCTCAGTTTCTGTAAGTCTCACAAATAATTTTAATAACAAAATTGAGGTCAGAATGTGATTCGGGACTCGAAAAAAACGAAAATAAATTTTTGAAGAAAAATTAAATTTAATCTTTTTTCGGCGTTTCCAGCAGTTGTCCGAACGATTTACATCAAAAGAAGTTTCGCTTGTCTCAGATTCTGCAAGTCTCACAAATAATTTTTATAACCAAATAGTGTTCAGAATGGGATTCCAGACTCGAAAAAAAACGAAAATAAATTTTTGAAGAAAAATTAAATTTAATCGTTTTTTGGCGTTTCCAGCAGTTGTCCGAACGATTTACATCAAAAGAAATTTTGCTTGTCTCAGTTTCTGTAAGTCTCACAAATAATTTTTATAACCAAATAGTGTTCAGAATGGGATTCTAGACTCGAAAAAAAACCAAAATAAGTTTTTGAAGAAAAATTAAATTTAATCGTTTTTCGGTGTTTCCAGCAGTTGTCCGAACGATTTATATCAAAAGAAATTTTGCTTGTCTCAGTTTCTGTAAGTCTCACAAGTAATTTTTATAACAAAATAGTGTTCATAATGGGATTCAAGACTTGAAAAAATCAAAAAATTCATTTTTGAAGAAAATATAAATTTAATCGTTTTCAGTTTCTGTGAGTCTTACAAATAATTTTTATGAACAAATAGTGTTCAGAATGGGATTCTGGACTCGAAAAAAAAACGAAAATAAATTTTTGAAGAAAAATTTAATTTAATCGCTTTTCGGCGTTTCCAGCAGTTGTCCGAACGATTTACATCAAAAGAAATTCTGCTTGTTTAAGTTTCTGTAAGTCTCACAAATAATTTTTATGAACAAATAGTGTTCAGAATGGGATTCTAGACTAAAAAAAAACGAAAATAAATTTTTGAAGAAAAATTAAATTTAATCATTTTTCGGCGTTTCCAGCAGTTGTCCGAACGATCTACATCAAAAGAAATTTTGCTTGTCTCAGTTTCTGTAAGTCTCACAAATAATTTTTATAACAAAATATTGCTCAGAATGGGATTCAAGACTTGAAAAAATACAAAAATTAATTTTTGAAGCAAATATAAATTTTATCGTTTTCAGTTTCTGTAAGTCTCACAAATAATTTTAATGAACAAATAGTGTTCAGAATGGGATTCTGGACTCGAAAAAAAACGAAAATAAATTTTTGAAGAAAAATTAAATTTAATCGTTTGTCGGCGTTTCCAGCAGTTGTCCGAACGATTTACATCAAAAGAAATTTTGCTTGTCTTAGTTTCTGTAAGTCTCACAAATAATTTTCATAACCAAATAGTGTTCAGAATGGGATTCTGGACTCGAAAAAAAACGAAAATAAATTTTTGAAGAAAAATTAAATTTAATCTTTTTTCGGCGTTTCCAGCAGTTGTCCGAACGATTTACATCAAAAGAAGTTTCGCTTGTCTCAGTTTCTGCAAGTCTCACAAATAATTTTTATAACCAAATAGTGTTCAGAATGGGATTCTAGACTCGAAAAAAAACGAAAATAAATTTTTGAAGAAAAATTAAATTTAATCGTTTTTCGGCGTTTCCAGCAGTTGTCCGAACGATTTACATCAAAAGAAATTTTGCTTATCTCAGTTTCTGTAAGTCTCACAAATAATTTTTATAACAAAATATTGCTCAGAATGGGATTCAAGACTTGAAAAAATACAAAAATTAATTTTTGAAGAAAATATAAATTTAATCGTTTTCAGTTTCTGTAAGTCTCACAAATATTTTTTATGAACAAATTATGTTCAGAAAGGGATTCTAGACTCAAAAATTAAACGAAAATAAATTTTTGAAGAAAAATTAAATTTAATCGTTTTTCGGTGTTTCCAGCAGTTGTCCGAACGATTTACATCAAACGAAATTTTGCTTGTCTCAGTTTCTGTAAGTCTCACAAATAATTTTTATAACAAAATAGTGTTCAGAATGGGATTCTGGACTCGAAAAAAAACAAAAATAAATTTTTGAAGAAAAATTAAATTTAATCTTTTTTCGGCGTTTCCAGCAGTTGTCCGAACGATTTACATCAAAAGAAATTTCGCTTGTCTCAGTTTCTGTAAGTCTCACAAATAATTTTTATAACCAAATAGTGTTCAGAATGGGATTCTAGACTCGAAAAAGAACGAAAATAAATTTTTGAAGAAAAATTAAATTTAATCGTTTTTCGGTGTTTCCAGCAGTTGTCCGAACGATTTATATCAAAAGAAATTTTGCTTGTCTCAGTTTCTGTAAGTCTCACAAGTAATTTTTATAACAAAATAGTGTTCATAATGGGATTCAAGACTTGAAAAAATCAAAAAATTCATTTTTGAAGAAAATATAAATTTAATCGTTTTCAGTTTCTGTGAGTCTTACAAATAATTTTTATGAACAAATAGTGTTCAGAATGGGATTCTGGACTCGAAAAAAAACGAAAATAAATTTTTGAAGAAAAATTTAATTTAATCGCTTTTCGGCGTTTCCAGCAGTTGTCCGAACGATTTACATCAAAAGAAATTCTGCTTGTTTAAGTTTCTGTAAGTCTCACAAATAATTTTTATGAACAAATAGTGTTCAGAATGGGATTCTAGACTAAAAAAAAACGAAAATAAATTTTTGAAGAAAAATTAAATTTAATCATTTTTCGGCGTTTCCAGCAGTTGTCCGAACGATCTACATCAAAAGAAATTTTGCTTGTCTCAGTTTCTGTAAGTCTCACAAATATTTTTTATAACAAAATATTGCTCAGAATGGGATTCAAGACTTGAAAAAATACAAAAATTAATTTTTGAAGAAAATATAAATTTTATCGTTTTCAGTTTCTGTAAGTCTCACAAATAATTTTTATGAACAAATAGTGTTCAGAATGGGATTCTGGACTCGAAAAAAAACAAAAATAAATTTTTGAAGAAAAATTAAATTTAATCGCTTTTCGGCGTTTCCAGCAGTTGTCCGAACGATTTACATCAAAAGAAATTCTGCTTGTTTAAGTTTCTGTAAGTCTCACAAATAATTTTTATGAACAAATAGTGTTCAGAATGGGATTCTGGACTCGAAAAAAAACGAAAATAAATTTTTGAAGAAAAATTAAATTTAATCGCTTTTCGGCGTTTCCAGCAGTTGTCCGAACGATTTACATCAAAAGAAATTCTGCTTGTTTAAGTTTCTGTAAGTCTCACAAATAATTTTTATGAACAAATAGTGTTCAGAATGGGATTCTAGACTAAAAAAAAAAAACGAAAATAAATTTTTGAAGAAAAATTAAATTTAATCGTTTTTCGGCGTTTCCAGCAGTTGTCCGAACGATCTACATCAAAAGAAATTTTGCTTGTCTCAGTTTCTGTAAGTCTCACAAATAATTTTTATAACAAAATATTGCTCAGAATGGGATTCAAGACTTGAAAAAATACAAAAATTAATTTTTGAAGAAAATATAAATTTTATCGTTTTCAGTTTCAGTAAGTCTCACAATCAATTTTTATGAACAAATAGTGTTCAGAATGGGATTCTAGACTCAAAAAAAAACGAAAATAAATTTTTGAAGAAAAATTAAATTTAATCGTTTTTCGGCGTTTCCAGTAGTTGTCCGAACGATTTACATCAAAGAAATTTTGCTTGTCTCAGTTTCTGTAAGTCTCACAAATATGTTTTATAACAAAATAGTGTTCAGAATGGGATTGTAGACTCGAAAAAAAAACGAAAATAAATTTTTGAAGAAAAATTAAATTTAATCGTTTTTCGGCGTTTCCAGCAGTTGTCCGAGTGATTTACATCAGAAGACATTTCGCTTGTCTCAGTTTCTGTAAGTCTCACAAATAATTTTTAAAACAAAATATTGCTCAGAAAGGGATTCAAGACTTGAAAAAGTACAAAAATTAATTTTTGAAGAAAATATAAATTTAATCGTTTTCAGTTTCTGTAAGTCTCACAAATAATTTTTGTGAACAAATAGTGCTCAGAATGGGATTCTGGACTCAAAAAAAAACGAAAATAAATTTTTGAAGAAAAATTAAATTTAATCGTTTGTCGGCGTTTCCAGCAGTTGTCCGAACGATTTACATCAAAAGAAATTTTGCTTGTCTTAGTTTCTGTAAGTCTCACAAATAATTTTCATAACCAAATAGTGTTCAGAATGGGATTCTGGACTCGAAAAAAAACGAAAATAAATTTTTGAAGAAAAATTAAATTTAATCTTTTTTCGGCGTTTCCAGCAGTTGTCCGAACGATTTACATCAAAAGAAGTTTCGCTTGTCTCAGATTCTGCAAGTCTCACAAATAATTTTGATAACCAAATAGTGCTCAGAATGGGATTCCAGACTCGAAAAAAAACGATAATAAATTTTTGAAGAAAAATTAAATTTAATCGTTTTTCGGCGTTTCCAGCAGTTGTCCGAACGATTTACATCAAAAGAAATTTTGCTTATCTCAGTTTCTGTAAGTCTCACAAATAATTTTTATAACAAAATAGTGTTCAGAATGGGATTCAAGACTTGAAAAAATTCAGAAATTAATTTTTGAAGAATATGTAAATTTAATCGTTTTCTGTATCTGTAAGTCTCACAAATAATTTTTATAAACAAATGGTGTTCATAATGAGATTCCAGACTCAAAAAAAAACGAAAATAAATTTTTGAAGAAAAATTAAATTAATCATTTTTCGGCGTTTCCAGCAGTTGTCCGAACGATTTACATCAAAAGAAATTTTGCTGGTCTTAGTTTCTGTAAGTCTCACAAATAATTTTTATAACAAAATGGTGTTCAGAATGTGATTCTGGTCTCGAAAAAAAACCAAAATAAATTTTTGAAGAAAAATTAAATTTAATCGTTTTTCGGCGTTTCCAGCAGTTGTCCGAACGATTTACATCAAAAGAAATTTTGCTTGTCTCAGTTTCTGTAAGTCTCACAAATAATTTTAATAACAAAATTGAGGTCAGAATGTGATTCGGGACTCGAAAAAAACGAAAATAAATTTTTGAAGAAAAATTAAATTTAATCTTTTTTCGGCGTTTCCAGCAGTTGTCCGAACGATTTACATCAAAAGAAGTTTCGCTTGTCTCAGATTCTGCAAGTCTCACAAATAATTTTTATAACCAAATAGTGTTCAGAATGGGATTCCAGACTCGAAAAAAAACGAAAATAAATTTTTGAAGAAAAATTAAATTTAATCGTTTTTTGGCGTTTCCAGCAGTTGTCCGAACGATTCACATCAAAAGAAATTTTGCTTGTCTCAGTTTCTGTAAGTCTCACAAATAATTTTTATAACCAAATAGTGTTCAGAATGGGATTCTAGACTCGAAAAAAAACGAAAATAAATTTTTGAAGAAAAATTAAATTTAATCGTTTTTCGGTGTTTCCAGCAGTTGTCCGAACGATTTATATCAAAAGAAATTTTGCTTGTCTCAGTTTCTGTAAGTCTCACAAGTAATTTTTATAACAAAATAGTGTTCATAATGGGATTCAAGACTTGAAAAAATCAAAAAATTCATTTTTGAAGAAAATATAAATTTAATCGTTTTCAGTTTCTGTGAGTCTTACAAATAATTTTTATGAACAAATAGTGTTCAGAATGGGATTCTGGACTCGAAAAAAAACGAAAATAAATTTTTGAAGAAAAATTTAATTTAATCGCTTTTCGGCGTTTCCAGCAGTTGTCCGAACGATTTACATCAAAAGAAATTCTGCTTGTTTAAGTTTCTGTAAGTCTCACAAATAATTTTTATGAACAAATAGTGTTCAGAATGGGATTCTAGACTAAAAAAAAACGAAAATAAATTTTTGAAGAAAAATTAAATTTAATCATTTTTCGGCGTTTCCAGCAGTTGTCCGAACGATCTACATCAAAAGAAATTTTGCTTGTCTCAGTTTCTGTAAGTCTCACAAATAATTTTTATAACAAAATATTGCTCAGAATGGGATTCAAGACTTGAAAAAATACAAAAATTAATTTTTGAAGAAAATATAAATTTTATCGTTTTCAGTTTCTGTAAGTCTCACAAATAATTTTAATGAACAAATAGTGTTCAGAATGGGATTCTGGACTCGAAAAAAAACGAAAATAAATTTTTGAAGAAAAATTAAATTTAATCGCTTTTCGGCGTTTCCAGCAGTTGTCCGAACGATTTACATCAAAAGAAATTCTGCTTGTTTAAGTTTCTGTAAGTCTCACAAATAATTTTTATGAACAAATAGTGTTCAGAATGGGATTCTGGACTCGAAAAAAAACGAAAATAAATTTTTGAAGAAAAATTAAATTTAATCGCTTTTCGGCGTTTCCAGCAGTTGTCCGAACGATTTACATCAAAAGAAATTCTGCTTGTTTAAGTTTCTGTAAGTCTCACAAATAATTTTTATGAACAAATAGTGTTCAGAATGGGATTCTAGACTAAAAAAAAAAAAAACGAAAATAAATTTTTGAAGAAAAATTAAATTTAATCGTTTTTCGGCGTTTCCAGTAGTTGTCCGAACGATTTACATCAAAAGAAATTTTGCTTGTCTCAGTTTCTGTAAGTCTCACAAATATGTTTTATAACAAAATAGTGTTCAGAATGGGATTGTAGACTCGAAAAAAAAACGAAAATAAATTTTTGAAGAAAAATTAAATTTAATCGTTTTTCGGCGTTTCCAGCAGTTGTCCGAGTGATTTACATCAGAAGACATTTCGCTTGTCTCAGTTTCTGTAAGTCTCACAAATAATTTTTAAAACAAAATATTGCTCAGAAAGGGATTCAAGACTTGAAAAAGTACAAAAATTAATTTTTGAAGAAAATATAAATTTAATCGTTTTCAGTTTCTGTAAGTCTCACAAATAATTTTTGTGAACAAATAGTGTTCAGAATAGGATTCTGGACTCAAAAAAAAACGAAAATAAATTTTTGAAGAAAAATTAAATTTAATCTTTTTTCGGCGTTTCCAGCAGTTGTCCGAACGATTTACATCAAAAGAAATTTTGCTTGTCTTAGTTTCTGTAAGTCTCACAAATAATTTTTATAACAAAATGGTGTTCAGAATGTGATTCTGGACTCAAAAAAAAACCAAAATAAATTTTTGAAGAAAAATTAAATTTAATCGTTTTTCGGCGTTTCCAGCAGTTGTCCGAACGATTTACATCAAAAGAAATTTTGCTTGTCTCAGTTTCTGTAAGTCTCACAAATAATTTTAATAACAAAATTGAGGTCAGAATGTGATTCGGGACTCGAAAAAAACGAAAATAAATTTTTGAAGAAAAATTAAATTTAATCTTTTTTCGGCGTTTCCAGCAGTTGTCCGAACGATTTACATCAAAAGAAGTTTCGCTTGTCTCAGATTCTGCAAGTCTCACAAATAATTTTTATAACCAAATAGTGTTCAGAATGGGATTCCAGACTCGAAAAAAAACGAAAATAAATTTTTGAAGAAAAATTAAATTTAATCGTTTTTCGGCGTTTCCAGCAGTTGTCCGAACGATTTACATCAAAAGAAATTTTGCTTATCTCAGTTTCTGTAAGTCTCACAAATAATTTTTATAACAAAATAGTGTTCAGAATGGGATTCAAGACTTGAAAAAATTCAGAAATTAATTTTTGAAGAATATGTAAATTTAATCGTTTTCAGTATCTGTAAGTCTCACAAATAATTTTTATAAACAAATAGTGTTCATAATGAGATTCCAGACTCAAAAAAAACGAAAATAAATTTTTGAAGAAAAATTAAATTAATCATTTTTCGGCGTTTCCAGCAGTTGTCCGAACGATTTACATCAAAAGAAATTTTGCTTGTCTTAGTTTCTGTAAGTCTCACAAATAATTTTTATAACAAAATGGTGTTCAGAATGTGATTCTGGACTCGAAAAAAAACAAAAATAAATTTTTGAAGAAAAATTAAATTTAATCGTTTTTCGGCGTTTCCAGCAGTTGTCCGAACGATTTACATCAAAAGAAATTTTGCTTGTCTCAGTTTCTGTAAGTCTCACAAATAATTTTAATAACAAAATTGAGGTCAGAATGTGATTCTGGACTCGAAAAAAACGAAAATAAATTTTTGAAGAAAATATAAATTTAATCGTTTTCAGTTTCTGTGAGTCTTACAAATAATTTTTATGAACAAATAGTGTTCAGAATGGGATTCTGGACTCGAAAAAAAACGAAAATAAATTTTTGAAGAAAAATTAAATTTAATCGTTTTCGGCGTTTCCAGCAGTTGTCCGAACGATTTACATCAAAAGAAATTCTGCTTGTTTAAGTTTCTGTAAGTCTCACAAATAATTTTTATGAACAAATAGTGTTCAGAATGGGATTCTAGACTAAAAAAAAAAAACGAAAATAAATTTTTGAAGAAAAATTAAATTTAATCGTTTTTCGGCGTTTCCAGCAGTTGTCCGAACGATCTACATCAAAAGAAATTTTGCTTGTCTCAGTTTCTGTAAGTCTCACAAATAATTTTTATAACAAAATATTGCTCAGAATGGGATTCAAGACTTGAAAAAATACAAAAATTAATTTTTGAAGAAAATATAAATTTTATCGTTTTCAGTTTCTGCAAGTCTCACAAATAATTTTTATAAACAAATAGTATTCAGAATGGGATTCTAGACTCAAAAAAAAACGAAAATAAATTTTTGAAGAAAAATTAAATTTAATCGTTTTTCGGCGTTTCCAGCAGTTGTCCGAACGATTTACATCAAAAGAAATTTTGCTTGTCTCAGTTTCTGTAAGTCTCACAAATAATTTATATAACAAAATAGTGTTCAGAATGGGATTCTAGACTCGAAAAAAAACGAAAATAATTTTTTGGAGAAAAATTAAATTTAATCGTTTATCGGCGTTTCCAGCAGTTGTCCGAACGATTTACATCAAAAGAAATTTTGCTTGTCTCAGTTTCTGTAAGTCTCTCTAATAATTTTTATAACCAAATAGTGTTCAGAATGCGATTCTAGACTCGAAAAAAAACGAAAATAAATTTTTGGAGAAAAATTAAATTTAATCGTTTATCGGCGTTTCCAGCAGTTGTCCGAACGGTTTACATCAAAGAAATGTTGCTTGTCTCAGTTTCTGTAAGTCTCACAAATAATTTTTATAACAAAATAGTGTTCAGAATGTGATTCTGGTCTCGAAAAAAAACCAAAATAAATTTTTGAAGAAAAATTAAATTTAATCGTTTTTCGGCGTTTCCAGCAGTTGTCCGAACGATTTACATCAAAAGAAATTTTGCTTGTCTCAGTTTCTGTAAGTCTCACAAATAATTTTAATAATAAAATTGTGTTCAGAATGTGATTCTGGACTCGAAAAAAAACGAAAATAAATTTTTGAAGAAAAATTAATTTTAATCGTTTTTCGGCGTTTCCAGCAGTTGTCCGAACGATTTACATCAGACGAAATTTTGCTTGTCTCAGTTTCGGTAAGTCTCACAAATAATTTTTATAACAAAATAGTGTTCGGAATGGGATTCAATACTTGAAAAAATCCAAAAATTCATTTTTGAAGAAAATATAAATTTAATCGTTTTCAGTTTCTGTAAGTCTCACAAATAATTTTAATGAACAAATGGTGTTCAGAATGGGATTCTGGACTCGAAAAAAAACGAAAATAAATTTTTGAAGAAAAATTAAATTTAATCGTTTATCGGCGTTTCCAGCAGTTGTCCGAACAATTTACATCAAAAGAAATTTTGCTTCTCTCAGTTTCTGTAAGTCTCACAAATAATTTTTATGAACAAATAGTGTTCAGAATGGGATTCTAGACTCAAAAAAAAAACGAAAATAAATTTTTGAAGAAAAATTAAATTTAATCGTTTTTCGGCGTTTCCAGCGGTTGTCCGAACGATCTACATCAGACGAAATTTTGCTTGTCTCAGTTTCGGTAAGTCTCACAAATAATTTTTATAACAAAATAGTGTTCGGAATGGGATTCAATACTTGAAAAAATCCAAAAATTCATTTTTGAAGAAAATATAAATTTAATCGTTTTCAGTTTCTGTAAGTCTCACAAATAATTTTAATGAACAAATGGTGTTCAGAATGGGATTCTGGACTCGAAAAAAAACGAAAATAAATTTTTGAAGAAAAATTAAATTTAATCGTTTTTCGGCGTTTCCAGCAGTTGTCCGAACGATTTACATCTTAAGAAATTTTGCTTATCTCAGTTTCTGTAAGTCTCACAAATAATTTTTATAACAAAATAGTGTTCAGAATGGGATTCAAGACTTGAAAAAATACAGAAATTAATTTTTGAAGAATATGTAAATTTAATCGTTTTCAGTATCTGTAAGTCTCACAAATAATTTTTATAAACAAATAGTGTTCATAATGAGATTCCAGACTCAAAAAAAAACGAAAATAAATTTTTAAAGAAAAATTAAATTAATCATTTTTCGGCGTTTCCAGCAGTTGTCCGAACGATTTACATCAAAAGAAATTTTGCTTGTCTTAGTTTCTGTAAGTCTCACAAATAATTTTTATAACAAAATGGTGTTCAGATTGTGATTCTGGACTCGAAAAAAAACCAAAATAAATTTTTGAAGAAAAATTAAATTTAATCGTTTTTCGGCGTTTCCAGCAGTTGTCCGAACGATTTACATCAAAAGAAATTTTGCTTGTCTCAGTTTCTGTAAGTCTCACAAATAATTTTTATAACAAAATAGTGCTCAGAATGGGATTCTGGACTCGAGAAAAAAACAAAAATAAATTTTTGAAGAAAAATTAATTTTAATCTTTTTTCGGCGTTTCCAGCAGTTGTCCGAACGATTTACATCAAAAGAAATTTCACTTGTCTCAGTTTCTGTAAGTCTCACAAACAATTTTTATAACCAAATAGTGTTCAGAATGCGATTCTAGACTCGAAAAAAAACGAAAATAAATTTTTGGAGAAAAATTAAATTTAATCGTTTATCGGCGTTTCCAGCAGTTGTCCGAACGGTTTACATCAAAGAAATGTTGCTTGTCTCAGTTTCTGTAAGTCTCACAAATAATTTTTATAACAAAATAGTGTTCAGAATGTGATTCTGGTCTCGAAAAAAAACCAAAATAAATTTTTGAAGAAAAATTAAATTTAATCGTTTTTCGGCGTTTCCAGCAGTTGTCCGAACGATTTACATCAAAAGAAATTTTGCTTGTCTCAGTTTCTGTAAGTCTCACAAATCATTTTAATAATAAAATTGTGTTCAGAATGTGATTCTGGACTCGAAAAAAAACGAAAATAAATTTTTGAAGAAAAATTAATTTTAATCGTTTTTCGGCGTTTCCAGCAGTTGTCCGAACGATTTACATCAGAAGAAATTTTGCTTGTCTCAGTTTCGGTAAGTCTCACAAATAATTTTTATAACAAAATAGTGTTCGGAATGGGATTCAAGACTTGAAAAAATCCAAAAATTCATTTTTGAAGAAAATATAAATTTAATCGTTTTCAGTTTCTGTAAGTCTCACAAATAATTTTAATAAACAAATGGTGTTCAGAATGGGATTCTGGACTCGAAAAAAAACGAAAATAAATTTTTGAAGAAAAATTAAATTTAATCGTTTATCGGCGTTTCCAGCAGTTGTCCGAACAATTTACATCAAAAGAAATTTTGCTTCTCTCAGTTTCTGTAAGTCTCACAAATAATTTTTATGAACAAATAGTGTTCAGAATGGGATTCTAGACTCAAAAAAAAAACGAAAATAAATTTTTGAAGAAAAATTAAATTTAATCGTTTTTCGGCGTTTCCAGCGGTTGTCCGAACGATCTACATCAGAAGAAATTTTGCTTGTCTCAGTTTCTGTAAGTCTCACAAATAATTTTTATAACAAAATATTGCTCAGAATGGGATTCAAGACTTGAAAAAATACAAAAATTAATTTTTGAAGAAAATATAAATTTAATCGTTTTCAGTTTCTGCAAGTCTCACAAATAATTTTTATGAACAAATAGTGTTCAGAATGGGATTCTAGACTCAAAAAAAAACGAAAATAAATTTTTGAAGAAAAATTAAATTTAATCGTTTTTCGGCGTTTCCAGCAGTTGTCCGAACGATTTACATCAAAAGAAATTTTGCTTGTCTCAGTTTCTGTAAGTCTCACAAATAATTTATATAACAAAATAGTATTCAGAATGGGATTCTAGACTCGAAAAAAAACGAAAATAAATTTTTGGAGAAAAATTAAATTTAATCGTTTTTCGGCGTTTCCAGCAGTTGTCCGAACGGTTTACACCAAAAAAAATTTTGCTTGTCTCAGTTTCTGTAAGTCTCACAAATAATTTTTATAACAAAATAGTGTTCAGAATGGGATTCTAGACTCGAAAAAAAACGAAAATAAATTTTTGAAGAAAAATTAAATTTAATCGTTTTTCGGCGTTTCCAGCAGTTGTCCGAACAATTCACATCAGAAGAAATTTTGCTTGTCTCAGTTTCTGTAAGTCTCACTAATAATTTTTATAACAAAATGGTGTTCAGAATGTGATTCTGGACTCGTAAAAAAAACCAAAATAAATTTTTGAAGAAAAATTAAATTTAATCGTTTTTCGGCGTTTACAGCAGTTGTCCGAACGATTTACATCAAAAGAAATTTTGCTTGTCTCAGTTTCTGTAAGTCTCACTAATAATTTTTATAACCAAATAGTGTTCAGAATGGGATTGTAGACTCGAAAAAAAAACGAAAATAAATTTTTGAAGAAAAATTAAATTTAATCGTTTTTCGGCGTTTCCAGCAGTTGTCCGAGTGATTTACATCAGAAGAAATTTTGCTTGTCTCAGTTTCTGTAAGTCTCACAAATAATTTTTAAAACAAAATATTGCTCAGAAAGGGATTCAAGACTTGAAAAAGAACAAAAATTAATTTTTGAAGAAAATATAAATTTAATCGTTTTCAGTTTCTGTAAGTCTCACAAATAATTTTTGTGAACAAATAGTGTTCAGAATGGGATTCTGGACTCAAAAAAAAACGAAAATAAATTTTTGAAGAAAAATTAAATTTAATCGTTTTTCGGCGTTTCCAGCAGTTGTCCGAACGATTTGCATCAAAAGAAATTTTGCTTGTCTTAGTTTCTGTAAGTCTCACAAATAATTTTCATAACCAAATAGTGTTCAGAATGGGATTCTGGACTCGAAAAAAAACGAAAATAAATTTTTGAAGAAAAATTGAATTTAATCTTTTTTCGGCGTTTCCAGCAGTTGTCCGAACGATTTACATCAAAAGAAGTTTCGCTTGTCTCAGATTCTGCAAGTCTCACAAATAATGTTTATAACCAAATAGTGTTCAGAATGGGATTCTAGACTCGAAAAAAAACGAAAATAAATTTTTGAAGAAAAATTAAATTTAATCGTTTTTCGGCGTTTCCAGCAGTTGTCCGAACGATTTACATCTTAAGAAATTTTGCTTATCTCAGTTTCTGTAAGTCTCACAAATAATTTTTATAACAAAATAGTGTTCAGAATGGGATTCAAGACTTGAAAAAATACAGAAATTAATTTTTGAAGAATATGTAAATTTAATCGTTTTCAGTATCTGTAAGTCTCACAAATAATTTTTATAAACAAATAGTGTTCATAATGAGATTCCAGACTCAAAAAAAAACGAAAATAAATTTTTAAAGAAAAATTAAATTAATCAATTTTCGGCGTTTCCAGCAGTTGTCCGAACGATTTACATCAAAAGAAATTTTGCTTGTCTTAGTTTCTGTAAGTCTCACAAATAATTTTTATAACAAAATGGTGTTCAGATTGTGATTCTGGACTCGAAAAAAAACCAAAATAAATTTTTGAAGAAAAATTAAATTTAATCGTTTTTCGGCGTTTCCAGCAGTTGTCCGAACGATTTACATCAAAAGAAATTTTGCTTGTCTCAGTTTCTGTAAGTCTCACAAATAATTTTAATAACAAAATTGTGGTCAGAATGTGATTCTGGACTCGAAAAAAACGAAAATAAATTTTTGAAGAAAAATTAAATTTAATCGTTTTTTGGCGTTTCCAGCAGTTGTCCGAACGATTTACATCAGAAGAAATTTTGCTTATCTCCGTTTCTGTAAGTTTCACAAATAATTTTTATAACAAAATATTGCTCAGAATGGGATTCAAGACTTGAAACAATACAAAAATTAATTTTTGAAGAAAATATAAATTTAATCGTTTTCAGTTTCTGTAAGTCTCACAAATATTTTTTATGAACAAATTGTGTTCAGAAAGGGATTCTAGACTCAAAAATTAAACGAAAATAAATTTTTGAAGAAAAATTAAATTTAATCGTTTTTCGGTGTTTCCAGCAGTTGTCCGAACGATTTACATTAAACGAAATTTTGCTTGTCTCAGTTTCTGTAAGTCTCATAAATAATTTTTATAACAAAATAGTGCTCAGAATGGGATTCTGGACTCGAGAAAAAAACAAAAATAAATTTTTGAAGAAAAATTAATTTTAATCTTTTTTCGGCGTTTCCAGCAGTTGTCCGAACGATTTACATCAAAAGAAATTTCACTTGTCTCAGTTTCTGTAAGTCTCACAAACAATTTTTATAACCAAATAGTGTTCAGAATGCGATTCTAGACTCGAAAAAAAACGAAAATAAATTTTTGGAGAAAAATTAAATTTAATCGTTTATCGGCGTTTCCAGCAGTTGTCCGAACGGTTTACATCAAAGAAATGTTGCTTGTCTCAGTTTCTGTAAGTCTCACAAATAATTTTTATAACAAAATAGTGTTCAGAATGTGATTCTGGTCTCGAAAAAAAACCAAAATAAATTTTTGAAGAAAAATTAAATTTAATCGTTTTTCGGCGTTTCCAGCAGTTGTCCGAACGATTTACATCAAAAGAAATTTTGCTTGTCTCAGTTTCTGTAAGTCTCACAAATCATTTTAATAATAAAATTGTGTTCAGAATGTGATTCTGGACTCGAAAAAAAACGAAAATAAATTTTTGAAGAAAAATTAATTTTAATCGTTTTTCGGCGTTTCCAGCAGTTGTCCGAACGATTTACATCAGAAGAAATTTTGCTTGTCTCAGTTTCGGTAAGTCTCACAAATAATTTTTATAACAAAATAGTGTTCGGAATGGGATTCAAGACTTGAAAAAATCCAAAAATTCATTTTTGAAGAAAATATAAATTTAATCGTTTTCAGTTTCTGTAAGTCTCACAAATAATTTTAATGAACAAATGGTGTTCAGAATGGGATTCTGGACTCGAAAAAAAACGAAAATAAATTTTTGAAGAAAAATTAAATTTAATCGTTTATCGGCGTTTCCAGCAGTTGTCCGAACAATTTACATCAAAAGAAATTTTGCTTCTCTCAGTTTCTGTAAGTCTCACAAATAATTTTTATGAACAAATAGTGTTCAGAATGGGATTCTAGACTCAAAAAAAAAACGAAAATAAATTTTTGAAGAAAAATTAAATTTAATCGTTTTTCGGCGTTTCCAGCGGTTGTCCGAACGATCTACATCAGAAGAAATTTTGCTTGTCTCAGTTTCTGTAAGTCTCACAAATAATTTTTATAACAAAATATTGCTCAGAATGGGATTCAAGACTTGAAAAAATACAAAAATTAATTTTTGAAGAAAATATAAATTTAATCGTTTTCAGTTTCTGCAAGTCTCACAAATAATTTTTATAAACAAATAGTGTTCAGAATGGGATTCTAGACTCAAAAAAAAACGAAAATAAATTTTTGAAGAAAAATTAAATTTAATCGTTTTTCGGCGTTTCCAGCAGTTGTCCGAACGATTTACATCAAAAGAAATTTTGCTTGTCTCAGTTTCTGTAAGTCTCACAAATAATTTATATAACAAAATAGTATTCAGAATGGGATTCTAGACTCGAAAAAAAACGAAAATAAATTTTTGGAGAAAAATTAAATTTAATCGTTTTTCGGCGTTTCCAGCAGTTGTCCGAACGGTTTACACCAAAAGAAATTTTGCTTGTCTCAGTTTCTGTAAGTCTCACAAATAATTTTTATAACAAAATAGTGTTCAGAATGGGATTCTAGACTCGAAAAAAAACGAAAATAAATTTTTGAAGAAAAATTAAATTTAATCGTTTTTCGGCGTTTCCAGCAGTTGTCCGAACAATTTACATCAGAAGAAATTTTGCTTGTCTCAGTTTCTGTAAGTCTCACTAATAATTTTTATAACAAAATGGTGTTCAGAATGTGATTCTGGACTCGTAAAAAAAACCAAAATAAATTTTTGAAGAAAAATTAAATTTAATCGTTTTTCGGCGTTTACAGCAGTTGTCCGAACGATTTACATCAAAAGAAATTTTGCTTGTCTCAGTTTCTGTAAGTCTCACTAATAATTTTTATAACCAAATAGTGTTCAGAATGGGATTGTAGACTCGAAAAAAAAACGAAAATAAATTTTTGAAGAAAAATTAAATTTAATCGTTTTTCGGCGTTTCCAGCAGTTGTCCGAGTGATTTACATCAGAAGAAATTTTGCTTGTCTCAGTTTCTGTAAGTCTCACAAATAATTTTTAAAACAAAATATTGCTCAGAAAGGGATTCAAGACTTGAAAAAGTACAAAAATTAATTTTTGAAGAAAATATAAATTTAATCGTTTTCAGTTTCTGTAAGTCTCACAAATAATTTTTGTGAACAAATAGTGTTCAAAATGGGATTCTGGACTCAAAAAAAAACGAAAATAAATTTTTGAAGAAAAATTAAATTTAATCGTTTTTCGGCGTTTCCAGCAGTTGTCCGAACGATTTGCATCAAAAGAAATTTTGCTTGTCTCAGTTTCTGTAAGTCTCACTAATAATTTTTATAACAAAATGGTGTTCAGAATGTGATTCTGGACTCGTAAAAAAAACCAAAATAAATTTTTGAAGAAAAATTAAATTTAATCGTTTTTCGGCGTTTACAGCAGTTGTCCGAACGATTTACATCAAAAGAAATTTTGCTTGTCTCAGTTTCTGTAAGTCTCACTAATAATTTTTATAACAAAATGGTGTTCAGAATGTGATTCTGGACTCGTAAAAAAAAACCAAAATAAATTTTTGAAGAAAAATTAAATTTAATCGTTTTTCGGCGTTTACAGCAGTTGTCCGAACGATTTACATCAAAAGAAATTTTGCTTGTCTCAGTTTCTCTAAGTCTCACAAATAATTTTCATAACCAAATAGTGTTCAGAATGGGATTCTGGACTCGAAAAAAAACGAAAATTAATTTTTGAAGAAAAATTGAATTTAATCTTTTTTCGGCGTTTCCAGCAGTTGTCCGAACGATTTACATCAAAAGAAGTTTCGCTTGTCTCAGATTCTGCAAGTCTCACAAATAATTTTTATAACCAAATAGTGTTCAGAATGGGATTCTAGACTCGAAAAAAAACGAAAATAAATTTTTGAAGAAAAATTAAATTTAATCGTTTTTCGGCGTTTCCAGCAGTTGTCCGAACGATTTACATCAAAAGAAATTTTGCTTATCTCAGTTTCTGTAAGTCTCACAAATAATTTTTATAACAAAATAGTGTTCAGAATGGGATTCAAGACTTGAAAAAATACAGAAATTAATTTTTGAAGAATATGTAAATTTAATCGTTTTCAGTATCTGTAAGTCTCACAAATAATTTTTATAAACAAATAGTGTTCATAATGAGATTCCAGACTCAAAAAAAAACGAAAATAAATTTTTGAAGAAAAATTAAATTAATCATTTTTCGGCGTTTTCAGCAGTTGTCCGAACGATTTACATCAAAAGAAATTTTGCTTGTCTTAGTTTCTGTAAGTCTCACAAATAATTTTTATAACAAAATGGTGTTCAGAATGTGATTCTGGACTCGAAAAAAAACCAAAATAAATTTTTGAAGAAAAATTAAATTTAATCGTTTTTCGGCGTTTCCAGCAGTTGTCCGAACGATTTACATCAAAAGAAATTTTGCTTGTCTCAGTTTCTGTAAGTCTCACAAATAATTTTAATAACAAAATTGTGGTCAGAATGTGATTCTGGACTCGAAAAAAACGAAAATAAATTTTTGAAGAAAAATTAAATTTAATCGTTTTTTGGCGTTTCCAGCAGTTGTCCGAACGATTTACATCAGAAGAAATTTTGCTTATCTCCGTTTCTGTAAGTTTCACAAATAATTTTTATAACAAAATATTGCTCAGAATGGGATTCAAGACTTGAAACAATACAAAAATTAATTTTTGAAGAAAATATAAATTTAATCGTTTTCAGTTTCTGTAAGTCTCACAAATATTTTTTATGAACAAATTGTGATCAGAAAGGGATTCTAGACTCAAAAATTAAACGAAAATAAATTTTTGAAGAAAAATTAAATTTAATCGTTTTTCGGTGTTTCCAGAAGTTGTCCGAACGATTTACATTAAACGAAATTTTGCTTGTCTCAGTTTCTGTAAGTCTCACAAATAATTTTTATAACAAAATAGTGTTCAGAATGGGATTCTGGACTCGAGAAAAAAAACAAAAATAAATTTTTGAAGAAAAATTAATTTTAATATTTTTTCGGCGTTTCCAGCAGTTGTCCGAACGATTTACATCAAAAGAAATTTCACTTGTCTCAGTTTCTGTAAGTCTCACAAATAATTTTTATAACCAAATAGTGTTCAGAATGGGATTCTAGACTCGAAAAAAAACGAAAATAAATTTTTGAAGAAAAATTAAATTTAATCGTTTTTCGGTGTTTCCAGCAGTTGTCCGAACGATTTACATCAAAAGAAATTTTGCTTGTCTCAGTTTCTGTAAGTCTCACAAATAATTTTTATAACAAAATAATGTTCATAATGGGATTCAAGACTTGAAAAAATCAAAAAATTCATTTTTGAAGAAAATATAAATTTAATCGTTTTCAGTTTCTGTGAGTCTTACAAATAATTTTTATGAACAAATAGTGTTCAAAATGGGATTCTGGACTCGAAAAAAAACGAAAATAAATTTTTGAAGAAAAATTAAATTTAATCGTTTTCGGCGTTTCCAGCAGTTGTCCGAACGATTTACATCAAAAGAAATTCTGCTTGTTTAAGTTTCTGTAAGTCTCACAAATAATTTTTATGAACGAATAGTGTTCAGAATGGGATTCTAGACTAAAAAAAAAACGAAAATAAATTTTTGAAGAAAAATTAAATTTAATCGTTTTTCGGAGTTTCCAGCAGTTGTCCGAACGATCTACATCAAAAGAAACTTTGCTTGTCTCAGTTTCTGTAAGTCTCACAAATAATTTTTATAACAAAATATTGCTCAGAATGGGATTCAAGACTTGAAAAAATACAAAAATTAATTTTTGAAGAAAATATAAATTTAATCGTTTTCAGTTTCTGTAAGTCTCACAAATATTTTTTATGAACAAATTGTGTTCAGAAAGGGATTCTAGACTCAAAAATTAAACGAAAATAAATTTTTGAAGAAAAATCAAATTTAATCGTTTTTCGGTGTTTCCAGCAGTTGTCCGAACGATTTACATCAAAAGAAATTTTGCTTGTCTCAGTTTCTGTAAGTCTCACAAATAATTTTTATAACAAAATAGTGTTCATAATGGGATTCAAGACTAGAAAAAATCAAAAAATTCATTTTTGAAGAAAATATAAATTTAATCGTTTTCAGTTTCTGTGAGTCTTACAAATAATTTTTATGAACAAATAGTGTTCAGAATGGGATTCTGGACTCGAAAAAAAACGAAAATAAATTTTTGAAGAAAAATTAAATTTAATCGTTTTCGGCGTTTCCAGCAGTTGTCCGAACGATTTACATCAAAAGAAATTGTGCTTGTTTAAGTTTCTGTAAGTCTCACAAATAATTTTTATGAACAAATAGTGTTCAGAATGGGATTCTAGACTAAAAAAAAAAACGAAAATAAATTTTTGAAGAAAAATTAAATTTAATCGTTTTTCGGCGTTTCCAGCAGTTGTCCGAACGATCTACATCAAAAGAAATTTTGCTTGTCTCAGTTTCTGTAAGTCTCACAAATAATTTTTATAACAAAATATTGCTCAGAATGGGATTCAAGACTTGAAAAAATACAAAAATTAATTTTTGAAGAAAATATAAATTTAATCGTTTTCAGTTTCTGTAAGTCTCACAAATATTTTTTATGAACAAATTGTGTTCAGAAAGGGATTCTAGACTCAAAAATTAAACGAAAATAAATTTTTGAAGAAAAATTAAATTTAATCGTTTTTCGGTGTTTCCAGCAGTTGTCCGAACGATTTACATCAAAAGAAATTTTGCTTGTCTCAGTTTCTGTAAGTCTCACAAATAATTTTTATAACAAAATAGTGTTCATAATGGGATTCAAGACTTGAAAAAATCAAAAAATTCATTTTTGAAGAAAATATAAATTTAATCGTTTTCAGTTTCTGTGAGTCTTACAAATAATTTTTATGAACAAATAGTGTTCAGAATGGGATTCTGGACTCGGAAAAAAACGAAAATAAATTTTTGAAGAAAAATTAAATTTAATCGTTTTCGGCGTTTCCAGCAGTTGTCCGAACGATTTACATCAAAAGAAATTCTGCTTGTTTAAGTTTCTGTAAGTCTCACAAATAATTTTTATGAACAAATAGTGTTCAGAATGGGATTCTAGACTAAAAAAAAAAACGAAAATAAATTTTTGAAGAAAAATTAAATTTAATCGTTTTTCGGCGTTTCCAGCAGTTGTCCGAACGATCTACATCAAAAGAAATTTTGCTTGTCTCAGTTTCTGTAAGTCTCACAAATAATTTTTATAACAAAATATTGCTCAGAATGGGATTCAAGACTTGAAAAAATACAAAAATTAATTTTTGAAGAAAATATAAATTTAATCGTTTTCAGTTTCTGTAAGTCTCACAAATATTTTTTATGAACAAATTGTGTTCAGAAAGGGATTCTAGACTCAAAAATTAAACGAAAATAAATTTTTGAAGAAAAATTAAATTTAATCGTTTTTCGGTGTTTCCAGCAGTTGTCCGAACGATTTACATCAAAATAAATTTTGCTTGTCTCAGTTTCTGTAAGTCTCACAAATAATTTTTATAACAAAATAGTGTTCATAATGGGATTCAAGACTTGAAAAAATCAAAAAATTCATTTTTGAAGAAAATATAAATTTAATCGTTTTCAGTTTCTGTGAGTCTTACAAATAATTTTTATGAACAAATAGTGTTCAGAATGGGATTCTGGACTCGAAAAAAAACGAAAATAAATTTTTGAAGAAAAATTAAATTTAATCGTTTTCGGCGTTTCCAGCAGTTGTCCGAACGATTTACATCAAAAGAAATTCTGCTTGTTTAAGTTTCTGTAAGTCTCACAAATAATTTTTATGAACAAATAGTGTTCAGAATGGGATTCTAGACTAAAAAAAAAAACGAAAATAAATTTTTGAAGAAAAATTAAATTTAATCGTTTTTCGGCGTTTCCAGCAGTTGTCCGAACGATCTACATCAAAAGAAATTTTGCTTGTCTCAGTTTCTGTAAGTCTCACAAATAATTTTTATAACAAAATATTGCTCAGAATGGGATTCAAGACTTGAAAAAATACAAAAATTAATTTTTGAAGAAAATATAAATTTTATCGTTTTCAGTTTCTGTAAGTCTCACAAATAATTTTTATGAACAAATAGTAGAGGAAAACAGCCGATTCGGGACCAGGAAGTGATCCCGGAAAACCGGAAGTCAAAATGGCAACGCTGTACGCGCAAAATGGCCGCCAATTTAGTGGCGGGAAATTCAAATCTGGGGGATTTTAGGGTGAAAAAATTCAAATCTGGGGGATTTCTGGCTGAAAAAATTCAAATCTGGGGGATTTCGGGGTGGAAAAATTCAAATCTGGGGGATTTTTAACTCAAAATTTTCACCAACTGTCAAAATCTGGGGGATTTTAGTGGCGGGAAATTCAAAATCTGGGGGATTAAAATGGCAACAGCGGAGCTTGGAAGTTCTACAGTGTTGCCGAAAAGGCATCCGGTTTCCGGGAATTCCATCCGGTTTCACCCCGGAATGGCAACGCTGCCGAGCTTTAAGTTCAAGTTCGTGGCGGGGGATTCAAATCCAAAGTTCAGCGCCAGCCAAAGTTCTAAAAGTGGGAAATTCAAAAATTTAATTGCGGGAAATTCAAAATCTAGGGGAATAAAATGCCAACAGCGGAGCTTGGAAGTTCTACAGTGTTGCCGAAAAGGCATCCGGTTTCCGAGAATTCCATCCGGTTTCACCCTGGAATGGCAACGCTGTCCAGCTTTAAGTTCAAGTTCGTGGCGGGAAATTTAAATCCAAAGTTCAGCGCCAGCCAAAGTTCTAAAGCGGGAAATTAAAAAATTTAATTGCGGGAAATTCAAAATCTAGGGGAATAAAATGCCAACAGCGGAGCTTGGAAGTTCTACAGTGTTGCCGAAAAGGCATCCGGTTTCCGAGAATTCCATCCGGTTTCACCCTGGAATGGCAACGCTGTCCAGCTTTAAGTTCAAGTTCGTGGCGGGAAATTTAAATCCAAAGTTCAGCGCCAGCCAAAGTTCTAAAAGTGGGAAATTCAAAAATTTAATTGCGGGAAATTGAAAATCTAGGGGAATAAAATGCCAACAGCGGAGCTTGGAAGTTCTACAGTGTTGCCGAAAAGGCATCCGGTTTCCGAGAATTCCATCCGGTTTCACCCTGGAATGGCAACGCTGTCCAGCTTTAAGTTCAAGTTCGTGGCGGGAAATTTAAATCCAAAGTTCAGCGCCAGCCAAAGTTCTAAAGCGGGAAATTCAAAAGGTGGGGTCGACTTAAAGTTTTACAAAAGTGCCAACTGTTCACCAAAATTTAGTGCCAACCTAATAGCTTTATTTATATGTGAATATATCCGTAACGACTCGTCGGATTTGGTGTAGATATCTACTTTGCACGTTTTGAAATCTGATTCGGCAATCTGATTGGTTGAAAGTGCTAGTTATTTCATCATCCTCGAATATAACGAGCAGTTATTATGAATTCATCTTTATTGTAACGCGATGCATGATCTTAGAAGTGTGATTAATAACCGCAAGTTTTTGCGTAAAAGTGGAAGTATTGTTTCGATGAAAATTCTCAAATTAGAAAAGACAATCGAAAAACTGCGGAGAGACCTTGAATTGCGAAAAATTATAAACAACGAGTTGGTGAGACGTTTCGAAAAATTGACAATTTGTGTAAAAAGTGCTCAAGGTTGCAATCGAAATCGGTAACTTGGATAACAGACCAGACGTTGTGCTCAAGTTTCATCGCCGACGGACCGAAACAGCAAACATCAGCAAAATATCAAATGAACAGGCGCGACGTAAGGAGATTTCGTGGGATAAAACAGTAAATCCTATGCGATAAGTGTCGGATTCGGCGTAGATATGCACTAATTAAAATGTAGCCGGAAATATTTGCACTTCGCGCAAATTGAGTAATATAATTTCAACACGAGGAAATTAATCAGTTTATTCAGAGATTCCGAGCAATAAACATGTTTTCGTGCGAGCTGTGTCCATCAACATTCACACTGAAGAGCAACTTGAAGAAGCATGTGCGGAAGTATCACCCCCAAGCAGCACCACCTCATCCATCGGCAACAGCAGGACCCTCCCGAGCCTTGCCGCCGATGAAGAGGACAGCCAATGCTCCCCCAGCCCAAGCACCTCCGGCGAAGAAGGTGAAGCCGACCCCGAAGGTGAAGCCGACCCCGAAGCCCCTGAAGTGTGACGCGTGCCAGGAGGAGTTTACCACACCACAACTCTTGGCTGGGCACATAAGAACTCAGCGCCACCTGCAGGTCATCGCCGCAAATGATGGGGAAGGCATCAAGCGGATCGCCTCAGCCTTCAGGAATCGCATAGCGAGCTATGCGATTGAGGCCACGCTGGAGAGCCTGACGGACATCCCCACGTTCCTCGAGGTGTGTGAGGAGAAGTTCGTCCGCTTGGTGGAGCGCCAGGAGCACCTAACATCCAAGGTGAATGTGGAACTCTTCGGCCTCTACACCAAGCCCGGGGATGAGGAAGTGCCGCCGGAGTTGAAGTCCTTCAACACCCGCTTCCAGGTGGTGACTCCAGGTGCTGACTTGGGGGGTATATATAGACAATTGTGTAGTATGGTGAAAACGAAAAGTGAGGAGTTTCAGGTAAGTCGTAAACCTTTTTTAAACAAATTCGAAATATAAGTGCTACTCTTGATTCCAGGAGCGAGACAGCGGATGGGCCTTGTTAAAGGTATCTCACCTGGAGGTGAATATAAACAAGTATACCCCCATCCGCGGATCTTCGTACGTGGAGCTGCCCCCGTCCATCAAGAAGAAGCAGGCGTGCATCAATGTGCAGAACGAAGATGAGGCCTGCTTTGCATGGGCGGTGACGTCGGCTCTTCGTCCTGTGGATCATGGATACGCCCCTCACCGGCCCGCATCGTACCCGCATTATTCCACGCTGCTGAATTTAACAGGTATGGAGCTGCCTTTAAAAATTAAAGATATCCCCAAATTTGAGGAGTTGAATAATATTTCTATTAATGTGTACGGGCTAGAGTTCAACGTCGAAAAACATATTCACGAGGTGGTAGGGCCAATTTACTTTACAAAATTTAGACGCGATAGACACGTAAACCTTCTTTACATCGAGGATGGAGAAAAGGGGCACTATGTCTGGATCAAACATTTATCCAGACTAGTAGCGACCCAAGTGTCCACCCATGGACATAAAAAACATTTATGTGATGGGTGTTTGACTTTCTTCTCCACCCAGACCGCCCTTTCGAAACACGCAGAAAATGACTGCAACAAAATTTATACCATTATGCCCACTACAGAGTTGATTAAAAACAGAAATGGTGATATGGTGCCTGGAAATTTGCTACAATTCACGAATTTCAATTCAAAAATGCGGGTACCTTTCGCCGTTTACGCAGATTTTGAGTCCATTCTCACCCCGATTCAAACTTGTCAGCCGGATCCGAGCGGATCGTACACGTTTTCAACACATGTTCATACTCCGTACAGCTTCGCGTATTTTATTAAATGTTCTTATAATCCAAATTTGGATAAATTTGTAACGTATACTGGTTTGGACTGCCCTAAAGTGTTCATGGAGGAATTAGGCGAGGATGCTAAATGGATTTATGAAAATCATTTGAATCCAATAATTCCAATGCCGAAATTAACTCCGGGTGAGCAGTATTTATTTGACACCGCGACCGAATGCCACATCTGTGAAAAACACTTGCAAATTTCTGATAAAGTCGCGGACCATTGTCATTTAACGGGGAAATTTGTCGGAGCCGCCCACTCCAAATGTAATTTAAATTATAAGATACCGCGATTTTTACCCATTTTTTTCCATAATTTAAGCGGTTACGATTCACATTTATTTATCAAAGAATTCGGCCTAGACAATGACAAAATTGATGTAATTCCTCAGAATAAAGAGAAATACATCTCATTTTCCAAATCAATTAAAGTCGATAAATATACGGACAAGCGCGGAGTTGATCGCGATGTTTATTTGAAATTAAGATTTTTAGACTCATTTAGATTCATGGCATCATCTTTAGACAAACTAGCTAGAAATTTAAAGCCGGAGCAATTAAATACTGTTAGAAAACATTTTCCCATTACTGAACAATTCGATTTGGTCACGAAAAAAGGTGTCTTTCCCTACCAGTATATGGACGACTTTTCAAAATTAGCCGAAACGAAATTACCACCCAGGAAATTATTTTTTAATACATTAACAAACACAGATATCACAGCTAAGGAGTATGAGCACGCTGAAAACGTTTGGCAACATTTTAATTGCAAAACTTTGCAAGAATATTCAGATCTATATTTAAAAACTGATGTATTACTACTAGCCGACATCTTTGAAAATTTCCGCGATGTTTGTTTAAAGGCGTATAACTTGGATCCCGCTCATTATTACACGGCTCCCGGACTGTCGTGGGATGCTATGCTGAAATTGACAGACATTAAATTAGAATTACTGACGGACATTGACATGCACCATTTTATTCGCAAAGGTATTCGTGGTGGTATAAGCCAGTGCTCTTTACGCCACGCCCGAGCGAACAATAAATATATGCAAGACTTCGACAGGACGAAGCCGTCAAAATTTTTAACTTACTGGGACGCAAACAATTTATATGGGTGGGCAATGTCACAATCGCTACCGCATGGCGACTTTAAATGGTTAAGCGCGGAAGAAATTCAAAATTTTAATGTTGAAAATGTGCCTGATGATTCTACAACTGGGTACTTCCTTGAAGTGGATGTTGAGTACCCAGCACATCTTCACGATCTACATAACGATCTACCTTTTCTTGTTGAAAATATGGTACCGCCTGGCTCTAAATTTTCCAACACAAAATTAATACCAAATTTAAACGATAAATCAAAATACATTATTCATTACCGCAACTTGAAACAGGCGCTATCAAACGGGTTGAAATTGAATCAAATTCACCGCATAATTTCATTTAAACAGGCTGATTGGCTTAAAAAATACATTGATTTGAATACCAGTATGCGACAATTGGCAACTAACGATTTCGAAAAAGATTTTTTTAAATTAATGAACAATAGCGTTTTTGGCAAAACTATGGAAAACGTGGATAAGCGTGTAGCTGTGAAATTAGTGAACCATTGGGAAGATATCGGGCATAGGCGCGGTGCTGAGAGTTTAATAGCTAAACTAAATTTTAATTGTTGCTCCATATTTACGGAAAATCTGGTTGCCATTCAACTCGACCGCTTGAAAACTATTTATAATAAACCTATTTATATTGGCTTCTCAGTTTTAGACTTGTCGAAATTATTAATGTACGATTTTTATTACGACTATTTAAAGTCTAAATACTGCGATAAAGTGATGTTGTGCTACATTGACACGGACAGCTTAACGTTACAAATTGAGACAGATGACGTTTTTGCAGACATGAAACAGGACTTAGATAAATTTGACACGAGCAATTTCGATCCAAACAATCAGTATGGCATCCCATTGCAAAACAAAGCTGTCTTGGGTTTGATGAAGGATGAGAATGGTGGAAAAATTATGTCAGAATTTGTTGGGTTGCGGGGCGGGCTAAATTATATGCTAACAGCGTACAGGACAAATGGTCAAAAAAGGCCAAAGGTGTAAAGATGTGTGTAGTGGCTGACGACATTTCGGGTGATGATTATAAAAATTGTCTGCTAAATTCGGTCACCATCACCCGGAAACAAAATTTATTCAGGTCCATCAAACACACCATTTATTCAAACACTCAAAATAAATTAGCCCTATCACCGTTCGATGACAAGCGCCATATATGCGCGGATGGTATTGACACTCTAGCCTGGGGACATATAGCCATCATTTTTTAATTCCAAAAAATTTGGGGATATTAGTTTTAAAAGCAGCTCCATATCTTGCACAGCTTATTTAATTTTAATTATATACTTTAACCATTTATGTTAACCATTTATATTAAGTTATATATTTTAATCACTTTATGTGTGTATGATGTAATATGATGCAATATGAATTCTAACTGGTCTGAACAGGTCTGAACCTGTCTCAACATGTCTGAGTCAGATATATATGATGTACAGTCAGACACTGAATTAGTACTAGTCAGACGTTCAACATGGAAAGAATAATTATATTATTTATAGTAATCATCATTATTTGTATTACACTCTAGCTGTGAAACATATGATTTTTTAATTAATGTCACCTGATTTATTTATCTGTACTGCTAATATTATGGGTAATATTTAAATAAAAACACTATGTTATAATTGAAAAAAGTATTTTATTTCCTTTACATATTTTCCTTTACATATTTTAATAATTTTTGCACGTTAACAATACTGCAAACACTTAGCCTATTCCTATGCGATCGACAGCAATACATTGATTTTTTAAAATTAGGACATTGATAATCAAGCTCTAAATTAATAACATTATCAAAAAATTTAGACAGGTAAGTACATTTTTGACTGCCTTTCACGTATACAATATCTGCAGGTAATTTTTTTAATATAGCCGGTAATTCACTTAAGTCACTTTCGCCACTACCATACGGAATTCCGTGGTAATTGTTTTCCAACCATCGCACTTGTTTTTGGGAGGTTGAACTAAGATTGTGAAATGGGGTCGGCGGTTTGAATACGTGGTAAAGTAGATTTATTCCATCATACGTAGCAGCAAGTTCTTTCGGAGTAAAGTCGGGAGCGTTGAATCCTTGGATGTCGATGAATACTGCCCTAGGAGGTGGGGGCGGAATGTGTTTCAAGAGAACTGGAGCTAATATTTTTTCCATATCATGAACCCTCTTCATGAACCGCTGCCTATCGTTTGCTTCCTGCACCCAGTTTGCTGTATTATCATCTTCTTCCAACACATACATGAAAGTGACGGGCACTAAATCGAAGCACACTTTTTCAGCCATCTTAAATTATTTTTCTAACTATCCCGGATAACGGTGTATACTCGACAATTGAATCGCTCAGAATGAGACAATAAGCGCGAGTATTGTCTTTAAATATTTCTGAAGCTTCCATCTCAATGCGCAGGTCCACTGTTGATGACTTTACGCTTTCGTTTTGTTTGGATACATCAAATACGAATAATGAATAATCTTTAAAATTCGTAAATGAGAAATGAGGTCTATTTGTATGATTGTAATAACTCTGCTGAAATTGGCAGTACATGTTGTATACAGTTAAGTAATCATTATTTCCAAAATCCAAATTTAAGTGATCATATGGATAAGATTCCGAGTTCAGGTAAATTCTTATGTTTCTTATATTGCTGTTATCAAACATTGAAGCATCAGCATTAGCGACCCCCTTTTTATTTTCTTGGAAAGCGATAATTATGTATCGGGGCTTCTCCAAACTGCTTGAGGTTTTTACGGCCCATATATCATCTCTAGATTTTTTCATGGTTGGTAGTTCATGCAATTCCCATTTTCGAAATGGAATTAATATATTTGGATCGTTTTTAATCTGCTCAAACATTTGTAATTTTAATTCATCATTCAGTTGAATGTGTGGTACCCGCCATTCAATTTTATTAAGTTTAAATTTAATTTGGGCAACAACCGCATCATCATCATCATCACATTTGAAACAATTCACGTCACTGGAGGATCGCAACAAGACCAATTCCTGTTTTACATTGATTATTAACTCAGCAAATCCCATTAAACACTTTAACGGTATTTGTGCATAAAATTTCTTGTTTGGAAAAAATGTTTTTATGTGACCAGTCTTAGCCCATCCAGAAATACCGAGCACTTTCATGTTTTCTGAATCATCATATGAAACATATCCTTTTAGAGTACTAGTAATTCCCAAGTCCCTGGTTCGATCGACTTCTATACCGTTTAGTTCATATCTAATTTCCTCAAATAGGAAAGCGAACGCGTTTGTAACTAACTCAAATTTTTTACCCTGAGTTAAATTGTATTCAACTTCCCCGCTCAAGTAAATGTAACTGTCTGCTGGACAGGTATAAATATCTTGATTTTGTATTGTTATCCTTATCTCATCGCTGTTTCCAAAGTTTGTAGCTCTAGGTTGATATGTGTGATACTGATATTTGACAATTCTCTCGTCGTAGTGGACTTTATCGAACACACCAATTTTATCCATTATATTTAATTTTATAACCGAGAGAAGTTAATTTAGCAAGACTGATACGTGTCACTTCTTTGGGCGATGAACTCAAAGTGATGGTCTTTAGGTGTGCACCCCCCTTTTTATCAAAAACAATACCCATCACAACGTCTTTAATTCGAGTCTAACCAAAATGTGTTCTCCTCTAAAATTTACAAACTCGCCTTCTTGGTCAACAATTCTCAGCGTTATATTATCAATCCTATCTCGAGTGTTTACAGGTAAATATAAAATATTTTTCGGCTCTATATTTATAGCAAAACCTGGATCAACAGATGGACTAAACTCAAACAAGGTGTGTGACAAGTTACTGTCATAATAAGCACCGCTAGTAATATTGCACTCGATTCTTATACTATTAACTTTAATTATTTGCACGGGTAAATCAGATGTATGCAGCGTCCCCGATTTTAGAATTTTATTTCCAGAAAATCCTAATAATTTTCCAATAGTGCCTTTATGCGATGAAAAATCAATATCGTATTTACTTTTAATTTCACTTTTTAGCGTATTATTATTAGGTTTAAGTGATAACACTTTATCAGCTTCCGTTTGTGCCGCTTCACTTATCAACAGCTGACGTTGTAAATATGATTCAATGTCATTAATTTCGTACGATCCCGTTGGAATTGAGATTATTTGATTTTTCCCATAAATAAATTTATTGTTCCGGTCCTCTTCAATATTCGGAATTGAATTATATGTATGCAATCCTATTAATCCTAAACAATACTGACGACTCGGATCAAGTTCAATCGGTGGATAATAGTTTACAGAGAGCACACTACTTACACCTTGTAGGGTAAAGGTCTGAGACATGACTAAGACATCTTTACTATATCATCTTTATTTATACAAAAATTCTAAGCACAAATGTCCACAGTTGTAAGAACCAAAGTTTTGATATTGATCATGATTATATTTTATATGACAATTATTAAAATATTTAATCACTTCTAGAGGTGGTGATAAATTTCCGAAACTATCAAAGTAGCGAACAGTATCTCCAGCCTTTTTATAAGCCACCCAATGCGTTCCTAATCCATCCTTGGAATCCATATTAATAATACCTGCTTCTCTATAATGAGGTTTTGATGGTAGCGCATCACGCATAAACACTCCTCTAAAATGTTTAACGTTTCTAGCCCTATTTAGCAAATCGACATCGGTTAGGGCGCGGTTGGGTAGCGATTTCATTAGTTTTTTGACTTGTGTTGTTGTTTGAGAAAGAGGCCCATACCTTTACGATATGGTTTTAAAAATAATCCTTTCCCTGGTTTACCAAGAGCAATAGCCTCCATCGTTTTATTGTGCCTTTCAGCTTCCGCAAGTTTTGATCGTGCATCTTTAGCACTATTCACAGCTTTGGCAATACCAGCAGCACCCCCGGCCAAGGTTCCGAGGGCGCTCAATCCGGCAAAAATTGGAATTAGTGGTAGAATTCCGCCCTGTTTTGGAATGGGGATAATTCTCGGAGCTCTAATTTTTTTCTTACCACCAACCTCTCGAATAGCAATCTTTGCTGCAGATAATGCAATCTTACTACCCTCTTTAACACCGCCAGGCTTATCGATTTTTCGTTTAAATCGCTTAATAGCTTTTCGAGCCTTCATAACTACTCCACTCTTTTTCTCTTAGCTTTCATCACGTTCGTAACTGTCCACGCTGCTGCTTTTTCCCCGAATTTAGCGTCCTTTGCTTTTATCCTAGTCCAAGCAGCCTCCTCCAACACCTTATCAGCTTTATGTCCCTCGCTTAAGTCCTTATGTGTAGAGTAAGCAATGTCGTGCTGTCTACAGGCGGCGTCTAGGGGATTAATGCCGGGGTCGCCTCTTTTTAGCCGGTTTTCTAACTTGGTCCCCGGGCCACAATACTGATAGCCGGGTATGTGTGCTTCGAACGGGAGCTTATTGATCAATGAGTTGATGATACCTCTACCGCTGTAAGTCATCATTTGAAAGTTACTTGGAATTGGTGGGCTATATATACCCTTAGCTGAAGTCACTGGTGTTAGTACAATGAGGGTTGTCAAACAGAAACCATCACTACCAGTATCAAATTTAGATAAGTGGGTGGGCGAGGGATTCAAAAATAAAATCCTGAGACATGGCGATCTACTACCTAATTCAATTAGAGCACTTATTTGCGGACCATCAAATTGCGGTAAATCAAATGTAATGCTATCGCTCCTGTTCAATGAAAACGGTTTAAGGTTTGAGAACGTTTACATTTACTCCAAGTCACTATATCAACCTAAATACATATTTTTGCAAAAAACGATAGATGTTATGCCTGAAATTGAATATTTTCCATATAGAGAGAACGCTGAAATTATAAGTCCTGAGGACGCGAAAGAGCATTCAGTTTTCATATTCGATGATGTCGCTTGTGACAAACAAGACAAAATCCGAGAATATTTCAGTATGGGTAGACATAATAATATAGATTCCTTCTATCTTTGTCAGACTTATACTAGAATTCCTAAACATTTAATACGGGATAATGCTAATTTTATAATATTATTTAAACAAGATGATCTCAACTTGAAGCATGTGTACGCTGATCACGTGAGCAGTGACATGACCTTTGAGAAATTTAAGTCTTTATGTGTAGAGTGCTGGAAAGAAAAATTCGGTTTCATTACTATTCATAAAGACTCGGAGGAAGGTAGATATCGGAAAGGTCTTGATCAGTATATAATACTGAAGTAATCAGAGTTTGTGGTAGTGCTAAAACAGCTGTGCAAAGATACAGACCTGTTTTTAATAACAGCTACCTGATTTGGAATAACAGCTACCTGTCTTGGAATAACAGCTACCTGTCTTGGAATAACAGCTACCTGATTTGGAATAACAGCTACCTGATTTGGAATAACAGCTACCTGATTTGGAATAACAGCTACCTGTCTTGGAATAACAGCTACCTGTCTTGGAATAACAGCTACCTGATTTGGAATAACAGCTACCTGATTTGGAATAACAGCTACCTGTCTTGGAATAACAGCTACCTGATTTGGAATAACTGCTACCTGTCTTGGAATAACTGCTACCTGTCTCCGGTGAAATGGCTGATGTTAAAAGAAAAATATTATCAATTCAAATGGCTATTAGGAATAAAGTATTAGCTCTGAAATTAAACCGTAATGAAAATGATGAGAGGTTAGAAAAATTGTACAAACCAATCACGGAGCCTTTAAAATCAATCATAAAAACTCAAGAAGAGGTGAATTTATCATTGATAAAGCCGGAATTAATACCCGCCTCTACACCTAATACGTCGCCCGTTAGGGGGAATTTTAAGAAGGTGCAAGTTCCGAGACGGTTAGAATCCTCTACGCCTAATATGTTGCCCACCAGCGGGAATTTTAGGGAGGCGCACATTCCGAGGCGGTTGGAATTTTTAGGAGACGAAGAAGTTTTTGAGCGAGATCCAAATGAGTCTTCATCACTTAGAGATATTACCCCCGCAGCAGAACCTCCTTCTGAAGAAATAGATAGGTTTTTAGATTCCTTTGCACCTATACCCAGACAATATATTGAAGAATTAATACACGCTGGTGGTGATGATTTTGATAATGTCTTTGGTGTAACTTTCAATCCTGCAAATGCAAAGTTTAGAATCGGCAAAACAGACATTGATCTAGATGGAAATGATTTAATTATTGCCAATGTACGTTATACCGGTACGGTGGGTTTATACGAATTACTCTTTAGAAAGGATCCTACAGCTTACCGGCCTGAAGATGAGAGAAATTACATCGATATTCTGAAGAGAACGAATACTTTACACCGCGATTGTGATCCCACAAAACAGATAAGGGGCAATCCATCTCACAAATATAGAGCGATCATAAAACCCTTGCTAGATAAATATGCATCATCGATTCCTCGCCCTTCATCGATTCCCCGTCCTGCTACTCGCGCAAAATCTGCTCAAGGCGAAGGATTCGATTCAAAAATGATCGTTGATGAAAAGCCTCACCGTTACACATATTGGGATGATCCTAATGAATTGGTTGATCGCTTATGGTTGCTGCATGCTTCGCGACGTGCAGGAAATACTTCTCACGATAATGAAATTGCTTCAATCGAAGAGGAGTTACGTGAAGCTAATTTAATCTATTAGCACGTACTTACCATCTTATTTTTACAATGAGTGTTGAGAAGTTTGGACGTCATTCTAGCAAATCTTTAGCTGGTGCTCGCGGCCCTCCTGGCCCGGGGTTTGCATTTACACCAGATGGACATTTTGATCTGGCAAGAAAACGTTTAAAACGTGCGCTAACGCCTGAAGAACCTGAAGATGTTGCTACAAAGCAATATGTTGACAAAAATTATGGAGTTATTGAAAATATATTGAAACAAAATGCTGCCCTATTTAAAAAAGTTTTTACTGATGTTGATAAGAAAATTTTAACCGTAAAAGACTCATTAGAAAGAGTCATAAACACAAAAACGAAACCTATGCAAGAATTATTACTTAAAACCTTCAATGACATAAAATATTTACAGGGTTCTGTATACAAAAATCATGATGAGGTGAAACAAGTGAGCGAGGAGCACGAGAAAAAAATTAATACCGCTGCAACTCATCTCGAGGAACTGATTACAATAAACATTGCTTACGTTTTAAAGCAGGCTGAAGAAATTAGAAATAAAAATGATGTCGCTCATAAGGAAATTTTGGACAGATTACAAATTTATGAAAAGACATTAAAAGATGTTGTTCTGAACTTGAACATCATTGCTAAAAACGTTTCGAAACCTAGAGGAGGTTCTCAATGAGTAAAATTAAGGCTGATATAGTTAAAGAACTACACAAGCCGGCTCGTGTAAAATTTCCTCGCCGTCGGACAATTATTAAAGGATTGGATGATTTGTGGCAAGCTGATTTGGCCGAGTTTGGACTTTATGCAAGAGTATACTTATGAAGGATGGTCGAGCTCCTAAAAATTTGCAAACTGACCAAGGAAAAGAATTTTACAACGGTCAGTTCCAGACTTTAATGAAAAAACATGAAATTAATCATTATACAAACAAACAAACAAAATATAAAACATTCGAAGCTAAAAGTAAATACAGAGTCGATAATAGGAAATAATGAAGACAGTAATCAAGTAGTATATAAAGAAGAACGAAAATCATGGTTCTATATCGGAAAATTCAAACTTGACTACTCAGAAAAAGAGCTGAAAATAATCCTGCAGAATATTTCACGAAATATACCTAGTATAATTGAAACTTTTGAAAAAAATGACACACTAGCAGGTGTAAAGTATAAGTATTTTAAGTTAGGAGTTCCGGAGAAGTATAGAAACGAAATATGTGACCCGGATGTATGGCCGTCGGGCATCAAGATAACCAAATTTCGTTTTTTTCGACCCCAACAAAGCAGACGGGAAATGTTTAAAAAAAGGCCTAGTAGTAACACCCAACAATGAAACCAAGAATGTTCTAAAAATTATGCATCAGAATATCCGTAGTGCATTTAATAAAATGGACGAACTAGAATTAATACTAGAAGACATCAAACCGAACATAATCTGCCTTACTGAAACATGGAGTAAAGCTAATAATATAGATCTTATTACCCTAAATGGATACCAACAAGTAACCCACTTTACACGTAAAACCAGAGAACATGGAGGAACAATGATTCTGACAGATGGCTCGTTCACATGCAAACAACATAATGTAAGCAAATTCTCCATTGAATCTACAATAGAATGCGCAGCATGCTCAATTGATGTGGATAGGCAGAAAATATGTCTAATGTCAATTTATCGGCCACCAAGCGGTGATATGAACATATTCTTCACTAATATATCTGATATGATCCAAGAAGCTCAAAATACGCATAAATATATTATCTTATGTGGTGACTTAAACATAGATCTTTTAAAAGATACCACAAATAAGAACATGTTAGTGGACCTATTTGCACAATTTGGGATTATAAATAAACTGAAGGAACCAACTAGAATTGTAAACACGGAAACAGGAACATCTGCAACGCAAATTGACTATCTAGTTGCAAATATGGAATACCAGTGCATAAATGCTGATCTTAGACTATCCGACCATTATGCACAAGTGATGACTCTCACTAACAATTTACAAAACAATTCAACAAAAACGGTTGACACAGTAACGTCCAGACAAATTAAAGAGTCAAATATAAATGAATTTAGAACTCATTTACAGAAAGTGAATTGGGAAAAAAGACTAACGTCCATGGACATAAATAACGCGTTTTCTGAATTCCACGATGAATTTATTCACCTTTTCAGAATGTCATGTCCAATCGTTAAAAAAAAGAAACAACATACTAAAAACAGGTGGCTTACCCAAGCGGTCAAGGATTCTGCTGCAAAGTTGAAAGGTTTATATAATTTATTAAAAATATTCCCGGAGTCTCCAGAACTGAGGGAAAATTATAAAACCGACAAAAAAACACACAAAAAGCTAATAGCCCAAACTAAACGAGAGTACCATGACAAGGCAATTCTGCGTTCAGTCCATAAACCTAAAAAAATATGGGAATTGGTAAGGAAGGAAATGGGCAAAGTAAAAGACATTAAGCCGTTGAACATCAAAAACACAGACGGAGAAGCAACGACAAACCCATACGAAGTAGCAGAAATATTTGCCAAATACTTCTCTACAATTGCTGATAAAAAACTAGAAGAACGTTTAGGAAACATGCGCTCTACAAATGCAACAACATGTCCAATTATTTCACATACACTTTTTTTAAGACCTGTAACCCCTCTTGAAATAAATAATATCATAACATCATTAAATAATAAAACCAGCTCGGGAAAAGATGAGATATCAGCAGCTGTTATTAAAGAGGTTAAAGACCAATTAATAGAGCCACTAACTATATTAATTAATCTGGCATTCCAAAGTGGCAAATTCCCTAATGTACTGAAGGTTGCAAAAGTGATACCTGCATTCAAAAAAGGCGACGAAGAAGACGTAGAAGACTATCGTCCAATCGCAGTACTCAACACCATCTCAAAAATATTGGAAATAGCTATTTCAAACAGGCTCTGGGAATTTATTAACCAATACAAATTAATTGGAGAAAATCAGCATGGATTCAGAGAGAAGAAGTCAACAGAAACAGCGACAATAAAACTCGTAGAAGAAATCACCAAACACATCGACGCGGGAAGATGGGTTGTTGGTTTGTTTTATGACTTTACGCGAGCCTTCGATACCGTCGACGTAAGGTTTGTCCAAGAAAAACTGTTCGCGTTAGGCATCCGGGGAAATGCTTTAAATCTAATAGTGTCGTTTTTAACAGACAGACAGTTATACGTGCGCGTAAACAAGTGTGACTCCAGTGAATACCATATTACAAAAGAAGTAGTCCAAGGATCAACCCTGGGACCTTTGTTATTCATATTATTTATTAATGACATTCAAGAAAACATAACAAGTGGCTACGTGATTAACTACGCTGATGATACTTCCGTAATAGTCAACGCATCCTCGGAACAGGAATTGACCGACAAAATCGAACAGACCAACAATCAAATAACTACGTGGTGTTCTAGAAATAATTTACTTATAAACAACAGTAAAACTGTAACTATTAATTTTTACAACAGAAAATCTAAGACTAAAGTTCACTGCGCCTCTGATGGCGTTAAATTTCTGGGCTCTTTTGTGGACCAACAACTAACCTGGAAAGTTCAAGTAAATAACATTTGCGAAAAAATAAGCAAATCATTCTACGCTATTTTAAAACTAAGGCAACATTTTTCTACGGAAATATTGATAAATATTTACTACTCTTTAGTGCACTCACATCTGAGCTATAATATACTAGCCTGGGGGAGAACGAATTTAAATAATTTTAATAGATTGTTCGTGTTGCAAAAGCGAATAATCCGCTTAATTTTCAACATAAAACGAACCGAATCATGTCGCGACACTTTTAAAAAACATGGAATTCTTACCCTCGCTGGTATATATATACTCAAAGCAGCCTTATATGCACATGGTAACATCAAATCATTCAATAGAAACGGTACTAATCACCACTACCAGACCCGCAATGCAGCAAGCATAAAACTGCCCAAACATCATAGCACATTTCTCGAAAAATCAACAGTTTATTCCTGCGGAATAATTTACAACAAAATTCCTGATGCGCTTAAGACACTAACTCATAAACGATTTAAAGAGAGTTTTAAAAAAATTCTCATTGAGAGGTGCTTTTATACTATAGCAGAATTTATAGCGCAATAATCATGAACATGTTTTTAATATGTTTTGTATGTTTGTAACATTTTATGTTATTATTACGTTTATCTCATAGATAATCTTTATTGTATTATATATTGACGTTCGCACCCACAACATGTACTTCTTTTTTGTGTACAGCATGTATATTGTGGCATAGTGAATAAAGCTTTTATTATTATTATTATTATTATTCTACGTATACGATTATGAAAGCCTCGATGGCTGAATGCGTAATTCGAACTATTAAAGAAAAACTTTATCGCGCCTTTAGTCTGAATGGAAAATACCGCTGGCTAAGTATTCTGGATCAGATCACAGATGACTACAACAATCGTAAACATGGTACGACAGGAATGCGACCCTCTGACGTCACAAAAGAAAAGGAGAAACAGTTATTAAATTCGGTTTATTCACATATTAAAATCGCTGGACTTGTAAAATTTCGCGTGGGTGACGTGGTTAGGATAAGTAAACAAAAAGCGCTTTTCGATAAGGGGTATACACCAAGCTGGTCTACGGAATTGTTTAAAATTATGAAAGTTAAAATATCGAACCCCACAACTTACCTACTTCAAGATATGCGAGATGCACCAATTACTGGAGCATTTTACGGTGAAGAGCTTCAAAAGGCTAAACATTCGGACGTATATTTGGTGGAAAAAGTTTTGCGGAGGAAAGGTGGCAAGGTCTACGTTAAGTGGTTAGGATTGGACAAGTCCCATAATAGCTGGATAAATAAATCTAATATTGCATAACATTTAAATAAATACTAGTATTGTAATACATTGTTTTTTATTTTTTATAACCTCTACATAGAAAACATATTGTACTTATTATAATAAATAATATTACTGCTGCTATTGCGCAAAATGATATCCACATGCTGAGAGAAATTTGCTCGAAATCATCCAACATCATTGGATGAGTAAAATTCCTACTATCCTCTAAATTGCGCTGAATTGGAGGCCCCATATATACATATCGGACAGCGCCTCCTTGGTGGGGGTGGGCCATCTACCTGATCTGGTCCAGTGTTGTGATGTTCGTAGCAGGGGAGTCTCTCTTCTGCTTGCTGTTTGTATTCAGCCGGTAGTGCTTCCCAAATTCTTGCAAGTTGAATCCCTTCGACTTGATTTAAGTAATAAATCGGAAGATATTTCACATGATTCAGCACCAACAGCTTATCATAAAATGCCTCAATGGCGGCGTCTACTTGGTTTTCCATTCTTACTTTGTCAAGGTGTGATTGATACTGATTAATATTTACCATTACACTTAATATAATTACAAAAAGGTGGGGGTAATAAAAACATTTCGTATAAGAATTATATTTTATTGAAATATTCTCCTAATTTCGAAATCCATACAGATTTTGTTGTAATAAATATGCAAACATTCCAACATTAAGTATGCATTTTGGGAGGATATTATTGTTAATACATTCATATATAAATCTCCATCTAATTTTAAACATGATGATAAAATTAAATTATAGTATGAATAAAAATCTAGAGCTTTCAGCTCGCCCAACTTATGATTAATCACTTTTTTCATATCGAATAAATTTCCGACAGTTTCTTCGGACACCACAACGCTCAATTCGCGCTGCTCGATCCATATCGCCATGATGTCTCGATACTCGTTCTTGGTGATCTTGTGATCGCCGATGGTGATGGGCCCCTGCATCTCTGTGATGTTGATTGCAGAAAACTGGTTCCATTCCTCCTCGGTAAAGAAGACACATGTATGGGCGCCCCAGATTTTCACAAATGGGGTGAAATTAGCTGTTGGGCTGATTCCGATGCTCACGTTCTTTGTTGCAGACTTGTTGAGGGGATAAGTTGATTGCCCCAGAAGAGTCCTCTCCCTCTTCACTGCCGCATCATAGTTTCGGATTTCTTTTTCTAGAGGATCCTGGAACGTAGCACTTTCAATTGCAGGAGCACTTTCAATTGTAGGAGATGACATCTTGATTGCTCTATGGTGACTCGAATGATCGGTCTCTCGAGCGATTTACAATTTATGGTAACCTCCCCACCCCACACTTTTATAGATTCTGCGCACTATAGGACTTGTCATCAAAACTCACTTATGGATTTAGGATTTCCTGTTTTATCCCACGAAATCTGAACTCCTTACGTCGCGCCTGTTCATTTGATATTTTGCTGATGTGTGCTATTTTGGTCCTCTGGCGATGAAACTTGAGCACAACGTCCGTTCATTCTTACGGGCTAGCTCAATTTCAAAATGTGCAAAGTCAGGATTGAACAAGTTTAATCCTGTTATTTTGCTGATGCGTGCTGTTTCAGTCCGCTGGCGATGAAACTTGAGATAGGCATGCGTTATTCGGCACGCCCGTTCATTTGATATTTTGCTGATGCTTGCTGTTTCGGTCCGTCGGCGATGAAACTTGAGCACAACGTCTGGTCTGTTATCCAAGTTACCGATTTCGATTGCAACCTTGAGCACTTTTTACACAAATTGTCAATTTTTCGAAACGTCTCACCAACTCGTTGTTTATAATTTTTCGCAATTCAAGGTCTCTCCGCAGTTTTTCGATTGTCTTTTCTAATTTGAGAATTTTCATCGAAACAATACTTCCACTTTTACGCAAAAACTTGCGGTTATTAATCACACTTCTAAGATCATGCATCGCGTTACAATAAAGATGAATTCATAATAACTGCTCGTTATATTCGAGGATGATGAAATAACTAGCACTTTCAACCAATCAGATTGCCGAATCAGATTTCAAAACGTGCAAAGTAGATATCTACACCAAATCCGACGAGTCGTTACGGATATATTCACATATAAATAAAGCTATTAGGTTGGCACTAAATTTTGGTGAACAGTTGGCACTTTTGTAAAACTTTAAGTCGACCCCACCTTTTGAATTTCCCGCTTTAGAACTTTGGCTGGCGCTGAACTTTGGATTTAAATTTCCCGCCACGAACTTGAACTTAAAGCTGGACAGCGTTCCATTCCAGGGTGAAACCGGATGGAATTCTCGGAAACCGGATGCCTTTTCGGCAACACTGTAGAACTTCCAAGCTCCGCTGTTGGCATTTTATTCCCCTAGATTTTGAATTTCCCGCAATTAAATTTTTGAATTTCCCACTTTTAGAACTTTGGCTGGCGCTGAACTTTGGATTTAAATTTCCCGCCACGAACTTGAACTTAAAGCTGGACAGCGTTGCCATTCCAGGGTGAAACCGGATGGAATTCTCGGAAACCGGATGCCTTTTCGGCAACACTGTAGAACTTCCAAGCTCCGCTGTCGGCATTTTATTCTCCTAGATTTTGAATTTCCCGCAATTAAATTTTTGAATTTCCCGCTTTAGAACTTTGGCTGGCGCTGAACTTTGGATTTAAATTTCCCGCCACGAACTTGAACTTAAAGCTGGACAGCGTTGCCATTCCAGGGTGAAACCGGATGGAATTCTCGGAAACCGGATGCCTTTTCGGCAACACTGTAGAACTTCCAAGCTCCGCTGTTGGCATTTTATTCCCCTAGATTTTGAATTTCCCGCAATTAAATTTTTGAATTTCCCACTTTTAGAACTTTGGCTGGCGCTGAACTTTGGATTTGAATCCCCCGCCACGAACTTGAACTTAAAGCTCGGCAGCGTTGCCATTCCGGGGTGAAACCGGATGGAATTCCCGGAAACCGGATGCCTTTTCGGCAACACTGTAGAACTTCCAAGCTCCGCTGTTGCCACTTTATTCCCCCAGATTTTGAATTTCCCGCCACTAAAATCCCCCAGATTTTGACAGTTGGTGAACATTTTGAGTTGAAAATCCCCCAGATTTGAATTTTTCCACCCCGAAATCCCCCAGATTTGAATTTTTCCACCCCGAAATCCCCCAGATTTGAATTTTTCCACCCTAAAATCCCCCAGATTTGAATTTTTTCACCCTAAAATCCCCCAGATTTGAATTTCCCGCCACTAAATTGGCAGCCATTTTGGCGTACAGCGTTGCCATTTTCACTTCCGGTTTTCCGGGATCACTTCCGGGATCACTTCCTGTCCCCGAATCGGCTATTATTCTCTACTACAAATAGTGTTCAGAATGGGATTCTAGACTCAAAAAAATTAAATTTAATCGTTTTTCGGCGTTTCCAGCAGTTGTCCGAACGATTTACATCAAAAGAAATTTTGCTTGTCTCAGTTTCTGTAAGTCTCACAAATAATTTATATAACAAAATAGTGTTCAGAATGGGATTCTAGACTCGAAAAAAAACGAAAATAAATTTTTGGAGAAAAATTAAATTTAATCGTTTTTCGGCGTTTCCAGCAGTTGTCCGAACGGTTTACATCAAAAGAAATTTTGCTTGTCTCAGTTTCTGTAAGTCTCACAAATAATTTTTATAACAAAATAGTGTTCAGAATGGGATTCTAGACTAAAAAAAAAACGAAAATAAATTTTTGAAGAAAAATTAAATTTAATCGTTTTTCGGCGTTTCCAGCTGTTGTCCGAACGATTTACATCAGAAGAAATTTTGCTTGTCTCTGTTTCTGTAAGTCTCTCTAATAATTTTTATAACCAAATAGTGTTCAGAATGCGATTCTTGACTCGAAAAAAAACGAAAATAAATTTTTGGAGAAAAATTAAATTTAATCGTTTATCGGCGTTTCCAGCAGTTGTCCGAACGGTTTACATCAAAAGAAATTTTGCTTGTCTCAGTTTCTGTAAGTCTCACAAATAATTTTAATAATAAAATTGTGTTCAGAATGTGATTCTGGACTCGAAAAAAAACGAAAATAAATTTTTGAAGAAAAATTAATTTTAATCGTTTTTCGGCGTTTCCAGCAGTTGTCCGAACGATTTACATCAAAAGAAATTTTGCTTGTCTCAGTTTCTGTAAGTCTCACAAATAATTTTTATAACAAAATAGTGTTCAGAATGGGATTCAAGACTTGAAAAAATCCAAAAATTCATTTTTGAAGAAAATATAAATTTAATCGTTTTCAGTTTCTGTAAGTCTCACAAATAATTTTTATGAACAAATAGTGTTCAGAATGGGATTCTGGACTCGAAAAAAAACGAAAATAAATTTTTGAAGAAAAATTAAATTTAATCGTTTGTCGGCGTTTCCAGCAGTTGTCCGAACAATTTACATCAAAAGAAATTTTGCTTGTCTCAGTTTCTGTAAGTCTCACAAATAATTTTTATGAACAAATAGTGTTCAGAATGGGATTCTAGACTCAAAAAAAACGAAAATAAATTTTTAAAGAAAAATTAAATTTAATCGTTTTTCGGCGTTTCCAGCAGTTGTCCAAACGATCAACATCAGAAGAAATTTTGCTTGTCTCAGTTTCTGTAAGTCTCACAAATAATTTTTATAACAAAATAATGCTCAGAATGGGATTCAAGACTTGAAAAAATACAAAAATTAATTTTTGAAGAAAATATAAATTTAATCGTTTTCAGTTTCTGTAAGTCTCACAAATAATTTTTATGAACAAATGGTGTTCAGAATGGGATTCTAGACTCAAAAAAAAAACGAAAATAAATTTTTGAAGAAAAATTAAATTTAATCGTTTTCCGGCGTTTCCAGCAGTTGTCCGAACGATTTACATCAAAAGAAATTTTGCTTGTCTCAGTTTGAGTAAGTCTCACAAATAATTTATATAACAAAATAGTGTTCAGAATGGGATTCTAGACTCGAAAAAAAACGAAAATAAATTTTTGGAGAAAAATTAAATTTAATCGTTTTTCGGCGTTTCCAGCAGTTGTTCGAGCGGTTTACATCAAAAGAAATTTTGCTTGTCTCAGTTTCTGTAAGTCTCACAAATAATTTTTATAACAACAGAGTGTTCAGAACGGGATTCTAGACTCGAAAAAAAACGAAAATAATTTTTTGAAGAAAAATTAAATTTAATCGTTTTCGGCGTTTCGAGCAGTTGTCCGAACGATTTACATCAGAAGAAATTTTGCTTTTCTCAGTGTCTGTAAGTCTCACTAATAATTTTTATAACCAAATAGTGTTCAGAATGGGATTCTAGACTCGAAAAAAAAACGAAAATAAATTTTTGGAGAAAAATTAAATTTAATCGTTTTTCGGCGTTTCCAGCAGTTGTCCGAACGGTTGACATCAAAAGAAATTTTGCTTGTCTCAGTTTTTGTAAGTCTCACAAATAATTTTTATGAACAAATAGTGTTCAGAATGGGATTCTGGACTCGAAAAAAAACGAAAATAAATTTTTGAAGAAAAATTAAATTTAATCGTTTATCGGCGTTTCCAGCAGTTGTCCGAACAATTTACATCAAAAGAAATTTTGCTTGTCTCAGTTTCTGTAAGTCTCACAAATAATTTTTATGAACAAATAGTGTTCAGAATGGGATTCTAGACTCAAAAAAAAAACGAAAATAAATTTTTAAAGAAAAATTAAATTTAATCGTTTTTCGGCGTTTCCAGCAGTTGTCCAAACGATCAACATCAAAAGAAATTTTGCTTGGCTCTGTTTCTGTAAGTCCCACAAATAATTTTTATAACAAAATATTGCTCAGAATGGGATTCAAGACTTGAAAAAATACAAAAATTAATTTTTGAAGAAAATATAAATTTAATCGTTTTCAGTTTCTGTAAGTCTCACAAATAATTTTTATGAACAAATAGTGTTCAGAATGGGATTCTAGACTCGAAAAAAAACGAAAATAAATTTTTGGAGAAAAATTAAATTTAATCGTTTTTCGGCGTTTCCAGCAGTTGTCCGAACGGTTTACATCAAAAGAAATTTTGCTTGTCTCAGTTTGAGTAAGTCTCACAAATAATTTATATAACAAAATAGTGTTCAGAATGGGATTCTAGACTCGAAAAAAAACGAAAATAAATTTTTGGACAAAAATTAAATTTAATCGTTTTTCGGCGTTTCCAGCAGTTGTCCGAACGGTTTACATCAAATGAAATTTTGCTTGTCTCAGTTTCTGTAAGTCTCACAAATAACGTTTATAACAAAATAGTGTTCAGAATGGGATTCTAGACTCGAAAAAAACGAAAATAAATTTTTGAAGAAAAATTAAATTTAATCTTTTTTCGGCGTTTCCAGCAGTTGTCCGAACGATTTACATCAGAAGAAATTTTGCTTGTCTCAGTTTCTGTAAGTCTCACTTATAATTTTTATAACCAAATAGTGTTCAGAATGGGATTCTAGACTCGAAAAAAAAACGAAAATAAATTTTTGGAGAAAAATTAAATTTAATCGTTTTTCGGCGTTTCCAGCAGTTGTCCGAACGGTTGACATCAAAAGAAATTTTGCTTGTCTCAGTTTTTGTAAGTCTTACATATAATTTTTATGAACAAATAGTGTTCAGAATGGGATTCTGAACTCGAAAAAAAACGAAAATAAATTTTTGAAGACAAATTTAATTTAATCGTTTTTCGGCGTTTCCAGCAGTTGTCCGAACGATTTAAACGATTTACATCAAAAGAAATTTGGCTTGTCTCAGTTTCTGTAAGTCTCACTAATAATTTTTATAACAAAATAGTGTTCAGAATGTGATTCTGGACTCGAAAAAAAACGAAAATAAATTTTTGAAGAAAAATTAATTTTAATCGTTTTTCGGCGTTTCCAGGAGTTGTCGGAACGATTTACATCAGAAGAAATTTTGCTTGTCTCAGTTTCTGTAAGTCTCACAAATAATTTTTATAACAAAATAGTGTTCAGAATGGGATTCAAGACTTGAAAAAATCCAAAAATTCATTTTTGAAGAAAATATAAATTTAATCGTTTTCAGTTTCTGTAAGTCTTACAAATAATTTTTATGAACAAATAGTGTTTAGAATAGGATTCTGGACTCGAAAAAAAACGAAAATAAATTTTTGAAGAAAAATTAAATTTAATCGTTTATCGGCGTTTCCAGCAGTTGTCCGAACAATTTACATCAAAAGAAATTTTGCTTGTCTCAGTTACTGTAAGTCTCACAAATAATTTTTATAAACAAATAGTGTTCAGAATGGGATTCTAGACTCAAAAAAAAAAACGAAAATAGATTTTTGAAGAAAAATTAAATTTAATTGTTTTTCGGCGTTTCCAGCAGTTGTCCGAACGATCAACATCAGAAGAAATTTTGCTTGTCTCAGTTTCTGTAAGTCTCACAAATAATTTTTATAACAAAATATTGCTCAGAATGGGATTCAAGGCTTGAAAAAATAAAAAAATAATTTTTTGAAGAAAATATGAATTTAATCGTTTTCAGTTTCTGTAAGTCTCACAAATAATTTCTATGAACAAATAGTGTTTGTAATGTGATTCTAGCCTTAAAAGAATACAAAAATTATATTTTTAAGAAATATTAAACTTAATCGTTTTCAGCGTTTCCAGCAGTTGTACGAACGATTTACATCAAAAGAATTTTCGCTTGTCTCAGTTTCTAAGGGTCTCACAAATAATTTTTATAACCAAAAAATGTTCAGAAACGAATTCTGGACTTGAAAAAATACAAAAATAAATTTTTGAAGAAAATATAAATTTAACCGTTTTCAGTTTCTGTGAGTCTCACAAATAATTTTAATGAACAAATAGTGTTTAGAATGTGATTCTAGCCTTAAAAAATACAAAAAGTAATTTTTAAAGAAAAATTAAATTTAATCGTTTTTCTGCGTTTCCTGCAGTTGTACGAACAATTTACGTCTAAAGAAATTTTGCTTCTCTCAGTTTCTATTATCAAATAGTGTTCAGAATGGGATTCTAGACTTGAAAAAATACAAAAATAAATTTTTGAAGAAAAATTAAATTTAATCGTTTTTCGGAGTTTCCAGCAGTTGTACGAACGATTTACGTCAAACGATATTTTGCTTGTCTCTGGTTCTGTAAGTCTAACATATAATTTTAACAACCAAATAATTTTCAGAATGGGATTCTAGACTGGAAAAAATACAAAAATTAATTTTTGAAGAAAATATAAATTTAATCGTTTTCAGTTTCTGTAAGTCTCACAAATAATTTTTATGAACAAATAGTGCTTGTAATGTGATTCTAGCCTTAAAAGAATACAAAAATTATTTTTTTAAGAAAAATTAAACTTAATCGTTTTCAGCGTTTCCAGCAGTTGTACGAACGATTTACATCAAAATAATTTTCGCTTGTCTCAGTTTCTAAGGGTCTCACAAATAATTTTTATAACTAAAAAATGTTCAGAAATGCATTCTAGACTTGAAAAAATACAAAAATAAATTTTTGAATAAAATATAAATTTAACCGTTTTCAGTTTTTGTGAGTCTCACAAATAATTTTAATGAACAAATAGTGTTTAGAATGTGATTCTAGCCTTAAAAAATACAAAAAGTAATTTAAAAAAAAAATTAAATTTAATCGTTTTTCTGCGTTTTCTGCAGTTGTACGAACAATTTACGTCAAAAGAAATTTTGCTTGTCTCAGTTTCTATTATCAAATAGTGTTCAGAATAAGATTCTAGACTTGAAAAAATACAAAAATCAATTTTTGAAGAAAAATTAAATTTAATCGTTTTTCGGCGTTTCCAGCAGTTGTCCGATCGATTTACATCAAAAGAAATTTTGCTTGTCTCAGTTTGAGTAAGTCTCACAAATAATTTATATAACAAAATAGTGTTCAGAACGGGATTCTAGACTCGAAAAAAAAAAAATTTTGCTTGCCTTAGTTTCTGTAAGTCTTACAAATAAGTTTACTAACCAAAAAGTGTTCAGAATGGGATTCTGGACTTAAAAAAATACAAAAATAAATTTTTTAAGAAAATATAAATTTAATCGTTTTCTGTTTCTGTAGGTCTCACAAATAATTTTTATCAGCAAATAGTGTTCAGAATGGGATTCTTGACTTAAAAAAATACAAAAATTAATTTTTGAAGAAAAGATAAATTTAATCGTTTTCAGTTTCTATAAGTCTCGCAAATTATTTTTATAAACAAATAGTGTTTAGAATGTGATTCTAGGCTTAAAGAAATACAATAATAATTTTTTTAAAAAAAATTAATTTAATCGTTTTTCGGCATTTCCACCAGTTGTACGAACGATTCACATCACAAGAAATTTTGCTTGTCTCAGTCTCTGTGAGTCTCACAAATAATTTTAACAACCAAATAGTTATCAGAATGAGATTCTAGACTTGAAAAAATACAAAAATAAATTTTTGAAGAAAAATTAAATTTCATAATTTTTCGGCGTTTCCAGCAGTTGTACGAACGATTTACGTCAAAAGAAATTTTGCTTGTCTCAGTTTCTGTAAGCTTCACAAATAATTTTTATAACCAAATAGTGTTCAGAATGGGATTCTGGACTTGAAAAAATAAAAAAATAATTTTTTGAAGAAAATATGAATTTAATCGTTTTCAGTTTCTGTAAGTCTCACAAATAATTTCTATGAACAAATAGTGTTTGTAATGTGATTCTAGCCTTAAAAGAATACAAAAATTATATTTTTAAGAAATATTAAACTTAATCGTTTTCAGCGTTTCCAGCAGTTGTACGAACGATTTACATCAAAAGAATTTTCGCTTGTCTCAGTTTCTAAGGGTCTCACAAATAATTTTTATAGCTAAAAAATGTTCAGAAACGCATTCTAGACTTGAAAAAATACAAAAATAAATTTTTGAAGAAAATATAAATATAACCGTTTTCAGTTTTTGTGAGTCTCACAAATAATTTTAATGAACAAATAGTGTTTAGAATGTGATTCTAGCCTTAAAAAATACAAAAAGTAATTTTTAAAGAAAAATTAAATTTAATCGTTTTTCTGCGTTTCCTGCAGTTGTACGAACAATTTACGTCAAAAGAAATTTTGCTTGTCTCAGTTTCTATTATCAAATAGTGTTCAGAATGGGATTCTAGACTTGAACAAATACAAAAATAAATTTTTGAAGAAAAATTAAATTTAATCGTTTTTCGGAGTTTCCAGCAGTTGTACGAACGATTTACGTCAAACGATATTTTGCTTGTCTCTGGTTCTGTAAGTCTTACATATAATTTTAACAACCAAATAATTTTCAGAATGGGATTCTAGACTGGAAAAAATACAAAAATTAATTTTTGAAGAAAATATAAATTTAATCGTTTTCAGTTTCTCTAAGTCTCACAAATAATTTTTATGAACAAATAGTGTTTGTAATGTGATTCTAGCCTTAAATGAATACAAAAATTATTTTTTTAAGAAAAATTAAACTTAATCGTTTTCAGCGTTTCCAGCAGTTGTACGAACGATTTACATCAAAAGAATTTTCGCTTGTCTCAGTTTCTAAGGGTCTCACAAATAATTTTTATAGCTAAAAAATGTTCAGAAACGCATTCTAGACTTGAAAAAATACAAAAATAAATTTTTGAAGAAAATATAAATATAACCGTTTTCAGTTTTTGTGAGTCTCACAAATAATTTTAATGAACAAATAGTGTTTAGAATGTGATTCTAGCCTTAAAAAATACAAAAAGTAATTTTTAAAGAAAAATTAAATTTAATCGTTTTTCTGCGTTTCCTGCAGTTGTACGAACATTTTACGTCAAAAGAAATTTTGCTTGTCTCAGTTTCTATTATCAATCAGTGTTCAGAATAAGATTCTAGACTTGAAAAAATACAAAAATCAATTTTTGAAGAAAAATTAAATTTAATCGTTTTTCGGCGTTTCCAGCAGTTGTACGAACGATTTACGTCAAACGATATTTTGCTTGTCTCTGTTTCTGTAAGTCTTACATATAATTTTTACAACCAAATAATTTTCAGAATGGGATTCTAGACTGGAAAAAATACAAAAATTAATTTTTGAAGAAAATATAAATTTAATCGTTTTCAGTTTCTGTAAGTCTCACAAATTATTTTTATAAACAAATAGTGTTTAGAATGTGATTCATGCCTTAGAGAAATACAAAAATAAATTTTTGAAAAAAAAAATAAATTTAATCGTTTTTCGGCATTTCCATCAGTTGTACGAACGATTCACATCACAAGAAATTTTGCTTGTCTCAGTTTCTGTAATACTCACTTATAATTTTAACAACTAAATAGTTTTCAGAAAGAGATTCTCGACTTGAAAAAATACAAAAATAAATTTTTGAAGAAAAATTTAATTTGATCGTTTTTCGGCGTTTCCAGCAGTTGTACAAATGATTTACGTCAAAAGAAATTTTGCTTGTCTCAGTTTCTGTAAGCTTCACAAATAATTTTTACAACCAAATAGTGTTCAGAATGGGATTCTAGACTTGAAAAAATAAAAAAATAAATTTTTGAAGAAAATATAAATTTAATCGTTTTCAGTTTCTGTAAGTCTCACAAATAATTTTTATGAACAAATAGTGTTTAGAATGTGATTCTTGGCTTAAAAAAATACAAAAATAAATTTTTGAAGAAAATATAAATTATACCATTTTCAGTTTCTGTGAGTCTCACAAATAATTTTAATGAACAAATAGTGTTTAGAATGTGATTCTAGCCTTAGAGAAATACAAAAATAATTAAAAAAAAAAAAAATTTAATCGTTTATCGGCATTTCCACCAGTTGTACGAACGATTCACATCACAAGAAATTTTGCTTGTCTCGGTTTCTGTAAGTCTCACAAATAATTTTAACAACCAAATGGTTTTCAGAAAGGGATTCTCGACTTGAAAAAATACAAAAATAATTTTTTGAAGAAAAATTGAATTTGATCGTTTTTCGGTGTTTCCAGCAGTTGTACGAACGATTTACGTCAAAAGAAATTTTGCTTGTCTCAGTTTCTGTAAGCTTTATAAATAATTTTTACAAACAAATAGTGTTCAGAATGGGATTCCAGACTTGAAAAAATACAAAAATTAATTTTTGAAGGAAAAATTTAATCGTTTTTCTGCGTTTCCAGCAGTTGTATGAACGATTTACGTCAAAAGAAATTTTGCTTGTCTTAGTTTCTATTATCAAATAGTGTTTAGAATAGGATTCTAGACTTAAAAAAATACAAAAATAAAGTCTTGAAGAAAATATAAATTTAATCGTTTTTTAGACTTGAAAAAATACAAAAATTAATTTTTGAAGAAAAATTAAATTTAATCGTTTTTCGGCATTTACAGCAGTTGTACGAACAATCCACGTCAAATTAAATTTTGCTTGTGTCGGGTCCTGTAAGTCTCACAAATAATTTTCATGGACAAAATTAAATATAATTTTATCGTTTTTCGGCATTTCCAGTCGATGTGAGAGCGATCCACGTCAAAAGAAATTTTGCCCGGCTTAGTTTATGTTTGTCTCACAAATAATTTTTATGAACAAATAGTGTTCAGAGTGAGATTCTAGATTTGAAAGATATAAAAATAAATTTTTGAAGAAAATATAAATTTAATCGTTTTTCGGCATTTCCGGCAGTTGTACGAATGATCCATGTCAAAAAAAAATTGCTAGTGTCGGTTTGTGTAAGTCTCAGAAATAATTTTCATGAACAATATTAAATTAAATGTAATCGTTTTTCGGCATTTCCAGTCAATGTGAGAGCGATCCACATCAAAAGAAATTTTGCTTGTCCAAGTTTCTGTAAGTCTCACAAATAATTTTTATGAACAAATAGTGTTCAGAATGGGATTCTAGACTTGAAAAAATACAAAAATAAATTTTTAAAGAAAATATAAATTTAATGGTTTTTCGGCATTTCCTGCAGTTGTACAAACGATACACGTCAAAACAAATTTTGCTTGTCTCAGTGTTCAGAATGGGATTCTGGACTTGAAAAAATACAAAAATAAATTTTAGAAGAAAAATTTAATTTAATCGTTTTTCTGCATTTGCAACAGTTGTACCAACGATCCACGTCAAAAGAAATTTTGGTTGTGTCGGTTCCTGTAAATCCAACAAATAATTTTCATGAACAAAATTAAATAAAATTTTATCGTTTTTCGGCATTTCCGGTCGATGTGAGAGCGACTTACGTCAAAAGACATTTTGCTTGGCTTAGTTTCTGAAGTGTCTCACAAATAATTTTTATGAACAAGTAGTGTTCAGAATGGGATTCTAGACTTGAAAGATACAAAAATTAATTTTTGAAGAAAATATAAATTTAGTCGTTTTTCGGCATTTCCAGCAGTTGTACGAACGATTTATGTCAAGAAAAATGTTGCTTGTCTCAGTTGTTCAGAATGGGATTCTAGACTAGAAAAAAAACAAAAATTAATTTTAGAAGAAAAATTAAATTTAATCGTTTTTCGGCATTTCCAACAGTTGTACGAACGATCCAAGTCAAAAGAAATTTTGCTTGTGTCGGTTCCTGTAAGTCTCACAAATCATTTTCATGAACAAAATCAAATTAAATTTAATCGTTTTTCGGCATTTCCGGTTGATGTGAAAGCGATCCACGTTAAAAGAAATTTAGCTTGTCTCTGTTTCCTTAAGAATCACAAGTAATTTGTATGAACAAATACTGTTCAGAATGGGATTCTAGACTTGAGAACATACAAAAATAAAGTTTTGAAGAAAAATTAAATTTAATCGTTTTTTTGGCATTTCCTGCAGTTGTACGAACGATCCACGTCAAAACAAATTTTGCTTGTGTCAGTTCCTATAAGTCTCACAAATAATTTTCATGAACAAAATTAAATTAAATTTAATCGTTTTTCGGCATTTCCAGTCGATGTAAGAGCAATCCACGTTAAAAGAAATTTTGCTTGTCTCAGTTACTGTAAGTCTCACAAATTATTTTTATGAACAAATAGTGTTCAGAGTAGGATTCTAGATTTGAAAGATACAAAAATTAATTTATGAAGAAAATATAAATTTAATCGTTTTTCGGCATTTCCAGCAGTTGTACAAACGATTTACGTCAAAAGAAATTTTGCTTGTCTCAGTTTCTGTAAGTTTCACAAATAGTTTTTTTGAACAGATAGTGTTCCGAATGAGATTCTAGACTTGAAAAAATACAAAAATAAAGTTTTGAAGAAAAATTAATTTAATGGTTTTTCAGCATTTTCAGCAGTTGTACGAACGGTTTACGTCTAAAGAAATTTTGCTTGTCTCAGTTGTTCAGAATGGGATTCTAGACTTGAAAAAGTACAAAAATAAAGTTTTTAAGAAAAATTAAATTTAATCGTTTTTTGGCATTTACAGCAGTTGTACAAACGATTCATGTCAAAAAAAATTGCTTGTGTCGGTTCCTGTAAGTCTCAGAAATAATTTTCATGAACAAAATTAAATTTAATTTAATCGTTTTTCGGCATTTCCAGTCGATGTAAGTGCGATCCACGTCAAAAGAAATTTTGCTCGTCTCAGTTTCTGTAACACAAATAATTTTTATGAACAAATGGTGTTCAGAATGGGATTCTAGACTTGAAAAAATTCAAAAATTCATTTTTGAGGAAAAATTAAATTTATTCGCTTGTCGGCATTTCCAGCAGTTGTACGAACGATTTACGTCAAAAGAAATTTTGCCTTTCTCAGTTTCTGTAAGTCTCATAAATAATTTTAATGGACAAATAGTGTTCAGAATGGGATTATAGACTTGAAAAAATACAAAAAAAAATTTTGAAGAAAAATTAAATTTAATCGTTTTTCGGCATTTTCGGCAGTTGTACGAACGATCCACGTCAACAGAAATGTTGCTTGTGTCGGTTCCTGTAAATCTCGCAAATAATTTCCATGAACAAAATTAAAGTAAATTTAATCGTTTTGTGGCATTTCCAGTCGATGTGAGAGCGATACACATCAAAAGAAATTTCGCTTGTCTCAGTTTCTGTAAGTCTCGCAAATAGTTTTTATGAACAAATAGTGTTCAGTATGGGATTCTAGACTTGAAAAAACACAAAATTAAATTTTTGAAGAAAAATTACATTTATTTATTTTTTTAATTAATTTATTGACGTCAAAAACTTCATTTTACATAAAAAAATATTACCATATATAAATTACGTTTTTCACGGTGGACTTTAAGTTTTTAAAAACACTTTATTTCTAATGTACAGGTTGTAACGCTACAGAGCTCTAATTAAGACTAACCATTATAATAAAATACAAAGCTATTTATGTGAACAGAAACTAAAATGTAAACATAATATCTAACTGCGTAATAGATTAATACATATACACTTATGAATAATAAAGGGCATTGTTAAATAACAATTAATGTCTTTGTGTGGACGCTAGGTAACTCCTCACCCCCTAGATTTTTGCACACCCTGGGAGCAAGAAAGTGGTGTTCTGTGGTTCCTTCTCCAAATGTTTGTTGTGAAACCATCTGTAATACACAATAACACAAGCACCGATAACTGAAAGTAAATATAAAATAATCGTCCATGCACTTGGTTTTAGGGCGATAAAGTTTTGGGTGTCGATCGGTGTTTGGGCGAACACAGGCATGTCTTGAAGCACTAATCTTTTTAAATTTATCTTTGTGTCACTCAGGTTATAGTTTTTAAGTTGTAGTTCTGAGGCACTAATGATGACAGGGCTTCCAAAAGTTTCTTCCTGTTTCGGGAGGTTGTAATCCTTGTATGTTACAACACACTCATCCGTAGTTATCAGGAAGATCCCACGCAGTTCCTTGGACTCTTCTTGTTTCGGACAATGGACCTTGAGGGTTTCCTTTTCAGGAAATACAGCGATGTATTGATTCGTAGTTGGTATAACCTCAAGATGGTTTTTTGTAATGTCCAATTTGGTATATTGACAGTTCGTTGATTTTCCATTGGTCAATATTTCATTTTCACAAATGCTTTGATGGTTAAGTAACATGTTGCTACTATATTTATTCGCTTTGAGACATAAGCTGTTTAGAGGTCGTGTTTTACTTTCTAATTTTGATTTTAATATGAACTTTACATCAGGTATAATAGTTACATATTCAGACTCGATTTTTGAGGGAAGAGGATACAAGTAATATAAATCAAACATTAAATGATAATTTATGGGAATTGAAAGGAAATAATTAATTGTATTATCTATGATTTTACAATTTACTGTAATAATGGATTCAAAGTCCAAAATATTTTCATATTTTAATTCGAATGGTAACTCCTCTTCATAATGTTCTGAAATTTTTACTAATTCAGCAAATAAATCATTAGGACTAATAATGTCTGAATGAAGTACCTTTGATTTACAGAATGATATGGAATTTAAAATATTTTGCAATATATCTGAAATAATTCCATAAAGTAGAATTAACTGATTAAATAAATCTTTTACAAAAAGAATATGTTGATGATCTACCTCATTTTTCAAGAGTGCGTATAATTGCATTATTCTTGATTCTAATAAATTTTGGTTATGCTCTATGTCTCGTACAGTGTCATTGAATTTTTTAATTATTTGTGTGCTGACACTATATCCCAATTTCAATTGATCCTGTAATCTATTTTGTTTGGAATTTAAATCATTAAGGATTGTGTTAATTCATTTTTCATCATTGGCATCCATGTTGCCACTAATTATTTTGATTACTGATCCAAGCCCATCTACTAATCCTCGTTTACTTCTTTTATGAATTGCTTGGATTTTAATTATATCAATTTTTGTAATAATATTACTTCTAGTATAATTTAAAATTTTGTTATAATTCTCAAAATCTCTTTTAAATGTTGATACATTATTAATTGTAGAAATTAAAAAATCATATTGTTTGTTCAACCTTCTAAACTCTTTATAAATTGGTTTTAAATTATAATGATGCACAAATGTGTGTTTAGATTTTTTAAGTTTTGCTGGTCCTAAATATGTAGGAAGTAGTCCGATATTTTCGGTAATATTTTTTATTTCGAACCCTTGAGTCACAGGGACGATGAGGAACCTGGAACCGAAAGGTCTATCTTAGGTTCACCTAAGTAAATATTTATTTGAATACCCGAATTATAAAATATATAATCAATCATTGCTTTGACCTTACTATATTCTAATTCATCTAACCCACAACCAATTTTGGGAATTGCTAATTTTGTAATTTGATTAGTTTTACAAAATTCTTTTAAATTAATTAATGTCTTAAAAAGGCATTCTAAAGTTGGTTTGTTATTATATTTTTCTTTTGTTATGAGGTACATAATGTATCTACCGGCATCTTGTAAATAACATAAGGAGTACAATTTAGGATTTTGTTTTAACAATTTTTTAACTCTGCCAAATCTTTGCTTGAAATCAAGGGCAATACCTGCACCCATTTTTAAATCCTGGCTAACGCAATGGGCCAGTGAAAAATCATAAGGAGCGAAAAATAAATTATCCTGTACTTCAAGTACATTGTTATTCGTTTGTTTATTAGGATCATTGAAATATTTTTGAAATGATTCATAGTTTAATTCTTCCTCTTTTATACTTATTTTACTTTTTACCTTAGGTCTTTTAATATTAGACAAGTGGATTTTTCCACTGTATTATGATGTTTTACATCAATATTAGCAGTTTTGCAGTTTTTATTAATTGACTTGATTTTCTCCTTTTTGTATTTATTTTTCGTCTTGGCTTGTTTTTGTTTATTTCTTATAAATGTATTCTCAGGAATTTCAGGGAGTTCTTCACGTTCAATATTTCTTTTACTTATAGTTTTATTTTTATTTCCAACAATAGTTGAATTTATTTTCTCATATAACAATTTAACTTTACTTTTATGATTTTCAATATAGTTATTCACAAGGCGAGTTTCTAAATTAACGTTAAGAGGCGAATCATTATCTATGTGTCCTGAAATTATTTCGGACGGTTTCAATTTAGTTGCTGAATGAATTGAGTTATTATATGCTAAAATTGCATAAATAATTTTATTTTCAATTGGTTCTTGTTTAAATTTTAGTTGATTATTTAATCATCTAATATGCTCAATAATTGTAGAATGAACACGTTCTACAATGCCATTGGATTCCGGATGCTGAGAACTTGTGAAGTGTAATTTGATTTTGTGAAGTTCCAATAATTCTTTAATGACTGTATTTTTGAACTCTAAATGATTGTCTGCAACTATTTGATTAGGTATTCCATGATGTGAAAAGAATTTAATTAAACTATTTGCTATTTCAACTGCCTGGTATGAATTTAATTTATACAATTGAGTATACTTTGAAAATGCATCAATGATAGTGAGGAATTTAACATTTTCTAGGGCTATGCAATCGATGTGCACAATTTCAAATAGCTTAATCGCAGTTGGTGTTATATTGAACTTCAATTTTAATGGTTTGCGATCATATTTTGATACTAGACAAACTTCACATTCATTGGAAAACTATCAAGCACTTTTTTTGCAATCAGGCAGTTAAAGCATTCATTAAACAAAGACACTCTCATTTCTATATATTTTTCATTGGCGTACTCAGTTCTTAATTACAATATCCTTGCTTGGGGAAATGCAACTAATGTAAGCAGGGTTTTCATTCTCCAGAAAAGAATCCTACGTCTTATGTTTGACATTAAACCTAGAGATACCTGCCGTCAACACTTTATAAAGCATAACTTGCTAACGCTGCCATGCATATTCATCCTCAATGCAGTTCTATTGGTAAGGGACAACTACCATGCATTTACTTCAAACTCGTCCAATCATTCATACAGCACTAGAAACAAATCGCAATTAAAAACTGAAAAGCACCACACTCGATTATTCGAGAAATCGCCACGTCACATTAGTGCCATGCTCTATAACAATTTGCCAGATAATGTCAAGGCAAGCGCAACCCGCAAAATATTCTACAAAAGAGTCAAAGAATTGCTAGTAAATGCATGTTATTATTCAATACCAGAAACATTAAACTCAGTCTAGGTCATCATTATAATAGTTAAACAGATCATTGCCCATGAAAATTTGTAAGTTTATTTTAATAGGAACTTGCTTTTTCTGTTGCTAAATTGTTAATTAATTTAATATCTGAATCAATTGCGATATATCAGCATATAGTTTAATTTTTATTATGTAATCGAAATGTTACTTTGTATGAACTTGTATTATTCTGAACATCGATTGTACTAATTTATGTACGTAAAATATTCCATATAACAGTTAATGAGTTATTTTAGTTAACAAATGTCACATATCGATTTTTCCGAATTTGGTATATTACTTTAGGTTGTAACTTTTATGTAACTTATCTGACGTCTCACATCTATTTTTGTTGTAAATGGCTTATGTGCGTAATAAAATCTATCTATCTATCTATCTAATACATTTGTCGGTTTCTTTTATAATTCACTCTTGAAAATACTGTAACAAGCGAAACTAGTAGAGTAAATAAATAAACATTAATATATTTTTGGATGGATTTACGCATATCCGGCCAATAATATGTTCGTTTAAGTTGAGCCTCGGTTTCATCTATGCCTCTGTGATTTGTTTTACCTTCATGGTAATTTTTAATTGTTTCAATGACATCGTCCTCATTTTGGATATCTGTTAAAATTTGAGAACATTTAATAAATTTAATTTGTGAACTTCTGAAATACTTTTGTAAGACGGTACAGAATTTCTCGTAAATAGGATCTTTAAAATACAAATGGTAATTTAAAGTAGGTACAATATATTGTTTAACAAAGTTAATTACATTTTGCTCAAAATTTGCTTTAGAAAATTGTACGAGTATTCTCATTTTTTTATTATTAAACAAGCTTATATTTTTTGGTGTCGAAGGAGAATGATCAACTTCCGAAATGATTATTTGATTCTTAGCAATATTAATCGGTTTTTCCGATATAGGAATGTTGAAAATTGGATTTTCAATGCTAGAATGTATTGTAAAATTATCATTATTTTCTTCATCAATATCATTTAAATGTTGAGATTGTGGTGGTTCCACAATTAAGGATGATCATTAATTAATTTTTCATCAAAATTTTCTATGTAATAATCCAGATTGTCTGGTTTTTCATCATGAACATTAATTTCAATTCTGGACAGTGCATCAGCATTTTTGTTTAATATACCCTTTTTATAAACTATCGTATAGTCATATTCGGACAATTTCAACCTCCAGCGTACTGATTTCGAATTCGGCTCTTTTATTGACATTAACCACTGAAGTGGTTTGTGGTCAGTAACGATTTGGAATGTTCGTCCAAATAAATAGGGGCGAAAATATTTCACGGCCCAAACTATCGCGAGCAATTCTTTTTCGATCGTTGAATAACGAGTTTCGGATTCATTTAGGGTCCTGCTTGCGTACGCGACAGGTAAGTCGGAACCTATTTTACCTTGTGATAAAATTGCACCAATTGCATAATTGCTGGCGTCAGTTGTTAGCACGAAAGGTTTAGAGAAATCCGGATATTGGAGAAGAGGTTGATTTGTTAACACATTTTTGCAAAGGTTAAAACAGTTTAAATATTCCGAGTTATTGATATCAATTGTTGCATCCGTTTTTAAGCATTTAGTTAATGGTTTAGTTAAACCGGCAAAAATTTTAATGAATTTTCTGTAATACCCTAATAACCCTAAAAACCCTTTAATTTGTTTGGTGGTTTTTGGAATTGGAAAATTTTGAATAGATATAATTTTATCAGGATTCGGTTTAACTCCTTCAGGGGTGACAATATGTCCAAGGTATGCAACTTCCTTTTGCAAAAATTCAGATTTATCTAATTGTATTTTTAGATTTGATTCTCGTAACCTTTTGAAAACTTCTTTTAATCGTGTAACATGTTCCTGGAGACTAGTTGAAAAGATAATTATATCATCCATGTAAACAAGGCATGAATCATTTTGAATACCACGAAGGATATTATCCATGACACGCTGGAAAGTAGCTGGGGCGTTTTTTAGACCGAATGGCATCCTTAAAAATTCGTAGTGACCGTTCTGCGTGTTAAATGCAGTTTTTGGAATATCGCGCTCGTCTATTTCAATCTGGTGAAATCCAGACGCGAGATCTAGAGTAGTGAAACACTGACATCTACCCAGTTGTCTAATAAATCATTGATGTTAGGAAGAGGGTAACGGTCACCTACGGTTTTTTCGTTTAATTTACGGTAATCGACGACAACACGCCATTTTCTTTTACTGGATGCGTCCAATTTTTTGGGTACGATCCAAATAGGGGACGACCAGGGACTATAAGAGGATCTGATGATGTTTTGTTTTAACATCTCATTAATTTGTTTCTCTACTTCTATTTTATGAACCTCCGGATACCTGTATGTCTTAGTATATACCGGTATTTCATCCGTGGTGTTAATGCTGTGCTTAATTTTATTTGTGAATGTTAATTTATTTTCATTCATATGAAAAATATCAGAATAATCCTTAATAAGATTACAAATTACGTTCCTTTCCTCATCGTTCATGTGCTCTGAACGAATTTTGGTAATATCGAACTTAACACTTGCACTATTAATTAAATTAACATTATTGTTATTATTCATTTTATTATTATCATTTAATTGTTGAGGTGAAATGACGTCATATTCATTGACATCATTCACAATTAAAGGTCTCTTTATTGTAACATTCCTATCTATATCAGAATTATTTATAATGGAACAAAGAGCCTTGTGGTTTTTAACCAACGTAATGCATTCTTGAATCTCAATATGCTCTAGTTTATAACAGGGAATAATTGCCGTACCGTTGTCAACGTTATCTATGTCAACTTGCACTATTTGCTTACTCTGCGCAGGGACTAATATTCGCTTAGTTTCCTGGGAAGAAGAATTATTATATTCACCAATTTTTATGGGAATTTCGCAAGCTGGGCCAACCAATAGGTTGCGATCTAAATCGATACACATCTTCAATTTTGACAAAATATCTAACCCTAACAGGATGTCAAATGAAGAATGGAAATCGAATAAAAAGAACTTTAGTTTAGATGCAAAGTTACTTTTAAATAAATTTGCGAAAGAGATTTCGGTACTTTTGTCACCGTACGATGTACCATGTGCGCTGGTTACATCAAATAAATTTCTCTTAATTTTTTTATTAAATAATTGGTACGCAATTTTCGGATTGACAAATGATCGAGTACTACCCGAATCAATAAGAATTCTTAATTTACGACTATGATCTAAAATATAAGGAAGATTGCTTGAGCAATTTAATCCCAACATCTCGATTGATGAGGGTCCAAGGCATCTTGGCTTAAAAAATTATTAATTGTACTGCTTGTACTTGGTTGTTCTTCCTCAACATTATTGTTATTAAAATTAGGGAATTGTTCCGCCGGCTTATGAGTATAAGTTGTAGAAATCGACATGGGTGTCGGTTTATATTGTTGCGATTGCTGTGGAATTGGACCACTATTTTGGAAATTACCTGGGACAAAATTTGGCCTATTTCTATTATAATTAGAATTATTAAATCTCGGACGTTTGTTTGGAATAAACGTACGATTCGCATTACTAGTATGTTTACTAGTTGATGGAAGATTTTGGTTATTATTATTATTAGATTTTTGGGGCTGGAAAACAGGTTTACTGTTTAATTTTACTGTTGACATTTTATGATTTAATATCTCTACTTGGAAATCGTTAGTTAGCATATTTAATGCTGAATTTAGGTCAACGGGTGATTTTATACGGAGCTGGGATCCAATAGGATCACGGAGACCACGTAATAATACTTTAAGAGCATTTGTTCTAAAAAAAATAATTAAATGTTGACGTTTATTAATATTATTAACATGAGTTGTCACATAAGATATTTGTAAATTTAATAAATGTTGTAAACGGTTATAGAAATCAAACGGCGATTCGTGGGTGGCCTGTTTAAGATTACATATCTCGAAATTTAGGCTATAGTGATCTCGTTTATCACCATATGCATTGAGCAACGCACTTTTTAAATCTTGCCAATTTGTTATGACACTAGATGAGATATTTCGGGCGGCATCACCTTTTATTTTTGAGAGAATTGATGACATTAAGTAATCATTCTGAAAATCATTAGGATCCGTAAAATTATAAAATCGTGTCACTAATTTTTCTGATATATCTAAGAAACGCGAGAGGAGTTCAGCCTCACCGTGGAATTCTGGGATCATTCCCAAATATTTACTTTTTAAAGCTATTTTTAATGGAACTATATTTCTAATATTACGATTAACTTTATTTGGGGAACGCGAACGTGAACGCGGATTATTAACAAGGGGGAGTGAATCGGAATCGGAGCCTGAATCTGAATTACGACGCATTAAAACCTCTAAATAACTTAAATAAGCTCACCAAATAAACATCACGATGTCCATCTGCCTGCTTCCTGCTGTTGTCAGTCCAGGGAGTATGTTGTGAACTGGTGATATGTCTTCTTTGCGCTTGGTGCCCTCGGAGATGATTTCCTCGATGGAACTCGTTGGTGCGGCAGCGACTGGGAAGACGGTCCTTACGTATCGATGCCCTAGGAGCTGGTGTTTTCGATGTTTGGAAAACTCTTCGGTGCGGTGGTACGACTGGATAATGCAGAATCTCCTTTTTAATCGTTAAGACGAACGAAGACGGCTTGGATGCTGATATTCACTCAGTGCTGACTTCTTTAGGAGATCCTACCGACTGCGCCAATTACGTTTTTCACGGTGGGCTTTAAGTTTTTAAAAACACTTTATTTCTAATGTACAGGTTGTAACGCTACAGAGCTCTAATTAAGACTAACCATTATAATAAAATACAAAGCTATTTATGTGAACAGAAACTAAAACGTAAACATAATATCTAACTGCGTAATAGATTAATACATATACACTTATGAATAATAAAGGGCATTGTTAAATAACAATTAATGTCTTCGTGTGGACGCTAGGTAACTTATATATATATATATATATATATATATATATATATATATGTCTGGGATAAGGGGCGAACATAGGGTTTTAACATGTAAAATTAAATATGTGTAATTATTAGCTCCCCTATTCACTTTAGAGAAAAATCGTAAAGGAATATATTTTAGAGAATTAAAAATTGTAAATGAATCATCCATTTAATTTATGTTTGCACCAGAATTCACCTCAGAAATAATAAAAATAAGTTGAACAATCTACCATTTAATAAAAAACCCTTGCCATGATTTTGACAAATGTCATATTATGGTGACAATAATTTTTCTAGTCAGATATCAATTCACTATGAACAATAACGTTTGGCTCGTTGTAAAGTGTGAACTAGCATTCTTCAGTAAAAGAGACTGCAAAAAGTTAAGCTTAGTTTAGTTTTTAGTTATGTTGTGATGCCCCAACTTATTATTATTATTATCTGAATTTTATTTCACCTTGGATTAAATTCATAGTTGTAAGCTTAGCATTTCATTTTTGCTGACTTGTGCAGCGTGCTGCCCCACGTTCTATGCCTCTGGTTGGCCGGACGCGATGGCGTGATGCGAACATGGGGCGGTACTAGTTCATAAATAGGACTCCCGAGACTTGAGGGGAGCAGTGAGCAAGTAAGAGATTAGAGTAGTGGAACAGTTGTAATTGTAATCAAATTGTAAACCTAAGAAAATATCTGACAACGTTACCAAAATAAAGTAATTAAGTGTTAACCAGTGTCTCATTTCGTGACGGGCGCCACCGACCAATACCCCAGCGACAGCCGCGACAGCCGCGAGCGCCACAAATCCGCGGCACAACAAATTTGGTGTCAGGTGTGGGGTATTACACAAATTGGTCTAAGGAAAACTTCCGGTGTGTTTGGAAAACATCCATTGCCACAACGAAGAGGACATTGCCCATCTACCGATCACTGCTTCAACTTCAGTCGTCATCGATCGATCGTGGATCAATACCGAGCCATGCAGTTTTGTCAGTAAGTCCTTCATAAACTTATCCTTTTCTTTTAAACTTACTCCAAAAATTCACATGGTCTTAACCCGAAGTCAAATATTAAATTCAATCAGTGAAACTACTCAACCCATTGATTCCGAAATTGAAACCTTATCAAAACAAAGATGTCATTTTCACTAGATACAGCATTAAAAATCATTCCGGAATTTAGAGGCGTACGTGCCGACCTCCATAAATTCATATCATGTTGCGACGTTGTTTGCGCGAATACGAAAGCGGAGGATAAACCATTGTTGCTCAGCGTAATTCAAACTCGATTAGGAGGTAATGCGTACAATTTAGTAAAATACCGAAATTTCGCTGACTGGGACGAATTAAAACATTGCCTTCAAGACAATTTTTTGGAAACTCGATCAATTGCACAGCTACAAACAGACCTAATAAATTGTAAACAATCACCTCATGAATCTGCTCGTGAATTTGGTACGCGAATCGAAAAATTGTTATCCGACCTAAACGACGCCTGTATATCCTGTGAAGGTGCGGGTAGTCGGGTCATTATTGAAAGCCTTAATGCAAAAATGGCATTTAATTCATTTGTTGAGGGTCTTAATTTTTCTATCCGACTAATAATTAAAGCTTCGCGTTTCAATACATTAAACACTGCGATCGAAGCGGCAGTAGAAGAAGAACGTATCCAAGCAACGAAAAATCCTAAACAAAAGCAAACTTTCAATAATAAAACAAATTTTTTCGGAAAATCCAAAAATCAAGTTACAAAAAAATGTGATTTCTGTGGTAAAATCGGACATTTAGAATCCGAGTGTTTTAAGAAAACCAACTCGCAAACGTCTCAATCTCTACCGCAATTCCAAAATCGGGAAATAAAATCCGAAGTTCTATATAATCAATTATCTTGCGCCTATTGTAAAAAACCAGGACATCATATTCGAGATTGCTTTAAAAAGAAACGCGCGGACGAGTTCAAGGCGAATCTTCCAACGACATCAGCAAATTCCGAGTCGGGAAACTTAACACCGGCGGGCACCGCAAATCACGTGTCTCGCCGTACCCAACAAATAAATTAAACAATCATCATAATTATATTAACGATAATCTTAATTGCATTGATTTGAACTGTCCTCGTAAAAATAATCTTTTAAATACAGGTCAATCTTTGCACATGCACAATAACCGTTCTTTAAATCAAAATCCTAATACCATTAAAGAGGTTTTTCTTACTCTCAAATCTACATTCGAAAGTGTAGTGGTTCCATTGCAAATTGCAAACAATAATCATGCCAATTTATTTTTGGACACAGGTAGTCAAATTACCTTAATTAAAAAATCATGTGTTAAAAACGACACTATATGTTTCATTGATCAGAAAATAGAATTAAAAGGAATATCGGAAACTACCGTACCCACTTACGGGGTCTGCAACAGCGATCTTAATCTTTCAGGGGATATAATTAGTCATCCAATACACCTTGTGAGAGATGATTTCCCTATATCATACGATGGAATTCTAGGAAAAGATTTCATACTAAAATACAAAGTTAATCTTGATTACAAAAAAAATATCTTAAGCTTTGTTCATAATGAAAAAAAAATCATTTGGCAAATTAATCATAATCCACAACAAGTTGATAAAGTCACCACACATGTTCAATTAATTCTTAAGCCTCGTACTGAATCCGTTCAAAAAGTAAAAATAAGTCAGTCAGGCGAATCTTTGTGCTTATCGCAAGAAATTGCAGAAGGAGTTTTTATCGGAAACTGCCTAATCAATCCTACAGACGACGGATACTGTAACGTTGCCGTTATAAATAATAACGATTTTGAAGTAACTATCAACAACCCAAAATTAGAAATTGAAAATTTAAATTCATACAACATTTTCCCTGTTCAAAATCATATTGCTCTTACGACCGACCGATTGTCGCGTCTAGCTAATGTAATACGTTCCGATCACATGACAACTGAACAGAGAGACAGCATTCTTGACATTTGCAAAAATTATCATGACATTTTTCATCTCGACGGAGATACTCTCTCATTTACACGTACTACGGAACATTTCATCTCAACAACAGACAACAATCCGATTAATATTAAGCCTTATCAGTTGCCCTTCCAACAACAATCCGAAATAAAATCTCAAGTAAATCAAATGCTAGCTGATAATATAATTACCGAAAGTAGTTCGCCATACAACTCTCCTTTATTAATTGTACCAAAAAAAACTGACATTCATGGTAACAAGAAATGGCGAGTAGTAGTCGACTTTCGTAAACTTAACGAAAAGACGATAGGAGACGCCTATCCTCTTCCAAATATTACCGAGATTCTTAATCAGTTAGGCAATTCGAAGTATTTCAGTTCGTTAGATCTCGCATCGGGTTACCACCAGGTAAAAATGTCTGACAAGGACAAGCAGAAAACAGCTTTTAGCACGACTTTCGGACACTACGAGTTTAATCGCATGCCGTTTGGGTTAAAAGGAGCTCCTGCTACCTTCCAACGCATGATGAATTCAGTTCTCACCGGGCTGCAAGGGTTCAAATGTTTTGTTTATCTGGATGATGTAATAATCTATGGTAATACATTAGATGATCATAATTCAAAATTGACAGAAATTTTTGATCGCTTTCGTGATCACGACTTAAAATTACAACCGGACAAATGTGAATTCCTCCGACCCGAACTTAGTTATCTAGGGCATGTAATAAGCGAAGAAGGTACATCACCTGATCCTTCTAAAATCTGTGCAGTACAAAAATTTCCCATACCTAAATGCGCAAAGGACATTAAAGGGTTCCTCGGTCTCGCTGGTTATTATCGGCGATATATCAATGATTTTGCAAAACTTGCACAACCATTAAATGCACTTTTAAAAAAGGACGCTCCATTTAATTGGAACGCTTCATGTTTGGAGTCATTCGAAAATCTTAAAACAAAATTGTGCAACGCACCCGTGTTAACATATCCTGATTTTACTCGTGAATTTATACTAACAACAGATGCAAGCAATAAGGCTATTGGAGGGATTTTATCCCAAGGAACAATAGGTCGAGATCTACCGATCGAATATGCGTCCCGAACTCTAAATAAAGCCGAAATGAATTATTCCACCATCGAGAAGGAGTTGCTCGCCATCTGTTAGAGTGTCAAACACTTTCGTCCGTACCTGTATGGTCGAAAATTCACAATCGTCACAGATCACAAACCACTCACTTAGTTATTTTCAGTCAAAGATCCCGGTTCACGACTAATGCGTTTCAGATTAAAATTAGAAGAATATGAATATAATATCATCCATAAAGCTGGAAAACAAAATACAAATGCAGACGCGCTTAGCCGTATATACCCAATTACACATCAAAACTCCGAATTAACGTACGAAAAATTCCTATCTAAAGCGGAACGAACAATCATTAATACCAAAAATATCCACGAAAGTGAATATTCCATTTCCAAAGCGGATCTCAAACAATCACGCGTACTATTTATAAGTAACAATTCGAATGTACCTGATCTCTACAAAATAAATGTAAATGACCTTTTGAAAACCGATCTTGCAACAAACAAACCATCCCTGGTCGTGCATGATAACATAAATTACATATTCATCAAAACTCACGAATTAAATGAACGAATAACAGAATCAAGATTGTTCACGTCCATAAACGTTCTAAAAACATTTTGCATCGACCACCAACTGAGCGATTTATCAATCACTAATTTTGTAAAAGTTTGGCCTTACCGCCATTTAAAATTTGAAAACGTTCGTCTTATGTTCAGATACATATTTGAGGAAACAAATATTCAAATTACATTTTATCATAATCAAATTTTGGACGAATTGTCACAACCAGAAATTAACGCAATTCTAAATGAATATCATTCAACTCCTACTGGAGGCCACAAAGGTATTCATAAAACTTACAAAAAAATCAAAAGGAAATATCAATGGAAAAATATGTATAAAGACGTTAAAACGTATGTCAGCTCCTGTGAAGTTTGCCAACGAAATAAGCAAGCCAAATCAACCAAGATGCCTCTAACTATTACTACCACCTCAAGAAAACCATTTGAAAAAGTCTTCTTAGATATTGTTGGGCCTTTGCCCATGACCGATAGTTCTAATAAATATTTACTAACATTTGAAGACGACCTTACTAAATTCAGTCTAGCGATACCCATCCCGAATCAAGAAGCGGTTACCGTAGCTACTGCCTTTGTCACTAAAATCATTTGTATTTTTGGAACACCCAAAATTTTATTAACGGACCGTGGTACAAATTTTACAAGCGAATTGTTAAAAAACGTTTGCCAAATATTAAAGATCAAAAAGATTCAAACATGTGCTTTTAGACCTCAATCTAATGGAAGTCTCGAACGATCACACCGAAATATTTCGGAATATCTCAGACATTTTATAAATAAAGACCAGTCTAATTGGGATGAATGGATTCCTTATGCGATGTTCACGTATAATACCTCTGAACATACTGCAACAAATTATACTCCATTTGAATTAATCTTTGGTCATGTAGCAGAAATACCCAATTCATTAAAACAAACGCCAGAACTAAATTATAATTACAATGATTATGCAGTTGAATTAAAATTACGTTTACAACACAGCCACGAATTGGCACGTGATTCATTGATACAAGGAAAGGAAAAATCCAAGATTTATTACGACAAATATACCAATCCTGTTACACTTAAAATAGGAGATAAGGTTTTATTAAAAAATGAAGTTAATACGAGAGGTAGAAGTAAAAAACTAGAACCAGTATACAATGGTCCCTATGAAGTAATAGAAATCAATGATCCTGTAAATTCAACAATCAAAATTAAACGAAAACATATCAAAGTCCATAACAATCGCCTCAAATTATATCACCCCTAATTCATTACATTCTGTTACAGGGTATGCCTTATTCTAATACCTTCCCTAATCATTTTGGCTAAAGGGAATGTCAACATTTTGAAATCAACACCGCTTAACTCCGGTATATTCTTTGAACCAATCGAAACAGTTCAACTCTCACATTCCGAATGGGATTTAACCACAAAAATCAATTTAAATAATTATATGAGTTTACTAAATAGCCTTGAAGAAGGTTTCCAGGACATAACAATAGTTTGCGAAAAAGCCAGAAAGGAAGATATCCACCTTCCGCAATGTTTGGGATTTATTCCTAGCATGAATACCACTCTTCTTGTTGTAACAAACCGACAAAATTTAATCAATAATCTTTTACATGAACCAATAAAAATTAGAGAAAAAAGAGGATTACTAAACATAGTTGGAACTTCTTTCAAATTTCTTTTCGGAACTCTTGATGATAGCGATGCTCAGAAAATCATTGAAATCAATCAAAACAATAACAAAATATTACGACTCTCATCAGAGCGGATAAGCATATTCACAAATGCTTTAGAATCAATTCATACAAGTTTTGAAGAACAAACCAAATTCATGAACGGTTTAGTCGAACATTTAAATTCAATTAATATACATTTAGCTAATCTAACAGACGTAGTCAGAAACATCGTTGAACGAGAACAATTTATCAATACACTAGACTTTCATATAATAGTTTTTGAATCACTATTAAATAAATATCGCGATTACCAAAATCATTTAATTGAAACAATCTTGTATGCATTCGAAGGAAAATTACACCCTTTGTTAATAAGTCCCGCAAAACTTTTAGTCTTATTATTAGATGCTCAAACGTATCTTGCAAAGGAAACTCTGTTTCCATCCAAATTGACTAAGGAAAATATGAACATCCTATATTCCCTAGTAACTCCTACAATCTTCTTCCACAAAACTACCCTTTACTTCATCCTACACATGCCACTGGTATCTTCGACAACATACGATCTGATCAGAGTCACCAGCGTTCCTGTACATGTTAAGGATAACATGTATGTCTTCATCTCCACCGAACATCAGTTCCTGCTCGTGGATCAACTACGGACATTCTACGCTCAACTCACCACCGAGGATGTGCAAAAATGCATACGACACTCAAATGGACATATCTGCAACCAACAAGTGCCATTGTTCTCAGTGAATAGTGTTAGTGCTTGCGAAATTGAGCTATTCAGAGGATCAAAAGTGCTACCAGCAACTTGTGTTCTTCGTGCCATCGAAATAAACAGTATTTTACTCATATCTTTGGGGAACAACCGATATATTTTTATTTTGTCCGATGTTCAAACCATTTACATGAATTGTCAAAATTATTCCAATGTTCTTAAGCTAAATTAAGAAGTAAATATTAAATTTGATTACTTTATTAACACTCTGCAGCAGTATGTATATGAATCGTTCCCACAAAAACAAATTGCTGGTAAACAAAATCAATTAAATATTAAATGGTTCAACAATGATTTGAAACAGATGAGGGAAACACTGTTATTAATGCGAGATACTTGTAATAGATTACCTGAAGTTAGAAGCAATTATATACGTTATAAAAAATCTTATAATTATGCTCTCAAACAAGCTCGTATAAACGCCAACCATAATTTTTTAAAACAGTCTGAATTTTCGCCTAAGTCTATGTGGACGGTTATAAATGCTAGTCATAATAAAATCAAACCTAAACCTATCTGTGATATTGATCCAAATGATTTTAATCTATTTTTTAGTAGCGTTGCTGAAACATTAATTAACAACCTACCTGTGCCTGAAATTGATCCAATATCACTAATGATCAAATCTGGCCCAAACGTAAATACCCCGTATTTCTCATTTAGAGAAATAAGTTCTGTGGAAATTAGGGACATAGTAAAGGCATTAAAAAATACAAACAGCAAAGACATTTATGGAATTACCATCGACCTGCTTAAAAGTGTTCTAGATGTGATATTAATCCCTCTCACTAAATTAATTAATAGATGCATTAAATCTAGCATTTTTCCTAGTGCTCTTAAAAAAGCCTGCGTTATTCCTATACATAAAAAGGAGGATACTTGTGATATGAATAACTATCGACCGATATCACTTCTACCTATTATAGCTAAAATTTTGGAAAAAGTGTTAGCTAACCAAATCATCGAGTTTTTCGAAATCCACAATATATTTGCTAATATGCAATTTGGTTTTCGTAAGGGAAGGTCAACGTGTGGCGCGGTCACTGGTTTTATTGAGGAAATACTAAAAGGCTTTGAGAAAGGAATGTACTCTAGTGCAACTTTTTTAGATCTCAGTAAGGCTTTTGACTGTGTCCCGCATGACGTTCTATTGCGAAAACTATACTGCTACAACTTTCTGCCCTCCAGTTGCAGACTCATAGCATCCTACCTTACCGATAGGTATCAAAAAGTACAGGTTGGCGATCGTTGTTCAGCATATGCACCAACTAACTTTGGTGTGCCACAAGGGTCCGTTCTTGGTCCTATATTATTCTTAGTTTACATCAATGATCTTCCCAATATCTACAATGATTCATTAGCTGTTTTATATGCAGACGATACAACTATCCAATCTTCATCACATAATTTCCAATCTGCAATGGACCTAAACGCTAATTCCCTTATATTAACGCGTAAATGGTTAACGTCTAATAGGCTGACATTGAATGAGAGCAAGACGATAAATGTAATGTTTTCTTTGAACACATTACATTCATTCCCAATAACTTGCTCAAAGTTTCTAGGTGTATATATCGACTCCAAATTAACGTGGAATAAACATGGTGATGAACTTGCTGCCAAAGTATCCACCAATGTATATTTGCTGAGACGGCTTAATGATACACTGCCTCAAATAGCTCTTATATCGGCGTATTTTGCGCTCTGCCAGTCCCAAATTTCATACTGCATATTAGCATGGGGACACACTGGAATTATTGGGCGTATATTTAGCTTGCAAAGAAGAGCTGTTAGAGTTATTTCTAATTTATCATACAGAGAGGACTGCAAATCTAGTTTTGTGCTATTAAAGCTTTTAACGCTACCTTGTATTTATGCACTCGAATGTTTGATATACGTTAAAAACAATGTGCACAGTTATCAAACCCACGCTCAATTACATGAGCACGATACAAGGCAAGGGGGTAAACTCTATCCAAACTTTTTACGATTAAAAAAAACCCAAAATGGCATTAATTTCTATGGGCCTAAATTATTCAATATGCTACCGCATAGAATAAAAAGTCTACCATGTAAAAAATTTAAAGCCACATTAAAACAATTTTTTATTAGAAACGCATTCTACAGTATGCAGGAGATATTATCAAGTAACCGAGATTTGTGATATATTTTTATACTCATATGTATACGGTTTTAATATGTTTTGTACTGTTCAGTATTTGATTTTATCTATTTACTTAATAATGTGATTATTTTATATTTATTTATATATGTATTTTATTGTTTGTTATATACCTAAGTTTTATCTTTTTAACAATTATTTTATTTTGTAACTATTTACGTATTTTACTTATTTTTATATTTATATTTTATTTGTCTATGCTGTTACTGCACTTTATGCCTTTAATCTGTTTTTATACTTTTAATACTATTTATTTAAATCTTAATGTATCAAATTGACCTGTGTAACTATAATTGAAGTGGCACCAAATATATATTATTATATATTATTATTATTATTATTATTATTAATTTGAACCTTGCTGTAAGATCCACAACGATAAATTTGTTTTGAATACACACTGTGTAACCACAGCAAATATCACCTCTGTACTAGATTTTGTATCAGAATCAGTTAATTTAAAATACATATTGCAAAATAACTCTAACTTTCAATTACCTATTTCGGTAAAAGAACCTAACCAGGTTATTCAAAAACTGGAAAATTTACAAAATTTAGGCACGGAAATTACGAAACTAAAGAAATTGAACAATACATTTGATAAATATAACCACATTCACCATTATGTTATGCTATATTTGTTAATAATTTTTATAATTGCTATTGTTATTTTTAAATATTGTAAGTCAAAGGTTGCAACTGAATCTAATCCAAAATTACCAAAAAACGATGCTACTAATCAAATTGAATTAAATGAATTAGAAATTCGTAATAACCCCAATTACAAATTTCTTCCCTAGGGGGGAGGTGTTGTGATGCCCCAACTTATTATTATTATTATCTTTATTTTATTTCACCTTGGATTAAATTCATAGTTGTAAGCTTAGCATTTCATTTTTGCTGACTTGTGCAGCGTGCTGCCCCACGTTCTATGCCTCTGGTTGGCCGGACGCGATGGCGTGATGCGAACATGGGGCGGTACTAGTTCATAAATAGGACTCCCGAGACTTGAGGGGAGCAGTGAGCAAGTAAGAGATTAGAGTAGTGGAACAGTTGTAATTGTAATCAAATTGTAAACCTAAGAAAATATCTGACAACGTTACCAAAATAAAGTAATTAAGTGTTAACCAGTGTCTCATTTCGTGACGGGCGCCACCGACCAATACCCCAGCGACAGCCGCGAGCGCCACAAATCCGCGGCACAACAGTTAGTTTATTAATTCGCAGCAAATGTTGCTATTTGAAATATGTAAATGCATATTAATGTAGTATGTTGTTCTCCTTAAATAAACTACGGCAAGTCTCCAATCTAATTTTGTTAAAAATTAATCTTAATATTCTTTTTTTTTTTCTGGGCTATAAATATCCTTTGAATATGACTTCTTTCCCACGGTAGTATATTATAGGAGAGATAAGGATATACCTATGAGTAGTAGAGAGTTATAATTGGCTCTGGTGGTAAAATGGGTTTTAGTTTAAGAACTGCATCGTAAGCAGTATGTAATTTACTACACACTCAATCAACATGCTGACACCAGGTGAGCTGCTCGTCCTCAGCAATCCCAAGAAAGGTGCTCTGATTTAAATTAACAATTGGTGTCTTTCTATTAAAAAACTGAATGTTTACTGTTTTATTCTTATAAGGAAGTAAATTATTAGCATTCATTATGGTCTGTATTTGATCGATCCTGCATTATTTCGCAGAATACACGCCTTCTTTCTTCATCCACTAATAGTATCTCCTGATGGCATTGATGTTTTTAAGAATGATAACCATGCTTCTTCAGAATTTTCTGTACAGAAAATTTAGACACGTTGCACTCACGAGCAATGCATCATATGCTGGTTGTTGGTTCAGCATTTATCAAATCCAAAACTGTTTCTTCCAAATCATTGTTGTTTCTTTTGTTCCGTTTGCATGTAATGTCACGAACTCTGAGTAAACTGACGCCACTGCAAAATGTTTTGATAATGAATACGCTCTCTTCATTGGAATAACTCAGATTATTGTTCATAGTAATTACAATGCGTGAATTGATATTCGCACCATAACATGACATTTGTCAAAGTCATGGCAAGCGTTTTTATTAAATGGTAAATGGTTAAACTTATTTTTATTATTTCTGAGGTGGATTCTAGTACAAATGTAAATTAAATGGATGATACATTTACAATTTTTAATTCTCTAAAAAATATTCCTTTACGATTTTTCTCTAAAATGAATAGGGGAGCTAATAATTACACATATTTAATTTTACATGTTAAATCCCTATGTTCGCCCCTTATCCCAGACACTCGGTATATATATATATATATATATATATATATATATATATATATATATATATATATATATATATATATATACTGGAGGGAAGTAACGGCCGTACTTGTTGGAAAATAGTAAAAATGTCGAAGAAAAATCCTCGTATCAGGGAATCCGACCAAAAAGGGTGGTTAATAAATCATCTATTTATCATAAAACCGAGCTTTCGCCAATGTTTATTAGCTTCTTCAGGGATAACGCTACAAAATAATTTACAAGAGTGAAAAATTTTATAAGTTAAATGAAATGAGGTTATGCACGTGTTCGCGACGCACGTGTTGGCGAAAATGTACTTACATGGAAGATGTGAAAAAATAAACCGTTGAACATACGGAATTAATGAAAAGGCTCGATGCAGTAATAGTGAAACATATTAAAATTTGTTTAAAACGTTGATGTCACAGGATTAAAATTTACAAACACACATCGCCGGACATGTTGGTTCGAGACGATGACTAACAGTGATTGTGAACTAGGTTAGATTGTAATGGCCGAGGTACAAGCCAAACTGGAGGGAGAGCACTACACAATTAGTGCCAACCCTGGGAATTGATGCCGTCAAAGTGGCGGTAAAATTTGAATTTGACAATTTAAAGTGTAAAAGAGTAAAAGTGTAAAAATGTATAATAAAAGGGGTGGTGTTGTCTGTGGCTATCAATTTAACCTTTACAAATGTAGATTATAACATTAATAATGACTGACTCATTTTAACGTTATAATAAAATGTAGGGGTTAGGATTAATAGATGAGTTAAAAAATATATAATATAAGTGTTAGAAATGGTAGTTAAGTGATGGTGGTTAAATGTTGAGCACACCATTTACGGTGAATAAAGTGGATTAATGTAACCCCCAGATTGTAAGTTGTAATATTAACAATGTACAAGTCATTGTAGTATCGCAACACATTGCAGCGGTTGCAGGGTTGTTATTGAAAACGTATAAGTTACGTAATGTTAAAGATATATAAAAAAGGGTAGTGTTTAAAAGTTTAAATTATTTAGGTGTAATACAGCAATTTCAATAAATTGCTGGGGTAAGAGAGAAAACGTGAGATGTATAATAATAATTGGTTTGATTACTGATAACGAGAACAATTAACTAGATCCAAACGAAAATCAAGTAGCAGAAACTAAGGAGTTGTGTGAATTATTAATCAGGGGATCGTTATTAGTCTTATGATGGTCTGAAAGACTGATAAGGTAGGAATAGATATTACTTAAGTGATCTGTGTCTGATTTGAAATTCATTGTTTTTTCACGGTTCTTCTGAATGTGATACATCTCCAGAAACAGTCTGCCCCTGTAGGACTTACAAGTGTCGAGAACTTTTACGTTGTTGAAGTCTGGGTTGTGGTTTGAAGAGTTGCAGTGAATAGAAAGAGCACATGACTTCTTGCCTAGTCTGTAATCGCTCCTGTGCTGTGTCAAACGTGACTTGAGCCACTGTGAAGTTTGACCCACATAGGAGAGATCACAACCCGAGCAAGGTATATTGTAAATTACGTTGGACAAGACATCAATTGAGTTCTTGTCTTTAAGCCTAGTGAAAAAATGACTGTTAAGGGTGCTAATGTTAGATTGAGCTATTCTGACTTTGTCGTGGCCCAGAACGTTAATAAGTTTAGGGGTGAGGCCCTCTGCGTAGGGCAACTTTCTGAATGTTATTTGGTCGGGGGGGTTTGGGGGAGGTTCAATAGGGACTACTGTTGGTGGAGTAACAATAGGATCTTGTCGGTTAAACATCAGTTTAGACACAAGTGAACGCGGAAAACCATTGTTAACCGCTATATCAGCTAATAAATGTAGGTTTTTTTCCCTGAAGGAGTGATGGCAAATTTTTATAATTCTAGATTTCAAACCTAATAAGGTGTTAATTTTCACTCGAAAAGGTGAATGTGAGTGAAAGTTGATATAACGGCCGGAATTCGTTGGCTTGCGGTACCAGTCCAGGACAAGAGTGTTGTCAGTTCTCCTAACAACCCTCGTGTCCAAGAAGGGTATGCGGAAGTCGATGGATGCATACCCTTCTTGGACACGAGGGTTGTTAGGAGAACTGACAACACTCTTGTCCTGGACTGGTACCGCAAGCCAACGAATTCCGGCCGTTATATCAACTTTCACTCACATTCACCTTTTCGAGTGAAAATTAACACCTTATTAGGTTTGAAATCTAGAATTATAAAAATTTGCCATCACTCCTTCAGGGAAAAAAACCTACATTTATTAGCTGATATAGCGGTTAACAATGGTTTTCCGCGTTCACTTGTGTCTAAACTGATGTTTAACCGACAAGATCCTATTGTTACTCCACCAACAGTAGTCCCTATTGAACCTCCCCCAAACCCCCCCGACCAAATAACATTCAGAAAGTTGCCCTACGCAGAGGGCCTCACCCCTAAACTTATTAACGTTCTGGGCCACGACAAAGTCAGAATAGCTCAATCTAACATTAGCACCCTTAACAGTCATTTTTTCACTAGGCTTAAAGACAAGAACTCAATTGATGTCTTGTCCAACGTAATTTACAATATACCTTGCTCGGGTTGTGATCTCTCCTATGTGGGTCAAACTTCACAGTGGCTCAAGTCACGTTTGACACAGCACAGGAGCGATTACAGACTAGGCAAGAAGTCATGTGCTCTTTCTATTCACTGCAACTCTTCAAACCACAACCCAGACTTCAACAACGTAAAAGTTCTCGACACTTGTAAGTCCTACAGGGGCAGACTGTTTCTGGAGATGTATCACATTCAGAAGAACCGTGAAAAAACAATGAATTTCAAATCAGACACAGATCACTTAAGTAATATCTATTCCTACCTTATCAGTCTTTCAGACCATCATAAGACTAATAACGATCCCCTGATTAATAATTCACACAACTCCTTAGTTTCTGCTACTTGATTTTCGTTTGGATCTAGTTAATTGTTCTCGTTATCAGTAATCAAACCAATTATTATTATACATCTCACGTTTTCTCTCTTACCCCAGCAATTTATTGAAATTGCTGTATTACACCTAAATAATTTAAACTTTTAAACACTACCCTTTTTTATATATCTTTAACATTACGTAACTTATACGTTTTCAATAACAACCCTGCAACCGCTGCAATGTGTTGCGATACTACAATGACTTGTACATTGTTAATATTACAACTTACAATCTGGGGGTTACATTAATCCACTTTATTCACCGTAAATGGTGTGCTCAACATTTAACCACCATCACTTAACTACCATTTCTAACACTTATATTATATATTTTTTAACTCATCTATTAATCCTAACCCCTACATTTTATTATAACGTTAAAATGAGTCAGTCATTATTAATGTTATAATCTACATTTGTAAAGGTTAAATTGATAGCCACAGACAACACCACCCCTTTTATTATACATTTTTACACTTTTACTCTTTTACACTTTAAATTGTCAAATTCAAATTTTACCGCCACTTTGACGGCATCAATTCCCAGGGTTGGCACTAATTGTGCAGTGCTCTCCCTCCAGTTTGGCTTGTACCTCGGCCATTACAATCTAACCTAGTTCACAATCACTGTTAGTCATCGTCTCGAACCAACATGTCCGGCGATGTGTGTTTGTAAATTTTAATCCTGTGACATCAACGTTTTAAACAAATTTTAATATGTTTCACTATTACTGCATCGAGCCTTTTCATTAATTCCGTATGTTCAACGGTTTATTTTTTCACATCTTCCATGTAAGTACATTTTCGCCAACACGTGCGTCGCGAACACGTGCATAACCTCATTTCATTTAACTTATAAAATTTTTCACTCTTGTAAATTATTTTGTAGCGTTATCCCTGAAGAAGCTAATAAACATTGGCGAAAGCTCGGTTTTATGATAAATAGATGATTTATTAACCACCCTTTTTGGTCGGATTCCCTGATACGAGGATTTTTCTTCGACATTTTTACTATATATATATATATATATATATATATATATATATATATATATATCTATATATATATATAGAGATTCTGGAGGGAAGTAACGGTCGTACTTGTTGGGAATAGTAACAAATTTTTTCGAAGAAAAGTCCTCGTATCAGGGAATCCGACCAAAAAGGGTGTTAATAAGTCATCTATTTATCATATACCGAGCTTTCGCAAATCTTTATTTGCTTCATCAGGGTGACGCTACAATTAATAAAAGTATAATTAGCGTGAAAGAAAAAAAGTGAAAGGTTATGTGAGCACATGTGCTGAAGGCTGAAGAGTTGATTACTTACATGTAAGATTAAAAATAAACTACCGTACTTAAGCAACTAAGCGTGGCCATGAACGATGAACAAGTTACACATTAAAAACTTTCCACAAGACGTGGATGTTAACAGATTAAAACGATTTAAAATTCACATGGTGGACGATAAACACGGGTAAACATCGTCGGCCATCTTATTGAGCAATGACTGCATGGTAGATGGGATAGGTTAAATTGCAGTTGTGTTGCCAACGTATATCTGAAAAGGTGGTGGGGAGATCGGTAGTACCAATCGTATTTACTGTCCGCTGATGGCGGGTGGCGGGTAAATTCAAAAATTCGGTGGGTGACCTATATTGGTATTAAGCGCAGGGAAGCTGCCAATTTAACCTATTTACAATAGTCGATTATGATATTAATAATGACGTGAATCATTACAATATCATAATTAAATGTAGTGGTTAATGATTAATAGATGAGTTAAGGTATAAGTGTTAAAAGTGTTGTGTATTAATTAAGTGATCGCGATTGCGCTTGTTACGAGGTTCAATATGAACAGGGGGTGTGATAACCCGACAATAATAAATTATAATATTGGCAATGGCGTAACCATCGCAATATTACAATAAAAAAGGGGTGTTTAAAGGTAAAATGTAGATAATTATAAGTGTGAAAAGGGGGGTGAGACTACCCGACAATAATAACTTATAATATTGGCAATGGCGTAACCATCGCAATATTATAATAATAGGGGTGTTTAAAGTTGAAACGTAGATAATTATAATATAAAAGTTAAATAATGAATTAAGTGTTAAGGCAATTCCAATAAAAGGAGGGGTGTGTCAAATGTATAAAAATGTATAAAAAAACAGACGAATAATCTGATACGAAACCATTAAATTGAAAAAGCAAAAAGACAAGTAGCCTAAATAGATGAATTATGCGAGTGATCGACTGACGAGTTGATATTAATTTGTTTATGAGACAGACTAATAAGGTAAGAGTAAATGTTGCTTAAACGATCTGTATCCGATTTAAAATTCATTGATTTATCACGGTTTTTTTGAATGTGATACATTTCAAGAAACAGTCTTCCCTTATACGTCTTACTGGTATCTAAGATTTTTACGTTAGTGAAGTCAGGGTTATGATCAGAAGAGTTACAGTGAATGGAAAGTGCACAAGATTTCTTGCCCAGTCTGTAATCGCTCTTATGTTGGGTGAGGCGTGTTTTCAGCCATTGAGATGTCTGACCGATGTAAGAGAGATCACAGTCCCGGCAAGGGATGTTGTAAATGACGTTAGACATAGTTTCTGAGGGATTCTTGTCTTTGAGTTTTGTGAAAAAACGTCTGTTAAGTGTACTGATATTTGACTGCGCGATTCTGACTTTGTCGTGGCCCAGGACATTGATGAGTTTAGGGGTGAGGCCCTCTGCGTACGGCAACTTTCTGTATGATATTCGGTCTGGGGGTTGGGATGGGGGTGGTGCAGGTTCCACTGATGGTGGAGTGACGATTGGGTCCTGTCGGTTAAACAGTACTTTAGAAACAAGTGCTCGCGGAAAACCATTATTAATAGCTATTTCTGAAAGTAAATGCGTGTTCTTTTCTCTGAAGGAGTGATGGCATATTTTAGTAATACGGTTTTTTAAACCTGGTAAGGTGTTAATTTTTACTTTGAAAGGAGAGTGCGAGTGGTAATTTATGTAGCGACCCGAGTTCGTCGGTTTGCGATACCAGTCAAGGATAATCGTGTTGTCAGTTCTCCTGACAACCCTCTTATCCAAGAATGGTATGCTCTCCTCGACCTCAGTCTCTACTGTAAATTGAATATGTAAGTTAAAAGTGTTAAATGTGTCTAAAGTGAGTTGAACCGATTGAGAGGGTACCGCAAGAATTAAATCGTCTACGTATTTTTTAATGAAAGGGGGGTGAAAAGGTAGTGTGGGGAGGACCGCATCCAGTAAGTTGTCCATTACTAATTGAGCTAAAATTGGACTCAAAGGTGAACCCATCGGAGTGCCGAAGGTCTGCTTATAGAAAGACCCATTGAAAGTGAAATAATTGTTGTCTCCTATGAAATTGATGAGTTTAATAAAGCTAGATTTATCTAGGGTGGTGTGTGAAGAAATTGAAGTGAAATCTGATTCAATCATACTAATCACCAAATCCATAGGGATGTTTGTGAATAACGAAACTACGTCTAAGGAAATCAACACAAAACCAGGGGGGAGGGCAAATTCATTGAACTCTTCCGCGAACGCGAAAGTGTCCAGAACGTTATAATTGGTTCGGAAAGCGAATGAGGAAGCCAGAATGTCTGCCAAGAAACATGATAATAAATAAGTTGGTGAATTAATGGAGGAGATTATTGGTCGCAAAGGTACGTCTGTTTTATGTATTTTCGGTAAGCCGTAGTACTTAGGTGAAACTGCACTGTACGTTATTAATTTCTTGACCGTTTGTTCGTCAAGAAGACCTTTTTTGCCGAAGTCCTTTAGTAGCTTGGTCAAACAACGTTGGATTGACGCTGTGGGATCTTTCGGTAGGCGTTTGTAAGTGTCAGTATCGTTTAGCATGAGCTCCGATTTGTGCAGGTAGTCTGCATGATTAAGTAAAACTGTGACGGCACCTTTGTCGGCCTTAGTTATAATTAAATTGGGGTTGTTTTTTAAGAAACGATCAGTTGCTTGAAGAGAATCCGACATAAGGGAGGTGTGTGGGGTAAGAACATAATTCGTTAACAAATTAGTGACTTTTGCACGAATAAGATTGTGTTGTTCCTGAGGTGAAGTTTCGAGAACTGACTCAACGTCAGAAAGAAAGTGTGAAATATTAAAATCTTTGGGTTGAACTGGTAAGCAGAACTTGGGACCGAGGGAAAGTAACGTGTCAACATCCTGGGGGACGACAACGTCAGTACAATTAAAGAGCCATTTATTGTTGTTAACAAAATTTCTCTTCTTAATAACCGTGGCTTTTAAATTATCGAACTTTTGTCGATTATGAAATTTAATGTTGGAAAAAGTGTTTTTGAATTTGCATCGCATTTTATATTGATATTCATTAAAAATATGTGGTGGTAAAGACGAACTACTTGTTAGTTTGAGGTTATTTAAACTACTTTCTAAATGCTTAATCTCATTAATGGTTATTTTTATCTCAAAATTTAAAACTTCGTTCCCCAACCTGTTATTAAAATTATTTATAGCTGATCCTAATTTTCTGTCGTCGGTGTCCATCAACGCCATGAGGTGGCGTGATTTGTCGCGAATGTGTCTTGGAATTAAATGTGAACGTCTACATCGTAGCAGGAAGGCCCTTCGATTAATCCGGTGCGCTAGTTTGGTGGTGAGTGCTGCCCATAGTTTCAGGTTTTTGGCAACTTCATTGCCAAAGGTGTTTCTGATGTCCTGGTAAAACCCCATCTGTAATTAGATGCTGGAGGGAAGTAACGGTCGTACTTGTTGGGAATAGTAACACATTTTTTTCGAAGAAAAGTCCTCGTATCAGGGAATCCGACCAAAAAGGGTGTTAATAAGTCATCTATTTATCATATACCGAGCTTTCGCAAATCTTTATTTGCTTCATCAGGGTGACGCTACAATTAATAAAAGTATAATTAGCGTGAAAGAAAAAAAGTGAAAGGTTATGTGAGCACATGTGCTGAAGGCTGAAGAGTTGATTACTTACATGTAAGATTAAAAATAAACTACCGTACTTAAGGAACTAAGCGAGGCCATGAACGATGAACAAGTTACACATTAAAAACTTTCCACAAGACGTGGATGTTAACAGATTAACACGATTTAAAATTCACGTGGACGATAAACACGGGTAAACATCGTCGGCCGTCTTATTGAACAATGACTGCATGGTAGATGGGATAGGTTAAATTGCAGTTGTGTTGCCAACGTATATCTGAAAAGGTGGTGGGGAGATCGGTAGTACCAATCGTATTTACTGTCCGCTGATGGCGGGTGGCGGGTAAATTCAAAAATTCGGTGGGTGACCTATATTGGTATTAAGCGCAGGGAAGCTGCCAATTTAACCTTGGGCCCCATTCACCCTAACCCCAAAATTTTAAATGACATCACCCCTTTTGTGATCCCTTAAATTAAAAGTTTTTTCGTGTAGTATTCACCAGTACAAGAATTTTTTTTAAATTTAATACAGGGCCGAACAAAAAATTTTATTTTCTATTTTTAAATTCTATGAATTGCTATTTTATTTGATTGGATTCTTATAATTCAGTCCATTTTGGGCTACAAAAAAAGGATAATAAAATTTTTTGCTCCAAATACTCGAAGCAGTGGGTCAGGTTTCAACAAATAACAATCACCTATTTCAGTCAGGTGTCTAAATCGCAATTCTTTCAGCCATACTGTAAATACCGGATAGAAAAGAAAATCAAATAGTGAATTCGTCTGAAATTATTTCAGTTTTTGAATTTGACGTACAATCTAACACACCTGACTGCATTAGGTGATTGTTATTTGTTGAAACCTGACCCACTGGTTCGAGTATTTGGAGAAAAAAAATATTATCCTTTTTTGTAGCCCAAAATGGAATGAATTATAAGAATCCAATTAAATAAAATAGCAATTCATTTAATTTATTTTATTTTAGTTATACTTTTTTGTTAGGCCCTGTATTAAATTTAAAAAAAAATCTTGTACTGGTGAATACTACTCAAAAAAACGTTTAATTTAAGGGATCACAAAAGGGGTGATACCATTTAAAATTTTGGGGTTAGGGTGAATGGGGCCCAAGGGGTCACTCACCCCATAACCAAAATATGGTGGTTCTAGTTCCCCCTACATGTATAACATTTGTACCAAATTGCGCTTTTCTAACTCCTTTATTTTCAGAGATATTCGCATTGAAAGTTTTCAAATTGACACCCTGTATACCGGGTGTGGCACTTAAGACGCCTCGGACCATAGCTCCTTTACGATAAAAGCTATCGAAAAAAATCTAAGAACAAAGTGGTGCATAGTTACCGTCGCTATGTTTCAAAAATATTTTTAATCATCAGTGGCGTGCCGTACTCCAGTGGCGTACCAAACTTATGTTTTTTTAAATAGAATGCCCTATTTTTTATTGCAGATTTGGAAAGTGCTCGACGAGTACTTATTTTTTTATCTAACATGTTATACCCTTCACTTTAGCGGTTTCGCTGTTATAACCCCTTCTTTCAAAATTGCGCCCCATTTTTGAGATTTTTTTGTAGAGAAACTAAATGACGCCGGCGCCTAAATTTTGAATTGAGGTACAGGTTAAGACCTCGTATACCTTCACATAATTTTTTTTCGGGTAATTTATGGAAAAAAAATAATTTTTGATTGATCTTCGCATGTTGTCATTTTTTCCGAAAATTTCAAATGGCACCCCCCTAAAAAAATTACGGCGTTGTACAGCCAAAACTCTAAATTTTTAATTGGTGTAAAAAAAATTACACATTGCATAACAAAATTTCGGAGAAAAAAAGGAATTTCATCGCAAATGTCGGGAAACGTTTTCCGTTCCCAAGTGTGCCATGAGAAAACAAAAGATTGGTAATTGTCAAAGTAAATTATTAGACGTCAGTAGCAGCCATAAGTCATTTTTGATAAACGTTCTAAAAATGTTCCGAACTCAAGAGGAAATGGTTGACATGATATTTATTCTTGGAGAATGTAACAAGAATTGTTTCTTGGCATCACGAGTGTACGCTGCGAGATATCCGCACAGGGCACATCCAAATGAACGTGCGTTTCAAAAAGTGTTGGAGAGATTTACTACTACGGGAAGTGTGAAACGGCCAAGGAGAGTTAGAAAGAAGGCAGTTATTACCGAAAATAATGAACTGCAGGTTCTGGAGGCAGTTATTGAAGATCCTCATACCAGTATCCGTGATATTAGTAGGAATCACGATATTTCAACGCGATCCGTACATCGTGTTCTTAAAAAGTACAAATTCCATCCATTTAAGATTCAACTGCACCAAGAATTGCAACCTCAAGATTTTCATGCGAGGCAAAATTTCTGCATGTGGGCTATCAACAAAATTGAGCAGGAGCAATCATTTCTTATGCGCGTATTATTTTCTGATGAAGCAACATTCCATAGAAATGGGCATGTCAATCGCCACAACTACCATTATTACGCCGATGAAAACCCACAAGCCATGCGAATGATAAACCACCAGCAAAGATAATCGCTGAATGTTTGGGGAGGCATACTTGGAGAACACCTTTTGGGTCCTTATTTCATCGAGGGGCACCTGAACGGCAACAGTTATTTGAGGTTCCTTCGCGACGACTTGGATGATCTCTTGGAAAATGTCCCTCTAGCCTCTCTTCGACAGATAGTTTTCCAGCACGGTGGAGCTCCTGCACATAATAGCTGTGTCGTTCGGGAATTTCTCGATGAAACGTTTCCGGACTCCTGGATTGGTCGTGGGGGTCCTGTGAGGTGGCCGCCAAGATCACCAGACCTCACACCTTGACTTCTTCCTTTGGGGCCATATCAAAGACAAGGTTTACAGGACGGTACCAACTACTGTCGAGGATATGAGGGAGAGAATCCGCGCGGCTTTCCGCGGTATATCACCAGAAGTCCTTAGGGCAGTGTCTAGAGCCAGTGAGTCGAAGTTGCGGTTATGCCTCTAGCAGGAAGGTCGTCATTTCGAACATTTAGTTTTCTTTATCTGCATTTTTCATATCATGTTGAATAAATAGGTACATACTATTATGTTGACCGTATTTGTGTATTTGTTTTCTCATGGCACACTTGGGAATGGAAAACGTTTCCCGACATTTGCGATGAAATTCCTTTTTTCTCCGAAATTTTGTTATGCAATCTGTTTTTTTTTTACACCAATGAAAAATTTAGAGTTTTGGCTGTACAACGCCGTAATTTTTTTAGGGGGGTGCCATTTGAAATTTTCGGAAAAAATGACAACATGCGAAGATCAACCAAAAATTTTTTTTTTTCCATAAATTACCCGAAAAAAAATTATGTGAAGGTATACGAGGTCTTAACCTGTACCTCAATTCAAAATTTAGGCGCCGGCGTCAATTAGTTTCTCTACAAAAAAATCTCAAAAATGGGGCGCAATTTTGAAAGAAGGGGTTATAACAGCGAAACCGCTAAAGTGAAGGGTATAACATGTTAGATAAAAAAATAAGTACTCGTCGAGCACTTTCCAAATCTGCAATAAAAAATAGGGCATTCCATTTAAAAAAACATAAGTTTGGTACGCCACTGGAGTACGGCACGCCACTGATGATTAAAAATATTTTTGAAAGATAGCGACGGTAACTATGCACCACTTTGTTCTTAGATTTTTTTCGATAGCTTTTATCGTAAAGGAGCTATGGTCCGAGGCGTCTTAAGTGCCACACCCGGTATATATATATGTTATATATATCTTCTCTTCCGTTTGCCTGCAATGTTAATGTTTTTGAAATAATATTTGTTGAAATTGGACTATTGAAATACCTTTTGAATCATCTGCCGCTACACTTGCTGTATTTTCGAACTTTTTCACAAATTTGGAAATTGTTGATACAGACGGAATTGGGCGATTGTTAAATGTAACCGAAAATAAGTCAGGAACTCTGTGTAAACTGACGCCACTGTAAATATTTTGATAATAAATAATACCCTCTCTCCATTGGAATAACTCATATTATTGTTCATAGTAATAACAATGCGTGAATTGATATTTGGACGTGGATGGAACTGCGGGTTAAGGAGATTGAATGATTCGGGAAATTGGCGTCGGCTACGAGGCCATCTGCCATAATTATTGTATTGTAATATATCAGAAATTAAATGAATAACTGAATAATGAAAGACAAATGCAATGTCCATGGTCCCGAGCGAATATTCCGCGACCCCGAAATCGTTCGCCCGGGCTGGGATTCGAACCCTCGCGGCACGCGGTGAAACCGGCATAAGCGCTCGCTTGTACCCACTACACCAACGGGCCGCCCGAATTAATGTTTGACTAGTAAAATTATTCTCAACAGTAATTGCACAAGTGCATTGGAAATTATCGGTAACAAGTTTGTGCGATTTCGACAAACAAAGTCGTATTGTTTGGCAACAGTCCCGAGCCCGGAAGGGAACGTACCGTTCGCGTTTCGCACGTTTTGTGCCCCGTTTTCCAATATTGTAGAAATGACTTCCCGAGTACAGGTCATGTTAGTGACTCCGCCCAAACTTTTTGGTTGGGCCTCTTTCCCTTTTTCTTGAATTACTTCAAGAGAAACACTTCCAATGCGGAGATTTCACTAATTTTAATAGCGTTCTACCCGCAAACTGACGTTTGACATTGAACGTTGTTTTTCTTGAAATCAATCATGTGCCGAAACATAATGCGAGTAGAGAACTATTCACAAAGCCGCATTCGAACTCTACATGATATGTTTCCTGAAAATAGTTATATAGAATCTGATTGGTTCTAATTCATTCGAATTTCGGCATGTTACGTTTGGCGGGATATAGTCACCATAACATGACATTTGTCAAAGTCATGGCAAGGGTTTTTATTAAATGGTAAATTGTTAAACTTATTTTTATTATTTCTGAGGTGTATGCTGGTACAAACGTAAATTAAATGGATGATACATTTACAGTTTTCTCTAAAAAATATTCCTTTACGATTTTTCTCTAAAATGAATAGGGGAGCAAATAATTACACATATTTAATTTGACATGTTAAATCCCTATGTTCGCCCCTTATCCCAAACACTCGGTATATATATATATATATATATATATATATATATATACGTATCTAACCGACTTTACTAGACCCGCCATAAAGATTGAACATTCTTGAGACCACCTTTTATACAGATTCACTATATGTAATCCACCTCAATAAGCCCAACACACGGCTATTACAAAGTGGCGACCAATTGTATAAAAATTGTTGTTCAACCGACCTACCTAAGCCCTGCGGCGTTGCCTAAATGTTTCGTATGCTGGCAGATATCATTCTTCAGTGCGATGTTTCGATAAACAAGTGCTTGCGTTTTAAGTTTATTTGTACATGAATTTTTACTCGCCGATGATGGGGTGGACGATTTTAGAGGAGACGACTCCGCAGATAAATATATACCCTGTGATGCTGAAAGTTCTTGTGATTCAACAGTTTCTTCAAATACTATATAATATGTATTGAGTATAATGCAATAACGAAAAAAATAATTTCAAGAAACCTAAATGTTTATAATCGTTCAGGCCCTCTATTTTATGAGTCCATATAGTTAGATACCACTCCGCGGCACAAAGGTAATGCCGCGTGGCGATCAACGTGTAAAACAGTATTGGTGGATGGCGATCAAAGAGTGTGGTGGAAGGATATATTGAAGAATCTGAGTACCAGAAGTTAAAATTGCAAACAAAATATTAAATCCGGTAAATACTACAGTTTACCTTCTCTCCACATCATCTGTTTCTAACAACAATGATTAAAATATTAATGAAATATGTGCAGACGGTATTAATTTATCTGGACACTTTACTAATTGTACTTTTAATTTTAATTTTATCAAAAATGATAAATAAACTCAAATAATTCTTATTTTATTCTTACAATGATGCCTTGTTTTTAAGTTAAACACGAAAGTCCGCTGTGGCAGATTTAACGACCGTTGCTATGTATACTATTCATAGCAACGGTAGTTAAAATTCGTTGATATAGAAATATTGTGTACATAAAAGGTTATTTAGATGGTTTCTTGGTTTCTTATGACGACGTTTAATAAGTCTTTATGTGTAAAATTAAAAAAAAAATAATTGAATATTTTTTTAATGAAGAAGTCATAAAATTTGTGTTCTTTTAGATTATTTACAAAAATGTGGAATGTATTCTTTGTTATTTCATTTTATTTATTGTAAGTACCCTGTTATAATCTATATTTTGTAAAAATAAATCCATACATTTCAAGTCACAAAAATAGAAATAATCTATAAAATTTCAATACAATAATATATACAGGGTTGGGCAAATGCGTCGGAACATCTGATTTCTGGCTAAACGTCTGTGTTTTTCTTATTACTTTTAAAGGAAATGTTTATGAGTTTATTTATTTCATTTAGTGACGTCCTTTCATTTTTAACTGCTAACCAATTTTTTAAGATATGACATCATTGACAGTTTTTTTAAATGGATCACCCTGTATATTTTTACATTTTCAAATAAACACCTTTTCAGCAATTACAATGATATAGAGTTTGGTGGGTTTATGACTTGTGGTTTTTTAAATAATAAATAAATAATGGAAAATAAAATTTGTCAATTTCCTGAAGCTTTTGCACAACCCTTGAAAAGTTTTATTTAGAAATATTGTAATTTCTGTCAATAAATGCTGCATTAAAAATATTGCATGCACCTTACAGAGATTTCTGCTAATTTCCAAAAATTATCCATCATTAACAACGTAATTATTTCACGTTCAGTTGGTGAACTAACATAATTGAACAGCAATGTTAATATTTCACATGGATAACATCTGTCGGTGACAGAAAACATAAAAAACACGAAAGTTTTTTTTTTTATCAGGAAGCCACCTCACTGTAGAAATATTTTATTTAATATTTAAAAAACCACAAGTCAAACACCCATCAAACTTCATATCTTTGTAATTGCTGGAAAAGTGTCGCCAATGACGTCATATCTCGCGAAAGAGGGTAGCTGCTGAAAATCAAAATATGTCAGTGAATAGAATAAATAAATCCATAAACATTTCTTTTAAAAGTAATAAGAAAAAACAGACGTTTAGCCAGAAATCAGGTGTTCCGACACATTTGCCCAACCCTGTATATGTATATATGAGGCATTCTTTTACAAATCGAACGGAAATATTGTGTCTACAATTTGTACGCATTTCCTTTACAAAATAAGCCGACCCGTATTTTCGCATTTTTTATCGTCGGTATTTTTGAAAATACAGACACTAAAAGTTTTGAAAACTCGCTAATTATACATGTCTTTAGATCGCTATAACTCCCTAAAAACTATTAGTCGTATGGAGCTCAGTTAGGGCTTATTTTAAAGGTAATGGAACTCTCTTCATTCTGATGTTAATTAGTATTACTTTTTTTGTTAATTTTTAATTATTATAAACAATTAAAATATTTAAAGTAATTTTACTACTCAAGGCCATCACTTTAAAAATTTGAAAAAAATACCATTGTGTGCCTCATTTTCGTTCATGAAAAAATCTATTTTTTCAATGATCATTTGATTACATCAGTATGAAAGAAATTAATTTGTACGACAAAATACGCTACAAGGCGCGCGACCGCGAGCGCTGGGTCCGCGGCGTCGTACTTTAGCAGTAATTAAGTGTGAAATTAAAAGAAAGGTAAAAAATATTATAATTGACTAATTGACTGTTATTTGTTGTTAAATAGCAATTTTCTAATGAGGTATCACAGGGGGGGGATGTTGCCATTAAAAAAAAATGAGTCGGGGTGGCTACAGCCCCAGGGGTTGCAAATATCTCGATAAATACACTGCAGCAACAATAGAGTAAGGTACCAAATCATTCAGCTTAAAAAGCTTTAAAAATAATTTGAAGACCGATTCTGTCATAATTAATCAAATCAAATCAAATCAAAATCAAATTTATTTATACATAGTTTGTATATACATTGTAACATAAAATACATCCAATGGAACAAAACTAATACAAATACGTCAATAAAACTAAAGCAGAGTAAAATATTTGTATTTTATTCTAAGTAATGTCAAATTATTTATAAGTCCCTTATAAATTCGCAATTAGTTTTAATAGGACCATTTGTATAACCTTCAATCTTAAAGTTAATCAAAATATAAGTTGCAGAGACGGCTGGCGGCGTAACCACACCTATATGTATTACTTCTGCTACCTCGGCCGTACCATGAGGCCGTCACTGGTCATAAACAAAAAGAAATTTTGAAAGGCCAGATTCGTATGTACATTTTTATTTTAACCCTACGGTAGGTGCGCGGTCTACAGTCGTTGACCGGGAAGAATCCATCGCTATTTGGAGTACAATAAATCACACTATTGCATAAAATCACTAAACTCAAGTGACTAAGAATCTAAATTGAGATGTTTTTTAATTACCACTTATAAGGATGGATGCACAAATAACGCGAATTATCGAGTTATAATCGTTTTTAAAAGACTGGTCCATGACTAGTTCGCGCGCCTAACGTAGAGTTAAATACATCATACACATCGCGTTTTATGATAAAAAAAAGTGGAGAACGATGTTGCCAGACTGCCTGCATGAGATCGTCGTTACGACATGGTGGTATTGTATATAATATATACAGATCGACCGGACTTCGTCTGGTGAGCAATCGCATCAACTAAAATTGTATAAAATGGTGATATTCGACCACATTTTGGGACCCACCTAAAATTGGTCTCTAATCAAAGTACACTTGTAGTAATCGATAAACACAAGAAAACGTTTTCAGACCCGCAGCCGGGTCTGATAACGTCTTTTTTGGTCTGGCTTTGTAGGTGGAATATGGCAAGTTGGGTCTGTGTACGCGGTTAAACAAATCTATATATATATATATATATATATATATATATATATATATATATATATATATATATATATAACTTTACTGGTACACTAACTTTGTTTTTAAAAAACGTTTTATTTACAACTGCCGGAAAGCGGCGATGTTGCTCAGACAGAATACAGGTTAAGACTAAAATAATAATATTACAATAACATTTCCTACGGCTAACATGACTCATGCATGATAAGATAAGGTGCAGGTGCACCGGGTTATGATGATGAAGCAGCTAAATACATCTACAATTAATATATTATAATAATAATTAAACAAAGGGTTTCTTTGTTGTTAGCGTCAGTTAACTTATATATATATAGATTTGTTTAACCGCGTATACAGACCCAACTTGCCATATTCCACCTACAAAGCCAGACCAAAAAAGACGTTATCAGACCCGGCTGCGGGTCTGAAAACGTTTTCTTGTGGTTATCGGTTACTACAAGTGTACTTTGATTATAGACGAATTTTAGGGGGGTCCCAAAATGCGGTCGAATATCACCATTTTATACACTTTTAGTTGATGCGATTGCTCACCAGAGGTAGTCCGGTCGATCTGTATATATTATATACAATACCACCATGTCGTACCGACGATCTCATGCAGGCAGTCTGGCAACATCGTTCTCCACTTTTTTTATCATAAAACGCGATATGTAGGATGTATTTAACTCTACGTTAGGCGCGCGAACTACAGTCATGGACCAGTCTTTTAAAAACGATTATAACTCGATAATTCGCGTTATTTGTGCATGCATCCTTATAAGTAGTTATTAATAACATCTCAATGTAGATGTTTAGTCACTTGAGTTTAGTGGTTTGATGCAATAGTGTGATTTATTGTACTCCAAATAGCGATGGATTCTTCCCGGTCAACGACTGTAGATCGCGCAAAATGTACATACGAATCTGGCCTTTCAAAATTTCTATTTGTTTATGACCAGTGAAGGCGGAGGTAGCAGAGGTAATACATATAGGTGTGGTCACGCCGCCAGCCGTCTCTGCAACTTACCCTGATATTGGAAATAGGAGGCGATTTTGGTAAATTATGCTGATGATATATGTGTCTTAGGGGCAGGAAAAAATATTAATGAACTTAAAGCGAGAACTGAGGTTACGATAAATAAAATCGAAAATTGGCTAAACAGAAACAAACTGGTATTAAATCGAGAAAAAAAAACCTAATATCTTTTCAAACAAAAAATATTCACTTAAAAAGTCTTACATAAAATGCGCTTGGCATCACAATAGATTACCAACTACATTGGAACGAGCATTTTTCGTAGTTAGTAGTCTGAAGTTAAATGCAAAACTAACTGATTATGATGTATTAGTAATTATTGAAACTTGGCTTGATTCATCTGTAACTGATAGTGAACTAGGTCTTCGTGATTTTACATTATTTAGATGCGACCGATCTAGTAGTACTAGCTGTAAATCACGTGGGGGTGGTGTAATGATTGCGGTTCGATCTCACCTTCATAGCAATATCGTAAACGTTGTGTCGAATATCGAGGAATTATATGTTAAAGTGTGTGATAATTTTATTATTTCATCGGTTTATATTCCACCTGCTTCAAATATTTCATCATATGTAGATTATTGCTCTTCCTTCGATCAAGTGTGTAATTTATATCCTAATTTTAAGTTTGTATTTTGCGGTGACTTTAATTTGCCTTATGCATCCTGGAACATTAACGGGAACACTATTTTGTCCACTGACAACGTTTGTACTTATGCTCAAATTTTAGCAGAGTCGTTAGAGTTTAATCATTTACGTCAGTTGAATGCTTTACCGAACAGTCGCGGTGTATATTTAGATTTAATTTTTTCAAATGTAGCCAACATTAATATTTCAACGTCGGATGATCCTCTTTTTAATGCTAGCATTCATCATATACCCTACACAATAACCGTAGTTGCTAGCGATATTACTGAATCTCTTCCCTACACTGATTTATTGTACAACTTTAAAGCAGCCAACTACCATGAAATCAACATGTTTTTATCTAGTATTTTTTGGCAAGATTATCTTGATAGCGGTGATGTTAATGTTGTTGTTGATAAATTCTATTGTGTTTGTAGGTATGCTATTCAAAAATTTGTTCCCGTTAAGCTTGTTAAATCATCTTCATTCCCAAAATGGTTCAATGCTACTTTAATTCACCTTATTAAGAATAAAAAGGAAGCACATATGAAATATAAATCAAGCGGTAACTATAATGATTATCAACAGTTTAAATGTCTTCGTTCCGAGTGCAAAGCACTAGGTGATGAACTCTATGCAAACCATATATATAAAATGGAATCAAATATACAGCATAATGCTAGATCATTCTGGAATTTTGTTAATGAATCTAGGAAAACTGATGGTTTTCCTAAGCATATGTATTTGGATGAGATATCTTGTAGTTCTGGCGATAAGTGTGTAAACCTATTTGCCGATTTTTTTTCTGATGTTTATGTAAATGATCACCCGGCAATGCCTGATGTTACTCCTATTAATTGTATAAACTTAAGCCACTTTAATATTAATAAGTCTGATGTCTTCAATGTTATAAATACATTACCGGACTCGTGTAATCCTGGGCCAGATGGAATACCAGCTTTTTTCATAAAAAGATGTATTTACTCATTGTGTATACCATTGAACATTATATTTAATGTATCTATCAATACATGTGTATTTCCTTCAGTCTGGAAAGAAAGTTTTATTAATCCAGTTTTTAAAAATGGAAGCAGAGAAGACATCAAGAACTATAGAGGAATTGCAATCCAATCGGTCATCCCTAAACTTCTGGATAAATTAATTTCTATTCAGTTAATGTTTCATTGCAAAAATATCATTTGCAACGAACAACATGGTTTTTGTTACGGTAAGTCAGCTGTATCTAATTTACTAATTTACCAATCTTATATCTTAAAAGCCTTCGAGAGTAATTCCCAGGTGGATGCAGTGTATACAGACTTTTCCAAGGCCTTTGACCGTGTCTCTCAGTCTATCTTGGTAAATAAATTACAGCGGATGGGTTTTGGGGATAATATAACTAAATGGATTTATAGTTTTCTGACCGATAGACTGCAATTCGTGAAAATTAATCACTTCGTATCCAAGGCAATTAATGTAACCTCAGGTGTCCCTCAAGGTTCTCATTGTGGGCCAATTTTATTTTCGTTATTTATAAACGATCTGAAACTATACATTAAACATTCGAAGTTCCTACTTTTTGCTGATGATCTCAAGGTATTTCGTACAATTACAGACTTAAATGACGCCGTGTACTTACAAGACGACTTAAATAACATCTATAGATGGTGCTGTGATAATAAATTGTATTTTAACCAGAGAAAATGTTTGTCCATATCTTTCGGTAGAGGGCAAATTATCAACAACGACTACAACATCAATGGAATCAGACTCTCTTCAGTTGATTACATTAAAGATCTTGGTGTTATAATGGATAGTAGACTCACATTTTCTAAGCATATAGATAGTATATGTTGTAAATCATTACAGACGCTGGGATTTATTAATCGTTTCGCGAAGAATTTTTCTATTGAGACTCAGAAACTTTTATTCATTTCTCTGGTGCGATCGCAATTGGAATACGCCTGCTGTATTTGGTCACCAATATATTCTAAACATATTTTACAGCTTGAACGAGTACAAAACAAATTCCTGTTGTCTATGTCTTATAGAAATGGTATCAACAGGATTGATTATAGTCGTAGCAACATGCTGTTGTCACTGAAATTAACCTCTCTTCGCGAGAGACGTAACTTTTCTGATCTATGCGTACTGTTCAAAATCGTAAACGGATTAATAAATTCCAGTGAACTACTTGCTAGTATAAATTTCAACATACCATCTACAACGAGATCAAACTTACTTTTCCGAGAAACGTTTCATCGCACTAATTATGCCCGTAACAATGCGGTCTGTCGGATGATGAGAATAGGCAACTTGGTCTGTTCTTCGCCTAATTTTATTTTATTCGGAACATCGTACAATAGATTTAAGCGCCATTTAAAATACATTGACTTATCACAGTGTGTCTCATAATATCCTTGCAATCTTATTTATTTCTTTTGTATTTATTTTTATTTTTGTATTTTATGTAATATGTATGTTATTTTTTTTTTATAATAATTTTGTGTTTTACTGTTAATTTAATTATCATCATAATTGATTAATTGTAATTTATTTTTGTAAAATGGTTATTCCGTAAATAAATAAATAAATAAATAAATAAATAAAATAAATAATAAAAAATTGAACGCGATTGTGTATTCCATAAGGTTGCTAAAAGGAACCTTTGAAAGGTTCGGGATAATATTCTACGGTGGCAGTCCTGCAGCAAATAATATTTTCTTACTTCAGAAAAAAGTCGTCAGAATAATTTTTAATTTAAAATATAGTTAATCATGCAGGGGTTTGTTGAAAAGGGAAAGAATTCTAACTTTCCGTAGCTTATATATTTATGAATTGTTAATTTTTAATTTTAAAAATAAAACCAAATTTGAATCACGCACTGAGGAACATCAATATAAGTGACTACAACATACCTCAGCACAGATTGACGATGACGGGAACAATCACCCAAATATAGGGCAATTGTAAATTTTAATATACTTCTCCAACATCTTAAAGAAATACGGTTGCTAAAGGAATTCAAAATTGAATTAAAAAAATATTTAATTGAAACCGAATTATATAGCTTGGTGACCTCCAGATTGGTCCACAGTATGTTTCTGGCATTTTTGCTTTTATTTTATGTACTATGTATTATTTTTTCGGTACTCTGCTTCAGTTTTATTGACGTATTTGTATTAGTTTTGTTCCATTGGAAGTATTTTATGTTACAATTTATGTACAAACTATGTATAAATAAATTTGATTTGATTTGATTTGATTAATTATTTGACAGAATCGGTCTTCAAATTATTTTTAAAGCTTTCTAAGCTGACTGATTTGGTACCTTACTTCATTATTGCTGCAGAGTATTTACAGAGATATTTGTAAAAAAACTTTACAATTATTTTGAATTGAAAACATTTTTTACCATGATATCATAATGGCGGATAATTAATTTTATTTTAAAACGTTTAACTGTCCCTTCTGTATGATGTCATTTATTATTTCTATATACCGGGTATCTATTTAAAAACGAGCAATGCTCTATAAGTATAGGCCTAAAAAAATATAAAACAAAATCTCAAAACCGTTTCTAGGGTATGTGGGGGGAATCAGTATGACCACAAAAATGACCTTCACTAAGCAAGCTCTGGGGCTGTAGCCACCCCGACTAATTTTTTTTTAATGGCAACACCCCCTCTGTGATACCTCATTGGAAAATTGCTATTTAACAATAAATTGTCGTACAAATTAAATTCCTTCATACTGATGTAATCAAATGACCATTGAAAAAATAAATTTTTATATGAACAAAAATGAGGCATACAATGGTATTTTTTCAAATTTTTAAAGTGATGGCCTTAAGTAGTAAAATTACTTTCAATATTTTAATTGTTTAAAATTAAAAATCTCTTTCGCGAGATATGATCATCGGCGACACTTTTCCAGCAATTACAAAGATATGGAGTTGGTGGGTGTTTGACTTAAATAAAATAATTCTACATTGAGTTGGCTTTTTACACTGTTTCCTGATAAGAAAACTTTCGTGTTTTTTAAGTTTTCTGTCACCGACAGATGTTATCCATGTGAAATATTAACATTGCTGTTCAATTATGTTAGTTCACCAACTAAACGTGAAATAAATACGTTGTTAATGACGGTTAATTTTTGGAAATTAGCAGAAATCTCTGTAAGGTGCAATATTTTTAATGCAGCATGTATTGACAGAAATTACAATATTTCTAAATCAAACGTTTAAAGGGTTGTGCAAAAGCTTCAGGAAATTCACAAATTTTATTTTCCATTATTTATTTATTATTTAAAAAACCACAAGTCGTAAACCCACCAAACCCTATATCATTGTAATTGCTGAGAAGGTGTTTATTTGAAAATGTAAAAATATACAGGGTGATCCATTAAAAAAAACTGCCAATGATGTCATATCTTAAAAAATTGGTTAGCAGTTAAAAATGAAATAAATAAACTCAAACATTTCCTTTAAAAGTAATAAGAAAAACACAGACGTTTAGCCAGAAATCAGGTGTTCCAACGTATTTGCCCAACCCTGTATATATTATTGTATTGAAATTTTATAGATTATTTCTATTTTTGTGACTTGAAATGTATGGATTTATTTTTACAAAATATAGATTATAACAGGATACTTACAATAAATAAAATGAAATAACAAAGAATACATTCCACATATTTGTAAATAATCTAAAAGCACACAAACTTTATGACTTCTTCATTGAAAAAATATTCAATTTTTTTTTTAAATTTTACACACAAAGACTTATTTAACGTCGTCATAAGAAACCAAGAAACCATCTAAATAACCTTTTATGTACGCAATATTTCTATATCAACAAATTTTAACGACCGTTGCTATGAATAGTATACATAGCAACGGTCGTTAAATCAGCCACAGCGGACTTTCGTGTTTAACTTAAAAACAAGGCATCATTGTAAGAATAAAATAAGAATAAGAATTATTTGAGTTTATTTATCATTTTTGATAATATTAAAATTAAAAGTTCAATTAGTAAAGTGTCCAGATAAATTAATCCCGTCTGCACATATTTCATTCATATTTTAATCATTGCTGTTAGAAACTGTTCCAGATGATGTGGAGAGAAGGTAAACTGTAGTATTTACCGAAGTTAATATTTTGTTTGCAATTTTAACTTCTGGTACTCAGATTCTTTAATATATCCTTCCACCAATACTGTTTTACACGTTGATCGCCACGCGGCATTCCCTTTGTGCCGCGGAGTAGTATCTAACTATATGGACTCATAAAATAGATGGCCTGAACGATTATAAACATTTAGGTTTCTTGAAATTATTTATTTCGTTATTGCATTGTACTCAATACATATTATATAGTATTTGAAGAAACTGTTGAATCACAAGAACTTTCAGCATCACAGGGTATATATTCATCTGCGGAGTCGCCTCCTCTAAAATCGTCCATCCCGTCATCGGCGAGTAAAAATTCATGTACATATAAACTTAAAACGCAAGCACTTGTTTATCGAAACATCGCACTGAAGAATGATAACTGCCAGCACACGGAACATTTAGGCAACGCCGCAGGGCTTAGGTAGGTCGGTTGAACAACATTTTTTATATAATTGGTCGCCACTTTGTAATAGCTGTGTGTTGGGCTTATTGAGGTGGATTAAATATAGTGAATCTGTATAAAAGGTGGTCTCAAGTTTGTTCAATCTTTATGGCGGGTCTAGTAAAGTCGGTTAGATACGTATATATATATATATATATAGAATAGGCTAAACGTGGCATCCCCCCGTGTAAAATTCGCGGTAAAAGTGGCATCCAGCGCAAAGTGGCATCCAATATATGGATGCCACCTTGAACCCATTAAAAAAAAAATTCGTGGTGTATTTTGTGGTGCCGTCTACCGAAAAAAAATAAAAACAGCCGGAAGTCATTTTTGCCGTTACATGTATATTTCTATACACAATAGTTCGCAGCAATTCCGTAACGCGGTGTTATTGTCGGTAGTGTATATTACCAGTGTATATATTACGCGCGAAGGGTGGCATCCGATTTTTTGGCAACCGGCAACATTGTATCATTTCAATGAAAAGAAACTGCCGAGTGGTACTGTTTGATAAGTGAAATGGAAAACCAAACGAGGGGTAGGCGGCTAGTGCAAATGGTATTGCAGGAGCATGTAAAAGGTAAACCAATAAATAACAAATAAGGTACTTGACCCGAATGAGACCCACTATTCCTGATCTTACGTCGGGCAATCCCATATTCTGTCTTCCAGGGATTTCCCTATCTGTCGAACGGCGAATCGCACACAATGTGTAACGGTCGTATCTCATATGACTTATTAACCCAGGCATATATAACATGCATGCGGCTCGCGTAATGAATTTATGCGGCCCGCGGATAATTTTTCAATATTACTATGATTTAATTTCCACTTTTTATTTTTATTTTTTCAATATTTGACCATGACATCATTATTCCCCGAAAATAAATAGTTTTTCCATTCAGCATTACCATTTTTCCATTTTCATTTAACCACATGTGAAAATTAAGTCTTACACATTTTCACCGTAATTTAAAAAAAAAACACTGCCCTTATAAAACAAATTTCGGTAAAGTTTTCTTAGTAAGCTGCTTCATTAGAATGACGGCGATATGCAAGTCTACGTTTTCCGATCTATTTAATCAACAATTCGACAATCCTTTTAAAACTTGTTTTTACTTTCTCCGTTACGAAGTACGAGAAAGTATTGCGATCGTGATTTTTTTTTCAAAAAATTTGTTTACGTAAATATCCGTTTTGGGGTCCCTAGATGCCATTTCAACAATTTCTGGAAAAAAAAAATGGTCTGTGTCTGTGTCTGTGTCTGTGTCTGTGTCTGTGTCTGTGTCTGTGTCTGTGTCTGTGTCTGTGTGTGTGTGTGTGTGTGTGTGTGTGTGTGTGTGTGTGTGTGTGTGTGTTACACCAAATGTATGTGAATAATAATTGTAGAGAATGCCAAAATGAATAACTTGTAAAGAATAAGTTTTTTTCGAAATCTCGTTAGTTTTTGAGTAAACCGAGTTTTTAAATTTAAAGTATAATTTTTCCATCTTTCATGATTTTGACGTTTTACACGTCAGTTTCATCCGAGTTTACGCAACGCTCGATGTACATTTAAATTATGATTTCAATTGAAAATAAACCCATGAAAACGTAAATATAAAGTGGGAGAAAGTAACATGATGGCCACATCACCATTTTTTCATTGATATGGTTATAATAATTGACAAATCGCCTGGAATTTTAAGGGCAAAAAATACCTTGAATTCGTCCCTGCAAAATATTTTAAAAAAATACACACTCCTTTTATAAAAAACAAATAACAATACAAATATATCGCACAATCAGTACAAGACTAACTAAGTTAAAAATGTAAACTTCTGAGATAATTGAAATATTTTGATTGTTTTGTACGCGCACGATCGGCATTTTTCTTCAATATTATATTAACTCAAACTCAAAATTATACGTTGTTTTTTCAATTCCTGACATTGGGATTGTTACATTATGTTTGTCATGGTCACCATCCAAAAAAATTATTATTAAATAGGTTCCTACTTAAAAAATAAAAGTTGATAGTAGTATTGTGTAAACTTGGCTTTGTGAAAAATATGTAATTCTCGTGTCATTAAAAATAATGGAACTTCTAAGAGTTTTTTATTTGTTGAAACTTACTATGCATGGTGCATAGAGTGTTCTAGAGCTCAGTTTTGGTAATATGGGGGCCCCGTCTAGCTTAGTTTTAACATTATGGTTTCTGCAATTGAAAAATGCGGGTCAAGTACCTTACTTCTAAATCTCAATTTAATTAAAAATATTCTGAAATTTCTAGAAATTTTTGCGAGCGATGAGGATTCGGGGACAGAGTATTGCCCAGATAGCTGTGAAGAGAGTAGTGATTTCGAAATGCCAGTCATTACTCCTCCTAGTTTATTATCTGCTGATTTGGATAAGTCCCTTTCAGAAATTGAACGGTTTTCTCCGGAAATCCCATTAATGGAGCCTCTGGGTTCTAATAATATTGTAGCTCCAAAAAAACAGAAAAACGGAAAAAGTGAACGGGTGAGAAGGAAACATCGTTGCCTATTTTGTGACCAAGATGTAGGTAACTTTTCCCGACATTTAGAACGTAATCATGACGATGAGTTCGCAGTGCAAGAATTTATGGGTTTAGACAAAAAGTCGAAAAAACGTATTAAGCTGGTTGATAAACTGCGCCGGGAAGGTGATTTTTGCACTTCCAATATCGTACCGGTGACAATGAAAAATCAGGATGACATGAATTACATAGCATGTAAGTTTTGCCGAGGCTATTACTCGCGTAAAAGTTTGCGCAGACATGCAAAGAAGTGTTATTTTAATCCCGACCCGACAAAACGTTTTAATGCACAAACCGAAGGGCAAACAATTATGGTTGGTCATTTTGGCCCTAATGATCCTCTAAGAGTTAGTGGTCTTTTAAGTATGATGCGAGCTGACGACATTTCGATGGTGGCAAAGAAAGACAGAATTATATGCGAAGTTGGTCGAAGATATATAAGAAGCCATAGAGAAAAACACCTCCTAGTTGTAGCAAAGCGAAATATGCGTCGTCTGGCTCGTTTGTTGATTGGTGTCAGAGGCATAGAAAATAATAAAATAATGACACTGTTGGACATCTTGACACCGAATAAATTTAAGGCACTCGTTAGAGCCACTCATGAAATTTCAGGGTATGACAAGGAAACCCGTTCATTTAAATCCCCGTCATTAGCATTGCAGATGGGAACACTTATAAAAAGTGCCATAAACACAGCATATTCTATTCAAATACAAACTGAAAATTATTCTCAAGAAAAACAGGAGAAGTTGAAGGCCTTAATTACTCTGATAGAGACCGAGTGGGCACATGAGGTATCCAGTGAAGCCGGTCAGAATTTGGCAATCAACAAGTTTAACAAACCGACGCTAGTACCCTTCGCCGAAGACTTAATAGTAAGTATTAATACTAGCCTTCCTTTTTTTAATTTTTTAGGCAGTTACAGAAATTTAAGATAAAGCTTGGCACAATAAAAATCAAGTTTGTAAAATACTTGCTACATCTTTGAATTTGTTTTTCTAAGCACCCTGTATACAGCAAAAAATATTACAAGTAGTAATCGTCGTATATTTGACTCGTTTGGAAGATATAAATAATTTCAATATTACTAATTAATAATTGTTAATTAACATTAATGAAATGTTCGAAATAAGCGCCACTAATTATATAATTTTTTTAATCAGAATGACGTTTCTACCTGAAAAAAAATTGCTGAAAAACCATTAGTAGACACCTTGTATGTTATAAGTAATTTTCTTTGTTTAAAATTATTTTCTCAGACTGCACAACTTTTTATAAAGAATGACTTGTTTTCGCAACGTGCATAATAAAAACAGCCCGTATGTTGCACACTTGTATTATACTCAAATACTGTGAAAAATACTATTAATATGCTTACTTTGCAGAAATTTGAAAAATATCTAAAAGGTCTGATGCTTGATGCCAGAACACGCTTATTGGTTAATTCGAGTGATATTAAAGCTTACCGCGACCTATTAGATGGAATATTTTGCAGTGTTATAATTTTTAACAAACGTAGAGTGGGAGAACTACAACGCATGACCTTATCAGCATTTCTTAAAAACTACGAGACTGCATCATCATCCGAATTTGAAAAAGCTTTAACTCAGTCTGAAAAAATATTATATAACTCGCTTAAACGTGTGGTAATAAGAGGAAAGAGAGGGCGAGGTGTTCCCGTTCTATTTGACAAGAATACTGTAGAAGCAATTGAATTTTCTATAAATTTAAGAAATAATTTTGATCTCTTAAATAATGTCTACCTTTTTGGACTGCCTAAAAGTCAAAACCCAATAACGGGCACTGCAGTTTTACGCAAACACGCAAAACTTGCACTGGGAGATACTAATAAAGCATCATTACTAACGTCAACCAAATTAAGAAAACATCTAGCAACTATTATGCAAATTTTGAAAATGGAGAAGAATGATCTAGAGCAACTTGCAACTTTCATGGGACACACTGAAAAGACACACGCCGAATTTTATCGCCTGCCAGACGATGTATATCAAACAGCCAAAGTTAGTAAACTCTTGCTTCTTGCTAAAAGTGGTTCAATTGAGAAGTACAAAGGCATGTGTTTAAATGATATTGAGATTGGTGAAGACATTATTGAGCAGGAAGAAAGTGACGACGAACAGAATGACACTTACATCCCTGACGATGATACATCGGAGCTAGACCAATCAGTTGATAACATTATTGAAAATAATGAAAAGAATGATCTCGATAAAACAACAGTCAAGAAACGTAAAAAACGCACCTTAGTGGGATGGACGACACAACAAAAAGAATTGACAATAAACCATTTCAAAACACATATTAAAAAACATATTCCACCAAAAAAACACGAAGTTATGGAATTAATCGAAAAACACCCCGACATATTTCATAACAAAACATGGCCGGTAATAAAAGTATATGTTTGCAATAACTACCAAAAAAAAGTAAAGTAGTTTTAAAGAAATGAGATTCAATTTATATTTTATGTTACATTTTTTTTACCAGATTACTTAACCAAAATCAAGATATGTATCTATGTATGAATATGTATTTTTGAATAAATTACTTATCTTAAATTTATTGCTGTTATTTTGCCCTATTGGTAGCATTTCACAGAAATTTGACGTGAAAGTCATTTGCCAAATAGATCAACACAATTGATGAATAGTGAAAAGCAATAGAAAAACTCTGTAGATCTATCATTTTCGCTAAACCTATTATACAGTGAGGACTACAGATATTGGTTCGTTTTTAAGGCGCCGAAATCAAGTTATCCTGATATCTGGCAACACTGTCGTGGAAGCCGCTTTGGCCGCATATAACTATATACGGATGTTACTTGGCTTATAAATGTATAGAATATATCGTATGGATGCCACGTTCAACGCTAACAATACCGGATGTCAACTATGTACTTTTTTGTATTTGTAATATACGCGTGATATACACCGTGTATATCAATGGATGCCAAACTGTACTAATACGGAACGGATGCCAGTTTGACCTGCAGCTCAATATATATATATATATATATATATATATATATATATATATATATATATATATATATATATATTCCCAGCTTATAAAGTGAGCCCCATACCAAGAAAATTTACGGATGAAGTGAGGTCCGACTCAAAGTGAGGACCAATATACGGACCTCATTTTGTCGAAGCAATTAAATTTCGCCTAAAGCATCCCCTATCGCATTACATTCAAGTTTCATTAAAAAAAAGATGGACCTCTGAATGTAGGGACCATGCTGATATTTGTATATCTCAGTTCGCCGATTCTTCGCTTGAGGGCGCTGTTGTGTGAGTATATTTTCGTACAGTGTATACCCTTAGTAGCATTCAGCATACAAAGTGAGACCGAAGATGTGGCAACTATGCAGAGTAAACAAAAATGACTAATCATGATTTTATCTTTCCAGGACGACCCAACTGGTCGACTTATAAATGCTATTCAAATTTAAGCTTTTAACAGAAACTGGGAGCTCTCAGTGATGTTTTACTGAAATCTACCAATGTTTTTAAAATACCTGAATTACTCAGGTTAATTGGAATAATATAATAGTACAATACTTGGGTATTTTTTTATAAGGCGATGTTGTTCACGAAAATCTTATAATATGCCCAATTTTATGGGAAGCACAAATGGGGTACATTTAACACTCAATTTCATGAAACACGCATTTGTAAGTAATTATGTAAGTACATAATTCCGTATTCGCTGTACACATTAGCGATTTGCCCGATCGAGTGTGCGGATAAAAAATCACGAAATGTAACGATAAAAGTAAAATTATTTTCTTGCTGTTAAAGAATTATTATTTTGCCTTGCATCTATCTATCGTGCAAAGCATATTTGGCATGTTTTACATATTGAAATAAAGTGTTTTTATTTTCAAATATTACTATATTATAGGTACTTTTAAAATAACAAAAGACAAATATCATAAATAAAGAAAGTTTTATTTGTTAAATAAACAACTACATTTACTTCAAAGCATTGCAACTACCCAACTCTATAAAATAAGAAAAAACAAACATATTAAAGTGATATTAATATAATTATTATTAAAGTACTAAATAAACATGGAAAACCTGTTAAAAATCAAAATAAAAGTTGTAATTCTATTAAAGCAAAAAGTAAATGTTATTTATTAGAGTAATTTAAAATATTAGATGAATGAGCGTTTGAATGAAAAATTTACTTGCATTTGTTGTAAGTATTTACAACAAATATTTTAATTTTTTCCCAACTTTTATTCGTAAATATATTTAGATTTTCATTTTGCAGTTGAAGGCATTCGTGTTTTTTTGGAGGATTTTTATTTTTTATGTGATTTTTAAAATAAGAGAGAGTAATTTGCTTTTGATCATCCGTCCACGGTTCTAAAACCCGTCTATTTTTCTTTTGAGGTTGTGCCTGTAATTGTAAAGAATTATTAATTCAGGCGACACAAATAAAAATATTCTACATACTTCGTTTATTACAGGCTTCTCCTTATTGGATGAATGTGGTTTTTGCTAATAATTTTAATAAAACCATTATTCAAATTAAAAAAAAAACATATTACTTACTAGATTTTCATTTGTTTCCTCAATTGGAATTTGTTCAATGTCGCCAAATTCATCATCTGAATTATCTTCTACTACAGTCAAATCAACATTAATTTCATCTAAACATTTTCCTTTATATTTTGCAGCTTGTCCTACTTCATTCATAAGGAGTAACTTTGAAATTTTCGCCGTCTGGTAAACATCGTTTGGTAGCCTATAGTATGTTTTATGTATATCAGACGTGTGCCCCATGAAATTTGCTAGTTGCTCCAAGTCTTGTTCAGAAAGATTAATTACTTGAGACATGGTTGCAAGGTGTTTTCGTAATTTGGTAGATGTAAGGGCAGTGGCATTTTTTGCGCCAGCAAGCCTCACAAGCTTGTAAATTGCCTTTGATCCACTGATGCTAGCTGATGAGTTTGTATTCGGAAATAAATATGTATTTTTTTGTCTCAAAAAATTTTCTCGAAGTTGAACTAATAAATCACAATTTTTCACCATCTCATCTGTAAATAAAACGGGTACCCCTCGGCCTCGTTTACCCCGTATGACAACCCTCTTGAAGCACTTCAATAGAACTTTCTCGCTTTCGCTAACGCACGTATCAAACTCATTTGAACTTGTATTATTAATATTAGTTGTATATATAGATATAGACATTCTCTGTAACTCACCAACTCTTCTTCTGTTCAATAAAAGCAATTGCACATAACTTATTTCCACCAGAGTTTTGAAGGCCTTTTCATTTTGTGGGTTTAATTCTAAAGTATTTCTACATTTCTCACCTTCTGCAAGTAAATAGGCTTTTAATAAAATAAGGTCATCTGCTAGTGGAATAAGTGCAGGTTTATTCCACTTTTTTTGCTGTAAATCACTGTTTGCTATCGTTGAGATCTCATATCGCCATTCACTGGCAATAAGTTCCTTTAAACCTTGCAACATCTTTGTATGTTCAGTTTCTTGGCGAAACTTTTTAATTGACATATTATAAGCCACATCAATGCAATCTTTCAATTCCGTACCCATTTGAGCTGCTAGTGATGGGGCACCGTAAGTCTCCGTTGTGGGGTCGTACTTACTAATCATTTTTGTGCACTCTACAATGGTATCAAAGTTCAAGGGATCCAGTGCATTCAATAAAGTTTTAACTTTAATTTTTTTCTTTATTTCGATAAGCTATGCCGCTAATTGTCGCATTTTCCTGGAGGCAACTAAACGGAACTGCTTATCACGATGACTCTTTAAATACCTCCTTGCAACAGCACAAATTAAAGGGTCTGTTTTTTCTGTGAAAGATATTATGTCAGCTCTCATGGTTGGAAATATTTCTTTTCTTAAGAGGTCGTTATGTCTATAGGCAGAAAACAAAGATTGGCCCTCAGACTGTGCGTTGACTCTTATGGTCTTATCGTCAGTGTTATGGGGACATTTCTTTACATGTCGGTACAGATATTTTTTTTATAAAATCCTCTACAGTATTTGCATGGAAGAAATGTAGATGTAGATGGTGTCTCCGGATTGCCTTTCGCAGGTTTCCTCACAGGTACCACATTTTCATTGGTTGTGCTTTTTAAAAAATTTCCTTCATTTCTCAACTTGTCAAAAAGATGTTTCCTTCTTCTGTCTCGTACATTAAGTGCTAATATTTCTTGCACTTCTATTTCAGATTGGTGATGTCTTAAAATATGTCGTGAAAACTTCATAACATCAGTATCGCAAAAAAAGCAGTAAAAAAAAAAAAAAAAAAAAAAAGGACCTTTATTGGCATAAAAATACAATACAAATTACATTAACTTCCTTTCCTTCTCCTCTCCTTTTCCCACCCCAACCTCGCCAGTGTCTTCACCCCGGTTCCGTCCTCTCTCATCCATTCGTTCACTCTTTTCCCCCCTTCCACCCATTCCTCACACACACCCTCGCACTCCTCTGCCAAATGTCTCCAAGTATCCCTCCCCCATTCACACAATACACATCTCCCATACTCTGTACCCATCCATACTTTCCTCCCTCTCTCTCCTGATCCACACCTGGCTCTTGCCAGCGTCACCATTTCCTCCCTGCCCAGCCCCTTCTCACCCAGGTATCTCGGCAACCTCCCATGCACCTGCCACCTTTCATACATATCATTATACTCACTCTCCCTGATACATCCCTGCCTCTCCTGAATTTCCACTTCCTTCTCCTTCTCTTTCACCCACGCTGCCGCATTCCTTCCACTCCTTATCCAATCCTTCGCTTTGGCTTCCGACAACCCCACCCTCTCATACATTCTCTTTCGCTCCATTCTCCATTTGTACTCTCCTACACCCACACATGTTTCCCACACCTCTTTCACCAGTCTCTCCTCCTCTAATTCGCACAACCTCATCTCATATCTAACCACTCTCTCCATTGCCACACTCTGCATATTCCCTCTATTTGTTTCCTGAAGCAGTATGTACCCTGGCGTGGACTCTTCCACCCCCAACATACGCTTCAAGAACCACCGTTGCTCTCTCTCCACACATTCATACCCCTTCGTTCCCCATACTTCCACACCATACATTAAGATCGTTCTCACACATGCGTCCCACAATTTACATGCCATTCTAAAATTGTTTTCCATCCATTTTCCCCACTTCCCCCAAACCATACCCCACGCTTTCCTTGCCTTACCCTGCATCCATTTTAAGTGTTCCATGTACCCTCCCGTACCTTTAGAAACGAAACCCAGGTACTTGAACACCTTAACCCTCTCCACTCTCTCACCCTTCCACTCTATTTCTCTCACTCTTCCCTCCCTTCCTTTATTCCTAAATCTCATCCACTTCGTTTTCCCTACATTCACACACAGCCCTCTCTTATCCATATACCTCTCCGCTCTCTTCAACATATCCCTCATCCCTTCCCAGTCTCTCGCCATTAACACCATATCATCCGCATACGCCAACATCCATACCTTGCTTCTTCCAACCACCACCCCACCCGCTTGTCCTTTCCTTAACACTTCTTCAAACTCGCTTATATACAAGTTAAATAGCAAAGGACTCAGCGGGCAGCCCTGCCTCACCCCCATCCACGTTCTAAATTTCTCCGACAAAGCAGTAATCCTTTTTATTCCATACCCTTTTTGTTTTCTTGATTTGCGGTATCTATTTAAAGAATTTTTTAGAACTATTTTTTATGCAATTTATAATATTACCTCTCCTTGTGTCACAAAATTTTGATTTATGTGGTTGGTTGCAGGTTGTATTATTACCTCTTCTAGTACCTTGACTCTTCTATTTATAGGGCCGTTTTCAGTACTTTCATTTGGTACCGGAATATTACCGGTAAGTGAACGGGAAATTATTTTGTTTCGCCCCTTGTAAAATAAATGTTTTAAATGTTTTAAGAAAAGTAAATATGTTAATTAATTTTGAAAACTCATTACCTTTAATTCTGCATGGTAATCCAAATTGTCTGAATCATACTGATACACATATTTATTCTTGCTGTTTTCTTCAGGCTCATGCTGAAAAATTTCTTAGCATGAACCAAAAAATAAAGTGATAGAATATCAAGACAGTAAAACAAATTTTCCCACAAAAGTTGAACGAAACCTTGACTATAACTAGTAACGAAAGTAGCTGAGCAATATGACTTTATTTAGGTCACTTCATCGCTAGCTTGAATATACAGGGTGTTAAGTAAATGTCCTGCCAAACGTTAAGAGCCGCACTATGAGACTAATTTGAATCAAAAAGTCCTAGACATTTTTTTCTTAAAATATCTTTTACAATTGGCGAAAAGAAGAATTCTCTCAGCGTTTGAGAACTGCTGAAACTTTCATGGTATAGTAATTATTCCTGTGATTGATTTGAATTACACACTTGAAATCCTAACTTTATTCTGCCTATTCCGGGTAATGTAAACATTTATCGTGTAAAATTTCTAGAAAAATAAATGAATGAACTTTATAAGAATGGCGAATAAAAAAGTGGCAATACAATTAAAGTCAAAGCAAATTGATAACATAGCAAATTTAGTCATTTTATTAATTTTTTTCTTATTAGTTATTCTAATAAAGTGTATGTATGCGTTTTTTTAAACAATCAATGTTTAGATTAACTGCTATACGTAGAATAAACTGTGGATATAATTGAAATCAATGACAGGAATAATTACTGTACTATGAAAGTTTCAGCAGTTCTGAAAAGTCGAGTAAATTATTTTGGTCATCGGTTATAAAAAGACGTCCGATTCAAGACAAAACAATTTCTGGGACTTTCTGGTTCAAATTAGTGTAACTGTGCTGATCTTAACGTTTGGCGGGACATTTACATAAGTGTGGTCACAGACAAGAAACGAACCTCGCGTAAATTTACTCACTGCATGTGAAAGTTGATTTATCCCAATAATTAAATAAGTTATGGAATTAATGATCATTTGTTTCTGTTGTGTAAGTTTGACTGTAACGGCATTCATTTATCCAAATTTACATGCCATCCGAATATTTTGTGCCCGGCTTTATAATCATTTTTGACGGTACTAACTAACTTTTCCTAATTAATCCTGTTTTCTTATAATAGATTATTGTACTCACCCTTTTTTTATGCCCCACATGTCCATCCTTGCGGCCCTCCTCTATATTTATACTGTTACTACGTTCTCGCTTATCTAAATTGTTATTACTAAATTTTCGCAATTTACCGAGTGACTTTGAAAAATTGCCATCAGAGTCATCACTATCAGAAGTGTCTTCAGAATCTGGAATATATTCCTCACCGCTATCCTCGAATGGATTTGTTGAATCAACTTCATCAGATGGTATTACGATTGAATTATTAATATCCGAATCTTCTCCACTGAATTGTTTGGCAAACAATGCACGTTTTAATTTGTTTGTTTGAAGTCTTCTTACACAGCTTTTCTCGGTCGACGAAATTTCTTCAATTTGTACATCGCTCTTATCAGGTGTAGTTAAACAGTGTGTGACATCATTGATTTGATTAAACAATTTATGGCAACCTTAAATAGTATATATGCAGTGATTTTAATTGAAATTAAGTTTTGATTGCTTTAATTTTTTTTTATTTATATTGCATTAATTAATTTTATTTGGTACTTATATTGACCTGATTCAAATGAAATATTTTATTTTTATTAAATCTTAATAGTCCTGAGGAATTTCTAACAAATAATATTGTATCCTAGTAATTTTTCTAATATTAGTATCAAGTGATAATGACCGTGAAACGTCCAAACTTCGTCGTGAAATAATGTATGTATAAGTAATATTTGTACATACATTAAATAAATTGTGGTAGAAAACATAGTAAGTGTTTTATTCGGTGATTATAACTTATATTAGAGGTGCAACATTTTTAGACCTGCTGGAAATGCCCAAGTATGTGTAAACAAATTAAACCAAGGGGGATGTAATATACTAAAAATTGGTAGCACATGATCGTATTTTGCTTCTTCTAGAAAATTAAATAACTTGACTGAATAAAATTCTAAAAAAAATCTATCTGTATTACGAATATTTAGGTGCATGTAACAGGTCTTAAAACCGTTGCTTTTAAAATAAGTATGTAATTTAGTAACAATGTAACTTCACAATCTTTTTACCACAAATAAAAATAAGTTAATTTAATAAATTAAATAGGGTTGATAAAATTTATCAGATCAATTATAACTTATACCATTTAATTAATTTTACTATTTGCCAGGAAATCCTTTAGAAATATGTTTTAAAATAAATTAAAAATAATCAATTTAAATCAGGCCCGAGGAAATCGAAGCCCGCGTATTTCTAACACATTTTTGCACTTACTCGAGAGAAGAACGTTTATTTCACTTTCAGTTAGTCCCTTCGTGTTTTCATATTTCGGAACTTCCAGATTAAATAAAATATTATCATCCTCCTTCATAGTGCACCGCGACATGGCCATCATGAGTATTTTTGATGTCCTATCCATTGTATTCATCAATAACACGTACTGCGAACCAGCTCTAACACTCACTTTATTGGTTATGAGCGCAAAGAATACTGATGCGCATATAAAAACCGTTGCTAAATATGGCAACGTAGCATGGAGCTCACTTTGGTATATCCAAGCCTTTATACACGTATAAAGGTCCTCACAGGGTTGGCTTAATGTTACAAATTATACGGACTTCACTTTAATACATTGCTAGTACAGACCTCACTTTGTATAAGTATACATAGAAAAAAAAAATCTTCACAGTACAATTTTCGTGTGTATACTGGGGTTTACCCTATTTTCATTTGTAAAGTAAGGTTACACTGGAAATATGGCGCGCCTACGGCTACTCCTTCTACCGGTCCTCACTTTAATAGCTCGCCATATATATATATATATATATATATATATATATATATATATATATATATATATATATATATATATATATATATATATATATATATATATATATATAATATATATATATATATATAACTGTAGATAAAGTGCTAACGAGATTCTCGGTCAGATGATGATAAAAATTTGCAAATGTGTGAGGCGAAAGACAGAGACAGCTGTTTCATCTTTGTTAAGAATCATCAGTCTGCCATATTCAACCCAACACACATCTGCAAATTTTTCGGAAGTAATATTTATAGTGTAGATACATGCCGGTAACGGTAGACGAGAACCGAAATGTGTCTTGATATTATTCACCACTGGGTGGAGCACAAGTCACTTTTGCTACTACATTCCGCTTCGCTTATATGGTTGTAAGCTTCCACAGTCAAAAGGTAGATGAAACAAAGATGAAACAGCTGTCTCTGTCTTTCGCCTCACACATTTGCAAATTTTTATCATCATCTGACCGAGAATCTCGTTAGCACTTTATCTACAGTTATTCACATGTACGGTCGTTAAAAATTCTCCTATGTTCAATTATATATATAAATTAACTGGCGCTAACAACAAAGAAACCCTTTGTTTAATTATTATTATAATATATTAATTGTAGATGTATTTAGCTGCTTCATCATCATAACCCAGTGCACCTGCACCTTATCTTATCATGCATGAGTCATGTTAGCCGTAGGAAATGTTATTGTAATATTATTATTTTAGTCTTAACCTGTATTCTGTCTGAGCAACATCGCCGCTTCTCGGCAGTTGTAAATAAAACGTTTTTTAAAAAACAAAGCTAGTGTACCAGTAAAGTTATTTGGCGCAGTCGGTAGGATTCTTCTGACAGGGTGCTTGCATATCACCCTGGTTCGTTTTAACGATTTATCGAAGAATTCGAATTTTTGGACATCTTGGCCTTTGAGCGACCCTCCGAATATTGAGCAGTCCAGACCACCGAGGTCCAGAGGAGAAGCATCGTCCACAACGTCCGAGGGATTCAACATCCAATGGACAAGATTTTACTACTGTGAGTACACAAGTCAGCTTGTTAACTTTAATGAACGCGAAATCAATCCGTGATTTTCACGCAGAGTCAAGTTCAGATTCAGATTCAAGTTCCTCAGTAAATAATCGTTCTAGATCACGATCCCCTTTTAAACGCGTAAACAAAACAAAAAACATGGCTGTTTTAAAAGCAGAATATCTCCAAATGATCCCCGAATTTACGGGCGAAGTCGAATTACTCCCGCGATTTATAGAAATCAGCGAAAAGCTTGTTAATAAATTTTATAATGCTGGAAATGCAGATGATTTCCAAAACGAATACTTAATGTCGAGTATAATTGCAAAGATAAAAGGTGACGCGGCAAAAAATATTTCGTCAAGTGTAATAACAAATTGGTTTCAATTAAAAACCGCATTATTAAATTCTTTTGGTGACAAACGCGACCACATTAGCTTAAATTACGAAATCGTAACTTTGAAACAATTCCAAAATGAATCCCCTTTTGCTTTCTATAACCGGATTCAATCACTATTAAATTTACAAATCGCGTACGTGGTAACAAACATCGCAAATATTCAAGAACAACAACATTTGTCAAATTTCTTCCGTAGCAACGCATTACGTGTGTTACTCCGAGGTCTTAAAGAACCCCTAAGTTCGCAGATGAGGGTAAAGAACCCTCCTGATTTAAACACAGCATTGCACATGCTTACAAACGATTTCCAGGTGGAAATATTAACGAACAAAATTAATAGTGTTACTTTAAATCAACGAAAAAAAGAAACGGATAATTATCAACCACGTTATAATTATAATGCCCCTCGTTACACTCCGCGTAACTTTAGAATGCCTTATCAACGACCTACATTTAATGCGACCGTGAATCGTGACAATTCTTATCAACAAAGAAATACCAATCCCGGTAGGTTCAACAACCCTAATGTTCATAATCAAAATGTACCAAATTTTGTACAAGGTCAAAAACCCACTCCGATGTCGGTACAAACTTCATACACTAGGCCGCAGGAAAATCGCGTACCAAATCATTTATACAAATCGACGAAGAAGGTAATTTTTTAGACGACAGCGATCGGGCTGCGAACCGATCGAATTAATGGGAATACATAATAATGAAAGCCAACTACCGTATATTATTGACCCGCAAAATAATTTAAAAATCCTAGTTGATACGGGAAGTACACGGTCTTTCATTAATCTAAAAATTGCAAAACAATTATTTAAAAAAAATATTAAAACGGAACATTTCCAAGTGACCAGCGCACATGGCACTACAAACGGAAATAGTAGCACGATAATTCCACTAAATGAATTATTCAAATCGCGAAACGCGAATATTAAAGTCTACCTTTTTGACTTTCATTCAAATTTTGATGTCCTGCTAGGTACGGACAATCTCAGGCTTGTTAAAGCAATAATAAAATTCGATGAAAATATATTAAGTACGCCTAATTGCGATATTCCACTTAACTATGGACAAATTCGTGAAACCACGGATAGGAAATGTATAGTACTACCCGCAAGGTCCGAACAAATAATCCAGGTTAACGTTGCGAATGTAAATAACGGTGATGTGATAATTCCACACACGAAAATAAATAAACTAGAAGTACCAGAATGCGTTACGCGTGTAAGAAATGGCAAAGCCTTATGTACAATAATTAACCCGACGGAAAATGATAAAGAAGTAAGAGAAGTAAGGCCGGTTAGAGTAAAATCAGTCAATGAATATGATTGGGAACTACAAAATAATAATAATAATAATGTCGGAAGTAATATAAATACAATGAACTATGAAAAAATTAAGTTCGATATTTCTAAAATTCGCTCAAGTCATATGAACGAAGAAGAAAAAAATGTAATTACTAATTTAATTAAAGAATACGCAGACATATTTCATATGGAAAATAAAGGGTTAACATTCACAAATAAAATTAAACATTCCATAAAAATGTCTGACGAATTACCAATATATACGAGGTCATATAGGTACCCTCACATACACAAAATAGAAGTTGAAAATCAAATTAAAGATATGCTTGACCAAAAAATAATACGACCCTCATACAGCCCCTGGTCATCGCCAATTTGGGTAGTCCCCAAAAAGTTAGATGCGTCCGGAAAACGCAAATGGCGCGTCGTGATAGACTATCGTAAACTCAACGAAAAAACTATCGGTGATCGATACCCCTTGCCTAACATAAATGACTTGCTTGATAAACTAGGCCGTTCACAATATTTCACCACACTAGACTTAGCCTCTGGCTTTCATCAAGTAGAAATTTCAGAAAATGATATACAAAAAACGGCATTTAATACAGAGAACGGGCACTATGAATTTTTGCGGATGCCCTTTGGTTTGAAAAACGCCCCTGCTACGTTCCAACGCGTAATGGACAACATTTTAAGAGGGATACAAAATGAAAAGTGTCTTGTATATATGGATGACATCATCATATTTAGTACAAGTTTACAAGAACACGTAGATCGGTTAAAAGAGGTATTCAAACGTCTTAGAGAGTCAAATTTAAAAATCCAGCTAGATAAGTCGGAATTCCTGCGAAAAGAAGTCGCGTATTTAGGGCACGTCGTTACCCCCGAAGGAGTAAAACCGAACCCAGAAAAAATTAAAGCAATACAAAATTTTACAATTCCGAAAACGGTTAAACAAATTAAGGGATTCCTTGGTTTACTCGGGTACTACCGGAAATTCATTAAGGATTTCGCCAAATTAACAAAACCCTTAACGAAAAGATTAAAAAAAGATGCAATTATTAATATTGATGATCCCGACTATCAAGAATGCTTTAACCTATGTAAAAATGTTTTAACGAATGAACCTCTTCTGCAATACCCCGATTTTAACAAACCGTTTATTTTAACCACGGATGCCAGTAACTGCGCGGTTGGCGCCGTTTTATCGCAAGGCAAGATCGGATCAGATCCACCAATAGCTTATACAAGTCGTACTCTAAATAATTCGGAAATCAACTATTCCACAATAGAAAAAGAGCTCCTCGCCATTATATGGGCAGTTAAATACTTCCGACCATATTTATTCGGAAGGACATTTCAAATAGTAAGTGATCATAAGCCACTTCAATGGCTTATGTCGATAAAAGAGCCTAACTCTAAATTAGTAAGGTGGAGACTCAAACTTTCCGAGTACGATTACACGATAGTATACAAAAAAGGTGTTATGAATAAAAATGCAGACTTCTTATCACGTATTGATGTAAATATGAATGATGATAATAATAAGGTATTTGAACCCGCGAATGTAAGTGATGAAATCGAATCTATGATCGCTGAAATCGGAGAGTCCGGTATTAATTTAGATATTGATGATATACTAGGTAGCGATAATAATACAATTCACTCAAATATTGAGGAAATAAATACAGAATTAAAAACTGTAAATATTCATCCAAAACATCATAATGTTGTTGAAAAAATTCATGTTTCAAATATTAAGAGACCCCGAGCAAAACCCAAAAAGCAACAAGGTAAATTAAATTATAATGAATTCAAAAATTATATGACTACACATAATAAAATCGCGACCGCGAACGTAAAAGAAAATAATGGAAACTTATTTTTCGCCCCAGAAACATTTTCATTAGCTCACTGCGTAAGTGCAGATCTAGAAATGGGTAAAGGAATTGCTGTAGAATTCAAAGAAAGATTTAAGCAAGTTGAAGAATTAAAAAATCAAAACCCCCAATTATATTCAGTATGTAATTTAAAGGACAAAAATAGATATATACTTTATTTAATCACTAAACTAAATTTTGACGATAAACCGACATATGAGGATTTATTTAATACCTTAATCAACTTAAAAGAATTTTGTACAATTAATCAAATCAAGGATTTAGCCGTACCAAGATTGGGATGCGGTTTAGATAAACTTAAATATAAACGCGTAAAACCGATGTTACAATATATTTTTAATAAGTCACAAACGATAGTGCACATTTATTTAAATACTCTCACGATGGAAAATTCTCTTCCAAGTCCCTCTACGTCGTATTGACGCAGACAGCGCAGATAAAAAATATAACGGAAAATTTAGGCATAATCCCTATAAATTTAGGACCTGCGAAATTACAAAAAACTGATCACACCTTCGTACACTTTTATGACTTAGCCCCTGTATATAATGAATATGAAAATCTAAATAAACAATTTTCGTATCTAACGAATACAATCCAAAATATATCAACATTTGTTGTAATATTCGATAATTACAACAAAACAGTAAATTATATCAAAAATGAAATCTCAAGTCGAATTCGCGATATTAAATTACAATCGGTCAAACAACATAAAAACAAAAGAGGATTGATTAACGGTCTTGGAACCATTATCAAAACTATTTCGGGAAATTTAGATGCCAATGACGGCAAACGAATTAATTATATTTTATCACATTTACAAATGAACCAAAGGAATTTACAAAATCAATTGCAAATGCGTTATAGTGTAAACAATCAAATTATTGTCAAATTTAATGACACCTTACGAAATATTGAACATAACGAAATAATGTTAAAAAGTAAAATATTAAAATTAACTGTTCTCTTAAAAAACGAAGTAGAACATGAACACATTCTGTTCGCTTAAGATTTATTTAATCAATTGATTATTTTATACAATGTTATATTGGATATCTTAAAGAATATCGAAAATTCCCTTTTATTTTGTAGACTAGGAATAATGCATTCCAGTATTATAAACACTAACGAATTATTTTTGGAACTTCAAAAAATCTCTGTACATTACAACGAACAATTTCCTTTCGAACTTATTCCCGAAAACATATTTAATTTCGAATCAATTATCAGAGTAAACTGTAAATTAGAATTTACCAAAATAAACTATTTCTTATCAATACCAATTAACTACGAAACAGATTTTGAACTTTATCATTTAAATCCTATCCCAACCAGATACGAATCTGAATTTGTAACTATTTTACCCGATGTTAAATATTTTATAAAGTCAAAAAATGAAAACCAAATTTGGGCCCTAAGTCACTTGTGTACCCAAAGTAATAAGTATTATCAATGTCTGGATCATCAATTGATGAACCATAATGCAAAATGCGAAAAAGAGCTGATTCCCGACATAAACCAATACTTGGCCGTACTTCCAACGTCAGAAGAAATAAAAATCGAATGTCCACAAGAAACCAGGATGAAGATCCTCACAGGAATCTACTTAATTAAAGAAGATGGATGCAACATCATATTCAGAAATCGAAAAATCAAATTTCTGGAATATACTACTGGAAGTCCCGTTCTAATCGATAACCCACGGATCAAGCTCTATCGAAGCAACTTTACTGGAATTACAATTCATCTGAAAAAATTGGATCTACAAGATGTCCAAACTATCCAGCAACCTCAAATTATTATGCAGGAGAAAAACTTTTTAATCCCCAGTATGTGGAGTGCAACCCTATACATTGTCATCTTCGCCGCCGCTGGATACGTCATAATCAAATGGATGAAGAAAAGAAAACTTCAAGAAACCACCCGGACCAAAATCTGCCTTCCAGGAGAAGCCAGAATCCAAGGGGGGAGGAGTTAACTGACGCTAACAACAAAGAAACCCTTTGTTTAATTATTATTATAATATATTAATTGTAGATGTATTTAGCTGCTTCATCATCATAACCCAGTGCACCTGCACCTTATCTTATCATGCATGAGTCATGTTAGCCGTAGGAAATGTTATTGTAATATTATTATTTTAGTCTTAACCTGTATTCTGTCTGAGCAACATCGCCGCTTCTCGGCAGTTGTAAATAAAACGTTTTTTAAAAAACAAAGCTAGTGTACCAGTAAAGTTATTTATATATATATATATATATATATATATATATATATATATATATATATACAGGGTGTCAATTTGAAAACTTTCAATGCGAATATCTGTGAAAATAAAAGAGTTAGAAAAACGCAATTTTGTACAAATGTTATAAAGGTAGGGGGAACCAGAACCACCATATTTTGGTTATTTTAAATGGCATCACCCCTTTTATGATTCCTCAAATTAAACGTTTTTTTGAGTAGTATTCACCAGCACAAGATTATTTTAGTCAGGTGTCTAAATGGCAATTCTTTCAGCTATACTGTAAACCATGCCTAATACCGGATAAAAAAGAAAATTAAATAGTGAATTCCTCTGAAATTATTTCACTTCGATCGCTTTTGAATTTGACGTACAATCTAACACACTTGACTGCAATAGGTGATTATTATTTGTTGAAACCTGACCCACTGGTTCGAGTATTTGGAGAAAAAAAATGTATTATGCTTTTTTGTAGCCCAAAATGGAATGCATTATAAGAATCTAATTAAATAAAATAGCAATTCATAGAATCAGAGTTTATTTTGTTTTAATCTTTTTGTTCGGCCTTTTTGTTCGGTATTAAGTTTTAAAAACATTCTTGTACTGGTGAATACTACTCGAAAAAACATTTAATTTAAGGGATCACAAAAGGGGTGATACCATTTAAAATTTTGGGGTTAGGGTGAATGGGGCCCAAGGGGTCACTCACCCCATAACCAAAATATAGTGGTTATAGTTCCCCCTACCTGTATAACATTTGTACCAAATTGCGCTTTTCTAACTCCTTTATTTTCAGAGATATTCGCATTGAAAGTTTTCAAATTGACACCCTGTATATATTTTTAATCATGAGATTAAAAATAAAATCCTCGATCAGCGAGGACGCGTGTAAATGATAATGGCGGACATCGGTGTGAGCTGAGTCGGGGTCGTCTTGTCGACACTTTTGGAAAAAATGGAGTCGCAGTCCATCCCCACCATCCTAAATTTCGAAACGAAGATAGTAGGGCCGGCCACCCAGCGACCAATGACGATGGTGTATAGGTCCAGGTAGAAAGCCCAACCGAGTCGCAGGCCGACAAGACGGGTGCGTGACGTTTTGTCGACACTCTTTTGGCTCATCTGTTAGATAATAAAGAATATTATTATTACTATTAAACATTATATAATTAATACCTTTGGTCATATAACCTATATTTTTAAATACACTTCTTAACGGCGGCCGTCGCCCTAGAAAAGTAAACCGCCCCCTCCGCCCTAGGACCCACGCTACGCCACTTTTATTCACTAATTACCTGAATTAATGAATGTGTCGAATTAATTTAATCATCATTTTAAATAATAACAGCAACAGTGTATGTACAACGAAAGTGTATTGTGCAATATAAAGAAGGTTTCAGTCCATTCATGAATTCCATAAATGGCTACCAGGCAATCTAAAATAACATCTCGGAATACCCGAGCTACGATTGGTGGGCGAAGGACGACACTTTGGATCTGCACCCCCTTCCGTCGATGAGGGGTAAGCAGGTAGTGTCGACAAAACGTCACGCACCCGTGTGAGCTGAGTGCTGTACGTGTGCGTCCTCGTTGCCGGAAACCACTCTGATTTGCAGGTTGGGAAACCGCAGAACCAGACAGGTTGTCGGCAACGCGGCGCGACGGCGGGAAATATGAATTTGAAATTTTGAACTATTTTAAAGTTAAGGTCACAAGATTGACAATTAACTTATGTAAAACTAAATACTATTTACTACTGCACCTTTATCGCCTGGTTGAGTGAAGCTCCAAAGGTAAAATTACTGATGGTATTATGTTGAAACAAAATTCAAAGAAAAAAACAAGGATACTGAAGGTATATTTACTAACAGGGGAAGGTGGCAGTAGTAATTAATGTAGTGATGTGGATATCACAGAGGGAAAAGTTGAAAAAAAAAGAGCATGTGAGGTGTGAAGTATGAAGGCAAGGGGGCTTGTAGCTGGGGTTAAGGGGACGGAGCATGAAGTGATTTACATAATAAAAACGCATAGCTGGAACTGAGCCCTTCAGTGTCAGACCGGAAGTTCATAGTGTCGGGCTGCTTGGAGATGTGAACCATCTCCAAGAACAGTCTGGCCCTACATTGAAACTCTCGGTCCAACACCTCCGTGTTCTCAAGATCCACGTTATGCAGTGTGGTATTTGCGTGGGTAGCAAGCGCACATGAATTTTTATTATGTTTTATATCACTCCTATGCTGCGCAACCCTTGACTTCAGCCACTGCCCCGTCTGTCCGACATACTTCTTATTACAGTCCTTACATGGAATAAGGTAGATGACACCACTAATCTGTGAGGAAGGAATTTTACTTTTGGTAACTGAAAATAATAATCTGATTTGTTTTAGGTTGTATTTAGCAATTCTAATGTTATCTGCTCTGAGGACATTTACGATTTCATTTGTGAGACCTGGGATGTATGGGACTTTTCTGTATTCAAATGGAACAGGAGGATCGGGGGGTTGTGGGTTTATAATTGGTACGTCGGCGGTTTGACCTGGGGAATTGTAAATGATTTTCTTAACTAAATTTTGAGGGTGACCATTGTTTCTGAATGTAATTTCTAGCTTCCGGAGGTTAGTAAGTAATAGTAAGGACTGTAATAAGAATTTAAATTCTTAAACACTACCTTTTACATATCTTTAATATTACGTAACTTATACGTTTTCAATAACAACCCTGCACCCGCTGCAATGTGTTATAATACTACAGTGACCTGTATATTGTTAATATTACAACTTACAATTTGGGGGTTACATTAATCCACATATTTTTCACCATAAATGGTGTGCTCACCAATTATTTTTAACTCATCTATTAATCCTAACCCCTACATTTTATTATAGCGTTAAAATGATTAGGTCATTGTTAATGTTATAATCTACATTTGTAAAGGTTAAATTGATAGCCACAGACAACACCACCCCTTTTTCTTATACATTTTTACACTTTTTACTCTTTTACACTTAAAAATGTCAAATTCAAATTTTACCGCCATTTTGACGGCATCAATTTCCCAGGGTTGGCACTAATTGTGTAGTGCTCTCCCTCCAGTTTGGCTTGTACCTCGGCCATTACAATCTAACCTAGTTCACAATCACTGTTAGTCATTGCCTCGAACCAACATGTTCGGCGATGTGTGTTTGTAAAGTTTGTAAATTTTAATCTTGTGACATCAGCGTTTTTAACAAGTTTTAATATGTTTAACTATTATTGCATCGAGCCATTTTATTAATTCCGTATGTTTAACGGTTTAGTTTTTCACATCTTCCATGTAAGTAAAATTTTCGCCAATACGTACGTCGCGAACACGTGCATAACCTCATTTCATTAACTTATAAAAAAAAATTCTCTTGTGAATTATTTTGTAGCGTTATCCCTGAAGAAGCTAATAAACATTGGCGAAAGCTCGGTTTTATGATAAATAGAGGATTTATTAACCACCCCTTTTGGTCGGATTCCCTGATACAAGGATTTTTCTTCGATTTTTTTTTTTACTATATATATATGTATATATATAACTGCAGTTCACATAAAGACTTTCTTTGTTTAATAATAATTAACTTCTTTGTTCGTTCTTTGTCTATAAATATATTAGTAATGTAATTGCGTCTTAGATATAATTATTGCGTCTTAATTAATATTTTGTTTAGGTAATCATTATATTCTCATATAAATAGCGCACTTAGAATATTATATTCAGTTCGCATAGATCTGTCCGTATAGCACATACCTTTGTCGTTATCTATATAGTCCGTAAGCCAGTACTCTGTAATCGCCGTTCGCGTAATAAAACAGTTTTTAAAAACCCGGAATATCATTTATTCAATTTAAGTGGCGCAGTCGGTAGGATTGAGTTGAGGTTCTCCGAGTGAATATCGGAAAAAAGTTCCTTTCGTGTCTACGATTTACAACGAGATCCGATAAAAAAAACAAGAGGCACACCAAATTCCCAACATCGGCTCTTCAAAAATCAAGAACCCGTCACCCGGAAGCAGTGTCGTCTCCAGGTCCAGGCTCGAACAAGGCGATCGATCCCATGGACATGATAATTGTAATGTAAGTGTATTCTTATTTAGAGGTGTTTTAAAGTGTTTGCGCGTGCATGTCGGATTCTGGTTCGGACTCGAGCTCACCAACCCCTTCGTTTACCAATCACGGTAGATCCCGTTCTCGTTCCCCACGAAAACAATTAAAATCCACAATGGCAGTACTAAAGCCAGAATATATCGCTATGATCCCGGATTTCCACGGTGATTCAGAGCTTTTATCGAGGTTTATCTCGATTAGTGAAAAACTCGTAAACAAGTTTTACAATCCAAATGACTTGGCCGATTTTCAGAATTAATATCTGATGTCGTCAATTTTGTCTAAAATAAAAGGTGAAGCTGCCTTAAATATTTCTTCGTCTCCTATAAACAATTGGAACGATTTGAAAACCGCTCTTTTAAATAGTTACTCTGACAAAAGAGACCATTTTAGCTTAAACATAGAAATAACCAATTTAAAACAAAATTTCAATGAAAACCCATTTGAGTTCTATAATAGGCTCAACCATTTACTTAATTTACAGATCTCAGAAGAGTAATGGATAATATCCTTAGGGGAATCCAAAATGAGAAATGCTTGGTGTACATGGATGACATCATTGTCTTCAGTACCAGTCTCCAAGAACATGTTTCACGTTTACGCGAGGTATTCGATCGCTTAAGAAATTCCAATTTCAAAATTCAGTTGGATAAATCCGAGTTCTTGTCAAAATAAGTCGCATACTTGGGACACACTGTCACTCCCGAGGGCGTAAAACCCAACCCTGACAAAATAAAAGCGATTCAGAACTATCCAACTCCAAAAATTACAAAACAAATAAAAGGATTCCTCGGTTTGCTCGGATATTACCGAAAATTCATAAAAGATTTTGCTAAATTAACGAAGCCGTTAATGAAACGCTTAAAAAAGGACGCGATAATAAATATCAGCGATCCAGATTACATCAATTGTTTTAATCTTTGTAAAAATTTGTTAATAAATTCACCAATTCTCCAGTACCCTGATTTCTCAAAAGAATTCGTCCTTACTACGGACGCAAGCAATTTCGCTTTGGGCGCGGTCCTATCACAGGGCAAAATAGGTTCAGATTTGCCAGTAGAATACGCCAGTCGAACTCTGAACGATTCGACGATAGAAAAAGAATTACTAGCCATAGTCTGGGCGGTAAAATACTTTAGACCTTACCTGTTTGGTCGGAATTTTAAAATTGTCTGTGATCATAAGCCGCTTCAATGGCTTATGTCAATGAAAGAGCCTAATTCTAAATTAGCTAGGTGGCGTATTAAATTATCGGAGTATGATTACTCCATAGTATATAAAAAGGGTATCCTAAATAAGAACGCAGATGCGTTATCAAGAATCGAATTAAATCTCAATGATGAAAACGTTGAAAATTCAGATTTTTATGTTGATAAATTTGATCAATCATTTTTAGAACCATTCGATCACCATCGTGGTCCATCGAATGAAATGCAAAACAATTATTCAATTATCGCTGATGCAGGTTATCAAGACAACCTTGATGATTTTTTTAGATGAAATGTTAAACGAAAATAATGAGGATAATACTGTTCATTCAAATGTGGAAAATCCCATTTTAAATATTGAAACGCTTGAAAAACCAATAAATATTGGTGACAACCAATTAATTATATCGGAGGTTAATTACTCTCCCTCAGTTCCAAAAACGGAATATTTGTATAATAATAAAAAGATGCGAATATCTGTACAGTTGTGAAAAAATAACTTCGAAAAAGATGTTACAAATTTTATAAAAGAATACATAGTTCCCAAAATAAAATATCACTTATATTTTGATAGCCCAATATACGAAAAGTTTTGTGCTACTGTTCAAAAATATTTTCAACACTCAGAAATAAAATTTATTCGATGTACTCAAAAATTATTAGACGTTCAAGTAGAAGACGAAACAATTAAAACAATCCAATTATATCATGATGGAAAATTAAATCATCGCGGTATCGATGAGACCGAAGCTGAAATGAAAAGATATTTTTATTGGCCTAATATGCGCCAATCTATACAAAATTATATTAATAATTGTGAAGTGTGTTTGCTAAGTAAATATGATCGCAACCCACTAAAATTAAAATTTAGTATTTCACCAACTCCGTCAAAAACTTTTGAAATTGTACATATTGACTGTATTGCCCTAGAAGGAGCAAAATTCTTAACGATTGTAGATGCTTTCTCTAAATACTCACAACTTTACAAACTAGCTTCATACCAAGCAATTGAAATTGCAAATAAATTAATAAAATTCTTTTCTCATCATGGGGTCCCTCTACAAATTATAGCGGACAACCATCTTGAATTTAAAAACTCAGTAATTAAAGAATTACTAGAATTACACAAAGTAAAATTACATTTTATAAGTTCACAACACCCAGAGTCAAACGGTGTCATTGAAAGAGTACATTCCACTATTGTCGAACACTTTCGAGTATTAAACAGTCAAAAATTGTATAAGAAAGAATCCATCGAAAATAAAGTATTATACGCCGTATTAGGGTATAGGGTCATTCCATGCTATTTCAACAAAAGGTTGTGCTGCACCATTTTAATTTTTTTTTATATTTTGCACAGATATTTATACATGTTTCTGGAGTTCAAAACTAATTTAAGAAAAATAAAAATTCTTTCCATGTGGCAGCAATGTCCCCGGATGGAGCATGAAACATGTACATTTTTGTAAATGCAAGCGTTTGCGCAAAGTGGCATAACTTTCTTTCCAATTGTGCAAATTTAAAAATTTTAAAAACTCTTAACTCAGATTAAAGTGCCGAAGAGTTTAGTGTAATTTTCATTCATTATTTGTTTTATTTTTTCAAATATAATGGCCGTCAAAGTTTAGCATTGAGATTTGCATTTTTTTCATTTTTCGGCCTTGCTTTGGACTGAGAAGGGGGCAATACACTCAAACCAAAATTAGTTTCCAAGTACAACGGTAATAATAGATTTTATCTGAGGCAAAAAATCTAAAGTGTTTTAAACCCTTCTAATTTTTTTTCGCTGGAGAAAATTGGCATTTTCAAGAAAATCCGTATTTTTCTAAAGCTGTATCTCCAGTGGGGTACATAGTAAAAATCTGAAATTTATACTACCAATGCTTCTATCCGGGAGCAACACCATTACAAAATTTGGTAACTTTGTTTTGCCTAGTAATAAAAATATTTAAGTTCAAATTTGTAATAATTTTTATGCAATCGGATTAAAAATTGAACTTTAAATATTAGAAGCCCATACTAAAATGGAACTCACCAGTACTAGCAGTGATTATAATACACTTGTGAATATTATAATCTCTGGTACTAGGCATTAAAGTACTTACCAAGGGTTTCCGTACAACGAGGTGATTGGCGACTCATTAATGCAAATCATCGTCCTGGTGATGAAATTTAAAAAAAAGGTACCATGGATCCTGAATAGAAACTTATTATTATTATTCAAAATGATTAAAGAATCAAATTGAATAAAACCATAAAAGTCATTAGACAATTGTCTTAAATTTGCGGCTGTTGGGAGTCAAGCTGCTGATTACGTTCTAGAATTTCTGTGTTAATAATTTTATTACAATTCTGTTAATCCTTTTATTACTATTGCATTTAATTTAAACTATAATATTAATGAAAGGGCACTTTAGTGCTGAGGTAAATGTATTTTTTATGCAATCGAAAATACTCTATTTTCAGATTTAAAATTGTAATTACTTACGTTTTTCATCTAAAGATGTTCTAGCGTTTCAGTGGTAGAACTTGCAGATGTAATTATAGGTTATGTTGATATTTGTTTAACGCAAGATCAGTAAATTCTTAAGGTTGGATTAGCATCGCGCGCATGGTTTAAACAATCACAGAAATTCTAGAACGTAATCAGCAGCTTGACTCCGGACAGCCGCAAATTTAAAACAATTGTCTAATAAATTTTACGGCTTTATTCAATTTTATTCTTTAATCATTTTGAATAATAATACGTCTATATTTAGGGTCCACGGTACCTTTTTAAATTTCATCACCAGGACTATGACGCATTAATGAGTCGCCAATCATATCGTTGTACGGAAACCCTTGGTAGGTATTTTAATGCCTAGTACCAGTGATTATAATATTTACAAGTGTATTATAATCACTGCTAGTACTGGTGAGTTCCATTTTAGTGTCGGCTTCTAATATTTAAAGTTCGATTTTTACTCCGATTGCATAAAAATTGTTACAAATTTGAACATAAATATTTTTGTTACTAGGCAAAACAAAGCTACCAAATTTTATAATGGTGTTGCTCCCGGATAGAATCATTGGTAGTATAAATTTCAGATTTTTACTATGTACCCCACTGGAGATACAGCTTTAGACAAATACGGATTTTGTTGAAAATGTCTAATTTCACCAGCAAAAAAAATTAGAAGGGTTTAAAACACTTCAGATTTTTTGCCACAGGTAAAATCTATTGTTACCATTCTACTTGCAAACTGAATTTGGTTTGATTATATTGCCCCCTTCCCAGTCGAAAACAGGATCGAATAATGAAAAAAATGCAAATCTTGATGGTAAATTTGAGGGCCAATAAATTTGAAAAACATATCAAATTATGAAAGAAAATTAAACCAAAATATTCACCACTTTAATCTGCGTTAGGAGATTTTCTAATTTTTAAATTTGCTCAATTCGAAAAATTGTTATACCACTTTGCGCAAATGCTTGTAATCGCAATAATGTACATGTTTCAAGCTCCATCTGGGAACATATCTGCCACGCGGCAACATTTTATTTTTTTCTAAAATTAGTTTTGTACTCTAGATACATGTATAAATATCTGTGCAAAATATAAAACAAAATAAAAATGGTGCAGCACAACCTTTTGTTGAAATAGCATGGAATGACCCTAATAATTCAATCCACTCAGTAACAAAATTAAAACCTGTAGAAATAATATCAGGACATATCGAAAATAATTCGCCTTTAGATATAGAATTAGAAAACAAATTATTAAATAACTATATTTCCAATCATAAGGAAAAAACAATATTAATTTATTCTCAAATAAATGAGAAATTAATAGGGAACAAAAATAAAACTATAGAAAGACAAAATCAGTCTCGGGAAAATTTACCCGAAATAAATACTAAGGTGTATGTAAAGAACAAACAGAAACAATCAAAGACGAAGCCAAGATATAAAGAGGAAGAAATAGAAGAAACTAATGCAGAATTAAAAACAGCAAAAATAAAAACATCACACCATAACACTGTACAGAAAATTCATATTTCAAATGTTAAGAGACCTCGAGTCAATAAGAAAAATAAAAATAAAAACAAGAATAGTGAAAATAATAATAATGATAAAAAGGAAGTTAACATCGAGTTAACTTACGAAGATTTTGAAAATTATGTGCTTAATAATAAAAATCCTTGTAATAAAAATATTACGGAATTAAATGATGACTTATTCTTCGCTAGAGAAGATTATTCACTCGCACATTGCGTGAGTGCACCTTAGGATGGGTGCAGGTATAGCACTTGATTTTAGGGAACGTTTTGGCCAAGTGGAAATTCTTAGAGCCCAAAACCCCAAAGTACATTCTTTATGTTTTCTAAAAGACGAAAGTCGTTATATAATATATTTAGTTACGAAACAAAAATGTTCCGATAAACCTTCATATGAAGACTTGTTTCATACTCTCGTTAGCTTAAAAGAATTTTGTGAAGAAAAACGAATAAAAAAATTAGCTATCCCGAAATTAGGATGTGGGTTAGATAATTTAAAGTACCCAAAAGTAAAACAAATGATTCATTATATATTCGGAAATTCCGATATTAAAATTGATATTTATTTAAATGAAATCAAAACAGATGATTCTGTTCCAGGTCCATCTTGGTCGCATTAACGCGAGCCATTGATCTTAAAAATATTACACAGAATTTGGGAGTGTTACCTATATAATTGGGAGAAGCCAAACTTCAAAATTCACAACATACCTTTGTTCATTACTATAACATAACGCCGCTTTACGAAGAATTTAACAAATTAAATAAACAGTATGATTTCCTGAAATCAACAATAAAAAATATATCAACACATAAAATAGACTTTTATAATTACGAGAAAATTGTAAATTATGTCCAGAGAGATATAAACGAAAAAATTGAAACAATAACTATGCAATCAATAGATAACAAAAGAATAAAAAGAGGCCTAATAAATGGCTTAGGCACAATTATAAAAACAATTACGGGAAATCTAGATGCAAGAGATGGTAATAAATATGAACAAATCTTAAACCATTTAAGGGATAATGAAAAACAATTTGAACAACAAATTAAATTTGGGTATTCATTAAACAACCAAATTATTGATAAATTTAATAATACTTTAAAAGGTATTGAACATAATGAGGATGTATTAACATCAAAGATAATGCAGCTTCAAGTTTTATTAAGAGGCGAAGTTGATCATCAACATATATTATTTACTAAGGATCTGTTTAACCAATTAATCATACTGTATAACACGATCCAAAATATAATGGAAAGTATTGAAAATTCCATTTCATTCTGCAAATTGCACGTCTTACATCCGAGTATAATAACCCCTGTGGAGTTATTTCAACAGATAAACAAAATATCATCGTTTTACGAAAATAAATTACCATTTGAACCAAAATCAAGAAACACACTAAGTTTCGAATCAATTATGGAAGTCATTTGTAAAATAGAAAAATCAACAATTGCATACTTCATCTCGTTTCCGATAAATCTCGATAAAGAGTTCGAATTATACTATTTAAATCCGATCCCTACAAAAATTGGATCTGAGTTCCTAGCCATAATTCCGGATGTAAAGTACCTATTAAAATCGAATAATGAAATTATGCCATCCCATCTTCTGCTAACTTCGAGCATCAAATGTGAAGAGGACATACTAAATTTTGGAAAAGTCGATGATTGCCGATTTACAACGTTGGACATCGTTGGAAATCACCTAGAACCCATCATGCAAATTAAGCAATACCTTGCCGTGTTCCCTATGCCGGCTGAAATCAAATTCCAATGCCCGCAAGGAACCGAAATTAAGACGAATACCGGTATTCACCTAATTAGGCCGGATTCGTGTCAACTCTTCTTCAAAAATCAAGAGTTGAAGCTACAACCTTCTACCTTCGGAGGACCTGTCATCATCCACAACGACGACCTCAAAATTGTACCGAAAAACTACAGTGGCTTCAACATCCAGCTCAGAAGATTGACGCTCCAGGACCTACCAGCAGCACAACCCCTGCCTACACTGGAAGACACCCTCAACGTTTTAGTGCCTAGTGTATGGACATCATTGTTGTATGTGCTTGTGTGCAGTGGTGCCGTGCTCCTTGTCTTTAAATGGAGGAAGAAAAGACTTATGGTTAACCCACAAACTGAAATTGGTGGACACCGTCTTCATCTCCCTGGCTGTGCCAAGGTCTAGGGGAAGAGGAGTTAACTGCAGTTCACATAAAGACTTTCTTTGTTTAATAATAATTAACTTCTTTGTTCGTTCTTTGTCTATAAATATATTAGTAATGTAATTGCGTCTTAGATATAATTATTGCGTCTTAATTAATGTTTTGTTTAGGTAATCATTATATTCTAATAAGAGCGCACTTAGAATATTATATTCAGTTCGCATAGATCTGTCCGTATGGCACATACCTTTGTCGTTATCTATATAGTCCGTAAGCCAGTACTCTGTAATCGCCGTTTGCGTAATAAAACAGTTTTTTAAAAACCCGGAATATAATTTATTCAATTTAAGTTATATATTAGGCCGGAGCGAAAAAGGGGTCATCTTTCCGATTTCGACGGCCCTTAAAAATTAAGTAATTCTGGTCCTACTGACGGCGCTGCAGCATAAGAAAAGCATTTTAAGTGTGTTTTGACCTCCCGCAAGTGCGATGAAAATGGCCTTTTTTAGCACTTTTTTACGTTTCACTATATAAGTATGAAATTTTCTGTACAAATACTCGACTAACGGGCTTGAACTACTTCTATACTCATGTCGAAGAGGTTTTGCATACGGAAACATTAGTCGTAAACGTAGAAAAAATTTCATCATCAACATCATTTTTTGGCACTTTTTACACCATTTTACGTTTTGATCTTTTGATCAAGAAAAAAAATGATGTTGATGATGAAATTTTTTCTACGTTTACGACTAATGTTTCCGTATGCAAAACCTCTTCGACATGAGTATAGAAGTAGTTTAAACCCGTTAGTCGAGTATTTGTACAGAAAATTTCATACTTATATAGTAAAACGTAAAAAAGTGCTAAAAAAGGCCATTTTCATCGCTCTTGCGGGAGGTCAAAACACACTTAGAATGCTTTCCTAATGCTACAGCGCGGTTCAGTAGGACCAGAATTACTTAATTTTTAAGGGCCGTCGAAATCGGAGAGTTGACCCCTGTTTCGCTCCGGCCTTATATACCGGGTGACCCAGGGATCTGTAAAAGCCCCATAACTTATTTGCTATTTGAGATATCGACTTCTAGTTTTCTTGAACTGGTACCCACACTTATTCTGCATATTTAAAAAATATGTATATTTTTGTACAGGGTGTCCCAATATACATAACAGGACAAAGTTATGTTTTTTTTAATGGAACACCCTATATTTTATACTTTATTTTCAACCCTCTTAAGAAGCTGATAAAAATAGTATAAGATAGTATGGGTCTATTATGGACGATTGGTTAGTTATGGCCAAATTTATGGCAAAAACATGTGCACATTGAAAAAATTGCAGAAGCGCTCCCGGCAAAGCTAGCGTCATTTTTTATACACTAAAGAATTTTCCACATCATGAAGAATAGTACAAATCGGCTTTGGCTCTTTTTTGTTCATACTGCTATACAGGGTGTCAACATAACATACGCAAAATAATGGATAACTATTTTTTTCAAATAAAACACCCTATATATCTTGCCACCTATGCATGGAATTTTTAATAAGCTTTCCAATGATGTAGAATTTGTATAATGAAATATTAAGGATTCTTAAGATTTATCCATAAAAACATTTTTCTTTTGTCACCTCCTGCTCATTTTTGGATTTTCAGCCAAAACTATGCATTTTCTGAAAAAATAATATGAGACCAAAGTTGTAGAGCGGAAAAAATCGTGACCGCATTTTAGCGTTTTTCTCAAATTGTTTGTTAATTAATTGCACTATACTTTATTTTCCATGTCCTCTAGCAAAAAAAACGGGTAATTATAGAACTATTCAAATGACCTACGTCGATTGAAAATATTGCGCTCTACAACTCTTAAAAGAAGCAATTTTTGCCCAAAATGCATAGTTTTCGCTAAAAATGCATAAAACCATTGAAAAATGCAAAAATTGATACATACATTTTCAATTTGCATTTTTAGGGAAAACTATGCATTTTTGGCAAAAATTGCTTCTATTAAGAGTTGTAGAGCGGAACATTTTCAATCGATATGGGCCATTTTAATTTCCCTATAATTTGACGTTTTTCCGCTAGAGGGTGTGGAAAATAAAGTATAGTGCAATTTATTAATAAAAAATTTGAAAAGAAAACGCTAAAATGCATACACGGTCACGATTTTGCGCGCTCTGGCGGGTAATGCACGCATTATCTTAAAAGTTGAAAGACCCATATCGATCGAAAATATTTCGCTCTACAACTTTGATCTCTTATCATTTTTTCTGAAAATGCATAGTTTTGGCTGAAAATCCAAAAATCACCAAAAGGTGACAAAAGAAATATGTTTTTATTGATAAATCTGAAGAACCCTTAATATTTTGTTATACAAACTGTATATCATTGGAAAGCTTATTTAAAATGCCATAGATTGGTGGCAACGTATATAGGGTGTTCCATTTGAAAAAAAAATAGTTATCCATTGTTTTGCGTATGTTGACACCCTGTATAGCAGTATGAACAAAAAAGAACCAAAGCCGATTTGTATTATTCTTAATGATGTGAAAATTCTTTAGTGTATAAAAAATTACGCTAGCTTTGCTAGGAGCGCTTCTGCAATTTTTTCAATGTGTCCTTGTTTTTGCCACAAATTTGCCCATAATTAACCAACCATCCATAATAGACGCATACTATCTTATACTGTTTTTATCAGAATTTGTTGATGCCAAATACTTGCACGTTGATGCCTTTTTTTTGAGGGTAAACTAGTATTTTAAATAATAAAATTTGTACTCGTAAAAATTTATGTAGGCTGTGAAACGTCAATGTCAATAGCCACGACGAATAGAAACTGCAAAATAGAATTTTACAAGAAAACGATGATCTATTCTTACAACGAATGAGTATTTATTGCAAAAAGGAACTTATGTAAATACATAAAATAAAATAATAAACAATAAACTCATTTCACAACAACATACATTATAATAGATATTCAAACAATCCTCCGTTTTCAACTAAACAATACCCTAGTCTGTTGTAGAAAGAATTTTTAACATTTGCTGTCTATTCGTGATAAGTGCACATTCTGCTGTTATTGCAGCCCTGAACGAATTTAGATTTGGAGGTCTTTGGTAAATTTTAGTTTTAAGATTACCCCAAAAATAGAAGTCGCACGGTGCCAAATCAGGAGATCTCATGGGCCAGTGAATTGCTCCACCATGACCAATCCAACGATTTGGAAATGCTTGGTTTAAATAAGTTTTTACATCGAGTCCAAAATGCGCTGGACATTCGTCGTGCTGATACCAAACCTCCTGAGTTTCTCGCGCTGCTTCGTCTAATGCAGGGCCAATCTTAGTTATCAATAGCTCCAAATATGATTCTGAATTTAAATTTCCACTTATTTGAAATGGTCCAATCATTGTATTATTAAAAATCTCAGCCCAAATATTAATTTTTTTGTGAGTACTGCGTTCTGGTAGACAATTGTATTCTTGGATTTTCTTGAGACCAAAATCTAGTATTTTGAAGATTGGGTTCATTTTTTAGGGTCAATGTTGATTCATCCGTAAAACAAATATATGAAAAAAAGTTACGATCCTGGTTTGATCTTTCTTGCATTTCTTCGCAGAGTATACGTCTACTTTATTCATCAAGTGGTAAAACTTCCTTGTGGCATTGTACTTTATACGGATGGTAGTTATATTTCTTTGGTATTTGTAATACTGATGCATGATTTCTATCGCTCTCGCGAGCAATGGTTCTGCCACTCAAATTGGAATTTATATTTATTAGTGCCAGAACTCTTTCTTTCAAATCTGAATTGTTTCGACTAGAGCGATTGCCTGAAAAATCTTAAAATTAAATACAAAACTGTATGTAATTACTATTACCTTTACAAGATTCAGCTGCGACACTCGCCGTAGTTTCGAATTTTCGTACATAAAATTGTATGGTCCTAATTGATGGAATTGGCCTGCCTTCAAATTGTATGAAAAATATGTCCCTAACTCTCCTTAAACTGTTGCGGGCATAAAAAGTTTTAATGGTGAAAACTCTCTCTTCGTTCGTATAAACCCAATTCATGTAATATTAATTACTTAATTGTCAAATCTGATAAATTTTCAATTGTCAATAAGCTCGGAAACATGAAAATCTAAATATTTTGTTTTGACGTTTCACAGCCTACATTTATTTTTACGAGTACAAATTTTATTATTTAAAATACTATTTCATCCTCAAATAATGCATCAATGTGCAAGTATTTGGCATCAACAAATTCCCACAAATAGGATATTTCCAATTGTACCACTTTTATTTATTTATTGACGGACAAACCTTTAGAAGAAAAAATTAAAAATAAAGAATACAATAAGGAAATCAAAATAAAATATTACACAATATAACTAAAACATAACAATAACGATATATTACAAGTAGAATTACTATTATATAAACTATAAAGATTTAGTAAATAATAAAAACATTATATACCAACAACATATGGTGATACATCAATATATTTTAGATAACGTTTAAATTTATTGTAAGATGTATCTTTAGGAAAAAATTAGGGGAAACACAAACCAGATTGCATAATCTGAACATTCTGCACAATGCATTATTTCTGGCAAAATTTGATCTGTGAAACGATTCTTTAAAAACAGTAATATTTCTTGTTTTGAAGGGGATGTTAAAATTCAAATATGCGAGAAGCTCACAACAATTTATAAAACCGTTCACTAATTTATAAACTACACACAAATCTGCATGTATTCGTCTATCACGTAAAGTTGGTAGGTTTAGAAAAGAAAGCATACTGCTGCGACTATATTCAATTCTAATTCACTAATACCAATTCTAAAAGAAATTGACATTAAGAATTTGTTTTGAACACGTTCTAGTTGATCAATCTTATTATTATATGCCGGCGACCAAATGCAAGAAGCATATTCAAGTTGTGGTCTTACTAAAGATGTGAATAGTATTTTCTGGGTACTGATAGAAAAGTTTCTGGCAAATCGATTAATATATCCAAGCATCTGTAAAGCTTTCGAACAAATGCAGTCAATGTGTTTCGAGAAGGCGAAATTACAGTCAAATAACACACCAAGATCTTTAACTTGCTTAACAGATGGTAATAGATGATCATCATGATGACATGCAGTTTTTATAATTAAAATAAAGATTGTTATCAGAACACCATCTATAAATATTGTTTAAATCATCCTGCAAGTATGCTGAGTCTGAGATGGAATTTACCGCCCGAAATATTTTAAGATCATCTGCAAACAATAAAAATCTGCAATGCTTTACATATGAACTGACATCATTAATGAATAATAAAAATAATACTGGGCCACAATGTGACCCCTGCGGCACCCCAGAAAACACAGATATTGGTTCAGAGACGAAATTAATGATTTTTACAAATTGTTGTCTATCAGACAAATAAGTTCGGATCCATTCCGTTATACAGTCTCCAAAGCCCATAGCGCGTAATTTGTTCACTAAAATTGAATGAGAAACACGATCGAAGGCTTTGGAGAAATCTGTATAAACAGCGTCCACTTGGCCGTATTTCTCAAGAGCATTAATAATATATGATTGATAAACAAGTAGATTGGATACAGTAGATCTTCCATCGTAAAATCCATGTTGTTCGTTGCAGATAATGCTCTTACATGAAAACATTAATTGATCTGCAATAAGTTTGTCAAATAATTTCGGAAATGTAGATTGAATTGAAACAGCTCTATAGTCCTCGATGTTACTTCTACTACCACTTTTAAATATAGGCCGAATGAAACTAGTTTTCCATATCAAGGGAAATTCACACTCATGGAGAGAAACGTTAAAAATTTTGTTCAATGGTGTACATAGTGAAAAAATACATCGTTTTACAAAAAAAATTGGTATACCAGCAGGTCCTGGATTAAGGGAATCAGGTAAAGAGTTAATTGCTTTAAAGATGTCCGAAATACCAATTTTAAAATTACATAAGTTAACAGTGTCCGAGCTAATAGAAAATTCTGGAGTTACGTTAATTAATAGGTTATCATCATTAACATAAGTGCTTGAAAAATGTTTAGCAAAAAGGTTAACACCGCTTTCACCAGAATTGCAAGATGTATCTTTAAAGTACATAGACTTAGGAAAGCCTGAGGTTTTCCTTGACTCATTAACGTAATTCTAGAATGAATTAGTGTTGGTACAGATATTAGATTCAATTTTATCCATATAGTTGGAAAATAATTGATTACTTAGAATTGTACATTGAGATCGAAGAGATTTAAACTGTTCATAATCTGAATAATTACCACTACATTTGTACTGGCTGTGAGCTTTCTTCTTCAGTTTAATTAAGTTTATTAATCTAGAACTGAACTATTTTGGATATGACGATGATTTTACAATTTTAATTGGTACATATTTTTCAATAGCATACTTACAAACCTGATAGAATTTATCCACAATAACATTTATATCATCATGCATGAGGTATTCATGCCATGATATATTGGATAAAAATGCATTAATGCTACCATAATCAGCGGCTTTAAAGTTATAAACAATATCATAATAATCTAGAGAATCATGGATGTTGATGGATGACAGATAAGGTATAAGATACATGGTGAAAACTGTCACTGAAAAGAGGATCATCTGATATAGACACAATCGTACTAGATACATTTGAAAAAACCAAATCAAGGAACACGATTATTTGGTAGGGTATTAATTTGACGTAAGTTATGAAATTCAAATTATTCCGCTAAAGTTTGAGCATGTGAACAAATATTGGATGACGATAAAATACTCTTACAATCAAAACTCCACGATGCTCGCGGTAAGTTAAAGTCACCACAAAAAATAAACTTAAAATCGGAATACAAATTACAAACATAATCAACTGAAGTACAATAATCAATATACAGTGTTGAATTTAATCCTGGAGGAATATAAAGCGAAGATAATATCAAGTCATTTCTAATTTTAACAAATAATACCTCAAGACTGGATGGTATATTCACAATATTGCTAATTAAGTTTGAACGGACCGCAATCAATACACCACCACCCCGTGACTTAATACTATCAAATCGATCACACCTATATAAAATAAAATCACGAAGACCTAGTTCAATATAAGACACCGTCGAATTCAACCGTGTTTCCACAATAATTACAACATCATAATCAGTCAAATTAATATTAGAATTTAAATTAAAAAATTTCGAACGAATCCCACCAACATTTTGAAAATAAATTTTCAGTTTTTTAAATTAGAGTTTAAATTATTTTCGATTATTGACGGAACCCCTTTCAAATATTTAATTGACAAATTTCGTTCACCCACCTCTCTACGTTTTTCCCATTCTTTTAAAGATACTAGATGTTCATGCTGGAGTTTGGTCCGGTCATTAGAAAATCGTATGTTACCGGTATCAACTGCTTTTGCTGCTTTGAACACACTGACGACTGCTTCACGAGATGGAAAAGTAAGTTTAATGGGCCTTGGATTTCCAGATGGTTTCCCAATGCGAATAGCTCTGCGTGGATCAAATTCAGTACATTTTGAACTTATAATAAATTTTATAGCTATTATATCCTTCGCGGCTATTTCCTCTGATGAACCAGTAGATTACATTTAAGGCACGCTGTTGACGCTCCTCTTTTTCAGCCACAATAGTTGCTTCCATTAAAATATTAGTTGATTGATTAGGAGTAGCATTTTCGAGCGTTGAAACACGCTGTTTTAATTCGCTAATTTCATTAGTAAAACTCTGCATCGCTGTTTGTAATTCTACTTTGAAAAGGGAAGCAAGTTCCTTTTTCAAAACATATTTTATTGAATCATGGTGATGGTTGCGACCGTTACTACGTGGTAATTCATTATAAAATCACTGAATAAAACACGTACTATGTTTCTTAACACAATTTATTTGATGTATGTACAAATATTTTATATACATACATATCACGACTTAAGTTTCGACGTTTTACTGTCATTATCAAGTGAAACAATTAATGGAAGACGTTACATTTATATCGGTACGAAAATAGGGTGAGGGTAACAATAGTATATTACATAACTAGAGTTGTAAGTAGCAAATTACGCGCAAGTGAAAGATTTTGCGTACGAGCCGCGTAGCGGCGAGTAACGTAATTTCACGAGCGCGTAATTGCGTTACAACTCGCGTTATGTACTGTACTTTACCTTCGACCTACATTTATTCGCTTAAACTAAAGACATATTGAAACTGAATCTTGTCAGGTGACGTTTAAATTTGTATTCAATTAGCCGGTAATGGCAGCGTAGGACGACTACCAACCAAACAAACGAATTACCGTTCGAACAATTTTCCGTCGAATAACATATTGTCCAATACATTGATTGAACACATTTAAGGATACGGATCGTTGTATTCACTCTGAAGTGTTAATCTACTAAGATACCATTGCGATGGAAGTACCAATAAGGCATGGCGTGAAGTTTATTGTGTCTGTTATTGTGTTAACCAATAAGTTGAAATCTGACTTTTAAATGTCACTGTCACTTTTGATATTTAAAGACGAACAGACGAATGCAGATGGACTTGGCGGACGTTAATTGTAATTGGCTAATAAGTATATAATATACCGAGGTACATAAGTGGTAATAGTACATGTTACACATTTATGTACAACATTTAACATTTATATATGCTCTATATATTCGTAATGGGTCGCTTACGATTGGTGAAAACAGTTCGGTAATTCATCAATTACAAAGTGGGAGTAGGTAAAATGGTTTACAGTGAACAGGTGTAAAGATTTAAACATAATTAAGAGATTAAAGAATTTTGAGAAGCGGTGAGTACATTAGATCGGTCTGCTCGTTGAACAGATTAACGAGGGGATTATTGCTAAGTCTGAAAATTTCCACGGATTCAAGGAAGTTAAGCTTTGTACCTTTTGTACAGTTGTGTAAAATTTTCATGTTTTGGATTTTGGGGAATGAATGTTTACATTCTAAAGAATGGTTAGAGAATGAACTTGAATTTTGATTTAATCTAAAGGCGCGGAAATGTTCAGAATATCTTTTTTCAAAACTACGACCGGTTTGTCCTACATATACACTATTGCATTCGGAATTTCTTGTTCCAGAAGAAGAAGAAGTTATCCAGAAGGTTGTATCCGGAAGGTTGTATCCGGTGATGGTGAGTGCCAGATCATCAAAATACAGATATTGTTTAACCTTTTCATGTATCCCATCTGCTATACCGTTTATACTGATCCCAAACAGAGTCATGCTTAATACTGATCCTTGCGGAATTCCATTTATTTGGTTGAATAAAAGTTCTGTTTTGTAGGAAGCTTTTAATTATATGGCGAGTATCCTTTCAAACTCCAATTCTTAAGCTGTTAGAATTTGTCTGTTAGAATTCCATATCAAAGAACACAGCAAGTGCATGTTTCTGTTGGGAGAAAGCTTGTTTTACCTCCGAGTCCAATCTAACTAGATGATCAATGGCAGAGCACCCTTTTCTAAAACCAGCCTGGTATGTACTAAAACTAAATAGTTGTTTATTCTCTAGGAACCATACTAGCCTATTATTTATAATGGATTCGAAGATTTTTCTTATGCAACAGGTTAATGATATGGGTCTGAAGTTCTCTGGTTTGGTGTGGTCTTTTCTAGGTTTTGGTAGTGAGACAATAGTGGCTTCTTTCCAAGATGTTGGATATTTGCCTGTTTCCAGAATTTTATTATACAGTTTGACTGTCTTCTTTTATGTTTTCTGGAAGGTGTTTGATGTTATGTGATTATATGTTATACCTTCATGCCCAGGTGCCGATTCTTTGCACAGTTTAAGTGTTCTTTTGAATTCGGCCATTGAAATTGGAATGTTGTATGGTTCTTTGTTATCTGGTTCAAATACTATTCCTTTATTTTCTGTCAGGGTTTTCTTTCGTCTGTACTCTTCTGTATATTTAGTTCTTGAGGATACCTGTTCAAAGTATTCTCCTAAAATGTTATTTGTATCACTAGGCTTTGAATATATTTTGCCATATTTTAGGGTCGGTAGTTTTGGTTAGTTACCCATGATATTTTTTTTATTTTTCTCCACATTTCTGTGGGCTGAGTTGATGAATTAATAGAGCTTATGTATTCTTCCCAAGAACGCTTTTGAAGTGTTCTTTTAAGTTTTCTTTCTTGTGCTCTTGGTTTTTTAAATTTTACTAGGTTTTCATTAGTTTTATGTTTCCTTAGTTTTAGTGCTTGTTTTTTTCTGTCGATTGACATTACCAGCCTCATCATTCCACCATGGTACTTTTGGTTTATTTTGAGTAGCTGTTGTCTTAGTCGCGCATTTATTAAGTGCTGATGTTATACATTGTGTTAGTGATTCTACTGATTCTTCCACTTCATGGGATATAACTGGACTATTGATTTTTGTTAACCATTTTTAGGTTCCATTTAGGGGCAGGAGTATAGGTCTGATTGGTAGCATCAAAGCTTATTATAATCGGGAAATGGTCACCATGCTGGAGGTCACCAATGGGATCACCACTAAGCCCACTATTAGCTGAAATATTTATGAGTAACATCACAAAGCAAATATTAAATTCTCCTCTCGGTAAAAAACATATTAAAATGTGGCATCGCTATGTAGATGACATCCTATCATGTTTTGTTGGAACAGATAGACAATTATCCCAATTCCTAGACTTCATTAACAATCTCCATCCTAAAATTAAATTCACAACAGAAACTGAAATCAATAACAATATTAAATACCTAGACCTCTCTATCTCTAAAACCAATAACACCTTCTCCTTCGAAATATATAGAAAACCCACCTTCACCGACTGTATCATCCCTATCCATTCCAGACACCCCCTAAAACATAAAATGGCAGCGTTTAACTCAATGACCAACCGAGCATTAAACATCCCCCTATCACAAGAGTCCCTCAAAAAAGAAATCAACATAAACAAACATATCGCGGTTAATAATGGCTATAACAGCAATATTGTTGATAAAATGTTCAACAAACATCGTCTTAAACAAATAAGAAAATTGCTATTCGCAGGCAATTCACCACAAGAACCAATCAAATTTAAATCTTTAACTTATTTTGGAAATAGTAGTGTTAAAATAAAAAATCTCCTCAAGAAATATAATATCAATATAGTTTTTAAGACAATGTATAAAAATAAAAATTTTATTTTTAACCCAAAATGTAAAATAAACAAACTTGAAAAATCCGGTATCTATAAATTAACCTGTTCTGACTGTAAAGGTGTGTACATTGGACAATCTGGTCGTAGTTTTAATACCAGGCTGAAGGAACATTTGCGCTCTTTTCGACTTAACCAAATTGATAAATCAACTTTCGCTAAACATCTAATTGACGAAAATCATTCCTTTGGTAGTGATGTACTATCAGTAATCCATTACGCCGAAAAGGGACACAAAATGAACCTTCTGGAGGCACTCGAAATTCATAAAGCCCGAGCTAATCCAATCATCAACGACCAGTTGGACCTAATCTACACCCCTATTTTTAACGCCGTCGGTAAATAATTTGCATGCTCCCTTTTGTATATATACCTGTCCATCTAAAGATGTAATTTACTTTAGTTTTGATAATGGCAAGCTGAGTTGCCGAAACTGCAGTCAAACAAAATAAATAAATAAGTGTTATACAAACAAAGTAAAAAAGTGTTTTATTCTATATAAAGTAGGTATGTTGTAAATTCAATAAAACGAAATATAGCCTGAATATATGAATATTCAACCTGTTCGTAACTCTGCAAGCAAAATTATATCTTACTAAGACTATAAACAAATAACTTATTGAAACAACTACTTCCCTGGCTAGTGCCACGCCGGATATTGAATGATACAAAAGATATTTGCGTGATTACTAGTACTAAGTACTTAGTGAAATAACATTGGTTTAAGATCGTTTATTTCTACCCACAGAACTAACTTGAAAATTAAACTAAATTGAATTTGAAAACTTTAAACTTTATAGAGATGAAATTTTAAATCTCTTTAAAGAATTCGATCTAAGCTTTCCTTTGATATTCCTAGGATAAGGGTTTGTCGATTAGCAGACCTTTTAGGACTTCTCGTAACCGCAATTCTAACTCGTTCAATATTTTCTGGTGTACGAACTGTTCTTCGACGTCCAGGCTTCTTCAAATTTTGTACAGAACCATTTTCACGCCAATGACGAACCCATAACTTAACAGTTTTACGATTTGGCGCGTGACCTCTATTGTTGGTATTAAACTGACGCCGGAATGCACGCCTAACTTCTTCTGTCGAATTGCTTCTTATGTAAGTTTCTGCACAAAACACACGTTGTTGGACTGAGTAATCCATGAAAGTTAAATAATCATGATGAAAACCAACAAACTTCTCGTAGAAAAATAACGTTCCACAAAATTATTAATATAAAACTTATTTATGACAGGTGCCTACTTGATCAATAATTAACTTAAATCCCAAAAACTATTATTATTTTTTTTTTTTCCCCTCTTTTTTTTATTATTATTTTTTTTTTTATTAGTTTTTAAGCTTGGAAGCGTCGATTTCTAAGATCATTGGCTTCCTAACATAAAACGTGACTATATGGGTGTAGCAGGTCACTTATGGTGTTAAAGTAGAGAGGGAAGTATATATCACATGTTTTCGGTCCGGTAACAGTATATCATATTAAGTTAAATTAGTATCGCTGCAGTTGAATATTACAGTTTGTTAAATATATTTATGTCTTTTAGGTAATTTAGTATTTTATGGTAATTTTCTTGGTTTTTTAGAAGTGAGATGTAGTTCTGAGTTGTGAGTTGATGCCGTTGTCTGTATGCATGTAGTTGGACACACTCTTCTAATATATGCTTTACATTGTGGGCATCTCAGGGGTGGCAGATGTAATTGTGTTAGTCTCGTGTGTCCAATTGATTTTCTGGTCATCACTATTTGTTCTTTACGACATATATTCGTGTGATTATTATTAGTGTATATCGTTGGTTTTATTTGCTTTAGTGCACCATCGTATTGTTGCCACATATCGTTCCATAGGTTCTTAATTTTGGTTTTACATTGGTCGATGCTATCTCTTAGCTGGTGGGGAAGTATTTCAGGTTCTGTAGGATTATTTGCAGCGGCGTTTTTTGCTAGTTCGTCGGCAGTTTCATTTCCATTTATTCCTTGATGGGATGGGATCCATACAATTTCTATTCGTTTGCCGGTGTTAAGGAGTTTATTATAACTGGTCAGTATCTTCCTGCTTAGTTCATTTCTTGGGAATATAGTCTCAAGATTTTGAATTGCGAGTGCAGAGTCTGTAAGGATGACTGTCTTTGTCAGGTTTAGCTTTTCAACAGCTTCGAGTGCTTTGAGTATAGAGCTGAGTTCGGTAGTTAATACGGACGCCATTTTATTTAGTCTCCACGATTTTTTACATACTCTCGTTATCACTGCGCATCCAGCGCCAGTGGAGGTTACGGATCAATCTGTATATATATATGTTCCCATTCGTAATATGTTTCCTTTATATATTTAGATATGATGTTTTGCCGTTGGGAGTCCGACTTTTCTAAGTTCAGCAGCGTTTTGTTTACTTTTATTTTTACCAGAGTCCGAGGGGTCAACAGGGTGTCTTCGTAGATATCAGTGCTGAGTTCGAGTTTATCGATAATTGTTTTAATTTTTACTGTGCTTGGTATGGACTTAGTTTGTTGCCATTCGTATTCTGCTCTCATAGTTGGTGTTCTTATCGAGGCATTCATCGGATGCTTCGTGTTAGCAATTTTTTTGATGCCGTAATGTGCTGCAATTTGCTCTAGCCTCAGTTCTAGTGGGATCGAATTGGCCTGTCGGGAAAGTCATAAGGTAGGTGATGTGCGGTAGGATCCTGTAGCGATTCGCAGGGCCGTATTCCACAGTGTTTGAATGGGCTTGAAAGTTGATTTGGGAATCTTTAGTGCATATGCTGGGGCACCGTATTCGATACGGGATCTAATTAAAGAGTTTATCAAGTACATTAGCGTATTACAGTCTGCGCCCCATGTATGGTGGCTTACAACTTTTAAGTAATTTATAGTCTTCTTTTTTTTTGTTCCATTTCCCTGATATGATCACAGTATTTGAGTTTTTGGTCGAAGACTATTCCTAGGAATTTGTATTTTGTTCTGACCGGGATATCGATACCGTCCAGGGTTAGTTTAGGTAAGGCGTGCTCAGATCGGAGTCGGCAGAAGTGTACCGAGTTTTTGTTGAAGAGAATGTTAGCCCTCGCTGTTCCGTTTGTTGTGATAGTATGTTTATGTTTCTTTGTAGGATTTCGTCGGTGTTTTTGTTGTGCTTACCTGATATGTATATGGTGAGGTCGTCAACGTATAGTGCTTTTTGAATTTCGTTGTCCAGGGGGTCTGCTATGCCATTGATTCCTACTGCAAACAGGGTTACGCTAAGTACTGAACCTTGCGGGATCCCATTTTCTTGTTCAAATGTTTCGGAGAGGCTGTGTCCTACTCTGACTTTGTATGTTCTATTTTTTAGAAAGTCTTCGACTGACTTAATTAGGTTTCCTCGGATGCCCCATTCATGGAGTTGTTTTATGATTGCCCTTCGCTATATGGTGTCATAAGCTTTCATCATGTCAAAGAATACAGCGATTAGGTGTTCACGTTTTGCAAACGATTCCCTAGCCGCTGAGTCCAGTGCTACCAGGTGGTCTACAGTTGAGAAGCCTTTCCGAAATCCTGCTTGGTATGCGCTTAGCACGTTATTTGATTCCAGGAACCATGTTAACCGGGTATTTAACATTGATTCTAGTATTTTACTAAGGCAGCTAGTTAGGGAGATAGGTCGGTAGTTCTCCGGTTTTGACAGGTCTTTACCTTCTTTGGGGATTGGGATAATGATTGCCTCTTTCCATTTTGTAGGGAATAAACCTGATTTCCATATGTTATTATATATTTGTAGTAGGTGGGATTTGGCTTTGTATGTTAGATTTTTTAGCATATCGTAGGTTATTCCGTCCTTGCCTGGTGCAGATTCCTTAGTCCGGTGAAGGGCCTCTTCCAGCTCATTCATACTAAACGGTTGATTGTAGTGTTCTTCGGTGGCGTTGGCCATATTCAGTTCTTCTGATTCCTCTTTTAGTTTCTTAGCTTTGAATTCTTCGGAGTAAGTACATCCACTGTAAATGTTTTGTAGATGGCGAACAATTATATTTGCGGTATCTTTAGGTTCCAGGTGGAGTACTCCATCTACCTCCAGTGTTGGAATTTTTGGTGTGGTTCTTTTCCCAGTCATGGTTTTAACTTTATTCCACATTTCTGATGGGTTGGTTTTGTAATTCATGTTTGAGATGTACTTATGCCATGATAACTTCTGTGCTTCGACTTTCATTTTCCTCTCTTTTGCTCTTAGTTTCTTAAACTCTATGAGGTTTTCTGGGGAATTTTTCTTTTTCAGCTTGTTGAGCATTTTCTTCTTTTCCTTATTGACGTTTTCGATTTCTTTATTCCACCAAGGAACTGGTGGCCGTGTCAGTTTGAGTACGGTTCTAGGAATTGTTTTTTCCAGCTGCAGCTAAGATTTCTCTCTCAAATATATCTATTGCTGCAGATATTGATGGGCCTGGTTCAGTAGTATGAAGAATTTCTTTGAATTTTGTCCAGTTTCCCTTTTTGGTGTGCCATTTTGGTGGGAAGTTATATTCACACTTTGGGGTACCTAGGTCTGATTGGGAAGTGGTCGCTATATCTCAGGTCATCCAGCACAGTCCATTCTGCTTCTGTAGCTATACTTGCAGATGCTAGTGTAAGGTCGATTGCACTTAGGGTACCAGTAGCCACGGTCAGGTGAGTAGGCTCTCCGTTGTTTAGTAGAATTAGGTTAAAGTTGTGCGCCTTTCGGTGAGGTTCAGATCGGGCTCCACCATGAGCTATGAGAGTTGAAGTCTCCCATAATTATAGATGGGTTTGGTGTACCCAAAAGTATCCGCTCCACGGTCTCCTTCTCCCATCTTTGATTCGGTAAGTATATGTTTCTAATATACACTTTCGTTGCGAGCTTGATCTCTACTAGTATTGATTGCAAATCTGTTTGAGTTGGTACAAGGTTTGCCGGGATATCATTTCTTACTGCAATTAGGACTCCACCATGTGCCCTTCCGCTTGTACTAGGTGTAGTGTCCTTTCGATATATATTGAAGTCTTTAATATTGAATGTTTCATAATGTTTCAGGTGCGTTTCTTGGATGCATATTACAGCAGGTTTGTATGTTTTTATAAGGTATCTGATTTCATGGTATTTATTTTTTGCGCCTCTAATGTTCTATTGAATGATTTTTTCAGTGTTCTCTTTATTTACATGCGCCATTTTAGTGAATAAATAAATAAATAACTAGATTTAGGATAGATAATTTTTAAAATAAGTATGTAAATGGGACAGTTACAAAGGTAAGTAACAAATAGTTATTATAGGTATTATATTTGGTTCGATATCACAAGTTTTCTAGGTTATGATTTCTTTAATATATAGTTCGGTCTAGAGTAAGATGTCTTTTCCGGGTTCTTCCGCTGATTAATTCGCGGTTTTCCCGCAGGCCTTTTGTCTTTTTTGCTTTGGGCGATTTTTCCACGGTTAAGTCTTCTTCATCATTAGATACTTCCTCAGTAGTATCCTTAGATGTTGTGTCACCCATGGTCCAATTTTCCAGCTGTATAGCCTTCCTTAATTTTGGGGTTTGGAGAGTGTATTTTGGGGGACTGGCATACCTTGCTTCGTCGGCAAATGATATGCCTGGTTGGGTACGGCTTTTACTATAGACGATGTTTCTAGCTTCTTTGCATGTGCGGTTTTCCAGCGTTTTGGCCAAGCATACTTCCTTCTCCATATGGAAGATTTCGCACGATGACGATCTGCTGGTGTGTTCTCCGCCACAGTTGATGCATGATGGAGGCGTTAAACAGCTTTCTGTCTCTGCGTGCTTTTCTTTTCCGCACTCACACATTTGGGTTTTCTTGCAGTATTTAGCCAGGTGGCCAAATTCGAGGCAGTTAAAACACTTCATCGGTTTTGGGATATAGGGTCGCACTGCTAGTTTCAAGTACGCTGCTTTAATTTCCTCGGGTAGTTTGCTTTTATTAAATGTGAGTTTAATGGACGATGTAGGTATTAGCTCATCGTTTTGTTTTCGCATTATGCGATGTACATCCACTACTCCAACTTGCCTAAGCTCCTCTTTCAATTCTTCTTCGGTACAGATATCTAGATCTGCACACGTTATTACTCCAATTGATTTATTAAGGCGATCGTTCGGGGTTATATTTGTCTTTTTTCAGTTTATGTCTTGCAGAGATTTTAGTTTATCAAATTCTGCTTGTGTTTGGACAGTTACATTCAGGAGACCTGGTCCAATTTTCTTCACTGGTACTTCTCTGCCTATTACCTCAGTGATCTTCTTATAGGTCATGAAAGGAGATAGCGAAGTAAAATCTGTGGCATCCATAGATATGATGTGATGCAGTTCGCTAAGATGATGCTCATTAAATTCAGGATGGTATTTCGAATGTTTTCTTCTTCTTTTGCGAGTAGTTGTCTGGTCGCTATCACGGTTCTACATTACCGTTATTTCTAGTTTTTCTGATTCATATTCCCTTATAGTTTTATTGTTTTCATCTGTTTGAGGGGACTCAACATCAATACATGGAGTGCCTTCCTCATTTTCTTTCTCTGATCTCGACCCTATGGGAGATCTAAGAGTTTTTTTGCTATTAGCAAAGGCGGGGGTCATCTCCGGCCTATGATCGGACATTCCCCGTTTATCACGCGGATAGTTGCCCTCCTCAGAAACCGAGGGGCAGTCTGCGATAGCAGAGTGGGATTCTGGACCGTTGACCCTACCCACCTGGGGTAATGTATGTTTATTATCCATTGTAATGTGATGGGTGCATTTTAAGGCTATTGCCATCCGTTTGTGAGTATGTGTGTGTGTGTGTGTGAACATGTTGTGTGTGTGTGTGTGTGTGTAGTGTACGGCTCGGGTACGTGGGGTCGCTATACCCAAATATAAATTATTATTATTATTATTATTATTATTTATTTTTTTTTTTTGAGCTCGTTAACTACTAGTGTTATTGGCACTCTCAATTTATTGGATTTTGTGTTTTTTTTTTATTATAAATGTTGATAAATTTTAATGTGCTTGAGGAAATTCAATATTTTGTTATAATTATTTGCATTTGCTATCTCCTTTAACGAAGTTACATTGTGATTGATGTTCTCGGTAGCTTTGTAGATTTGGGCATTCTTCTATAATGCGCTTTACGGTAAGTTCCGCTTTGCATTACGTACAGATCGGTTTTCTTTTCCCTATGAGTAGGTGTGAGTGGGTAATTCTAGTGTGTCCAATTGACAGCCTGGTAAGTATTATTTGTTCTTTACGGGACAGCTCACTCGAGTTGTTATTATCCCTTATTTGTGGTTTTATTTCTTTAAGTTTTGTTGAGATCGCTGTCCATGTATTTTGCCACTTTTCGTATATTTTTGTTTTAATCTCCATGATTAAGTCATTTAAAGTTACCTTACTATTATTGTTTATTTCAGATCTGCTCCTGTTGGTTTTTGCTTCATGTATGGCTGCTGCAATGCCTTCGTTATCGTATGGTAAGTATATAAGTGTGGTTGCTGTTTTTATATTGGTATATGTTTCTGTTATAGTTCTGATCAAGGTGTGTGTTGAGATCTTTCGTTTTAGTTGTTCCAGTATATGTATTGCCGAGCTGCATATCAAGGTTTCGAGTTTTCCGGATCTTCTGTTCCATTCCATAGCCTTTATGATTGCCACGCATTCTGCCGTTGTGGGGCTGGATGGGTTTTCTAGACGCCAAGTCATCACGTTGTCTTTAGTGTTTATCGAGCATGTCGTATGAGTATGTGAGTGGCTTCCTATGTAGATAATGTTTTTGGTCGTGTCGTGTTTCGTATGTTTTGTAATCATATCGTCTACAGCTTCTTTAGATTGATTGTTTTTCCGTGTTTACAGGTGGGTGTTTCAGGTTCCAAGTGTAGGTATTACTTATCATCCAAATTTCTTTATCTATGTAATTGTGTTCCTGTAGCTGGTTGTGGATCTTTATTATGGCTGGGATTGTTCGGGTTTGTTTCCATGAATATTTTTCTAACATCGTTGGTTGTTTTATTATGTTGTGTAGGAAATGTTTCGGCTTTGATAGTAGTTTTATTCCATAGGTCAAGTTAAGTTGTTCAATTCTGAGTTCTATTGGAAGTATTTTAGCTTCTACACATAGGCTATCTGTAGGTGAGGTTCTGAAGGCACCAGTAATCATCAGTAGGAATTTATTCCAAAGACTTTTCATTTTTTTTGTGTGTGATCTAGCTGCTGACATGTATATACATGCTCCATATTCTATTTTGCTCCTTATAAATGCGTTTATTATTCTGGTTAAGCAAACTTGGTCTGCACCCCATGTAAAGTTGCATAGTATTTTTATTTTATTCAAGTTTTGTTTAAGTGACTGACTGAGGGTTTCAATATGGTTTTTCCAGGTGAGTTTTTTATCGATCGTCATTCCTAGGAACTTAAATTCTTCTAATATGGGAATTCGACTTTCATTTAGCTTTAATTCCGGGTCATCGTGTTGTTTACGTAGGCGGCAAAAATGCATCGCTATTGTTTTACTGGTTGACAATTTGAAGCCTCTAGCAGCTGCTTCTTTAGATATGGTATCTACGTCGTTCTGTATGGTATTTGTCATTTTTGTTATGTCGTGTCCTGTGCAGATTAATGCCAAGTCGTCTACGTATAGTAGTTTTTTTGTTTCGGGGTTTATGTTGTCCGCTATGTTATTAATTGCAATCAAGAACAGTGATACGCTTAAAACTGAACCTTGGGGGATTTCATTTGTTTGTTTGAATGTGTTTGAGAATGTTGTGCCTATTTTAACACAGAAATTTCTCTCTTTAAGGAAGCTTTTAATTAATAAGGGTAGGTTCCCTTTCAGTTCCCACGATTCCAGTTTCTCAAGTATAAAATGTCTCCACGTTGTGTCGTATGCTTTTTCGATATCGAAAAATACACCCAAGGAATGTTTCGATTTTGAGAATCCTTCGTTGACGAGATAGTCTAAGTAAATTATCTGGTCGATGGTAGAGTATCCCTTACGGAAGCCTGTTTGATATGTACTAATTCTATTTTCTTTTTCTAGGACAGATATTAGTCTGTGATTTACCATAGTCTCGAGTATCTTGCTGAGGCAGGACGTTAATGAGATTGGTCTATAGTTCTCTGGTTTTGACCCATCTTTTCCACTTTTTGGGAAGGCTACTACAAGGGATGAACACCAGTTGTTAGGGTAAGTACCAGTTTTCCATATCTCGTTATAGATTGATAGTAATATTTCTTTCATTTCAGGTGGTAAGTTTTGCTGTTGGTGATATTGTCCCGTCCAGGTGCTGATTCTTTAGAATGTTTTGTTGCGGTGTTTAGTTCTTCCATTGAGAAGGGGGTATTGTACAATTTTTGTTCTCCTCCTTTGAAATTTAATGGTTTGCTTTCTCGACGCTCTTTTGTTCATATTGTTCATCACTAGATACACACTCGAAATATTTGCCTAAAGAGTTTGCTACGACAGTCGTGTCATATTGTACGGCTCCGTCAATTTCATCTGATTTGGGGGGCTGGTACTCGTTAGTGATTGGGTATATTCTCTCCAGGATGCACTTTGGGCTTCACGTTTCATTTTTCGTTCTTTTGCTCTTGCCTGTTTGAAGTTAATATGATTTTCAGTTGTTGGGTGGCGTTTGTATCTATTGAAAAGTTTTTTCTTAGTATTGTTCGCGGTTTCTATATCTTTTGACCACCACGGGACAGGGCAAGTTTTAGATTTTCCACCTTTTTTTGGGATTGTCTTGTTTGCAGCATTCAGGATAGCTGTTGTTATATTTTCTACAGATTTGTTTATGTCCACATTTGGGGTAGGGGGTATAATTTCTTTGGCGTATGTCTGCTAGTCTGCTTTTTTGGTGTTCCATCGTTTTTCTGATATGTATTCAGTTCTTTTTATGTTTAGGGAAATTAAGATGGGGAAGTGGTCGCTGTGATGCAGTACCTTTAATACTGTCCAGTTTGATATTATAGAAATTGTCGGTGATCCGATAGTGAGGTCTATGGCACTAAAAGTACCATTACTCGGGTTGTAGTGTGTTTGGGATCCATCATTTAGCAATATCAGGTTGGTGTCATTTAGTATTGTTTCAAGTATTGCGCCCTTAGTCGTGGTTTGGCGTGAACCCCACATATTGTTATGTGTGTTAAAGTCACCGGTTATTATGCAGGGTGTAGGTATTTGTTTTATCATGTCTTTGAGATTATGTTCCGTCCAATTATTGTCACGGAGATATATGTTTGCTAGGTATATTTTCCTGGGCATTTTCAGTTCTGTTACCACTATTTGTTGTTGTGATTGAATATTTATTTCCTTACTCGGAATATTATTTCTCACGAATGTTACTACTCCACCGTGGCTACGTCCCTGGTGGTTTATTGGGGCGTCCTTGCGGTAGGTTGTGTAGTCTCGGCTATTAAAGTTTTTACCTGGTTTAAGATGTGATTCCTGCACGCAAATTATCGCAGGTTTATGGTCTCCGATTAGGAGTCGTAGCTCATCATATTTATTTCCAAGTCCTCGCATGTTCCATTGTAGAATTTTTTCTGACATTTTTCGGTTGATATTTATTATATGGCGTTTAAATTTAGGTAAGTGTTTGATTTTGATATCACAGATGAGTATTAGAGTATTATACAGATATATACCGGGTGACCCAGGGATCTGTAAAAGCCCCATAACTCATTTGCTATTTGAGATATCGACTTCTAGTTTTCTTGAACTGGTACCCACACTTATTCTGCATATTTTAAAAATATGTATGTTTTTGTACAGGGTGTCCCAATATACATAACAGAACAAAGTTATGTTTTTTTAAATGGAACACCCTATATTTTATACTTTATTTCCAACCCTCTTGAGAAGCTGATAAAAATAGTATCAGATACTATGGGTCTATTATAAACGGTTGGTTAGTTATGGGCTAATTTGTGGCAAAAACAAGGACACATTGAAAAAATTGCAGAAGCGCTCCCAGCAAAGCTAGCGTCATTTTTTATACACTAAAGAATTTTCCACATCATGAAGAATAATACAAATTGGCTTTGGTTCTTTTTTGTTCATACTGCTATACTGGGTGTCAACATACGCAAAATAATGGCTAACTATTTTTTTTCAAATGGAACACCCTATATATCTTGCCACCACTAGATGTAATTTTTAATAAGGTTTCCAATGATATACAATTTGTATAATGAAATATTAAGGATTCTTAAGATTTATCCATAAAAACAATTTTCTTTTGTCACCTCCTGGTCATTTTTGGATTTTCAGCCAAAACTATGCATTTTTTGAAAAAATAATAAGAGACCAAAGTTGTAGAGCGGAAAATTTTCGATCGATATAAGTCTTTAGATTTTTCCAATAATGCGTGCATTGCCCGCCTGAGTGCGCAAAATCGTAACCGTATATGCATTTTAGCGTTTTTCTCAAATCTTTTATTAATTAATTGCACTTTACTTTATTTTTCACGTCCTCTAGCAGAAAAACGGGTAATTATAGAATTGTTTAAATTACCTATATCGATTGAAAATATTCCGCTTTACAACTCTTAAACGAAGCAATGTTTGCGCAAAATGCATAGTTTTCGCTAAAAATGCAAAAAAACATTGAAACACGCAAAAATTGATATATACATTTTCAATTTGCATTTTTAGGGAAAACTATGCATTTTTGGCAAAAATTGCTTGTATTAAGAGTGGTAGAGCGGAACATTTTCAATCGATATGGGCCATTTTAGTTTCCCTATAATTTCCTATTTTTCCGCTAGAGGGTGCGGAAAATAAAATATAGTGCAATTTATTAATAAAAAATTTGAAAAGAAAACGCTAAAATGCATATACGGTCACGATTTTACGCGCTCTGGCGGGCAATGCCCACCTATATCGATCGGAAATTTTTCGCTCTACAACTTTGGTTTCTTATAATTTTTCCTGAAAATGCATAATTTTGGCTGAAAATCCAAAAATCAGCTGAAGGTGGCAGAAGAAATATGTTTTTATTGATAAATTTCAAGAATTCTTAATATTTTGTTATACAAACTGTATATCATTGGAAAGCTTATTAAAAATGCCATATATTGGTGGCAACTTATATAAGGTGTTCCATTTGAAAAAAAATAGTTATCCATTGTTTTGCGTATGTTGACACCCTGTATAGCACTATGAATAAAAGAGAACCAAAGCCGATGTGTATTATTCTTTATGATGTGGCAAATTTTCTGGTGTATAAATAATGATGCTATCTTTGCCAGGAACGCTTCTACAATGTTTTCAATGTGTACATGTTTTTTCCACAAATTTGCCCATAACTAACCAACCGTCCATAATAGACCCATACTATCTTATACTATTTTTATCAGCTTCTTAAGAGGGTTATACAATATAGGGTGTTCCATTTAAAAAAACATAACTTTGTTCTGTTATGTATATTGGGACACCCTGTACAAAAACGTACATATTTTTAAAATATGTAGAATAAGTGTGGGTACCAGTTCAAGAAAACTAGAAGTCGATATCTCAAATAGCAAATAAGTTATGGGGCTTTTACAGATCCCTGGGTCACCCGGTATGTATTTCAGTTGTTTTCACTTTGTCTTATCGTAACTCGTGGTTTCCGGATCTTGCCTTTGATAGATTCTGGGTTTGCCGGCTGGCCAACCCTTTTTCTTTTTTTTGGGGTTGGTGACTTATCTGACAGATGGTTTTCGTTTTCTTCCCCTAGCGAGTCATATTCTGAGTCTTTAGTGGTGGTTGCGGTGGAGTCGCTTAGGGTCCAGTTCTCTAGTTGGCCCATATTTCTTTGTTTTGGAGTATTTGGTAGTGGCTGTGAATTGGTTGAGTATATCCTATTTGTTTGTTCGGCAAATGTTTTATTTGGTTGTACTGTAAATTTGCCGTATACAATGTCCCTTGCCTCTTTATAAGTCCGGTTTTCTAATACTTTTATTGTGCAGACTTCTTTTTCTTTTAGTGCAATTGGGCATTCTAGAGAACTGCTTTTATGGTTCCCGCCACAGTTAATGCATACCGGAGATATTTGACATTCTTCATTTTCTTCATGTTTGTCTCTTCCACAATCGCACATCGGTTTATTTCGACAGTACTTTGAGGGGTGTCCAAATTGGTGACAGTTGTAGCACTTCATGGGTTTAGGAATGAATGGTCGTACTCGAAGATATAGGTACGCCGCTTTTATGTTTTGGGGTAGGCTACTTTTGTTGAACGTCAGCTTAATTGATGTGGTCGGTTTCAGTACATTAAGTTCTTTTCTCATTATACGTTGGGCTTCGATTACTCCTTGTGTCTGTAGTTCTTGCTTTATTTCTTCTTCGCTGCATACGTTTAGGTCTGCAAACGTAATAACACCGATTGATTTGTTTAACCTGTCGTTCGGGGTAATTTCAATCTTTTTCCCGTTGATGTTCTCAAGTGTTTTTAGTTTATTAAGTTCTTCTTGATTTCGAACTGTAACGTTTAGGAGGCCTGTTCCAATCTTTTTTATTGGAATTTCTCTACCAACCGTTTCTATTATTTTCCTGTAGATCATAAAGGAGGATAACGTGGAGAATTCAATTGAGTTCATTGAGATGATATGATGAAGTTCCGCTAATTGTGGAGTGTCATCATTTTTAGGGTACTTTGAGTGTTTCCTTTGTCTTTTTCGCTTGATTATTCCAGATATGCTTCTATGTTCTCTATCACCATTTCTATTTTCTGTTGTAAGTTCTTCAGTATCAGTGTTCTCTATCATTGTGTGCGTTGTGTCTGTTGATTTCTTATCATAATTTATATTTGGTTCCTCAATTACTGTTTTCTCTAGTTCCATTTCTGTTTCTGATATTTCAGTTTCATCCAAAATTGTATTTTCCGGGGACTCGACATCTTTTAATAATAATAATAATAATAATAATAATAAACTTTATTTCTTACTTTCTCATTTATAAAATAATTAAACAATTACAAATACACAGGTAAGAAAATGGCGAGGTTCAGTGTACAGTGACAGCGATGTCACTTACTGTTCTTCCACCTAACCAGGGTACTTAAGAAATACCTATAGCTTAATTCACGCACATGTGAATTAAGCTACACACATTCACACACATGTACACATACACATACATACACACGTGCGTGCGTGCATATACGAGCACATACATATATTATACACAAGCGTAACCGTACTTAAAAGTATTACAATAGTAATGATCATTGATCTGCCAACAGTAATGATTTATACAGTTGTTTGAATCTAGGGATATTAGCGTTTTTAAGGTAAGATGGTAGTCCATTATACAGATTAACAACTTGATAAGAGAAAGAGCATTTAAATCGTTCTGTTTTATGCTTTGGGATACAAAGTAGCTTCTTAAATCTAGTATTACGTTGGTGAACCTCATTCCTAATTAATGTTTTCTTATGTAAATACGATGGCATTCCTGTCGTAATTATCTTATGATATAACAAGCCACTATGTAGTCGTCTTCGATTATACATATTCAACCAAGATTTTCCGGTTACTTTTAACATATGTGATATCCTTTCAAACTTTCGAATGCCATGTATGAATCTCAAACAAGAGTTTTGTATTCTTTGTAGTCGATTTTTCTCCGTCACGTTTAAGCATGGTCCAATTAAAGAACTGCAGTAGTTTTGATGTGCCAGGACAAGTGTTTCACAGAGCATTGTCTTTATTCCGATATTTAGTAGATGTCTATGTGGATAAAGGATTTTCAGAGCAGAATAGGATAGTCTTGTGACTCTCGCAGTATGTTCGCAGAATTTTAAGTTTGAGTCTAAAAGAACCCCTAGGTTTTTTACACACTCTTCAAAGTTGACCTTATACTCTCCTAAAAAAATGTTCATTCCCTTGCTACTATTAGAGACTTGCTTCACAGGCCCGAAGAGTATGCCCATTGTTTTGTTCGGATTGATAATCAAAGAGTGCAATTCAGACTGTTTACAAATGTATTGAAGGTCATTATTTAATTTATCACATGCTTCAGTCATTTTATCGCTGTGAAAGGAGATATAAATCTGTGTGTCATCGGCATATTGATGTATCTTGCTAGAGCGCAGTCCAGAAAACATGTTGCTTGTATAAATTGTAAAGAGTAGCGGTCCCAAAATTGATCCCTGTGGCACACCTTTATTAATAGTCAGTGGTAATGACAGTTCTCCTTCAAGTTTAACTTGTTGAGTTCGATTATATAAATATGATTTAATCATATTTATTACGGTATTATTGCATCCAATATATTTTAAAATTGATAAAAGTGTTTTGTGATCTAATGTATCAAACGCTTTGCTGTAGTCCAAAAGAACCAAGGCAGTAAGTTTATCCTTATCTCTTTCACTCAATACATCATCAACAAGATCAATTAGTGCAGTCTCACAGCTATAACCTAGACGAAATCCAGATTGTTTTTCAGGTAGTAAATTATAACGATGAAGGAAATGACTAATTTGTAACGACATAATTTTTTCTAATATCTTCGAACAGATTGGGAGGATACTTATCGGTCGCAAATCATTTATACTTAGTGGTTGATCTACTTTAGCATACGGTATTACAATTGCTGTCTTCCATGCATCTGGAAATACACCTTCTGTCAAACATTTATTAATTAGATGTTTCAAGTATGGTAAGATATGTGGGCAACATAGTTTAATCATCCGACAAGATTTGATGGAGTTCTTCTCGGGTTGTTTTTTAAGGATCTCGACCCTATGGGAGATCTATTTATCCTGCAGCTCGTTAGAAAGGGTGAAGTGCTTGCAGAGGTTTCGCATGGTTGGAAAATCGGATAGAAGCCACCAGAATCCGTGGGGCTGTCCGCTAGTGCGGAGTGGGACTGTAAGGCACCGCCTCTATCCACCTGAGGAATATTTTTTATACCCGACATTATTTTTGTTTGTTTTTTTTGCATTTTAGAGCTACTGCCAGCTTTTTGGAAAGGGGTTAAGAGTAGGAGTTGGGGATGGATCCGAGACGGGGTGAGTTTATGGGATATGCAGGTAGGGACCCGGGACAGGGCTCCGTTAGTCGTCTTTTACGACAGGTGGAGATTCCGTGGGAGTATTCTATTACGAGTCTTTCGTAATCCGGTTAACCGCCGGTATCCCGCTACCACACGGGTTATTATTATTATTATTATTATTATTGTTATTATTATTATTATTATTATTATTATTGTTATTATTATTATTATTATTATTATTATTATTATTTATTTATTTATTTATTATTATTATTTTTTTTTTTTTTTAATTAAGTTTTATAGGGCTTCGACTGCTAAGGTCATGTCGCCCTGGCCAGGTGCGTCTATGGGTTAAACTGTAGTGTTCGTATGTGGGTGATTAAGTAAAAGGTAGATTGAAAGTATACATAGGTATAGGGACTACAGTTTCAAGAAAAGGCCTATTGCTTTAATGAAAGAAAGGGATTTAGAGATATATTCGTTGCTGCTTCCCAATGCATCGCTAATGTTTGCCGGTAATGATAGACTGTTTCTGATTAGTGTGTATTCGGTACATTCTTCGAAGAGGTGCTTAATTGTTAATGGGACTGTACACGCCTCACACTGTAGCTGGTCTTCCCCCCGTAGTAGGTACAGCGAAGTAAGGTGAGTATGCCCTATTCTTAGTCTTGTTAGGACTGATTGCTCCCTTCGGGATAGGGAGGTTGGGTAACTCCAAGGTTTAACTGACTCTTTAATGGCCTTCAGTTTGCCGCCATTATTGGTCCAGTGCATCTGCCACCGCGCAATTATCTTCTGCTTAATTTTGATCTTTAGGTCCAAATGGCTGAGCGGTGGAGGTGGTCCTTCCAGTGGTGTGGTAGATGCTCTGTAAGCGGCTCTATCCGCTCTCTCATGACCGTCAATGCTCACATGAGAGGGGCACCATACGAAAGTTACAGTGTTTGGGATTGTGCCCAGAATATTGTATATAGCCTCGCTTATAGGTTCCTTGCCCTGCTTGTTTGAAAGTGCCCTTAAGCTGCTAAGTGAGTCTGAGCAGATTATAATATCCCGGTGATCCGGCACGGAACTACAATAGCTTAATGCTAACAATATTGCCCTTAGTTCCACCGTGTAGACGCTTGTTATATTATTATTAATATTATTATTATTATTATTATTATTATTATTATTATTATTATTATTATTATTATTATTATTATTATTATTATTATTATTATTATTATTATTATTATTATTATTATTATTATTATTATTATTATTATTATTATTATTATTATTATTATTATTATTATTATTATTATTATTATTATTATTATTATTATTATTATTATTATTATTATTATTATTATTATTATTATTATTATTATTATTATTATTATTATTATTATTATTATTATTATTATTATTATTATTATTATTATTATTATTATTATTATTATTATTATTATTATTATTATTATTATTATTATTATTATTATTATTATTATTATTATTATTATTATTATTATTATTATTATTATTATTATTATTATTATTATTATTATTATTATTATTATTATTATTATTATTATTATTATTATTATTATTATTATTATTATTATTATTATTATTATTATTATTATTATTATTAGGAATACGACATTCACACGGGTGTGCCACAAGGGAGTATTCTTGGACCTCTTCTCTATCTTATACAGGGTGTTTCAAATTCGAGGCTCACCATGAGGATCTCGCTTATTCGAAGAGATAGAGGGTATGTTTAAATTTGGCACTTTTGCAGAATTTTATACTGATTAATAATCCACTGCCAAAAATTACTTAAGTTGTTCTGATTTTTAATTAAGTCCAAAAAACTGAAAAAACTGATTTTCGTTTTTTTTCTTTATATCTTTGTTATTTGAGGTGATATTTAAAAACGGTAAATACGTATTTATAGCACTTTTTTGTTATCTAATAGATGGCATAGGATTTTTTGTTGTAACATGTTTCGTTTCTTTTGAACCATCATCAACTTTCTTATTTCTTATGGACGCCATATTTAATTTTTATCGTATCTCAATGCTTAATTTTTTGTGATGACAACAATATAACACAACATACATTTAATTTCACAAATAAACATATAATGGTTTAAAACACTTTTATTGGCAATGTATGTAGCGCTTACTAAAAATCATCGGTGCCATGGAATTAAAAAAAAAACACTATTTGTGAATTTGCATTCATCCTGTATTTTTTTTTATATTATCATCTTCATTGTACTTTTGCAGCAGACAATTACAAAATGCAAAAAGCAGGCACAAGTGTCTGGCCCAAAAGAATTTTAGATGGTTTATTATATTTGCTGGCAAATTTAATTCAGCTGGAACTTCGCTGCAAGAGTTTGATGAATTTTGATTTATCTGAAATATGTTTTCTAAATAAACGTTAAATTAAGATAAGTTGAGTATTATCAGTTCCAAAATATTATTGCGATCTTCTTGAGTAACTTTATTACCGAATGTTTTGAAATGTTAATTAAACGGTTAAACTCTCCCAATTTTCTGTCGATCCGTGAAAAAGGTTTGATGGGGTCTTTCTAGATACATTTTTATATTTTCATCTAACCAATAAAAAATATGTAACATATCTCGCTCTTATATATTTTTGACTTATCGAACGATATTTTTATTTATAAAGTATAATAATGTTTGAAAACGATTAGTTATTCAGATTTTAATTGATTTTAATTCCATGGCAAGGATGATTTTTAGTAAGCGCTAAATAGATTACCAATACAAGCGTTTTAAACAATTATATGTTCATTTATGAAATTAAATATATGTTGTGATATATTGTTGTCATCACAAAAAAATGAGCATTGAGATGCGATAAAAATTAAATATGGCGTTCATAAGAAATAAGAAAGTTGATGATGGTTTAAAAGAAACGAAACATGTTATAACAAAAAATCCTATGCCATCTATTAGATAATAAAAAAGTGCTATAAGAACGTATTTGCCATTTTTAAGTATCATCTCAAATAACGAAGACATAAAGAAAAAACGAAAATCAGTTTTTTCAGTTTTTTGGACTTAACTCAAAAACAAAACAATTTAAGTAATTTTTGCAGTGTATTATTAATCAGCATAAAATTCTGCAAAAGTGCCAAATTTAAACATACCCTCTATCTCTTTGAATAAGCGAGATCCCCATGGTGAGCCTCGAATTTGAAACACCCTGTATATGTAAATGAGATAGGAAATTGCTTTAAGTACTGTCAATATTACCTGTACACTGATGATACACTTATGATTTCAAGACACGTGGATGCGTGCGAGAACGAGACTGGAAGAGGATTTTAGGAATTTACAAAAATGGGTCCATGACAAACAATTGGTAATTAACCAAAGTAAAACCAAATTAATGCACGTTACCTCACCAACCCGAATTCGACCTACAGAAATGACAATCAAATTCTATTGTAGTTATTGTCTCCACGGCAAAGTAGATACAGCGCTAACATCTAATTGTAATTTTCAACAACGTCGCACAAGTATTTGGGAGTCATCATAGATGATAAGTTTTCATGGTCTGAGCATATCAACTCCTTAAGTAAGAAACTAAGGTATATAGCGTATAAGTTTTATTACTTAAAGGAAATACTACCTCAACACACATTGGAAACTATATACCATGCCCTAGTTCAATCAATTATTAATTATGGCATTACCATATGGGGGCTTGCGTCTGATCATCTAATGAACAAAATAGTAACTCTACAGACGAGAATAGTTAAATACATCTATAAGGCAGCGAGCATTCAACACAACGTAGATCGCCATGATGATGAAATGTACAGGACTCTGAGCATTATGCCCTTCCAACATCTGCTTCAATATAGATATTTAATTAATAATTTCACAAATAAGAAGGATCTTCAAGAAATACAACACGAACATCAAACAAGAACAAAATCTGCCGGACAATTTTACATCCCGTCACATAATAACAAATACGGACTAAGAACCATTAAAGTGCAGCTACCAAAAATAATAAATACTTTACCAGCCGAACTTATTGACTTAAAAACTATGAGTATATTTAAGATAAAACTAAAAACACTTCTTAGACAAACCTGAATGTTTATAAAATTGTATAATTTCATAATTGACAGTTTCGACATTTGATTTAATTTAAGCAATGTCGCTCACAAGCCTTTGGCTTAGCGACTGCAATTAATATTTATTTCACTACGAGTTTATTATACAATATTTTATTTTGTTACAAATTCATTGTATATTTGTTTAAAATAATAAAAATAGTAATAAGAGGAAATATGTACTACTTCAGGCCTCTCACTTAGGATGTGATGGCTCACATTCGTGAGGGGGAGGTGTGTGGAAGACATGTCAAAGGAGTGAAGGAGGAAGTTGGGGCATAAAAAAAATTATTATTATTATTACTCGCAAACTAAAATCATTAGATAACAAAATATTTTCTTTAATTAATAAATTACAAGCTGTACTGTAGTCAACTCTCATTAAATTTCATATATAATTTCAATAAATTAACGACTGAAAGAAATGTTTTAATGGTTAAATGCAATTTACATAGACTTTTCAGTTTTTATTAATGCAGCAATTCCATCACTCATCTCCTTAAGTGCCTCAAATTCAGTTAATCCTAATCTTCTCTTATTTGATATATCATATATACCACTCGTCGAATCCGAATGCTCTCCTGCGGTACCTCTCACTTGTAAGTTATATTTTGCAGCAGCATCATCTAAAGATTTTTTGTCATTACTTAATTTGGGCAACTTAATATGCACTGAAGCTCTTATTGTAGTACCTATAACAAGATTTTAATTACTAGATATTTCATATTCCTTTTATTTCTAATCATTTTCATTATATACCGTGTGTCCCTTGTCAAAGGCGAAAAATCTTATGCGTTAAACTAAAAGCCCCAGTTGTTCACTATGTCATAGCTACTGCCGTTTTTACATGTATTTAACGCCATTTAATTTACACGTTTTCTCGTCTCCGATGGCACATCGATAGTAAATATAAATGGAATTTGATAGATTGGTAGATTTTTAAATTCAGAACATATTTTTACTCTCGTACTCCTTTTCTAAAATAATCGGGGATGCAGTAAAATGCATAAATGTGATTTTACATGTTACATTTATACAGTGCGCGCCTAAAGTATGGAAAATATTCAGTAAAAGAAATTAGTAGAGATCTTTAGCCGCGTCTCGATACACTCCACAAGAGTCGGGGTCGTCTTGTCGACACTTTTGGAAAAAATGGAGTCGCAGTTCATCCCCATCTAAAATTAAATTTCGAAACGAAGATAGTAGGGCCGGCCACCCAGCGACCAATGACGATGGTGTATAGGTCCAGGTAGAAAGTCCAACCGACTCGCAGGCCGACAAGACGGGTCCGTGACGTTTTGTCAGGTCCGTGACGTTTTGTCAGGTCCGTGACGTTTTATCGACACTACCTGCTTACCCCTCATCGACGGAAGGGGGGTGCAGATCCAAAGTGTCGTCCTTCGCCCACCAATCGTGGCTCGGGTATTCCGAGATGTTATTTTACATTGCCTTGTTAGATTTATATTATTAAAATTGTTCATCCTAACGTCATCTATTGCTTTGTTCATGGCAGCGCCATCTATTTTCACTTGTATTAAACATGTTGTATTAAAATAAATGAGTCAGTCTTGTGTTGAACGTCACTGCGTGAGCTTAATTTTCTAACAGGTTATGGGCCCAGACTTGAAACATGGCAGCCGTTAATTATTTGTCGAGTGTACCGAAGCTGAAAGGAAGAGAGAATTACGCAGAATGGGTGTTTGCAATGGAAAATCTTTTAGTGTTAGACGGATTATCCAAGAGCATACTTGGAACTGAAGAAGGTTGGAAAAGCAAAGGCCAAGCTAGTTCTATCCATCGAGGCTTCGTTGTATGTGCACATTAAGGAGGCAAAGACTGCAAAAGACGTTTGGGATAAGTTGAAAAAACTATTTGATGACTCGGGTTTTACGCGGAAAATTGGATTATTGCGAGCTCTTATTTCTATAAGGCTAGAAAATTGTGGTTCCATGGAGTCGTACGTGAATCAAATGGTTGACACAGCGCAGAAATTAAAAGGGACAGGATTTCAAATAGATGATGAGTGGATCGGTTCATTATTATTAGCCGGATTGTCTGAAAGGTATTCGCCGATGATAATGGCGATCGAACACTCGGGAATTCTAATAATGGCCGACAGCATTAAAACAAAATTGCTGGACATGGAGCCGGAAGTCGGTAAGACAGGGAGTGCATTTGCTATCGCCAGAAATGCAGGAACCAAACAGCAACACAAATACGGGCGCAGCACGGCAGATGGCGGTAACCGTGAGTCAAGTGTCAGAATGAAAGATGTTAAATGTTATCGGTGTAAACCATATATCTATTATACCTCATTTAATAACCAGGCGGACTAAATCAAATTATTGCCGCCAAAATACGTTGTTGCGATTGGCCAAAGGGCCGTCGTTTTTACACAGGCCCAAATTGCTGAAAATAGTAATGGCGGTTGTTATGATCAGCTGATCCATCACTGTTACTTGCGTCTATTTTAAATAATATTTGAATATCACATACTAAATTATTGACTATATAATCAAGAAAGTTTCACTAGAATAAATATATGGGTTGGTACAATTTTTGAATAAATGTTGTGGGTAAAATAATTTTAAATAAATTTATTTTTACCACCAAAATATTTTTTTCTGGTGATTTTTTTCTAGTGTAAATGTGGCTTTCGCGTTTAGTCCGCCTGGTTATTAAATGAGGTATAGTCTATATGGCGCCTTCTGAACGTACGGTGAAGCAACTTTTGTCTCTTTCTCTCCAATGGGTGTGTGCTCTGTATAAGCGCGCATGTATGGCGGTAGACGGTGTTTAAACGATCAGCTGTTCTCTGCTGGCGAGTTTGCTTTTATAAAAGGTTATATAAAATAATACAAATTAATCAAGAAAATGTCTTTAATGCAGGAAAATGTTTATATATGTTCGAACAATATGTTCCTGTGTAGTTTTTAGAGTTCATTTTTTTTCTTTTTACTGCACTCTTTGCAACACAAAGTCTGTACAACCAATTTGACATTCATACGAGTATCATGATATTCTATGTGCTTCTTATTTAATTTATTAGCAGCATGGAGGCCTCCTTTTGTTTGTATCTCATATAAATTTTCAATTAGCTGCCATTTTATATGTTGTTTCTGTCCATCATCTGCGAGTCAAATATTTCGTAGAGGATAAGCAAAAGTAACCCGCTTTTTATATTTATTAAATAATGCTATGCTGCTAATTGGCAATTTGTTGAGAGGGTTTCATTTATGCTCCACATTTGAAGTTGGATAGATAACCAGTACCATTCAGAATAAAATGCGATTATCTATTTATTACTGTCAAATTTACCCATCGTTCACGAGATCTCATTCAAAACTACGTTTGTCTTTACGTACTAACTAGACTTTTGTGATTTCTTATCTTGTATCACCTCTCTTCAAGTGTCCTTCCATAGAGCGAAAAACCACATGGCCAGGTCATGTGTAAACCTTTTTCCGCCGATGTCGCGGCTACATGATAGTGCACGGGAAACTTACCATTTCAAAATCTACTGTTGTTTATATAAATGTGTGCCTATTTTATTAAACCAATAAGTAGAATGGTTTCTAGATTATCTATTTGCGGCAGTATAATTTGAATATACGAAATTTCTTATTGGTCGGTGATCGGAATCGACGCAAGCGTCGAGGAAGCGAGCACACACCTGGGTCATTTCCTCTTTGTCATATTGACTTCGCGACTGCATACGCGTTCTACATATAGGGCGCGGTATATACTAATAGGTATATGGTGTAAACAGATAGGTCATTTTAAAAATAAATGTCCGAATGAAAAGGTGGAAAATAGTAGAAACAGTAATAATAAAAACGAACACGCGTTCAGTGCGCTATTTTTAAACGGTGCATTCAACAAAAACGACTGGTATGTGGACTCGGGCGCGAGTGTGCATCTAACGGTTAATAAACATCGGCTGCGAAATGTGTCAAAGAAAGTGAATTTAAATGAAATCATGGTGGCAAATAAAAGTACAATACCAGTGGAGTGTACGGGACAAGTTCATATTATAACAGTTGTTGGAAGTCAGACATAATGTAACAATTGAACTGGCAATGTGCGTGCCAGAACTGACAACAAATTTATTGTCGGTCAGTCAACTAATCAAGAATGGTAACAGTGTTCAGTTTGAAGAAGATGGGTGCAAGATTTTTAACCGAAATAAAGTTTTGATTGCAACAGCAGATTACGTTGAAAATGTTTACAAGTTAAATGTTGAAAATCCAGTTGAATGTGAAAGCAGCCTGATGAGTACATCAGTAGTCACAAGTAAAGTGTGGCATCGAAGATATGGTCACATCAATTATGCAGACCTAAAAGGATTGCAAGGCGGAATTGTAAATGGAATTAAATATAAAGGAAGTCAGGAAGAACAGTGTGTGGTTTGCTGTGAAGGCAAACAGGCGAGACTGCCGTTTAAACACAAAGGGACAAGGGCAGACAATATTTTGGAGGTCATTCACACTGACGTGTGTGGTCCAATGTAAGTAACATCCTTGGGAGGTTCCAGGTATTTTGTGTTGTTTGAAGATGATTACAGTCGTATGACATTTGTATATTTCCTGAAAACGAAGGATGAAATTATCAACCGATTCAAAGAATTTCAAACAATGGTGGAAAATCAAAAAGACTCCAGGATAAAGAAAATAAGATCTGACAATGGAGGTGAGTTTTGTAGTAATGAAATGGAAAATTTTCTAAAAAGAAATGGTATCATACACCAGACAACAAATCCCTATACGCCGGAACAAAATGGTCTATCGGAACGAATGAATAGAACAATTGTAGAAAAGGCAAGGTGCTTGTTATTTGATGCGAACCTTGAAACCAAGTTTTGGGCTGAAGCTGTACATACAGCGGTCTACCTGCGAAACAGGTCAATTGTGTCATGTTTTGAAGGAAAAACTCCTTATGAAGTTTGGCATGGTCACAAACCAGATGTGAGTAATTTCAGAATTTTTGGGAGCCCTGTAATGGTTCACGTTCCAAAAGAGAAACGCACCAAATGGGACAAGAAGGCAGTACACATGATACTAGTAGGATATAGCGAAACTACAAAAGGGTACAGATTGTACGACGCTAACAGAAATATTGTAACCACAATTTGAGATGTAGTAATTATGGAGGACATTGTAGAAAACAAAGTGCAGGTGATAGTGAGCACGGAAGTTGAGAAAGAAGAAACAGCAGAATCAGTGGGGGATATAAGTTCTGAAAGATCAACACGACAACCGAAACCCAAAGTGTTTGAAGACTATGTGACTTATATGTGTGCTGAGGGAGTTGAATTAAAAGAAGATCCAGTTACTATAACAGATGCTTTATCAGGACCCGAAAAAGAAGAATGGAAGAAAGCGATGGAAGAGGAATTACAATCGTTTGAGGAAAATGAAGCATGGGTACTAACCGATTATCCGAAGGATGGAACTATAGTAGACTGCAAGTGGGTGTTCAAAAAGAAATTTGATAGCGAAGGTAAGACAAAATTTAGAGCTAGGTTAGTGGCAAGAAGTTTTTCACAAAGAGTCGGAGTTGATTATGATGAAACGTATTCGCCTGTTGTGAGACATTCAACCTTAAGAATGTTAATGGCCTTAGCTGTCAAATTGGATTTGAATATAACACATCTTGATGTAACTACAGCGTTCCTGAATGGTGATCTAAACGAAACAGTGTATATGAAACAGCCCGAGGGTTTTGTAATGGATAAAAACAAAGTATGTAAGTTGAGAAAGGCTATATACGGTTTGAAACAGTCTTCCCGGTCTTGGAATAAGAAAGTAGAAAGCGTACTAAATAAGATAGGTTACGAAAGGTCAAAGTTGGAACCGTGTATTTACGGGTAAAGGAGACAAATTAACAATTATAGCTCTATATGTGGATGATTTCTTCATTTTTTCGAGAAATTTATTAGAAGTAGAATTCTTAAAACAAGAGTTAGGTTCTAAGTTTAAACTAAAAGACTTGGGAGAAGCCAAACAATGTTTAGGAATGAGAATAGAGAGAAATTGGAAGGAGGGAATAATAACTCTAGATCAAGAAAACTATGTGAATCAATTGTTGAAAAGGTTTGGAATGACTAATTGTAAACCAATTAATACTCCTATGGAAAACAAATTGCAATTGGAACCCAGCAACGGAAAATGTAGTGAAGACATTCCTTACCAACAATTAATAGGTAGCTTAATGTATTTAAGTGTACTCACACGTCCAGATATTTCATATAGCGTAAGCTACCTAAGTCAATTTAATGCTTGCTATAATTAATCGCATTGGAAATGTGCCAAAAGAATTTTAAGGTATTTGCAGGGAACAAAAAGTCATTGTTTAAGATTCGAACGGTCAGGATCAGAGGTGCAAGGCTTTACAGATGCGGATTGGGCAAATGACAAGCAAGATAGAAGATCATATACAGGTTATGTCTTCAATTTAGCAAATGCAGCTATATCATGGCAAAGTAGAAAACAGAAAACCATAGCACTTTCAAGCACAGAAGCGGAATATATGGCTCTAACTGAAGCAGCGAGGGAAGGAATATATTTAAAGAATTTAATGTGTGAGTTAATCGAAGTGAATAGACCCATAGTGTTGTATAATGATAACCAAAGTGCGCAGAAGCTTTCTTTAAACCCTGTTTTTCATGGTAGATCTAAGCATATAGACGTTAAACATCATTTTATTAGGGATACTGTTAATGATGGTAGTATTGAAGTTGTTTACATGCCTATATCAGACATGCCTGCAGATTTATTAACCAAAGGCCTATGTGAGGTAAAGCACTCAAAATTCATGCATGCTATAGGATTACGAAGAAAATGAAATTTTTTGTAATATAGTGGGGGTGTTAGATTTATATTATTAAAATTGTTCATCCTAATGCCATCTATTGCTTTGTTCATGGCAGCGCCATCTATTTTCACTTGTATTAAACATGTTGTATTAAAATAAACGAGTCAGTCTTGTGTTGAACGTCACTGCGTGAGCATTATTTTCTAACATGCCTGGTAGCCATTTATGGAATTTATGAATGGACTGAAACCTTCTTTACATTGCACAATACACTTTCGTTGTACATACACTGTTGCTGTTATTATTTAAAATGATAATGAAATTAATTCGACATTACATTTTTCCTTGTAATTCCTGTCATAAACAATTGATTATCATACATGCTTCCTTAATTATTGATCTCCGTTTAAATCCTGATTTAATTTCGTTTATTTTTGTTACAAACAACATATTATATCGCTTCATATCTTTTTATAAAATATATATTTACCATTCAGGTAATGAAAAAAAACGTGTGTAATTGTTCCGAGCACCAATACACATGCTTCTTTCGACAATATGTCCACAAATTCACTTCACTCCTCAGATTAAAATTATCAAGCCACTTTTTTGGCCGACGTGGAGGATCCACAATGTCCATAAATAGTAATAAACCTTGATCATCTGTTAATTCATGTAATAGATCAATTCACATCATTGTGTTGTCTATTTTTACTTTCTCCGTTACGAAGTACGAGAAAGTATCGTGATCGAGATTTTTTTCAAATTTTTTCTTTTAAGAAAATATCCGTTTTGGGATCCCTAGATGCTGTATCTCAAAAACTAATTGAGCAATTGATACAAAACTTTGAACATACGTTTTATTTGATAATCTGAAGAACTGAAAAGCTTTTGGTAAAATTTTGTACACCGGAAGTGGGGGTTTACCTTAACTGTTTTTTGTTTTTTTCCAATATTTTTATAAATATGAAAATATCACAAAAACATTTAAACAAATATTGAAGAGAATTAAGAAATGAATATCTTTCGTTTGAAAATATTTTTCACAAAATCATTATTATTCGAGAAAAAAAAAGTTTCTTTTTCATTTTTGGTTTATAATTATGAAACGATAATAGTTACAGAAAATGTATGGTAATAATAATTGTAGAGAATGCCAAAATGAACAACTTATAAAGAATAAGTTTTTTTTCGAAATCTCTTTGGTTTTTGAGTAAAATCAACTTTTAAAGCAGTTTAATTTTTCATCTTTCATAATTTTGACGTCTTAAACGTCAGATTCATCCGAGTCTACAAACGTTCGATGTATATTTAAAATATGATTTAAATTGAAAATAAACCACGAAATCGTAAATATAAATGATACCATCAAGTCGGAGAAAGTAACACGATGGCCACATCACAATTTTTCAATATGCATCCCTATTCAAATGTATGCTGGTCTACTTGTGCGCGCTGTATTTTAAAAACTACTACAGGAATTAACATAAAACTTTGAACATACGTCTTATTTGATAATCCGAAGAACTGAAAAGCTTTTGGTAAACTTTCGTACACCGATAATTTTTTTAATATAAAAAATACTATAAAAGTACTTAAACAAATCTTGAAGACAACAATAAAATTGTCATCTTTTGAGTGAAAATATTTTTCGTAAAATGTATGTGTTCGGTGGAGATAACAGAGTCTATTCTTAACACTCCTTCTCCATGTGAACCTCGTTTTTTCATACCCCATAGACCACACATGCGCGACTTTAGTGTGCATTTTTGGAAGAAGTGAGGACATTACTTGTTCGTTCGGCAGTCGAAAGAGACGCCGATAAAAATCGTTCGGGCACTATCATAGATCGAGTTGCCAGCCACATTTTTCTTTTAATTGTCTATCGGGCCGAAATTGTCACGGCCAAGAGTTCCGTCCGCAGGAGTCCGGAACTTATACCAGGATTTACAACCCGAGGACCTACGTGGTACGTGGAACGGAGACGGCACAGGTTAGTGTGGGTTCCTTTTTATACCTCCCAATTGCAGCTGACCGTGAGTTTAGTCTCTGTTATAAAAGGCCGGAAACATTACCAACCCTCCTTTGAGGGATCGAAATCGACGAAGTTTCCGGATCAAAACCCCCACCCTTCAAATGGTCCTTCGAACCGGATAGTCGTGAAATCCAGTTATTTAGAGTCATTTTTTACCCTTTTGCATTTTTTGAATTTTTAAAACCAAAAGAGTGAAAATTATCCTGCGAGAAATTCGCCATTTTTCGCCACGTGTATCCGCACGGCTTCCAACGTTCATCTTCCCCTTCCTTTCCTAAGCGCGATACGCAAACGCAGCGACGCGGTCCGAACGTCTTCGGCCCGAGCGCGAACCTGCCTAAGTGGGGATCAGAAGTGGGTGCGCGCGCGAAGGGAACGTAAAATTCTATTGTTTTCTGCGAGACTCTCTTTGCATATTTGTTGCGCGTTGCTCCGCGTTATTAATATTATTTCAATATTTATTAAGATAGCGTGTCTATTTGGATACGTTCTTGTCGATTATTTAATTATACTTATTTTCGTGCATATTCAAGATGAATCAGCCCACAATTGTCGCGCAACCCTCGGCTAAAGAGCTCAAACAACACGCATTATTAACTTCTCGCAAAGAGCGGTGTTGGGAACAATTGCAAATTTGTTTTGATTTAATACCTTCATTACCGCAAAACCTGAAGACTTTTCAAATGCGCGTATCGCGATTACCGGAAACGGAAGAAAAATTCTCAGCGATCATGGATGAGCTCTCGATATTATCGGTGCAATATGATCAGTTGCAAACTGACACGGTTGTTGCGGTTAGGGCGTTTGACGAGTTATATGTCGCTATTTTGGTCGCGGCGGAAGAGTATGCTCTGAGAAAAAACGGTACGGTAGCAACACACACCGCGGAATACAGCGTAAATTTACCGGAAATTAATATTAAAAAATTCTCGGGAAAACATGAAGATTTTCCAGCCTTTATAGCTTTGTACAATGATATTATTCATAATTCAAATTTACCGGTTATAAAGAAATTTTCGTATCTTCTCAGTTATTTAGAAGGAGAAGCTCTTAGATTAGTGAGCACGGTTACATTTCAACCAGACAATTACTCCATTGCGTACGATTTATTAGTTGAACGATATACTAGTAAACGATTGATAGCAAATCATTATTTGGCGGCAATATTTAATTTAAAGGCCCTTAAATCGAATCAGGGATTGCGTGAATTAATAGATATTTTGTCGGCAAATATGAGTGCCCTTCGTTCGCTTAATATACCTAATTTCGGTGATTATGTTTTACTAGAGATAGCATTACGTCTCCTGGATCACCGAACTAGGAAGTCCTTTGAAGGAAAATATCTAAATACAGATTTTCCTGAGTTCGATAATTTAATTTCGTATTTACGTGATCAGTGTTCTGTCGACGAATTAGCTTCTGTCGACTCTGGATGCAAAAATAAACGCTTTGTTAAATCGGATGATAGAAATATTAAACGTATGCGTATTTCCATGAGCATACAAAATTCAGAAAATCCATCGAACTTGTTGAGTCAATGTATTTGTTGTTCAGGGCGACATAAATTGAATAAATGTCCTTCGTTTTTGGCAGCCAGTCCCAGGGCTAGGTATAATATAGTGCGGACACATAAACGTTGTTACGCATGTTTTGGAGAACACAGAGTTTCGCATTGTGGTTCTAAATTTTCTTGTGTTAGTTGTGGAAGTAACACACATAATTCGTTGTTGCATTTTACTAATTATTCGGAGCAAAATCCAGCTGTTAGTGATTTTTCGGAACAGCAGCCGGCGCTCAGTGGCGTCACTTCTAGTTTGAAATCCGTCACTTTGATAAATTCTTGTGCTTCATCGACAGATACCCAGGTTCTTCTAGGTACAGCTCAGGCGTTATTGTTAGGGATTACAGGAGAGTGGCATAAACGTCGTTTAGTTTTCGATACGGGTAGTCAAGTGAATATTATTACGACAGCATTGGCGCAACAGGTTTGGCACGCACTAAGTGTCCTTATGAGCTTACAGGCGTAGGTTCTACGTCTCCCGGGCGGTCGCAAGGAATGGTTACTTGTAGCATCGCTCCGACTAGGGATATCCAAGCGTCGTTTAATTTTCAGGCCGTCGTAATATCTCGTATAACTGCGGAACTGCCCACGGTCGAAATAGCTCCTGAAATCAAGAATCGTTTTGCTCGTTTAGAATTGGCGGATCCGGACTTCGATAAAACCGGTCCCATTGATTTACTTTTAGGGGTAGGAGCCACCCTCGATTTGTCGCCGGAAGTGCCAAGTCACATAAAAGGTTTACCGTCAGCGGTTCTCACCAAACTTGGTTGGGTCATAATGGGTTCGATACCTATTCTCGATGACGTCAACAAAAATGCATTGTCGGTTGTAACAATGTTGTCCAATATTAATTCGAATATTTCGTTGGATAAAACTTTTCGCGCATTTTGGGAGCACGAAGATGCTCGCCATCGCCAGAAGATGCGGCCTGTGAACGCTTTTTTTGTGATACAACCACTCGGAATTGTAATGGTCGTTACAGCACTCGCTTGCCTTTCAAGGATGCTGAAACTCGCTTAGGTTGCAATCGTGAGATTGCGCTCAAGCGTTTCTTAAGATTAGAAGAACGCTTTCGTATTGATGACACTTTGCGTCAATTGTATTCGGAAAATATTCGTGATTATGTATCACAGGGACATTTAGCCCCTACAACTAATTTCGTACCCTATATACTCACACACCATGCTGTGATTAAACCAAATTCATCCGGGTTGAAAATCCGTGTCGTTTTTAATCCAGCCGAAAAAGATCCACACGGTGTCAGCTTGAATGATACCTTGTTGAGCGGGCCCAAATTACAGTCTGAAATAGGACAAATCATCACGCGTTTTCGTTTGCCGAAAATAGCTCTTACGTGTGATATCAAACAAATGTTTAGAGAAATTGAATTGCATCCATCAGATCGTCAGTTTCAGCATATATTTTGGCGGTGGTCTGAAAACGAGCCTGTTCAAGAATGGGAACACACTCGTGTGATTTTTGGTGTCACCTGTAGTCCATTTCTGGCACAGCGTGTTCTGCAACAGTTGGTAAAAGATGATGGACATAAATTTCCCTTGGCCTCGGCAGCGTTGGAAAGTTCTGTTTATGTCGATGATATCTTAACTGGTGCAGATACAGAGTCGGAGGTTATGGAGTTGCGTCATCAATTAATTTCGTTGTTACAATTAGGTAAATTTGAACTTGGAAAATGGTCTACTTCACAGGAGATGGTACCGTCTATCTCGACTTCGGAGCTACAGGAGGTTCCAGGTATGGGCGTCTCTCCCATTAAGGTTTTAGGATTAAATTGGAATTCCAAGAGTGATCATTTTTGTTATGTTATTCAAGTTGATAACGAAAAGGCGAGTAAGCGCGGTATACTTTCTAAGGTTGCACGGATTTATGATGTAAATGGATACCTCGCGTCATTTGTTTTCGCACTCAAAGCTTTGTTACAACGACTTTGGTTGTTGAAGATAGTTTGGGACGACCCATTGCCTAATGATGTCCTTCAGCACTGGAATCACATCGTAGAGGAATTGCCATTATTGGAGAAAATCGCTATACCGCGTTACATAATGTCCTCGATGACAACTAGAGCGCGGCTCATTGGGTTTTCAGATGCAAGTTCGGTTGGAATGGGTGCAGTGGTTTATCTGCGCCTAGAAGTTGGTTCACAGGTGAAAATGAGTATCGTTGCAGCTAAGACTCGAGTTGCACCCTTGAAAACCTGGACTATTCCAAGATTGGAGCTTGGTGCTGTTTGTTTATTGTCGAAGCTCTTGGCTTCAGTTAAAATTTCTCTATCATCGCTAGAATTGGATACTCCTATTTGTTTTTCGGATTCATCCACCGCCCTTGCGTGGATAAAAACCTCGCCTCATCGATTAAAAATATTTGTCGCTAATTGTGTGATGCAGGTTCATGAATGTTTACCCGACGCACGTTGGAGATTCGTTCCCGGTAATGATAATCCAGCGGATGCTGCTAGTCGAGGATTGTTACCGTCGGAGTTATTGGAACACTCGCTTTGGTGGGACGGACCGAGCTTCCTATATGAGAAGGAAGATGCATGGCCTAGGAATTTATTCGAAATTCCCTCGAAATTGCCAGAAATAAAGGAGCATTGTATTAATTTGTCAGTTTTTTCAGTCAATAGTCTGGAATTTATTGAATTAATTAATCGTACTTCGTCGTTATTAAAATTACAAAGAATAGTCGCATATGTGAAACGATTTGTATTTATATTAAAATGCAAGACGAACAAGGTTGATAATAGCAATTTACCAGTAAGTCCCTTATCGGCTCGGGAATATAATGACGCGTTGCAATTTGTTGTTAAAGTGACTCAGGCGCATCATTTGAGCGCTGAGATCAGTTCTATTGATAAGAACAAATTATGTTCTAAGCGTTATCGTAATTTGTCGCCATTTGTCAACCCCCAGGGTTTCGTCATGGTGGGGGGTAGATTAAAATGGGCAAAAATTCCGGAAGGCGCACGTCATCCTTTGTTGATTCCTCGGGAGAGTCGTTTGGCAACCTTACTTGTTGACTATTTTCATCTCTACTCGGCCCATGGAGGGCCTCAATTGGTACAGTCATTGTTGCATCGTCAATTTTGGATTCCAAATGCGCGTGACTTAATTAGAAAATGTATTTTTCAATGTTTGATTTGTTACCGTTTCCAATCTACGCCGATACAGCCTCAAATGGCTGATCTTCCTAACTATCGTGTACAACCCAGTCGATGTTTTTCGCACACGGGAATTGATTTTGCTGGACCTTTTTTTATTAGGGTGTCCAGTTTACGCACCGCTAAAATTGTTAAGTGTTACCTCGCTGTCTTTGTTTGTATGGTAACCAAAGCACTACATTTGGAAGCAGTAATCGATCTTACTACAAACGGTTGTCTAGCCGCTCTAGACAGATTTATAGCTCGTCGCGGGTTACCAAACCACATCTATTCAGATCAAGGTCGAAATTTTAAAGGAGCCGCGAGAGAAATATCGGAAATTACTCGTTTTTTGGAAGCAAATAATGAAAAACTCGCTCATTATTTGGCTGAACGAAATATTGAATGGAACTTCAATCCCCCCTACGCGCCCCATTTCGGCGGGTTATGGGAGTCGGGTGTTAAATCGGCGAAGCATCACTTCAAACGAATTGTGGGATCACAAACTTTGACGGATGAAGAATTTGTTACCGTATTTACTCGGATCGAGGGCATTTTGAATTCAAGACCACTTTGCGCGCTTTCGAATTCTCCCGATGATAACTTTGATTATTTAACCCCGGGACATTTTTTGATTGGCGGTCCCATTCATGCTAGACCCGAATTAGATGTATTAGATGTTAACATTTCGAGACTTGGTCGGTGGCAATTGACTACACAACTCGTACAGTCATTTTGGAAGAGATGGAGTCGGGAATATTTGCATGCGCAGACATGCCGCCCGAAGTGGGTTAAGTCATCGCACGTGCTCGCGATCGGTGATCTCGTTTTTTGGTATACGCCGGGATTTCCCCCTGCACATTGGCCAAGGGGTAGAATCGTGACCTTGTTGCCTGGCAAGGATAATATCGCTCGGGTCGCTCGCGTTCGGACGGCAGTCGGAGAGATAATCCGACCTCTTACCAAATTAATACCGTTTCCTGAGCATTAAATAATATCCCTTTCCATTTCCCACTTTCCCTTTGTAATTTAAGTAGATTGTAATTAATTCCCTTTATTGTCCAATTTTTTTTTTTTTTTTTGATTCGGATTCTTTCTGTCGAATTTGTTTAATGGCAGTAATTTCATTTAATTTGTTTTTTTTTTCTTGGCGAAAAGCCACTCGTTTTCAAAATTAATTAATTTTGGTTGGGGGGTTATGTTCGGTGGAGATAACAGAGTCTATTCTTAACACTCCTTCTCCATGTGAACCTCGTTTTTTCATACCCCATAGACCACACATGCGCGACTTTAGTGTGCATTTTTGGAAGAAGTGAGGACATTACTTGTTCGTTCGGCAGTCGAAAGAGACGCCGATAAAAATCGTTCGGGCACTATCATAGATCGAGTTGCCAGCCACATTTTTCTTTTAATTGTCTATCGGGCCGAAATTGTCACGGCCAAGAGTTCCGTCCGCAGGAGTCCGGAACTTATACCGCGGGACCACGCGCCAGGATTTACAACCCGAGGGCCTACGTGGTACGTGGAACGGAGACGGCACAGGTTAGTGTGGGTTCCTTTTTATACCTCCCAATTGCAGCTGACCGTGAGTTTAGTCTCTGTTATAAAAGGCCGGAAACATTACCAACCCTCATTTGAGGGATCGAAATCGACGAAGTTTCCGGATCAATACCCCCTCCCTTCAGTATGGTTTTTGAAAAACAATAGTTATTTTTTTTTCATTTTTGATTTATAATTATGAAACGATAATAGTTACATCAAATTTATTTTTATAATCATTGCAGAGAATGCCAAAATCAACAACTTATAAAGAATAAGTATTTTTCTAAATCTCTTTGGTTTTTAAGTAAACTGACTATTAGAATTTAAAGTATAATTTGTCATTTTCATCTTTAGTAAATTTAACGTTTTAAACGTCAGTTTCATCCGATTCTACAAAACGCTGTATGTACATTTAAAACATGATTTTGTTGTTGATCAAGTCGGAGAAAGTAACATGATGGCCACATTACCATTTTTTAGGTTATAAACTGCCGCTTTACCCACTAAGCGGCCGCTGCCGGCCGCTTATAAAAGCCGAGCTTTAAGCTAGGCTTATCGTTAAACCATGATTGAAAAACGCCTAAAAATAACTTATACCGAGTTTAGCAAGAACAGAACAGCGTTTATAAATTAAATTGACGAAAAATATTAATGATAATAACTATCAATTAATCACAGAACTCGCTTCTTTCTGCGATTATCAGCACAAAGACTGATTCTACGATACTTGATTTTTGTTCACGACTTCTAATTCAGGTATTTCCATCGCAGAATTTAGGAAAAAAATGCCGTTTTATTAATTGTGTGCACAACGTAACATGCATCCATAAGAAAAATTCACCTTTCGATGAGTCGTAAAAAGTTGCTCTTGGAATTTTTTAACAATTGTTAATATTATTATAAAACTGTGACTGTTAATTCTTAAAATTTAAATAGACTTGTTGCTGGAATAAATTAACGTTTTCAAAGGAATTCCTTTTAAAAGTTTAAGGGTAGGGTATCGGTTAAAATGTGCATAGGCGATAGTGCATACCGCGACTCTCCTATCCCTTTTCAACCTCGCACGAGTATTCCCGAGTGCAGTTTGAAAAATTCTCTGGCGGGCTGGCCAAGATTGTGCACGGCGGATCGCTCGCCCGACAGAAACGAGAGGTAGAAACTCGATACTGCTATTATAAACAGCGCCCCAATTGACGCGGAAAACACATTACGACTTCCTTGAAAACTTGGGAAAGCATTTTTCATACACTGGACCAGGCGCTAACCGATACAATGCTATGTGGTGTAAACGGAAGTTTCAATCTGAAACGGGTGCCTGTTTATCTGCTAATTTTTCTATTATTATTATCAAAAACATAAACAATGTGGAACTCAAGAAATATAACTTCAGTTTTTTTTCACTGAGAAGACAAATTCATATAAAAAACCACACCCCAGAATCAACGAAAAATTCACAGCCATTCCTCCAAAACTCTTTCTTTATTAATATCACGAGATTTCATATTTTGTGACTATATTGTATTACAAGGGGGCGAAAAAATTAACCCCTATAATAGTTTGCATCAGAACTTTTTAATGCGTCTACATTTTTCTATTTCAAAACTTTATTTGAATGAAGGAATTCAATCAGCAACTTTTTTGTCTGACATTTTCTCCTAAAATTATTAGTTTGATCACAAGAAAATAAAATAATGTTTAGACCATTAATAATTGTTATTATTTGCAATAACATTTTAGGGTTAAAAAAAAAACGTTACAATGTACCATTTTATTAGGAACAGTTATCTGCCAACTTTCATTCTTCTAAATGATTCCATACTGGATATATGAAATACAAATATTTTTTCCCTTAACTTTAACTTGGGTTGTAACTTGGAGAGGAAGGGGTTTTGTACAAAAATTTATGAAAGAACTACATTCATTTTTGCTGAAAAATCACTTCAAAATCTGTCGCATCAATTTAGAAACACCCTGTATATTATGAAAATTACAACTGAGCAACATTTCTTATTTTCATTGACTTTTTAATTTTGAATTTTGAATTTTGAATTTTCAATTTTCAATTTTCAATTTTCAATTTTCAATTTTCAATTTTCAATTTTCAATTTTCAATTTTCAATTTTCAATTTTCAATTTTCAATTTTCAATTTTCAATTTTCAATTTTCAATTTTCAATTTTCAATTTTCAATTTTCAATTTTCAATTTTCAATTTTCAATTTTCAATTTTTAATTTTTAATTTTTAATTTTTAATTTTTAATTTAATTTAAGTTCATATTTTAGCTCATATGTTGTGCCAACATCGTTTATTTTTAGATATGACCTGTGTAAGACGCTCCGTCAATAGTACCAATAAATTATTATTATTATTTGGTTTGAAGCCCCAGGTTGGTCCTAGCGCGCCCCTGCACTGCCAGAAGATGACACAGGCTTTTTTCAGCTTGTGTTCTAGGTGGTTCTTCCAGTTAAGCTTGGAGTCCAGTATAATACCGAGGTATTTCGCCTCGTCTGCCAAGCATAGCTGGTTGTTGAAAAGTTTGGGAAGTCTACCTGTGTTGATCTTCCTTTTTCTTGTGAATAGTACTAACTCTGTCTTTTTGGGGTTAACCGAGAGAGACGTTTTTTCGCACCAATCCTCTATGATTTTGAGAGCGTTCTGCATAAGGCTAGACAGAATGCTCTCGTGTTTTCCAATAAGTAGGATTACCACGTAATCTGCGTAACCCACAGCATGGTATCCTGCGTTGTTCAGTTGCCGTAGTAAGCCGTCGGCAACGACGTTCCACAGAAGCGGGGATAGCACCCCGCCCTGTGGACATCCTTTTTGTGGCAGCTACTGTTTGGCTTTCTTTACCTATTGAGGCAGTTACAGTTCTATTCCTTAGCATGGCCCCGACCCATCCAATGATGGTTGTGGGGACCGCGTGTTTGTTTAGACCCTGTTCTATGTTGGCGTAGGAGACTTTGTCAAAAGCCCCCTCGATATCTATGAAGGCTCCTAGGGCTGACTGTTTGTTAGCCAGCGATCCTTCAATCCTGCATACCACATGATGAAGGGCCGACTCAGTCGATTTGCCTGGCCTGTAGGCGTGTTGGCTTGGGTGCAGTTTGCTGTTCAAGCAGCACTGCTCCCTGATGTAGTTGTCGCACAGCCTCTCTAGGGTCTTCAGAAGAAAAAACGTGAGGCTGATTGGTCTGAACGATTTGACTGCCGTGTAGTCAGTTTTGCCTGATTTGGGAATAAAAATTACTCTGGCTTCCCTCCATAGTCTCGGTACGTACTGCATTGCAATACATGCCCGAAACAGTCTGCACAGTAGCGGCAGTATGTGCTCCAGGCCCCACTGTAGTAGGGCAGGATACACACCGTCCGGTCCTGGCGATTTGAAAGGGGAGAATGATCTTATTGCCCATTCTATTTTGCTTTCTGTGACGATTTCCATGCTCATGTTCCAGTCCTCCGCTGTGGGGAGATATTCTGGGTCATTTTGATGGTTTGCATCAGAACCGCTTTTGGAGTCAGGGAAGTGTGACTTCAGAAGCAGACTTAGGGATTCTCGGAGGTCAGCAGTATAGGTGCCGTCCTCCTTTTTGAAGATGCCTGGCTGTGCACTACGGCATCCAGATAGTATTTTCCTGATGCGGGCTGTTTCCGATACGGAGTTAATGCCCTCACAGAAGTTATGCCATGAGGCCCTTTGGTTTCTCCTGAGGGTCATTTTAAAGTCCCTCTGGGTTCTCTTGAATGTGGCCCAGTCCCCCTCAAGTCGGGAGTTCTTGGCTTTGTTAAAGACTTTGCGAGAGTCTGACCTTTTTTGGTCGAGCTCTGGGCACCACCAGGGAGGTTTCGCAGATGTGCCTGCCTTCCTGGCGGGGCAGGCCTCGTGGAAAGAGTCTATAAGGCTGGTCTGTAATTTCAGAGACAGTCTCTCAACCGCCTCGCTGTTTACAGGGTCCTGCCTGAAGACGTCCTCTTCTAGATGTTTGGATAGGCAGTTGTTGAACAGTTCCGTATCCGTTCTTCTTGGGTTTCGAACCAGGATTCGTTCCACGGTCGTAACTCCTATACTGAAGCAGATCCATCTGTGATCCGAGAATGACACGTCTTGGTGGACGCGCCAGTTCTCTATCTGCTTTGCTGTGTTCGCATTTGCGAGGGTGATGTCTATGACCTCTTGTCTAGTGGGGGTCACGAAGGTGGGTTCGCGACCCCCAGTGTTGCGGTAAACACAGTCATGTATTTTTTCCGTTTTCCGTGCCGATGCGTTTTTAGGTGATCTCGATTATTCGTTTAAATTCCGTCTATCCCCACGGAAAATAGTCTCCAGATGTATTTTGCCAGATGTATTATTATAATAATTATTCCTGATATGATAATCGCCGTATACAAGAAAACTATTGAGATTAGGAACAGGGAACCCTTATACAATCTGAAAGATAATTGGATTCTACTTAAGAACACATTACTAAATATAGGGTGTGCCATTTGAAAAAAACGAAGTTATTCAACTTTAAAAGTTGGGTGTTTCTACCGAATTTTTTTTATCACCCTGTATAATTTTTTGCATGAAATCATAGTTGGCTCTATAGTTCGAACCTTCAACCAAATAATAGAAATGATTTTAATCGTTCAACGCCCATCACTAGGGCAAAAATAAAATTTCACCCAGACCATGCATTTCAACAAATCTTCAAATATTTCGAAAATGGCAAACAATAGGTATAGGGAGTATTGAAGTAACTCACCTTTATTTGCCATATAATTCAAAAATTACAAAAAATACATTTAAAAAAACATAAGTTTGGTCTGTAACTTTGTTATGAGACACCCTGTATAAATTTTAATATTTTTAGGGCGTGCAGCTCACTATTATACACAACTTTTGTATAAAACGTACGCAAAAAATACGCACGTGATTGACCGTTCCCAGAGCTCTGAAATACCCTGTATGTTGATAAGCATTATCAATTAAAAACCTGTATTAATTACAGGACATCTCATAAATTTTATTTTTGTAGGGCGACATAATCGTAAACAAGTAATTCCCAAGAAAAATCTTGGGAATTATATAATCTCAGACATCACTGTTATGTTTCTCTCTCTCTCTCAGGCATGGCCAACTCGGAAACAAAATTCTGTGGCTTACACCTTATAATAATAATACAAATATTACGTTGATTTTGCTTTTGTACTTGGCATAACTGCCCTCAGTCGAATATCTAAATCTACATTTTTGCTGGTACATAGAGTACTTTATTCTGTTTAAAATTTAGAATGTTCATAACGTATTTTCAATATGTAAAAACCGTAACAGAAATATGGACCTTTGCGCATACGTCTAGAACAAAGGTTTTCACAATTTTTAGATGTGGTACCGATGTTTAGTTAATAATATAGTGCCATATGTAAATATTTTTGAAAAATTGGACCTAAAAATTTTTTTATAAAAAAAATAGTGGAATAGATCATGAACAGCCGAACGCTAAAAAAACAATTTTCAATTAATACTCTATAAATTATCGGACTTGAATTATTTATGGAATTCCGCGATTATGCGACTTATTATTATTATTCTTATTGGCTTGTATACTTTTCAAGTTAATTTTGTACCCTTCGATAATGAGGGAATTAACAACTTCTACTTATTTAAAAATATACATAACATAATTTATTTAGAAATTTTATTGAACGCATTACCATAATATTTTATACCGGGTGTTCAATAAAAAACGCCCAACGCCATAACTCTGTTATTTATTGACCAATATGAATGAACTAAAAACAAAAGTCAATGGCCGTTTTAAATACGAACAAATGGCATTAAAATTTATTTTTTTAATAATAACTTCATTGCCAAACAGTAGTCAACTTAAAATTTTTAAATGGCTGCCTATGGTGGTTTAATTTTATTACATTAGACATTATTTTTCTGAATCCAATAATGCCCAATATGTTGATTTCGTTAAATATTTTGGTCGAAAAAAATTAAAATAAATCTTCCATTTAAAATTATATATTTTTTAAAATATAATTACCTTGAAAAAAAGTGAGAAATGTCATTTATTGTAAGGTTACGTCAAACAGTAATAAGGACCCAATAAATAAGTACCTATGTTACAACTCAATGTAGAATAGAATAAATAAGTAGTGCAAGTATTAATTCACTTTCGATTTAGATGTTCAGTGATTATTGTAAACACTAACTCTGCAAGTCCACGAAATTGTCGAACCACTCTCTTCGGCTTTTTAATGGCTCCATATCGTCTCAAATTTCCTTCTAAGCTTCTAAATTTAGTATTGGCAGCTCTGAAAACCGTAGATAATAAATCCTATTTCTATTACATAGACAATTGCCCTCATTTACTTATTAACCAATAAAATCGAATAACGTTGATGAGATGATCCAATAAAATTCTAATTACGATGCGTAACAGACCACGCTCTATGTTATGCATGGCAATTAACCCTGGGTGGTATCTAATCAGATAATCTCTCATGTTGGTATTGCCTAGCAACGCGTTGGTTCATTTTATATAACGTATAAAACATCAGTTATTGCCGGACTTTTAAGCAGTTTGCTCCTGAATTCGATCTGTTTGTATTTTCGGGTGAAGTGTTAGTGCTTTCATAAGTAATAGTATTCATAGGCATTTCTCAAAATCTTGGTAAGCTCATTTTTATTACAATTATTGCGCCGCAAATTAATACACGTCTGACACTTGGTGTCACTAAATTTAACTTTTCAAATTATGAAGTGTGAACTTTTTATTCGGCCAATTGTCTTCTCGAATCTAACTCGTGACTAATTTTTCCTAGGCAATTATTAGCGTCTGGATCACTCTTGCTTGTTGCTTCTAGAAAATCGGCACTCCTGCTTCGCAGTCGTGCCGATTTTCGTCGCAACAAGCAATCGTGATCCTGCCGCTAATAATTGCCGGCAAAATCATAGGCACTCGTTATATTACTGTTGATAATTTACCTAATAATAATAGGTGCGATAACAGAAAAACGATAATTAATGGGGTAGCTTGACATTACAACAATGTTTGCATTGTCGAAATCGATAACAGAAAAACGGTAATTAGGTGAATAGCTTTTAAAATTATAAAAAATGATGTTCATGACATTACGTCACTTAAGTCATTAAGTTTTAATTTTTCAATTACTTTTGTAGCAAACCAAACTATTCAGCTTGTAATAAACCATAACTTTTCCTGGTCCTTATTATTATTTCATTCGATAAATTATCTACCCAAATATACCGCGAGCTTGGATGAATTATCAAAAAACATTTTTTTCGTACCTGTTACCTTTTAGTAATTCATCTCGACATAACATTTGTTGTCAACTGGTTATTAACCAAGACCGTCAGCTCGAGGTTAATAACCAGACAACAAATGTTATTGTCTTGTTAAATTACTAGGTAACAAGGTACTCAAAAAACGATTTTTTGATCATTAACCTCGATCTAGGTATATTACTACCGATAATAAAACTTTTCAAAAATGCAATTAATTATTTTTGCAATCCACAAAGTGTAAATATTTTGTTTTTTAAAGCAATATTTAATGCGTTAATTATTACTGAAAATATGAATATTTACAATTTGTACCGTTTTCTTGGCCCACTGTGTATATAACAATTCGATGTCGATGGATAATTTGTTCATGGGTATTATATGTCTCAAACGATTGTCGTAAATTCTGTGGGCGTCGACAATGATTTGATCCACAAACACTTTAACACAGTTTTCATCGGTGTAAATTTCAAATTTATTTAGTGACTCAACATAAGAGCATTTAACTTTATACGTGAAACTGTATGGCGGGTGTATAAGTGTTATATTTTTGAATGATGTTTCACTCTAGAGGTTTTAAAATGCACTCAACATCCGCGTAAATAACAAATGGAACTTTCATTTTTGTAATGATTGGCAGACCTAATGCATGGTTGTATTTAAATCAGTATTTTTTTTAAGAAAATCAGATTATTTAAAACCAATTACTATGTGAATTTTGTTTATTTTCAACAAAGCGACAAATTTCTAAATTTTTTTAAATATTTATGAATTTTTTGAATTTTTACCTGGGTGGAACCACGTTTTCCGACCTAAATAGGTTAAAGCATTATGCTTACAATGTATGCCTTTAGGACATTCCAAATCAACATCCATGATATTTCTCCCATTGACAAGTAGTCGGGTATATTAGCGACGTTTAAGGATAGGGTACCCATTAAATTAGCCGCTCTAGAAATCGACTATATCTTTGTAAATATAAACTTCTTCGAAAAGTTTGTTTTTATAACATATTATATAAAGATCGATTATTATTTCTGTGTTTAGGTTTTGGTTTAATCTTTATTATTAACAAAATTAGCAACACTTCACTTTAAACAGATAAACTGCAAAACCAAGTAAGTAACAACAGTGAAATTTGACTTGAAGCCAACCAATGCATACATCAATGTATGGCAATGAAGTAATTTGAAGGCAAAATCATTGTTAATAAAGAAATGTTGATTTTTGTCTATTTCCATTAGTATTGGTCAAAACTTGATTAAATTTCCTTCCTGTCTAGACAGGAACATAATTGACATATGAGCAAAATTTTAAAATAATCCTGTGGCAACTTTTCAAGATATCCAATTAGAAAGAAATAAAAAAAAATATGTAGAAATTTCTTGCAGCGAGTCTATTGCTCTTCATCCTAGTACAGGCATTCGGCCACTTGAGCATGATGGTAGTGTGCGGCGGGATTAGGGGATACCTTATGATAGGGGAGTTTATTTCGTTCAAATCGTTCTTCCGTGCTAGATTTCGTATGCCACATGCATATTCGCCTGCATGCCCAATAACATCGCATGTTATTCACATTTCTGCGTCACTCGCGATGGGGGCACTTTCTCATATTACTGTATCGAGTTACAACAGCTCTAAAAAAATAAACAAGGGACCGGAGGGCAGGGTACCTGGGACGATTCCGAATTATAAAATATACATACCGTGTGTCCCATAAAAAACGCCTAACGCTATAACTGTTATTTATGGACCGATTTGAATGAACTAAAAAAAAAAGCCAATGGCTGTTTAAATACTATAAAATGGCGGTAATTATATATTTTTTCACAATCAACTTTATTGCCAAATGATGGTCAACTTTAAATTTTTAAAAGGCTGCATATCCTTTTCTAATTTTATAATATAATACATTGTTTTTCTGAATCCAATTATGCCCGTTATGTGGGTTTTGAGTTAATATTTATGCCAGAAAAAGATAATAATAAATCTTGTTCACATGTTTTTTTTTGTAATAAATGTAGTGTGCCTTGAAAAAAATTCGAATCGACAAATGTCATCTCTTGTGTAAGTCATGTCAACCATTTGTTATTAGTGTGTTTTTCAGGCATAATCATGAACAATGGCGAATAAACAGACATGTTACAAATTTATTTGTAATAGAAATCGAGGAGCTGCAGAACGGATATATCATCTACGGTTTCCAGAGCGGCCAATACTAAATTTAGAAGCTTAGAAGGAAATTTGAGACGATATGGAGCCATTATTTTATGAGCATACGTTTACTTGAAACTTAATTCAGGCAACATGGAGCGATGAGTCACTGTCACCTCTGCGCGATTGTACTATATGTATACAACTATTATAAAGCACAAAATATATACCTATTTAAAATTAAATATTTCTTAGTAATTGCTTCTTTCTTTAAATTTAACAAACCTCAATCCAGCAATTTTCAAACAATCTCGTGTACTAACCGAAGTTTCAACAACTTTACAGCGCACAAACATATAATATCGACAATTTCGTGAACTTGCAGAATTAGACGTTCTACTTAGTGTTTACAATAATCACTGAACATCTAAATCGAAAGTGAATTAATACTTGCACTACTTATTTATTCTATTCTACATTGAGTTGTAACATAGGTACGTATTTATTGGGTCCTTATTATTACTGTTTGACATAACCTTACAATAAATGACATTGGTCACTTTTTTTCAAGGCACGCTAATTATAATTTTTGAAAAATATAATTTTAAATAGAAGATTTATTTTAATTTTTTTCGACCAAAATATTGAACTAAAAACAACATATTGGGCATTATTGGATTCAGAAAAATAATGTATAATGTAATAAAATTAAACCACCATAGGCAGCCATTTAAAAATTTTAAGTTAACTATTATTTGGCAATGAAGTTATTATTAAAAAAATCAGTTTTAATCAGGGTTCGGAAAATATCCGATATTTATACAGGGTATTTTTTTTTATCGTGGGCCATAGGATTTTACATGCTAAAAATTATACCTTGTGTTAATGTATATTTTATCATAAAATTTTGAAGAAAATTTTAGTAAGTAATAAATAAATTATTTTTCTACATGATGCGCGTAGTCAGAATAATTTAAAAATGTTTTATTCCATTAAAAAATGAAATTATTTAAAATAAATAACTGAGCAAACATAATCAAAGTACCTTGAATTTCTGAAATGTCAGATTGATTAGTGAATTAATTTCATTTTTTAATGGAATAAAACATGTTTAAGTTAATCTAATTAAGCGCATCATGTGGAAAAGTAATTGATTTATTACTAACAAAAATTTCCTCAAAAAAAAAAAGGTAACTCAAATTTCTCAACAGATTATTAATCAACGTTATAATACACAACTTTGCCCTAATTTAACCAACCTCGTATCTCTTAAGATAACTGAAATCCCCATGGTGCCGCTCGAAAAACGGGCACCCTGTATATCAACTTCTTGTTATTTATTCTTGGTCATTAATATTAATGTTTATATGACTTATTAATTATATAATGCACATACTTTATTTATATTATATTTATTTATTGCAAACAAACACAGTTGCTTACAATATAGTAAAAAAATTACATTTAAATTGTTAAAATATTTGACATCAAAATTTTTGAAATAAGGACTTTTTTGCTCTTCACTATGTTTTCAGGGATAAATTGAAGAATTTTGAAGAATGACGATCTTTTCTTGTTCTTTTTTGCTCACACTTACTTTTTCATTTTTAACAGAGTCATGAGTCACTTCAAAAATCGACTCTTTTCAAGAAAAAAGAGCCATTATATTAGAGTACATGCTTACTATTCATATTGCTGCAACTGGAAAAAATTGAGAAACGGGGGAATTTTTATATATCCGATGATATACCGGGTGACCCAGGGATCTGCAAAAGCCCCATAACTTAATGAGTTATGGGGCTATGAGCTATTTGAGATATCGACTTCTAGTTTTCCTGAACTGGTGCCGACACTTATTCTACATATTTTAAAAATATGTATGTTTTTGTACAGGGTGCCCCAATATACATAACAAACCAAAGTTATGTTTTTTTAAATGGAACACCCTATATTTTATACTTTATTTTCAACCCTCTTGAGAAGCTGATAAAAATAGTATAAGATAGTATGGGTCTATTATGGGCAAATTTCTGGCAAAAACAAGGAGACATTCAAAAAGTTGCAGAAGCGCTCCTAGCAATGCTAGCGCCGTTTTGTATACACTAAAGAATTTTCCACATCATGAAGAATAATACAAATCGGCTTTAGTTCTTTTTTGTTCATACTGCTATACAGGGTGTCAACATACGCAAAATAATGGATAACTATTTTTTTTCAAATGGAACACCCTATATATCTTGCCACCAATGCATGGAATTTTTAATAAGCTTTCCAATTATGTACAATTTGTATAATGAAATATTAAGGATTCTTAAGATTTATCCATAAAAACATTTTCCTTTTGTCACCTCCTGCTCATTTTTGGATTTTCAGCCGAAACTATGCATTTTCTGAAAAAATAATAAAAGACCAAATTTGTAGAGCGGAAAATTTTCGATCGATATAGATCTTTTGACTTTTCCAATAATGCGTGAATTGCCCGCCAGAGTGCGCAAAATCGTGACCGTATATGCATTTTAGCGTTTTTCTCAATTTTTTTGTTAATTAATTGCACTATACCTTATTTTCCACGTCCTCTAGCAAAAAAACGGGTAATTATAGATTTATTTGAATGACCTACATCGATTGAAAATATTCCGCTCTAGAACTCTTAAAAGGAGCAATTTTTGCCCAAAATGCTTAGTTTTCGCTAAAAATGGAAAAAACTATTGAAAACGCAAAAATTGATATATACATTTTTAATTTGCATTTTTAGGGAAAACTATGCATTTTTGGCAAAAATTGCTTCTATTAAGAGTTGTAGAGCGGAACATTTTCAATCGATATTTCCCTATAATTTCCCGTTTTTCAGCTAGAGGGTGCGGGAAATAAAGTATAGTGCAATTTATTAATAAAAACATTGAAAAGAAAACGCTAAAATGCATATACGGTCACGATTTTGCGCCCTATGGCGGGCAATGCACGCATTATTGGAAAAGTCGAAAGATCTATATCGATCGAAAATTTTCCGCTCTACAACTTTGGTCTCTTATAATTTTTCCTGAAAATAGACAATTTTGGCTGAAAATCTAAAAATCAGCAGAAGGTCACAAAACAAATATGTTTTTATTGATGAATCTCAAGAATTCTTAATATTTTATACAAACTGTATATCGTTGGAAAGCTTATTAAAAATGCCATAGATTGGTGGCAACTTATATAGGGTGTTCCATTTGAAAAAAAAATAGTTATCCATTGTTTTGCGTATGTTGACACCCTGTATAGCACTATGAATAAAAGAGAACCAAAGCCAATGTGTATTATTCTTTATGATGTGGAAAATTTTATAGTGTACAAATAATGATGCTATAGGAGCGCCGAATTACCAAGTCCGTTGTGGTCGTAAAAGGGAAGGCCGCCCCCAAACACAGGGCGGACCCGTCGCACGGTCGTGAATGCCAGTGGTTCCCAATAAAATACCCATTCAAAGCAATACAAACATTATTTTGTTTGTGATTGAATTGTTTTAGATATACATAAGACATTAAACAATGTTTTTATAGCAATCGTTTGGAATCATTAACTTTACTGTGAACACAGAAAATGTGGACGATGAATCCGATCTCTTAAGTACATATTAATGACTTTTAAAGGTTGACAAATGTAATGTTATCACAATCCAATTTGTTTTAAAAGTGATTACTGCTTTCTGCATGGGCATCGTTAAAATTAAGGCGATTAGTTAAGTAAATTCAAAACAATTTGAACATTTTCAATACATTTATGACTTTTTAATTACAGTCCTAATTGAACATTGTGGATATTTAAATATGATTCGTAAAGATTACAGATTCAGTCTCAGTTTTTATGTTGAAGTGATATAACAATGGCATCGAGAAAAGTTTTGAGCGAAGAAGGGCGGATGATATTATTAAATGTGTTAGACTATTTTTGTGCTGAACGTGAAAATGGTGGACCACTGACGTCGATAAATAAAGTATATGAAAGAACCGCGAGTGCAATGCAAGTTTCAACAAAGACAGTTCAAAGAGTTTGTGCACAACGCAAAAGTGGTGAATGCCTCACAATTAAAAGGAGGAATATATCAGCACCTAAAGTGGAAAATATGCCTGATGCGGTAAAAGGAGAAATCAGAAAAATCGTGTACGAAATGTATACTCAGAAAAAGTTTGTGACGGTTGATGAAATTCTTGATGAAATCATACGAAAGGAATTATGCGAAATTGGAAGAACTTCGTTGAAATCGTTGCTTCACTTAATGGGATTTAGATTTAAAAAACATAATAATAGACATATTTTAAGCGAACAAGCACATATTATTTCAAAAAGGATGTACTTCTTAAGATCATTTACATATAATCCATATCCCAGCAATGTTGTTTTTTTGGACGAAACGTGGATATTTGCGAAAGGAAGTGGAACCGTGAAGAAGACCTGGAGTGATGGAAGTATTCAGGCTGCCAATAAATCTGTGAATCCATTATCACTAGGAAAACGGTTCATTATTTTGAATGCAGGGAACTCACAGGGCTTTATTCCTAACTGTTTCTTGGTATTTCCTTCAAGCAATTCATCCAGTGACTACCACAAATCAATGAATTCCACATTGTTCGAAGAGTGGTTTGAAGAGTCACTTCTAAAAAGTTTGGAGGAACCTTCCATCATCGTGATGGATAACGCCTCGTACCATTCAAGACAATTAAACAGGTGTCCGACAAGTGCGTCAAAAAAAAAAGATATTATTGAGTGGCCTAGGGAACGCAACATACATTTCGAGCCATATATGACGAAAAGTGAGCTGTTACCGATACTTAAAATAAATAAACCCCGTGATGACTTTGTAAAACAGTGTGTAATGGACGACGTATTACCACTAGTAATATCATTAAATAGTGATGATTCGTCCTCGGATTTGACAGTCAGATACTGACTGTGCTAGTGATTCGGATTAAAAAACATTAGGAATTAAGTATAAAATTGTTTACGTTTTGTAAATATTATTGTATTGTTTTTTTTATTTGTAAGTAATTTAAAACTAACATTTTATTATTTTGTTTTTGTAATTAGCCGCTGTTTTATTTTGCTTTTGTTGTACATAAATTGCGTAACATTTTAATTTTGCTTTTATTTTCAACCCATTTTGAATCATTTGAAATAACGTTTTCATTCACGACAATACATTTTGGGATAATTACAACATTATTTAACATTCTTGGTTAAATAAACACGCGGAATTAGTCGATGGTACTTTTAAAAGCCTTTTGAGAGCCACTCATTCAAATATCGAAGCGGACGTTGCAACAAGCAACACCAATGGGTGACAGGCCGAGTTGTAAATATTATTGCATGCAATATATCTGAATACCAATGAACTCGGTTTAGGGGTAGGACCTACCAGCTTTCGTTTATTACCTCAACGGACTTGCTAAATCGGCGCGATTATAACATGATAGAATATTCAGTTTTTGGGAAGGTTAAATATAATTTAGCACAATGAAAACGTCAGTAAAAACAGACATATTCTTGGAAAATTGATAGACTGCATTAAATTTTGTGGCATATTTGAAATTGCTCTAAGGGTCCATGACGAAACACAAGAGAGTGCGAATCCGGGGATTTTTCATGGATTGGTTGATTTATTGACAGAAATTGCTAGCACCCTCAAGGACCACATCAAAAAATCTAAAAAAAATGTATGGGTTTGTCAAAATGAATTGCTTTACAGTATCTACGAAGTTTGCCGCACTTTGATTTTAGGCGAAATTAACAAAGCTCACTACATCGCTATACAAGCAGACGAGACAACAGATTCATCTACACTTTCCCAATTACTTTTTATAGTTCGATACGAGTTCAACGGAAAAATACAAAAACGATTTTTGGCTTTTCTACAACCAGAGAATCATACTGCTGATGGCATTAACAAATGTTACAAAAGTGAAAATTATATTCACTGTTACGCGCACCAGTTAAATCTGATACTTGAACAGGCTGCCTTACAGAACAAACAAGTGAAAGTTTTCTTTTGCAATCTAGATGGTTTTTCTACTTAATTGCAAGATCACCAAACTATACTGGATATGATTGTGAAAATTCGACTTCCGCGATCTGCACCAACCAGATGGAACTTTAAATCAAGATGTGTTGTGAGTGTCTTCAGATATAAAAAAAAATGTCTTATCACATGTCTGACGCGGATCATAGATGATTAACCTAGTGACCAGTCGTCACTAAGGAAAGCTGTAAGCTTGGAAAACATTTTAAGTGATTATGATTTTAATTACTGGTTATATTTTAAAAAAATATGCCGCATTGTGAGATTACAACATCATCTTGACAGTATTAAAATGCAATCTTGTATGTGCATCATTTAAAACGTCAGTTCAGCATGCGAGGAACTCAGATGATTACGATTATTACAATGGAAATAATTATAACGATGAAGAAGAAGAGGAACATTCCCGACAACGGAACAAAAGATCCCGCTATGAAGATAAACAAAAAATTGTTGCTAAACCACACTTATTTTTCAGCATATCAACATTCTTTCCCCGAAACTGAATTCCAGATGAGCATTAATACTTTTAATTTGGATTCAATTGGTTTTAAGCTAAAATTGGTAGTTTTGTATAATAGACCACATTTTGGAACTGCTTTATCTGCTCTAACATTACTGCTATGTTTCTATGGACATAATTTAACAACTATATTTGTCGAATCTCGGAGCTTTTTAAAATAATTTGCACCATACCGATGACAACTGAAAGTGAACGGTCTTCTTCTTAAAAATATTTTCTAGAAATACCATGCAGGAAAGCAGACCATGTGCCTTAGCAATGTGCTCCATTGAAAAACAATTACTGACGTCGACACCAAACTTCAATGAATTAGTTATTAATTATTTTACTCATTGTAAGGAACGGCGAATGGATTTTATTTTCAAACAAGTTAGTTAAATAACATGGTGAGTTTAATATTTTTTTCTGTACTTATTTTTTGATATTAAACACTTCAAAAATCGTAATAAAATTGGGGTTTTGGAAGCATATTTTGCAAAGAAAATCCAAGGGCGCAGACTGCCCAGAGCACCGGGAGGCTCTCCCGTCCCAAAACATCAAGGGCCGCCACTGCATATAACTAGGTTTTTTTCCGAGTTCTTGCACCAATTAAATGCGCAATAATGGTAAGGCATTTTCTTAAATGCTTCTAATAGATTATGACATATAAAGGAAAAGAAATCTCAAATACTTTTGTTTATTTATGAGAGATCGTGTTGATTCCGATTTTCGAATTAAATTGGCAGGTTATACCATCTACCGTTAATTGTGTAATAATTTTCCGCTGGTTTTTAAATTTTGGTCATACTAGCCCTGGGGCAATAGCTTCAATGCGAACAATTTAATTCGTGTGGAGTGCGCAGGGCATGGAGATGCATTTATCCGTATGTCATGTCATGTCAGATTGTATTTTATTCATTTTCTGCTGCTCGTGCTAAGTTGTTATTCATGAATAACCAGCATATTAGCGACATGAACGACATGAACGACGACGACGAGTGGTGCCCGAGCTCGTAAGAGCTCTAATATAGTATAGTCGCTTTAATAGTACGTTTGTGGCGGGCGTAAATTGTGTTTTTCTACGGCCATGTTATAATTCATTCATAACGATTCAGAAATTATCACCATCAGAATGATTCAAATTTTCACAATACAAGAAGCTATAAATAATTACGAAAATTGTATCGCGTCAGCATTGGTCGGTCAGTTGTCATTTTGAATACTCGCAACCAGTCAAAATAATTTCCTGTTTACTTATAAAATGAGTGAGAGTCCCAGCGACAGTGAGATTCAGTTAACACCACCTGATATACTAGAAAAGGCAAAAGAAGCCTGCGATAATTTACTTCCAACAAAATCCAGGAAGTACTATGAAAAAGCATACAAATTATTGACGGATTGGCAATATAAAAAGAAAACTAAATCTTTGTCTGAAAACGTTTTAATTGCTTACTTCGAAGAGCTTGCGAACAAAATGAAGAAAGTTTATTCGATGTTAAAGTCGATGTTAAATATCAAACACAAAATTGACATTAAAACTTATGCAAAATTACAAGCTCTATTAAAACATAAATCAGAAGGCTTCAGGAGTAAAAAGTCGAAGACATTAACATCTGATGTAGTAAAAACCTTTATTGACAAAGCACCTGATAACAAATATCTTCTGGTAAAAGTAAGTAAGTTAAAGACTTTAAACGTTTAATAAAAATTAAATTAATATTTTTTATTAAAGGTATCATTAATTTTTAGAATAATGGGTGCATGTAGAAGACATGAATTACATAAATTAAAAATTCAGGATGTAAAAGATCTACAATCAGTCTTTATTATAACTGTACACGATATGAAAGAACCAAGAACTGTACGTAAATTTACACATACTATAATATTGTTTATAATACTGCTTCCGCAGGGCCTCTGCTACCCTGCTGATTGATGCTGGTGGAGATATCACATCTTTAAAACGCAACGGTGGATGGAAGTCCACATCTGTGGCCGAAAACTACATTGATCACTCATTAAAAAATAAAATAAATGTAGGGAATAAAATACTAGATTCTATAGAAAATAATAACCCATCAACAAGTAGCAACGCACATTTCACTTCAACATCTTCGACGACATTAACCAATCTCCACACTACAGTGCCTCAAAACAATTTCTACAATTGTACAGGAATTACTATTATTAATTTTGTTAATCCTGAAAAAAAATTCTTTTTAATTGTTAATTTATGTTACTATTGCCAATCCTTATTGATTGCTTATTTATTCAATAAACTAGTTTACATTTTCATAAAAATATATTCACTTGCATTTTTTACGCATACCCCAAGAACAGAAAAAATTAATAAAAATCTACATGGCCGTAGAAAAAGTAATGTATGCAACTCCGACATTATGACTTATTAATGCATTCATACTCATACTTTAATAAGTGTCATAACGTGGTCGTTGCATAATATACTATTTCAGCACGTTACTATGACTGCATGCGACGAACAATATTTCCTTCACGATGTTATGCAAACAACATTCAATATGTATCAAGTACAAGGAAACTGATTTCGCATTAAATGTTTAACCTCAATAGAAAAACATAATTGGTAATTACCCGATTAATGCATTTCTAAACAATTCCTATAATATCAAATATTGCACAATCAGAGCATCCCAAAATCTACAATTTACCAGCTACTAACTATACAGGGTGTCCTATTTTAAATTGCTACCCATATCTCGAAACCTAAACAACATGGTACTAGTAATTAACGTCATAAGTCCGGTAGGTTACTCGTCTAGACATTCCTGATGTCGCCTCGTGCATAATGTCTGACTCGTCCTGTTACAAGTACTACCGGATGTGTGTCGTAATAAATTTTATTTCATACTGTAAGTTTGTTCTGTTTTATTATTTTAATTCAAAAATTAAAATATGAAAGATTTTAAAAATCTCATTACCTTTTTTCCCGTGGCAACGGTTGTTGTTATTGTATTACATTCAATCATTGTCACTTTAAAATGGACGCCATGAACTTTGCTGGCTGTTCTTCTTCTCTTTCCTCGATTCTTCCCGACACAATAATGGCGAAATCGCATGAAGCAAATGAAAAATTAATTCCTTCGAAGTCTGCGGCAAGGTATGAAAAATAATACAAACTGTTTTGCCAGTGGAAGAAAGAACAAGGAGTGACACAAATAGAGGAAAATGTCATGTTCCGTTGCTAAGCAACACTTACCGGCTCTGATGCTGTTATAACTCACCTACCGGACTTAAATTGACATTGTAAACGAACATCTACCGGACAGTATGAAATAAAAAATGTTTCAGATGAAAGTTGTAGGGTTCGGAGGGGGATATATGCCGGTGATCTTGAAAACGACCTTGGGTCAAGAGAAAAATAGTGATTTTATATCTAGTAGATACCAAATGCTAAATAAATTTCTTGGGAAGCACCACAAACAATGCACTTCCGACTCATTTTGTTAGTATAAAGAGATAATTCAACTAAAAACACATTCACGGAATAAACTGTAAATAAATGACAGATGATCCAGGTTATGTAAGGTTACGTGTGGGTACCCGCCTAACATACGTCGCAGGCTTGCTTGAGGTATCGTGCTAGGAACTAATGTACAATAGAACGACGAGGGTAGAAAACGGCACGTTGTACATGTTTGCTTCATAGGTATATTAGCTCATAGGTCTATCTACAAAATCACCCAACTGACGATCTTTCCACTATTCTGGTGTCGTCTGACGATTATTTTCATGTTATGTGAACCACAAATGATCACCTAAATTAATTCCAACCTTAACACTATGACTTCATTTTCACAACCGCGTAACTGATGGACATTCCACCCCCAGACAAGGGTCTGATGACTTTTTTTTAATGAATTATAGTTAGTAAATATTTACCTCAACAATTTTCAGCATGCATAAAATAACTAATTGGAAAACTTTTCTTGACAAGTTCTGCAGCCTACCACAACTCTACCCACCGCTAGTGGATGGTCTGGCGGTCGTATACCTTATGAACAAAATAGGAACTACCAGTGGTATAAAATCCAACGTGCATAAAATTACTTCAGCAAATACTTTCTCCTGAGACTTTTCCCCAAAGGAAAAAGTCAAGTAGAGTAAGATCCAGTTCCCTAAAGCAATGCGACTGAGTTTGTCGAAAGGGTGCAAACTTGCGATAATTTACAATGCACGAGAGCAATTTATCAGACCCAACAAAAATATTACAACAAAATAAAATGACATTTATTGGCCTCTCGTTGGCGTGTCGTGCCGCTTTGAATATTACATTTTTAAACGGATCAAATAAAATTTGAAAATCAGAAACGTATTTCTCTTAGCACTGGTATTCCATATGGACTTTACTTCATTTTCTTTACAGTACGTACCGTTCCTGTTTCGCACGTTATGTGCCCTATTTTCCAATATTGTAGAAACTACTTCCCAAGTGCAGGTGATGTTAGTGACTCCGCTCAAACTTTTTGGTTGGGCCTCTTTCACTATTTCTTGAAGTACTTCAAGAGAAACTCTTTTAATGCGGAGTTTTCACTAATTTTAATAGCGTTCTACCCGCAAACTAACGTTTGAAGCTTAACATTGTTTTTCTGTAAACCAATCATGTGCTGAAGCATAATGCGAGTAGAGAACCAATCACAAAGCCGCATTCGAACTCTACATGATATGTTTTCCGAAAACAGACGTTATATAATTAATATATAACGGCATGCTCCGTTTGGCGGGATATAGTCAACAGTAATTGCACAAGTGCATTGGAAATTATCGGTAACAAGTTTGTGCGATTTCGACAAACGAAGTCGTATTGTTTGGCAACAGTCCCGAGCCCGGAAGGGCGAGGGGCTGTTGCCTAAAACAATGCGACTGAGTTTGTCGAAAGAGTGCAAACTTGCGATAATTTACAATGCACGAGAGCAATTTATCAGACTATATCCCAACAAAAATATTACAACAAAATAGAATGACATTTATTGTCATCGCGGGCGTGTCGTGCCGGTTTGAATATTACATTTTTAAATGGATCAAACAAAATTTAAAAATCAGAAACGTACTTCTCTTGCACTAACTTAGCACTGGTATTCCATATGGAGTTTACATTTTCTTTACAGTACGTACCGTTCGCGTTTCGCACGTTATGTGCCCCGTTTTCCAATATTGTAGAAATGACTTCCCGAGTACAGGTCATGTTAGTGACTCCGCCCAAACTTTTTGGTTGGGCCTCTTTCCCTTTTTCTTGAATTACTTCAAGAGAAACACTTCCAATGCGGAGTTTTCACTAATTTTAATAGCGTTCTACCCGGAAACTGACGTTTGACATTGAACATTGTTTTTCTTGAAACCAATCATGTGCCGAAACATAATGCGAGTAGAGAACTAATCACAAAGCCGTATTCGAACTCTACATGATATGTTTCCTGAAAATAGAAGTTATATAGAATCTGATTGGTTCTAATTCATTTGAATTTCGGCATGCTACGTTTGGCGGGATATAGTCAACAGTAATTGCACAAGTGCATTGGAAATTATCGGTAACAAGTTTGTGCGATTTCGACAAACGAAGTCGTATTGTTTGGCAACAGTCCCGAGCCCGGAAGGGCGAGGGGCTGTTGCCTAAAACAATGCGACTGAGTTTGTCGAAAGAGTGCAAACTTGCGATAATTTACAATGCACGAGAGCAATTTATCAGACTATATCCCAACAAAAATATTACAACAAAATAGAATGACATTTACTGTCATCGCGGACGTGTAGTGCCGGTTTGAATTTTACATTTTTTAACGGTTTAAACAAAATTTGAAAATCAGAAACGTACTTCTCTTGCACTAACTTAGCACTGGTATTCCATATGGACTTTACTACATTTTATTTACAGTACGTACCGTTCCTGTTTCGCACGTTATGTGCCCTATTTTTCAATATTGTAGAAATGACTTCCCGAGTGCAGGTCATATTAGTGACTACGCTCAAACTTTTTGGTTGGGCCTCTTTCACTTTTTCTTGAATTACTTCAAGAGAAACACTTCCAATGCGGAGTTTTCACTAATTTTAATAGCGTTCTGCCCGCAAACTGACGTTTGACTTTGAACATTGTTTTTCTTTAAACCAATCATGTGCCGAAACATAATGCGAGTAGAGAACCAATCACAAAGTCGCATTCGAACTCTACATGATATGTTTCCTGAAAACAGAAGTTATATAGAATCTGATTGGTTCTAATTCATTCAAATTTCGGCATGCTGCGTTTGGCGGGATATAGTCTCCGAAACATTCATTGTGATTGAATTATTAATATTGTGGAAATGCATACCCACCAAACCGAACCATCGTCATTGCCATAGGAATATTCAGCTGTAGAGGAAATTGTACGTTGAGAATTTGAATTGAACCCAAAAGCAGCCCGCTACGTTTTTATATGTTGGGTACACTGATAAAAATAACAGAATAAGCTGTGATCATAGGTTATGGCCTGTCAGATTTCCAAATGTCAAAATGGACTTTGCAAATCGGCGGGGTGCAGTTTCTAACAGTGAAGTCTGTAAAACGGTAAAAAGTGCGACGGCAAGAAACACTGTGAGGAATAGAAAGACAATGACACCAGTCTATGGAGTTTCTATGCTGGAAAAAAACCATAAACTTAAGAAAAACACTGCAATTTGTGAGTTGATATCAATATTACAAAATGTTATTCATTATAATCTCAGCAGGGTTTAAACTTCAAAATATCATCTATAATAATTTTAATAAATTTATACCAATTGTAATACGTATTGTGGCTGATAATAAATTAGACTTGAAAAACGAAATGAACCAATGTCTGAGACTAGATGCCTAAGTAGAATAGATGCCATAAAACCATTGCATAACAGTATCACAGAGATTTATGATGTTTTTTTTACCAATAAGCAAAATATGACGCTAAATGTCAGATATAGTATATTAAGAATCAAGGGCGGCAAGTGCGTTATAATGGTGGAAGGTAATGGTAATATTTACCCGAGACCTGTAGCACTAACGATTGATTAATTGATTAATTAATAGTATTTTAAGTATCAAGGGCGATACGTGCGTTATAACGGTGGAGGGTAATAGCGGAGGTCCCATTTACCCAAGACCTGTAGCACTAACGCTCGAAATACTATTTTTTGCCCGATCGATATATTTAATTAAAATATTTTTTTAAATGACACTCCGAAAATGTGAATTCTATCAAGTCGGCTAATGCCATGTGGTGTGCCATGATTTTTTTATTTAACAAAATTTAAGTTGGCACACATGTTAGGAATTGTCATACAAAACGTAAGATCTTTCTAAAAGTCACAATTATTTCGTGGTCCCAATGATTTACAGCAACCAGCAAAAAACGTTACTAGTTGAATAGTATATTGTGTAACGAGCATGGAATGACATACATTTCTCGCGAGTATGAGAAATAGTCATTCCATGCGAGTTGTACACTATGCTTTACCTACGACAACTTTGTTGAGGTTCATTGTGATAGTTAAGATAATTAAAAACCGAGAGCGGACAATTCGTACGCGATAACTTTTTTTTTTTTTTTTAAGAGGCACCTGCTTAACGTTACCGCGGAAACAAATGTCAGTCAAAAACCAAGTCGCCAGCTGCAACATGATTTATGGTTCATATCATTTCTCGAGTTAATACATTTTCAGTGTTTAAAAGTATATATAAATAGTATGGAAACAAACATTGAAAACAACAAATTGGCCGAGGTACTACAACTAACGCCCCATGTATGTAGAAGCGGCGAAGGAATAGTATATTCTGTAACAAGGTTAGAATGGAAATTCGATGCGAGTGGAATATTTCGAGCGCGAGCCGTGAGGCGAGCGCGAGGAACCACGAGCATCTGAATTTCCATTCTTACCGAGTATCAGACTATACTTTCTCCTCGACCAGATCAAATAGACCAATAAAATAATGAACACAAAGAACTTACGTTTTATCACGTTTGTGGTTATGTTTATAGTATTTTGACAATTGTGGTATCCAAGGCTAATTGTTTTATTCGAAACGATGTGAGAATATTCATTCTATCCCTTGTTATGGAATGAATTACATGCAAAACGCATAAGCGCATAGTGTTTTGTTCCATAACAAGAGTGAGAATGTGTACGTTCTATAATCAAAATTGATTTCAGAATGCTTAAATTCTATGGTGGTCGTGGAGAAACATCTTTAAATCTACTCCGTCATTTTGACACATTGAAGGTTAGGCTTCATGCGTGACAGTACAGTGTTGGAATATATTCTAGCACAGATAATCGATGCGAGAATGAAATGCGTGAGCAATGCACTACATATACTAATCATTAACAAGGATGTAATGAGCATATATCCAAGTTGTCGTAGGTAAAGTAATTTCCGAAATGGGACTAAAGTGAATGGAAATTGGGTGTATTTATTCGACGCACCTTTGGCTGAGTTGGAAGAATTTCCTAACGTTCCCATTATTTGTGATGAATTTGAAAATACCTTATCATGATCTGTTCTTTCCGTAAACTAGGTGGTAGACCAGTCAAACCTACTCAGGATGCTATTAACACAGCCTGTTGTGATGGGCCATTGGAGACAAACACCAATGAGATAACTGACTGGAGATACGAACGGCACGGGATTGCCGAGCGGGGAGGTCGGGAGAAAGAGAGCTGCCGAAAAGAGGAGAGAGCGAGCGAGGCGGACACGAAGGGGATTTGAGCACTGTCACGCAAAGAAGGCGGTTGTTGTTTTGACAAAACGTTGTAAATTGTTAGAAATATATTATTACTTCACGGTCGCTTATTATTGAAACACCCCACTGTCAGGCGAAACGCGTCAGCTGGTGAAAATCGGTGGGATTTGATGTTCAAAAACCACGACAAGGAAACGGCAGCGAAATTGTAACGGCCATTAAATCGTTACATTTTGAATAAGAAGTTATCTTGTTCCGACGGTGGTCCGATTGCAAGCAGACGGAACGTGAGAGGAACATTCACGGGTGAAGAGGAAAAGAATTTGCAAGAAAATCAAGTATCGAATCGACAAAAACTGGTACGCAGTTCGGCGCGGGAGAAATCGGTTGGAGGCCGATAAAGAAGAGCACGAAGCAGCTGGTACGCAGTTGGTCGCGTGGAAAACTTCGCGGAGCGGCGAAGAGAAGTTGGTGGTGAGTAATACCTTTTGTATTCTGAGTTTTATGGTCTTTTGCAAGGCGTCTATAGCTCATATATACAGGTTGTAAAAATAACGGGTTTAAAGTATTACGGAAACACTAATTCCAACAAATAAAAGTTTAGCGGGATAAAATCCTACAAAATTTAAGAGCTTACATTGCATTTCGTATTTCTGGTTACGCGAAAGAAATAGCGGGTGTATTGTGGGAAAAAAATGGATTCCGATTATTCTGAATATAATATTTTTAATGTGAAAGAACTTAAATATGTCGTTGATTTGTTTCAACTATCTATGCATACCAAAAAGAGTGATTTGATTAAAGAATTAGCTGACGAAGGCTACACTGTAAACGAAGTTAGGCTAGAAATTGACTCGTGGAAAAATAATCCTCAAAAGGGTAGGTTACAAAAAATTGAAAGGTTGGAAAGGGAAGAGAGGTTAGAAATGGCTAGGTTAGATGCGGAAATCAAAATGGCCCAAGTTCAAGCCCAACTACAAGCGGCAGCTCAAGCACAAATAGCTCAAAACCCAGTTGACACAAACAGTAAGGTTATTACCGACATTAATATGACGAAATATTTGCAACTATTTAAGGATGAGGGTGACATGAGTTTATTTTTAACAAATTTTGAACGCATTTGTATACAATTAGAGTTCAGTAAGGACACAGGGCCAATCAGATTGACGAGTGTTTTATCTCCTGGGGCAAATGAAATAGTGGCACGTTTATCAGAAACAGATTGTAAAAATTATGAGAAAGTTAGGGCTAGTTTATTAAAGAAATATCGGTTAACATCTGAAGTTTTTCAAAGAAAATTTAGATACGGGAAACGTAAATATGAACAGAGTTATGCAGAATTTGCTTATCAGTTGAAGGTAAATTTTAATGAATGGGTTAAGGGTGAGGGAATAGGTGATGACTATCACAAGTTAGTTTAACTCATTTGTTTAGAAAAGTTCTACAGTTCAATACCGAATGAAATGAGATTCTGGCTGGAGGATCACAATCATAGAAGGACTATTGAAGATGCAGGCGATCTGGCGGATGTTTATTTAATAAAAAGAGGTCCAATGGCAGAAAAAACGTTTAATAGTCAAGGTTACCATAAACAATTTAAAAATAATAAAGTTAAGACTGAAAATAAGTCAAATGAGATAGATCAAGATGATCAAAAAGAGAAAAATCAGGAAGTAGCTGATGGGAAAACTAGTAAGGAAATAGACAAAAGTAGTTTTGATAAAAGAAGGTCATTTAGGTGTTACGGATGTGGAGCAGTAGGACATATGAAAAATTCGTGTCCGAAAGCAAAACCAGTTTCGGCAGTAATAGAAGTTGAAGGAGAAACCGAGGTTGTTTAAACCATACATGATCTCCGGGACACTAAATGGAAATCAAATAAGTCTATTAAGAGATAGTGCAGCAGCTTGCGATATGGTTAATGCTAAATTTATTACATCCAGAGATTTTACCGGGAAGTTAGTGCAGGTAAGAGGCGTATTGAGTGAGGAAAGTGTAGCTCTACCGGTAGCAAGAGTTAAATTAAACTGCCCAAAATTTGGAGTAATTACGACAGAAGCAGCGGTAACAGAGAAACTTCCATTTTCGTACTTGTTGTCAAATAGAACTTGGGAAAAGTGAGGTAAAGATAACATGGATGTGATTCCAGTGTTAGCACTAACTCGTTCGAAGGCAAGAAAATTGATGGAAATTGAAAAAGAAAAAGGGACAAACGAACATAGGACGACAGAAGAAAATATCCTTGAAATAGAAAGCAAAAAAAAGACGGAAGAAATTAAACTGGAGGAACATGTTCAAGAAAATGAAAAGCCTGGAAGAGGTGGCTGAAAATAATAAGGAGAAGCTGATAGTTATTCCGGCATCTAAAATGGATTTTACGGATGTTACAAAATTAACTCCAACATCGATAAGGAAATTGCAGATGGAAGACACAGGACTTCAAAAATATATTGATCTTGCAGAAAGTGAAGAGGAAGTAAATGGAGCGAAATTTTATATTTGTCATGGAATTCTTCATAGAAGATTTACGGATAAAATGGGTAGAAGTTACGAGCAAGTAGTTGTACCAGAAAAGTTAAGGGTGAAGATCCTGGAAATTGCGCACGATAATATGTGGTTAGGTCATCTGGGATGTAATAAAACAATTCAACGTATAAGGCAAAATTATTGGTGGAACCAGATAGGAAAAGATGTTAAAACAAAATTTAAGTATTGTGATGTGTGTTCAAGAGTGGGAAAATCAACAGATAGGAAGAAAGCACCAATGTGCCAAGTTCCGATTATTACTGAACCGTATAAAAGGGTAAACATAGACATCATTGGTCCACTACCTAAAACTAAAAAGGGAAATAAATAATAGCTGACATTAATATGTAGTGCTACAAAATTTCCTGATGCAATACCTTTGAAACTGGCTGATTCGGAAGCCGTTGTAAAATGATTGTTAAATGTTTTCTCCAGAGTAGGATTTCCGATGGAAGTTCAAATGGACTTAGGAACAGTTTTTACTAGTAATTTAACAATTGAGTTTTTTGAAAGATGCGGTGTAAAAATCTATCACAGTTCAGCGTATCATCCGCAAAGTAATGCCTGTTGAACGGTTCCACGGTGTATTAAAAGGAATATTGCGTGCATTATGTTATGAACATGGAGAGGTTTGGGATGAGTACATCGAACCTGCATTGTTCGCATTACGATGCGCACCACATGGAACACATGGATTCAGTCCTGCGGAATTATGTTATGGTAGACAGATGAGATCTCTATTGAGTATGGTGAAAGATTTATGGATTGGAGAAGATAAAAACGAACCGGTAGTCGAGTATATATTGAATTTACTTGATAGATTCAAACACATGCAAGAAATTATCCAAAATTCGACAATGAAGGCGAAAGAAAAGTCAAAAAGGTATTACGATAAAAACGCGGGAGATGTTTCCTATAAAGTAGGTGATCAAATAATGCTATATCAACATTCACGGGCTCACAAATTGCAAATGCAATGGGCCGGACCTAAGAAAATAGTAAAGAAAATTTCGGATACAAATTATGTAATTGAAGAAATGAGTGGAAGAAGGAAACAAACCTTGGTACATGTCAACTTACTGAAACCATATTTTGACAAAGCCGAAATGATCGCTATGACTATTTGTAATTCAGGAGAAGATGGAACTGAAATAGAAATTCCCGAACTTGAAATGGGACCAGAAACTAAAATTTTAACTGCGACTGATGTAATCGCAAGGGCAAAGGGGGTTGAACATCTTTCTGAAATCCAAAAATATCAATTACGAGAACTTCTACAAGACTTTCCCGGATTATTCTCAACGCGACCTGGAAGAACAAATTTAGTAGAGCACGATATTTGTCTTAAAGAAGAAAAAGTGATACGAACCAGAGCATATTCTCATTCACCAAGGGTTAGAGAAATCATTGATAAGGAAATCGATAAAATGCTCGAATTAGGAGTGATACGACCTAGCAGGAGTGCTTATTTATCTCCTATGATAGTTCATCTCCTATGATAATAGTGGAATGTGAAGGGAAAGATCCTAGACCGGTAATAGACTACAGGGCGTTAAATGAGATCTCAGTACCTCAACAACATCCAGTACCTAACATCGAGTCTTGTGTAGAGAAATGTAGTACAGCCAAGTATTTAAGTTTGATAGATGTAGTACGAGCCTATTGGCAGATCAACATGACTGAAAGAGCTAGTAAATATGCTGCGTTCATTACACACCAAGGGATTTTTGAACCAGTGACACTTGCGTTCGGTTTAAAATCAGCGCCGTTTACCTTTCAGCGGCTCATGGATACAATTTTGGAAGGTATAAGTGATTTTGCAGAACCATTTTTAGATGACGTGGCGGTGTATTCTATGAGTTGGGAAGAACACCTAGGACATCTGAGGAGTGTATTTCAAGCAATGTATAAGGCAGGATTAACGATAAAAGCAGACAAATGCAAATGGGGACAGGCAGAAGTTTTGTACTTGGGTCATGTAATAGGCCAAGGATGTAGGAAACCTTATGATGCTAAAGTAGCGGCCATCCACGCATTTAAACGACCGGAAAACTAACGAGAGATACGTGCATTTTTGGGACTGACAGGATACTATAACCATTACATTAAAATGTATTCTGAGATTGCCAGTCCATTAACAGACGCCCTGCGAAAAGGTGCCAATAATCGAGTTGAATGGGATGAGCCAAAAGAGAAGGCTTTCCAACAACTAAAGCTAGCACTTGTCGGAGGTGCGGTGCTACGATCGCCTAATTATACCAGAGAGTTTATAGTGCAAACGGATTGCTCTAAAAGAGGGATGGGAGTAACCTTGTCACAAAGAGACGAGAATGAGCAGGAACATCCTGTATTATATCTTAGTAAAAAGTTAACTGATAGGGAATAATCTTATAGGGCTAGTAAATTAGAATGTGGGGCAATAGTTTGGGCTATTGGAAAATTAAAACCGTATCTTTATTTAAGTCATTTCACTATAGAAACAAATCATTGTCCTCTTAGGTGGTTGAAACAGATGTGACAAAAAAATGGACGGCTATTACGATGGTCACTAGCTTTACAAATGTTAAATTTTACCGTAGTATACAAATCAGGAAAGCGATGTGGAAATGTGGATTCTTATCGAGATATTTGTAAATATTACTCTTAATAAATAAAATTAGTGTTACTTAAATTACTTTAATATTGTTTAATACAAACTAAATAGAATTTACCATAATTTTCCATATAATGGAACATATAAAAACGACTATGCCTGCAAAAGAGCTATAAGCTTGGTTGCGGAAGAGTGTTGCTTACAAAAAAAAAATCCTGACGTCTATGGTGTTAGAATCAAAGGGGATTCAAACCCCAAACGACGTTCTTCAACTGTTGTGATGGGCCACTGAAGACAAACACCAATGAGATGACTGACTGGAGATACGAACGGCACGGGATTGCCGAGCGGGGAGGTCGGGAGGAAGAGAGCTGCCGAAAAGAGGGGAGAGCGAGCGAGGCGGACACGAAGGGGATTCGAGCACTGTCACGCAAAGAAGGCGGTTGTTGTTTTGACAAAACGTTGTAAATTGTTAGAAATATATTATTACTTCACGGTCGCTTATTATTGAAACACCCCACTATCAGGCGAAACGCGCCAAGCCCAAGAATCTTTGGAAGATGAACCTACGATTTCTCCGCGTCGTTTGTCACAGCAAAATAATTTATCGGTATGAACATAACATAAGTAACATAACCTCAATATGTCTTACCAACTTAAATTTTAAAAATAAAAAATCATGGCACACTTGAGGTTTTTTATTGAACATACTTTACAACGGAATCATGGGCCGCAAGTTGATCGAACCGCCCGGAAAGCAAACCTTGTAAATTAAAGAAAATCACCGATCGGGCAAAAAAATAGGGTAAGGGTTTACTTTAGGGTAAATCGGGAAAAATCGGGAAGTGGGCTGTTTTTTTATTTCTTCTTAATTCTTTGTAGACGTAGTTTTTTGAGCCGAGTCCAAAAATGTATATCTTAACTTTGAGAAACATAAGGGGAAGAAGTTGTGCCCCCTTAAAGTTTCTCTCGTATCGGACGTACAACTCGCTCAAAACCTGCTTTTCTGGGTAGATTTTGGTAAACCAACAACCACAATCAATTTATAATGATGTAAACTTACGATTTGAGTAGTAAAAATGCGAATTTTATATCTTTTTCTTTACATTAATATTTCATTTTAAGGTTATGTGCAGTTCATTGAACCGCAGAAACTGACGGACATGCAAACTGAACACTCTATTTAGTTATCTGTGATTATTAGGGTTGCCAACTGGTCACATCATAATCGGAAAACCAATCTAATTCTCACGGAAAATATGTGAATACATAAAGTACGATATAAATAAAAATAATTATATTTCTGAAATTAACTATATTAATAATAAAACAAATGTGTATGTTAAGAGGTTAAACAGTTAACATTTACATTTAAATTACCATGTCCTTAATTTCTAGTTGATTTTCACACAGTCCCAATAAGTTCACTGATTTTTTTGAAACCTCTTGTATTTACGTTCTAGTAATTGCTACTGTTATTTCCATTTGTGTGCTATAGTGCTATTAGGGTGTTTAAAGTGAAAGTATGTGCTAACATGACAAAGAATCCCGCTTCCTATGCATTCATGACAGCTTCGCCATCACCTAATCTACTGCGGGTAAAACTACTACCCGGTCTCAAGGGGGAGGACCTTGACGCAACCAGGCAACCGAGCCTGCGTAACTGCTTCCTATGCATTCATGACGGCTTCGCCTTCACCTAATCCGTTGCAGATAAAACTACTGGCCGGTCTAAGGGGGGACCTTAACCTCACCCTAATCTAAGCATGAGCAAGCGAGGCGGCTGTGGTCGATGGCTTCACTTCGCTTCGCTCCGCCATCGACTACAGCAAGCCACCGTAACTGCTTCCTATGCATTCATGACGGCTTCGCCTTCACCTTATCCGTTGCAGGTAAAACTACTGGCCGGTCTAAGGGGGCACCTTAACCTCACCTTAATCTAAGCATAAGCAAGCAAGCCGGCTGTGGTCGATGGCTTCGCTTCGCTCCGCCATCGACCACAGCAAGCCACCGTAACTGCTTCCTATGCATTCATGATGGCTTCGCCTTCACCTTATCCGCTGCAGGTAAAACTACTGGCCGGTCTAAGGGGGCACCTTAACCTCACCCTAATCTAAGCATAAGCAAGCAAGCCGGCTGTGGTCGATGGCTTCGCTTCGCTCCGCCATCGACCACAGCAAGCCACCGTAACTGCTTCCTATGCATTCATGACGGCTTCGCCTTCACCTAATCCATTGCAGGTAAAACTACTGGCCAGTCTAAGGGGGGACCTTAAACTCACCCTAATCTTAGCATAAGCAAGCGAGGCGGCTGTGGTCGATGGCGGAGCGAAGCGAACTGCTTCCTATGCATTCATGTCCGCTTCGCCTTCACCTAATCCATTGCAGGTAAAACTACTGGCCGGTCTAAGGGGGGACCTTAAACTCACCCTAATCTAAGCATAAGCAAGCGAGGCGGCTGTGGTCGATGGCTTCGCTTCGCTCCGCCATCGACCACAGCAAGCCACCGTAACTGCTTCCTATGCATTCATGACGGCTTCGCCTTCACCTTATCCGCTGCAGGTAAAACTACTGGCCGGTCTAAGGGGGCACCTTAACCTCACCCTAATCTAAGCATAAGCAAGCAAGCCAGCTGTGGTCGATGGCTTCGCTTCGCTCCGCCATCGACCACAGCAAGCCACCGTAATTGCTTCCTATGCATTCATGACGGCTTCGCCTTCACCTAATCCATTGCAGGTAAAACTACTGGCCGGTCTAAGGGAGGACCTTAACCTCACCCTAATCTTAGCATAAGCAAGCGAGGCGGCTGTGGTCGATCGCTTCACTTCGCTTCGCTCCGCCATCGACTACAGCAAGCCACCGTAACTGCTTCCTATGCATTCATGACGGCTTCGCCTTCACCTTATCCGCTGCAGGTAAAACTACTGGCCGGTCTAAGGGGGCACCTTAACCTCACCCTAATCTAAGCATAAGCAAGCAAGCCAGCTGTGGTCGATGGCTTCGCTTCGCTCCGCCATCGACCACAGCAAGCCACCGTAACTGCTTCCTATGCATTCATGACGGCTTCGCCTTCACCTTATCCGCTGCAGGTAAAACTACTGGCCGGTCTAAGGGAGGACCTTAACCTCACCCTAATCTTAGCATAAGCAAGCGAGGCGGCTGTGGTCGATCGCTTCACTTCGCTTCGCTCCGCCATCGACTACAGCAAGCCACCGTAACTGCTTCCTATGCATTCATGACGGCTTCGCCTTCACCTTATCCGCTGCAGGTAAAACTACTGGCCGGTCTAAGGGGGCACCTTAACCTCACCCTAATCTAAGCATAAGCAAGCAAGCCAGCTGTGGTCGATGGCTTCGCTTCGCTCCGCCATCGACCACAGCAAGCCACCGTAATTGCTTCCTATGCATTCATGACGGCTTCGCCTTCACCTAATCCATTGCAGGTAAAACTACTGGCCGGTCTAAGGGAGGACCTTAACCTCACCCTAATCTTAGCATAAGCAAGCGAGGCGGCTGTGGTCGATCGCTTCACTTCGCTTCGCTCCGCCATCGACTACAGCAAGCCACCGTAACTGCTTCCTATGCATTCATGACGGCTTCGCCTTCACCTTATCCGCTGCAGGTAAAACTACTGGCCGGTCTAAGGGGGCACCTTAACCTCACCCTAATCTAAGCATAAGCAAGCAAGCCAGCTGTGGTCGATGGCTTCGCTTCGCTCCGCCATCGACCACAGCAAGCCACCGTAACTGCTTCCTATGCATTCATGACGGCTTCGCCTTCACCTTATCCGCTGCAGGTAAAACTACTGGCCGGTCTAAGGGAGGACCTTAACCTCACCCTAATCTTAGCATAAGCAAGCGAGGCGGCTGTGGTCGATCGCTTCACTTCGCTTCGCTCCGCCATCGACTACAGCAAGCCACCGTAACTGCTTCCTATGCATTCATGACGGCTTCGCCTTCACCTTATCCGCTGCAGGTAAAACTACTGGCCGGTCTAAGGGGGCACCTTAACCTCACCCTAATCTAAGCATAAGCAAGCAAGCCAGCTGTGGTCGATGGCTTCGCTTCGCTCCGCCATCGACCACAGCAAGCCACCGTAATTGCTTCCTATGCATTCATGACGGCTTCGCCTTCACCTAATCCATTGCAGGTAAAACTACTGGCCGGTCTAAGGGAGGACCTTAACCTCACCCTAATCTTAGCATAAGCAAGCGAGGCGGCTGTGGTCGATCGCTTCACTTCGCTTCGCTCCGCCATCGACTACAGCAAGCCACCGTAACTGCTTCCTATGCATTCATGACGGCTTCGCCTTCACCTTATCCGCTGCAGGTAAAACTACTGGCCGGTCTAAGGGAGGACCTTAACCTCACCCTAATCTTAGCATAAGCAAGCGAGGCGGCTGTGGTCGATCGCTTCACTTCGCTTCGCTCCGCCATCGACTACAGCAAGCCACCGTAACTGCTTCCTATGCATTCATGACGGCTTCGCCTTCACCTTATCCGCTGCAGGTAAAACTACTGGCCGGTCTAAGGGGGGACCTTAAACTCACCCTAATCTAAGCATAAGCAAGCGAGGCGGCTGTGGTCGATGGCTTCGCTTCGCTCCGCCATCGACCACAGCAAGCCACCGTAACTGCTTCCTATGCATTCATGACGGCTTCGCCTTCACCTTATCCGCTGCAGGTAAAACTACTGGCCGGTCTAAGGGGGCACCTTAACCTCACCCTAATCTAAGCATAAGCAAGCAAGCCAGCTGTGGTCGATGGCTTCGCTTCGCTCCGCCATCGACCACAGCAAGCCACCGTAATTGCTTCCTATGCATTCATGACGGCTTCGCCTTCACCTAATCCATTGCAGGTAAAACTACTGGCCGGTCTAAGGGAGGACCTTAACCTCACCCTAATCTCAGCATAAGCAAGCGAGGCGGCTGTGGTCGATCGCTTCACTTCGCTTCGCTCCGCCATCGACTACAGCAAGCCACCGTAACTGCTTCCTATGCATTCATGACGGCTTCGCCTTCACCTTATCCGCTGCAGGTAAAACTACTGGCCGGTCTAAGGGGGCACCTTAACCTCACCCTAATCTAAGCATAAGCAAGCAAGCCAGCTGTGGTCGATGGCTTCGCTTCGCTCCGCCATCGACCACAGCAAGCCACCGTAATTGCTTCCTATGCATTCATGACGGCTTCGCCTTCACCTAATCCATTGCAGGTAAAACTACTGGCCGGTCTAAGGGAGGACCTTAACCTCACCCTAATCTAAGCATAAGCAAGCAAGCCGGCTGTGGTCGATGGCTTCGCTTCGCTCCGCCATCGACCACAGCAAGCCACCGTAATTGCTTCCTATGCATTCATGACGGCTTCGCCTTCACCTAATCCATTGCAGGTAAAACTACTGGCCGGTCTAAGGGGGGACCTTAAACTCACCCTAATCTTAGCATAAGCAAGCGAGGCGGCTGTGGTCGATGGCTTCACTTCGCTTCGCTCCGCCATCGACTACAGCAAGCCACCGTAACTGCTTCCTATGCATTCATGACGGCTTCGCCTTCACTTTGTCCGTTGCAGGTTAAACTACTGGCCGGTCTAAGGGGGCATCTTAACCTCACCCTAATCTAAGCATAAACAAGCGAGCCAGCGTAACTACTTCCTATATTCGCTTCGCTCCGCCATCAACCACAGTGAGCCACCGTAACTACTTCCTATGCATTCATGACAGCTTCGCCTTCACCTAATCCGCTGCGGGTAAAACTACCAGTCGGTCTAAAGCGGAGGGGCTTAACCTCACCCTAACTTAAGCATAAGCGACCGGTCTCGCTCTGCTCCGCCATTGACCACATGGAGCCCGTATAACTACTTCCTATGTATTAATGACGGGGCTTCACCATCACCTAATCAACTGCGTGTAAAACTACTATCTGGTCTAAAGGGGGGCAAATGTAACCTCACCCTAACCTAAGGATAAGCACCTACCATTTACAACCATTAACTGGTAGGTAATGATGAATTAAACTTATCGCCCAGGTTTGTTCACTATTTTATTCACAACCGTACGTTTTTTGTTAAAGCATTAAAGTCAAATCAAATTAAATAAACGTTAGTTCATGAAATGCGAGCTGTTTGTTTTAAAACCAACTTATAGCAACCATGCAAATACATATTACGGATAGCTATACTGAATATTTTTACTAATTACTAATATATAACTATAAAATCAAATATTGTATGCACCATGGGAGATATTCTTGTTCTTCACCCTGGGTTGACTTACAAACCCCGGGCCAGAGGACCTCCATATCTCCCTTAATGCATAAATATCTATTACATTGCCATTTAATCATTGACTAAAGTCCCTAATTTTTACCAGATGAATTTGTGTCGTTAGGATCCAGGTTAAAGATACATGCGTGTGTTTATGTTTGGTAGGGGCACCTTTTCCCAAAAAAAATAGAAACACCCACAAAAGTGGGGCACAAATAAAGAAATTGTAAATAGATTTACAACAGAACAATTTAAAATTCGTATCAATTGTTAATGCACATAAGTAATCTAGGGTTAACGCAATGATAGTTCACAGAAAACTTTATAGAGTGTTTATTTCGACACGCCACTCCTTCAGTTGCGGTGGGACGATGAACTAATGAAAATACGCATTTTTAACATGACCTTAAAATGTGAATTTTCATGAAGAATAGGATATAAAACTCGCACTTTCACCACTTAAATCGTAAGTTAAAATCATTATTAGTCGATTGTAGTTGTTAGTTTACAAGTTATTTTACACAGAAACTCGTAGTTTGTGCGAGTTGTCCGTCGAAAATGGAAACTTTAAGGGGGCATAACTTTTCCCCCTTACGTTTCCGCGGGTTAAAACGTACATTTCTGAACTCGGCTCAAAAAACTATGTCTTCAAAACAAATTTCAGCCCCCGGGTCGATTTACCCTAAAGTAAACACCAGCCAAAAATAGTTAGGGTTTCCTTTATTTGTTCAATTCTTATATGGCATGATGTGTGAAGCTGAAATTGATCTGAAAGTCGCTTTCAAGGTTAATGTATATTTTTGCATTTTAGATCAAGCTCTTGTGTCGGTAAAAGAAAGGTTTGATTTGTTGTTTAGCCAAAAAAACGTTTTAATTTTTTTTTAATTTAAACTCGGCGATGTTCAAGACAAAAGTCAGTTTATCAATAATTGTAATCGTTTAAAGGAAAAACTTTCTACAAATGATAGTTTGTCTGATTTATGTCAATCGTTTTTTAAAGATTTTAACAATGATGTAAACATTTTTGAATTAATATTTTTAAATAATTTATCATCCATATGTCCTGAAATCACAATATCGTTGCGAATTTTAATAACATTACCCGTTATAGAAAGATTGTTTTCAGAATTTCAATTAATACAAAAATATTTACGATCAACAATGGGTCAGGAAATATTGTCTAATTTAGCTATATCAATAGAAGAAACTAGTGTTTCAATCATTTACAAAATCAAAAAAGCGCTTCGTTGGTTCCCCACACAGGCGCTGACCATGTTTGGCGCGGCACTGCTCATATGTCATCAGAAGCCATTGAAAAGAAATGCACATTTAGCAACATCGCATTCACGGGCTACCCTGTTTTTTATTAATCTCATGATTACTTATGTGCAGAAAGCGGATTTCTATGTTTTTACATGTTTTGTTTGTTAATTCATACGAAGCTGGCGATTTGTATCTATACGTTTCTCTAGGAAACAAGCCGAAATCTCTAGTTTTATTTCGCATATAACTTAATATTTTATGATTTTACCGCATATAACTTATAAGTGCATATAATCCAATATAACCGCATATAATACAATATAATAGCATAAATTCATTAAAAAAATAACTATCTGAAGTGCGCGAAAACGTAAGAGCATGCATAATTTTACTAGAAAGGGGATTTCCCTAACTAGTACCGCTCGACGCATTTTACGCACTTACTCCCATGACGCCCATAACTTTCTACGGGTAAAATTTAAGTGAATTAAGTTAATAACGTTAAGAAGCTAAAATGCCGAAAGTGAGATTAGCCAAAAGTGACCTACTCAGGAAGTGGATTGAAGGGTCAAAATATTTGACAACAGATGGGAAGGTTGTTTTCTGTAACGCCTGTTCGAAGCAGGTAGGTTGTTTTTTTTACGTTATTGTGATTTTTGTAAACAATGTGTAGTGAATAATAATAATATGAATACACGGTGTCTGTGTTCGAATGAACAGGCTCTCTACCATATGTTGAGCCGGGACAAAAATAATGATTTCTGAAATTGAACTGTTCCTACTTTTAATAGGTATCCCGCAACTAATTATTATTAAAAATTAACTACATGTTTGTGTTTACTGGTAAATAAACACTCAAGGAATAAAAAAATAGTAGGTCAAATACTAGTAATTTTTATTTAGTGTTATGGTTTATTTGTATTGACGAATAATAACTTTCGATAGTGGTGTCTGTGTTATTTTTATATCTGTCGCGAAAGCAGGGGCGGATGGTCCATAAGAAAGTTCGGGAAAATTCCCGGTGCGCGGCGCCCATAGATTTGAGTCAATTTGGCGTCGAAGATTATGTTAATTATTTTTGACTGCATAAAAATATAAATTTCAGTTTTTTTGGCGCCGGTAGATTGGATATCTAGCGCCGGTATAAGACACCCCATCCCTCGCTGGTCGTACCCATTAGTCCCTTGCTCATGTAATTCCTATATTTTCAAAAGCTGCTAAAACAAAGTCCCCTTATTGCAGATGTGTACAGGTTCCCAAAAAGTTCTTGTTTCGAGTTTTATATTACGGAAGTGGATTTATTTGAACTTTTTGTATAGCTACTTGAAAGCCTGTTCATTAATTTAAATACACCCTGTATATTTGATTTTCCCATTTCAATTATATTAATGAATTTAATGATATTCAAAACTCAAATTTAGTTGCTTTTACTCAAATCCGGCAACTTTTAGAACTAACTCCAGGTGATTTTATATTTTCTGACCTGGGAAACACTTCAATCGCTGATTTTTTTAGGTCACATCCAATCAAAAATTCCAAATTGATCAGCATTTATCCACAAAGCTCCATAAGGAGTCCGAAAATCGATCTGGAATTCGCAAACAATCATTTATAAATACAACAGAGGATGCCAAAGATGCCATAGGTACATCTATCAAATGTATCTGTACAATACTGTACCGTGCATTCTGAATGATAGCTAAGTGTGTGAATAAATAAATAAAAATAAATAAATGCATGGTGGCCCCAATAACGAATTCTGTTTTAATTTGTGCAATATGATGGCCATGGTCAATATACCCTGGAAAAAAATAGGTCATCCAGCTTTTCTGAATTTTTTCGAAAAATATTGCAATAAACACATACCGAACGAATCTACCCTTCGAAAAAACTATTTAACAAAATGCTATGAAAAACGTCTAACTCCAATTAAAAATAAACTCGTTGGTAAAAATATGTATATTATGGTGGACGAAACGACAGACGCTCGTGGACTTGAACGAGCATGAACCTCCAAAGTCGTACTTAATAAATTTGTCAGCTTTGGAGAAAACCAATCACTCAACAGTCGCTCGATTTGTGAATGATAGCTTGACACTTTTATTTTCTCCAAACCCAATAAAATCAGAAAATATAAAATTAATGTTGTCCGATGCAGCAGCATATATGATTATAGCAGGACAGGCTCTACAAATATTCTATCCCAAAATGATACATTTTACCTGCATGGCTCACGGAATTAATCGATTAGCGGAATTCATTCGTTTGGAGTACCCTATTGTAAATAAATTAATAAACAATGGCAAGAAGGCATTTTTAAAAGCCACCTGAACCGGTTATAACTAGATGGGGTGCTTGGTTGGAAGCTGCCATATTCTACGCCGATAATTTTCAAAAATTGAAGGAGTGTTTTCTAGAATTTGGCGATTAATCGGCTGCGGTAAAAGGATGCAAGGAATGTGTTTCCGATAAAAGAATAATGCATCAATTGGCTTTTATTAAAGCACGTTTTTATATGCTAATAGCAGCAATTAAAAATTTGGAAGTCGTCCAAATGCCCTTAGAGGATTCATTTAAAATTTTGGAAGACGTATACAAAAATTTAAATTTGTTCCAGACGACATTGGCAGTCAACTATTAACAAAATTTGATAAGGTATTAAATTTTAAAAAAATAATAATTTGTAGTATTTTGGGAGGACAAAATGACAACTGTCAAGATATTGATATAAACCCCACTGACATTTCGTCCATGAAATATGCACCTATTACCTCGTGTGATGTTGAACGTTCTTTTTCAATGTACAAACGACATAATTTTACTATGGATAATATCTATAAATTGTTATTTATTTATTGTAATTCAGATGAATAAAATAATATTATAATTTTTTCATTATTTTTCTCTAATCCAAAGTAATATATGAAATATAATATATCACAGTGTTTATGAAAATTGTGAATAAAACATATTGTTTACAGCATATATTTTTAACATACCCGCATATTTACCCATATTTGAAAAACGTTAGCGCATATATTGACCAATTTTAACCGCATAAGAAAAATTTATATTGACATTTTATAGCGCATACAAAATCCGCTATCTACTTATGTGGGTCGGCTCAAAGTAGAAGAGTAATATGGTAGAGCGGTGTTTATTTACAGCCGTAGATGCAAAGTCTATTGAATATCCTGCCTCACAATAGAGCAGCGAAGTTCAATTTGTTCTATGTAAATAAATTTGAGGCAACCTCACTTGTCGCAGAAGCATTAAATAAAATCAATTAAGACGAAAGTAGCCAGAATATAGGAATATTCAACCTGTCCGCAACTCTGAAAAATTAAGTCTTATTAAACAAATAACTTATTGAAACAACAACTTCCCTGGCAAGTGCCACGCTGGATATTGAATGATACAAAAGAAATTTGCATATTATTACTAGTACTAGTAGATAAATAACATTGGCTTAAGATCGTTTATTTCTACCTACAGGACTAACTTAAAAATTAAACTATATTGAACTCGAAAACTTTAAACTATAAAACTGAACCATAAAAATGTACATAAAATATGTAAAATTTAAGTAAATAACCATCTGCAGATGCGTTTCGAGATTTATATGTTTGTAGTCCTGGTAAAACTTAATTTTGCAGAGTTACAATACGTCTTTATTGATTTTATTGTTATATGATCGAACGTCGTGTCCTCGGGGAAGCAGAGAAATTGATTAAGGAAGTTGTTATTCGGATGTCAAGTCCACACAAGGGAGCATCGAAGTCAAATGTCTTGGTCAAATGTGTCAAAGTCCACACAATATTGTCAGGTACTGACGGAGGGATCTTCTTTCATTGTACAGCAAGTTTTAAGGGCAGGTGACCCCTACCTATTTTGGTGCGGTACATTGGGTGTAGCTCATTTATTATAAGATGTGAACATACCGATTTAAGATATATTGTTTATCACTGTTCACTCTACCTTTTGCAAGAAAAAAAAAGTAAACAAATTACTAATAAACAATATAGGATTTTCGTGCATTTTTAAATTTCTGTAAAAGTTAGAATGTACATTGTTTTTTTATATGTACGTTGCTATAATACCTAGGAGGTCAGCAATTTTTAGTTAAAATACGATTAATATTTAATTAGTTATTGAATTATTTCTTAAATTTTATGAACAAATTTTGACAATTTTCATAATTTCTAGAAATATATAGCATTCTAGGTTATACGAATGTACTGATTGCCTAGGTAGTTGGTTTATGTTGATATTTTTTTAAACCGCTGGATAAAATATGATTTTTTAACATTGTATGTCAACAAAGTATAGTTTCAATTCTTTATAAATCGAATGAGAATGCAATTGTTATTTGGGTTGCCTTTACCACCAATTCTAATGAAACGTGTGATTTGGTGGGAGATAGGGTGGTGCATGTAATAACGGGGAGGCGCATGGAATAACGGTGTGGTGTAAATAAATTTTAATTTTATTTGTGAATACGTGAATGCGAAACCGTTGAGAACGGAAAACGCGAAAACAGATTGAGGCACATGTCTGTACTTCCCCGATACGAGAATGGGATCATTAACACATACACATGTGTATTCGCGCGCTGTTATTCACACTTTTTTTACATTTGTATATTTTTAAAGAATATTATTTTTATTAATATACCGTGGGTCAAAAAAATGGTACAAGTAGTTTTGTACTCATATATCTTCGTGAGTTATTAATATTTTTAAATAATTGATATAACACTGAAAAGCATGGGTAAGCTCCCCTTAAGCACTATTTCTATAGAGCAAAAGTACTTCATCTTATCTATAAAAATCGGACTATTCACAGTTATATTAATTATTTAAAAATATTAATAACTCACACAGATATGACAGTACAAAACTACTTGTAGCGTTTTTTTTGCCCAAAAACTAGCAAATATCAACACCGTTGCACAAGGACTCGAGATATGGTAGCACCCTTAACTAAACATTTGTAACAACAATGGTTGGTAGTAATTCCAATAAATAAATAAATAAATAGTCATCTGTTGTCACTCGCATTTTTTATGTTGTTTTAAACATTTATTTTTAATTAAACCGCATATAAAATCCATATTTAAATCATTTTTCTGCAGCCAATCCGAAAATAACACTTTCGGTATGATTTATTAAATCGAAAGTACCACTATACATTTTTGTATAATTCAATATTCGTCGTGGTATTAGCCAGGAAAGTAGTTGTTTCAAAAAGTAATTTGTTAATTGTAGTCGTATTCATACGACTAATCATCTACAGCAAGTTTGGCATTTTTGATTTCTTATTATTAACATTAATAAAAGTATGCGACTTATTTTTTCTTTATTAAAAATATATATAAACAAACTTATGTATTTTTTCATTGGCATATTTCAATTTATTACATGAATATTTCAAATAATAATAATAAATATATTTCAGCATTTTATAGTGCATAAAATCCTCTCTTTACTGATAATAAAATACACTGGGGGAAAAAAAATGAAGCACTTGAAATTCGTGAAATTTCGACCATTTTCAAACCGCCATAACTCGGCGTTTTTTTAATCGATTTTGATGAATCTTTAAGGGCGAAAAACTTTGAAGTATCTTCTTTAAAGTCATGCATACGAACTAAAGCGTAACTTCTACCGCCCCTCTCTAGCACCCCTGTGAAAAAAAATCAGGAAACCATGTCCAACTTTGACGATGTCTATGGAGTTTTTTCGACTCGATCCACCATAAAGGCATTCAAATTTGATCAATTCCCTATGCGGGACTCAAAGAACAAAGTTTTTACGACGATTTGGCACTAAGTTATGGGTGTTTAAAAAAAGTGCATTTTGGGGTCTTTTTATTATTTCGATTGGAGGGGCGTAGAGCCCTCTCTTTGAGTGGGGGATAAACTCTCTCAAAGAGGATACATTTTGCTTTTTATTTCTCAAAAAATTGTCGAAATTGGTTAAATACAAGCCGAGTTATGACCATTTTAAAATTACCTAAATTTTTACAAATCTCAAGTGTTTTATTTTTTTCCGTCAGTGTAATTTGTTTGTTTTTATTGGACGAATGGAAAAATGGACAAATGGTGGTGAGTTAGGCCCACATTTATTTCCAACCCTTCAGAGATCGTTAAAGTAAGCCTTTTTTGAGCTAAAATAAAGTTTTTTGTTAATGGAGTTCAAAAGTACAAAATGCGATATTCATGATTTCGCGAAAACAATTAATGCTCGTGGATACCTCACAGAACATGCAAAGAAAATTTCATTCGTGAAAACGAAAACAATTTCGTCGAAAAACTTCGGACTTATGAGTCAAAAAACCATAAAATTCGCTTTTTTTAAAACACCAATAACTTGGTGTCAAATCGTCGTAGGAACTTCGTTCTTTGACTCCTGCAAAGGGAATTAATCAAATTTTATTGTCTTTATGATGGATAGAGTGGACAAAAATTTTCCAACTCCGTAGACATCGTCAAAGTTGGACATAGTTTCCAGAAAAAAACTTTTTTTTTCACAGGGGCATTAGAGAGGGGCGGAAGGGGTTACGCTTAATTTCGCATACATGACTTTAAAGAAACCACTTCAAAGTTTTTCGCCCTCAAAGATTCATCAAAATCGATTGAAAATACGCCGAGTTATGGCGGTTTGAAAATGGTCGAAATTTCACGAATTTCAAGTGTTTCATTTTCTTTTTCAGTATTTACCTTTTATATTTATGTATACGTCTATTTATTGTTCCCTTTTTACTGCCGTATCAGGATTGGTTACTACTTTTTGCGTTTTCTACCGTTATTCTGAATATTTTGCCTTACTACCTTTCTCGGCTTTTCCGCCTATTGCCTTATTCTGACTATTTTTATTTTATTTAGTACCCAACTTCTTTGATCTGGTTATAAGCCCAAAATATTATGTATACTTATATTTTAACAAATAAAATAAAATAAATAATTTATCTCTCTTTAATTTGCCACATTCAGCTCCTCCCGCGCGCTATCGTTGGGGGCACCCCGACTTCCAAGCAAACAGAAATAATGACGCCACAACACAAATCAGAGAAAGGGGAAGTCCCTGTAGAGTAACGTTTTTAAATAATAAAATGTATTGATCAACTGATAATTTTCGTTAAAAAAAACATTAAGAGCGCTGAAAAATATCTCACCCGGGGCGCCCGGATGGCCAAGGCGGGTACAGGCCCCTGCCCCTGGTAATATCAAATCAGATAAACTAACACCACAAAAATAATTATATATGGTGAAAAAAACACAAGTTTTGGTATTGCCGTCAAAAACGCATAAACATGTCAGCTCCAATTTATTGAGGCGTGGTCACTCCATGCTTGGGGGCGTGTGATATATTTTTTATCGTCCTCGATCGCGAAATCATGCAGACCGAAACATTACCCTAAACAGTGAAAGTTGTGTTGCCTATAGTTGTACTAATTTGATTTAATCCCCCTCTAGTGGACTGTTTAACGTACTTCCGATGGGTACCGACCCGTTAACGGTAGGGTATCCATCAAAAGTACGGCAAACGCCCGCGAGAGGGGGATTAAATCAAATTGGTATGACTGTAGGCAACCCAGCTTACAGCGAGGGTAAATTAACTCAGTGCTATTTCCGTATATTTAATACATTCAAGGTTGCGCCTGCGATTCTAAAAGAGAGAGGCTATTATATGTCTGCACCCCGCTACAGCGCCAGCGTGAGAACCGTATTAGAATATGTGGTTATTTTTTTTTCGCATCGGTGGTGGCGGGTGAGAAGTTATAAAAAAACACTTCTGCTGTTGCGTTTACACCAAACCCCGCCCAACCCAACCATTTCACGGTCTAGCAAGCGTCGTCCAAACACAATTGAAGGGCGACATAATCGTAAGCAAGTAATTCCCAAGAAATAATCTCTTGGGGATTATAACTTGAAATTTTCATTGTCATACAACAAATCTCCAAAAGCTACCAATAGATTTTATAATGTAGTTTGAAACCATATCTGTTGTATGGGCCCATTATATAAGTAATGCACATTTTCTGGCAAAAATATATTTATTGATCGCACCGGTACAAATGCTTCCAATTCTTCAAAACATTTTTGAATTTACGAATCATTAAGTCAAATTATTTGCCAAAATAATTTGCTTGAAGACTGGAAACGTAGGATTAATGAAAACTTAAGATAGCAAGTTTTACACGTTTTTGTTGTTGTTAAAAGGTTATTTTACTTTATGTCTTATAGTAATATTAGTTTCCAAATTAAATTCCTTTTCCAAATTGGTGTTCTACTATTCTAAAGAGTATAGACTTGTACATCATTTAAAATGTTAAACATATTTTAACTTTCGCCGTACAGTATTGTTTTCGAGATTGAAAATGTTCATAAAAATATTCATTTTGAGGTCCCCGAAAACAATTATTTTTTTGGAAAATGGTCTTTATGTCCGTGTGCTGTGTCGACCTATCTCTAAGTTTGTCATTTTATGGGCACTGTGTCTCAAAATCTAATAGACATGTTTAAATTGCCTGTTGAGGTCATTTGTAAAAGTGTCTCAATAAATGTATTGTCTCTCTCTATTACAAAAATGATTATTCATCTATTTAAGATAACAATCTTTTGTTGATGGATGAATTTCGTAAACTCTTTGATTTTCGAGAAAAAATTTTGAATGGAAAAATTTTGACTTTTTTGAGATAATGAATAATTTTTGTTCGAAATCAGACTTGAAAAAAATCCACGAAAATGCAAAACATCCGAAAAACCCATTTTATACTCTCAAATAAAGAAAGTAACACGATGGCCACATGGACATTTTTAAAATTATATTACATACATGAACTTTATTCCAACATACATACAAAACATACATATGTTAGAAAGGGCCACCGATCGAGTCCTTCAGTCCTTTAAATTATATTATTTCTTTTTAGTCTTAAAAATATTGCCCTATATTATAGGTTGTAATGTTTAAAAAGTTTTTAAAACTGAGGCCTTATTTCTTTTTACTTTCTACCTTATAAAATTAATGTATGTAAAGGCTTCTGAACTCTGCGTAAACTTTCTCTGCTACTATGTTGAATGTGGCGAATCTAGCCGGAAGTTTAAATACAATAGTGATGAAAGTAGAGCATATTCTAACCCAAAGTTCTGTTGTCGGCTCTTTTATATCACTATGTCAAAATTTCAATCATCTATTGAAATCAATGTAGAATTTGTAGAGCAATTTTGGAAAAAGTGTATTTTTGGTCAGCTAGCCATTTTAGTTACTGCAAAGTTCAAAGGATTTTGATTGGACATATTGCTTAAGATTAATTTGTTAAAATGTTAATGTAGAATTCCTAAAGCAATTTCTGTAAGAACTGCAATTATGGTCATCATGCTTTGTCTTCATGTTGCTGCAAAGTCAAATTCATTTTCTTTAGGCAATTGCAAAGACACGTTATTCACTCTGTTATGTCCCTTTTTATGACTCAAATTTCCAATTAGAGAACAGCATATTTACGGCAATTATTATAAACGAGACTTAGCAATAAAATATCGTACCTGAGTTACAAGCCAATTAATAATCAATTACAAAATACAAAATGTGTGCAAAGTAAAACCTCGCCGACATAACATAACCTCATCTGCATTGAAATTCAATATGAACTACAGTGCGGCTGGGATATTATACCCCGAAATCAGGCCAGAGTCCCTCTAGACCCGGGGTTCGGAGGCAGTTCCCTCCTCTGCCTCATTACAGTTACGCCACTGCACAGTGGTCCAGCGGCACTCAAAATCTGGCCAAAATCCTAAATTGCAAAGTCGAAAAGAAGCTTCAAAACTAAGGTAGTTTGAAAGATAAACGTGGATAGCATTATAAAATATTAATAATTAAAATAAAGTCGTACCCCATAGTCCATGATGAGCCGTTAACGTCGTAAGATGTAGTGAGTGCTTTGAATGCATAATAATACGGCTTGCGAATATAAATTTTTCATATTTGTGTACAAAGCATACAGAAGGCCTATGTGGAAAATTATATTGCATTACGTTTCTTACAATATTAAGCTCTTCCAAAAAATAATTTTATTTCTAAAATACGACGTTTCATTATTAAGATATCCACAATAATCATCATTGTTTATTTCATTTTTGAGTAGCTTTTCACCAACCAAAATTAATGAAATATCCACACTTAACACTAAATTTTTTGCTATAGGAGTTATTTGAAGTTTAAAAAAATTGAAAAACGCGCTGAATGAAAAATGGATCATCAATTTTGTTTAAATTCATTTTGACTTTAGATTCGTAATCTACAACCTCGAAAACCCCCATATACCAATTTTCATCACTTTTTATATCATTTCCACATATGTTGCCGCCATATTGGATCCGCTATTTTGTTTAGTATAATTTTAACTTTAGATTTGTAATTTGCGACTTCGAAAACCCCCACATACTAATTTTCATCAATTTTTTATGTCATTTCCACATATTTTGCCGCCATATTGGATCCGCCGTTGTGTTTATAGTAATTTTGAATAAGGACTTGTAATCAGCGACGTCAAAAATCCCTATATACCAATTTCTGCACGAATGTAAGTTCATTTGGGATTTTTGCCGGCTTTTTAGGGTGGCTGGACCACTGTGCTGGAGGTACCGGTATTTAATTGGCAATATAGTGTATGTGTACTGCGGATACCAGTGGGTAAATACTTTTTAAAAAGCAGACCTAAAAATGTTTTCTATAAAAAAAAATTGTGGAATAGATAATAAACAGCCGAACGTTAAACAAAAACAAACAAAACAAAAAAACAATTTCCAATTAATACTCGGACCAGTGACGGCTCGCGAGGTGCCTCTGGTACGGCCGAGGTAGCAGAGATGGTAATACAGATAGATCACGCCGCCAGCCGTCTTTGCAACCGACCCTACCTATCTGTATTGTTACCTCGGCCGTACCATGAGTCACCTCACGAGCCGTCACTGTATCGGTCTTAAATTATTTACTAATAAATATCTGGAATTCCCCGATTATGTGATTATTCTTATTAGATTGGGTAAAGTAAAACGCTTGTTTTGTTCCATAATTTTAATTATGGAACAAAACAAGCGTTTTACTTTACCCAATTTGAAAATATGGTTCCATCAAGAAAGAAGCACAACAAGTATTCAGTATATTCTTATTAGCTTGTATACTTTTCAAGTTAGTTTTGTACTTTGCAATGATGAGGGGATCAACAACTTCTATTTATCAAAAATATACATGACGTAATTAATTTATAAATTTTATTGAACGCATTACTAGTATGTACATGTTATAAATCGTAATTGTCGCAGGTACCCTTGTTTATTTTTTTAGTGCAGTTGTAACTCGATACACTAATATGAGTAAGTGCCGCCGTCGCGAGTGACGCAGAAATGTGAATAACATGCGATGTTATTGGGCATGCAGGTGAATATGCATATGGCATACGAAATCTAGCACGGAAGAATGATTTGAACGTCGCGCTAAATAAACTCCCCTATCATAACGTATCCCCTAAACCCCGCGCACTCTACCATCACGCTCAAGTGGCCGAATGCCCGTACTAGTATGAAGAGCAATAGACTCGCTGCAAGAAATGTCTACATAACTTTTTTATTTCTTTCTGATTGACTATCTTAAAAAGTTGCCACATGATTATTTTGAAATTTTGCACATATGTCAATTATGTTCCTGTCTAGACAGTAATAAAATTTTATCAAGTTTTGACCTGATACTAATGGAAATAGACACAAAAAACATCATTTTAATATTCATTTGTCTCCTAATTCGTTTATAATTTTTTTATGAACTATGATTTTGCCTTCAAATTACTTCATTGCCTAGATGTATATATTGGTTGGCTACAAGTCAAATTTCACTGTTGTTACTTACTTGGTTCTGCAGTTTGTCTGTTTAAAGTAAAATGTTGCTAACTTTGTTAATAATAACGATTAAACCAAAACTTAAACACAGAAATAATAATCGATCTTTATATAATATGTTATCAAAATAAACTTTTCGAAAAAGTTTATATTTACAACGATATATTCGATTTCTTGAGCGGCTAATTTAATGGGTACCCTACCCTTAAGCTCTTCGAGTTGTACTTTGTGAATCTGCCGTGGCCAAGTACTGTTCGCATTTTTGGGGACAAACTACAAACATACCTGTTTTACATAGTCGTTGATTTAGCTTTCGATAAACATGTGTAGAAGGATGCCTTCAATTTTAAAAACGTACTCGATACTGTAGTTTTGCCATATGTTCGTTTCCATTACCAAAACCGTACATCATCTACATGTCGGTGTTCTCATTAAACGTACATCCATAATAATTGAACAAAACAAAACGAAAATAACACAGAAACACAAAAACACTGAATCGCGGAAACTAATACAAATTGATAATAACGAAGAAATCAAAATTCGTTACTGTGTCAAAATTTGACAGTGACATAAGCTGGGGTCGACGTTGCCGAGTGTATTTTTATGAAAATAAGCTAATCAGGAAGTGTTAAAAATACAGCTTTCAGTTAGAAACATAGCAAGCTCTGACAAATAATCTCCAAACTGGTCATACTATCGAAATTGTTGGGTTTTCTGTAAATTAATATCGAATAATAATGCATATTAAACGTCTGGATGTTCAAACTTTGAGGACCTCGTGAAGGAAGCATGATACAACTATATGGAATCAAGATATGCTGCTTAAAATTCTAGGAAAAATATCACCTCGTTTAGATTACCCGTTTAGATATACTTCGCAATTACATATTAAAATATCAAGAGCGTTGAGATTGTTTAATGTATCTTTTTTTATTTAAATCAATTAGGTTAGTAAGAAAACTATTAAATTTGGTTTTAGATGTTTAATTTGCTATGCACACCAAACCGCACGAATACATTGTATGAAAAGAGATGATAAAATGTCGACTATTTAAAGCTAAGCAAGGTTGGTATCAGTAGGCACGAACAAATTGGAAAACGACAGAGGGGGAAACGAAGAGAAACAACATATGCACACAATATATTCTTTACACCAGTGATTCCTAAAGTGGTGCGGCTGGACCCCGGGGGTCCACAGGGCATTCGACGGGGGTCTACGTTGGATAAAAATATTGGCTTGGCTTTACCTATCAATGTTAGCAGATAATACACTACTCAAAAATATTAAGGTTGGAAAAAAAATCTAAATTTTTCGGTGATTTTTGACAGGCTTTATTTCGGTGAAAATGGTCGTATTAAGACTTTAAAAAAAGCATTTTAAAGCTTTAAGATTCTAATTTTGAGATTTTTTGGCTAATTTTTTTAGGACCTACGGTTCTCATACAATCCTAACAGATGGCGCGAAAAAATAATATTGTAATTTTTTTTTTTTTTGCTGTTGATGTATTTTAAGAAGGTCAGCGACTGCTACTTGAAAAACTTGCATTCGATATTGAGTACAACGCGTGTCGACTCTTGGAAAGCGCCGCCCGCTTTCAGACGTGCATAGGGACGAAATACGACTTTAGATGTGCTTACAATCTTGCATGAACTTGTTTTATTTTTCACCAATATAAATACGAATGCCAAAGACAAACGTTACTCATTTGTTTCGGGAATTTTGAAGAAAAAAGTGTGAGTGAATCGATGTCAGAGTTTGCCAGTGCCAGAAAAATAAGTACCTACCTATTTGTTACACATACTTTTATTTTATATTGTAATCATATCATATTTGTTATGTTTGCGTGTACTACACAGGTACGTAAAAAATCCTCTATATGGGCCTTAGCGGTTTATTGCTTTTAATAATTAAATCGTTTTGCCGCCGAAATTTTGATTTTTTCATTGCAATAATTAATTATTCGTATTCCATTCTGTTAAAATGATTAGTAAAACAAACATTTTTTTTCTTTACAGGTAGGTAACTGATACGAAACATGGCTTAATCTAAAAAGAAATGTCGACAGTACTGTGTTGAATATTTAAAATTTGGCAATGACTCTATGAAACCATCTAAGCTCAAAAATCTAAGAAGGTGTCATCCTGATAAAATAGAAAATATTTGAAACATTGAAGGAAAAATATAAAAGGAGACCCACCGTGCACAGTATGTACGCTTTAATGTCTCAAAGTAACGATGCTGGCTTGCGGGCATCTTACAATATCTCATTGCTTGTAGTGAAATCTGGAAAACCGCACACCATCGGAGAACAATTAATTTTACCCGAATTTGAGGTTTTAAAAACTATTGTGCACAAATCTCCATTTGACGTAATTAAAATAATTCCTTTGAGTAACAACACTGGACAAAGACGTATTGATGAAATGAGCTCTGACATTGAAAGCTCCTTGTGCAATTATCTGCGAACAACTAATATTTCTATTCAACTGGATGAGTCAACTTTACTTGGTAATGAAACATTATTGTCATACGTTCGATGAGTTATGGACGAAGATATCCATGAAGAGCTGCTATTCGCAAAAACTTTGAAGACGGACATTAAAGGCGAATCAATATTTAATGAGTGATTTTTTAAAAGAAAAATTGATTCCATTTACAAACATTATTTTGGTGGCAGCAGATGGAGCTCCTGCCATGTTCGGGCGATATCGTGGATTTATAAGCCATCAAGAACTATGCCAGGAGTAACCGCAATTCACTGTGTCATCCACTGACAACACCTGGTAGCGAAAATTTTGAGTGATAGATTGCACCAATCGTTTCAATTTGTGATTAAATCAGCTAACAAAATAAGAGCAATGCGTTCAATACCCGTTTATTTGCAAAATTATGCGACGAAAATGATGAAGACTTCCAACGATTGCTATTACATACTGAAGTACGATGGTTGTCGAAAGATGTATGTTTAGGAGGATTTTACTCACTTTTTGAATTTGTTCGGACGCTACGTTATCGGCCATCCGAATAGCCAAAATTTCCTCGAGAGGCCGCCAGGAATTCCCCGAGTGCGAGAAATTAATTCTTCAAAAAAACGGAACGTATTCGACTCAGAAATGAACGGCGTGAGTTTTTCTAATCGATCGATGGAAGAGTCCCCGATCGATCGAGTGCATGGAACTAATCTCCGCGAATAATAAATTGTGTATGAACTATAACCTGTTTTCGGCCCGTCGAACAGTCCCCGTGTTCGCGTGTGTATTCCTCTTCCACCACCCGGCATTCAGGTTTATCGCCCAAAATTCGTCGGTCGCCGTTCATCAACCCGGATCGCCATTTTGGAACGGAAATCGCCCTCGCCGCCCCCGGACGAAGCAGTCCGGCGGACCAACGTCTTTACCTTCACCCAGTGAGCCGTATGAAAAGGTAGAGTGACTTTAAATATAATTGCGCCGCGCGTGATAAAGGTTATTTTCACCGTGAATTTTCTTTTGGAACAATCTTGTTTTGTTGTTCTTCGATATTAGGGGCTAACGCCCTAATATTTTTGGTGCCAAAAACCAGGGACCCTTAGATATTTTTCGCCTCCGCTCACCGTTTTTATCAATCGATAAATCGATTAATACATTGATAAATTATTTAAGAAATTAATTTATCGTTTTTTTGTATAAGTATTGAATCATAAATTGATCAATACATTTACGAACAATATTCTTTTCGCCTCTGCTCGTCGTTCAATTAGTAAATTAACTCGCCGAGTTAAATAATATCATCGAACTTATTTAACGCCGGATAATTTCGTGAATTAAATAATAATTTGTTCACGAAAATAAATCACCGTTTGTTTTGATTAGATTCAGTGGCCCAATAATTGACAGATTAAATCGCCAGTATTATACAGGGCTGACAAAAAACCCGGTATACAGGGTGTTCCGGAAAAATCCCGGAAATCTTCGCTGTTCCATTCGTCTTCACCCGGCATTATACCGGGTTGTCGAAGAAACCGCTCGTATACAGGGTGTGCGAGAAAATTCTGAGAATTTCTGAGTTTTTGGTTGCTGTTCGCCGCATCATACAGGGTTATCGAAAAGCATCTCGTATACAATCGCCGACTGACAATTTTTTATCTATTCGCCAGTCAATTAATAAATTGATTGCTGAAATTCGCCAATAAATGAATAAGTTAATTGCGTTGCCAATTGATTAAAACAGAAATTCGCCGCCTTTGGTTTAATTAAGCCGGGAAATTCGAAAGGCAACTTACATACGAAATTAATTCGACATCGACATGGCAGCAAAAGCTAAGCAGCAGCTCGAAGCCGCAATAGCTAAACGCGCAAACATATTCGCCAGTGGCTCGCATATTTTGGACAAAACCCGTCCGCTTACCGCCGCGGACGTCGCCGCCCTACCGGTTTTGGAAGCGCAGATCCGCCGGTACGAAGAGAAGTTCGAGCAGATCCAGGACCTGATCAGCGACCTGAACAGCCAACTTCCGCCGGAGGATCAAGCAGCCATCACGCCGTCCGAGCTCGCCTTCGGCGACGTTGTGTGCGACATTCGGTCGAGGTGCGCTGCACTGCATCAGCTGGCCATTCCGCCTTCCAGCGCGCGCCAGTCCAGCGCTCCGTCGATGCTGCCCCGCATCACCTTGCCATCATTCAACGGGACCTTGGAGGACTGGCCTGCATTTATCGCCTTGTTCGAGTCGCTAGTACACGAAGACGCTTCTGTCCCCGATGCCCAGAAGTTACAATACCTCAAGTCTTCTCTACAAGGCCCTATCCACCATTGCCGACCTCGACATGCGGGCTGAGAACTAACCGCTCGCCTATCAAGCACTAAGGGCCCGCTACCACAATCCTCGGCGGCTTGCGGCCATGTACCTCGGCAACATCTTGGGATTCTCACCCATCACCTCAGCTTCCGCCTCTCAGCTGCACCGGTTCCTGGACGTGCACCAGACCGCCGTGAGCGCGCTCCGCGCGTTGCCCTTGAGGGATCTATCTGATTTTCTACTGCTGTCCCTCGCATTGAGTAATCTGGACGGCCCAACGAGGACCGCGTTTGAGCAGCAACTCGCCCCAAATCACATCCCCACCTATCAGCAGCTGTTGAAATTTATCTCCCACCGAGTGAGGATCGCTGAGCTACAGATTGCAACATCGCGACCCCCCGTAGCTACTCGCCATCAATCGCCATCAATCGCCGTCGAGACCTCGATCACCTGCTCGCCCATCATCTCGATTTTCGCCTCCTGCAGCTTCTCGCCGTGGTTCGAGCCAGTCGCCAACCAGGTCTGCTATTCTCCATCAGCGACCTAACGAGCAGAAGTGCCAATTTTGCGCCGACCCGCATCACACAATCCGACATCCGACAGTACATCCGGTTCAAACATCTGTGTGCCATCGATCGACGTTCTGCGGTAGCGGGTCGTCGCCTCTGCTGGAACTGCCTTAGTGCCTTCCACATCACCGCCCACTGCCGGTCTACTGGCCACTGTCACATCTGTCATGATGCTCACCATACGCTGTTGCACGTGGCTTATCCGTCTTCTACTCGACGTCTCTCCTCCACGCCGCCACAGCAGGGCGTCCGTTCAGAGCAGCAGCCTCAGCATCCTAGGGCTCGCCCCCCTGCAGCGTCTGCATCCACGTCCCGATGGCTAGAGGGCAATCCACAAGGACTTGAAGGCCGTCGCTCCTCACCTCCTGCACTCAGACACCCTCGCCGTCGATCGAAATCCTCGCAGTCGTCGGCATCGTCAGCTTCGCAATGACTATCTTCGCCTCCGGCCTCCCAGCTCCCTTCCTCAACGTGCCGTGTATCTCCCCGAGGTGTACTTCTCGCCACTGCTCGAGTAATTGCCTTCGACGTCACCGGCCACACCGGTGCATTGCTGGACTCCGGTAGCAGTTCCAGCTTCATGAGCACCGAGTGTGCCGGATATATACGCCTGCCCCCCACGGCCGTGCATCGACCCCTTAGCGGTCTGGGAAATGTCACTTTACCCGCTGCTCGTCACACTGTCAGCACCACCATCAAGCACGACGGTGATCCTCCACGCCTGCATATGACGTTCTTCATAATAAACCATATCACAGCTCGCACTCCCCCACAGCCATTGCCTACTGAGGAATGGCCTCACCTTCGCCACCTGAATCTTGCTGACCCGGACTTCCATCGCCCACTCCATGTCGATCTACTACTCGGGGCGGACGTCTATCCGCTACTGCACCGACCCGGTCACATGGATTCTCGTCGCCAATCGCCGAGTGCCAGTGAAAGTTGTCACCTACGCCCGCGACGATCTACGGCAACCGGCTAGGGTTCATTCAGCGGGGCTGGGTTCGCAGGTTACTCACGGTAATTCAACCACACCCTGGGCGCCAGTCACTCTTAGTAACAGAATTTGGGGAAGTTAACTGTTAAGTTGCGATCGGGTAGCAAATAAAGGACTGCACACAACTTTACAAATAACTATATTGCTTACTACGGCGAGGTTCCTCCCGGTATTTACTTCTTACAAAAAAACAACCAATTACCAAAGGCGGATTAATAAATTAGGGGACGGAATTATCGCGGTTGGAAACGTTAGCGCATCGAATAACCAAAACAAAACAATGGTAATGACTAGCTGAGGGCTACTCTCGGTAGTTACCAATTTAAACAAACAAATAACAAATGCCGATTAATAATGGAGGAGTCGGAATATTCGCCAAAGGGAATACTAGCGCAATGAATAAACAAATCAAGAACAGCCACGGAATTACAATTTCAAGGCGGGCGTTAGCGATTGCCTGTTCTATTCGATTACATGTTACCCCCTATTTGCACGAGCCTGCGCCTCCCTCGACCAGGACGGACTACTGCACCGCTCCGAGTCGATCGTGTGGCACCCCTCCGGAGCAGCTTGCGGCACCGCCGGGTCGGTGTAATGGGCACCCCTCTGTAGCGGCTTACGACCCCTCCCTTCGTCGGTAGGGCGGCCTCCGGTTTGGTAGGCGGCGAGGGTGGCTTAGCTGTCGCCCGCTACTCCTTGAGCGCCCGTCCCGGGTCCTGGCTGGGAAACTCGGGATCTTCACGGTGCAGCGTTAATTGTCCTGTCCTGGCGGGTAACGGGGGGGGGGGGCTAGGCGGTCCGAAAATTCCAGTCCGGGAGGTCTAAAACAAAACTAGGCAATATTTTCTCCACCATAACGCACAAAAAAAAACCTATGTGGCTACTCGTACAACTTGACGGCTGGCTAAATCACAATGTTCAAATCACTACGCCAAGCGCATCGGGAATCGATGGGAATTATCAAGTCGACAAACTACTCACCGAGAATCCCATCACCAACGGTTTACGGTTACGACCTCGTGGCCTATCGCCACGTGGTTATTCTAATGGGAAGGGACGAACAAACAAATTCGGAACCCCGACAATCACTAACTACTAACCCTTACCACAACTACCCCCGCTCGGGAAATACACTTAACACGGGACATTCACTAACACGGAACACATTTACGTGGCGACGGATGCGCGTCCCAAAAAAAAACTCCCCGACGGAAAATATTCTCGCCAACCTTAACTAACAAAGTCGCGGACTAATGAATCCCACCGACAAATTATCATTCCACTCGGGAAATCCACCAAACGGTATTACGGCAATAACGGGAATAACAATAATCATTAACACTTGCAAATCGATCAGCGAAAATCTCTCCGGTACGCGCTCGCCGCCACGCTCACTCTCTCTCCTCGAAAAACACCTCTCTCGACCTCACCAACGCTCCGTGCTCGCCGCAGCCTCGGTATAAAAAACCTCTTCCAGAAATCGCGGCTTATTTAAAAAGCGCAAACGGCACGGCAATAGTGGACGGAATATTTCACACTAAATTACGGGCTCGGTGATCCGGCACTGACGTGCACGTTACAAAGTACCCTCGGCTGGATTCTGCTCGGACCTTACGGATATCCGCCCCCGGCTCGCCAAGTCCGGTTCCATCCTTCGGTAATCGATAACGAAAGGACATCATCGCTCCCCTATCCGATCTCCGCCGGAGATGTACAAGATGGTATGACAGTATCAGAAATGCCCGAAGACACCCGCATTGTGAGGTACCCTGCCTCGTCTTCGCTGACCCTCATGCCAGAGTCAGGTTCTCCTTCCAAATCCTGCTTCTCGTCGCTGATGATGATGACCGAGTCACCACTTGTCCTGTCTGCCCCCGATAACCACGTCGCCCTCGCCGAAGCTGTCTCTCGCCTTTGGGAGCTGGATCAAGTGACCTGCCAGCCCCGACTATCCTCTGCTGAACAGCAATGTGAGGACATCTTCATAGCCACCACGACACGTAATAGCTCGGGCAGGTATTGTGTCGCGCTTCCAATGACAGATGCGCATCTAGGTCAATCCTACAATCGCCTCGAAGCCCGGCTGCACCGAGATCCGGCACTTCATGAAACGTATCACGACTTCATGCAGGATTACCTCACTAGTCACCATATGGAACCGGTGCCTTTGGAGGAACGAGCAGCATCGGTCGCGTACTACATCCTGCATCACCCGGTTCATCGCCCTGACGACCCACCATCCAAAATACGTGTCGTATTTAATGCCTCGTGTCGTACCTCTTCCGGAAAATCCCTTAATGATATTCTGCTAATCGGCCCGAAGTTACAAGCAAATATTTCTTCGCTCCTCACTCGCTTCCGCATTGCTAAGTGTGTGTTCACTGCTGACATCCGCCAGATGTATCGCCAGATTTTGGTTCAGACTGACCACTGTGACCTTCAGCGCATCCTATGGCGGTTCTCCCCAGAAGAGCCTGTCGCCACTTATCGCCTCAAGACCGTCACCTACGGCGTCTCCTCCGTACCGTACCTTGCTCTTCGGACTCTTCAGCAACTTGCCATCGACGAGTGTCCCCGCTATCCAGCAGCCGCCAAGGTGCTCGAATCTGATGTTTATGTCGATGACATTCTCACCGGTTGTGATACTGAGGACGAAGCTATTAAGCTTTGTCAAGAGCTGATCGATCTTCTCATGGCGGGCGGGTTCGAACTTCGCAAGTGGCTGGCCAACTCGCCCACTCTTCTTGAAGGTATTCCGGAGGAGCATTGTCGTCTTCCCGCCTCAGCAGACGCCTTCCCCTTGGACCGAGATCCGGTGGTCAAGGTGCTTGGTCTCAAATGGGATCCCAACAGCGACAATTTCGCCTATTCCGTCCGAGTCTCCTCAGAACGCTGCACGAAACGTTCTATGTTGTCGCAAACCGCGCGGATTTTTGATCCTCCGGGGTGGCTGGGTCCAGTGGTATTCCGAGCTAAGCTGTTTATTCAACGCCTCTGGCTATTGAAGCTAGATTGAGATGAGGTTCCGCCGGAAGAAGTGACCCAGATATGGCAGCAATTCCAATCCCAGCTCCCGCTGCTGGAAGACATTTCTATTCCTCGCCATCTTCCGGAATGCAAAATTTCTAAGGACATCAGCATTGCCGGATTCTGTGACGCCTCTGAACTGGGATTCGCTGCCGTCGTCTATCTTCGGGTCGCCACCCACCATGGCTCGCCCTTTATCGCCCTTCTCGCTTCCAAATCTCGCGTTGCTTCTCTGAAGAAAGTCAACATTCCTCGCCTCGAGCTCTGCAGTGCCCATCTCCTCGCCAAGTTAATGCGTTCCCTGCTCGATCAACTTTCCAGCCTCAGCATTCAACGCGTCTTTGCCTTTAGTGACTCCACCGTCGCTCTTTCTTTGATTGCCGTAGAATCTCATCGTTGGAATCCAAGAGACTCTACCTTCCTCTCGGTGGCATCACGTCGCGTCCGAGGACAATCCGGCTGACTGTGCATCGCGGGGATTGTTCCCTAGCGAATTACGAGATCATCCCTTATGGTGGACGGGACCTAGGTGGCTGCAAGACCACGTTGATCAGTGGCCAATTAGCACACTCGCTAACGTGTCTGCACCGGAGGTTGTGGAGGAAGAACGAGCACTCCCCATCCAGAGCTTACTTGCGACACCCACGCCTCTGGGATTGGAGTGTCGTTTCTCCACCCTCACCCGCCTACAGCGTGTAGTCGCTTATTGTCGCCGATTTGCTGCCAATGCGAAGACAACATCCAAAAATCGCCAGCATGGGCCTTTGACTAGCCAAGAGCTCCGTGCCGCCTTGCACTCCGTACTGCTCCAAGTGCAGCTTACTTCACTAGCTGCCGAGCGCACCGAAGCGGCGAATCCTAACACCCGTTCTCGCCTGGTACGCCGCCTCGCTCTTTTCCTCGACAAGGACGGAATCCTATGCGTGGGTGGTCGCCTTTCCGCCTCTAACCTCGCCTATGATCATCGACATCCAGCATTGCTGCCCAAGGTGCACCCCTTCACGGACCTTGTCATCGATGATGCTCATGTGCGCAATCTCCACTCAGGCGCCATGGCTACTCATGCCCTCCACCGCCAGTCATTCTGGATACTCGATGGACGGAATGTTACCCGACGTCGAATCGCCCGTTGCAACCGATGTTTCAGCTGCAAGCCTCGTCCTGTCATTCAGCCGATGGGCGCTCTACCATCCGATCGTATTAGCGCCTCCGCACCATTTCTCCGTGTTGGCATTGATTATGCCGGACCATTCAACATCACCACCGGACGCATTCGAGGGGCCCGCGTCACGAAGGCCTACATCTGTGCCTTCGTCTGTTTCACCACCAAAGCTGTGCATCTGGAACTCGCCTCTGATCTCACCACCGCCTGTTTTCTTGCCGCCTACCGCCGATTTGCCGCCCGTCGAGGTCACAGCACCGTTATCTTTAGCGACAATGGCACTAACTTCGTCGGCGCTCACCGGGAACTCACCGAATTATCCCGGTTCCTCGCTTCTCCGAAGCACCAAACTACCATCGTCGCCAGCGCTGCCTCTGTGGGTACGGACTGGCGGTTCATCCCACCTTCTGCCCCTCACTTCGGTGGGCTATGGGAAGCTGCGGTAAAATCCACTAAGCACCATCTTCGCCGAGTCGTCGGGACACAGTTACTCTCCTACGAAGAATTCGCCACCGTTCTCACCCAAATTGAAGCGGTACTCAATTCCCGGCCACTCTGTCCATTATCTTCTGATCCGTGCGATTTTAGCGCCCTCACGCCAGGCCATTTTCTCATCCAGCGACCTCTTAACGCTGCGCCGGTCGCTGATCTTCCGCACATGCCTGGCAACCGTTCCGCCCGCTGGCAATTAGTTCAACGTATTCGAAATGATTTCTGGAAGTGCTGGAAAACAGAGTACCTACACACTTTGCAGCAGCGCTCCAAGTGTCTATCTCCAGAATCCGCCATCGCATCAGGAACCCTCGTCCTCATCAAGGAGGACAACGTGCCGCCATTACACTGGCCTCTGGGTCGAATCTCCCGCACGTTTCCCGGACGAGATGGAATTGTTCGGGTCGCAGAGGTCCACACTGCCTCGGGTGTCTACACGCGTCCACTCGTGAAACTTTGTCCTCTATCGTCACAATGATGACCGCCAGCAGTCATGGCGGGCGGGATGTTCGGACGCTACGTTATCGGCCATCCGAATAGCCAAAATTTCCTCGAGAGGCCGCCAGGAATTCCCCGAGTGCGAGAAATTAATTCTTCAAAAAAACGGAACGTATTCGACTCAAAAATGAACGGCGTGAGTTTTTGTAATCGATCGATGGAAGAGTCCCCGATCGATCGAGTGCATGGAACTAATCTCCGTGAATAATAAATTGTGTATGAACTATAACCTGTTTTCGGCCCGTCAAACAGTCCCCGTGTTCGCGTGTGTATTCCTCTTCCACCACCCGGCGTTCAGGTTTATCGCCCAAAATTCGTCGGTCGCCGTTCATCAACCCGGATCGCCATTTTGGAACGGAAATCGCCCTCGCCGCCCCCGGACGAAGCAGTCCGGCGGACCAACGTCTTTACCTTCACCCAGTGAGCCGCATGAAAAGGTAGAGTGACTTTAAATATAATTGCGCCCCGCGTGATAAAGGTTATTTTCACCGTGAATTTTCTTTTGGAACAATCTTGTTTTGTTGTTCTTCGATATTAGGGGCTAACGCCCTAATAGAATTAGTTTTAGAGTTTTTGGAAAGTAAAGATCTAGATATAAAAGAAAATCTGATCAAATTATTTGTGCCGGATTTATTCAAAAAAATTAATGACGTTAACTTGCAGTTACAAGGGGACAGCCTTAATTTAATAAAAACAAAAGGTGTAATTTTGCTGTCAATCCATCAAGTACATCCCTTCCTTTCAAATTATGATTTTTTTTTTAAATTGTTGATATGCATTGTTCAAGTTACGGTAAGTTATTAATGTTTAATTTTAATTCTATTAAGTCTGTAATCATATTATTTTAATAAATAGAACAGAAGAAAATGTACTATTTTTATTTTTATTAAATTTCCATAGTTAGATCTAATCCTCACATTTGGGAATATAGTAGAAATGTAGCAGTAGTGGGTCCACCGAAACCAGTGAAATTTTGAAAGTGGACTATGGGAAAAAAAGTTTGGGAACCTCTGCTTTTGTTGATAGTTTTCTCCGGCCGCTTTAGTGAGTTATTAGTTTTTCGCTCACTACAAAGTTCATCCGAGTTTGTTTTGTGTGAGTGGCAGTTAAAATACCCGTATTGCTTCGTGTCAACTCTCTTCATTGTTTTTTTCTCTTTAATTTTTATCTTGTTTAGTAGGGGCGTTTCTCCGTCGTAAATCTGTTATTTATTTTGTTATTGTTATCCCTTTCTCGTTATTGCAATCGAATTTTAGTGACATTTAATCACTACGTCTTTTAACAATAATTATTTCTATTTTTTGCAAATACCCAGAGTGTGACCTGTATTGAGGTAAGTAAAATTATCATATCAAGTAACCTAAATCTATATAATTTAAATTAACTTTAAAACAATATACGGACACGCGGCAATCATGTCAAAAAACGTTGTAGGCAACATCGCATGACACCTTTATGAATATAACCTCAAAACAAAATGACTTACAATTAGTGCGTAGCAGAATCATGCCAACAGCATGAGTTAGTATTCGGTATTCCTTGAAACTTTACGAGATTGTATTATTGTAATTGTTTAGCTTCAACTGATCTGACACACTGCACAACATGTCTAGCAGTATAAATCCGGTACTTTGTATAAAAAAATAATTGTGAGGAAAATAATAGTAAAAAGTCGTCACGTACCTAAATTTGTAGGGCAAAATGTTAAATATCCCAAGTGTGGACTTTGAGAGAATTTTAACAGTTTCCCTAACTCTTCAGCGGCCACCATTAACCTCTTGTAGACTTCTTTCAAATCACCACCGCTTTGCATAGAAATCAGACGAAGGTGATCTTCCTCACAAACCCAAACCAAGAATGTTTTTTTAGGATTATAAAAAATACCTCGACCTTTAGGCCAAAACCTGCTTGCATTAGCTGCTTGCAGAAATCTATCACCTTCTTTAAATAGGAAGTGATCATCTATTAACTTTTCCTGTTCTACTTTCGTCATTAGTTTTAACGGATAAAACGTACCCTGCAATTCTCCTTGGAGACTGTTTAATGCGACTTTTGCCTTCTGTTCCAAATCAAGATAATGCTGTTCTGTCATGCATGGATTGAAAGGAAAACCTTCAATATTACGGCCACACCTGACTCTTGTGCTTACGATGTACGTACCGTCCGGATCTAAATTTTGTAGTTCATTGGGATTTCCCCAATTACTTTTTGGGTGTTGTGACGATTTCTTAAATCCATGGTAGTCTTGAATTATGGGGTCAAAAAGTTCATTAAAAACAGCATACGAATCTTGATCTGATGCATAGACGCCTATGCCGGAATCCAAATTCTGCACTCCTAAAATGTTATTACAAAGTAAATATCAAATATAGTGAATGTTTTTGAAGTTTTGTACACTATGTGCCCCAAACCATTCGCCTTTAAAACCAGAGTAATGGCAAAATAAAGATTTTAGAAATAATTGATTTATAGTATCTTCATCTATTATGTTCATTTTATGCTAAACATTTATTGATAATTATTGGGATCATAATAGTACTATACAGCGTGTCCCACGAGGTAGTAGACAGTCGATATCTCGAAAACGGTTAGTGGTACGAACATAAAATTTGGTATACTCCGTCTACTGATAGATTAGACTTTTTGACATCTTGAGTGGTAGAAATCCCACTAGGTTGCCGAACAACTCTTTCCACAAAAAGTAGTACTTGCGAAACTTAATTTATTAAGAAAATCGCACTCTAGAATCTTACCGCGTAGGTGTGTAAAATCAAGAACAATAAGAATAACAAACTGTTAATAATGTGGCGACGATGCGTATGAATATATTGGAAGTATACCGCTACCAACCTAAATTGCTGCAAAATTACATTTTTCTTATAGCCGTGTTGGTACTTTTCATTTTTAAATATTTGTCATTAAAGATGTCAAAATAGTCTAATCTATGAGTAAATGGTTTGAAATGATGCCCCTTTCTGAATACAATACAGATTTAATTTCTGATTCTCCATTTCCGGAAAAATGACACCAACTTTACAATTTCAAGTGGGACACCCTATATATTTATGGATTTTTTGAAAGGTGATTGAAAGACAAATTCAGCGATACCATATTATTTTTATATTATTGCTAGAGGAACAGAAAACCATTATATATAAAAACTACGAACAAAGATAACAAACCAGTTATTAACAGTTGTAAGTTAAGGAACAGGCTGTAAGATGTAAAATTTACCTTTACATTTCTATTATTTTATTTGTAATGGCTTTCCGTGAATGAATAAAAAATAAAATATTTAAATTGATTGCCAGATTTGAAAACAAAATTCAAGTCTTGACTTAAAGTTTCTTGTACAAGTTGCTCCCATCATATCTGCTAATGCCATTAGATTCTGCAAGTCTTCTAAATCTATACATGGTGCGGTATACAGCTTGTCTACTTTTATTATGTGCTATGTGAAAATCGATCGGCAATGTTCGCGCGAGCCATCTAACAATAAGTTGGAAAAGAGGATCGAAGATCGTCACGCGCATCGCGCAAACAGTAACATCTTCGCAGCGAGCACTAGCACAAATCATAACATCCCACTCTTCATGTTTAATCCATAATCCATATGTAATAAAATTATTTAAAGCATTACTATTGATGGAATTGGTCGATCTTCAAATGCAGCAATATATAAATTTATAATATTTTGCTGGAAATGACCGGCAAAGTACCATTTAACAATTTGAATACTTTTTCTTGCAAATTTAAATCCATAATTGCAAGTACAGACTATTATTAAACTATGCATGAAGTAACACTTCTGTTTGTTAGAAAATTCTCTACTCAAATAAACTGGTCTTCGGCAGTCGGTCGCGTATCATATCAGTCTAATGGTGTTATTCTGAACAACTGTTATTAACATCGATGTTATTAACATTGCAATGTTATGTGAAATTGAACAGTGCTGTTAAAAACTGTATTCTGAACAACTCGACGTACATAAATTGACAACAGTGCAACGTCTACAGAGCGACCAACTTCGCGTATATTATAATAGATGATTAATAACATGTTTTTGAGGATATTTTTAGAAATAAAATGAGTGTTTGATAAAGCATGTTTATGAATATTGGAATATTACTATCCATTTGAGTTTTTTGTTAACGAAAAACACAAACCACGAAATGACCAATCTCGTAACGTCGACTGTTTTGACAAGTGTTGTTTGACATAGAAAATGTTAATATACATCGATGTCAGTTGGAAGTCATTGTGTACAGAATCGTATTTTCATAACATCTGTGAATGTTAGCAAATAACATCGGTGTTAACGCTGACATTTTTGTTCAGAATATCACCATAAATTTAGAACAGACTCTCTCCACCGCAGTTACGGAGAGCACCGATGATTTCCTATAGCTCTGTATGAAAGTGGACAAGCTGTATACGATATTCTTTAAAATATCCCCAAAGAAAAAATCCAAAGGTGTAATATCTAGGGATCACGCTGGATAACGTATCATCCGATCCAGCGTCCTTGTCGGGAATAGTGAGGAGCTGCACCATCCTGTTATCACCCATATCATTGCTCTCTCATTTAGAACTGGCTTTTACGCTTTCCGGAAAATCTGCGTAATTTTTCTCATTTCTATCTTGACAAAGGTACTATTGTTCCACATTTGACAATTCGGATACCTAACTCAAGAATGTGTACTATTTTTGCGGCATTCTCCATAGATACGGAGCATATTGACACACTTGTTATACGCAAAAATGGGACGCATTATTTATACTTAATCAGAATATGTTCTCAACTTCACTTCGAACATTTAATACGAATAAATTTTTTGTTTGACGGATTGTTTTGTTAATCCATGTCACCGCGATTATTTATTATAATTATTACTCCAATAATACTCCCTTAATTTACAATAAAACTGTCTAACAATATGGTATCACTGAAGTTGTCTTCGAATCACCTTTACAAAAATCCGTAAACATGTAAATTTGTAAATTTGAAATTGTGAATTTGAAAAAGAAACATAAATATAATTAACTATAAAAAGCAATAATACATACAGACTATACCGCGGTCAGCCATGGAATGTCGTATCCATGGTAACGGGTCAATAAAAATTGTGCAAAGTGATGTTTAGATAGTTGTTGTGAATACTTTGCTGCGTGTTGCTATAGGCAACGCGCGGCAAAGTACTTTGTCGCTCGCTCCTCCGGAAACGTCTACTTTGCGTTGACAAACGCAAGCGCAAACGCCTTCTTTTTATATCGGTCGTAGAAAAAGATAAAACCGTGGTCCGTAAGTCATTTCATAATTCCTAACTGCAGCAGTATTTTTGATTTTGTGTTCGTTTTGCATATTTGTTCGATTTTACAAACTGTAGATTACATTTTTAGCCGTAACATAAACACGTAGTGATGAACATTTCTTAGTGATATATAAAAAAAACCGTTCCTTTTAGAAGTTTTAAAACAATCAGCGGAATCGCTTGGCATTATACAGGTAAACGTCTAAATTCTCAGGCGCGGAATATTGAGGTCAATCTAATGGCCTCTTTTGCAGCAGAAAAGGAAAACAACAGTCTCTTAATTTCGCTGAATGCTGTTCAAGAGGTAACTACTTTCTTTGTCGTCTAATTCCTTGGCTGTTAACATTACATCTTTTGATAGAGAGTTGCAGATTCTTTAAAAATAAGTTTACGGGCTGTCTCCATTATTATAATTTCGAGTGAGAGAAATCAGTCGCTTTCTAACCTTAGGAAATCTACATTCCGGAAGAAATCAAAAACTCAAGTCTTAGACGAGGGTGCCAAAATGGCAGTTCGTAATATGTTGTACAATGTATATGCAACAAGTAAGTAAATTATTGTAGGTGATTTGCTAAATCGAGTAATTTTATAATCAAAATACCATTTATGTGTCTGTTTGGACGATGATTACTTTAAATATACGAAATTCGGCACTGGAATAAATCGACAAAATGTATTATATGGTATAATTATACCATTATAAATAAATTGTTACGCGCTTGCCTAATACGAATGATAATTTCTGTTTAGACAATATTAAGCAGATATTGTTTAATTTTAGGAAAACATGTAACGATTAGATTACTAAAAAAAAACTGTGTCAAGAAATGGTTTTGAATTTCAGTAATGGTTCGCCACGAACGTTGCGTTTCGATCTAGGATTTAAATTTAAGAAGGACGAGAACCGAAGGGCTTTGATGGAGACACCCCTAATAGCATCTGAGAGCATAGTTTTTAGGATTATACATGGAAAATAGATGTTCATAGATGAAACATGGATTTCTTCAAAAGGAAGTCGTAGGAAGTTGTGGCAAAACGTTTCATTATTCTCCATGCTGGATTTCATAGGTGATTTCAAAGAAAATGCAAGTTTAGTTTATGTAACAAAATCGAAATTATTAGATTATGGAGATATGAGATATGAATGCAGAATTATTGACCAAGTGGGTTGAAAATAAGCTAATACCAAATTTACAAAAGCCTTCGTTAATTATTATGGATAATGCATCATACCACGGCGTAGAAGTGGAAAGGCCAACTTCTGCATGGAATAAAGCGTAGATAGCTGAATGGTTAGATAATAATAATATTGGTTATTATAAGAAATCGATTTTTAAAGTAGAACTGCTAAACTTAGCAAAGTTTCACAAAAAAACGAATGAATATAAAATAGACCAACTGTTGCGAGAACATGGACATGTTTTAAGATTGACCCTTACTATTGTCACTCTAACGCCATAGAAATGATCTGGATAGATGCAAAATTATGTTACACGTGGAAGAAGACGGCACCGAGGATGAGAAAGTGGTAAGAATATAGAATAAAGCATTACAGTAATGCACGCCAGAAGTGTGGCTGCAAATGTTTGTCATACCGAAAAAATAATTAAGGATCGAGACAATAGCTATTTGTTTAACAAGGCAATAAAGTGGCAGATTTACTGGCGTAGCTGGTGTTTCACCGCCGTGCGATTGCGAGCTGTGAATCCAGCCGAGTCAGGAAATCTGCTTTATTGCCGTGTTAAACAAATATTTTTTTTTGCGAATTGTTCAGGAGAAATTAATAATAACTTGCAATGCAATGATTTTCAATATGTTTAATTCTATCAACATATCGAAGGTAGCTTTGTACAAATTTCGTAGGTACCCAAGTAAAACAAAAATTTACATTTATAATAGACATTGTGGTGTCCGCATTTTGACGGTGTGTGTGTGGTGTAATCATTTATAATCGTAATGATCATGATTTCGTAAGTGACATGCAATGAATATTTAAATCTGACGGACCGTATAATTATTTCGAGTAAAACTCAATACATTTTTTACTGATATGGTTGATGGTAGAAGCCAGTACTTTATGATACATTTTGATTCGGGAATTCAGGAACTTTTCTATAAAATGCACTTTGTTGGTATCACACACATTTCTTTACTATTAAAATATTAAAGTCATATTATTATATGTTATTAAAACTTCGGGGAACCTGTATTTGGCCTTTTTGACACGGGAAATTCGAAGCCAACTCTCAATTATGCTAAAAATACATTGTAATGTCAAAAAATTTCGGAGCGGCTTCTATTGGCCGACGCAGCGTTTCATCTGATTGGCGAAAAACCATGACGTAATCTCACCTGATTGGCTCATTACTTTTACAACCTAGGCATAAATAAGCATGTTTAAAGCCTAGTCCGCAAAAGTGATATTTCACGTCATAGAAGCATTCCGAAAAATCTTTCATTTCATATGAATCCGCGAAAAAGTAATAAAGGATATTTTTGAAATTTTTATTTATGTGTGGCAGTGATACTGATTTCAGTTCAAGTTTTTGATTTGTTAAACAAACAGTTTTTTTCACGAATGCTGGCGTTCACGTCATCAATTCCAAAGTCCCGAATCAATCCGTTTAAGGTCACAATAATGCGCATTAGCGTAACATTAAATAGGATGGGTTTTTTTTACTGAATCCTACATTAAAATATGCCCAAGATTTTTGTCTGGTATTCCAACACCTAATCAAACTCTTGCGAATGAATCATGCCGATTAATACGTTATTGGAAGGCACTAAATGATATTTTAAATGTACATTGAGCGTTTTGCAGGGCCGGATGATACTGATGTTTAAAACGTCAAAATTGTGAAACATAATGACAAAGTATACTTCAAATTCTAATAATCTTTACCGTCACTTTACTCAAAACTTAAGGGATTTCTAAAAAAAACTTATCCCTTATATTTATGTCGGCATTTTCTACAATTGTTATTAATATAAATTTGCTGTAAAATTTGCTATTATCGTTTTTCAATTATAAACCAACAATTTACATCATGCTGCATCCAAAGCTAAAAGGATATTTCCGTTATGTTTTTCCTTAGTGAAGTACTAGTTTACTTTTGGTACCATGTTCGGGCTTTTGTGGTTATTTTTATGAAACAACTATTTTTAACTTATTTACAGTAAACGAAACCAATACACAATACGAAAAACACTGCGAAAATATGAAAAATACCAAGAACTAATGAAACACTAACTTCCAAATTAAAGACAGGCAGTGCACGCTACTGATGGATGACTGACGGTTCTGGTGAGCAACGCGTCAAGGTAGACATGCGCTACAGCGACTTCTTTGTCTAAGCAACGCCACAAGTTTTCGAGAGGTGGGCACTGCTATCGGTACTTGTATCAACCGTCAGAAGACATACGTGTCTACTATTGACTACGATGATGCGCATTTAATAGTATAAAATGATAGAAAGCCGCTTGTCTTTGATATATACAGAAACTAATGATTCATGAAATAAACTACAGATATGTTTTTCTATATATTTTGTTTAAATAAAATATATCAATCGTTTATTTCCCTTTTTACACTTTCTTGGACGTAAATGCTATAACATCCTAGTTGAAAAATTTGGTCTGTATCGTCATGGATGCTATAGTATACCGGGTGTGGCACTTAAGACGCCTCGGACCATAGCTCCTTTACGATAAAAGCTATCGAAAAAAATCTAAGAACAAAGTGGTGCATAGTTACCGTCGCTATGTTTTAAAAATATTTCTAATCATCAGTGGCGTGCCGTACTCCAGTGGCGTACCAAACTTATGTTTTTTTAAATGGAATGCCCTATTTTTTATTGCAGATTTGGAAAGTGCTCGACGAGTACTTATTTTTTTATCTAACATGTTATACCCTTCACTTTAGCGGTTTCGCTGTTATAACCCCTTCTTTCAAAATTGCGCCCCATTTTTGAGATTTTTTTGTAGAGAAACTAATTGACGCCGGCGCCTAAATTTTGAATTGAGGTACAGGTTAAGACCTCGTATACCTTCACATAATTTTTTTTCGAGTAATTTATGGAAAAAAAATAATTTTTGATTGATCTTCGCATGTTGTCATTTTTTCCGAAAATTTCAAATGGCACCCCCCTAAAAAAATTACGGCGTTGTACAGCCAAAACTCTAAATTTTTCATTGGTGTAAAAAAAATTACACATTGCATAACAAAATTTCGGAGAAAAAAGGAATTTCATCGCAAATGTCGGGAAACGTTTTCCGTTCCCAAGTGTGCCATGAGAAAACAAAAGATTGGTAATTGTCAAAGTACCAAAACAAATACACAAATACGGTCAACATAATAGTATGTACCTATTTATTCAACATGATATGAAAAATGCAGATTAAGAAAATTTAACAACTTAAACTAAATGTTCGAAATGACGACCTTCCTGCTGGAGGCATAACCGCAACTTCTGGTGATATACCGCAGTTCATTATTTTCGGTAATAACTGCCTTCTTTCTAACTCTCCTTGGCCGTTTCACACTTCCCGTAGTAGTAAATCTCTCCAACACTTTTTGAAACGCACGTTCATTTGGATGTGCCCTGTGCGGATATCTCGCAGCGTACACTCGTGATGCCAAGAAACAATTCTTGTTACATTCTCCAAGAATAAATATCATGTCAACCATTTCCTCTTGAGTTCGGAACATTTTTAGAACGTTTATCAAAAATGACTTATGGCTGCTACTGGCGTCTAATAATTTACTTTGACAATTACCAATCTTTTGTTTTCTCATGGCACACTTGGGAACGGAAAACGTTTCCCGACATTTGCGATGAAATTCCTTTTTTCTCCGAAATTTTGTTATGCAATGTGTATTTTTTTTACACCAATGAAAAATTTAGAGTTTTGGCTGTACAACGCCGTAATTTTTTTAGGGGGGTGCCATTTGAAATTTTCGGAAAAAATGACAACATGCGAAGATCAATCAAAAATTATTTTTTTGCCATAAATTACCCGAAAAAAAATTATGTGAAGGTATACGAGGTCTTAACCTGTACCTCAATTCAAAATTTAGGCGCCGGCGTCAATTAGTTTCTCTATAAAAAAATCTCAAAAATGGGGCGCAATTTTGAAAGAAGGGGTTATAACAGCGAAACCGCTAAAGTGAAGGGTATAACATGTTAGATAAAAAAATAAGTACTCGTCGAGCACTTTCCAAATATGCAATAAAAAATAGGGCATTCCATTTAAAAAAACATAAGTTTGGTACGCCACTGGAGTACGGCACGCCACTGATGATTAGAAATATTTTTAAAACATAGCGACGGTAACTATGCACCACTTTGTTCTTAGATTTTTTTCGATAGCTTTTATCGTAAAGGAGCTATGGTCCGAGGCGTCTTAAGTGCCACACCCGGTATAATGGTTAAAATATAATATTTTTAGTACTCTTACAAATCTAATCAGATTTCGGATTTCACAACTATTTTAAAGAAAATATTTGTAGTTCATAAAAAAAAAATACTGTCAGCGCGAACTTATTAACATTACAATTACTATGCAATAATAACATTATAAGAGAAGACTTAGCTTTTAAATTATCTTATGTATGGTCACTTTTAGAGTATTTGGGGACCTCCGCTTATCTGCCCAGAGTTTATTCAAAACTCGCGAATGTAACACAACCGTAAATAATTTGTCTTTTAATTTCGAAGTGTAAGTATTTGTTTCGACTACGCCATTAGTGGTTCTTGTCACCGGAAATTAGTTATTAATAATTGTTTATGACAACATGCGAATCATATCACTTAACCTTTGGTTCCCGGTTTCGTTATCGTTCCCGGGATGTTGTGAAGCGGCCTCAAGAATCATTGTTCTCGTGCATATATTACAATTAAAATGCAATAGTTTAACTGCGACTAGTGATTTTGGCGACTGAAACCGTTTACTGGGTCGCTGGTATCTATCTACACAATTGTGGAGATCAAACTACAGGGTGAGCAACAATGTTTGCACACAAGTTTAATTTCCCGCCGAAAAATCAGAGGTATTTGATAGCTCCAAGTTCATGACAAGGAAAAATTAATGAAGAGTAGCTAGATTTGACACTTATTTATTCGGGCAACGTCGTGCATCGTATTTTGTCATTGTGTTCATTAATTCTTAGAATTTAGTTATTTTACCTTCTGTTTCATAGACATCAGTTCTTATCAGGATCACTTTGCGTAAATATTTGTTTTGTGGTTTGTGATTTGGTGTTTTTAAGGTTAGAAAATTATAAAATTTAAACATTAAATATTGTTCCCACATCATATTGTTCGACCTTTCATGCCTCATCAGTGTAATTAGTTGCTGATGGGGAAACGGAGATTACTATTGGAATATAAGTATTCCAAACACCGTTAAAGGTAGAAACGCCAAAGTGGCGGAATCTATTGTCTCAATGCTGACGGATTTGGTTCAGTACAGCATTCAGGCAATAGATTCCGCCATTTTGGCTTTTCTACCTTTATAAAATTTAAGTTTCAATTTAAATTTACAGAGTTTAAGTGAAATCGCCTTTGTTTACCATGGTGTTTGCCGCTTTGTGGCTTTATGAGGTAAATAATTGTATCTGTAAGTCAACTGGAAGACCGTCTATATTAGCAGAACAGGTTGTTGGCGACATACAACAACGACTTGAACAAAGTCCAACAAGATCTTTAAGAAAACTTTTAGCCCAAACAGGTATGTTCTTAATTTTAAGATGATTACAAATTTTAATGTATAATCCTTTTACAGGAGTATCGTATGGGAGTTGCAGAAGAGCCGCAAAAAAATTATCCATTTGCACTCGTATCGATATCGGTAGTTCAACAACTTCATCCACTTGATTTAAAAAAAAATGATTATTACAATTGGTTTAATCAGAATTTAAATGATAATGATATATTGGACAAGACCTTTTTACTGACGAGGCGTTTTAACTTGTCAGGATATGTGAACAGCCAAAACTGTCGTAAGTGGGCTGCAGAAAATCCTCATACTTTTATTGAAACTAATTTACATCCACAAATATTTGGTGTTTGGGTTACAATATCGGAACGTCGGATAATTGGCTCAATATCTTTCAACAAAACAATCAATGCGAAGCACTAACGAACACTAAGCCTGGATGAATTTTTGAAATTAAGCACTTGATGAACTGATAATGGGTTATTTTCAGCAAGATGGAGCCACTCTGCCACTGCGTTGGCGACAATGAATTACTTGAGGGAATTTTACGATGATCGCTTGGTAAGCGACGGATTATGGCCACCAAGTTCGTCTGACCTCATTTCGTGCGATTTCTATTTATTCGCGGCCTTAAAAAAATTAGGTTTTTAAATGATGCATACCCTAAACGAACTTTAAGCATCAATTGAAGAAGATATAAGGATCATAAGTACGGAGCAGCTTCAACATATATGCTAACTCCTTGTTTATTATTTTCAAATACACAAAACCTTGACTTACTTCAATTAACTTTGTATATTTGATTAAAATTGTAAAAATTAAATATTTAGTTATGATTAAATATTTCATTTATTTTGGGAAAAAATGTTTGCAAAGCATTCCAAGCGATTTTCTTTTCATATCAGTTGTCAGACATACATGCGTATTTGGTTACCTACCTATCTGCAACCATTGTTACTCACTCTGTACATATGCGGTTAAGCGCTAATCTGTTTCGAACTACTCAACGCATATTGTTGGCTAAATTCCTCCGTGAAAACAAAATTCGAATCGGAGTGAGCGAGAATTATTCAGTCTTTTTAGCCTGAGTATACAAGACTGAGTGCATTAAGCTGTTAAAGAAAATGTGGGTTAACATGTTCAAAAAAGTTTGAAATCCGTTAAAGTATGACGAAGTTATAACCTCCGCCTGTAGTGAAGTTCGATAAAATTCTATTCCGCCAAATACAGAAGTCCACGATGGGACACTTAACGCAGTGAACGTGTTAATTTGAAATACGCTCTTAGGAAGAGACTTGCCGATAATAAGAAAGAAACATTTAAAACCGGTGGAGCACATAGAGTAAAAGCGATTTCATGCTATTGATAATAAACGAAAAGGCGGTATTCGAGATGTCAAAGAAGTTTCACAGTAATACTTTTGAGAATATAATAAAAGGTGAGCATACACGATAAGGTTTACCGGAGGGCGTGCCTTCCGACCACTAAACCGAGGGGACTAAACCTCGGCTCAGAGATACATTCTACGTTTTTGCAGCTGGTTTTAGTCAGTCTTTATTGCTGACAGTTTTTTTAAGAGCGATAGTTCTGCCTTTTTCGTCCTGCCTTTGTGTCAATCTAACGGGTCGACTATTCCAGGCCGAAAATTTAAAGTGCCCGCAAATTTCGTCCATCCCAACCAACCCTACCATACCTTCCGATGAAACGGCGATGATTTCCGATGTTTCAGTACATGGAGATTAAAATTACCTAAGTTGTGGGAATTGAAACCGGGCCGTTTTCGTGTTATTCAGTTGTTTTCAGGGTAACGTGATATTTTGAAAAATGTAAAAAGTGTCAATTTTTTCAAATAAATATATCTTGGTTATTATGACATATAGAAAAAATGGTGATGTGGCCATCATGTTACTTTCTCCGACTAGATAATATCATTTATATTTACGGTTTCATGGTTTATTTTCAATTTAAATCATATTTTAAACGTACATCGAACATTTCGTAGACTCGGATGGAACTGACGCTTAAGACGTTTTATTATTATGAAGGATAGAAAAGTTATAATGCAAATTTATAAACTAAGTTTACTCAAAAACTAAAGAGATTTTGTAAAAAACTTGTTCTTTGTAAGTTGTTCATTTTGGCATTCTCTACAATTATTATTCACATCAATTTGCTGTAACTATTAGCGTTTCATAGTTATAAACCAAAAATAATAATTAATAATAATAACAATGATTTTATGAAAAATATTTATAGTAGTCCAGTAATAGCAACAATGAAAATGATTAAATAAGCGGCCAACCACTTTCTCAATACTAAGCCTCGCGATACAAAAATGTTTAAGAAACATTTATGGACTGGAGAATCAAATATAAATTAAAGTCAGTGTGGTCGTAGATAAAGTATAGTACATAACGCGAATTGTAAAGCAATTACGCGCTCGTGAAATTACGTTACTCGCCGCTACGCTACTCTTGTTACGTAATATACTATTTCCTATGGGGTTATGTGAAAAACAAAGTATATAAAAAATCATATCAATCCGTGGTGGATCTTAGACTATCTATGCTTGAAACGTTTAATTCTATTGACAGAAGAATAGTAAAAAAGCCGCAAATTCAATTTTAAAAAGATAATTTTAATGGTGGATTTTTTGAGCATCTTTTTTAATATTAAAATGTGTCTCCTATTATTATTTAAATAAAACGCACTTTTACTTTGTTAATATTACACTGTTTATTTATTAGTGATGCAGTTTAGATTAAACGATCCTATTATTATTTTGACAATTGCCCTCATTTACTTCTTAACCAATGAAATCGAATAATGTTGATAACATGATTCAATAAAATTCTAATTACGATGCGTAACAGACCACGCTGCATGTTATGCATGGCAATTCACCCTGGGTGGTATCTAATCAGATAGTCCATCATGTTGGTATAGCCCAGCAAGGCGTTACTACATTTTCTATAACCTATAAAACGTCAGCTATTGCCGGACTTTTGAACAGTTTGCTCCTGAATTCGATAGGTTTGTATTTTCGGGTAATATTAGTGCTTTCATCAGTAATAGTTTTCATAGGCATTTCTCAAAATCTTGGTAAGCTCATTTTCATTACAATTATTGTGGCGTAGATTAATACACGTCTGACACTTGGTGTCACTAAATTTAATTTTTCAAGATAAGAAGTGTAAACTTTCTGTTCGGCCAATTGTCTTCTCGAATCTCATGACTGATTTTTCCTAGGCAATTATTAGCGTCTGGATCACTGTTGCTTGTTGCTTCTAGAAAATCGGCACTCCTTCTCAGTAGTGCCGATTTCCGCCGCAACAAGCAATCGTGATCCTGACGGTAATAATTGCCGGCAAAATCATAGACCCTCGTTAGATTACCGTTGATAATTAAAGAATTATTATACTTTATGTTGTTTTTTTGTCAACGTTGATTATCTCTATAAAAAATTATAATTACAATATTTTGTTATAAACAACTGCAATTGTTTTACTTTTATCGTTTTCAAGGCTAACTATTTTTTTTATTTATAATAAAACATAAAAATGACTGTAACTCACTTATTTTTAGAAATAACTATGTCATATGTGTATCGGATTAAAGAGAAAAAAATAGTCTTTCGAATGAGGTCATAGCCAACTATGGTTTCCATTTAAGAAAATGCAAGTTTGCGTCATATCTCGAGAAATAGTGGCGTTTAAATTTTTTCTAAATTCATTTTATTAAGCTGTGTAAAATCATCTGCAACTTTTTCCTTTACTGTTTTTTCTATCTGCCATAATAACCGAGTTATATTTATATCTAGTTGCCCTCTTCTTTTGTGAAAACTTTGAAAGTGTTATTTTATTGGGCTCGTAAAACTGCACTTCTTTGCCTATTAACCATTTCTCTATCTCTTATAGTTTCCGAGATCCCCATAGAGAATATCGAAGAAAACTCAGCATGTATATAAAAAAAATATCAAAATAACGTAAAAATTTTAGTTATTCGATTTTTGAAGATGACGGACCAAAAATTGGAAGATGTTAAAAATCACAGATATTGTATTAACTGATGGGAATCATATAACAAAATAAAATTTTCCATCACTCGATCACTTAGGGGCGAGAAGAGAACTGGGCCTGTAAATTTTATTACCTTATAATTGTATTTTAAGCGGGGACGGGTCTCAACCGAACGAAGCACCGGCATGCGGCAGCATTCCCTCGCCGAGCGACAGACAAGGAGCGATATCGAAAAAAGGGTCTCTCTCGCAATGGTTCGCATTTGTGTTTTCTCTGACTGCACCTTCTTAAAACATGATAAGCAGTGTAATTAACAACTTTTTGAAGAAATCAAATTTTAGTTATTGTGTGAGTGAGCATTTTAGTCTCACAGACCCAACCCGTGCGCTTTTGTTCGTATTCAGAGAAAACAAAAGTGCTACCCTACCAGAGTGCCCGTGTTTCTTTTAACGGAGCAAAACAAGTGTGTTCCAAACTTTTCTTTGATTATATAACAAACAAAAATTGCTTTTTATTACAAAGCTAATACGATAAAAATGTATCGTTGATATTTTAGTGCATTTGTTGTCTACAAATCAAACAACCCTGATGAAAAGTTCAAAATTGCAAGAAGGCTATGTTTGAAGAAATGGCACGAGAAAAATTCATCAACTGGTGATGAGATTTTCGGGAGTTATTGGGGTTTATAAAGACACCTCATCTAGTAAAAAGGGCCGTTGCAAATATTATAAAAACGATAAAACGAAATAATTTTGCAAATATTGCAATATTGCGGGTGTTGGTTATTTTTGTAGCGCGTTACTCTACTGCCCCGAATGCAAAGATATATTTGAATAGCTATTTTCAAAACATCTAGTTTCGTGTTCAGATTTATTTTTACTTTCTCCGTTACGAAATACGAGAAAGTATTGTGATCCTGTTTTTTTTTTAATTTTCTTTACGGATATATCCGTTTTCGGGTCCCTAAATGCCATTTCAACAATTTCTGGAATTTCCGTGTGTGTGTGTGTCTGTGTGTGTGTCTGTGTGTGTGTCTGTGTCTGTGTCTGTGTGTCTGTGTGTCTGTGTGTCTGTGTGTCTGTGTGTCTGTGTGTCTGTGTGTCTGTGTGTCTGTGTGTCTGTGTGTCTGTGTGTCTGTGTGTCTGTGTGTCTGTGTGTCTGTGTGTCTGTGTGTCTGTGTGTCTGTGTGTCTGTGTGTGTGTGTGTCTGTTTGTGAGACTGTGTGTGTCTGTGTGTGTGATGGTGTGTGTGTGTGATGGTGTGTGTGTGTGTGTGTGTGTGACTGTGTGTGTGTCTGTGTGTGTGATGGTGTGTGTGTGATGGTGTGTGTGTGTGTGTGTGTGTCTGTGTGTGTGACTGTGTGTGTGATGGTGTTTGTGTGTGTGTGTGTGTGTGTGTGTCTGTTTGTGCGCGCTGTATCTCAAAAACTAATAGAGAAATTGATATGAAACTTTGAAAATACGTCTCATTTGATAATCTGAACAACTAAAAAGCTTTTGGTAAAATTTCGTACACCGGAAGTGGGTGTACCTTATCTGTTTTATTTTTTGACAATATTTTCTTAAATATGAAAAAATTTCACAAAAACATTTAAACAAACATTGAAGACAACAACAAAATTAACACATTTCGCTTGAAAACATATTTCATAAAATCATTTTTATTCGAGAAAAAAATTTATATATTTTTTTAAATTTTTGGTTTATAATTATAAAACGATAATAGTTACAGCAAATTTATGTTAATAATAATTGTAGAGAATGCTAAAATAAACAACTTATAAAGTTTCTGTCGAAATATCTTTAGTTTTTGAGTAAACTGAGTTTTTGAATTTTAAGTATAATCTTTCCATCTTTCATAATTTTGACGTTTTAAACGTCAGTTTCATCCGAGTTTACATAACGCTCGATGTACATTTAAAATATGATTTCAATTGAAAATAAACCATGAAAACGTAAATATAAATGATACCATCAAGTCGGAGAAAGTAACATGATGGCCACATCACCATTTTGTATATATGTAATAGGGATGAGGGGGGTCATTTCGGACACGGGGCATTTTCGGACTTTTTAAATTTAGCGCTGTGTGGAGATACAAATTTTAAAAAAATCTCAAAAGGTGGCAGGATACATTCCATGTTGCGTACGAAAAACTGTTGTAATAGTTCATCCGTTGAGAGCTGACGGTGACATTTTCGTACTAAAAATTGCTTTGCATTTTATATCTATCTTTTTCTGTCATGTACGAAATAGTATGAAATAAAAGACGAAACGTGTGTCTGCGTGTTAAAGAATAGGGCAGCGTAAACGTAGGTCTAAGCTCACGCATGACTCTTGCATCGCATTGGCACGCTTCATATAAACACACAAAACACGCGAGCGGTTCGTCAAATAACATAACTGTAAAAAGTTTGTTTATATTGCGCTTTAGATTTCATTTCGATCGATTTTAGTGGTGCGCGAGAATTTTTAAATATCCCGCCAATGAAAATCAGCGCAGCACTAAATTTTCTTACGGACATACGTTTACTTAAATCTTAATTCATGCGATTTTAAGCGATGAGTCACAGGCAGCTCTCAGTGGCCCGACTATATCTGATAAAAAATAGAGGTAAGAGAATTATTTGTCTGTTTTTGAAGATTGTTTTAAACTTTACTTGACATATTGCTAAGAGGATACGGGCTAGAATACTTGCGTTATGATTAAAGTGATTATTATAGTAGTTCTTACTAACAATCAGTATTTAGAAAGATGCCAAATTTACATGGTACTGCATAACCTCCAAAAAAATGACATCATGTTATTTAAATTTGCATGTATAGGGGTACGTTCGGACATATCCACTTGAGGCAGATTGTGCCCCGACATAGTGACAAAATTATAATTTCAATTAAATATCTATTATTTCAGAGACAAAATGGTTCGTACATTTGTTATATACGTAAAATGGATCCAGCAAACATTTCCAAGGATTCTATTAAACAAGCCGTTGAGCAAGTTATTAAACATCAAGTTCCTGTACGTACCGCAGCCTTAAATTTTAATATAAAAAATCAACTCTTTTTGATCGAGTTCGCCTTGCAAAGAAACAGTATAATTCCGATTCTGGAAACGAAAATTCGGAACCACTTAACGAGAAACATTAAAATAAGTATGCAGCGAGACAAATATTTGATGATGATCAAGGAGCACAATTAGAGGAATATTTACTCAAATGTTCTGTAATGCAATTCGGCTTGACTTATAAAAATTTAAGAGATCTGGCATATGAATATTCAAAAAAAAAATTAAATTTCCTGCAAGTTGGGAAGAAAACAATTCTGCTGGGATAGACTGGATGAAATCCTTTATGAAGCGTCACCCAAATTTATCATTAAGAAAACCTAAAAACACAAGTCTTGCTTGGGCCACCTCATTCAATAAAACGAATTTTTTAAAAATTATGTTTCTCTTTTGGAATTATATCATTTTGAACATAACCGGATTTTAAATATTGACGAAACCGGGGTAACTACTGTTCTTCAAGCTCCTAAAATAATAGCTGGAACTGGCAAAAAGCAAGTTGGACAATGCGTTTCAGAAGAACGAGGATATTTAATTACTTTTTGTGGTATAATAACAGCTTCAGGGAGATCTATGGCACCAGTTTACATTTTCTCAAGAGTTCGCATGAAGGATGAATTTCTCATTGCAGGCATTGGTTTTGCATCTAAATCAGGGTGGATGACATCTGAAATATTTGCACAGGTTTTACAACATAATGAAAAACACATGCAGTGTAGTAAAAATAATCCCACATTGTTATTAATGGACAATCATGCACTTGCAGCTATTAATTACGCTAGAGACAATGGAATTGTGATGTTATCCTTTCATCCACACTGCTCTCATCGCCATAGATATTGGAATTTACGGTCCATTTAAATCTCGGTGCAAAGTAACTTTCAATGATTTCATGACTTTAAATCCCGGAAAGCCCATTTCTATACTATACAATATTGCGTCATTAACTGCTGAATCATACTTGCTGTCTTTTACTCCAAGAAACATTATTCATTCATTTAGCAAATCTGGCATATGGCCACTTACTAGATTAGCATTCAGTAACGAAGATTTTTCTAGCTCGTATGTCACAGATGGACCTTTGGAATCTACACCAGAATATTTAAATGAAACTTTCAATGATGCAACGACTACTAATTTAAGTGTGATTGCGGCAACAAAAGAAGCTATTCCAGGATGTTCAAATAATTTAATAAGGAATTTTAACTTCTCTTCGAATGAAGATCATGTGAAGACTGCTAGCTCTATTGAAAATACGGCAACAAACATTGTTCACACATCTTCAAGTAAACCTCCAAAATTAAAATGCAGTCCATGTGATATACGGCCATATCCTAAAACAGACGCTAGAAAAAAAAAATCAAGGAAAAAATGACAGAAAGGGAAAATCTAGAATTTTTACATCAACTCCTAAAAAAAGGGTTAGTGAATTAGAAAATGCTAAAAACAAAAAAAATACAAAAAATGCCATGCAGAACGAAATTAAATTTTAAAACTAAAGAAGTTATCAACGTAAAAAAACAAAAGGGCATCACAAGATGAATCTTCGGATTCTGACATTGACGTTAATAGTTTATCAAAGTCGGAATTCGACAAAGATCTAGATTTAATACAGTTACTCGACATTGATGAAATAAAAATTAACGATAAACAGGTATTATCTGGGTAATTCTACTTTTCGATGCCTAAAAGTTGGTCTCCCATAAACTACACTCTCTCCTAAACACAATTTTTTTATTTAAGGGTAAACTACTTTACGTTTCTATTTTATACTGGTTGAAGTATGCCTACAAAAATTTGTTTTAAAGAAATCGTAATAATTATTCCCATTTTCGGGGTAACTCAGTTGTATTCTTCAGTAACTCAGTTGTTTTTCATTCGAAATATGGCTGTCCCAATGTCGTGTTCTTTTTTGTTAAGTTATTTAATTAAAAAAACTCCCAAGACAACATAATAATTAAAGGGTTAAGGTTACGCAAAAAACTCGAAATTTATAGCTAAGCAATCCACAACCATTTCAGTACATTCAATATTTTATTACAATTTCCGAAAGTCTTGTCGCCGCCACCGACTAAAATGTTACCTACCAGTTAGCCGAGAGGTGTGGTAAGGCGTGCGTGTGTTTATTCGGAGTCCGCTGAGTTGCTGTCGGAAAACGGTAAATATTACAATTTATTTAGATTTGTATATATCCAATCACTTATTAGGGTGTTTGTATCTTGAAAATCATATTAATCCGAAGTAATTAGTCATAGCCTGTCGTAAATGATTAAAATAGTTTGAAATTTACTATTGCGTTACCACTACACTGCGTTACCACCAAATGGTAACGCAGTTGTTACGTTGGCAACGCAGCAGTTATTTTGTAAGCTTTTATTAAAACTTAGTGTAGTATTATAACAGTACACATATTTCCTTTGGGTACCTTCACAAAAAACTTAATATCTAATAGAATTTACCAATTGAATATGAAATGGCTGATATTTTTTATGATTTTCAAGCACAACGAAAACGGGCATCTTCAGATAACTTTTTTATAATTGTTATATACTTAAAGGTACTCGTCTCACAAAATGGCACTAACACCCGCTGAAAAACAACGACGTTATCGACAAAAATTATAGCTTGATCCTGAAAAATCTGCAGAGGCTAAAAAAAACACCGTGAAAGATATCACGCTAACAAGAAATTAGTTAACGAGATGACAGAAAGAGAACACAGATCCGCTAAACGTAAATGGAAAATCGCAAATAAGAAGCGTAGAGAACGTCAACAAGCTACTCGTGTTGTACTAGAAGGTCTTGAAACTCCATCTTCAACGCCACGGTCAGGGACTCCTACATCCAGAGGCCGAAGACAAGTAAGACGCGATCGATCTGCGTTATTTCGAAGAAACGTGAAATTGCAAGAAGAACTAGAAGAGCTTAAGAAAAAGTGCAATAAGTATAAGAAGAGATACCAAAGAATAAAGAAGTCTAATCCTAAAACGAAGTCTAATCCTGAAGAGAAGTCTACTTCTAAACAAGATGAAAACGATAAATATAATATATTGACCAAAGCCATCAAAGACCATTACAAAAAAATAAAGAATATAAAAGAGAAGCGAACTCTAAAACAAATATTTCGTGAACAGAGCATTGTTGATTCCCAAATGAAAACTAGTATTATTAGGGATTCGCTGGGTATTGAACAAATCAAAGTGAGACAGAATCTTCTAAAACTACCCATCTTAAGATTAACTATTCAAAGCTTTTTCGATCGTGACGACATATCTAGAGCAACAGCAGGGAAAAATGAGACTGTAACTTATAAAAAAAAAAGAAGCAGAAGAGGTACTTGCTTGATTCAATGAGAAACCTATTTTGTACATTTAAAAAAGAAAATCCCGTGATGCAGTACTCATACTCCTATTTTGCAAAACATAAACCATTTTATGTAAAGACGCCGACTGTTGATGGCAGAGATACTTGTCTGTGCAAAACACATGTTAACGCACAGTATCTTATTAATGCACTTTACAGGCATAAGATTATTTCTACGTCTAACATGAGTAACTTTATTGAAAGCACAGTGTGTTCTACAGACAGCCAAGCATGCATGACCGGTACATGCGAGAACTGTATCGACAAACAAGTACTTCATCAAATTTCGAATGAGCTTAAGACTATCAAATGGCCTCAATGGACAAGAAAATCTGAAATTGTTGACAAATCGGGTAAAATGGTAAAAATAACTAAAACAGTTAAAGAAGTTGTCGAAAAAACTGTCACAGAAACGTTGGAAATATTTAATAAAACAATAGTAACATTGAAGAGACATATATACAACATAAAAACACAATTCAGAAACTACCGATCCGCGATTGATGATTTAAGAAATGACGAAGTTATGCATATCGACATGAGCGAAAATTATAGCTGCAAAAATTACGAAGAGGTGCAGTCACATCATTTCGGTGGATCACGGAAACAAGTATCGTTGCACATTGGGGTATTGTATCTAAAAACTGAAAGAGATGTCAAGCCAACTACAATATCATTTTGTAGCGTATCGGGGAACAACTTGCACAGTCCTGTATCTATTTGGGCCCACCTTCATCCTATCATCACAGAAGTGAAAACTAACTACCCACATGTCAAAACTATCCATTTTTTTTCTGATGGACCTGCCACACAATACCGGCAAAAGCTCAATTTTTTCTTTATTTGTACAAAGATATTTGAAGAATATCAATTAAATCGCGTCACATGGAATTTTTTTGAAGCCGGACATGGTAAGGGTGCAGCTGATGGAGTTGGGGGCTTCCTAAAACGTACTGCGGATAAAAAAGTTGCTACAGGAACTGATATTTCTGATGCAGTCACGTTTTTCGACACTCTGAAAGAGTCAAGCAAGATCCGATTGTACTTTATTACTGACGAAGATATTAAAAAAGTACAGAAGACAGTCCCCGAAAACATTACTCCCCTCCAGGGAACAATGCAAGTTCACCAGATTTTTACAGATGCTCCTCGTAAACTTCATTATAGAGATCTGAGTTGCTTTTGCCAAAGAGGTTTTTGTACTTGTCTTGAACCAAAAGTATACCAACCTATACGAGTAATCTGTGCCGATGAACACGTTACAGATAATATGAGCGAGAATGAGGTATTGTGTGATATTGTAAATATAATATCCGAACCACGAAGAACCTATTACAATTGTGTTTATTCTTCATCTTCTAGTGACGATGAGCCACTTTCAAGTTTGAAAAAAACTTCACTTTGTAACGTAGAAGAGTTACCGTCAGCATCGAACGTTCAAGAACAGCAACTTATCGACAAAGAAAACATACATCCATCAAAAATATCTAACGGGGTCTATGTGACTGTTAAATTTACCTTGGAAAAAAATCAACATTATACATACCTGGGTATTGCTCAAAGCGAAGTAGATAACGAAGGAGATGTGAAAATTATGTTTTATAGAAGCGTCGACTCGACGGGAATGAAATTTAAATGCGTAAAGACTCATGTTTCGTTCGAGCCATACGAAAACATTATAGAAATAGTTCCTAATCCTCGCATAATTACTAAAGGCAAAAGGGTGTTCTATTGTTTTGACCAACCTTTAAATATTTTTGAGAAATAAGTCTAACTATTATGTGCCATTACTTGTTACGTTATTAAGAATATAATTATAGGTATTTACACGTGTCTGACTATTATAATGGGAAATGTTAATTGTTTATGCTTGTTTGAATTTACGGTATAAATATTTATGATTATATTTAGTAATTTAGAGCTTTATCTAGTAGTTAAATACTGTTAGTTCAAAGAAGAACAGTACAATGTGATACAAATACTACTGTGTTACTAATGTTACAACTGCGTTACTTTGTTGTCCCCTTAATTAATTTAATGTTTTGTATAATTTCTGGACTATGATTACTAATAAAAAGGTTTTGTTTGGTATTTACTTGTAATAATAACAGAAATCTACATATATCTATAAATATTATAAAAAAAAAGTACAATTGTTTTGATGTTTTTTTGTGATTTCACATAAGTAGGTAATATTTAATATTTTATTAGAGAATTATTTCGGGAATAGATCTCATTTTCTTTTTTCTTTGAATAAAAAAAATATGTTCAAAATTAAGTAACGCAGTGGTTTTATTTCCCCGTCTTGTACACAAATAAAATTAATAAAACAAAAATAAAAGGGAAAACTTCGCTGCTAGCATTAGTACGCATTATAGTATTAAATTCCCTTCATCTACAACCACTCACATCACCAAAGTTTTCAATTTTAATTTTATATTATTTATCCAAATATACTGTGAGTTTTAGGCATCGAAAAGTAGAATTACCCATCTGCATTAATTTCATAATTTTTCACTCAGTCCCTTTTGAGATATCCTACTTTAAATATTGCAAAATACGATTTTGGGCATTTTTTTTTTAATTATATAAAAAGTTCTCAAGCGTGTAACTTCTAAAGCAAGTAAACCTATAATAAATATATGCAAGAAAAATAAGAAAATGTCAAATCATGAATGGTTTACACTTTGAATATTTGCTGTGAGTTTAGTTTAATTACATTATTTATTTGTTAAACAATTTGATATTACAAAATATAAATATCCAAGACATTTTCTTGTTTTTATTGATTTTTTTTAGATAAAGGTAATCAAGTTTTATGTCGTTGAAAAGAGAAAAAAGAAACTCTACCAAGCGAGTAAATATGTGCCTTGTCATTTAAAAAAATATAAGTGTTATTCGTTGCGCTTTTGTTTATAGAAAAAAAAATTGATATATCCAAAGTGGTATATAACTAAGTGTTAAATAACTTATATTTAAAACTTTTTTTAAGTGGATATTTACTGAGCTATACGGGATATTCCATATTTTTAGGACATCCTGTATATTACTGGTGCGGGCGAAATTTGGTTAATGCATTTGTTAGTAACACCAATACGTTTTGGGATGTGTATCAATACCACCGAAATCAGATAGTGTGGTCTATCAGTCTCATCTGCATTCTCTGTCCAAAATATATTTTCTTTGGACATATTGATTATTCATTTTAACGAATTCACGGCATAGTTTAAAAACTTAAAATTTATTTGCTCTTAATTTAACAGCAAAATTAAAATCATTTTAACTGAAGCTTGCCCTCTTGGAGGTCAATTTGAGCGTTTTCCAACGATGTAATTAAATAATATTATCCTAAAACTACTTATACATTTTGAGTGACGATTCTATTGCGTTAAGATACATCAGGTACCTTAATGTAACTCATTGCTAAGGAGTTATTGGCATGATAACATTACAGGATAAAATAAATATATTTTTCGCATCTTATTAAATAATATAAACGTTGTTAAATCATTTTTGATTGAGAAAGTTGTCCATTATTCGGGCGAATCATTTTCTCCTCAGGTGACTTCCAATCAAATGATAGCAAATGATAGCTATTTCATTGCCCAACAGGTGACGTCCAATCAAATGATAGGGGTTTCATTACCCAACAGGTGACGTCCAATCAAATGATAGCGGTTTCATTGCCCAACACTTTAGTTGTTAGTATGGTTACGATTCGTTTTTTGTCCGCGAACTGCCACAATTTCCAAATAGAAAAATTATTCGTTATAATTTAATACAAACAGAACAATATTTAGGTAATTATTTAATATGATGCGAAAAAGTATAGTATTAAACTCGTGAACAAGTTGGCCATTGCCACTCGGGTGAATTTCTCACTCGTTTAATAATATACTATTATAAATATATTATCTACGTCATGTATTTGACTAAACCATAATATACTTGATACTCGATAAAATTGAAGTCTTATTCAACTAAATACAGTTTCATTAATGTAAAACATCAAATAAATCTTGTTCAGTAACCTTAAATTCCTATAATATGTCATATGTAAAATTGCTGATATTTTTCTTAGGGAATAAATAGTTGCCCAATTATAACAAATAATCGTGATTTAAACTCTATAAATATTTTCTTAGGTATAAAAGTGTGAATTTGTTAAAAATTGAATAGTGCTGTGAAATTTGTAAGCGAGTTTAAGGTAAGTTTATTTCAATCCTTTTATGATTAAATTTTTAATATATTATGAGATTGAGTATTCGCAGTGGTCAACGAATGTAAAATTATTCGCGTGCCTGCGAAACAGTGTCTACTTTACAACATCTACGATAAACCAAACGTAAGCAGTGTTTAAGACATAAATTAAATATACAATAACACTGGGCAACAAAATGTTTGTTGCATTGATCAAAGTTCTGACCTAATTTGGATGTGCTACATTCGAATATGACGTTACTTTTGCTCCCTAACGTACCGTTTCTATGCAATTGAACAATGAAGATTTTGCGAAATTTTCATATTATACATATCACATGCATAACAAGTCATACATCACATGTGAGTGTAGAAATATTATGAGCCCAGAATGAAAGTTAATACCTTACAGTTCTTGCGTTTGTGCATTTGCTTAGGTCAATCTGATTTTATACTCCAGTCACCATTATATTCCTGTCCTATCGCCCTTGATAGAGCTCTTCCATGATCATCAGGTCCTGGTGGCAGCGTTCACCTTGTTTGTCACTTAGAGCCCTAAAGTTTTTTGGGAATTTATTAAGGACTGTTCAAGAAATGGTCCTTGATACACGTGTTGCACCCCAGTTCGCAGAAAGCCAACAATGTTCCAGTAACCAGAAGCTGGTAGTTACACACAAGTTACACGTCTAATTATTGTTTTTCTTTCGGCGCGTTTGTGAAGAAATGTGTGTTTTTGGGGCGAATACGGTGACTAATTTCGCAATATTTATGCGGCAACTAATGATTCTACTGAACTCCCTAGCTCGACATCTATCCAAAATATTAACAAATATTAAAAAACAAACAAATTGACCGAACCCACCGTGATAGGACAGCTATTCCTCGGCACCTGTGCAAAATATAAAAAAGGGAGCAAGGGAGGTTATTCATGAGGTTTCTTGCTACAAAAGTATGGTGAACTAAATTTTAAGAAAACAGATAAATGAGCCAAAATTTTTAGATGTCCCAATTAGCCGAAATTGCGTGATTGGGCAGCTATTCCTCGGTACCTGTGCAAGATATTTAAAAAAGCAAAAACGGGAGGTTATTGGTGAAATATTTTGCTCAAAACATAGACCAACCTCATCACTCTGACGTCATTAATTAGCGAGCAATTAAATACATTCAACACCGAACTACATCAATAATAACTAATCAAAATGTCAAATTACATGATAACCGTAGCTTGTAGATGAAAACTGATTTCAGATTTGAAATCAGCATTTCCAAAATACCCAGAATCAGTTGGAAAATCTCATGCAACAAGAAATTATTTTGTTTTGTTGCCCAGTGTTATCTATGAGTTTAGTAGTAAATAATAAAATTATATAACCTGATTGTATGCAGTCCATTAGTGTTGATCCCATAGGCGTCTGAATATCTTTTAACAAGTCAAATACTGGACGGGTTAAATATTTCTTAAGCAAGGATGTTGAATTTGAATTGCTGATTATGTCATACGCTTCTTCCAATTTCAATAGTTGTTCTGTTGGCACTCTTCCTTTCCCACATCTGGTACGGCAGTCATCGCATGCTTTTGCTGATGCCATTCTGTTTGTAGTATGTCGACTACCAAAAATTTTGATAAATCGATTGAAATAATCTGTCAAAATTGTTGATGGTTGTCAAATGTTACATTTTGTTTCATGGAGAATAGGTTTCCGAAATAAAACGTTTCTCAAAAATCGGGTCTAATAAGCGAATTACTGCGGTCATTTGAGAGATTTACCGTTGGTTGTATAAAGCATTGTTAACTGCATGATCATTTAACAGGCCGTCAGTTTGACAACGTGATCAAATTTTGAATGAGTTGTATAGAACATATTTATCATCTTGTCAGCTGATTGTGTAGTTAACTATGCGTCGTCAATTTATTCTCAGATTTTAGTTAAGTTGGTATTACGCGATTACGTGTAGCAAACTTCATACACGAAAATTTGTCATTCTCATATGTCAGTTCAGTTATCGTTTTTGAATGTTCCATCATTTGCACAGCAAAATTTTCACTCGTTGATAAGGAAACTCTAATAAGTTTAGTAGATAAGTAAGTATATTTTTTAATAGAATTAGCATATTCTAATTAGTTTTTCCATCTTATATCCCATTTAACAAACAAGTCCCTAATAGAATGCAAAGCATCAAATTCTAAATCTTTGCAATGCAAATTGGATGCATGGAAACAAATAGTTTTAGAATTCAATGCAAATAGTGAGACCAAGAGGAGTCTCAAGCAGATCTGTATTTGCCGTTGTCAACGTTTCAATTACATTGCGAAGAAAACATGTTGTTTGCGCGAACTTGCACCTCGTGTATAATTTTAACGGGTGTGCGACGAAGACTACGTGTGGGAAAAATAATTCGGACAAAATTAAAGTTTTTTTTATATCATCTGATCGATTTTGTGATAAACAGAAGTGCATCGAACTCGGAAAGAATAGATAAACATGGTAAAAATACGTGATATGAAGGTTAAAGACATTAAGAGTGAACTGCAGAAACTCGGGATTCCATCATATGGAAATAAAAATGTATTAATAACGAGATTGAAAAATAAGCTGAATTCAAGTGTTCTGAATGAAGCAACAAGTTTTAAAAATACTAACCGTAGGAAGAAGCAAAGTACTCTACAACTACTTAATAAAATTAACGACAATATACAATATCGTTCCTGAGTGTCCAAATGACTAAACTACGAAAATGTTTAAATAATAATTCGGCGAAGAGTTCCACTGGTAGAAAAGGTCAACGCAACGTCATATCTAATTTAAACTGTGACAAAAAGTCACCCCAATCCAATAAACAGAAAAATAAAAATGAAAACAGTAAACATATTAATTCCGATAAGAAATGTCTTGTAGTTGCGGACGAATTTGGAAGAGGACTCTACTCAATTCTAACTGATGCTCTTACCCAGGAATACAAGTGTCAAGTAATTTTTAAGCCCAATGCAATGTTTGAAGGAGTGGTTGAAAACATTCCGCAGTTGGTCCAATCGTTTACATCTGAAGACTTCGTAATTATCGGTGGCGGGCTTGGAAATGCTGCACGTGGTAAAAACATATCTAATGTAGTTATGAATAATCTACTTATGTCAACGAAAAACACGAATTTAATATTTCTGACAACATTATACAAACCCAACAGACATATCTTGAAAAATTTTATTTATAAAAATAATGTACAATTATTAAATTTAACAAAACAAAACTGCAATGAAAATTTAGGTGTAATTGACCTAAATAATAATCGGTTTTCAAATTGTAAGTCATTAGTAGAGCTTAAGAAAAGTGTAGCCTCCAGAATTTCGTCAATTATTTGTAAAACTAATTTATTATTTGATAAAAAAAATAGCCCAGTAATAACAAACGACAACACTACTATAACTATTAATATTTCAACTTTTAGATTAACAGAAAATCAACTAGCTATTATGTGCCTAAATATTTGTAGCATTTATAATAAAGTAGATTACCTAGAACTATTATTAAGTAGATACGTAGCCATAAACGTCGTGTGTATTCAAGAACATTGGCTGTCCAAAGAGCAATTAGAGATTTTGACAATACGGGATTTTCAAATTGCCACATTTTTCGCGAGGCAAGATAATAAGCACGGCGGATCTCTTATACTTGTTAGAAACAACATCGTTTTTGAAGAGATATTATGTGATTCAATTGAAATGGACATAGAGATGTGTGCAATTCGCATTATAAGCGATAATCAAATTATCACATCTGTTTATAGACCCCCACTTGGTAATATCAATCTATTCATCGAAAATCTCGATGACTTTATGTGTATATTTAAACATTCAAAGAACATGTATATTTGCGGTGATTTTAATATTAATTTATTGGCTAGATCAATTAATAAATCGAAATTACGTGTACTACTAGAGCAACATAATTTAGTAACCAACTTTAACGAGCCAACAAGAATAACATCATATAGTGAAACGTGTCTAGACAATATTTTTAGCAAGTATGCATTAGCCCCTAAATTATGTTTTACCGTAGACTTCAGTAACCATAATGCACTCTGTGTAGCATCAAAGTTGCTAAACCATAAAACTCACGACAGAAAGCATAAAAATGTACGAATATTTTCTAAAACTAACATAGACAAATTTACTACAATATTAAGCAACATTCGTTGTGAAAATTAAGTTTATAATGAATCAGACCCAATGTCTAAATTTACTAAAATAATTCAAAATGCAATGGACTCAGCTTTTCCAATTATTCGAAAGCAAGTCGAAAATACAAACCATGGATAACAAAGGGAATCAAAGTCTCGAGCGAGAATAAACGAAATTTATACATATTGACGAAACAAATCAATAATAGTGTCTTATTAAACTACTACAACAATTACAATCAAATTTTGAATCGAGTTCTAAAGGCGGCGAAAAAAATTCACAACAGCAACGTAATAAATAAATCAAACAACAAAATCAAAACAGCTTGGAACATAGTTAAAACTAATACAAATAAAATAAAGAAAACTGAAAATATTGTGTTAAAAAGTAAAGAAGTAACAACAAAAGAACCCATAATTGTAGCCAATATGTTCGACAATTATTACAATGATATACCTCACGAACTTTGAAAAACGATACCAATAGACCGCAGTATATCGAACAATTATATACCTTTTTTCTCAAATAAAATGCAATTATTAGATAACATCGAGCTAGTTAATAAGCAAATAACTGCATGGTTTAACTCAAATATGTTACTTGCAAATGCATCAAAAACTAATGTTATTATTTTTAAAAATATGCCAATTGAAAATATGGAAACAATAACCCTGGGTGTAAAAACTATAGAGTTAAGCTCAAGTTGAAAATTTTTGGGAATGGTCTTGGCCAATGATTTATCGTGGACGGAACATATAATCCACATAAAAAAGAAACTTAACTCTGCCACCTATGTAATTAGGCAAATTCGTGATTCATTAGACCTTTCAACCCTTAGAGCGGTATATTTCGCCTATTTTGAATCAACAATTGCATACGGACTATTATACTGGGGCAACCCAGGGGTCCGTCAACTTGGCCCCCCACTTTTGATTTTTTGGAAAAAAAGTGTCGCTCCAGAAAGCCCTTAGCTAGCTCCAGCTAGCTCCACAAAAGTTAGAGCTAGAGAGAGAAAGGTAAAAAAGTTATAGGGGTTTGAAATTTGGCGGGGCCAAGTTGACGTTTGCCCCCCACTTTTGATTTCTTAACTTTTTTTTAAGATTCAGATTCCGCAGACCTAGCTCCAGCAGGCTCCATCAATTTTAAAGCTGGCTCCACCCCACAACCCCTAAAAAATTACAAAAACAGTTTTCACCTTAGCCCCCCACTTCAATATTTTTTACTTAATTTTAAGTGATTTTATAGCTTAAAGCTAGCTCCAGCCGAATATGTAAAAATTTTTGGAAAAAAGAAAACGGATAAAAAGATATAAGGGTTTTAATTATAAGACGTGAGCTTTCCTGAATCCTGTATGCGCATTCCCAATTGTATGATCATATTATAACGTTAAATGCGAATTTTCGGTTAAATCCAACGGAGTTGGTGCCAATTACCAATTACATTATTATATACGGTTGTGGCGTTCCCTGTTCTTTAAACGATTTCCTTGCTTATTTAAGCTTATAACTTAAGGTTATAATGAGAAACCGCGCACCTTTACCTTCTCCCTTCAGCTTTGATACAGCCGTGAGTGGTCGTGGGTTATTATTAGTATTATTATGGGCACCAGTCATTTTAAGGTAAATAGTGCCCTTTTTGGAAATTTGGCGAAAATTACAACACCAAACCCCGTTAAAGTTAATTATATCAATATGAATTAAAACCAAACAATTCCTAATTGATCTACAATATATTCTAATAATTAGATAAACAAACAACTATAAAAACATAACATCCCTTTAAATCTTAAAACTATGACATTTCCTTATTCATCAATGTTCACTAACAACGTTTCATTATTCAACACAATTTAATTTAATACGACTCACTATACGACTCTATGATCATCAACCGCTTCATGAAAGCCTTACTATCTGATTTGAATTGATTTCACTTTATTCCGTGGTGATATTCATTGACACTTAATTATTAACACATAATTTCGTAGTACACGTTGGATCCATCGCGCTAACAGTACCTTAATTTACTCTTCATATTATTAACCATTGATTATTTGATATTCAATCAAATCCAATTATCCTTATTACATAATCATCCACAATTAATATCAACCAGAAAATCTTAACTTATTAAATTAACCAGAAAATCATAAACTCATTAAATCAAACATAAAATCATAACTTATTGTTATAATCTGTAAAAAACAATGTGAGGGTAAAACAGCCCTTGCGTCTCTGGCGGTGGAGTGGGCTAGGGGTGGCATGCGAAAATATTGTCAAATTCAACGAAACTTAGTACACATACTATTTATAACTGACAAAAAAATAATGTGAGGGAAAAATAGCCCTAGCATCTCCGGGGGTGGAGTGAGGTAAGGGTGGCATGCGAAAATATTGTCAAATTCAACGAAACTTAGATCACATACTATTTATAACCTGAAAAAAACAATGCGAGGGAAAGATAGCCCTAGCATAGTGGGGGGTGGAGAAGGCTAGGGTTGACATGCAAAAATATTGTCAAATTCAACGAAACTTGGTACACGTACTATTTATAACCAGGAAAAAAATAATTTAAGGCTAAAATAGCCCTAGCATTTCAGGGGGGGGGGGGGGGGGCTAGGGGTTAAAAAAAATTTAAAGAAATTTTCATGATCATAATACAGACACACACACAATTTTTCTTGTCCAGAAATATTTGAAATGGACTCTAGAAACCGCATAACGCACATTTCCGAGAAAAAAATTTGAAAATATTTTTGCGATTACAATACAAAAAAAAACACCCATAATTCTTTTTCCAGAAATATCTGAAATGGATAGAGACATCAAAACATATATTTCCCTTAAGAAAAATTGAAGAATTTTTCACAATTACAATACAGACATAGATAATTTTTCTTTTCAAGAAATATTTAAAATGGATTCTAGGGAGATCAAAACGGATACTTCCGTTAAAAAAAAAATTCGTCAAATTTTTCACGGTTACAATACAGACACGCATAATTTTTTTTCTAGAAATATTTGAAATGGACTATTCCAGTGACCTCAAAACGGATAATTCCGTTTAAAAAATTTTTGGAAAAACTTTCACGCTCACAGTATGTACACACACAGACACATACACACCACATTTTTTTTTCCAGAAATATTTGAAATGTTTAGGGACCTCAAAACAGATATTCCCGTTAAAAAAAATTTTGCAAAAATTTCACGGTCACAGTGCAGACACACAATTTTTTTTCCAGAAATATTTAAAATGTACGCCAGGGACCTCAAAACAGATATTTCCGTTAAAAAAAAATTGAAAGAATTTTCATAATCACAATACAGACACACACACAATTTTTCTTTTCCAGAAATATTTGAAATGGACTCTAGACACTTCAAAACAGATATTTCAGTAAAAAAAAAATTGAAAAAAATTTCACAATCACAATAGAGACACTCACACACACAATTTTTTTTCCAGAAATATATGAAATGGACTCTAGAGAACTCAAAACGAATATTTCCGTTAAAAAATTTTTGAAAACATTTTTACGATCACAATACAGAAAAATGGACTCAAGAGGCTGAGGCTAGGGGTTAAAAAAAATGTAAAGAAATTTTTATGATCATAATACAGACACACACACAATTTTTCTTTTCCCGAAATATTTGAAATGGACTCTAAAGACCTCAAAACGGATATTTCCGTGAAAAATATTTTGTAAACATTTTTGCGATCACAATACAGACCTACACACACAATTTTTCTTTTCCAGACATATTTGAAATGAACTATAGAGACCTCAAAACGAATATTTCGGAAAAAAAAATTTGCAAAAATTTTCACAATCACATTAGAGACACAGAAACACACAAACAGATACATTTTTTTTCCAAGAAATATTTGAAAGACTTTAGGGACCTCAAAACGGATAGTTCCGTAAAAAAACATTTACGGTCACAATACAGACACACATCATTTTTTTTTCCAGAAATGTTTGAAATGGAATCTAGGGACCTTAAAACGGATATTTCCGTTAAAAAATGTTTGAAAAAGTTTTATGGCCACAATACAGACACACATATTTTTTTCCAGAAATATTTGAAATGGACTCTAGGACATCAAAACAAATATTTCCGTTAAAAAAAAAATCTGAAAATTTTTTCACAGTCACAATACAGGCACACACACAATTTTTTTCCAGAAATATTTGAAATGGACTCTATGGACCTGAAAACGGATATTTCCGTTAAAAACAAATTTGACAAAATTTTCACGGTCACAATACAGACACATAATTTTTTTTTCTACGACCGATATAAAAAGCAGGAGTTTGCGCTTGCGTTAGTCAACGCAAAGTAGACGTTTCCGGAGGAGCGAGCGGCAAAGTATTCACAACAACTATCTAAACGTCACTTTGCACAATTTTTATTGACCCGTTATCATGGATACGACATTCCATGGCTGACCACGGTATAACAGACTGAAAATAAGCACACGCCACAGTCATGTATTATATATTTAATTATATTTATGTTTCAAATTGGGTAAAGTAAAACGCTTGTTTTGTTCCATAATTTTATTTTCAGTTGCCTGACACGTGTTTCGATCGGTTAGGATCATTTTCAAAGTTAAACTAATTTAATGTAATGAAATGTTACAATATATATATATACTTGAATCAATGGATCTTTGCGTGCACGTCATAGTTAGCTGAACCTATCTCCGACAACATTTTCATATGTTTACTCCCTCTATGATAAGTTAAATTAGACACAATAATATGTGTACGTATGTCGTCCATGGCGAGGACGTACGGCACTCGGTAAAATCATGCGTTGAACAAAGACAAAACCTTGGTCCGTAAGTCATTTCGTGATTCGTAATGCAGTGGCGGCGCTATAAGCAGTGTTTTCCGTTTTGTGTTCGTTTTTGCATATTTCTTCGATTTTACAACGTATACAGTACATTTTGTGTCGTAACATAAACACGTCGTGATAAACATCGCTTCGTGATATATAAAAAACAGTTCTTTTTAGAACTTTTATAACAATCAGTGAAATCGCTTGGCCTAACCTCAAAATGCCGGGCAAACGTCTAAATTCTCAGTCGCGGAATCTCGTGGTCAATCTAATGGCCTATTTTACAGCAGAAAAGGAAAACAACGGTCCTTTAATTTCACTGAATGCTGTTCAAGAGGTAATTTCTTTCTTTGTTGTCTAATTACCTGCTTATTAATATTACATCGTTTCATAGAGAGTTGCTGATGCTTTAAAAATAAGTTTACGGACTATCTCCAGTATTAAAATTGCGAGTGAGAGAAATCAGTCGCTTTCAACCCCTGGAAAATCTAGACCCCGGAAGAAATCGAAAACTCAAGACTTAGACGAGGGTGCTAAAATGGCAGTTCGTAATATGTTGTACAATTTATATGCAGCAAGTAAGTAAATTATTATTGGTGGGAATATTTGGGGAATGGTATAATTATACCATTATAAATAAATTGTTACGCACTTGCGCAACACTAATGATTATTTCTGCTTTAGGCAGTATTAAGCAGATATTGTTTAATTTTAGGAAAACACGTGACGATTAATTTGTTAAAAGAAGAACTGCGTCAAGAATTGGCATTGAATTTTAGTTATGGTTCGCTACGAACGTTACTTTTGGATCTAGGATTTAAATTTGAGAAGGACGATAACCGAAGGGCGTTGATGGAGACACCCATAATAGCATCTACGAGAGCATCGTTTCTAAGATTGTACATGGACAATAAAAATTCAACATTTAATCGTACTCCCGTGTTCATAGATGAAACATGGATTTTTTCAAAAGGAAGTCGTAGGAAGTCATGGCAGGACGCCAATGTTAAAAGTGTACGAAAACCTGGAGGATATGATGGAAAACGTTTCATTGTTCTTCATGCTGGATGCAGTGGTGGTTTCATAGAAAATGCAAGTTTAGTTTTTGCAACAAAATCGAAATTATTAGATTATCAGGGAGATGTGAATGCAGAATTATTCACTAAGTGGGTTGAAAGTAAGTTAATACCAAATTTAGAAGAGCCGTCGTTAATTATTATGGACAACGCATCATACCACAGCGTAGAAGTGGAAAAGCAGCCAACTTCTTCATGGAAAAAAGCGCAGATAGCTGAGTGGTTAGATAAAAATAATATTCATTATGAGAAATCAATGTTTAAAGTAGAACTGCTGAACTTAGCAAAGTTTCACAGAAAGCCGAAGAAATATAAAATAGACCAACTGTTGCGAGAACATGGACATGATGTTTTAAGATTGCCCCCTTACCACTGTCACTTCAACGCCATCGAAATGATCTGGGCACATGCAAAATCATATTACGACAAACACATAGGAGAAGACGGCCTCGGAGATGAGAAAGTGGTGCAAATGTGGAATAAAGCATTACAAAAATGTACACCAGAAGTGTGGCATGCAAATGTTTGTCATACCGAAAAAATAATTAAGGAATGGTATGATCGAGACAAAGTAATAGAGGATATTCCTGATATTATTATTCATGTAGACAATGACAAGAGTGGCAGTGATACTGATTTCAGTTCAAGTGATTAGTTTTCAACAACATAGATATGTTTTTCTATATCGGGTGTGTATAAATTGGTGGATAATCTACATGTGACAATAGTCGGCCACAGCAGAGTCGCACAATCCAACTTGAAGAGCAAATCCCTTCGACAGTACCCGATTATATTAGATATGCCTAGTAACAAGACCGCTCATTTGGTCCTACAAGAAAACCTTTATCCATTTCATCTTATGAAGGTCCTGCCGCTCCATGAAAATGATAAGATATACCGAATGAATGTTATCAACACCATTTTAAATAGAATTTGTGGCGATGGTGGATGTATTGTCTGGAATGATGAGAGTATGTTTACCAGAGATAGTTTTTAACATTTACAACAATCGCTATTGGTCTGAGGAAAACCTGCGCAGAGTTCAAGAAGGTTTTCTGTTGTGTGGACAGGACACTCCACTACAACAATCCAGTCGCTTCACCAACGCTTTCGTGGACAGCTCGCTCATCCAGATGACTTCCAAAATAGACTTCTCTCAACACGATTTACTCATAATCTGTTTTACCTTGCATATACATCTGTAAATAAACCCCGAGATATCTATCTATTACCTTCTACTCTAATCCCACATAATTAATCATGGGGTTATTGAAAAACAGGACAGCAGATGAATGCAATGTTGCCTAATGTATATTCCTTTTAAGTGGCTCCTGATGGCATATGTGGAATGATAGAACATTTTTTCATCGGCATTTTCTATTCAGAATTTTAAGAAGAATAACCGCCACTTGTAGATTATCGGCTATTTATACACCCGATTTATTGTATGTTTTTTAAATAAAATATATCAATTGTTTATTTCCCCTCTAACACGTTCGCAGACGTGATTGCTATAGCATTCACATCATCCTATTTGAAAAATTTGGTCTGTAACATGATGCTATAACAGTCATTGTATATAACGGTTAATAGATATTTATGCATCATTCGTGTGATACATACAAAATGTTTAAAACCAAACTGTTGGCAATATTTGCTCCTTAGTTCATTTTATTTATTTAATTAGGTAATTAATCAATTTGCAACAACCTGTTATGTTAAAGGTATACACATGTATAAAATAGTATTTTGTATTGTTCACTTTACTTTCATTTAGAACTGTTCATAATTTTAGTTCTCTCGAGGTTGACAGGGCAAACCGAGGGCCTCTGGCCCGAGGTTTATAAGTCAACCAATATCTCCCGTGGTGCATACAATACTTTATTTTTTAGTTAAATATTAGTACTTCATAAAAATATTCAGTATGTTGATCTGCAATATGTATTTGCATGGTTGCTATGACTCTGTTTTAAATCAAACCGCCCGCATTACATGAATGACGATTATTTAATTTGATTTGATTTAACGTTAATGCTTTAATTTTTTAGTAGTATGATATTTACTATTATTGTCATGATTACAAGGCATGAAAATGTACTTATAACTCCCTCGGGAGTTATGAGATATCTCCCGTGGGAGTTATGAGATATCTCCCGTGGGAGTTATGAGATATCTCCCGTGGGAGTTATGAGATATCTCCCATGGGAGTTATGAGATATCTCCCGTGGGAGTTATGAGGTCTGCTCATGTTTACCTGACAAATAGTATATACAATTTCCAAATTCTCCGCTCAAGATGATGGTTGAAGATCGATCTGCGTCTGCTCATGACCAACTTTATAGCAAGACAGGAATTAAACTTTTCTCAGGTTTGTTCATTATTTTATTCACAACTGTACATTTGTTGTTAAAGCATTAACTTCAAATCAAATTAAATAAACATCAGTTGATGAAATGCAGGTGGTTTGATTTAAAACAAGCTCGTAGCAATCATCTAAATACATATTGCAGATCGATATACTGAATATTTTTACGAAATACTAATATTTAACTAAAAAATAAACTATTGTATGGACCACGGGAGACATTCCTGTTCTTCACCATCGGTTGACTGGCCAGAGGCCCTCGGTTTGTAATCCTGTCAACCTCGGGAAAAAAACATTCCATATCTCCCTTAATGCATAAATATCTATAACATCAAACGTACGGTTGTGAATAAAATAGTGAACAAACTTGGGACAAAAGTGTAATTCCTGTCTCACTATAAAGTTGGTCGTGAGCAGATGCAAGATTGTCTATCTTCAACCATCATCTTGAGCGAAGAATTTGGAAATTGTACATACTTGTTGTCAGGTAAACACGAGCAGACCTCATAACTCTCTCGGGAGATATAACTCATAACTCCCTCGGGAGATATAACTTATAACTCCCTCGGAGTTATGAGTACGTTTTCATGCCTTGTATCCAGGACGATAATAGTAAATATCATATCGTAAAATATATTTTGACTATTCTTATAAAATATGTCTAATCAGATTTCGGATTTCACAACTAATTAAAAAAAAAATTGCAGCCGCACTGAAATTTTTACAATTCGCGGACGTGTTAACATCACAATTACAATGCAACTATAATAATATCAGAGAGGACTTTCAAAATTAACTTGTGTATGGTCACTTTGATTTTTTATTTGGGGCTTCCGCTTATCTGCCCAGAGTTGGTACAAAATTGGAATAATGTCACACAGTGATTTGATAATTTGTCTTTTAATTTCGTAAGTGCGACATTAACCGGCAAAAGGCCATCTCGCCGAACGATCGGAAATTATTATTTTCCGCCAAACCTAAAGAGTAGACAAATGTGAATAAAAGGTATATTATTTTGCATTTTTTAAATTTAATTTCAAGAAGGTGGGACCGATAAGTGGAGTTGTTCCCATATAATTTAGTGTTCATATTATATAATAGCCCGCGGCGCAAACCATTACCTTTAAAACAGCAATATGAGATGTATACGCTAATATGCCTTTAGTGACGGAATACGATAAGATAAGCAAATCAAATTCTTTATGAGCCGAACATTTTAGATTCCATTATTACTTATAAACTAAATGCCGCTTCACAACAACCCGAGAACGGGCACCAAAAGTTAAATGATATGATTCGCATGTTGACATACACAACTAATAACTAATTTCCGGTAACGGGAACGTAAAGCTGGGTATATTTTCGTTCCCGGGTTATGAAGCCGCCTTAAGAGGTTTCTAAGATCACGGTGTATCTTGCGCTTCGCGCAACAACTCCGTTGAGATCTGTCCCTCCTCGCTCGCATACCGAAATTTACTGACGTTTAAAACGTCAAAATTATGAAGGAATGTTGGCTCATAATGATCGTGATTTGTTTACCTTCCGGCCAAATGCGGCCCGACAGACGCAAGCGTTGCGTATTCGGTCACTACAACGGCATATTTGCGTATACATCTCATTCGTACTGTTGTTTTAATCGTTTACGTCGCGGTCTCAGACTAATCTCAATTTGTTGTTCATTTGTGTGATGCGCAATTTGTTTCGACTACGCCACTGGTGGAATCCATAGCGTTGATTGTACCAGACGACTATCGGTAGTGACGTGCACGCAAAGATCCATTGATCCAAGTATATATATATATACAGGTAAAGCATGTTAGTGGTGGGGTGAAATTACGGCGCTAATGATGTTGTCCGTGGTGATGATCTCGTGCTGGTTATTTAATAAGTAATCTCCGTTGGTAATGGACCTTTTAATCTCTAATCCCTCTAATAGAGTCAGCTTACGGCTTTTCCGGCAAATATGTAACGGTTTTATCTCTCCCATGTGGTGTCCTGTGTCTATGCAGTGGTCCGCTAATCCTGTGTTTGTTGATCCGTTGATTATTGCTTTTTTGTGTTCACGCTGCCTTATTTCAAAATTTCTTCCCGTTTGTCCTATGTATTTGCCTTCACAATTTTCACAGTTGATTCTGTACACCCCTGACTTTTTAAGAATATCTTTTGTTTCTATTTTGTTATTAATTATTTTGTGGCCTAAATTTGTTCTATTGACTTCTATTGCGTTTACGTTATGTGATTTTACTTTTCACCCCACCACTAACATGCCTTACCTGTATATATATATATATTGTAACATTTCATTACATTAAATTAGTTTAACTTTGAAAATGATCCTAACCGATCGAAACACGTGTCAGGCAACTGAAAATAAAATTATGGAACAAAACAAGCGTTTTACTTTACCCAATTTGAAAATATGGTTCCATCAAGAAAGTAGCACAACAAGTATTCAGTATATTTATGTTTTTTTTCAAAGCGGTCGTAGAAATTTTTTTATGTATAGTGCGAGCGCAAAGCTCATTGCCGCTTTCGAGAGGTTTCCGAAACTTCCTCTCTCAAGCGACAATGTATCACTTTGCGCTCTTATCATACAAATAACTATTTCCAGTAATATTTGAAATGGACTCTTAGAGACCTCAAAAGGGATATTTCCGTTAAAATTTTTCTTTTACAGAAATATTTGAAATGGACTCTAGAGCAGGCATGTCAAACACGCGGCCCGGCAAGGTTGGTATCAAATATTAAAAAAGAAAAATTATATACAAATAATTATTTTTTGTTTGGTTTCAATTGTAGTTTTTTTTTGGTAATGCGGCCCGCGGCTTGTGTGTAATACTTGATGTGGCTCTTGGTGGTGAATGAGTTTGATATGCCTGATCTACAGTCTTAGTGTCCTAGTTTTTATTTAACATACCTGTGATTAGATTAAATATTATTTTGACTCGTGTTAACAATTATGTATACAACACCAAATTAATTACTTACTTACTTACTTACTGAATAAACGGGTAGCTGAGGAACATGTAATTTGCTTTTATTGCACTGCTAAACTTTGATTTAGTTATTAATTTTATCTGTGGAAACGAGAATATATGCGTGCTAAGAGTGCAGCTGCCAACGACAAGGTAAAATGCTTACGAAAGGTAGTACATATAATTATTAATGATTATTACAAATATTTGTGGAAAGAGATTATAAAAACTGATGGTGGGTCTTTCACACCACAACTGGATGAGGAAGGGGCTCAATTGTTAGCAATTATGGGCGGGCAGATTGGGCCCCTGCCAAATTAATTTGATGATGCTGCAGTGTATTTCTCAGATGGTAAAAGCTTCATTCGCACATTTGCGAATATTTTAATTTTCTAATATATTTTCTTACTATTTTTTACATGTCACAGAAAATGTACTTGTTAAACAACAACTGGAACCAGAATGTGAACCAGTACCAGTACCTTCACCTCCACAACCTCAATCACTAGCAAAGACTCCCAAAAAAATAAAATTGCGGAAGCCTCTAAATTGTAAGGAACTTTATTTAAAAAAAATGAAATAGCTTGCTTCGAGCTGAAATAAAAAAAAAATTACATCAGTTAGATGTGAAAATAAGAAAAAAAACAATTATTAAATTAAACATTTTATTTTACTTTGTAGTACTTAAATAAAATTGTGTAAAAACAGTATGTATTTGTGCTGCACGTACAGCTGTGTTATTGTCATCTTGGGGGATGAGTACCGGTTCATCTAATGCAACACCTTCTTCTTGCAGACCATTTGCGTTATCATGAAATTCAATGCATATGTTATGCATAACAGCACATGCTACGATTACTGTTAAAGATGTTTGCAGCTGAATCTCCAGTTCGTTTTGTAAGGCATGGAAATCGCCTTATCCAAATCACAAAGCAACGTTCGATAATATTTCTGGTTGCTATATGTGCAGCATTATAAGTTTCTTCGCTAATATTTTAAGGATTTATTAGTGGTGTTAGTAAAAAAATGGTGATGTGGCCATCATGTTACTTTCTCCGACGGGATGGTATCATAGCCATTTATATTTACGTTTTCATGATTTATTTTCAATTGAATTCATATTTTAAATGTACATCGAGGGTTGTGTAAGCTCCGATGAAACTGACGTTTAAAACGTCAAAATTATGAAAGATGGAAAAATTATACTTCAAATTCAAAAACTCAGTTTACTCAAAAACTAAAAGGATTTCGAAAAAAACGTATTCTTTATAAGTTGTTCATTTTAGCATTCTCTACAATTATTATTAACATAAATTTGCTGTAACTATTATCGTTTTATAATTATAAACCAAAAATTAAAAAATAATAATACATTTTTTTCTCGAATAAAAATGATTTTATGAAAAATGTTTTCAAGCAAAAGATGTTCATTTCTTTGTTGTCTTCAATGTTTGTTTAAATGTTTTTGTGATATTTTTCATATTTAAGAAAATATTGGGAAAAAACAAAAAACAGTTAAGGTAAACACCCACTTCCAGTGTACGAAATTTTACCAAAAGCTTTTCAGTACTTCAGATTATCAAATAAAACGTATGTCCAAAGTTTCATATCAATTGCTTTATTAGTTTTTGAGATACAGCGCACACAGATAGACACACACAGCCAGACACACACACACACACAGACACAATTTTGTTTTCCAGAAATTGTTGAAATGGCATCTAGGGACCCCAAAACGGATATTTCCGTAAAAAAAATTTTTGAAAAAAAAATCACTATCACAATACTTTCTCGTACTTCGTAACGGAGAAAGTAAAAAAATTGCAGGGGTATCCGTTGTCTCCAAGTAAATAGTCGCTTCCATATTCTCCAGCTTCAAATTCAGCACACAATGGTAAGTCATTGAAAATCGTACTATCATGCACCGATTCAGGCCATCGAGCAATAATATGTCTTATTTTCAAGGAAGCATCACACATTGCTTGAATATTTAGCGAAAAATAACCTTTCCGGTTTCTAAATGTCTCTGCGTTTGCACCACCGGGGGACTTAATCGGTATACCTGTGCAATCGATTGCACCTACATCTCAGCGTCACTAATATTTGTAATTTTGCTGAAAGAGACCGATTTCTATTTGTACGGGGCTCAAGGCCTGGCCCAATCAAATGTAATAGTTCCATGAAGGTATTCTTACCGATCCTGAAGCGATACTTGAAATTATCATCGTTGTATAAATTAAACGGATCTTTCCTACCTAAGAACCGTCTTGGACTTCTAATCACTTCAATTTCTTCCAGACCATTATCAGAAAGGGGTGATAAACTAGATATTGACATTTTTTTCAATTCCAACAAAATTTATGCAGCACAAATACTTTTAATAAACATAGTCGGTAATACCACATTTTTCACTAAAACCAATGTTCAGAAACGATATACTGCACATTTAATCAAAGGCTGATGTGTAATCACTTTTGACATATCGTTAACTTGCTATAGCATATTCGGTGGAATGTGGCGGCCGAGGTCGTAAAACGGTCGGTCCGCCCTGAGGATCGACGCACCCTCAAAGAAAAGGTATTGGTGGTTCGTCTAATTGCATCCCATACATTTATTACCGTCCTTCGCTCCGATTGGTATACGCAGTTTTACACCAGTACTTCTCAACAAAGATTGGTTTCAGATAAAAAATATTACGTCCACTACTTACCGAACTCCGACCCTCTTTTACGACCACAGCCGTCAGATTCCGGAGAACGGACTATATTTAACAACACAATCACACAAACAACGCTTTATACAACTCATATTAGAGTTAACGGTGTAGTTAACAACGCGATCATGATTTTGACAGTACGATCAATTGATGATATGTCAAATGCATTTCAGAAACAGTTAACTACATGATCACCCAGTTAGTGATCACGTAGTTAACTATTTGCTCAAATTTAACAATGCTTTATGCAACCGGGCCGTAATGTTTTTCATTTCCCCCTAGTGAGAGAATAACTCGGACTCGATTTTGGATAAATTAGTCCCTTAAGAAAATTACCTTTTAAACTTTTTCTTGCGAGACTAATTACGTACATTCCACATTCGTATAATAAATAACTATTAATTCGATCAAATTTCACGGAAAATATTATATTGCAATACATAGCTAACTGCTGTAAACGTTAGTAACTAAATTTAACCAAATAAGTTACCAATCAATGTATTTAACACAATCCCGTACACACAGCTTACAACTAATTAGCAATTTTAAATAGTTTTTCAAGCCTAAGTGAAAATAGGTGAAATAGTGACGTATACGATATAGTGAAATGTTAAATTAAGAAAAGTAACTGGTAATAAAATAAAATAATTGGTAATCCGCTGTGCTGCGCCGTCATCCGTGTATAGCCCATCAATATGAAGCAAGGTAGCTGGTGACGTACGATGGCTCCACTACATTGCGTCGTCGTCTATGCCTAGGTCATTAAAATAATAGTAATTTACGTAACAAGTTCCGAAAGTGATATTTTACGGGATGAGTAGGAATCCTGCGAGTCCCGTAAAATCACTTTAGGAACGAGTTACGTACAATATTTTTTCTGCAGCCGTTTTTTATGTGAAAAAAGCAAAAACATATACGAATGTTATATGACAAGCGCTGTCATAATTAAATACGAAGTTGATGTTTTTATCAAGGCCGCCTACATATATACGCAAAATTGTCCCGAAAGTAACAAAAAGCGTCCCGAAAGTATAAAAAACGTTCCGAAAGTGAAACAAAATCGTACCAAAAATAACAACTTTCGGTACGACTTATGTAAAGTGGTACTTTCGATTTAATAAATCATACCGAAAGTTTTATTTTCGGGACGGCTGCAGAAAAAATAAAGTAATTGGTGATGCCCGATGGCTCCGCTGCGCTGCGATATCGCCCGTCGTGTAGCCCATCAATATGAAGCAAGATAGCTGGTGACGTCACACTGAAGTTGCATCTAATACCAACGTAATCAATTCGATATTACTATAATTATTTAAACAAAGTAACTGGTGACAGCTGCGCTGCGCCGTCGACCGCAACCTGTTCCTTCTGAAATTATATCTTCATGCAAGGTAGTGTGTATGTGAACAGAAACAGAAATTATTTAATCAAAACATATAATTAATGTAATGGTTATTTCATTTGAAAAGCGGCGGGAAAAACCGCGCCACCATTGAATGACGAACTTGGGTAAACTTTGTCAATGTCTAGTTTAATTGACACGGCATGTACACTCTTAACCTAAATTGCCTAAATTGAATTGTAAATATAAATGCCAAAAAAGAGTAAATCACTCATGAATTGGAGATTGAAGAGATAATCAACAACTCAACAAAAATAAGTTTTGAAGACATCATCCATGATATTATTCATGGTTCTGCTGCCTCCTTCTTTCGTTTCTTCTAAACGTTTCTAAGCCTTCATTCACTAAACGTTCTTTTTTCCTCCTATGATTAAGTTTCGATAGTCTTATTTGATTTTAACTTTAAGTCGATTTTTTTATTGCAATTTTAGTCTAAGGATAACACGGTACTTGAAATTATGTGGATTCCAACTGCAAAGCCTTGGGATATCCTCTAGGCTCAGAAAAAGCCAGAGCCTACAATGCTGGGTTATGTTTATGAGGGTTATTATTGTAATAAAGTATTGAATGCGCTTACCCTTTACTTAATTACTTGTCGAAATGCATTTTGACACACTTCGTTCCGTATGATGTTTTTCAAGAAAACACAGGCAATAATAATATCGACAATTTCAGGGAACTCGGTCAAAAGGTTGTTTTAAATTCCAATCATGAAAACTATGCCGATTTTAAAATTTTGACGCAATTCAGAATTTACTACCAACCTTCATTTAACGTCAAATTCTAAAAACGAACGACTTTTCATACATTGCTAACCCCGAATCTGACATACCGGGTGACCCAGGGATCTGTAAAAGCCCCATAACTTATTTGCTATTTGAGATATCGACTCCTAGTTTTCTTGAACTGGTACCCACACTTATTCTACATATTTTACAAATATGTATGTTTTTGTACAGGGTGTCCCAATATACATAACCGAACAAAGTTATGTTTTTTTAAATGGAACACCCTATATTTTATACTTTATTTTCAACCCTCTTAAGAAGTTGATAAAAATAGTATCACATAGTTTGGGTCTATTATGGACGGTTGGTTAGTTATGGGCAAATTTGTGGCAAAAACATGTACACATTAAAAACATTGCAGAAGCGTTCCTAGCAAAGACAGCATCATTATTGATACACTAGAAAATTTCCCACATCATAAAGAATAATGCACATCGGCTTTGGTTCTCTTTTATTCATAGTTCTATCAACATACGCAAAACAATGGATAACTATTTTTTTTCAAATGGAACATTCTATATAAGTTGCCACCAATCTATGGCATTTTTAATAAGCTTTTTAATGATATACAGTTTGTATAACAAAATATTAAGGATTCTTGAGATTTATCAATAAAAACATATTTGTTTTGTCACCTTCTGCTGATTTTTGGATTTTCGGCCAAAGCTATGCATTTTCAGGAAAAATTATAAGGTACCAAAGTTGTAGAGCGAAAAATTTCCGATCGATATCGGTCTTCGAACTTTTAAGATAATGCCTGCATTGCCCGCCAGAGCCCGCAAAATCGTGACCGTATAGGCATTTTAGCGTTTTCTTTTCAATTTTTTTATTAATAAATTGCACTACTTTATTTTCCGCACCCTCTAGCGGAAAAACGGGAAATTATAGGGAAATTAAAATGGCCCATATCGATTGAAAATGTTCCCCTCTACAACTCTTAATAGAAGCAATTTTTGCCAAAAATGCATAGTTTTCCCTAAAAATGCAAATTGAAAATGTATGTATCAAGTTTTGCGTTTTTCAATGGTTTTTTGTATTTTTAGCGAAAACTATGCATTTTGGGCAAAAATTGATTCTTTTAAGAGTTGTAGAGCGGAATTTTTTCAATCAATGTAGGTCATTTGAATAATTTTATAATTGCCCGTTTTTCTGCTAGAGGACGTGGAAAATAAAGTATAGTGCAATTAATTAAGAAAAAAATTGAGAAAAACGCAAAAATGCATATACGGTCACGACTTTGCGCACTCTGGCGGGCCATGCATGCATTATTAGAAAAGTCCAAATACCTATGTCGATCGAAAATTTTCCGCTCTACAACTTTGGTCTCTTATTATTTTTTCAGAAAATGCATAGTTTTGGCTGAAAATGAGCAGGAGGTGACAAAAGAAAAATGTTTTTATGGATAAATCTCAAGAATCCTTAATATTTCATTATACAAATTGTACATCATTGGAAAGCTTATTAAAAATTCCATGCATTGGTGGCAAGATATATAGGGTGTTCTATTTGATAAAAAATAGTTATCTAATATTTTGCGTATATTGACACCCTGTATAGCAGTATGAACAGAAAAGAGCCAAAGCCGATTTGTATTATTTCTTATGATGTGGAAAATTCTTTAGTGTATAAAAAATGACGCTAGCTTTGCTAGGAGCGCTTCTGCAATTTTTTCAATGTGTCCTTGTTTTTGCCACAAATTTGCCCATAACTAACCAACCGTCTATAATAGACCCATGGCTTCTTATACTATTTTCATCAGCTTCTCAAGAGGGTTGAAAATAAAGTATAAAATATAGGGTGTTCCATTAAAAAAAACATAACTTTATTCTGTTATGTACATAGGGACACCCTGTACAAAAACATACATATTTTTAAAATATGCAGAATAAGTGTGGGTACCAGTTCAAGAAAACTAAAAGTCGATATCTCAAATAGCAAATTAGTTATGGGGCTTTTACAGATCGCTGGGTCACCCGGTATGTCAAATCTGACGTAGGTAGATTAAAGAGGCCCATTCTTCATTGATTTTGATCGTTTATCAAGATTTCGTAAAGACGCCAACGAAAGATGACGGGAAAAGTCAAGATTGATTGACGTTACATGCACTCCTAACCTAGAATCCTTAATTCTGACGTTTATTGATTGTCTAGAACAGTGGTGGCGAAACTTTTTTTTAAGACGGGCCATCTGTAATAACTAGACAATTGTAGCGGGCCAAAGAATAATGCTTAATCGTTAATTAATTTATGTGTTCTATAAACATATGCATATTTTATTACATACACTTATTATTTTAATAGTAAAAAAGCAAAAGGTAACAAAATTATAAGCACAAAATATAAAATGAATTTAGTGTAGTTCTTGATGTGAAGTATTATCACTTTATTTTCTGGTGTCATTACTGGTTGATGGTGCATGGGAAAAATGAAATTGAGACTGTTTCAACAAAATTTCATCATAATCCGGTTCCATTTGCGAAGCAGAAATTCTTAAAACTGATGAAAGGTGCTCATCTGTAATTCTGTTTCTTAAAGAAGTTTTCCTAAGCTTCATTGTTGAAAAGATTTGTTCGCATATATAAGATGAGCCGAACATTGTCATTATCTTCATTGCATGAGTAATTAGATTTGGAAAATTATCTGGACTTAAATTTTTATAAATAGTTTAATAGTGTCTCTGCTTTAAGTCCAATTGTAGTGGTATTTACATCATAATTTAATCGTTGAGTGCCATCATTGGATACAGTTTTGTATGCGTAACCTGCTGAGTAGCTCAGATAAGTATTTCCGTCTCTGGTATATACCTTTTTATGCGTTCATGCTCAGAAAGGACATTAACTTTATTTACATTCCAGAATTCACCACAGGGGACCTTGCGGCAGCGCTGGTAGAGGTCCCAACGAAGAAAGGAAAAAGGCATATAGTCATGGCCTCGGCCTACTTCCCGGGTGACAAGGATACACCGCCACCAGAGGAGGTAAGAAGACTTGTGGAATGGTGTAGCAAAGGAAACAAACATCTACTCCTGTGCTGTGATGCCAACGCACACAACACCGTGTGGGGCAGCACGGACACCAATATTAGAGGTAAGGATTTACTTGAATTTATTATCTCTAACAATCTAGACATTGTTAATAGAGGTAGCGAGCCTACCTTTGTGAATGCAATCAGACAGGAGGTACTAGATATCACCCTGGCTGATGCCTTCACAGTAAGTACAATTAAAAATTGGCGAGTTCTAGCAGAACCCTCCTTATCAGACCATCAACAGATTGGGTTTGATATTGAGGTCACTAAGGAAGCTGTTGTTGAGTGCAGGAATCCGAGGAACACAGACTGGGGCCTCTACAGAGAGTGCCTAGGTCTGGGAACCGAAGACTTATGCCTCGACATCCAAACTACAGGGGAGCTGGAAATAGCTGCGGCTCTCCTTAAGAATTGCATCTTAAAGGCATACGAATCCAGCTGTCCACTTAAGAGGAGATCTCCTGACAGAGATGTGCCCTGGTGGAATAAGGATTTAGACCGCCTGAAGACGCAAACCAGAAAAACCTTCAATAGTGCAAAGAAGACGGGCAACTGGGATGCCTACAGACAGGCACTATCAGAATACAACAAGGAGCTAAGGAAGTCGAAAAGGAAAACTTGGAGAGCTTTCTGTGAGGGAGTGAGCGACACAGCCCCGACAGCAAGACTCCAAAAGGTCCTATCGAAAGACCACTCCAATGGCATCGGTTTAATTAAAAAACCTGATGGGAGTCACGCAGAGAGCCTCAAAGAAAGTCTTAGTGTGCTCCTGAAGACACACTTTCCGGGCTCAACTCCTGCGGACTCACTCGCAACAACTGCTCAATCTACGGAAGGAAGCATATTCCTACCAACCAGAGAGAGCAAAAGAAAGGCTGGTAAACTAATTACTAGAGAAAAAATTGAATGGGCAGTCAAAAGCTTCAAACCCTTCAAAACACCAGGGCCAGATGGCATATTTCCTGCATTGCTGCAATACGGGCTAGACATACTAGCTCCATACCTGCAAGCAATATACAAAGCCAGCTTCACGCTGGGCTATATACCAATGGAATGGAAGGAGGCCAGGGTGATCTTCATCCCCAAAGCGGGCCGTAGGCCACCTGATGAGGCTAAGTCCTACCGCCCAATCAGCCTCACTTCTTTCCTCCTTAAAATCATGGAAAAAATCGTGGTCAACGACATTAGGTGCGGCGCCCTAAAAGCGAACCCGCTACATAGGCAACAATTTGCCTATCAACCTGGCAAATCTACTGTAGATGCCTTGCATAGCCTTACAACAGGCATAGAGGCATCGCTTCAATACAAGGAGATTGCACTAGGCATTTTCGTGGATATTGAAGGGGCGTTCGATAATACGACCTTCAAAACCGTGGAAAAGGGAGCCATCAGGAAGGGCATTGATATACCCACTATCAGATGGATTAAAGCTGTACTTAAAAACCGCAAAATCACGACAGGTATAGGGAGTGAGTCTGAAACGATAACCACGGCGAAAGGGTGCCCGCAAGGCGGGGTTCTATCACCCTTGCTCTGGTGCATCGTGGTGGATGAGCTCCTCACGACCTTGGCAGATAAGGGCTACAGTACGCAAGGCTACGCCGACGACATTGCGGTTGTCATAAGGGGTAAATATGACAGCGTCGTATCGTCCCTTGCCCAAGAGGCCCTTAACACCATATCAAAATGGTGTCTGAGGGAGGGTTTCAATGTCAATCCGAACAAAACTGTGATTGTTCCTTTTACTTATCGCAGGAAACTTTCAATCAAAGCTCCCATAGTAAAAGGACAAGAAATTGCGCTTTCCGACCAAGTGAAATATTTAGGCTTAGTGCTTGATAGGAAGCTTAACTGGAACGCGCATCTGGAAAAAACGATAAGCAAAGCAACGGCGGCACTCTGGATAGGCCGCCGGCTCTTTGGTAGATCATGGGGACTCAAACCTAAAATGATACACTGGTTGTACATCATGGTGGTCAGACCCATTATCACATATGGCTCACTAATATGGTGGACCAAAACAAAACAAGCAACGGCACAAAAGAAGCTCCAAGCTCTTCAAAGACTGGCCTGTCTTGGTATCACGGGAGCTGCACGTAGCACTCCCTCTGCAGCAATGGAAGCTCTACTAGACCTACTTCCCCTGCATGAACAAATCAGAAAGGAAGGTCTAATGAGTGCACTGAGACTAAACTGGACCAGTACAGGCCACAGAACCGGGCACTCAGAAATTCTAGAACTCGTCACAACCGAGTTCCTACAAACACCATCGGACATAATGCCGATCAACTATGACTTCGAATCAAGATTTGATGTGACTATTGATAGTCGCCAAAACAGTCTGAAACGAGTCACAGAACTAAAACACAACTCTGTACTCTGGTACACAGATGCATCCAAGACAGAGGTGGGCACCGGCATAGGCATATATGGGCCTAAGCATAAGGAATCAGTTCCTCTCGGACATGGCCCTTCTGTCTTACAGGCTGAAATAATAGCCTTAGAAAGATGTGCTCAGGTGTGCACAAAAAAGGGCTACAAAGGGGCACGCATATATCTAATCACGGATAGCCAGGCTGCCCTAAAGAGCCTTAAAGCGTACAGCTTTAACTCCAAGACCACTTGGAACTGTAAACAGGCTCTGAACCAACTGGCAAAGGGCAACAAGCTCACCCTAATGTGGGTACCCGGCCACGCAAGCATAAAAGGCAATGAACATGCCGATATACTTGCTAAGGAAGGAGCCTCAACTACCATCATTGGACCAAAACCGACCTGTGGGCTATCGAAAGCACACAAAAAAGGCGTGATCCAAGAATGGGAAAAAAAGTGCAAAAAAGACCATTGGAAAAATGCACCAGGTCAAAGGCAATCCAAAATGTTTATTGACTTCTCGCCAAATAGAGCCAAACAGCTCTTACGCCTCACCAAAACCGAGATAAGACTAATCACCGGTCTCCTAACAGGACACTGCCCAGTGAAGTACCATCTCCACAATATGGGCGAAGTGGATAACACCACATGCAGATTATGTGAATCGGCTGAAGAAACGGCCGAACACATATTATGCGAGTGTGTAGCTCTAGCTACCACCAGGCAGGCCCTAACCGGAGGTATGGCGGTAACGCCAGAACGGATCAGGTCATTACCTCCCAGGAAATTAATTGACCTTGTCAGGGAAGTTGAATTTCTGGGAATCAAATAGCAGTAGGGTTTTAGTACAAAAGATCTAAACAGGTCGCAGTGCTGTAAGGCTCTGCACAGCCAATCGACCCCGTCTAATCTAATCTAATCTAATGCGTTTAAAGTGCAGATCCGTATTTCCGACCTGCAATAAAGGCTAAATTCGAATCATTCATATTCTCGCAGTCGATATCACGCTCTGAATTTTTTGTCCGTCAGTTTTTGTTTTTCTCTTATTTTATTTGATTTGTCTATTGTGTTTATTGCGCTATTACTACCACGCGGATAATTTAATAATATAATCAATTAAACGTCCTCTGTATTCTTGTGTATCACCTTATCCGTGGGCTACCAGTCTTTGTGTAAGTTAATCACCCTGATTGCCCCCTGGGTGTTGTATCCCCGATCTTTTCCTAATCTGCGTTTTTAAAATCACCATCATAATGGTGCAAAAAACTTGTTCGACATGCTCGAAAAATATTAGTCCTAGACTTGCGATGATTAAATGCGCATTAAGTGCAACTACTGGTTTCACGTTTCGTGTACTGATCTGGATACCTTTAGATTAAGTTATTATATGGATGAGTATAAAAAGCAAGACGGTGACTTGTGGATCTGTTCCGTCTGCATGCCGCCGGATTTACCGTCTACGAACGTCGCGGTTAGTTCCATTGAAACAACAATTTCTAAAATTGTTTTAAAAATGAATTTATACTCACATTTAATAATGAAATAAAAAAGCTAACAAATAAAATCGAGAACATCGAGCATGAATATCGTAATATTAAAAGTGATCTCGAACGAATTAAGTCTAACAAGTCGATCGATCCCCTAAACGTGACACTTAATGTTGTTGATGAAATTCATGATCAACAAGTGCGGGCACGTAATATAATGATCTTCAATGCCCCTGAATCTGTAAAGCAGGACTCTAATGATCGGGTTGCGGATGATATCGTCTTTGTAAAATCCATTTTCGATACAATTGATAGGTCAATTAAACCCATAAAGGTAATACGGTTAGGGAATAGAAATTTGAAAAATCGTCCAATGAAGGTCGTTTTGGAGAGTAAAGATATTGCAAAAAATATTTTAAAACATAGTGGCTCGATAAATAAGGGCGGCATCACTATTAAGGGGGATTTAACAAAGAACCAACAGTTACATTTAAATTCTCTACGTTTGGAGCTGTCGCGGCGTAATGATACAGGTGAAAAGGACTTGACAATTAAGTATATTAATGGAATTCCGAAAATAGTCACAGTAAAAAACTGAATCCACTGCCAAACAAACCCATCACCTTCTACTATCAAAATGTTCGAGGGCTCAATACGAAACTAGTTAGGTTCTACAACAACGTTCTTAACAATAATTTTGATGTTGACTTATTAACTGAAACATGGTTAAAGGATGGAATTTTCGATTCTGAACTGTTTAATGATAGTTATTCAGTTTTTAGATGTGATCGAACGCAAAGTAGAGGTGGTGGTGTCTTGTTGGCGGTCTACAACAAATTTAATTGCCGCCAACTGCCCATAAATTTTTCTTTTAATGTCCTTAATATTGATTTGATTGCTATTGAGCTTACCGTATCGAAGGTAACATATACTATTATCGCCGTTTATATTCCCCCAAATACACCTACAGAACATTATGCTATATTCTTCAACTATATTGACGAAAACATTATTTCTGAGAATTTACTCATTTTTGGTGATTTCAATATCCCAAATTATAACGCCTGGAGGCTTGGGGGTTACCAATGCCCCAGATTAACACAGTTTGTACATTTCATTTCTCTGAAAGGGCTACAGCAATTTAATACAGTTTGTAACAAAAACAACAGAATATTGGACTTAATTTTAGCTCCTAATCATAGCCAATGCATCGTTAATAAAGCTGATGAACTTCTCATTGAAGAGGATGATCATCACCCAGCACTAACATTTGAAATGCTACCCTCACAAGATGTAAATTTTCCTTCTCAACAAGAATTTGATGTAACATTTAACTTCAAGAGGGGTAATATTCGTGGGTTATATAGCGATATGATAAATACTGACTGGTCTGATGTATTTAATTTAAAAAATGTAAATGATGCTTGTGACTCTTTCTACAAAATTTTATACAATTCATTCGAGAAACATATTCCGAAGATGAAGAAGAAGTTGAGTAGTCATAAACAATACCCTGCTTGGTTTAATAAAGAAATCATCAGCCTGTTGAGAACTAAAAATAGGTTGCATAAACAAATGAAGAAATCTCCTCAAGTTTCTACAACAGACGAATATAAGCAAGCACGTAAACTTTTCAAGAATGAATCCGCCAAAGCTTTTGCAGAGTTTATTGAAAATACCGAAAATAATATATCATCGGAACCCAAAACATTTTGGTCGTATGTCAACATGAAAAGAAAAAAATCAAGGATCCCCGGAGTCATGAAGTTCGGCGGAAAAACCGCCCCGATCAAGTTCCTGGATTTTTGCTTAAAGATTGTGCTTTACATTTGGCAAAGCCACTTACTTATATTTTCAATTTAATTTTTAGCGAGGGTGTTTTCCCAGAGCATTGGAAAATAGCACGTCTTTGTCCCGTTTTTAAATCAGGGGATAAATCAGATATTGGAAACTATAGGCCTATTGCTATCATTTCCAATTTTTCTAAAATATTTGAAAGTATCATTTGTGAAAACATTCGTTCGCAGATTGAACAGTCAATTACACCCAATCAACATGGATTTATTCGTAAAAGGAACACGCAGACTAACCTCTTAGTGATCACGCAATTTATATCTAGTGAGCTTGATCGTGGCGGCCAGGTCGACGTAATATACATGGATATTAGCAAGGCTTTCGACTGTATGCCTCATGATAAGCTTGTTACATATTTAATGAAGTATAATTTGGCATCAAATGTGATTTCAGTCATAAAATCTTATCTCTTAAATAGACGTCTTTTTGTTAGTTACATGGGCACCAAGTCTGAGTCATTTGTAGCAACCAGTGGTGTTCCTCAGGGGTCCAATCTTGGCCCGCTATTATTTTTGGTGTTTATAAATGAAGTAGCGAGTGTTTTAGACAGCAACTTTTTATTATATGCGGATGACGTTAAGTTGTATAAAACCATCAATAGTGTTTCAGATTGTGCGATATTACAAAAGAACTTAGATAATATGTCTGCGTGGTGTGTTGAAAATGGCCTCAAAATAAATACTAATAAATGTCAATGATTTGGTTGTACAGTCAGATACTCACTTTAAAGATCTAGGTGTGCTTTTTGACAATAAATTAACCTTTAATGATCATGATAAAGTATTAAATGAATCGTATAAAATGTTAGGATTTATAATTCGCAATTGCCGTGAGTTTAAGGGCATAAAAGCTGCATTGCGGCTGTATGATTCATTTATTATCAGTAAAATTAATTATTGTGCTTGTGTTTGGGCACCAGGGTACAAGAATTATATTGAAATGCTGGAGAGGATACAAAAGCGCTTTGTGAGGTATCTATATTTTTGTGATTACAAAGTCTACCCTGATCATTCAATTTCATACGATACTTTGCTTCGTAAGTTTAACATGTTCTCTATTTACAACCGGCACAGATATGTTAAAGTCTATGAATTATATAAGCTTAACCATTATTATACTGACAACAGCGCTTTCTTAGACCTTGTTAATATTTCAGTCTATCATGTCGTAATAAACAAACTTTTAACTATGCTACTCCACGAACTTCGCATCATTCTTTTTCTCCATTAGTATCTATGTTAAGGAAATATCATGAGATACAATATGCTCTAGATATTTTTTGTCCACATAAAACTGAGTTTTTGAACTGTTTGAAATCGTGTTTATTGTAATTTTTCTTAGTTGTATTCAATGTGGCACACTGTATGTAAGCCTTTGATTATTGTATTGTTGTACTTGTAACACATATCTTACTCTGTTGTATTTTTCTCTGTATTTGGGTTCGTCCCGTATGAGAAATAAATGGTTATTATTATAAAATTCTAGTAATGGTACTGTATGAAAAGTTTGTTTCAGGAGAGTATTACAGTTCAGTTCTATTAACTCAAGTTGAAATTTTGCATCAACTTCTTCGTAATTAACATTGAATGGGGTCGCAAAAATACTAAACTCTGGTTCCATTTTTCTAAAGTCCTGAAATCTCCTTTCAAATTCTGTAGATAGTTTTTCTCTTATTGTTTGATATAGTGAATTTTAAAGATTGTATTCTTGGAAAATGAGAAAAATCAGATTTAGAGATCTGATTAGCAAATAATAATAACTGTAATTTGAAACTTTTCAGGTATTGCCAAATATCGTGAAGAAACTGATTTTTTCCTTGCAATTTGAGATTAAGTTTATTCATGTGTACGAGGAGGTCTGTGAAAAAAGCGAAATCAGAAAGCCACGTTTCGTTTTCTAAGACGTCAAATTGATTATAAATGTCTTTATCAAGAAGAAAATTCACAATATCGTCTTTTAAATCCCAAATTCTTTCCAGCACTTAACCAACGGACTTTTGAATAATACAGGATATCGGAATGCTCAGCATGTACGGACTCCAAAAACTGTTGAAACTGGCGATGTAATAATCCTCTGGAACGAATCATATTTACTAGTTTTACAACAATATTAAGTATATGGTCAATATCTAAAGCCGATTTACAGAGAGCATCCTGATGTATAAGGCAATGCAAAAAAATAACATCATTTTCCGGATACTTAGAATTAAATTTCCCAACAAATCCTTGATTGATTCCAACCATATTAGGAGCACCATCTGTAGTTACATTACATAGCTTGTCAATAGGTAAACGAAGTTTATCGATGCAATTTTCAAATTCACAAAATATATCGGCACCAGTCGTTGTTCCTTTCATTGACTGCAGCCCTGCAAGTTCTTCTGTAATTTCAAAGTGGGCGTTGATTCCTCTTACAAATATGAGTAACTGCGCAGTATCGCTGATATCTGTACTTTCATCCAAGGTAATTGAATAAAAAATAAATTTTTGAGTTTTTGTAGTCAGTTGTCAAATTAGATTTTTATAAATATTTTCAATTCTCTCGGTGATTGTTCTTCTTGAGAGAGACAGTGACTGAAAATCCTTTTTCTTGTCAGGGCACATAATATCGCACACATCTATCATGCACTGTTTTATAAATTCACCATCTGAAAATGCTTTATTAGATTTAGCAATATTATAAGCCAACACATAACTGGCTTTCGTAGCGCATCTTTGAGAATGATTAGCTCTCTGAAATAATTGTTGTTGACTTGATAATTTTTTTATTAAATCTTTCGATTTAATTTTTTTCACCTCTTCACTTAGCGATGAGTAGGAGTGGTTTTCATGTTTGCTCTTGAAATGGCGTTGAATGTATATTCTTTTAAAACTGCAACAGTGGTATTGCAAAGTAAGCACACAGGTTTTTCTTTAAATAAAGTAAAGAAATATTTCCACGTCCATTCTTCTTTAAAAACTCGACATTCTGAATCCACTTTTCTTTTTTAACATCCATTTTAGACGTTATCTACAACGGAGAACAACACACAGAAACGCAATTGACGAAAGCTTACTGCTAACTAATGCTCTTACGCGTTAGTTTGTTGAGGCACTGGGAGTTTGGGGGATTACACAAACAATTACTCGAGTCACAGCGGCAGCGGGTCGTTGCAGATGACTGACTAAGTCGCTAACTAACTGATCTTCGGGCGGCCTCTCTTGTATTTATACCTACCTGCGAGAGTGTGTGGAAGTTTCGAGCGAAGATGAGTCATCTGTTTAGGTCGGATGGATTTGTCCAGAATACTATTGTGTTTTGAATATCGCCGCAGGTAGTTTTTATGCGGGTCGTCACATTACGAAGTAAGAACGCGTTCAAACATTCTCACGACGGCACTCTTGAACGGACCGGATTAAACCTTTCCTTTCATAGCCTGAAATCGCGAATTTGGCAGTACATGTCACGTGTGAAACAACGCTTGACTTTTTCAATGATTTAGGGTTTGTGAAATGAAAAAATCTGCAAGGTCAAGGAAAAACGGTCATGTATTATAATATTTATAATTTTATAAACAGTTTTCCGTACTTATAAAATATTGGTTACCAAAATGATCCATAATATATTTTTTATACTTTGGTTTAACAATCGACCTTTTGTTATATCAAAAATAGTTTAATAAAAAATAATGAGATTTTTTATTTTACAGTTTTGTTCATTATTAAACTATTTGTGGTAACATTTTAGTTGTTGCGATTGGCAGTACTTGAACGTGACATATGTCGACATCAAAATGTAAAATTGCCGTTAATTCACAGGATAATTGGAACCGTCCAATGCGTTACACACTACATATGTTCGAATGCACATTGGGGAGTTCGCCACCAGTACCACCAGTACCATTAAGGTTAAAGAAAACGGAGGCGTCATACTTTTTACCCTTGTGGAAAATGTGGGAACTCGGTGACAATGGCCGGACGCATGAATTCACTTAACTCTCGGGACGACGTTTAGGCAACACAACATACACAGAGGAAAGCTTGTAATTTATTATATGTACTATCACTTTGTTTGCACAACGAATATCACGGAAGAAACAGCGAGAGTATAATGCATGTTTCATTCGCGGCGAAAAAGAGCCGCTTGAGTCGGTGTGCTAATTCGGTGTGGATTTTTAATTAGCGTCGATCAATGCCTGACACGAGGAACGAGAAACAAATGTAAACATAACCTTAAATTTCGATTATCATTTAGGCGTTGCACTAAGCTTAAATTGGTTACAACTTACGTGGAAATAATTTGTTTATCGCACTCTTGGCAACCTCCCTTATTTTTGGAGGTGTGTAAGTAATATTCTTGATTTAATGAATGTTTAAAAATTAACTATTGAAATCGCCGTAGAAATACGTATGTCAAGTATTAAATTCGTTCAAAGGATCAAATATTTTTAGTGCTGCCAAATGTTAAAAGATAAAACTCACTATGTTTAAGTATATATTTTATTTTAGAAATAAATCCTTAACTAAAACCAAAGTAGAAAACATAGTATATTATACTTGCTTAATAAGAGGCATTGTGGGGCACTCGTTACATTCCCAACTCGTGCCACAATATACCCTCTTATTAAACTTGTATAATAATGTACTATTCTACAATTTTTCATAGCAATATTTTCCCCTCGAAATACCGGTTAATGTTGTAGGGGTTATTATGTAAGAAATAGGGTGTCATCCCGCTAATACCTCCGTAATGGTAACAGTTGTGAAAACAGCGGTAAAAGATAATCTTAGAGGGAAGAATTTCCTACAATAAACATTAATACGATGTTACGATATCTTTCAATCAGACCGCGCAATGGCGGCCCAAAGAGTTTTTTGCAATAAATTTCGCTTGCACCCAGAGGGTGAAAAAATCATATCTCGAGAACAGGGCAAAAAATCAAAAAAGTTAAACTAAAATCAGTGGAGGGATAGTTTGTGAGAATTTTGAGATACAAACCAATCCTCTAACTCCAAAACCGTAAAAGAAAATAGAATTTGACGGGAAAAAAGTGTTAAATAGGTTCCCCTGGGGGTGGCGGTGAGGTGAGAAGACCGGATAAATATGGATAGTTGCGTAAATAGGGGCACAGTTTTGCATAAAAAAATGTCCGAAATTTCATAAACACTGGCCGCAACGGTCGATTTCATTTTCGCGGGGGGTTGATTTGGGGGGCTGAAATATTCAATGACCGGCCCCTTTGGTGATTTCGAACATCTGTTGAAAATTTCACCTTTCTACGTTTTTCCGTTCTCCCGTTTTTAATGATTTTTGTCTTGCGTTTAGTAGTATAGGTATAGTAAACTAGTTTTTCAAGCTTAAGTTGATGTATGTGAAATTTTGTTCTTTGTGTGAAATTGTGAAATGTAAAATTAAAAAAAGTAACTGGTCTATTAGCAGCCTATTAAATTGAGCAAGGTAATCGGTGACGAAAGACGGCTCCGCTGCGCTGCGCCGTCGTCTGTTTGCGGCCTACTAAAATTGAGCAAGGTAACTGGCGACGGACAACAGCCGTCGTTTGTACGTAGGTCATTAAAATCAAATAAAGTAATTGGCGACGGACGACGGACGACGGACGATGGACGACGGCTCCTCTGCGCTGCGCCGTTGTCCGTGTGTCCCATCAATATGAATCAAGGTAGCTGACGACACGGCATGCACTCTCAACCTGAATTGCCTAAATTGAATTGTAAATGTGATGGAACATGCTAAAAAAGAGTAAATTACTCATTAATTGAAGATTGAAGAGATAGTCAACGACTTGTTAATAGTTGAAGATTGGAAAAAAATATGTTCCCATAAGTTTTGAAGACATCATCCATGATATTCTTCATGCTTCTGCTATCTCCTACTTTCGTTTCTTCTGAACGTTTCTAAGCCTTCGTTCACTAAACGTTCTTTCTTCCTCTTATGATTAAGATTAGATAGTCTTATTTGATTTTGACTTTGTCGATTTTTTATTGCAATTTTAGTCCCGATCTAAGGATGGTACAGTACTTGAAATTACGTGGATTCTAACTGCAAGGCTTTCGGATATGCTCTAGGCTCAGAAAAAAGCCAGAGCCTACATTGCTGGGTTATGTTTAAGAGGGTTATTATTGTTATAAAGTTTATTTACTACCACTTTGTAATTGATATATTATCGAACTGTTTCCACCAATCGTAAGCGACCCATTACGAATATATAGAGCATATATAAATGTTAAATTTTGTACATGAATGTGTAACATAAACTATTACCACTTATGTACCCTGCTATATTATATACTTATTAGCCAATTACAATTAACGTCCGCCGAGTCCCTCTGCATTCGTCTGTTCGTCTTTAAATATCAAAAGTGACAGTGACATTTAAACGTTAGATTACAATTTATTGGTTAACACAATAACCGACACAATAAACTTCACGCCTTGCCTTATTGGTACTTCCATCGCAATAGTATCTTCGTAGATTAACACTTCAGAGTGAGTACAACGATTCGTATCCTTAAATGTGTTCATTCAATGTATTGGACAATATATTATTCGGCGGAAAATTGTTCGAACGGTAATTCGTTTGTTTAGTTGGTAGTCGTCCTACATTGCCATTGCCGGCTAATTTAATACAAATTTAAACGTCACCCTAAAAAGATTCGGTTTCAATATGTCTTTAGTTTAAGCGAATAAATGTATGGTCGAAGGTAAAGTATAGTTACAAAGCGAGTTGTAACGCAATTACGCGCTCGTGAAAGTGAGTTACTCGCCGCTACGCGGCTCGTACGCAATATCTTTCACTTGCGCGTAATTTGCTACTTACTAACTAACTATAGTTATGTAATATACTATTTGAATCCGCTTACCCTTTACTTAATTACTTGTCGAAATGTATTTTGACACACTGATGTTTTTCAAGAAAAAAACATGCCGATTTACTACCAACCTTCACTTGACGTCAAATTCCAAAAACGAACGACTTTGTTACATTGCTAACCCCAAATCTGACATATGTCAAATCTGACGTAGGTGCTTTCAATGCATTTCAAAACTGACTTTCCTAATTTATCATCTCGAAAACATGACTGTTAACGGGAAGAGGCCCATTGTTTCATTGATTTTGATCGTTTATCAACATTCAGAATGATTTGCAGACTCTTTTGGAGATAACCCAAAAATAGCAGACACGCAAATGCGTGTGCGTGTTTAATAAGCATATTAAACACGCAAATGCGTGTTTAATGAAATTGAGTGTTAAATGTACCCCATTAATGTTGCCCATACAATTAAATAATGCGCACATTATAACATTTTCGTGAACAAAGAATATTAAACGTCAGATTTCTAATAATGTTGCCCGATTCATATATTAAATTAATTGATTGCTTCAATCGTTCAAGTGTGCTGATGGCAACGGGGCCCACTGTCAGAAAATATAACCTTTTCTTTTTTACTTTCTCCGTTACGACGTACGAGAAAGTATTATGATCGAGATTTTTTTTTCAATTTCTTTTTGCGGAAATATCCGTTTTGGGGTCCCTAGATGCCATTTCAACAATTTCTGGAAAAAAATGTTTTTGTGTCAGTGTGTGTGTATCTCAAAAACTAATAGAGCTATTGATATGAAACTTTAAACATCCATCTTATTTGATAATCTTAAGAACTGAAAAGCTTTTGGTAAAATTTTGTACACCGGAAGTGGGCGTTTACCTTAACTATTTTTTGTTTTTTGCCAATATTTTCTTAAATATGAAAAATATCACAAAAACATTTAAACAAACTTTGAAGACAACAAAGAAATGAACATCTTTTACTTGCAAACATTTTTCATAAAATCATTGTTATTCGAGAAAAAAAATTATTATTTGTTTTTTAATTTTTGGTTTATAAATATAAAACGATAATAGTTACAGCAAATTTATGTTAATAATAATTGTAAAGAATGCTGAAATGAACAACTTATAAAGAATAAGTTTTTTTTCGAAATCTCTTTAGTTTTTGAGTAAACTGAGTTTTTGAATTTGAAGTATAATTTTTCCATCTTTCATAATTTTGACGTTTTAAACGTCAGTTTCATGCGAGTCTACAAAACGCTCGATGTACATTTAAAATATGATTTAAATAGAAAATAAACCATGAAAGTGTAAATATAAATGATGATACCATCGGCGAAAATAACATGATGGCCACATCACAATTTGTTTTTAATATATCCCATTTTTGAAGTCTAGTGACTTTTTACATTGGCCAACAAAACTGTCACCCTTACAGAGCCATCTTTGGGATTATGAGATCTTACCCGAATTTAAAGTTGCAGGCTTCTCTGGAGAATGTATTAAGTTTCTTGATTTTATAAAAATTTTGGGCGCAACAGATAGGGGTTGTTTTGGTCTTTAGCACCCCGTTGTGGCTGTGGGGGTGGCCAAAATGTTTATGTAAACATTTTTTATTAGATTTGATTCTTACAGTTATTTAAAAATTATGTCTGATAGTTACAATTTTTCTATTTCGCAACCCAACAGAAATAGAGTTCAAAAATAATGGATCCAGTAAGCGTGGAAAAGACGATCCTGCATCTGGCTGACCCCCCAAAGAATTGTTTACGACGAAGAAGCATTTTTTTCTTTAATTCGTTCTTAAAGGGTTGGAGAATTTGTGATAAATTTGAAAATCATTTCTCGAAAACGCGCCACCAAATAAAAAAATATGACCTTACTAATCTTGTCGAGGTGTTCTTTAAGAATAAATTAGATAATATTTACGTATAAATAGGGGGTGAAACCGCAAGGTTTTACAACCGTTGCCAAATACCACGCTCTAGAACCGCAGGGGGCGTTTCAAAAATTTTGAAAAAATACAGATGAACGCTCGTTGTACCCTTTACTAATCTTAAAAATTTCAGCTCTTCGATTAAACCCCCTTTTTACATAACGTGCCATATATGGCACAAAGCAGTTTGCATATATTTTTAGCTTTATTTAGCGGCTATTAGTAAAAAGATATATTTAGATATATTTTAGAGACTAAAAGGGTGGCCTAGAAGAAAATATCTAGTTTTCATAGGCATCTGGAAATAAGAGATTTTTGCCAGAATTAGCATTTGCGTTATACAGGGTGTTTCAGAGGTCTGGGAACGGTCAATCACGTGCTTGTTTTTCAAAATTTCGAAAAATGTTTTATATAAAAGTTGTGCAGAATTGTGAGCTGCACGCCCTAAAAATATTTAAATTGATACAGGGTGTCTCATAACAAAGTTACAGACCAAACTTATGTCTTTTTTTTAATGGAAAACCCTGTATATTTTAGCATTTTTTGATTCCTTGTTACCTGTAGATTAAAATGACCTAGGTTTCGGCGATTGAAACCGGGCCGTTTTCGTGTTATTCAGTTGTTTATACCAAAATTTGAACAAAATTGTTAAAGTGCTCCCCTGAAACTAATAAAGATAATTCATTCTAATTTAGTGGTAAAGTTTAGTTGAACTTTAGACTTTTATTTTTGCAATGATCCTAATTGCTAGCACCAAAATGCGACATATGTTTTCGGTGTACCTTTGGCAATGTAAACTCGATTTCACTAAAAAAAAATTCGAGATGCATTGTTAATGAAAACATTGAAATTTTATAAATAGATTACATTTAATTTTTGCAATGTGTCTAATAGCAATCACCAAAATGTGGCATATGTTTTCAGTATGCCTTGGTTAATGTTAATATGATTTTTATATATTTAATTTCATTTTGGACAATAAATAAAATCTTAAGCAAATAACATTTTTGCCATGTGCAAATATACCGCTAAAACGTGCCATATGTTTTTCAGATTTTAAATAAATAATATTAGTATTAGTAACACAATAAGCGATTTTTCTGTTTGAGGGCAAATATATTTCAGTTGAAATCTCCATGTTAGATGGACATGACAGCGAACCCATATATTTGATATTTATTCTCTCTCGCCAATACCTTGTGGAAATAATTGACACATACAATATTTAATCCCGTTAAATTTAATGCATAAGTGAGATTTTGAGTTAGACCATAAAGTAGAGAAAGGCGATTATAAGATAACAGTAGAAATGGAACTTAATTTAGCCATTAGAAAATCAAAAAACATTTCATTTTGGTATACAATTATATTTGTTTTTGTATTATTTTAAATGAATTTTCCAGTGATTTTATATCTAGTAGATACCAAATGTTGAATTAGTTAGGATTCCAACATCACAACATATGAAATGCATAGTACTTTTATTCACCATTTTACTCAGATAATATACTTGGGCATAAATCTGTCTTTCTCGCGATCGCCAATTCCATCAACCAATAGCAGTACCGGGATACCCCTCTTAAATCAAACGAAATAAGGCGCTAAATTTAAAAGTTCCAATAAACGAAAGTACTGGAATGACATCACCAATTTAATTTGCACCACAAATAATGCACTTCCGGTCCATTTTGTTAGTATAAAGGGATAATTCAACTAAAAATTCACTGACGGAAGAAACTGTAAATAAATGATCCAGGTTATGTAAGGTTACGTGTGGGTACCCGCCTAACGTACGTCGGAGGTTTGCTCGCTCGCTTCGCGATCGCGAGAGAGATATCGTGCTAGGAATTAATATACAACAAAACGACGAGGGTATAAAACGGCACGTTGTACATGTTTGCTTCAAAGGTGTATGTCTATATTGGTATCTACTTATACAAAATCACTGGAATTTTCAGATTATATATGTAAAAATTTAAAAAATGTAATATCGTTTTAATGCTGTTACTTCAAGTGGCTAATTATGTTTCATGTAACAACCAAAACATGTTATGTCAGTAATTATAAAGCATGCGATCGATTATTGTGATTTTGTATAATAATATTTGATGTTTAACAATGTCCATTTATTAATTATTTAAAATACATTATTTGAACATTAATGTTGATTATTTTCACCTATCACTCCAACAATCCTATCATGGCAGTTCGCCAAAGTAACATTGTACTTGTTAAAAATTACATGTATTTATCATTATCAATAAGGGTATTCGAAATACACATACTGAGTCGTAAAAGCTCCTCTGACTAGAAAATTAGTGATGACTTTTTTTGGTGAAGTTTTTTCATGAAAAAAAAAAATCAGGTGCTAGCTTGGTGCTAGCTATTTCACACAAATTGACGTTTCCAAAAGTGAAAAAAAATAAAGATGGGATGCCGGTGTAAATTTTATATATTTTTTTTTGTGGGTTAACTATGCAGGTGCTACGTATATAATTTATGGTACTAGGCGGTGCATGCTCGGTGCAAGCCATTCAGTACGTACAACTTAACAAAAAATCAAAGTGGGATGCTACGTCAACTTAGCACTTAGCACCCCACTTTTTCAAAACGCTGTAACTATTTCCTGGATATCTTGTGGTGCTAGCTGGTGCTAGGTAAGGCCTTTGTGGTGCAATACTTTTTTTATAAAATAAACAAAATGGGGTGCTAAGTTGTGTTACATTTTAAAATGAGTTTTAATACTGGTGGTAATTTGGGTTGCCTAGCTTAAAAAACAAGACTAAAAAATATGTATAAAATTGGTAATTATAATAGTAATTCGATTATAGAGATAATAAATTAATATAGAATTGTGTTTTCTTCTGGATTTCGTTTGTGGAGTGAGTGGTTTGTATTTTTTTTTGGTAAAATTAAGGTATTTAATGGAATAAGAATAATAAGTCAAAATAAGAACATAAATAGTTATAAAGTAAACAATTAAAAGAGTACAGTATAATATATTTAAAAACGTAATTCATATATATAATTTTATAAATAAATCACGAATTAATCAATGTTTGGCAAAGTACACTGACAACAATGCGCGAAGATTAGCGGTCACGCGTGCGAAAAAAAAAGGAATGGCGTAGAGCGAATCGTTTTCCAACAATGGTCGTGAAACGTGGCGTCCGAGGAATCAAGAATTAAAGATCAATTTACCCGAAGAATAAACAGATTAAGGTATGGATTATATTAATTAGTATTCATGGAAATGAATTTGAATTACATTAATCTAGAAGCCGTCGCATGGGTGGAGTTTTTATGGATTCTTCTGGAAAGAAAAAAAAATAACTGTTAAGAACTCTTTTATTCAACGAGTAAGAATAATTACTTACCAGGAGCTGGATTTCACATACACGAAGCCAACGAACGACCACCGCCTAACTAAAGGACAGTAATTAACCGCAATCAATTAGCGCAAGCTGCCTTGGAGTTTTTTTTTATATTGGATCTGACAAATATACATTTTTCGAATAATTTCCTAAGGAAGAAAAATACAGAAGGTATGAAGCAAGACTCAACGAATGGAAGGAAGAAAACGCATCTTAGTAAAAATTAAAGTATGTATAATTTTGTATGTTAGAGAAACATAGTATGAACAGTAATAATATAAAAGTAAATTTAAAATCATAGATATTAAAATTAGTTATTAAGATCATTTCATTATCATTTAGTTATAGGGCAAAATTGTTTTATTTTTTAATTATTGGGTTTACAAAAAAAATAAGATAATAAAATTGATTTTCTTTACAACGAAAAGGCTAAAGGTTTTTTTATTTTCTCAGTCTTACAACCTTTAATAAATAACTAGACTGAGTGGCGCCCAGGATTAAACTTAATAAAAATATTAATTTATTGAACCACGCCCAAATGCCGCCGATGAAAAGCTGCCGTTTGCACCGTGAACCACTGGTTTGATAAATATCAATAAGGTGGTAGCAGTTGACTGACCCATTATGGGTGCTACGTTTTCTTTCTTATGTATTGTGTATTTCGCTTACTTACTTCTTCAGCTTGCAATCGATTAATTACTTCTAGAATCTCTAAAACAAACAGGAATTAGAGGTGTGACAACATCAAATAAATCAATTAAACAACAAGTATGGGTTTAACGAATGAGTAGTTTATTATCATTAGTTCAGATTAAAAAATGGTGATGTGGCCATCATGTTACTTTCTCCGACTTTATATTTACGTTTTCATGGGTTTATTTTCAATTGAAATCATATTTTAAATGTACATCGAGCGTTGTGTAAACTCGGATGAAACTGACGTTTAAAACGTCAGAATTATGAAAGATGGAAAAATTATACTTCAAATTCAAAAACTCAGTTTACTCAAAAACTAAAGGGATTTCGAAAAAAACTTATTCTTTATAAGTTGTTCATTTTAGCATTCTCTACAATTATTATTAACATAAATTTGCTGTAACTATTATCGTTTCATAATTAAAAACCAAAAATGAAAAAAAAAATACATTTTTTTCTCGAATAACAATGATTTTATGGAAAATGTTTTCAAACAAAATAATCTCATTTCTTTATTGTCTTCAATATTTGTTCAAATGTTTTTGTGATATTTTTCATATTTAAGAAAATATTGGCAAAAAACAAAAAACAGTTAAGGTAAACGCCCACTTCCGGTGTGTACTTCGTAACGGAGAAAGTAAAAATGTAACGAAATTGTTTTGACAATTCTCAATTTAAAACCGATTATTTACCATTTACACATTTTAATATCGTGACCAGAACCCGTGTTTATTGCTACTTCTAGTACATTTGTTATAACTCAAAAAAACATTATTTATCTTTCTTATTTTATTTCGACGTTATTGTATATCATCCTCCTGGTCGCCGGACAGGCCGGCCCGTCGGATACAGAGGCGAAAGAACAAACTGACCGATATGGTTTTTATTGTGATTATTGCAGTAATTTGTTTAAAGCATAACTTTCGTTACACATTTGTGTCAACCCCTGGTCACCAAACAGGCCGGCCCGTCGGACACAGAGGTATATATCAAGGCTCACTACATTTATTGCCAAAAAATCATATGAATAATATTTATTATAATTATTTTCTGGCATAAATATCAAATTAAAATCAACATATTGTCATAATTGGATTCAGTTTGTTAAAGTTAATTGGGCATTAAATCTGCCATTAAGTTAAGGGCAGGTGACCCCTACCTATTTTGGTGCGGTAGATTGGGTGTAGCTCGTTTATTATAAGATGTGAACATACCGATTTAAGATACAGAGTGACCCATTTGAAAGCGGGCCACCCTCATATTTTTTTTATTTATGGAGCGATTTTGACGATTTTTTTTTTTAATGTGGAGGGGGGATAGGTTTATTTTGGAGCTAAGCGGCGTCCAGTTTTTTTTTAAACCAAAGCCTACGAGATAACATTCAGAGCTGTAAAATCCATAATCCATATTAGCGATTTTTTTATTAAAAATCCGCGTACGCCACTGCAATTGGCGTCCTCTGAAATAGATCTGTACCAAGTTTCATGAAAAAATATTCAACATTAACGATTCTATAACTAAATTACTGACAAGTTGTTTTTTATGCATTAAGAATACAGCTACACACAGATGAAATAGTAGGCTTTGCAATTTCTAAAGTCACAGATGAAATAATAAGACAAAAATGTCAAATGTCAGTTAAGTAGTGAAATTTACGTACTGTTCCGTAAGTACACTGTCAATAAGTATGGCTCATAATTTAACGTTACAACATAAGATTGAAATAGTAAAACTTCGTGGTGACAGAGACAGGTCTGGAAGGGAAGTATCTCGAATTTTTAATGACAGACAACTTCAAAATATTAGCAAGTCTACCGTTGTGCGAGTGTGCAATATTTTTAACGAATTCGGAGCTGTATCTCAGCACATTTAAAAAAATATGAATGTAGTACAACGGCCACGAAAAAGCAATGAACGAATTCGCAATTATTTCATCGTAAATCCGAAAAAAGTTTGAGAGTTGCAAGTTTGGACCTCCAGTTACCACGGGAAACAATAAGAAGAAACCTTAAAAAATACAGTAATATGAAGCCTTATAAAGCAAAATTTCTCCACACCTTAGAAGAAGGTGATAATGATAAGCGAATGGAATATTGCTTATGGTGCCAAGGAGAATACCTTAATGACATTAATTTAGAAAAAAAAAATTGTTTAGTGACGAGGCCACATTTACAACCAATGGGACGGTAAATTCCCAGAACACGAGACAGTGGGCACAAGAAAATCCGGAAGGGGTAATAAACTGTAGGCGACAATATTCACAGAAGGTAAACGTATGGTGCGGTATATTAAATACCAGAATAATTGGCCCCTTCTTTTTTGAAGGCAATTTGAATAGCCAAAGTTTTTTACATTTTTTAAACAATGAATTTTCGGATGCTGTTGATGAACTTTCACTTGCAGAAGTGGCTGGCCTACTGTTTCAGTTAGATGGCTGTTTTATCCACAATGCCAGGACTGTGTGAGCGTGGCTGGAGGAAAATTTTCCAAATCGGTGGATAGGCCGAAATAGTAGATTAATGCAGTTTCCTCCCAGGTCTCCTGACTTAACTCCCCTAGATTTTTTTCTATGGGGGTTTATTAAGGAAAAAGTCTACAATACTCGTCCAACCAACGCAGAAGAACTGCGCGAAAGAATAAGACAGGCATGCGCTGAAATTACACCACATCAATTGTCTAATGTTATGGCAAATATTAAAAAACGATATAATAAATGCATTCAAATAAATGTAGATTTAGTTGAAAAATCCACAATTTAAAATTAATTCATGTGTGTTAATTTAATATTATTTTAGAAGAATGTCTGTAAAAGACTGTTATTAAATAAAGTCGTTGTAATTCATTTTTTATCGCATGGGTTACTAGATAAAAAGCTTCTTATTGCATAATAAACAACTTGTCAGTAATTTAGTCATAGAATCGTTAATGTTGAATATTTTTTCATGAAACTTGGTACAGATCTATTTTAGAGGACGCCAATTCCAGTGGCGTACGCGGATTTTTAATGAAAAAATCGCTAATATGAATTATGGATTTTGCAGCTCTAAATGTTATCTCGTAGGCTTTGGTTAAAAAAAAAACTGGACGCCGCTTAGCGCCAAAATAAACCTTTCCCCCCTCCACATTAAAAAAAAAATTCGTTAAAATCGCTCCATAAATAAAAAAATTATGAGGGTGGCCCGCTTTCAAATGGGTCACTCTGTATATTGTTTATGACTGTTCACTCTACCTTTTGCAAGAAGGTGCTTCGGGCACAAGTTTAAGCACTATTTCTTTAGAGGCGAAGTACTTCATCTTATTTATAAAAATCGGGCTATTCACTGTTATATTAATTATTTAAAAATATTAATAACTCACACAGATATGACAGTACAAAACTACCGGTTTTTTTTTTGCTCAAAAACTAGCAAATATCAACACCGTTGCACAAGGACTCGAGATATGGTAGCACCCTTAACCAAACATTTGTAACAATAATGGTTGGTAGGTGGTAGTAATTCCAATAAATAAATAAATAGTCATCTGTTGTCACTCGCATTTTTTTTAAATTTTAAACATTTATTTTTAATTAAACCGCATTTAAAATCCATATTTAAATCATTTTTCTGCAGCCGTCCCGAAAATAAAACTTTCGGTATGATTTATTAAATCGGAAATACCACTTCAATATTCGTCGTGGTATTAGCCAGGAAAGTAGTTGTTTCAAAAAGTAATTTGTTAATTGTAGTCGAATTTATACAACTAATCATCTACAGCAAGTTTGGCATTTTTGATTTCTTATTATTAACATTAATAAAAGTATGTTACTTATTTTTATTAAAAATATATATAAACAAACTTATGTATTTTTTCATTGACATTTTTCAATTTATTACATGTATATTTCAAATAATAATAATAAATATATTTCAGCATTTTATAGTGCATAAAATCCTCTCTTTACTGATAATAAAATACACTGGAGGAAAGAAAAAATGAAATTCGTGAAATTTTGACTATGTTCAAACCGCCATAACGGCGTATTTTGAATCGATTTTGATGAATATTAAAGGGGGAAAAACTTTGAAGTGTCTTCTTTAAAGTCATGCATACGAACTAAAGCGTAACTTCTTCCGCCCCTCTCTAGCACCCCTGTGAAAAAAAAAATCAGGAAACCAAGTCCAACTTTGACGATGAATATGGAGTTGAATTTTTTTTTCGACTCGATCCACCATTAAGGCATTAAAAATCCCTATGCAAGACTCGAAGAACGAAGTTCCTACGACGATTTGACACCAATTTATAGGTGTTTGAAAAAAGTGCATTTTGAGGTTATCCACACATAACTCAGCGACTTTTCAACCAAATTTGATGATTCTTTCAGGAAAAAATCTCATTTTGGTCCTACTTTAAGGGGGTAAACTCAGATTGGAATGATCCCTTTTGGAAGCCTTCAACAGCCGAACAAAAAAAAACACGTTTTTGGGCAAAAAAACCCGAACTTTGGCAATGTGTACCGAGTTGGAAAAAATGTGTGGACTCGATCCAACAAAAGGGCATTGAAATGTGTTCAATTGCCTGTGCAAGACTCAAAAACGAAGTTCCTACGGCAATTTGGCACAAAGTTATGGGTGTTTAAATAAAGTGCATTTTGGGGTCTTTATTATTTTGTATAGAGGGGCGTAGAGCCCTCTCTTGGAGTGGGGGATAAACCCTCTCAAAGAGGAAACATTTTGCTTTTTATTTCTCAAAATATGGTCGAAATCGGTTAAATACAAGCTGAGTTATGACCATTTGAAAATTACCTAAATTTTTACAAATCTCAAATGTTTTATTTTTTTCAGTCAGTGTAATTTGTTTGTTTTTATTGTACGAATGGAAAATGGACCAATAGTGGTGAGTTAGGCCCACATTTATTTCCGACCCTTCAGTGATCGTTAAAGTAAGCCTTTTTTGACCTAAAATAAAGTTTTCTGTTAATGGAGTTCTAAAGTACAAAATACGATATTCATGATTTCGCGCAAACAATTAATTTTCGTGCATACCTCAAACAAAATCAACCTCAAAAGAAAATTTCATTCGTGAAAACGAAAACAATTTCGTCGAAAAACTTCGGACTTATGAGCCAAAAAAACACAAAATTCGCTTTTTTTCAAACACCCATAACTCGTCGTAGGAACTTCTTTATTTAAGTCCTGAGCAGGTAATTGAACACATTTCAATGCCCTTTTGTTAGATCGAGTCGACACATTTTTTCCAACTCGGTACACGTTGCCAAAGTTGGGCGTTTTTTTTTGCCCAAAAACGTGTTTTTTTTGTTCGGGGGTTGGTTGAAGCGTTCCAAAAGGGATCATTCCAATCTGAGTTTACTCTCTTAAAGTAGAGCCAAAATGGGATTTTTTCCCGAAAGAATCATCAAATTTGATTGAAAAGTCACTAAGTTATGTGCGAAGAACCTCAAAATGCACTTTTTTTCAAACACCTATAACTTGGTGCCAAATCGTCGTAGGAACTTCGTTATTTGAGTCCTGCAAAGGGAATTGATCAAATTTTATTGGCTTTATGGTGGATAGAGTGGACAATTTTTCCAACTCCGTAGACATCGTCAAAGTTGGACATGGTTTCCAGAAAAAAACCTTTTTTTTCACAGGGGCGTTAGAGAGGGGCGGAAGGGGTTACGCTTAATTTCGCATACATGACATTAAAGAAGACACTTCAAAGTTCTTCGCCCTCAAAGATTCATCAAAATCGATTAAAAATACGCCGAGTTACGGCGGTTTGAAAATGGTCGAAATTTCACGAATTTAAAGTGTTTCATTTTTTTTTCCTTCAGTATATTTACCTTTTATATTTATGTATACGTCAATTTATTGTTCCCTTTCTACTGTCGTATCAGGATTGGTTACTGCTTTTTGCGTTTTGTACCGTTATTCTGAATATTTTGCCTTTTCTTACTTCCTTTCTCGGCCTTTTCTGCTTATTGCCTTATTCTGACTATTTTTATTTTTATTAGTACCCAACTTCTTTGATCTGGTTATAAGCCCAAAATATTATGTATACTTATATTATATACTTATATTTAACAAAAATAATGACGCCACAACACAAATCAGAGAAAGGGGAAGTCCCTGTAGGTGACGTTTTTAAATAATAAAATGTATTGATCAACTAATCATTTTCGTTAAAAAAAACATTAAGAGCGCTGAAAAATACTTCACCCGGGGCGCCCGGATGGCCATGGCGGGTACTGGCCCCTGCCCCTGGTAATATCAAATCAGATAAACTAACACCACAAAAATAATTATATATGATGAAAAAAAACACAAGTTTTGTTATTGCCGTCAAAAACGCTTAAACTTGTCGGCTCCAATTTATTGAGGCGTGGTCACTCCGTGCTTGGAGGCGTGTGATATATATTTTTTCGTCCTCGATCGCGAAATCATGCAGACCGAAATATTACTCTAAAAAGTGAAAGTTGTGTTGCCTATAGTTGCCTACTAATTTGATTTAATCCCCCTCTAGAGGACCGTGTAACGTACTTCCGATGGGTACCGACCCGTTAATGGACGAAAATCGTGCTATTAAATTTTAACTGACGTTTCTAACCTACATTTTATAGGTTAGGTGTTCTATTTACAGTTTATACTAATGTTACCAAAATATAAAATAGTGAACAATATCGTCAGTTTCATCGGTACTATCTGTGAGCGATATATCGACTGAATACGCTTCAGCGACGAAATTGAGTCTGATAAATTTTTCAATCTGTGGCTTTCCAAATGTATGCGATGCTATTGATGGTAAAGTTATTAAAATTCAATTACCAGGTGGAGACAACGCTGAAACATTTAGAAACCGGAAAGAATTTTTTTCAATAAATGTACAAGCAGTTTGCGTTCGGGAGCATGTGTGTTGGATTGCAATAAATTTAGTTTCAATGATTTTCCACGTTTCCTTTTTCAATTTAATTTAATTACCATTGATGTCATTAGTTTTTTATTTTCAATTATTGACAAATAATCCACTATATTGAGCAATTTATATTTCTCCACTTCTATGTAATTTCGACACCGTTCACGATTTTTATTGTCCATTTTTAAAGATACCGACACAATTATACTTACCCACAGAACACATACCTTTAGAAGTGAAACCTGCATGTTAAATTTCGGAAACACGATTTTTGGCGCCGCCTGGTGTCGGGGTGGCAAATTACTACGATTTCCCCCAAAATTTAAAAATGTTATACTCGCCTACACGATATATTTCAATTTAATAACACTAAAAATATAATCAATTATGTTTTTTGAGCGCATAATTGATTATACTTTTAGATAGTACATAAATGAAGAAGTTACTGGTTTTGGTAAAAGAAAAAAGATTGGATTTCACAAAATAAAAATAAAAATAGGCCTACATGGAAAAAATATATTTAACAGAATAATTATATACATTATTATTAACAAAATTATCTAATATAAAAATATCACAACAATCCGGTATTAGGGTCTTGTTCAGGTGCAATGTTCCATCAGGTCTCTTTGTTCTTCTTAGGATATTTCTTTCAGGCGTCGTAACAGTTCAGTTGTTTGCTCGTATCCAGGATTCATGGCATTCAAATAGTTAAAAAGTAAATTAGTGTAGTTATATTGTCTTACTTCTTGGTGTCGGAACAGCATTGCAATTCATTTTTTTGCGGAAATGGTTAACAAAATGTTTATGAATGAAAATTTAAACAATGAAGACTGTTCAATATTACAAATGGTTTTCCATGTTTTAAGGTAGTCTTTATGTTTGGGAAATTTATAGAAATATTAATTTTTGTAGTCAACATTAGTTGTATTGGAAAAGAAAGAATTTTGACATTCTGGATATTTACAAGAATATTTAATACGGCCATTTGATGTTTCCATTATTAATAAATACAAGTGACGAGTTTAAAAGATATAATATATAATAACTTACCTTCAAACATGAATTATTAATACTTGCAGCACCATTGAGGTTAGTTAATAAAAATGGTGAGAATCATTAAGCGTTGCCGCATATACATCGAAGTATAAAATATACAATGCACATGATTATATTTAATAAACAGTAATAATATACTTTCATGAGTTATTATGACAAATATAAGCGATAATGAGTCTAATTATGGTTAAAACATAATTTTAATTGTTAAAATTATTACTTTGTAGTGTGATTTTAAGATTATTAAAAACGCTAATCCCCATAATAAGATCTTTGATAAATCAGGCAACATCGAGGGAACCATCTTTACAAAAGCGGCAAATTTGAAATTCCGCCTCGCCTCACTGTCGCCACATACTTTCGTGTTGCCGATATTCGTATCTCGGCTTCACACCCGTGTACTTACCCACAGAACACATACCTTTAGAAGTGAAACCTGCATGTTAAATTTCGGAAACACGATTTTTGGCGCCGCCTGGTGTCTATACTCTTCTACACGATATATTTCAATTTAATAACACTAAAAATATAATCAATTATGTTTTTTGACCACATAATTGATTATACTTTTAGATAGTACATAAATGAAGAAGTTACTGGTTTTGGTAAAAGAAAAAAGATTGGATTTCACAAAATAAAAATAAAAATAGGCCTACATGGAAAAAATATATTTAACAGAATAATTATATACATTTTTATTAACAAAATTATCAAATATAAAAATATCACAACTATCGGGTATTAGGGTCTTGTCCAGGTACAATGTTCCATCAGGTCTCTTCGTTCTTCTTAGGATATTTCTTTCAGGCGTCGTAACAGCTCAGTTGTTTGCTCGTATCCAGGATTCATGACATTAAAATAGTTGAAAAATAAATTAGTGTAGTTATATTATCTTACTTCTTGGTGTCGGAACAGCATTACAATTCAATTTTTAGCGGAAATGGTTAACAAAATGTTTATGAATAAAATGATCTTCACATGAATGAAAATTTAAATAATGAAGACTGTTCAATATCACAAATGGTTTTCCATGTTTTAAGATATTCTTCATTTTTGGGAAATTTATCGAAATGTTTATTTTTGTAGTCGACATTAGTTATATCGGAAAAAAAAGAATTTTGACATTCTGGATATTTACAAGAATATTTAATACGGCCATTTGATGTTTCCATTACTAATAAATACAATTGACGAGTTTATAAGACAGAATATATAATAACTTACCTTCAAACATGAATTACGAGCACTCACAGCACTAATGAGGTTAGTTAATAAAAATGGTGAGACTTATTAAGCGTTGCCGCATATACATCGAAGTATAAAATATACAATGCACATTATATTTATATTTTATTATATTTAATAAACAGTAACATTATACTTTCATGAGTTATTATGACAAATATAAGCGATGAGTCTAATTATGTTTAAAACATAATTTTAATTGTTAAAATTATTACTTTGTAGTAATTTTAAGGTTATTAAAAACGATAATCCCCATAATAAGATCTTTGATAAATCTGGCAACATCCAGGGAACTATCTTTACAAAAGCGGCAAATTTGAAATTCCCCCTCGCCCCACTGTCCTGGGGTGGCCCACATACTTTCGTGTTGCCGATATTCGTATCTCGGCTTCACACCCGTGTACTTACCTATGTTGCCAACTGTCGACAACGAACATGAAGCTAGGCATAAAGAAAAAGCCACCGAAACACAACCAAATTTTAAATCACTCTGAATAAATCTCCAGTTAGTTAATTAACCCTCTATTGCAATCTGTTCCCAAATGGGAACATAATTTTTAATAGGCAAAGTTCTGCATCTTGCGAAATAAATAATAAATAATTATACTAAAATAAATGAAATAGATTCGAAAACCGTAAGAGATCCTAACAAAATTTATTTTTCAGGAAATCTTTTAGAAGACTTATTTTGTTTTCTTTATTTTTCAACTGGTAGAGCAAACATGTTCGTACAGCGTACAGAAAAAAACTAAACAAACCAACTACAAGTAACTCTAAGGAAATGGAGCAATTCCTAGAATTATTGATTCGGATGTCCTCTCATCAGACAACTTTCTTCAAGCAGGTATTGGACCACTAAAATCAGAATGGTTCAAATTACGGATGTTATGCCTCTAAACAAGTTTTAAGAACTGAAACGTTTTCGTCATTTCTTTGATAATTGTGTTGCTGCCAAAAATACTGATAAAATTACGTCAGTACTAAACCAAATAATAGACTAACAAATTTTATAAAAAATATAATTTTGCCTTATTGCCTTAACCATTTAATGTAACACTTTTTTATGTTTAAATAAATCATGCAATAGAGAGTTCACGTGAGATTTGGTTTTATAATACCGAACCTTTTTTTAACTGATGATTAAATTTGCTTATGAAGTAGTTAATTGAAGATTATATTTTTGTCTATAATACCGGCCCTTAGTTTATTAAAATCGGTCAATAAATAATGGAGTTATGGCGTTATACACCTGGTATGCCCCCGTAAACAAATTAAAATCTGATTCAAGCCCGGAACGTTTATAATTTAAGTGTAGCTTTTTCTTGAGGAAAATGAGTTCAGCACTGAAACATTCGGGAAAGCGACGTTTGTAGCTAGAATTATCTTTTTTACAATTTTAGGTACGTATAAATCGATGATCGAGTAAATAGTTTTGCAAAACAACTCAACGTTGACATTAATATCATTATCCAAAAACAAACTGTCTCAAGAGATGTTCATAATGGCTTCACTTAAGAAAGTATAATCGGCATTACAGTAGTAATAAAGAAACTGGGATTTCCAATTTGAATTAATTTCAGTTGCTTGAGGCAATTTAATGTCTTACATTGGACGTAGGGGCATGATGAGCGCAGGGCCGATCCTACCGGAGGGCTAGAGCGTGCATGGCACGTGGGCGGCGATTAGAGGGGCGGCGAAACCGGCGAAGCCCGCGAAACGTAAGACAAAGCTGCGGATTTTGTTTCCTATGTAAATTATTTGGAAAAGAAAATATTAATATTATAACTACGGGTTTTAAAGACTTACGCCATTGTGTTGACCAATTTTTAAAACAAGAGAACAGTGCAAAATTGAAAATCCGTTTAAATAAATAGAAATCATAGACAAAGAGCAACAACAATTTGAATTCGAAAAAAAAACGATAGAGGGCTATTGTAGAAAGAATGATTGCTATTGTGCACTTTTTAACAAGTCAATGTCTTGCTTTTAGATGAAGTAGTTCTAATCTCTATAAGATAAATAACGATTTTTTTAAAGGCAGCAGAAATGCCAGCTCAATTTGACCCCTTATTGTCAGATCATTTAAATAAAATTAAAAATCTAAAGAGAACACAAAACATGAGTTTATTCAAATTTCATATTTTGCAATCAAAACAAAAAGTTTTTGTTTTTCAACTGGGAAATCCATGTTTTCAGTTTGGCTAGGTCGATTTTTGAATACGGTGTGTGCTATCCTATCCTTCATACAGTTTAACATTAAACAGGGTTTTTATGACTAAATTTGCACAACTTTTCTATCTTCATACCCGAGAAAATTTTATTTTTGGCCACCTCTCGCTCATCAAAATTTTATCAAAATGAAAAATCCATCTCTGGTTTATATTGATGTGGTGTCAAACAAAAAAAGGTTGAGAAATCCTGCACTGTGTGCAGGGGAGGCTCGTTATATAGAACCATTAATCAATTTAAAATACACCAAATTTTCTGAATTTTTACCCCTTATAAACCAATCAAGTAACCGTTAGGATAGAAAAACAATTAGGGCGACATCTATCGACGATATATTATAATTTCAGAACGTTGTAACATTTCCGGCGATAGATGTCGCCCTAATTGTTTTTCTACCCTAACGGTTACTTGATTGGTTTATAAGGGCATAGTGGAATTCCGTTTCTCTATCAACGACCACCATAGTGCGCTGATGTGAGACTAATGTAGGTCCAAATCGGTCCTCAGTTATTGTCGATGGTGAAATATAATCGAAATTACACAAATGATTATGTATAGAAATAAGCTAATACACGATAACACTTTTAAATATAATTAGAGATAGGCAAAACTGCTACTTTTGAATCACGTTGCTACCTACGATTGCTACTTTTTAATTTTAAAAATTTTAAACAGTGATCACGGTTAGTAAACATCGTAACACCTTTTGAAATTGTGATGATTTCAAAATTAGTGAAGAAGCATTTTTAGACTGTAGCGGAAACGTAAAGTGGAATGTATTTTGAGTAAAGTATGTTGCAAATGTTTTTCTATGTCTCTGAAAAAGCTCATCTTCAAAATAACGATTTGTTCTGTTCTCGGGGAGTTGTTTTAAAATCTAGATGAGAAGCATTTATAGATTTTTGCAGAATCATAAAATGAATTTTTAGTTATTTTGTAAAGTTTCAATTCAAGTACTTGATAATCGTTTTTTTTTTAATTGTGTTTTGCCTCTGAAAAAGCGCATATTTAGATTGATGATTTGCTCTGTTCTTGAGGGATTATTTTTAAGTGAAATAATTCACGTCGAATCGTCCAGTATATTTTGAATTTTGAGAGAATTGTTATATTTTTTTTTTAGTTCGTGAATTTTGTAATTTGAAAATTGTTATAGTGCTGGTTTCGTGGTATTATTTCAAAAATTATAATAAAGGAATATTTAGTTGTTCACACCGAATATTAAAGTTCAATTAATTTTGAGTACATTTGGGAAGTTCAGTATTTGTTTTTATTTTTTCAGTTCATGAAAATAGTAATTTGAACATGAGAGCAGAGAAAAATGGAGTACAAAGTAATTAATAAAGCGTTTTAGATTTACAAAATACGTTCGCATTATTTTTAAACTTTTATTTCTTCAAATTTCTTCAGCCATACAGAATTTTAGGTTAGAATAAAGTTGGTAGAGTGGATGATGGGTGGGTGCTATTTTACGTGGTGAGTGGGCCATATCTTGTTGCCCACGCACCTAGTTTTTCACCGATGAATAAATGAATCAAAAGATAATAAAATCTTGATTTTGATCATTCGATTTCAAGTCGAAATAAAAAAAAGAGAAAATTTTAATAAAACACCCATAAAATCTTGATTATGATCATTCATAAGCAGAATAGTGCCAAATTTACGATTTTCAAAAAAAATTCTCTAAAAAAAAATGATTAGAAGATCAAGATTTTCAAGTGTAGTCGTTATACGTTTTAAAAATCGAATCCTCAATGTTTGGTTTTTTAAAACGTATAGCGACCAAAAGTGTTAAACACTGCAAATCTTGTTTTTTAACCTTTTTTCTCGTTTTAGAGAATTTCTTTTGATCATTGAAACGTCAAAATCGAGACATTTGTGTGTTGAATCATAATGTGAAAAAAAATCATTCAAGAAAAATATCAATGATTTTTGTATTTTTGTTATTAGATAGTTTTTGCCGGTGATTTTTTCGAGGTTTATAACTTGAAAAACGCGTTGGATGATCTTCATTGATTGAAAACTAAAATAAGTTTAGAAACGTATATTAAGAACCTTTTTAAGGTTTATAATACCCAAACGTGTCAGGTGATCTCGATTATTTAAAAACTAAAATGTGCCAAAATTTACGTTCTTCGAAAAATGGTTAAGAAAAGTGTCTATAAAATGTATGAAAAATGTCAAAAAACTAGGATTTTCGCTAACAATCACAGTTTGGGTATCAATTACAATTTTACGTAGCAATGACGTTTGAAGTAGCAATCACTGTTTAATTAGCAGTCACAGTTTGGCTAACAGTCGCAATCACAGTCACGGTGTAATTCAGTAACGACCTGCGATTTTTTACTATCAGTGAAAAATCACAGGTACGTGAAATATCACCCATCCGTAAATATAATGAATTTATCAACAATTATCAGCCAAAAAACTATTCAATTATCAATAACTAAACTTGCCGAGGTCAGGGGCGGCTCGTTATATAGAGCCAAGAAGAACCTGCAGTTTCAAGCTTTTTTAATTAACTCTTAAAACACTTGTTCGCCAGTTATTTTGGTCTAGGAAGATAAATCGTTCTTTCTTTCTTAAAAAAATGATGGGGGAGAGTATATTGTATAAGTGGCTCTACCATCAACATGTTCCGGTGGCATTGTGTCAACTTGAATGTAAATAATTAAAATTTAAAACCGTAAAAGCTAGATACACCATCAGGGCAACATCTATTATCTTAACATTGGACAATTTCCTTGACTGAGTGCAGAAATTCACAGACAATAAGAAACCATAAACTAGCGACAATTATAACAATATCATTGATAAACATTGAAATATTGTTTGCCCGTGCTACAACCGAGCACCAGTTTCAATCTTATTATATCTCATCAGGTCAATATAGACGCTGACAGAGTTTTTTTTTCACTATAGAGTTGTAACCCCAAGTATTCGTAATAGATAGATACACCATTAGGGCGACTTCTATTGTAACGTTGCACAAATTATTTAATTATAATAAACAATATTTAAAAAAAAAACCGTAAAAGCAAAAAATCGCGAATATTTCGTTTTGTAGCAAAAAGTTACGTATTATATGTAATTGAAATTATACATATTCTTGATAATAAGTTACTTTTGGTGTCTTATAACTAAAATAGTAAACACGGAACCCCCAAGAAATGCACTTGAGGGGGCGGCCAACTCAACATTTCCATGCGAGCGGCCAAGGGTACAGGATCGGCCCTGGTCATGAGCGTCACAGGTAAAATATGAAAAGTAGCTCTTGAGACGGTTTAGTTTTCGGTAAAGAATGAGTCTAACAATATCAAGTCTTACATGACTGAGTTTGCGTTAGTTATATCATTAATCTGATGTGAATTCAACGCACTGAATGCTTCCGCGATAGATTGTGCAGACCTGTGGGAAGAATTGGTTGAAACGCCAGTTTTAAAACAGTATAGTTTGTGATATATTGTCCTAGATATTAATAAATATCTGTTTTAAACTTTTTAATCTGAGTCGTCTTACATATAGATGTAAATTGTTTATGTAGTATTGTGTCATTATTTCCATAAACTTGACGTTATTGTGATCCTTAATTGTAATTTTTAATTTACAAACACATCCGCAACAAATTTAGTGTCTTATGAGTGGTTTGTATTTTGTGGCAGACGTGAAATAAATGCAATGAATAAAATTAAATGAAATGCTATGTCAAATATTAAATTCGTTCAAAACAAAAAAAATATTTTTCCGTGCTGCCACATGAAGTAAATAAAACTCAAAATGTGTAAGTATATATTTTATTTTAAAAATAAATCCAAAGTGGAAAAAAACAGTATATTATACTTGTTTAATAAGAAGCATTGCGGCGCTCGTTCAATTCGAGCACTCGTGCCACAATGGATCCTCTTTTAAACTTGTATAATAATGTACTACTATAATTCTTAAATGGGAAGGCGTTATAATTGAATTACTATTTGTAGATAACAATTACATCACAAACATGCTAATGGCGAAATCATCTTCAAGATTTGTTTGAACAATTTTTCGGTAAAAAATAGGTGTTAAAAGGGTGATGGTGGGGAGCCGTGAATGATTCAATATTAAGTGATATAATTTTTTTTGTTATTTCTTTGACCACGTACAATTTTAATTAGACCAAAACGCTTTACGGCGAAATGTACAACTATAGAGCTATTCAGCAGAAACGGCGGTCGGGGTGTCTTGTCCGTCTGAATCAAGTAGTGCCCGTTGCAATTTCCCACCATAGGCTAAATCGCGCGCGCCTATGAAATAACCGGTAAGTAAGCGACGCCGTAAATTATTTCTTTCTCCTTCTAACGCTCGGTCTAAGACCGAGCTACGCAGGCCGCGTGTGTGTTTTCTAGATACGGCCGACGAAATCGTACGTCTTGGGAATATCCGCTCGGTTATCAGGTAGTAGAAAAGGATACCAATATTATTTGAATGTTCCGAACTTAGTTCGTAAACCGCCCTTATTCGTGAATAGAATCAGCATTTCGGAATGAGAGCTAGGAAATTATTATACTGTCCTTGCACACTCAGATCATTTTAAATAAATTATATTCATATGAAAATAGTAATCATTTTATAAATATAATATACATAAATTATTATTAAATACAATATACATAAATTATTTTTTAATATTTACCTATAGGATAAAGTATGTTTGGGATTTTGGAAATGAATACAAAAATTAAACTATTGAAACGGTTTATTTTATAAGTTTTCCATTTATGCATTTGACAAAAGAAAAAACTCTTTAATATAGATATTAAAAACTCCAAGTTTTGGTGCTTTGAGAAAGTAATCTTTGACAAACTTAAAAAAGAACAATGAAATTCGCATCAGGCACTTAACGTACACAAAAAAAATGATTTTCACTGAATGCTCAGCTCCTTACACAGTATAAATCCTAAAGACCCATTGTAAATTCTGTCCCGTAACAAGCTATCTAAAATTTATTATATAAAAGCTATTAATTCTCTACATGTTTATATAAAATTACACAAATAAAAATTAAAAAAATTGCCGCATATAAAAAGCCGCGTGGGCTCTACTTAAGTACTCTTCTTCACATTGATGCGTTGATTCGTGCGATTTAAATTTCATCATGGATAAAATAGAAGTTGATTTTCTTATTTACAGGTTAAGTGTAAAAAGTCCTTAACATGAACGTGAAAATATACTTATTTACGCTCACCTGGAAATAAGAGAATCGCAATATTCGAAGCACAATATATCTATATATTATATAAATTTGTTAAATTTCTATTTAAGAAAACTACAACTTTTTTGTACATATAAATAAGCACAGCACAGCTTTTTAGTAACAAAAATGTGAAATAAGTATTAACAGAAAATACATCTCTTATATACAAATAAATTAATAAACAAATTAAAACGATTGTAAACAAAATAAGAATGCAATAGATTATATTAATTAATTAATTAATTGATAAAATTAATTGGTAAATATAGTGTATAAAAATGTATTTATGTGAAAGTACTCTGTCTTGTTTTAATGGAATATCACAAATATTCCACGCAAAATTGACCTAATTATCAATTTTTTTAATGTTAATTGTTTATATTCGGAAAAATATAAATAAAACATAAATACATTCAAAAAGATAAATTAAAAAAGGTATATCCTATACTTAAATTCCTTAAAACTACCCGTAAAGTAGCTCAATGTAACTAGTTAAAAATGATAGAAGGAGAATATTTTCACTTACAACATCCTTAAATTCTTGTCTGTGTACGGATTCTGAATGTATGACCTGTAAAATTGAAAAATTAAATTAGTCACTAATTTGGATGACTAAGTAAAATAAGCAGCACATCAATATGTTAAGCTTAGCAATCACATAGCCACACGTGCTAAATGGAGAGATAAATTAAATTAGAAAAATCGAAAGAGCGTGCTTTTTTCATTCACCAAACGATTTCTTACCAATTATTCACTCAAAACAGGCAGAAGAGACCCATAGAAAGAAATCAAATAATTAGTAATCGAGGTTTGTTGAGGTCTAAAGGTGGGAGGTTGTGTTTATGTTCACATTGTACATATTGTGCATTTAAATTGTACGACTCAACAACATTTAATAAAGAGATTCACTTACTTAAAACCCTTTTCCAATTTCAATTTCAGTGATCAATATTAAAAAATAATATAAACATTATTTAACACCGTCGTTAAAGGCACAATTATCTACTTCTTCATAATTACTTCATGTGTTGGATACTTACAATTCAATGTTATGAATAGTGGAAGTTGGACAGTTGTCGTTCACTTTGACGTGGCAGTGTTTGTGACACTTCAACAGGCAATCTCTGCACTCATAGCCTTGTTTTCCCAGCCGTCTTGCTATGCTCTTACTGCACACTTGACAAACAGTTCCTCTGGGGAAGATCAAATATTTAAATATGGCAATTTAGCACTTGCACACTTACAAATTTATACAGAACCGTTACATTTAACTGCAATATACTTTAACCCGAATAACCATTATTATAAACAAAATATAACACATAGATATAGTACCTAGTTATACCACAGTTTGTTTGAACAATTAAATACTCATTGAAAACTAAGGTAAATAAATAACGATTTAGTTTGTAAATAGTTGATTTCAGATCATACAAATCCAAGTCCATACAGATAGAAAGTATTATTAGTAAAGAGATAATTTGATTCATTATAAAATGCTGAAATATGTGCATATATGGTATATGCATGTAATACCCCGAAAATATGCAACAAATATGCGTTATTAATTTAAAAGTAATAAATAATACATAAATCTGTTTATAACGTGTGTCTGGGATAAGGAGCGAACATAGAAATTTAACATGTAAAATTTAATATGTGTAATTATTAGCTCCCCTATTTATTTTAGAGAAAAATCGTAAAGGAATATTTTTTTAGAGAATTAAAAATTGTAAATGTATCATCCATTTAATTTATGTTTATACCAGAATCCACCTAAGAAATAACAAAAATACGTCGAACAATGTAGCATTTAATAAAAACCCTTCCCATGAGTTTGACAAATGTCATGTTAAGAAGAATAATTTGTGCATGAACTATCCTTTCAAAAATTTTTGTCTCAAAAACTAAAATGGCTGATGAAAGTGACAGCTATTGTTTGAGATTCATTATAAAATCAAAACAAATAATGGCCCACTAATTTTAGTACCAACGAATGCGACGCGGCGCGGCGGTGCAGTATAAACTCCCGCCTTTGCAGAGCCTTCATTTATGTGAAATATCCTCTATAAAAAAACTTTTCAAAAATGTAATTAATCATTTTTGTAAACTACAGAGTGTAAACATTTTGTTTTTCAAAGCAATTTTTAAAGCGTTAATTGTTATGGCAAATATGAATATTTTTTTTTGGCCCATTGTAAAGAAATAGTTTTACTAAATACATTTGAGACAACCCTACTCGTTGCAGATGCATTAAATAAATTTTATGAAGAGGAAAAACAGCATTAATATATGAATATTCAACTCTGCAAAATTAAGTATTACTAAAACTATAAACAAATAACTTATTAAAACAACTACTTGCCTGGCTAGTGCCACGCCGAATTTTGAATGATACAAAAGGAATTTGCATCTAGTACTACTAGATAAATAACATTGTTTTAAAATTGCTTTAACCTTTGACTATATACTAATGGACTGCTAGTCCCCCTCCATTTTCCATATGATCACTGCTCCAAAAGTTGTCCACAAGCTGGAGCCCGATATAAGTCCCGCCCCAGAGCCGAAAATGGAGCGTAATTTAAAAACCGGAAAGCAAAAAAATATTTCTCGATGTATTCATCAGCAACGTGGAGAAGCATATGCGAGCATATTTCGGCAACTCGGGTCCACTTTTCTGCCTGTTCTTTACAAGCAAAGCATCAACCCATAATTTGCGAAGTTCCGGATTTGATGGAAATCTAATACAGAATTTTAGGTTATAAGTCAAAAGTCAACTGACGTGTACATGAGCTGACGAGTATTATAACCGCGTTGGCATATAGGTGTACGTGGACGTATTGCAGCCTTTCGCATAGCAACATTTTGACATAGATTGAATATTTGACAATATAAATGTTTATATATCCAGGTGTGAATAAATTTCAGGGTATCACAATATGCAATGCGAGCTCATAGAGTCATATGTCATAGACACAAAATAGCTACCAATTTAGTAACATACCACAACCATTTAGGGTCCCGCCGCGCCACCGTTGCTTGGAGACACACATGAAGCGGCGCTAGCAGTCCAATAGTATATAGTCAAAGACTTTAACCCTTTCGGTCCTGGCGTACACTGTAGTGTCCGGCGATTCAAATCTATCCTATCTATCCTTATACAAGATTTATTTCGATTATGACCGTTGCGCCGCAGCGTACGCTTCAGTGTATATCGTAATAACGTTATAATACGTGTGGTGCCATCTATGGCTACAGAAATGAAATATGCATATTTTATAGTTACAGCGATCGTGTTTCGACTGGACTCCACAAGAAGTGATTTGTTTAGTATCTTTTTTGTTTGTGTTAGCTTAGATTATCAGAGTTGTACATTTTTTTAGTTATAAACAACAGTTCAAATTAACTGTCTAAAATATTAGTTAGTGCTTTGGTGTTTTTGTTTGGGATTTTTTGTCAAATATAGACATGTACACTATTGTGTACATTGGGCCTTGGTGAAGTAAGTATATATACCTAACCTATTTTTTGAGAGTTTATAAAAAGGGTATTCTTTCGGCATTTTTTTTTTTCAAAATGACTAAAAGACCGCTTTCATACGAAGAGCTTGTTTACTATTTGGAAAATAATGACTCAGACCTTGATATTTTGAGCGAAGATGATGACGGATGGGAGATTGATTCTCATCTACCAGAAGGTTCGTTTGAAATTAATGTTTTCCAAGCTGCGTGGAGAGCTAATAAGATGTATTTGTATTACTAGGTGCGCAGTTTGAAATGGATGAGCTAGAAACTCCTGATTTGGAACCTGAGCAATATGAGGTATTTGCAGATGTTCATCATGTTCCTGTGCAAGACCAAGTGGACGTTGAAATGGCTGAACCTTCTATAGAACACTGAGAGGTACCTGGTACTACACGCACAGTGTATAGTTTTCTGTGTGGCTTCCTGTTGGTGAGATAAAACAAAGGTCACATGCATGTAAACAAAAACCACTGCATACCTCTAAAGAGGGCACTGTCAATACTGATAACATACAATACAAGTCTCTGTTCCAAAGCACCAGAAACAGATCTACGGATCCTAGGCCTAATAAAGGGGGGCGCGCATCGCGGCACTGGCTCGAAATAACCGACTAGGACCTTCCAAATTCGTGGATGCCAGTCAAGCAAAGACTGGTCACCAGGCAGCACGGTTGGGGAAACCAAAGGAACTGTCCAATGCGACCATTATTGCGACGGCCGAAGTCCCACAGAAGACGAGAAAGAAGAGGACCTACTTTGCATAGGCCCACTACCTCTTTTTTTCACGGAGCAAACCATCAAGCTACTGGCAGATCATAATAAAGACCTGACAATTGATCGGTGATGCGTTTTTAATACCGAATGAAAACTGGGCAGGGAATTGCGTCTTACTGGGCGTTCCCCACGAAGAAATCACCTTCCTATGAAATCGTAACAAAGATGTACAAGTTGTATGTTATTACGCTTCCACCTAAGAAGGCAACTCCAAATTAGATCGTCAGAACCACATGGGAAAAAGCTGTAGACAAAAGAGAGAAATCTGAGATCGTTTTTCAAATGGACAGCTCCCAATAAGTTTTTATGTTTTATTATTCTAATAAACGAACTCTTATTAGGATAAGCATTTATCTACGGAATAAGCTCACCATTAACACGTATTAAATCAAGATATACAAGTAAAAGTCCCAAAGACATATTTAATTAACCTGCAATCTTGCAAGAATACGGTTCAAATACTGAACCACAACTTTCAAAACAACTAAAGTACCCTAGCTCTTATCCAGGAACCTGGTGTGGTGGCCAACAGAATATGCGGACTTGACAAACTCAAGGATACTAATGTTATAGACCATAAAGGCAAAAAACGCGAACCGTACCCGCTGACCTACAGGAAATACTCATACCACAATGTTTCACAGCTGATCTGCGTCGGATGTGTGAATGACGATAAGGTTTTCCAATCTCCGCATACCCGCCCTTCGATGCAGCCGATCCAGCTCCAACAGACAAACTGGAGGTTGGGGTCACTCTATAATGAGACGCCACTGCATACCACCTGCCATTGACACAAATAAAAGAGGCAAGCACTTGCTCAAGTTTTCATAGACCACAGACCTACAAATACTCAATAAAAGTTGCAAACCTACATTTGGCCCTTTTTGGAAGACAGGAAGTGATCAATATGACACTTGTCAGTGCGAGTGTATGTAAGCGCTTCTAGAACCGACGTGCTAAAAGACACATTAAGCATGTCAGACCATAGAATGATGTGTGAAACGTCAAAATTATGTAACATGAAATAGTAGATTATATCGGGTGTGTATAAATTGGCGGATTAACGTGGCGATTTTCTTCGTAAAATTCTGAATAGAAAATGTCGGTGTAAAAATGTTATATCATACCTCAAAGGCCATCAGGAGCCATTAAAAAATAATACATTTGGCAACATAGCGTTCACGAGCTGTCTTGGTTTTCAATAATCTCATGATTAATTATGTGGGTTGGGTCAGAGTAGAAGAGTAATAATGATAGAGCGGGGTTTATTTACAAATGTATACGTAAGATAAAACTGATTATGAGTAAATAGTGTCGAGAGAAGACCATTTTGACATGCAGGAACTAATACAAATCGATATTAACGAGGAAAGCAGATTTGACACAAAATTGGAATAGTTTGAATTAATTCGAAAGTGTCGGGTGTCGGCATTACCGGCTCTACTTTTATTATGAAAATAAGCTAATCCAGAACTGTTAAAAATGCACGTTTGAGATAGAAAGACAGCACACACTGACAAATAATTTTCAAATTAGTTATACTACCGAAATTGCAGGGTTTTCTGTAAATTAATAGCGAATAATAACCCATATTTAATAACCGGATGTTCAAAGTTTGAGGACCTCGTGAAGGCCCAGGAAGCATGGTACAACATTTTAGAATTAAGATATACTGCTTAGAATTTTTTGAAGAAAGAGAAATGCGTGATTTTTCCTGTGGTGAAAATGTGTATTCCAGGGGCGAAAGCTCGAGGGAATAGGGATACAACGTACCTAGGAAAAAATACCATTCTCTCCCGAGATATACCGGGTGCAATGAAATTCTGGTATACCCCAAATATCATTTGCATTTCTATATACAGGGTGTCTCCGCGAAACCGTTCGTTAAAAGTTGACGGGGTTGCCGTTGTACTAAAAATTTGAAAAAAAAACTTGTTACAAGATTGAATCAATTCTCCTGATGCCCCCCGTTAAATGGGAAGTAGCACCTTTGTTTTATTTTAAATAGAACACCCTATATATTATTATTTAAATTTTGTAGAAACGTATGTACACTTATCTTTTTTTAGTTTTCAAGAAAAAGAGAATGTTTTTAAAATTTTTACCTCAAAAAGGCGGCTTCAAATCTGCCTGTAACTTCTCTGAAGAATAAGATTTAAAAAAGATTTATATCTTTAATTGTACCTAGAGTACCTGCCTCTATGAGTAAAATAATTGGAAACTGTCAATTTTGAGAATAAGTGTTCATAAAATGTCAATATCTAAGTGCCCTACTAAATATCCAGTAATTCAATTTTTTAAATGGAATAACACATCTTTATTGCAGATCACGATTTGGAGGACAATTGCCCTCATTTACTTACTAACCAATGAAATCGAATAAAGTTGATGACATGATCCAATAAAATCCTAATTACGATGCGTAACGGACCACGCTGCATATTATGCATGGCAATTCACCCTGGGTGGTATCTAATCAGATAATCTCTCATGTTGGCATTGCCTAGCAACGCGTTAGTACATGTTCTATAACATACAAAACGTCAGTTATTGCCGGACTTTTAAGCAGTTTGCTCCTGAATTCGATCTGTTTGTATTTTCGGGTGAAGTGTTAGTGCTTTCATCAGTGATGGTATTCATAGGCATTTCTAAAAATCTTGGTAAGCTCATTTTTACTACAATTATTGTGGCGCAGATTAATATACGTCTGACACTTGGTATCACTAAATTTAACTTTTCAAATTATGAAATGTGAACTTTCTGTTCGGCCAATTGTCTTCTCGAATCTAACTCGTGACTGATTTTTCCTGGGCAATTATTAGCGTCTGGATCACTCTTGCTTGTTGCTTCTAGAAAATCGTGATCCTGCCGCTAATAATTGCCGGCAAAATCATAGGCACTCGTTATATTACTGTTGAAAATTTACTACAAGAAAGTATTATACAATCATACTCCTTAAGCAAGTGGTTTTTGAATTATTTCGAAGATTCTTTTTCGTCGCATTTTTCCAAAGGCAAAACCAAGGAATTAATTTGACTGACAAAAATTGCCAAAAGAGTCCAACCACGAATTGGATTTGACTAGAGAATCCAGACAATTACTCATGTTTTTAAACGGTCGCGGTTGGTAGGTCGGTCGTTTCTGTAGCAACCACGTCAATCAACAATAAATATCAAAATTGCTTGGGGAATTGTGTGAATATTGAGTGTTATAAGAGTGTGTTCGGTGGCGGATATTTCCAGCCTGAAAGGCGATCAGCGATCTGGTTTGGAAATACTGTGTAGTTTGTGACCTGTACCAACCCCATGCTTCATGATAACTATAACGAGGCGCAACGAGGAAAAAGAAATTGAGAAAGTCCCAAGAAAACAAGAAGGAAAACAACTGTTTGCATGAAAAATATCAAGGTTATGGAAACTTCGCAGAAACTTCAGTTTTGACTAAAGAAGAGATGACTGATGAGGCAAATGAGTTCATACGAATTTTTTTGGAAAAAATTCCAATCGAAAGGATGAAAGGATGCTAATAACTGCATCGAATTTAAAAAAAAAAAAAAAATGCGCACTTATACCAACTAGAAGAAGACATTTTTAGTATGGTGATGATGTTTTATGCTAAAGCACAAATTTATGAAAAAAAAATATATAAAAATAATGGTTTGCAAGCTATGCAAGAAAAATATGCTGTTAAAATTAGAAAATGTGGTGTGTGCACGTGTGACAATATTCCATTATTGGGAGCAATTCCGGATAGAATGATGGAGGGTGGTCAAGTGTCCGTATCCTGCACGAGAATGTATTCCGGAAAAGGAATAGAGTAGAACTATTTAAAACTTTCTTCGATTTGATGATACAATTATTTAAGGGGGAACACCACCTTGACCTTTTAAAAAAATGATTTTTTTGTTTTTTGGCTTAAAATATTCATTGGGATGTGTACTTTAATTTACCATTCATCCCAAGTCCACCAAAAACATTTAAACCGGTTAACGCGACGATTTAAAAAAAAACGTCCCGGCGCGCTAAGCGAGTGTCAGGTGCTCCTGGCAGAAGGCGAAAGCGACGGGTGTACTTCAGGGATATCGATAAAAGCCAGCAATGAAGGAGATTTTCGACGCTCTCCGTCCTGTCAACACGGAAGGAAGCCGGGATGACTTGCTGGAAAGGTGCCTAGGCGGGTTTACGCAGAATGGGAACGAAAGTTGCAACACGACGCTCTGGCAGATAGCTCCGAAAGTTGTCCATTCTGGGAAGTCAGCGGTAGACATTGCGGCCGGTATTGCTGCTTGCCATTACAATGATGAACTTCACAACATTATGCATATAATGCAGGTTCTGCAGCTTTAGGTCGGTCCTACAATTTTTGCGTCAACGACGACGCCAAGCGAGTGAAGTTGACACATTCCAAATTGATAAATACAACAATTTTTGGTCGTCCATCTTAATTTTGACGAATCTGATAATAAATGCACGTTCAAATTTTGGTAAAAATTGGTAGATACAAATTTCTTTTGGACCGCCATATTGGATCTTGAAATTTTCAAATTTGACATCAAATTCGTGTTCACCGATACCGAACATATAATACCTGACAGTCGTCGTGAAAACTGAACAAACAAGAAAGTTATCCGAAGTTAAACTTTCCCTAAAGTTTAAACGCGTTTATCTCGAAACAGTATTTTTCAAAACTCCGGGGAAAAATTATTGGAAAGTTTACATCCAATTTCGATGCGGTTTTGCCGACTGTATTACGAATTGAATTGTCTAACGAAATACGGGCCGGATTTTCGATATTTTGTAAATTCGATTTTTGGTGCACGTTTTTGTGACGAATTTTTGGGGAATGAGTTTTTTGTTAGGAAGGCCACCATTTTCGTAAAAATCAACTTTTTCAAAAAAGCTCTCGTGTTTCGTTGCGAAATATTATGTAGAATAATATTCCGAACCGATTTTTATTGCAGGATGACTTGGGGGACCAGGAATCTCCCCGCAGTGGGGCGATCTCGCGCAAGAGGACGTCTACGCCACCTGGTGCAGCGGCCTCAAGGTGGCCGCGATCAGCGCGAAAAAGAAAGTAGTTTGGAAGCCGGTTTATCACTAAATAAAACCATCAAAAACGATTTGCCCTCCTGACTTGTTTTCATGCCGAAAATAAAATACGAAAATGATTTATTTTTCAGTGCTCAAGGTGGTGTTCCCCCTTAAATAACAAGTGGAACACTTTCTTGGACGAGACGAGCGAAGCGAGAGAGGCTAATAATGGAGGCGAGTCCATAAGGTACTATTGTGGACGAACAAACATAAGTTTGGTCTGTAACTTTGTTATAAGACACCCTGTATAAATTTAAATATTTTCAGGGCGTGCATCTCACTATTCTGCACAACTTTTGTATAAAACATTTTTCGAAATTTTGAAAAATAAGCACGTGATTGACCGTTCCCAGAGCTCTGAAACACCCTGTATTAAGCATATTGTTATGTTGTAGTTTTTAATTTAGAATAGTATTATTTTCATATGTATCTAAATTTTATGTTTTCCCAGTAACTGGATATTTTTCTGTTGAGAAATGTACAAATAAATAAATAAATAAAAAGCACTTTTTATGGAATAAAACATGTTTAAATTATTTTGTTCACGAAAATGTTATAATGTGCGCATTATTTAATTGTATGGGCAGCATTAATGGCGTACATTTAACACTCAATTTCGGTAAAACACGCATTTGCGTGAATAATACACTTATTAAACACGCACACGCATTTGCGTGTTTAATAAGTGTAATTCGCACTTTGATTCACAGAACGCGAACTATGATAATATTTTGTTTACCCCGTTTAGTACTGATATTAACTTTGATTTTAAATTTTTTACAATTGTAATTGTAGCTACAACTAATTTTGATTTTGATTTTGATTTTGATTTTGATCGATATAATGGCCAACTCGAACGATTTGCTCCACTCGCCTACGGCTCGTTCCGCAAACATCGTTCTCGTGATAAATAGCCATCATTATATACTCGTTGTACAATATACTATTTTATTATTTCTGAGGTGCATTTAAGTACAAACGTAAATTAAATGGATGATACAATTTTTAATTCTCTGTAAAATATTCCATTACGATTTTTCTCTAAAATGAATAGGGGAGCTTATAATTACACATATTATATACGTTAATCGTAACCCGAATTGGCGAAGCAACAGTGTCAGTGAGTGAGCAGTGAATTTATTACTAAATACTGTGGTAAATACCAATTGAAATTTTATCAATTTTTACACAGCGCTAGTTGAATCAGTGATTCTCATATTGTATGAGTTACAGAACAATTTGGTGGTTCAGACGTAATTTACTAAATAAGAATTAACAACCGCATGTACCTGCACATATTTTATATCGCATATTTCTTTTGTCGCTGATATGCGTGGCCGTGACTGGAGTGATTTCGGCCTTTTCGATATAAATTTATGAACAATTTATAAAATTCTTGCTTCTCACCCTTTGTTATCTTGTGTAATCCTTTCCGTGGTCTACTTTCCTCTGTCTGTCTATAATAAGTCGTTGCGATCGACCGCGCAACGTGAAAATTTGTGATTTGTTTTCCCTACGTTAAGAAAAATATCATACAACACAACATGCCTGAGTATAAGTGTGTCGGCTTGTGCGGCAATTCAGTGGCAACTAAAACAACTTGTGTTAAATGTAATAAGTACTGTCATCCTGGATGCAGGAAAAACCATCCCTGTGTCGCTGATATTGTATATACTGGTAACGACACGGTTATAAATGATCTGTGTAAATGTGTTAAAGAATTGCAACAATCAATTAACGTATTAACATTAAAATGTGACAAGTTATCAACAGAAAACAATGAATTAAAATTTTTTATATCTGATATGGCGAATATTAAGAATGAAAACGCCAAATTAAGTAGCAATCTTGAAAAATTAACAACAAAAATTAATAATATTGAACAAACATTGTCCCAAATTAATGGTTCTACGAATCTCAGTGCGATTAATGAAATGGAAGACCGCAGACGTAGAGAGAGTAACTTAATTATATATAATTTACCAGAAGTTCCAGCAGATTCTAATACTGATAATAACAGCAGTAATAATAATGATTTTGTTAAAGTTGATACAATGTTGCAAACTATTGATAACTCAATATGTGTCAAAAAATGTTTCCGATTGGGCCAAAAGGGTAATAATGTACGTCCACTGAAAATAATTCTGGCACAAACATCGATGGTGCCAACAGTGATGAAAACTCGAAATAAATTGGATAGGAATATTAAAGTTGGTCTTGATAAGACTCCACTTTAACGAGAAGAATATAATAAAGTCATCACCGAACTTAAAAGGCGCGAATCCTTAGGTGAAAGTGATCTTATAATCAGGTTTTTAAACAATACCCCAAAGATCATTAAAAAACGAAAAAACTAAATGGCACCCAACACTGCGAAAAACCGACATATTTAAACTTTGTTTATCAGAATGTGCGTGGTTTAAATGGAAAAATAGTAGACTTTTATAACAATGTATTATCACAGGATCATGACATTTATATTATTACTGAGACATGGCTACACAAAGAAGTTACCAATAGTGAACTGTTTCCCAACATATATAATGTTTACAGAACTGACCGGCAATCTGGTAGAGGTGGTGGTGTACTAGTGGCAATAAATAATAAATATTTCTCTGAAGAAGTAACATTGAATCTATTTGAATGTAATGCAATAGAAGCTGTAGCTGCTAAAGTAAAATTTAATCATATCACTTATATAGTTGTATGTGTTTATGTAAAACCTGCGGTAAGTGCCGAGACTTATAATTTATTTTTTGAACAAATCGAACAACAATTTGTCAACCAAAATATAATAATTGTAGGCGATTTTAATATACCAGGTTACGTAATAAACACACCGTCTGATCATTTGGATGCATTAAAAACATATTTAGATATTAACAATCTAACACAACATAATAATAATAATAATATACTAAACTCAAATAGAAGAATATTAGATCTTATTATTTCGTCAGATATTTCCAACGTTGAAAGATGTCTGTTTCCTCTGGTTAGAGGAGACTGTCACCATCCTACATTAACTTTTAATATTTCTAATTGCTCTAAACTTAAACCATCTAAGTTTATAAATAATGGCACGAGGTACAATTTTCGTAAGGCCATTTTTTTAGCTCTCTATAGAGACATATCAATGATTAACTGGTCTAGCTTGTACAAAAGTTATGATGTTGATGAAGCTTGTGAGATTCTCTATCGGCATATACAATTACAATTACAATTTAATATTTTATTTAAAATAGAAGAAGTACATGATGATACATAAACAATCAAATCACAACAACGCTAGTTGAACATGTCACAAAGAAAAAATACATAATAGGTTTAAATATTGGATTGATGAGGCTGTTACTTGGTGAAATTCCATAATGTATGTGGTAAGTAAAACACGTGTGTTGAGAATTTTCACAAATTTTAATGTCGAAACACTGCGACATATGTTTCGCCACACAGTGGCTTCATCAGGCAGATGATAAATGGTAATACAACGTTACGATTGCGACTTAAATACTATATTGTTAGGGGGTGGGGAAGTTAGAGGGTGTTTAACGGGTTAGGAGACATTTACAAGTTAAGCGGTTATAAAAGATTTTATAAGAGTTTATAGGTTTAACAAAGGTGAATTATTTACATCGGTTTGATCATTAAGTAGCACACCGCGTTTATTATATTTATTAATTTCTAATTGTTCTAATAGGTTTAATTTTTGACTTTTATCGCACGTGTGTAAAATTTTGAAATTGTTGTTGAAACTATGGCTATTGTCTATTAAATGGTTGGCGTATGTTGACGTAGTTTTTTGGTTGATGAAGCTCTTTTGGTGTTCAGCAATTCGATCTTCAAAGCTGCGGCCTGTTTGTCCGACATACAACTTAAGGCCGACCCCACAAAAATGTTCATCAAACAGCTTAAAAATACACTCGACAACTGTCCCGCTACCGTAACAGTTAAACAAAAACGGTATTTTACCCCAATGAATCCACACCCCCCTAAATTATACGGTCTTCTCAAAATTCATAAACCCGAAGTTCCAATCAGGCCCGTGGTATCATACATTAATGCGCCATGTAGTAATCTGTCAAAATTTTTAATTCAAGAAATCATAACACTTACAAATTTTAAACCAAAATTTTCCATAAAAAACTCATTGGAACTAATCGACAAAATTTCCAAGATTAACGTTCCCAATAATAGTTTATTGGCATCCTTTGATGTAACTAGCTTGTTTACGAGCGTGCCACCACAGGAGGTAATCGGCATCGTAGATGAACTATTCACAACAAAGGGGGTTAATCCAGTCATTTCAGCCGAAATTTTAAACCTCTTAGATTTATGCTTGAAACAAAATTACCTCCGATTCGACAACTCCTTCTACAGTCAGCCAAATGGTTTAGCAATGGGTAATCCCTTAAGTCCATTACTCGCCGAAATTTTCCTAGATAATTTAGAAAACAAAATTAGTAAACATCCTCTATTCAATAAATGTTTATATTGGGTTAGATATGTGGATGACATCTTGGTTTGCCACCATCCACTTTAAATCCTTCCATCCCATGCCTCATAAACTAGCAGCATATAACTCATTTATTAACAGACTATTAAGCATTCCTTTGTCAAAATCTAATTTTCACATCGAATTAAACCGAATTTTAAAAATTGCAGATAACAATGGCTTCCCCAAAAACTTAATAATGAATATTTTAAATAAAGAACAAAAACAAAAAATAACAAACTTAATTTTCCCTTCAAATAATAGTAAACCAGAAATTAATTATCATTCATTAACTTATATTGGCCCCCCTTCTGACGCAATAAAAAATGAATTAAAAACACACAATATTTCAGTAGCCTTTAGAACTAACAACACACTACATAAATTCATAAATAATGCCAAAGACAAAAATGTCAAAAATAAAAAATCGGGAGTCTACTTGTTAGAGTGTGGTGATTGCCCCATGGTGTATGTCGGACAAACAGGCCGCAGCTTTGAAGATCGAATTGCTGAACACCAAAAGAGCTTCATCAACCAAAAAACTACGTCAACATACGCCAACCATTTAATAGACAATAGCCATAGTTTCAACAACAATTTCAAAATTTTACACACGTGCGATAAAAGTCAAAAATTAAACCTATTAGAACAATTAGAAATTAATAAATATAATAAACGCGGTGTGCTACTTAATGATCAAACCGATGTAAATAATTCACCTTTGTTAAACCTATAAACTCTTATAAAATCTTTTATAACCGCTTAACTTGTAAATGTCTCCTAACCCGTTAAACACCCTCTAACTTCCCCACCCCCTAACAATATAGTATTTAAGTCGCAATCGTAACGTTGTATTACCATTTATCATCTGCCTGATGAAGCCACTGTGTGGCGAAACATATGTCGCAGTGTTTCGACATTAAAATTTGTGAAAATTCTCAACACACGTGTTTTACTTACCACATATAATAGGTTTAAATTAATTACAATTAGTATATTCCGATATGGAGTAATATTCTTTTTCGACCAGATAGGTTTTTAATTCATTTTTGAATAGTCGTTCGCTTCCAATAGTTTGCAGACGTTTTGGCAGCCCATTAAACATCCTGAATGCGGCATACAAAGGTGATGTTTCAAAAAGGGTGAGTCTATGGGGTGGAAATGCATATTTTTCTATATTACGTGTATCATATTCACGTTTTGTTTTGTAAGAGTTAAATTTTCCTTTGTATTTAAAATTAAAAAGCAATATTTCATAGATGTACAGGCTATAAACTGTAAGGATACCGGCTTTCTTAAACACTCCTTTGCAGCTCTCATTAAATTTAAGATTGAATAAGATTCTTAAGGCACGTTTTTGAATGATAAATAAGTGCTTTGCGTGCGGAGAACATCCGTAGTGAATTATCCCATATCGTAATAAGCTCTCAAAATTTGCTAGGTAAACCGTTATTATCGCAGAAGTATCTAAAACCTGTCTTAGAACCCTCAAAGCATAGCAGGTAGAATTTAATCTTAATAGCAATTGATCGCAATGCGAATACCAATTTAAATTACCATCAATTACCATTCCCAAAAAATTAGATTTATTTTTAATTTCAAAAGTCTCATTATTCAAGTCTATATTTTCTGGAATATTTTGTGTATTTTTTGTTTTAAATATTACAAGATTAGTTTTGGATTTATTAACTAATAATTTATTCATTTCCATCCATTCTTGCGTGACGTTAAAAATATAATAAGTTTTTTGCATTGTTTCAATGTTAGTTTTACCAGATATTAGGAGGCTAGTATCATCAGCATATGTTGTGATAAAAGTATTTTGCTGTTTGATGGTTTTGGGTAGATCATTAACGTATATAACAAATAGAAAAGGACCTAAGATGCTACCCTGAGGTATCCCTATGTTAATTGTTTTTAACTCTGATATGTTAGAGTCAATTTTTGTTCCATGCTTTCTATTTGTTAAGTATGAGTGAATAAGTTTATGACCTATACCTCTTACTCCATAGTGTTCAAGTTTTTGAAGTAGAATTGTATGACTTACTCTATCGAATGCCTTCGATAAGTCAAGAAAAATTCCTAAAGGCATCTCTGACTTCTCAAAAGCATTCATAATTTCTGTTATAAAATCGAATACAGCTGTATTTGTGGATTTATTTTTGATGAACCCTTTTTGTGCGCTATCTAATAAATCATATGATAGAAAGTAATTCATCATTCGCTCTGCTATTGCCTTTTCAATAATCTTAGAAAAAACTGATAATAGAGTAATAGGTCTATAATTGCAAAAATCACTTTGGTCGCCTTTTTTAAATATTGGACTTATAATGCCTACCTTTAAGCATTCAGGAAATATACCTTTCTCCAGGCTAATATTAATTAAGTGGGTAAGAGGACCCACGAGTTCGTTTATAGCCGACTTGATTATTTTTGTGGGTATTTCATCATAACTATAAGATGTTTTATTTTTTAATGAAGAGATAATATTAAGAATTTCTGTTGTGCTTACAGGGTTAAAAAACATAGTATTTGTTCGCATATCTATTCCACATCGAAACGGACGATGCGGAATTTTCTCGGTTTCTTGGATAGCAATATTGTTGAAAAAATTATTTACATCATTCTCTTTACCTAGCAAGTAATGATTAGTCTTATTTTGATAATTATTTTTCCCTATCATGTTATTGACAATTGCCCAAGTTGTTTTAATTTTATTATCACTGCTTGAAATTTGTTCCGCAATTTGCTTCTTTTTATGTTCCCGCAAAAGCATATCATATTCCTTTTTTAATACAGCATACATTGTTTTAGCATCGGTATTAAAATGTTTAGCAATAGATAAGTAATCTAGTGTCTTTTTTATGTTTGTTATAGAGGGGTTGGTGTGACAGTTAGTTCTATTTCGTTTGGGTGGTTGGGTCACCTTGGGGCAGGTCGCATTTAATGCCGCATTGATGATCATGAAATCGTCCCATGCCTGATTAACATTATTATTCGCATATATCTTACTCCAATCGACAGATTTTAAAAAACATACAAAATTATTTATATTACTTTCAGTGAAGTTTCGTTTTTTTTTGCTACTAGGTTTAGAACCGCTGTTCATTTGCGACCATGATATTTTTTGTGCTAAAGATGCGTTTCAAATACACAAGTTTTGTAGTCATTATTCATATTTGTAACAATATTATCAATAATTGTATTAGTAGATTGAGTTATGCGTGTAGCACATGTAATTGTTGCTGTTGCGTTAAACGACGCTATAATATTATTAAAAATTATTGCTTCCGTTGACTCGCCGCTAAGGTCGATATTAAAATCTCCTGCAATGAAATATGTTATGTTTTCTAAATATAACTTTTGTAACAGAAATTCAAAATTGTTTAAAAAATCACTGATTGTATTTTGTCCTGGTGCACGGTACACCACTACACACACGTATTTTTTATTTAGTAGAGTCCATTCAGCTGCTGCACACTCGAACGCCCCACATATTGCCAAGTTTTTGATGTCCGCGCGTTCCTGGCACGGAAAGTCATGTCGCGCGTAAAGAGCTGCTCCGCCGTACGCCGTCGAACGATTGATGGAGGCCGATCTGGAGTAAGATGCGACTAATTTGAAATCTTCGATTGTTGTTTGTTTAATGTTACTATTGGTCTGCCAGTGTTCAGTAATTCCCAAGAGTTGACAATTGTTATGATTTTGGAGCATTTCATATATACCTTCTGTTTGAACGGCATGTTCCAAAAACTACACAAAACACGTCTTCACAAAAGTATGCACTATGGATTCATCAGGATTAATCAATTCGAAAACAACTAAGTTTAAAACATAACTTTAGGAAACTGTATTTTAGATATCATTTACCTCATCATAAAAGGCAATATTATGAATTAAGAAGATCCTGCAAATACAATATTTCGGCTGCACATAAGGAATATATGAAGCATACTGAAAATCGAATTGGATAAGAACCCAATTTATTATTTAATTACATCAATAACAAAAACAATTCAACACGTATACCAGGAGACATGACCTATCAAGATGCCGATTTGAGTGAGCCAGTCAAAATTGTTGATAGTTTTGCGGATTGCTTCAACAAGACATATGCATCCTCTTCTTCTGACAACTTGGATGTACATCAAAACCAGTGCCAACTAGGAAATTTTTCGATCAATTCGGCTGATGTTAGACTACAGTTACGACGTATAAAAGCGAAATTTACTATGGGCCTCGATATGATTCCAGAACTTATTGTGCATGATTGTTCGGAACTGTTATGTGAACCACTAACTCACATATTCAAACTTATTCTTCGCAATGGTGTGTTCCCGAAAATATGGAAAGAAGTTCGTATTCATCCTGTTAAGAAGTCTGGTAATACAAGAAAAGTGGAAGATTATCGTCCAATATCGATTCTGTGTTGTTTTTCGAAGGTATTCGAATCTGTATTAAGTGAATATATTTACTACAATGTGAGCGAGAAATTGACTATACAACAACACGGCTTTTTAAAACGAAGATCCACTACTACTAATTTGTGTAACTTAACTCAATTAGTGTCAGAAGCTATGGATTCTGGTAAACAAGTTGATGTGGTATATACTGATCTCGCTAAAGCTTTTGACAAGCTTGATCACAGTTTGTTAATCTGTCGCCTTTATGATTATGGAATAAATCAAAATATAATTAATACTTTAATATCGTATTTAAGTAACCGACAATTACTGGTAGAGATTAATGGTATAAGATCAAAATGGTATACGGCAACTAGCGGGGTACCCCGGGGATCTAATCTAGGACCTCTTCTATTTCTTTTATATTTTGATGGTATAAGTGAACACCTAAAATGCCCAGTATTAATTTACGCTGACGATTTAAAAATCTATAACATAATAGAATCTAATGCTGACTGCACAAAACTTCAAAGTGATCTGAATACTATTAGTCAATGGTGTACTAATAATAAATTATTATTAAATATACCTAAATGTAATGTATTATCGTTTTCCCGAAAAGTAAACACCATTTTCAATAATTATAAAATTGATGATATTACCATTAATCGATGCACAGAGGTAAAAGATTTAGGCATAACTTTCGATAGTACCTTAACTTTTGGTACACATATTAGCAAACTGGTTCAAGACTGTCGAAGAATCTGGGGATTTATAATGCGTACCTGCAGAGCGTTCAAAAATATTGATGTTTTAAAAACCCTTTTCTCCACGCATATTTTAAGTAAATTGACATACTGCTCAGTTATATGGTCTCCTATGTGCGCTAAATACCGGGTGTGGCACTTAAGACGCCTCGGACCATAGCTCCTTTACGATAAAAGCTATCGAAAAAAATCTAAGAACAAAGTGGTGCATAGTTACCGTCGCTATGTTTCAAAAATATTTCTAATCATCAGTGGCGTGCCGTACTCCAGTGGCGTACCAAACTTATGTTTTTTTAAATGGAATGCCCTATTTTTTATTGCAGATTTGGAAAGTGCTCGACGAGTACTTATTTTTTTATCTAACATGTTATACCCTTCACTTTAGCGGTTTCGCTGTTATAACCCCTTCTTTCAAAATTGCGCCCCATTTTTGAGATTTTTTTGTAGAGAAACTAATTGACGCCGGCGCCTAAATTTTGAATTGAGGTATAGGTTAAGACCTCGTATACCTTCACATAATTTTTTTTCGGGTAATTTATGGAAAAAAAATAATTTTTGATTGATCTTCGCATGTTGTCATTTTTTCCGAAAATTTCAAATGGCACCCCCCTAAAAAAACTACGGCGTTTTACAGACAAATCTCTAAATTTTTCATTGGTGTAAAAAAAATTACACATTGCATAACAAAATTTCGGAGAAAAAAGGAATTTCATCGCAAATTTCGGGAAACGTTTTCCGTTCCCAAGTGTGCCATGAGAAAACAAAAGATTGGTAATTGTCAAAGTAAATTATTAGACGTCAGTAGCAGCCATAAGTCATTTTTGATAAACGTTCTAAAAATGTTCCGAACTCAAGAGGAAATGGTTGACATGATTTTTATTCTTGGAGAATGTAACAAGAATTGTTTCTTGGCATCACGAGTGTACGCTGGGAGATATCCGCACAGGACACAAACAAATGAACGTGCGTTTCAAAAAGTGTTGGAGAGATTTACTACTACGGGAAGTGTGAAACGGCCAAGGAGAGTTAGAAAGAAGGCAGTTATTACCGAAAATAATGAACTGCAGGTTCTGGAGGCAGTTATTGAAGATCCTCATACCAGTATCCGTGATATTAGTAGGAATCACGATATTTCAACGCGATCCGTACATCGTGTTCTTAAAAAGTACAAATTCCGTCCATTTAAGATTCAACTGCACCAAGAATTGCAACCTCAAGATTTTCATGCGAGGCAAGATTTCTGCATGTGGGCTATCAACAAAATTGAGCAGGAGGAATCATTTCTTATGCGCGTATAATTTTCTAATGAAGCAACGTTCCATAGAAATGGGCATGTCAATCGCCACAACTACCATTATTACGCCGATGAAAACCCACAAGCCATGCGAATGATAAACCACCAGCAAAGATGGTCGCTGAATGTTTGGGGAGGCATACTTGGAGAACACCTTTTGGGTCCTTATTTCATCGAAGGGCACCTGAACGGCAACAGTTATTTGAGGTTCCTTCGCCACGACTTGGATGATCTCTTGGAAAATGTCCCTCTAGCCGCTCTTCGACAGATAGTTTTCCAGCACGATGGAGCTCCTGCACATAATAGCTGTGTCGTTCGGGAATTTCTTGATGAAACGTTTCCGGACTCCTGGATTGATCGTGGGGGTCCTGTGAGGTGGCCGCCAAGATCACCAGACCTCACTCCCCTTGACTTCTTCCTTTAGGGCCATATCAAAGACGAGGTTTACAGGACGGTACCAACTACTGTCGAGGATATGAGGGAGAGAATCCGCGCGGCTTTCCGCGGTATATCACCAGAAGTCCTTAGGGCAGTGTCTAGAGCCTGTGAGTCGAAATTGCGGTTATGCCTCCAGCAGGAAGGTCGTCATTTCGAACATTTAGTTTAAGTTGTTAAATTTTCTTTATCTGCATTTTTCATATCATGTTGAATAAATAGGTACATACTATTATGTTGACCGTATTTGTGTATTTGTTTTCTCATGGCACACTTGGGAACGGAAAACGTTTCCCGACATTTGCGATGAAATTCCTTTTTTCTCAGAAATTTTGTTATGCAATGTGTATTTTTTTTTACACCAATGAAAAATTTAGAGTTTTGGCTGTACAACACCGTAATTTTTTTAGGGGGGTGCCATTTGAAATTTTCGGAAAAAATGACAACATGCGAAGATCAATCAAAAATTATTTTTTTTCCATAAATTACCCGAAAAAAAATTATGTGAAGGTATACGAGGTCTTAACCTGTACCTCTATTCAAAATTTAGGCGCCGGCGTCAATTAGTTTCTCTACAAAAAAATCTCAAAAATGGGGCGGAATTTTGAAAGAAGGGGTTATAACAGCGAAACCGCTAAAGTGAAGGGTATAACATGTTAGATAAAAAAATAAGTACTCGTCGAGCACTTTCCAAATCTGCAATAAAAAATAGGGCATTCCATTTAAAAAAACATAAGTTTGGTACGCCACTGGAGTACGGCACGCCACTGATGATTAGAAATATTTTTGAAACATAGCGACGGTAACTATGCACCACTTTGTTCTTAGATTTTTTTCGATAGCTTTTATCGTAAAGGAGCTATGGTCCGAGGCGTCTTAAGTGCCACACCCGGTATATTAGTTTGCTTGAAAGCATTCAAAAACGATTTCTTCGATACTTATATTATGTGAAATATAACGTTTATCGCTAAGACATATCTTATAATGAATTGTTAATTGAATTCAATTATCTATCGGTACATGGCAGACATATACCGAGTGTTTGGGATAAGGGGCGAACATAGGGATTTAACATGTAAAATTAAATATGTGTAATTATTTGCTCCCCTATTCATTTTAGAGAAAAATCGTAAAGGAATATTTTTTAGAGAATTAAAAACTGTAAATGTATCATCCATTTAATTTACGTTTGTACCAGCATACACCTCAGAAATAATATAAATAAGTTTAACAATTTGCCATTTAATAAAAACCCTTGCCATGACTTTGACAAATGTCATGTTTCATGTTATAGTAAAAATAATAATATTGCAAGTCAGATATCAATTCTAGTTATTACGATGATCAATAATCTGAGTTATTCCAATGAAGAGAGGGTATTCATTATTAAAACATTTTACAGTGGCGTCAGTTTACGCAGAGTTCGTGACTTATTTTCGGTTACATTTAACAATCCACCAATTCCGTCTGTATCAACAATTTCCAAATTTGTGAAAAAGTTCGAAAATACAGCAAGTGTAGCGGCAGATGATTCAAAAGGTATTTCAATAGTCCAATTTTAACAAATATTATTTCAAAAACATTAACATTGCAGGCAAACGGAAGAGAAGAAGCAACGATGAATTGGAAGAAAGAGTTTTGGGGTTGATAAATGCTGATCCAACAACTTGCATACGATTCATTGCTCGTGAGTGCAGCGTGTCTACATTCTCAGTGTATAAGATTCTGAATAAGCATGGGTATTATCCCTACAAACATCAATGCCATCAGGAGATATTGCTAGTGGATGAAGAAAGCAGGCGTGTATTCTGCGAGATAATGCAGGATCGATCAAACATAGACAGAAACTTTTTGCAGTCTATCTGTTTTACGGATGAATGCACGTTCACACTTAACAACGAGCCCAACACTCAGAACACGCGATACTGGACCCAAGAAAATCCGCGGATATGCCTTAGAACTAGAACCCAGTTCCCGCAAAAAATCAATATTTGGGCTGGTATTTTTAAAAATAATATTATTGGGCCGTTTGAAATATGTGGAAATTTAAATTCGAATTCTTATTTAGACCTTTTAATCAACCAGGTTGGCCCTGCGTTAGAAGAAGTTGCACGTGACAATCAGGAGATATGGTATCAGCATGATGGATGTCCAGCCCATTATGGTTTAAATGTAAGGGAATATTTAAATGCTAATTTTCCCAATTGCTGGATTGGTCGCGGTGGCACTATCAACTGGCCACCAAGATCTCCTGATTTAGCACCATGTGATTTCTTTTTGTGGGGTCACTTGAAAAACAAAATTTACCAAAAACACCATCCAAATATTGAATCTTTGCGGGAAGCAATTTTTGCGGAATGCACATTGATTACAGATAGGCAGTTGGCTAATGTTAGACATGCATTTTATAACCGATTGGGTTATTGTTTACACCAGAACGGAGAACTTTTTGAGTACTTGCTCTAAAATTTCCCGTTGACCGCTGGTTACGGTAAAACCAAAAATATATCACGAACTGTGTGTAATCTGACACCACTTTAATTCAATTCATCGTTGCTTCTTCTGTTCCTTTTGCCTTTAATTTTAATATGTTTGAAATAATATTTGTTGAAATTGGACTATTGAAATACCTTTTGAATCATCTGCCGCTACACTTGCTGTATTTTCGAACTTTTTCACAAATTTGGAAATTGTTGATACAGACGGAATTGGTCGATTTTTAAATGTAACCGAAAATAAGTCACGAACTCTGTGTAAACTGACGCCACTGTAAATATTTTGATAATCAATAATACCCTCTCTCAATTGGAATAACTCATATTATTGTTCATAGTAATAACAATGCGTGAATTAATATTTGGACGTGGATGGAACTGCGGGTTAAGGAGATTGAATGATTCGGGAAATTGGCGTCGGCTACGAGGCCATCTGCCATAATCATTGTATTGTAATATATCAGAAATTAAATGAATAACTGAATAATGAAAGACAAATGCAATGTCCATGGTCCCGAGCGAATATTCCGCGACCCCGAAATCGTTCGCCCGGGCTGGGATTCGAACCCTCGCGGCACGCGGTGCAACCGGCATAAGCGCTCGCTTGTACCCACTACACCAACGGGCCGCCCGAATTAATGTTTGACTAGTAAAATTATTCTCACCATAACATGACATTTGTCAAAGTCATGGCAAGGGTTTTTATTAAATGGTAAATTGTTAAACTTATTTTTATTATTTCTGAGGTGTATGCTGGTACAAACGTAAATTAAATGGATGATACATTTACAGTTTTTAATTCTCTAAAAAATATTCCTTTACGATTTTTCTCTAAAGTGAATAGGGGAGCTAATAATTACACATATTTAATTTTACATGTTAAATCCCTATGTTCGCCCCTTATCCCAAACACTCGGTATATGTTTCTCTTTGTCATCTTTACAAGCTTATTCATTACTCTCTAGACAACACTTTAATTCTAAATCAGTTCAACTTAAAAGTCCCCAGACTAACATCACAAAATAGCAGAACTTTTACTTACCCCATTCCTAATAGTAATTATTGACTAAACTCTCCAGTTTATCGCTTGTCGCGCATATATAATGAGTATCAGTATACAACTGATTTATTCCAACCCTCGTTTAAATGTTTCAGCAAGGAATTATTACTAGTTTTAAAATAAAAAGTTTGATTGTAGACACTACTTTTATGTTATTATTGTTTTTTTTTTAGCTCTAATAACTATTTTATGATTTTTTTTTAATTTTAATTAATTTGTATTACTTTTTGTAATGTATTTTGTATATTGGCCCTATAAGTGGACTCGCAGTCTGTTGGGTTTAAATGAAATAAATAAATAAATAAATGAAATAAATAAATATTTAATTTTACATGTTAAATCCCTATGTTTGCCCCTTATCCCAGACACTCGGTATATTGTATCTCATTTTCATTTTTAATTAATTTAACCTTTGATAATAATCTGTAATGATCGAAACACGTATCAGGTAACTGAAAATAAAAAGTATGGAGCATAACATGTATTAATAGTCAAATTTTAATATCTGGTTCCATTAAGAGTTCAGCGCAACTAGTATCGAATTTACATAAATAGGTAACATTTATTTTAGAGAATATATAAACTCTCAAATAGAAAGCAAGCAAATCAACTAAAAAATCATATATTACTTACCCTGTTAAATGTTTAGCTACGAAAGTATGATCATTAAATATGTGAAGCTTATTTCCCTTTTTCCTCCACTTTGACTTCTGGGCGAGTGAAAGTGGTACCAGGTAATGTTTCTTGATGCCGTTCTCAATAGTCTCTAATACTAGAGTACTAGCTTCATTAATATACGTTCTAGTAGATGCACTGCTCAATCCTGAGGCCTCGGAAATACTCGATCTTCTTGAATTACCGAACTCTCCCCGACCTGGAATGCCCAGTCTTAAGCCTAAGAAACATTTAATTGAGAAATAAGAGAAGAATTGTTAAAACTTCATACCATCCTCGGTTCGAGATCTGTCTGCAGAAATGGATCTATTTATGGAATCATCACGACCACTGTCATCTTCTCCTGGTCCAGCGGATTTGGAACGCCCCTTAGACCGCCCGAGTCTTCTTTTGATGGTGCCGAAAAAGTCCCTGCGTTTTCTGGTTCTTCCTCTGTAGTCTGGATAGTCGGACGGGCTTTGAGATTCCAGAGTATTGGTTTTTGTTACATCAGCTATCTATTTTAGAAATTTTTATTAGTTTCAAATTGAAGTATGCATTTTTCTTATTTCTTGTGGTATAGGTTTTGCAGTTTTAAATGGTGCAATTCAAAATTTAGAATAAGAATAAGATCATTATTATATATTTATTTATTTTTTTAGAAAAACGAAGGATGGTTAAAAGGAGTTCTGGCTAAGAAAGGCGCGTTTGATATGAAACTGATGTAATTGGCTAGAACATTCTGCCACGACTGATTTGTATCAATTGTATCAAAGTATACTAGCTCGGCGCCGATTTGTTTTCCCATGTCCAAATTTACTGATCGAAATTAATGGATAGTTTTACACAATTTTATTATATGAATAAAGTTAGATACAAAATTTAATATTGAAACAATGTTTTGTATATTATGTGTAGATAAACTATGCATATTCTTTTCAAACATCGCTAAGGTCGTTGATTTTATTGCTGTTCCATTGAAAATAATATAACCTTGCAAATTTGTAATTTTACGTGATTGATTCAATTATTGAAAGTAAAAGATGGATTACAATTTACCATACAGGGCGTCTACGCTAAACCGTTCGTTAAAAGTTTACGGGGTTGCCGTTGTATTAAAAATTTGAAAAAAAAATTCAACACACGACTGAATCAGTTCTTCTCATGTGAAATATTTTCAACTTTCTAGCACCAGATTTGTTATTTTAAATAGAACACCCTAATATATTATTACATATTTGGATTCCTCATTTAAGTTGCAACATATTTTGTAGGAACGTCTGTACACTTATCTCTTTAAGTTTTCAAGAAAATTAATTATTTCTAAAATTTTGACCTCAAAAAGGCATCTTGGAATCTGCATATAACTTCACTTAAAAATAAGATAGAAATATGATTTATACCTCCAATTGTACCTCGAGGATGCCTCCATGAGTAATATAATTGGAGACTGTCAATTTTGACAATAAGTGTTCTTAAAATGTCAATATCTAAGTGCCCCCTTAAATATCCCGCAATTCAATTTTTTAGTTAAATAATAAATAAATGGTTAGAAATACGATACTTTTCGTAACATTAAATATTAAATATTAAAACAACTACTTTCCTTTCTAATGCACCGACGAATATTGAATTAAACAACAAATATTTTAAAAATAAAAATCCTCACTTGTAGGTGCATTCAATAAATTAAATTAAATGACGTGAAACAGCCTGTATATATATAAATATTGAAAATATTTTTGAAACAACTTCTTCCCTGGCTAATGCCAAGCAGATAATTGAATTTCTATGTTATAAATTGTACTACTATTGATCTTATTGGTTTAGGACCGTTGTTCTGTGTACAAGGAGCAACTTGAAATATATTTAAAATTGCATTTGAAAACATTATACTGTTAATGTTATTATTAAATAAGAAATAATTCTAGATTTCCTACTTTTCTACGGCTATAGTTTCGATTATTCGCTAGTAAATTAAATTATGACGGAAAATCTTTGCGAGCACGAAAGAACATTTAAATAAAATCAAATTAATCCACATTTTCGAATCACACTATTTCGGCAGACATGCACTTTCAGTACATTTAACAGATTGAAGTCGTAAAATAAAGTTACTGAAAGCGCTGGAAATTCACAAGGACGTAACTAATCCCGCAATTTCTTATCTTAATGAACGGTCGACATATGCACCTTTACTTAAAGCAATATAATACAGAAATTTTTTCGATCGTATATGAATTTACTTAATGTTTGAAAATGTATCATCGAAACCACAGCCACAAGTATAACAAAGTTAAAAGTGTTTGATTCCACATTAGTAAGGATCGTATCATCTGAGAAAAAAAAAATCAATGTGCTTTTGCAAGACATTTGACTAATAAACGAAAATTCTTCAAAACCTAAACACTTCCACAAGAAATGCACACTTCAAAAATACATCAGTAAAGTTTACAGCTAAATATGCTGCGTTAGTAGGAAAAAGAACAGAAAAACACTATTAACCTTATCACCGTTATCAGCTGTACCATTTGTAGGTGTCAGACCGTTTTCAGTATTAATTTTTCCGTTAGTTTCAACACCTTCTGTTGTCTCGGTAACAGTTTGAAGTTCATCATCAATTGGCTTCTCGACTCGTTCAATCTCCTTCCAAGTGCCGTCGCTGAGTTCAACCTATGTTAGTGAAAACAGAACTCACACGTGAAAAAATGTTAATTCAAACAACCAACCAAAAACAAACATGTAATTTCCGAGCTTACCTTTACTAATCTCTGTGAAGGTTGCTGGAATTAAAACATTTTGTTAGTTATAATGTTATTAAAAAATACTGTAAGCACCTACTCGTTGGACACTGTGGATTACAAGAGTACTCTTGTTGATGTTGTTGGGTTGGTCTATATTTAATGTGTTTGGAGCGGAGACGTGATCTCCATTCATTAACTTATCTGCAATAGAAAATGAACTTAATTGAAAAATGTACAGCTAATTATTGCAACCGTATAACGTGAGAAGACATCCAAATAAGTATAAATTAATATTCAATGAATTTTCGTTTCTATTTCTATAACTGTCTTCTCTCATTGTATAATTTATATAATAATAAGTTGTGGTTGAAATATAGTGAATTTTTTCAATTCAGTTTAATTATAAATTACCACGTACGTAGTAATGGCCGCAACAATCATCTTTAATGGAAAATAAAGTTTGTTCATTTGAATTACATTAACACAATATATTATAAATTATAACTATAAAACTGTATAACAATTTCTAATTGTAGATGGATCCATGTAAGAAGCAATTTTATGTGTAACAGTAATAAAATTTGAATATATAAAAATTAAAATACCACTCAGAAACGGACAATAGTTTTACACACTAATAATTGAAAGAATAAATAATAAATAAATTTGAAGCAAATTCTAAAATTAAATAAAAGGGCGATAGGTGACTTTTTTAAATGCTCCTTATTCTCCAGAGATGGATGTGTTGATACTAGTACGAGTAGCCGATTTGTGAACAGCTACATTATCCTGATGAAATATGATTTTCGTTTTAGCCAAGTGCAGACATTTGTCTTTAATGGACTTGGCCAACTGATGCAAAGAGATGCATCTTATGCACATGTTATTGTTTTTCCTTTTTGAGGTAATCAATGACGATTATGCACTTTGCAACATGCGTGTTCTTTAGTATAATGATGAAGCAATGTTTCTTAAATAGTAATACACTGTCGCAAAACTGCATCCCCGTTAGACTTAATAATTAATAATAATAATCTTTAAAAAATACCATTCGGAAGGGGTTTTGATTAATAGCCAGTAAATGCGGCACTCAACTGTCTTGTATATTTTTGACACTCACAATGATACATTACTATACAAGTTTAATAAGACGGTATATTCTGGGACGAGTAGGATTGGAGCACAACTCGCACAGCGTGGAGTGCTCCAATGGAACGAGTGCCCCACAATACCTCTTATAAGTAAAGTATGATATTTTTCTACTTTGATTTAAATTAAGGATTTATTTTAAAAATAAAATATATACTTTTTTGCTTGATTTTCTTTCATTTTCAAGCTTTGCTCTCCGGGCTGTACGTTCAATTTACGGCCCATGGCTCCGTTGCAAATACGCCACTCAGAAACACTGACCTGCTTTTCATCACACCATTTTTTTTTTAATGTAGTGTATGTCATCTCGTACCTCAGTTTTGACTTCTCAGGAATTATTAAATTACATCCGATGGCATAAAAATCTTGGCTTTCTAATACTTCTTCGGTCATTATTTAAGTCGAAAAACACTTACTAAAATTCGTCCGGAATTGCAAATATTTATTTCTGTTTACTAACTCACTAACAACCAGATCGCATTAGCCGAGTGTCATTTAAAAAAATATTTTAATTAATGAATTATTAACACTATTACCTTCTACCGTTATAACACACTTACTGCTCCTGATACTTAATATACTAAAACTTCCAGAAATAAGGGAAGTTACTGAGGATGCGATAAACAAACTATTCCCAAGTAAGTTGGAACCAATTTAAGCTTATAGTATGTTACGTACTTGCTTAAATGTTTATCGTGTAAGGCATCGGTCAATGCCAATTAACAATCCGTCGTATAAAAACTTCGACAAAAGCGTCTCTTTTTCGCCGCGATTAAAACATACATTGTACCCTCACTGTTTCTTCAATGCTATCCGTTTTGCAAAGTGATAATATTATAAATTACATACTTTTCGTCAGAATTTTTTTGCCGTGAAACATCGTCGCCGAGCGCTGGATGAATTGATGCGTCCGCCTGTTCTATTACCACCGAGTTCCTACGTTTTCCATCCCGGCAAAAAGTGAACAATATTACGTCTTCGTTTATTTTAATCTAAGAGGTACTGGTGGCGAACTCTCCAATATTGAACATTGGAGGGTTCCAATTTTCCTATGAATTATCGTCACCGGCAATTTAACATTTTAAGTAGTGCCAATCGCGAGAACGAAAATTTTACCACAGATAGTTAAACAATGGGCAAAACTGTAAAATAAAAAATCTCATTGTTTTACTGTTTTGGATATAACAATAAGTCGAAAGTAGAAAAATAATATAAAAAATTACAGTTTAGAGCCATATTATTGTCGATCCGGTCGAGGTATTGGTGTAGCGATTTGAAATGATGTTTAAACTTGAGTTAAAAATTATGGGATTGATATCTTTAAAATTTGGATAATTAGTATATAGTATGCACATTATAACTGCCTGCCGGCTGCTTAAGGAATATATGGATTCATTTTTATTGCAGCTGTATGCAATGCTTGAAATAGTATATTATGCACAAGGGGGAGAAAATATGTTTTATTTGCCCACAGTAAGCGACGGCGTCAGAACTAAGGGCTGATAAAGTGATTTTTCCTGCGTGAACATACCATTTTTCCGATCAATAAACGCCTCTTGTAATCCACCAATCAAAACACAGATTTTTGTTTACATCTCCTAGCAACGTCACTTTTACCAGCGAATATAGAACGTTCTATAATCCCTGGTGAAGGTCCATGTTCCTTTTTAAAAATCTTAGTAGGTTGTCAAATTTGACGTTTATCGCACAGTAACAAGTACGTCAAAACGTATCGACCTAATTAAAATGTGTAATAATAACACGCGTTTTGTTAGTGCGTCTAAAGAACTTATGGCGAATGTAGTTAAAAGTAATGTACCGAAGTCCAGTAATTATTGCAGAAAATCGATTTGGAAACAATTCAATCAATTTTGCAAAACACGAAATTACGTTCTCTCTGGATCGACGTCTTCGAGTGAACTCGGGAGTATTTTGACTGATTGGGGGTTCAACATGAAGAAAGAAAACGGCGACGATTACAAAGAAGGTGTTGTAAAGACTATGTGGAACGTGGTAGCGAAGATAATCCAGGAAAAGTATTACAACGAATTTAATCGATCAATGGATCCATTTAATGACATAGAATTTAAAGAAGCACGAAACGCACGTGATGTCAAAAGGAAAATGCTGCAATCAAACCCAGGTAAAAGAATAGTAAGTTCACCATCTCTGAGCAAAACAAACATTTACAAAATGATGAATATATGGGATGAAGAGACTCCTGAAGGTCTTCAAAAACGCTTTTATCATATTGCTTCGTATGAACTTGCGTGGAGGGGTGGAGAAGCAGCCAAATGTACCATATATTTTTTTAAAGAAGAAATTAACGCAGATAACAGTTTAAACAACAGAATTGAATATAATCCTGTGTTTTCAAAAAAATGTCAAGGAGGTTCTGGAAAATGTGCAGATAGCAAATGGCTTGCCTCTAATTCGTCAAATCTACCATTTTGCCCAGTCAGATTGTTTAGAAAACTATTAGAAAAAAGAAACACTAATATTACTACAGAACGATTATTTTTGACTGTGAATACATTTTGGAACAAACATCCTGCTTCAGTTTGGTATAAAAATATGCCAATAAGTATAAATGAATTGGGAAAATGGACCAAACAGTCTGCTGAAAAGATTGGATTAAATATAAAAAACAACAAAATCACCAATCATTCAAACAGATCAAGTGCCGTATCCAACTTCATTAAAGCTGGTGTTGGGGAACAGCAAGTATTGAAAATGACAGGACATGCAAATGCAAAATCACTCAAACCTTACCTACAATTGGACACAGAGCACCATGCCAATTTACTAGCCAATCTAAGGTCAAAGCCAACAACGGGAGTCGCTAGTTGTAAATGAAATGAAATCAGACAAAATTAATATCACAGTCCGAGCAAATCTCTACCAGTAACATTGTCTACAATAACTGCACTTTTAACATACAAACTATGAACGTTATTAATGATCATGCAAATGTTACAATTGATCATAAAAATGTGTAATAGATGTTCTTTCATTAAATTATGATTAATCTAATAAAGTGTTGTATTTGAGTAGTTTATTAATCTCCCTAAAATAAACTCGATGTTATTTTTTCTCTTAGATATAGATGCTATTATTGCACCCAGTTTGGTTTTCACTTGGTAAAAACTCTCGAATCAAGGGACAAAGAAAAAATCTCTCCAGCGCTACGCGCTGTCGTGATTTTTTCATGCCCTTGTTTCTCGTGTTTTTACCGTGACAACCAAACATTCGTGTAATAATAGCATCTATATCCGAGAAAAAAATAACCTCTTGTTTATTTACCCCCGAGAATACAACTCAAGAGTCACATGGTACATTTTCGACTAATTTGATAGGGTGAAATGGCAAAACAAAAACGTATAAGAGGCAATCAAATCGATGATAGAATAGTATATTCTGTAACAAGGTTAGAATGGAAATTCGATGCGAGTGGAATATTTCGAGCGCGAGCCGTGAGGCGAGCGCGAGGAACCACGAGCATCTGAATTTCCATTCTTACCGAGTATCAGACTATACTTTCTCCTCGACCAGAAAAATAGACTAATAAAATAATGAACACAAAGAACTTACGTTTTATCACGTTTGTGGTTATGTTTATAGTATTTTGACAATTGTGGTATCCAAGGCTAATTGTTTTATTCGAAACGATGTGAGAATATTCATTCTATCCCTTGTTATGGAATGAATTACATGCAAAACGCATAAGCGCATAGTGTTTTGTTCCATAACAAGAGTGAGAATGTGTACGTTCTATAATAAAAATTGATTTCAGAATGCTTAAATTCTATGGTGGTCGTGGAGAAAGTATATCACCGCATGTAACTCCTAAATTGTTTACAAGTAATCAAGTAATCAAATTTAATTGAAACATCAGTGTGACGTTTATAATGTTCTCGCCGATACGTATAAAAAATGTAATAACGAGAATTTGTTTATCAATATGAGTGATTGTAGCCGATGGGATGAGGCTATGGGCAATGAAGTACGAGAATGAATTAACGGTAGAGTACCTTTATATTTGATCACAATTGTTATGAAAATGTTGCAAAAACTATAGATGTCAAAGCTGACATTTGTGATCTTTGAGCCGAGAGAGAGGCATTTCTTTATAGGCATTTCTTTATAGTTCGTTGTATTCTCTACCCGAATATAACTCGCGCTATGGCTAATCCACGATGATACCACTCGTTAAAGTCATCAGAAAATTGTACTCGTGCTGCGCACTCGTTTAATTTTCATCAGCTTTAACTCAGTGCTATCATCGATAATAATCATAGCATATTACCCCCGAGAATACAACTCATATTTTCATAAAATTAAAACAACCAATTAGAGAACGTGAAAGTATACAACGTGACGTCGCGTAAGCCAACTATCTCGGTGGTATTTCACCTAAAAATCCCATCCCGTGTTTTTTTATTGTAATCCGTTTCGACAGTAATTTAATTTATAACTGTCATTGTCAGCGTGAGAGTAGCTGAAACTTCGTGCCAATCAGTGATTTTATATCTAGTAGATACCAAATGCTGAATTAGTTAGGGTGCCAACATCACAACATATGAAATGCTTGGTACTTTTATTCATCATTTCACTCAGACAATGTACTTGAGCATAAATCTGTCTTTCTCGCGAATGAATCCCATGAACCAATAGCAGTATCGGGCGACCCCTTCTCAAATCAAACGAAATAAGGCGCTAAAATTAAAAGTTCCAATAAACGAAAGTACTGGAATGACATCGCTAATTAAATTTCTTGGGAAGCACCACAAACAATGCATTTCCGGCCCATTTTGTTGGTATAAAGAGATAATTCAACTAAAAACGCACTCACGTAATAAACTGTAAATAAATGACAGCTGATCGCGAGAGAGATATCGTGCTAGGAACTAATGTACAATAGAACGACGAGGGTAGAAAACGGCACGTGGTACATGTTTACTCCATAGGTGTATTACATGACACATATGCCTATATTGGTATCTACTTATACAAAATCACTGGTGCCAATACAAATCCTGTTTCTAAGAAAAAAAGTACCATCATTACGTGTAAACATTGAACATTTCTTCTGCGAGGATATTAAATAATTTCTTTACAAACATGTCGAAAATAAATAAAGCTACAAGTTGCTTTTTTCTTATAAATAAAACACTTTCTTTGTTAATATCACTCGATTTATTAGTAGCTACTATGGTTTCGATCACGTTCTGATCATTATCAAACTAAAAGTAATTTAGCTAACGAGAAACACATACATTTATTCAGCGAGAAACAGTGGGGGCTTTTTTCTCAGTTTCGACGGTTTATTTATATTTATTATTATTATTACATGTATTTATTATATTCTCGTGGGTAATATAACCACTGCTATTATTAATCTTGGGTGATAGCGCCGAGTTAAAGCCGATAAAAATTGAACGCGCAGCACGTGTTTAATTTTCTGATGGCTTTAACGAGTGGTATCATCGATGATTAATCATGGCACGAGTAATGTTAAGGGAGAGAATACAACAAACGTTACTGCACCTATTAAGAAATACCTCTGGTACCATCATTACGTGTAAACATTGAACATTTCTTCTGCGAGGATATTAAATAATCTCTTTACAAACATGTCGAAAATAAATAAAGCTACAAGTTGCTTTTTTCTTATAAATAAAACACTTTCTTTGTTAATATCACTCGATTTATTAGTAGCTACTATGGTTTCGATCACGTTCTGATCATTATCAAACTAAAAGTAATTTAGCTAACGAGAAACACATACATTTATTCAGCGAGAAACAGTGGGGGCTTTTTTCTCAGTTTCGACGGTTTATTTATATTTATTATTATTATTACATGTATTTATTATATTCTCGTGGGTAATATAACCACTGCTATTATTAATCTTGGGTGATAGCGCCGAGTTAAAGCCGATAAAAATTGAACGCGCAGCACGTGTTTAATTTTCTGATGGCTTTAACGAGTGGTATCATCGATGATTAATCATGGCATGAGTAATGTTAAGGGAGAGAATACAACAAACGTTACTGCACCTATTAAGAAATACCTCGCTCTCGACTTAAGGATCATAAATATCAGTTTTGACGTTTACAATTTAAGCAACACTGATTTTATCCTACAATGTTAATATGCCTATAACTCCTTTGCAACAAGTAACGTTAAGGTACCTTTAACAACACTAGTATTGTTATATCTATTTTAACGCAACTCGTTGCTATAGAGATATTGACAAACAAACTTGATTTCGCTTTTTGACGGTTTTCATTAAACATTTTTCAAATTAAAAAAAAATGGTAATAGGATAAAATAAACCGTGTTACAACACGCATTTACATTGCTCGAGAATTTAAAAGCACTCGCTCCTACGTCGCTATACAATAAACATATGGTAAATACTGTCTAATCGATTTGATAGCCTGTTATGCGTTTTTGTTTTGCCACATCCGGAGGAGTAATTTGTATCAGAATTCATTGCAATATTTTTTATCGGCGCTTAGTTTATCTACGCGTCTTAACAAATGCGTAATTAACTCAATTTGCATTTTATGAGCTAACCATTGCTCCTTTTCAAAATTATCATACATTTCGCATTTAAAATTTCCAAACGAGATAATTTTCGAAGAAGCACAGCTGCCAGTAACAACACAATAAAGGGATAAGCCTCCAACTACTGTGCGCTGATGCGCCGAGGACATCGTTAGGACATTTCGCCGAACCATTAGTGGAAATGTGCAGCTGCTACGGCAACACAATGGCCGAATGATCCGCCCCCCCAGCTGCCTGCGTACGTGCCGAGATCGGCTCGAACCCAAATTGTTTTCGGAAGTGCAATTTGCCGGTTCGAACAAATGTGCCAATCCCTTCGCATCCTACCGCCACCACCACCCGCAACCCGGAGAAGAGTAGGGCGTGGGCCCTGTAAAAGGTCATGGAGCAGAACATCAGATCATTCAAGTCAACATCCAGTTAATCATTCGACTCAGAATTCAGAACATTTACAACAATCAGATGTCACAACACTACAGTCGACTCGACGCCGCCTCTTCCAACTCCGCCACCGCCGACTCCTCTTCCGCCGCCAAGCTGCCAGTCATCCCCTCCGCTGACTCGCCTGGCATCTCCATGCTTCACGAACGTTTAGTGAAGTATTGGTGAATATTACGTTTCTATCGTGACTTTTGTGACTCTGCCGTGACATTATTTCATTGACTTTTTCCGTGTATACTTTTTATATTTTTGAAAATTTTATGTCATTGTAATAATCCGTGTGTAAATAACAGCGATTGTAATCGCGCCTATAAGACTTTCTCTGCCTCCACCCCATCGTTATGTTCTTGTGCTGTTTCATAGCGACGCCGACTGCTTGAGCTAGGTCATCGAGGGCGTTATATTTTATAAATTAATGTAGTTTGGTCACGAAAAACTTATAATATGTGCATTATTTAATTTTATGGGCAGCATAAATGAGGTACATTTAACACTCAATTTCATTAAACACGCATTTGTGTGTTTAATATGGTTATTAAACCACGATAATTCGCGCTTCGAGTCACATAACGCGATTTATGAAAACGTCAGTTACGGACCCTTTTACACATTCAAATCATTATACCACAATGGGCACGTTCATCATACAAATTGGAGTTTACTGCCAACCGTTGAGGTATTTTCTGATGAACGCACTGTTGATCGTGAACAAGTTCTTCCAGCGGTGGCCATTTTCCCAGTCAAACAAATTAGACCGACTGGTGTTGGAATTAAGCGTTGGAGTTGTCGAAGTTATGAAGGTTACCAAAGTCTTATTATAAAAATACAATTTATTATGTAACTTAAATTGAAAAAATGCAAATAGATATGAAAGTAAATGCCTTTATGTAAATAGCTTCATTTAAATTATATTAAAAGTACACAAACAAAGCACTGCAATCACAATGGCCGAAGTAGCGTTCGTCAAATACCAACATTCAGCGTAAATGAAAATAAACATGTAGACGGTTGAAAATTCTGACGAACGCGCCCAGTCTGTCATCATTAATCTGTCATATTATAATTGAAAAAAACTGATCATTAAAACTACCGCATGTTATCATTATCTGGGGAAAATGGACAGTTTGCCATCTACTTCATTAACACTCACTCCGCCGAAGGAATTAGCGTCTGTCAATTTACTACCAGAAAAATCTCGAAAAGCATATATCACAGACAAACGTAGCATGCCGAAATTCGAATGAATTAGAATGAATCAAATTCTATATAACTTCTATTTTCAAGAAACATATCATGTAGTGTTCGAATGCGGCTTTGTGATTGGTTCTCTACTCGCATTATGTTTCAGCACATGAATGGTTTAAAGAAAAACAATGCTAAATGCCAAGCGTCAGTTTGCGGGTAAAACGCTATTAAAATTAGTGAAAACTCCGCATTGGAAGTGTTTTTCATCAAGTAATTCAAGAAGAAGGGAAAGAGGTCCATCCAAAAAGTTTGAGCGGAGTCACTAACATGACCTGTACTCGGGAAGTCATTTCTACAATATTGGAAAATAGGGCAAAACGTGCGAAACGCGAACGGTACGTACTGTAAAGAGAATGTAAAGTCCATATATAATACCAGTGCTAAGTTAGTGCAAGAGAAGTACGTTTCTGATTTTCAAATTTTGTTTGATCCGTTTGAAAATATAAAATTCAAACCGGCACTACACGCCCGCGATGGCAGTAAATGTCATTCTATTTTAAATAAAACACACTTTTACTTAGTTAATATCACACTGTTTATTTTATTAGTGACTGCAGTTTCGATCAAACAATGATCATTATCAAACTATAAGTAACGTAATTACAAAGAAACATCTTAATTTATACCGCGTTAAACAGAGGCGAGAACATTAGGTTCGTTTGTTCGTTAATTATGGGGCTGTCCGGATTATCCTTGAGTTTACGAATTTCGAGGGATTCGAGCACGTCCATTTTAATCCCCTTGTCTTCGAAATGTAGAATTTGTAGTACATCTTCGTCAAAAGTATGACGGTTTTCAATGAGATGGTTAGCGAAAGTGGAGTCATCTTTATTTAAACGGAACGATGTTAGATGTTCCTTTAACCTTTAAATAAAGATGACTCCACTTTCGCTAACCATCTCATTGAAAACCGTCATACTTTTGACGAAGATGTACTACAAATTCTACATTTCGAAGACAAGGGGATTAAAATGGACGTGCTCGAATCCCTCGAAATTCATAAACTCAAGGATAATCCGGACAGCCCCATAATTAACGAACAAACGAACCTAATGTTCTCGCCTCTGTTTAACGCGGTATAAATTAAGATGTTTCTTTGTAATTACGTTACTTATAGTTTGATAATGATCATTGTTTGATCGAAACTGCAGTCACTAATAAAATAAACAGTGTGATATTAACTAAGTAAAAGTGTGTTTTATTTAATTAAAAATGTATCACGAAGTAAGTGCCGCCAACCTCAATCAGTTCATTCTATTTTGTTGTAATATTTTTGTTGGGATATAGTCTGATAAATTGCTCTCGTGCATTGTAAATTATCGCAAGTTTGCACTCTTTCGACAAACTCAGTCGCATTGTTTTAGGCCTTCCGGACTCGGGACTGTTGCCAAACAATACGACTTCGTTTGTCGAAATCGCACAAACTTGTTGCCGATAATTTCCAATGCACTTGTGCAATTACTGTTGAGTATGAAAGCTTCAATAAGTAGAGAAGTGAAAATAAAGTAAGCGCTGCTTCCGAGTCTGCTACTGGCATATTTTTCGGAATTGTCTGAATAAACCGTCGATACTTTGGCGTACATATTCTATTCTAAAAAGTGCTCTTCGTTTACACAAAAATGTATAATAATAAAATATTGAAATCTGCAGGCCTTCTTAAAACGAAAATCTGAGGGTTTTGAAGGTAAAGTGTTTTTACACCAGAAGAAGTTCAAAAGTTTATAAACACAGCACCAAGTGAACTGTATTTTCCCACGAAGGCAAGATGGAATATTATTAATTATAATAGAAGTAATAGTATATAGTTCGCTACAGGGAACTCCACAACATGAAATTGAGTGATATTTAAGACGTAGGAAAAGCATGTATTATAAAATTTCGAGACGAAAATCACTAGAACATTCACAATAATTGACAATTTTTATCTTATTTGTAAAAAATACGTTAATAACAGAAATCATATGCAGCAAGATTTCGTGTTTTTGCAACACAGAAAAGGAAAATGTACAAATCAAATAGTGTGGTGAATCAATAGTTTCATTCAAATGGGTAAAGATATTGCAATATTTTTAAAACTCCCGAATACTGAAACATATTCTGGACACAGCTTCAGAAGATCGTCAGCCCCTATTTTTATAGATGCTGGGGAAGACCTTCAATCACTGAAATGACATGGAGGCTGGAAATCTTGTACCGTCGCAGAAGGCTACTTAGATCATTCTATTAAAATAGATACGGCAATAAACATTTTCGGTGCAATTATTAACACTGAAAAAAAATATTATATAAAATACTAGTTTTAATGAAGTGTAAATAATGTGCCACGGGTATCCGTAACATAATATAACTTCCGATTTTCCAGGTTTAGCTTTCAATAATTGCCACGATATATTGTAAATAACACTAGCCAACAAAATTGGACTTTTTATCTGTCCTTGGGACTAGACCGGAATTTTTCGATTGCTTGGGTGTAACAAAGTACCGAAATGGCGATGAAACCCCCGAGATTTTGGTTTTGAGGTTAGGATTCGCAAAAAACCTCTTTTACTTTTTTCACTATAACTTTGGAACAACGACAGATAATTTGAATTTGAAAATACTGCTTGAAAGCTTATAAACAGGGCTACATTTGGTATATAAATGACCTTGGTAGCGTAATCAAAACCCTAATAAAAAAAATCCGTAAAAAACCACAAAAATCGCGTATTTTGAAACATTTTTGCGATTTCAATCGATTATAAAAAAAAAACGACGCTAGATAGCTCAGATCAGTTTCGCTGACCTGAAAGCTTATTAAATGGGCTACAATTTCTGTATGGCACACCTCTGTGACTTAATGAGAAGTCTTCGAAATAATGAGTTTCGTTTGAAAAAATCGCGAAATTTGTAATTTTTTCGGCCTTTTTCCCCTTCAAATATAACATTCCACAATGCATTTACAATCTGTCGTATGCATTTGAATGCCTATTAAAAGGGCTACAATTTCTACATGGCACACCTCTGTTACGTGATCAGAAGTTTTGTAAACATTAATTTGTGTTTGAAAAAAATCACGAAAACTGCATTTCTTCGAATTTATTTTTCATTATTCATCAATATTTTTGAATATCATTTACATAGCATTTAGAAATCAGTCTAAAATATATTAAAGAAATTGTAGTTTTCGTCATAAACTGTTCATTCTCATGTTTTTATTGTCCCGAATGGAAGATTCAAATTCGCGCTGTTTTGTAACTATTTCGTATTCCCTGCTCGGAATTTGTCCACACGTAGTGAACGTAGCGTCACCGCACTGGCGCCGGGCTGAGACATCATTAACAGAATGATATTCAATGACTGATAGCATAGAAATTGTAAACAAATTTAGAATCTCAAATAAATTGGTAACCTCAATGGCTCGTGGGGTTCGCTACCACGAATTTGAATTCAGCGCGCCATTCGAACGACACGAACGCAATGCCACCGCACCGACACAGGTGGCGCCACCGACGAGCGCCATCTCCTAACCAAGCGCCAAACCTTTCTAACATAAACTGATTGATGTTTGAGGATTGATACCACAAACATTTGTTAGTGCATAAACAATTGCCCAGATGCCTTCGCGAAAAGTCTGCAAGCACCCAGCAGACTAATTTTGTTATATTTGTGGGGCATTTTTAAAAAAAAAAGATATCAAACATTTTCTCGCGAGTCGCGAAAAACTTCGTCAGGCCTACGAATCATATTTTGGCTTTCCGATCCGGAATCAGGACAAAACCTGGGCACCCCATGTCTCATGCGAATTGTGCAGTAGAAATTTGGAAGGTAAGTTCCGTTTTCGGTTATTTTTTTTACTTTAGAGGACTGATAACCAATAAATTTTGACATCACAGAAGTATTTTTTTTAATTAAAATTTGTTTCAAATAAAATCATTTAAATAGGTAAAGATGAACAACTAAATTCTTATAACTTGATATCGAACTTACCGCGAGTAAATATTCCAATAAGTTTCGTATCATTTATGACTCAGTAAAATGTTTTATATAACGCAAGTTGCTCAGAAAAAAATAAAATCCATTACGTTAGAAGTGCACGACTAAGAGGAACCGTATTATACAATTTAATAAGTTTAATAAGATCGTTTTTAATTATTTATTTTAAATCAAATTCAAATAAAATATTGTGCTGTTTAGGGAAATGTAAGAATATCGCCGGTTTTTACCTAAGCTGATCTCGCATAAGTACTAATTTCTCCAGTGCTAATCCACATGTATGCAGAGAAGCATAAATTTGATTAGCGGAATCGCTTGTGGACAATTTGAACTACATTACAGTGTTTCCTCTTATTTTATAGGTTGGATGAGCGGTGAAAACAGGAGAATGCCATTTGATGTACCACGGATGTGGAAGGAGCCATCCGACTATGTCACAGACTGTTTCTTCTGTGTCAGGGACTCTTCGAAAAGGAGAACGGGCCCAAATGCAGCAGATATTATATACCCGGATATTCCGTCGTCGTCTGCTCCTTTGCCTCATAGCGATGTTCTTCCAGTCCCAACCTACTCCGAACCTACGGAACGTGCAGCCTCGTTCCAACAAGACTCCTTGGGATCAGCGTCGTCGTTTGAACACTAAGCATCACTTTCCGAACTAATTTGACCTAAACGATTTGATCAGAGAATTGGATCTTACGAAAGATAAGGTCGAGATTTTGACGTCCAGGTTGAAACAGTGGAACTTGGTGGACGTTGATGTAACAGTTTCAAGTCATCGAAAGCGGCACGAAGCATACTCTGCATTTTTTACTGATGTTGAGAATCACTGCTTCTGTCACGATGTGAATGGCTTGTTTTTAGCACTAGGCATTGAGTGTCAGCCACAAGATTTGCGCTTGTTTATTGGCGGTTCATCCAACAGCCTAAAAGCCGCCTTGCTCCACAATGGGTATCAGTATCCATCTATTCCGGTCGCCCACTCAACTACACTTAAATAAACGTACGACAGTGTAAAAACTTTGCTTTGCGCTATAAAATATTCTGATTTCTGCTGGGACGTAATTGGGGACTTCACAATGATTGGGATTCTCATGGGTCTTCAAGTACCCATGTTACATTTGCTTATGAGATAGCAGAGATGAACTCCCATTACATCCGTGAAGATTGGCCGAACCGAGACGAACACTGCGTAGGGGAACATAACGTAAAGTTCTAGCCATTGGTTGATTCGGCGAAAATTCTTTTGCCCCCACTGCACTTAAAACTCGGCCTCATAAAGCAATTCGTCACTGCGTTGAACACAGAGTCAATAGCTTTTGAATCTCTGAAAGATATCTTCCCAAAAATATCACAGGCGAAAATCAAAGCAGGGGTTTTTACTGGACCACAAGTAAGAAAACTGATGGCATTAGAGGGTTTTACTCAATTACTTAACGGGGAAGAAGAAGCGGCTTGGATGAGTTTCAAGGAAGTAGTCGGGAAATTCCAAGAGCTGGGTTGTCGCATGTCCCTTAAAGTCCACATGCTCCGTTCCCATATTGACAATTTTAAGGACAACATGGGGGTGTACTCTGAAGAACACGGCGAAAGATTTCACCAAGAAATATTGGATTTCGAAAAACGCTACCCAGGTCGACAATGTAAAGCCAACATGTTGGGAGATTATATTTGGACATTGCTTCAAGAAAGTCCACGAGACCTTTTTCGAAAATCGTCAAAATCTGTTACATTCAAAGTGTAAATTTATAAATTAGTTGAATAAAATGTAAATATCGCATATGAAATTTTTACTGATGATTTTTGAACATTTCCAACTTTTAATACCTTTTCCAACATTTAATCTGTTTATGTTAGAACATCAATCTGTTTATGTTAGAAAGGTTTGGCGCTTGATTAGATGGCGCTCGACGGTGGCGCCACCTGTGCCGGTGCGGTAGCACTGCGTTCTTGTCGTTCGAATAGCGTGCAGAATTCAAATTCGTGGTAGCGAACCCCACGAGCCATTGAGGTTACCAATTTATTTGAGATTCTAAATTTGTTTACAATTTCTATGCTATCAGTCATTGAATAGCATTCTCTTAATGATGTCTCAGCCCGGCGCCAGTGCGGTGACGCTACGTTCACTACGTGTGGACAAATTCCGAGCAGGGAATACGAAATAGTTACAAAACAGCGCGAATTTGAATCTTCCCTTCGGGACAATAAAAACATGAGAATGAACAGTTTATGACGAAAACTATAAATTCTTTAATATTTTTTAGACTTATTTCTAAATGCTATGTAAATATTATTCAAAAATATTGATGAATAATGAAAAATAAATTCGAAAAAATGCAGTTTTCGTGATTTTTTTCAAACACAAATTAATGTTTACAAAACTTCTGATCACATAACAGAGGTATGCCATGTAGAAATTATAGCCCTTTTAATAGGCATTCAAATGCATACGACAGATTGTAAATGCGTTGTGGAATTTTATATTTGAAGGGGAAAAAGGACGAAAAAATTGCAAATTTCGCGATTTTTTCAAACAAAACCCATTATTTTGAAGACTTATCATTAAGTCACTGAGGAGTGCCATACAGAAATTGTAGCCCATTTAATAAGCTTTCAGGTCAGCGAAACTGATCTAAGATATCTTAGATTTTTGCGGTTTTTTTTACGGAATTTTTTTTATAAGGGTTTTGATTACGCTACCAAGGTCATTTATATACCAAATGTAGCCCTGTTTATAAGCTGTTCCAAAGTTATAGTGAAAAAAGTAAAAAAAGAGGTTTTTTGCGAATCCTAACCTCAAAACCAAAGTCTCTGGGGTTTCATCGAGATTTCGGTACTTTGTTACACCCAAGCAATCGGAAAATTCCGGTCTAGTCCCAAGGACAAAATGGTTGTTGGCTAGTGTAATAAAGATACTGTTAATATTTTAAATATTGTAATGTAACTAATTGCCAAAATTTATTTGGATTTATGTAAGAAGTCCTTAATATAGCACCTTCCTGAAAGAGACGTTTTATAGCCAAACGAGTGAAGCGAGAAAGGCTGATAATGGAGGCGAGTCCATAAAGTGCCATTGTGGATGAGTTACATACAAAGCTTAATGTTTGACTGCTCATTTCTGACACTGATATAAGAGTCTTTAAAATTATGGACTAGTACAAAATGTACGCCATTTTGGCCTAAAAAGAAACCGCCAAACTTACTATTTTCGTACTGTATAGATATATTTATAATAAATGTGTTATATATTATTGTTGTCATGAACAAAGTATAGTGTTCAACTCGCACATATTATAGGATTTTCGAGAACAAAGTATAGTGTTTAACTAGCATATAGATTAGTGGCGGCTAGTAGACCATGCACGACAGTCATGCGTTTAAACTATGCACCTTGATAATTTGGTTTAAATAAATGCGCTGTCAGTTTATTTAGTTGTCAAATTTATGTTTGTTACAATAAATACAGATGAGTTGCTTAAAAAATTCAGGTATTAAATGGATCTACAGCGACAATTCAATATTTTGGTACCCAATTATGTCTGCGTGGGATATGTGGAGACATCAACGAGCAATTGACTGATTGTATCGTCCATTTATTGGAAAGGTTGATTCGTCCGTAAAACGGATTTTCTTTAGAAAATTTAGCTAATTATTTGATTTCACCATTACGTCTTCACAAAAGAGCATTCGTCTTATTTGATCGACGGGGTAGCTTTTTAAGGTTTTTGAAAATTTATAGGAACGATATCCGTTCTGCTTCAAAATCTTTAATACGATAGTACGGTGAAAATTAACCTGTTCAGCAAACTTTCTGGAAGAAAGCAGCAGTACAAATTCTGAATTCTTCAAGTACCTGCTCCTCAGTTTTAGGTTGAGGCCTTTTTTGTGGTTGACAAAAATTCTGCACGATTTGGTGTATTGCAGTAGTGCCTGGGATGGGACCAATTGGAAAAGCTACAGCAAATACAGGACGGCAAACGTAACTTGCCGTTGCGCAGTGGCAAAATTGTGGGCGGAACCTTCGAAGGGCGCTCTCGATAGATTTCGTGAAGAGTTCGCGCGCCTGGTACATTCATTTTCAAAAGTGACAGTACATTAATTATGTGGAGGAGAGGGCCCGATAGAGTTGTAAATGAATAGCGAACGCGAAGAATATGTGCTTGCTAATTACAGAGACTGTACTCGGCCGGCTGTAGAGAGAGAGCTTCCGCTTGCTCTCTGCGCGTCTGGCCAAATTACATTTGCCGTCCTGTAAATATCTTGTTTGGCTTACTGAATTGCCGCTGTAGATCCAGTGTTTGACTCAAGCAACTCATATGTATTCATTGTAAGAGAAATAAACTTGCCAACTAAACAAAATTATCAAGGAGCATAACGTAAACGCATGACTGTCGTGCATGCCCTATGTTCCTACTAGTCGCCACCAATCTGTACAATGGCTATTAATCACTCGAACGACTTGCTCCACTCGCCTACGACTCGTTCCACAAACATCGTTCTCGTGATTAATAGCTATCATTATATGCTCATTGTATAATATACTTTTTAACACATTTCTTGCTAATACTTACATTACCTGAATAAAATAGAAGAAAATTTACCTTTTTTGAGTTTCATAATTTCATTACCAGTTAGTCCCCAATATTAGGCGAGTTCAAAACTAAAGTAAGCATTTTTTTAGGCTCATACTTTTTTTTGCTTCGTGACCATTTTTCGGCCGAAAACAAGTTTTTCGTAAATGTATCTAACTCTGTTGATTTTATAGATATCAAGAAAAAATAAAAACGAAATGATGCTCTAGACTGTTTGTCTTTACATCATATTACCCAAGTAGTGAGGAAAGTGAAGAAAAAAATCACAACTATAAATTGAAAATTAACTTAAAACGGGAGTTTTGGTGCTGCAAAATTATTAAAAATAAGAAAGACACAATTTTTTTTTCTTGCGTAGATTTATTATAGGACTACTGGCTGTAGAAATTTCAAGCTTGAGAACTTTGTCCTTTTTTATATAATTTTACAAAAACGCCGAAAATCGTATTTTGGCAATATTTAAAGTGGAATATCTCAAAACGGAATGAGTGAAAAATTATGAAATTAATACAAATAAAACTTCTTTATGACATTAACAAATGATAAAAAAAATTGTAACTGAGACTCAATGGTTCCAGAGTTATATGCTTGCCCAACTGTGTACGATGCTATTGGGAAATCATCAACGATCTCCGTCTGAGCAGTCTAAGAAAGTGTTGAGAACGACTTTGTTAAAAAAAAAACAGATGACTAAAATGTCTAATATTGTCTATAAAAAAAATGAGAATGGAATTATTTCTGTAATAAGTATTAATTTGGAAGAACCATTTTCATCATTTGAGAGAGTTAATTTTGTTTAAGAAAAAAAAAAGGAAATATTTCTGAAAATAGCAATTTGAAGGTGATTTTTTTTTAATTTGAGGGAATTAATTGGAATGCTGACATTCCAACCAATGCTAAAAGTCGTACCAAAATATATTTAAAAGAACATTTTGTGCTGAAAATAATTTAAAAGCAACTTCTTAAAATTAGTTGATTATGAGAATATGTTTAATTCGGTTTGAAAAAGTTTAACGAAAAAAAATTAATATTGAATTCCAATTTTCTCTTAAATTTAGTCCTTAATGATTCTGTGAGAATTAATAATAAAACCGTTAAATTTTTCAACATAATTTAAGAATTGTATCATTTTTTCTCAGCTTCCCCTTTTAGGTAGAATATGTCAAATACAAGAGTAACGATCTATTTTTTCATCCACCTTGACAAGAAACTACTTTCCAGATATCTAAAAAGGACATGGTGTGGGTTCCAGTTGGTAAAATAGTGAGAAAGATTACCATACAGAACTATAACTTATAAGAATGGTTTCGGGCAGAATGCACAACATAACAGAAAAACCATGCACCAAAAATTTCAACACTCTTCAATACTTCGAGGTAATTATAAATCTGTCATGCTAACTGATGAAATATATATTTACAATTTTTTTTGTGTAACACACTTAGTTTCAATAAAATTTTGTATTTTAAGAGGATTGCTGCTATTAATTACCGTTAAAATTTGTGTGCGTATACCGCAATTTTTAGCCAACTTTGAAGGACTATAACAAAAAATTGTCTTGATATCTATAAAATGATCAGTTAGATACATTTACGTAAAATTTGTTTTCTGCCGAAAAATGGTTTCGAAGCAAAACTATGAGCCTTAAAATGTTTCTTACTACAACTCACCTAATATTGGACAAAAATAGGAAAACAAAAATGTGGAGCAACGTGGTCTGGGTGATTTCTAACGGATTGACCCATAATAATAGTAAAGGCAATAAAACTCACTGATGAAATAGTATAATACACAACAAGAGTTCTAAATAGCAAATTACGGTTCTGGTGAACGTTGTGTAAAGGTAGACATGCGCTATAACGGCTTCTTTGCCTAACCAATGCCACACGTTTTCGAGCAGTGAGCACTGCTATCGATACTTGTATCAACGCTCAGAAGACATTCGTTTCTACTATTAATTACGATGATGCGCGTATAATAGTATAAATAGATAGAAAGCCGCTTGTCTTTGATATGTTGAGAAAGTAATGACGTGAACGCCAGCATTGATGAAATGAACTTTTATATTGAAATGTGTGAAGCGCCGCTTACGATAGATGGAAAAAATGTGTAATTGCAAAGTAAGCACAAATTACTAAACTTGTTTTATCTTTTTCTAGTTGTCAAGGGCTGTTGCCTGTTTTCTTCTAGAAACTCATATTTCTGTTCTGATATTGACCACAAGCTATTGGGACATCTTTTAGTGATCTTCCAAGGGGCCTTTATTGTGGGGTACACAATTTTAGCCAATTTTTACTAGTCTCATATACTCCATTTTATTTATATGTTAGCCCCATTCTCATCCTCGTCCTCTCATCTAGCGAACTCTGCCGTTTGTTTTAAGCAATTCTCTGATGCCTGACTTCCTCAAGTGCGATATAAATTAATTGTGAATTGTTTGTATGTATTTAGATTTTTATTTTTAAGCACTTTGAATGAAAGTAATAAATATAAATAAATATAAATAGGGTATACTCGCTTATCGCCCTTAATGCTTTCATGTATTTTAAATGTTTTATTGTCGGCTTTGATTTTTGCCCCGTAAATCAGAAACTGGTCAAACGCTTCTTTATGTAATACCACTTGTAATGTGTGGTATTACAAGAGATTTACATTCCTACTAAATCAAGTAATTAATAGAAATAAATACAAAAACTATACCTCCTTGAAAGGTTGTACCAATTCTCGATATTCCTGTAGATACTCCTCTTATACTTTCCTTGATCTTCATCGGTTGGCTTTGCCCTGTTACGATTGGAATTTCAGCGCCTTCGATAAACATAAACTAAAACAAAGCAAAATTTATTTTTCCCATTAAGTCGTAAATGATGAGATAAACAAAACATACAATATCCAACAAAATGCAAATTTCAATCGTTTTCATTACGTTAAATAACAATGTAACACTAAATAATAAATAAAATAGAAAAACATTTCGCCACTAAAAGGAAATTATTTAAGAACTGTAATAGCTAGATGTATTTATAAGAATAAAACTGTATAATATATAATTGTGGTTTTATTTAATAAATGAATTCATTCAAGCGGTAAAATTTTACATGATTTTGACACATTTGACTACATTCTTGAGCACTCTGGCGTGATTGCATCAGGGGGATTTTCTTGGCCGGTTGACCGGTACGTTGTTTTTGATCACAATGCACTGAAAGAGCAAATGAGTACTGTTTGCAAAGATAAACTTAATATAAACCTAACTAAATATGTTACGCTAAGAGTGTAGGCAAATGCATAATTTATTGTTATACTTAATGTGTTAGTCTACATAAAAAAGAATTATGTCAGTCAATTAGTGTAATATACAGGGTGTCTCGTTTCGAGTGTGCCAAACGAAAGCAGGAAGTAGATAATGTTATTCTGAACTGAAAAGTTTGAATAAACCTATGTCCGATTTCTTACCGTTATGGAGATAAATAATCTTAAAGATTTTCGATCCTAAAAAAATCTTACAAATTTTCAGTTGTAATATTGATAATATGAAATAGTTTAATAAGTTTCCGAAAGCACGTTGCTTGCCGTAGGCGGAGGGATGTTACTTAAAAGCAATGTACTTGAGGAAACTTTAATAATTATGAGTATTTATCAATGTCTGAGGGATATTAGGTTCGAACATTTCTTGCAAGTAAATTATTCAATATTATTTATTAAAAATACAATTATTACCAGTTAGAGGTGCTCCGTGGCCGAAGGGATCTTCATTGCCAAACCGTGAACGTGACATTTCGATGTAATGATTACTAACCATTTTGAATTATTATGTGCAAGTGTTTATTTTGCTTAGCAATGTCATAATATCGCGGCGATAAGCTCCTATAAGGTGATTTCAGTGGAAGTTTATGTTGATTAGTTATTTTTGCACACCTGACTGAGAATTAAGCGATGTGATTGGATGCGTATGTAGCAAGAAATGTTCAGCATAAATTTAAGAGATAGCTATTCATTTAAACAAAAATATTTGAGCAGGTTAATGCTTGAAAATTGTTTGTATTAAATTAACAAAGCAATCTGGCAGTTGCTGTCAGTTACACCAAGTAAAATTACTGTCATTGCTAAAGGAACAATACGTTCTTGCTATTATGTCATTTCTCAGTAGCGTTTATTATCCGCTCTTGTAATTGTTCCTTTGTATTTATTGGAACACTATAAAGTTTTTGTTTCACGTGGTGGTCAGGGTAAAGATCCTGCTCGTCCAAACCATCTATCAGCAAATTTAATGTTTAGCGAATTTCTGATATTTCTTGCATAATGGGGAGGTGCTCCATTGTGTTGGAACCACATCATAAGCCGTTGCGCAAGTGGTAAATCATCTAAAATTTCGTCAAGTCGTTTTGAAGACAATTGAGGTAGTCATTCGCACTAATTATTTGTATTGTCGAAAAATCTTTAAGATCATTTATCTCGATTACGGTAAGAAATAGGACATATGTTTATTTGAACTTTTCTTTATTCAGAATAACATTATCTATTTCCTGTTTTCGTTTGGTACACTCGAAACGAGACACCCTGTATTGTATTACTAAGCGTTACTTCCAAATGTCATCGGGTTTGGATTAAATTTATGTCAATATTGTCTTGTCAACTTAAGGGTACCGTCTACTTTGTTAGATTCAAAAAAATATATTTTTTTAATTTTGCATTTTTTGAAAGCTGTAGGTGTATAGAATATTGTGTCCAAACGGCAAGTTGATATTTCAAATGTAAATGCTTATAAACGGCGGGCTTAAGCTACGTACAAAGCAGCACCGCGTGGCGGGGATTTTCAAACACGTTTTTCTCAGAACAGTATTTTTTTTTTAATTGGTGGAAGTGACTGTGCGCAGACGGATGCAACAATCGATCTGAAATTTTTCCCAAATACTCCAAGGACATACCCGCAAGGTTATGTAGCATGAGTTTTAAAAAATATATATTTATTGATTTTATATTGCAAAAAAACGTTGTTTTTCCAAACAATCGTCATTTTGTTGTTTTTCCGAATTTTAAAATTCCATGCTACATAACACTGGCAAATGTAATAAACTTTAACACGTTATGTCGTTTTTTGATTTCACACTATTTTTGTGGACCGAGGAACTTCCACCAGTGAGGCATGCCCGTGTGACATCGACGATGTGACAACATAATCAATTTTTATATAAAACTACCAAAAAAATCACAATTTGTACTTAAAGGCTTATTAAATTTCTGGGAAAAACATTTAAGTTAAAAACTTTTTTAGTCGCCTCAAAAAAAATATCGAAAATCACCTTTTCAGGCCTGCAAAGTAGACTATACCCTTAATTTAATTATTATTTTAATATAAAATATAATACTCCTAATTTGGTTGACATGGTTATAAGTTCTAATCATCTTAACTAATACACTAAGTTATTATAATGAATTAATAAAACGCCTGTATATTTTTACACATGATTACTTAGGGTCCCAAAAACTCAAAAAAGCGTTCTAGTTTTATGCAAAAAGTGTCTCAAAACATCAATGTATTTGCTATTGATACAATTCTCTATTTCTCTATCTAGATAATAAGGCTATATTTCCAAAGTTTTGCATGATAACTTTGGTATGGTAAATTAAATTCAGAAGCATACATGAATTTTATATAAGCATATTTGCCGGTGTACGAGTTTAACGCACACCCTAAAATTTAACCAACATTTTGAAAGCGTTTACTAAATTTTGTCTTTTTGTTTTTGGTATATTTCTTTTTATAAAAAGGTACGTGATAAACACCGGCAAATATGGCAATTCCTGGTGTTTTGGAAACTCACAGCTACCTGTGGTGTAAGTGTCTGCTGTATCTCTATAGGCAATTTCCAACTTTCTTAACCGTTTTTTTTTTGTACTATTTTCTATTAAATCTGCATTTTCAAATTTCAAGATGTGTAACTAAATACTATTAGCTGGGCACATGACCAGTAATTGTAATTTGTTGTTGATTCGTTGAAGCTTCTCAGTCTCTAGAGAATAATAATTAAAATTGAAAGCCCCTTCCTTGTTGCAGAAGTATTAATTTTCGTCTTTATTTAATATTTTTGGAGAATAGTTTCGAATATTCTAATTTAAAAAGATCAACTGGCATTTTCTTTATCATTTACGCAGGCTACCATTTGATATTACGTACTACTCAAATTAAAAATTTAATCATAATTTTTAAATATATTTTCAACACAAAATAGGGCTCAACTATTAATAATACTTTAAAAAATATACCAATGAATTTCTAAACTTTGACAATTAGTTTTTGTTGTAACAATTGTAGACTTTTAAAAATGAAATTAACATATTTAGTCATTAAGATATAAAGATTTTGAGACACTTTACATGACATAAACATATGTATTGTATTGATGAGGCTGTTACTTGGTGAAATTCTATAATAAATGTGTTAAGTAAAACACGTGGGTTGAGAATTTTCACAAATTTCTATCATTAACCTGTGTGACGAAACATATGTCGCAGTGTTTCGACATTAAAAATTTGTGAAAATTCTCAACACACGTGTTTTACTTACCACATATAAACATATGTGTTGTAATTACCTCAACTGTTAGAGTGCCACTAACTTGATCACTCTCGTATGGACGACTCTGAAGGGAGATTATCTGCCTCTGCGACGGATTAATAAGTAGTTCTTCAACTCCTACTATACCTAATCCAAGGAATTTATGTGGATTCACAGAATGATCATATACTTCAAATAGTATTTCAGCTGTATTTGGAGTGATGTCACTTAAAAGTAAATATAAATTATTCAATATCCTTAAGAATATACGTTTTACAGTTGCGAAAATCCTATCAGTATTGGAACACAAGATGTTTAGTTTCTGATTATTTAGAGTAAGTAAATGTACAATTCAATGAAAAGTATCCATTTACTTCTTTAGTTATAGCAATTTGAGTCAAGTTTATCATTTCATTTATTTAGCAATTTTCTCTTTTATCAAAGCAAGATAAGCTATGATAATAAATGGTGATGCTTATTATTAGGCTACACCCGCCGAAATTATAATGTCTAAAATTATTTCTTGAATAATGGCTAGATACTAACCCATTCAGGCTTCAGAGTGTGAACTTTGTTTTTAGGTCATATTCCCTGAAGCCTGTGTTAATCAAAACTTTCTAGTATCAATACTTTCATTTTTGAATAACAATTTTTGAGCAATTGATACATCATGTATTTTTAAGTACCTGAATACTATATTATCTCGCTTGAAATACTTCAAAGGATAAATTGTCAATACTGGCAGGTTTTTGTAGTATCTTTTTGTATTTATACTTACAATAGGAAATGCTCATCCCAGTTTGGACTGTCGGTATTCTTCTGAATACAAGTCTGATTTTTCTGTGGAGGCTCGTCCATCTCTACAACACAATAAGGTTCTTTGCACCCATCTGTTGCACCGAGTTGCGATGCTTTCACCACCTTTACTAGAAGTCGTTTGCTCGATGGACCCTCCACAGCAGTATGTGTAGGCGTGGAAGTAAATGCATTCATCTGAAATAATAATAATATTTTACGGAATAATTCTAAATTACAAGGGAATTCCTGGAAACTAATGCAAACTATAGTATGAGTCATTGTAAGTCAAAAAGTTTATATAAACATATAGTTATTTATTAACGGTTTAATAACCCATTTTCAAAAATTTGGCCATGTTCTTCGATGCTTTGTAAACTCCTACGAGAACGGGACCAGGTGCGCGCCTAATAGCATATTCATATTCTCTTCTTTAATTAAGGGGGAATACCCACCTAGAAACTTCGAAAAAATCTATTTTTATTTTATATACTTTTCTTCGAGTTTAAGGTCTTAAGAATGTCTGGTGAAAGCCGCAAGCAAAAATTCGATAAGATAACGAAGGTACAGCCGATACAGTAATGGGCTTTCAGAACGCGCCGCGTAATTGCTAAGTCGCCGCATCGGGCGACATTCCGATAGAAATACCTCGGGTCTCCTCGTGTAATGTTTTTATTGTTTTCGGTAATGAATATTTTCAATTTGCCGGTTGTACGACGAGAAATTTGTGTCGTGTCGTCAGCAGCTTGTCGTCTGCGTAACCGTGCGTGGTATCAAAAGTTTTCGTTCAGAAATAAAATATTCGGAGAAATATGGATAGAAACAAAGGTTCTCGAGAATCACAGAATTTTTCGAAATGTCGCACGAAGAAAAAAGTACCGCCTAAAAATCGCTACGAAGCAGAAAATTCGGAATTGAACATCAGTGCCAGTGCAAAGAAATTGAAGTGTGCAGAAGACATTTCCGTGCCAGAAGAAGCAAGCATTGGATATAGAATTTTGAACTTTTTTACGGTATTTTCTGCCTTGTCAGAATACGTGAAGTGTAAAACGTGTGGAGGGAATGTAAAATTTTCAATTGGAAGCACTCGAGGGCTGGGATTCAAAATTGTAGTTTCGTGTTCGTCGTGTAAGCCTGTTTCAATACCTTCGTGTCCGTACATAAATAAAACAGCCTACGAAATAAATCAAAGATTCTATTTTGCTATGCATATATTGGGGATTGGTTTGAGTGGAGCAATGAAATTTTGTGGAATAATGGATTTGCCGTCGCCGGTTCAACAGAATACGTACGATATAATAATAAAGAACATTCATGCTGCTGTATCAAGTGTTTGTGATGCAGTGTTGAAACAAGCTATCAAAGAAGAACGAGAAGAAATAAAGAAACATAATCCCAGCAATAATGATGAAGAACTGACTGTTTCAGGTGACGGCACCTGGCGAAAACGCGGTTTCACTTCATTATTCGGAGTTGCGGCTTTGATTGGTCACTTCACAGGGAAAGTTGTCGATGTTATTGTGAAGTCTAGTGCTTGCTCTTCGTGTACATATTGGAGTAAGCACATGAATAGCGAGCAGTATGAAGAATGGAAAGCTACGCACGAACAGGATTGTAAAGCGAATCATGAAGGTTCTTCGGGCAAGATGGAAGTGGACGCGATGAAGGAACTATTTTGCAGATCGATCGAAAAACATGGAGTGAAATATATGAACTACATCGGCGATGGCGATTCAAAAACATACACTGGAATAATAAATTCGAAACCTTATGGAGATCACTGTGAAATTATTAAAAAAGAGTGCGTAGGTCATGTTCAAAAGCGCATAGGAACACGCCTTCGAGAATGTAAGAAAAAAAATCCTGGTATCGGCGGAAGAAACAAATTGACTGCTAAGTTGATAGACAAACTAAGTGTATATTATGGCTTAGCTATTCGAAGAAATTGTGATAGTAAGGACGTTATGAAAAAGGCAATATGGGCAACATTTTATCACTACAGCTCAACTGACGATAATGCTCAACATGAATTTTGCCCTGAAGGCGCTGAATCGTGGTGTAAGTGGCAAAAAGCAAAAGCTGCAGGAACACTCCGTGATTTTACGCATGATTATTCGGCATTACCAAAAGTTGTATTGAATACCATCAAACCGATATATGATGATCTAAGCACAGAGAAGTTGTTGGAGCGCTGTGTTGGTGGTTACACACAGAACAGTAATGAAAGTTACAATCAATTAGTTTGGAAAATAGCCCCAAAAACAACACACAGCGGTGCAACAATTGTCGAAATTGCTGCATTATTAGCCACTTGTATATTTAACAATGGAACGATGTCACTGCTACAAGTAATGCAGACAATGGGAATTGCAGTAGGACAGAATGCGCACGTTTACGCGGCAAGCGAAGATGACCGCCGTATAGCGCAAGCCGAATTACGAGCGCAGGAGACATCTAAAGAAGGAAGATTGCGGCGCCGTCAACAAAATTTAGAACAGTTAGGCATTATTGACAACCCCGAGGACCTATATTATGCACCTGGCATCGATGATTCTATGTAAGTTGAAAAATTTTGCGATTTATTCACTGCTTAACTTTCAAACTTGTTTTTCTTGAAATCTTGTTTTTAAAACCGGTATGCAAGATATCTCGAAAACTAATGAACCGATTGCAATCATCATTTTTTGTGCATATTCTATACATAATTATTTAGTCTTTGTCATAGGATTTTTTTCTTTGGTAGCTTCGATTTTTTTTTAATCGGCGAAATAAGATCGAATTTTTGCCTAAAATCGCTATATTAAATTCAAATGCCCGCCATTTTGACAAAAATCGATATTTTAAAAATCGCCTATGACAAAGACTAGATTATAGTGTATATTTTAATAATCTGTTTGATCTCATTGATTCTGATGATTACAGATGAAGCAGGAGTGCATACCGCGGAGGACCTTTTTTTTGCAGCACTTAACGCAGGAGAGGATTACTCGGCCAATATCGAATATTTTTTAATAAAAAAATTTGACATATTCTTGAAAATGTGTACAATTATTTATAAAAAAAATCAGTTTGATTACTCTTATATGTTTCCTTAAAAAAAAATTCTGAAAAATGGTTTTTTGCACGCTTCTAGGTGGGTATTCCCCCTTAACAGCATTATACGTGCAATTAGCTGGTCTTGTATATCAATTTTTGTTTTGCACTGGGAAGTTTACTTTATCTTCATGTAACCGGTTCAGTCTGAAATTAAGTTGAATTAAAGAATGAAGTCAACATGAAAATGAAGCGGCCAATTTATTAATCATTGTTGATCTCAGAAACCATGAATAAATAGCACATGTTCATAAAAACTTTTTGACTTATAATGAATGACTCATACTATACTCCCACGAAATATTGACCTTTCCTTCTTGAGGCATTTCTTCTCCTCATTGTCAATTGTTTAGTTATCACACACTCCGCCTTTCCAAAGTGCGATTAATTAATTATGTGTGTGAAAAGAGGACAACATTTTTGAATAGTTATTACAGAATTAATTTAAAGTTTTCATACTTTAATGAATAAAGGTTCTTTCAAAATTTGTTTTTATAAAGGGTGTTTTTATAATTAAATTTTACTTGGAAAAATATAACACTATAACACAGTAACAATAAGGATAAAGCCATACAAACTGGGTATTAAAAACGGCTTTTAAAAAACGAATTTAAAACCATCAGTGTATACAGGGTTCTCTATTAAAAAAATTGAGGAAACACCCTATAGAATATAGTATATCAAGGCAAAATAGGCTTTAGCAACTCACCGCTTCGCTCGCTCATGTTGCTAAAAGTGAAGGGTTGCTAAAGCATTTCGGCATAAGTTACACTCGATAATTTTTCGCCTGCCTTTAGTAAAAACAGTGTTTCAGGAAATTTTATACCGCGCACCATTGAACTGCCACTGTCAGATTTTTGCATAGCCCACTCATATTCCGCGGAAGGTTTTCGGCCCTAGATACGCTAAATCGTAGTTTTGGCCCGATTTTTATGGCCGAAATATATGGTTTCGGTAGAGGCAGGCGAAAAAATATATTACAACATCCCTAAAAAAAACCATTCAAAGCTGAAAAAATCGATTAAATTTTCAAAAAGGTATACCCATGAAACAAACATTTATAAAACATGCACTCATAATCAGACACATATAATTCCACAAATTCCACCAAAGACCATGGTATCTCGCAGCGACTGGTTAAACAGCTCTTCGGCCTATCTCAAACTGCAGGAGGGTACCAGGCTAGGCATACTAGAAGAGGCAGAAATGCCTTACTCCAATGTCCTTCATTGGTTACTTTCCCAACAGGTTGGGATATACAAACGAGACAGCCATCTCGCTGATTGAGGCCCAGAACGATCTGAAGTCTAAATAGTGGGTCTTCAGGAGAGATCCGAAGAGACTCAAACTGGAGGTCAAACTTACAGTCTGCGGACAATATAGAGAAGCTTGGGTATAAGATCATCTGTGAATCGGAAGTGATGAATGGCTGCCAAAGGAGCCCCGTGCAAACCCACCGACTCAGGGTAGCCTAACAACCAACCAAAAGACAATGTTCCTGCACCAGTGAAGGCTGGGGCTACAAAAGGACCTACTTTAAGGTAACTCCTGAATTCACCACAGGGTTTCCGATAGTAGGCCTGGTAGAAGCCATACGAAGAAAGGCAAAATCTCACATCGTTATGGCCTCAGCCTAATTTCCAGGTGAACACCGCAATGAGAAAAGTAAGAAGTTCCGTGGTGGAGAAAGGCAACAAACATCTCTTCCAGTGCTGTGATGACAAAATCAGACGACATACGATAAAATCAATTTATTTGACATAACGAACCTAAGTCCACCGGATGGCGCAAGTATCACAAAATTACAAAAATTCGTCAGAAAATTGTTATCATACATAAATTGACGCTCGATGGTACAACCTGCTAATTTAGTTGGAAAATCTGGTGTGTCTAAATAACAGTGACGGTTCGCGTTTTTTTTCACGACAAATGGTACTGTTTCCTCACAAAATTGTAGATATTGGTCAAAGTATAATCCAAAGTTTAGAATTAACGCCAAAAATCAACGATATCAAAAAGTCAATGTTTGGTGTGGAATGTTGTTGAACAGAATCATTGGACCCTATTTTTTTTAATGAAAATTTAAATCAACACAATTACTTGAAAATACTTCAGAATCACTTGAGCAAGAGGAATTGTAACACATCTACTTCTAAAAAGATGGGTGTTTAACTCATGATAACTTGATTGTTAGAGAATTCTTAAATTTACATTTTCCTAATATTGGGCGACATGGGTCAATACATTGGCCAGCTCGGTCACCGAAATTAACTTCCATGGATTTCTTTCTTTGGGGTTACCTTAAGCAAAAAGTGTAGAGGTAACCAAGGGGTGTATAAATTATCTAGAAATGCGGATTGCAGAGGAAATTATTATTTAAATGCTGAACAACGTTTACAAGCAACTTAGAAAAAGTTTTGAAAATTGCGCTGGATTTAGAGGACAGTTTGTGGAATAAAATGTACAATTAAAAATTAAATTAAATAACTTTTTTTTTTATTTAGAAAATAATAAAATAAATGTTTGAGTATCGTAGCCCTCCACAAACAGAAAAGTATTAAAAGCTTAATTGAAATAACATTTGCCTGTCTAACGTCGACAATTAGAGGTAACACGATACTGATAACAACATTCGAACTTAGTCATATTTAAAATCTACAACTAGACATAATTTGAAGTTTTTGATCTTATCTTAAGTGATTACTATATTTTTCTTTGAATACACGAGGTTTGGAAACTAGCAAAAAATTTTATAAAGAACAAGATTTTCTACTAAAACTCATATTTAAAAAAAAATCATTATAGAAAACGTCATCACTTTACACACTATGTATATACCGAGTGTCTGGGATAAGGGGCGAACATAGGGATTTAACATGTAAAATTAAATATGTGTAATTATTAGCTCCCCTATTCATTTAAGAGAAAAATCGTAGAGAAATATTTTTTAGAGAATTCAAAATTGTAAATGAATCATCCATTTAATTTACGTTTGCACCAGAATTCACCTCAGAAATAATAAAAATAAGTTGAGCAATGTACCATTTAAAAAAAACCCTTGCCATGAATTTGACAAATGTCATGTCATAGTGAAAATAATTTTGCTAGACAGATATCAATTCACGCATTGTAATTACTATGAACAATAACCTTTGGTTATTGTAAAGTGTGAACTAGCATTCTTCAGTAAAACAGACTGCAAAAAGTTAAGCTTAGTTTAGTTTTAGTTTTTTTTTGCTATTTTAAATATGTAAATTCATATTAATGTAGGTATGTTGTTCTCCTAAAATAAACTAGGGCAAGTCTCCAATCTAATTTTGTTAAAAATTAATCTTAATATTCTTTTCGGGGCTATGAATATCCTTTGAATATGACTTCTTTCTCACGCTGGAATATTATAGGAGAGATGAGGATATACCTATGAGTAGAAGAGAGTTAGGATTGACTCTGGTGGTAAAATTGGTTTTAGTTTAAGAACTGCATATTAAGCAGTATTTAATTTATTACACTCATAATCAACAAGCTGATACCAGGTGGGTTGCTCGTCCTCAGCAATCCCAAGAAATTTGGTGCTCTGATTTAAATCAACAATTGGTGTCTTTCTATTAAAAAACGGAATGTTTACTGTTTTGTTATATGGAAGTAAATTATTAGCATTCATTATGGTCTGTATTTGATCGATCCTGCATTATTTCGCAGAATACACGCCTCCTCTCTTCATCCACTAACAGTATCTCCTGATGGCATGGATGTTTTTAAGAATGATAACCATGCTTCTTCAGAATTGTCTGTACAGAGAATTTAGACACGTTGCACTCACGAGCAATGCATCGTATGCTAGTTGTTGGTTCAGCATTTATCAAACCTAAAACTGTTTCTTCCAATTCATCGTTGTTTCTTCTGTTCCCTTTGCATGTAATGTCACGAACTCTGAGTAAACTTACGCAACTGAAAAATGTTTGATAATAAATACGCTCTCTTCATTGGAATAACTCAGATTATTGGTAATAGTAATATACTATTATTTTTCTAAAGTGGCGTTCACGTCATCAAGTACGTGTGAAATGACGTTTTTTCGTACCAACGTGATTGTTTTCGAGAATATGCATAAAATTAGTTGAAGAATCGAAATTAATCTGAGAATCATTTGTTACGTAAAATTGATCACTGGTGGTTATAAATAAGTAATCGGCGTGTTGACCTGGCACACAATTTTCGCCTGCCAATCATGTAGAAAATTATGTTATGTTGGCAGCCGTGATTTTTTATTCGCGACGATGCCAAATCTTTTTCACTGCTTTTTCACTTGCACACTTCTTCAGGAGTAAGTGTAATGAATAATAGTAAGTACTATCGCTATAAACCACTGTCATAGTTGATCTCTTTTTTGCATTAGTAATTTGCATTGTATTTATTAGGTGTTCTAACCAAAATTAAAATGTGTCATTTCTGACACTGACATAAGAGTCCAATTTACTTTATCAATTATGGGACTAATACGAAATGGCGTACATTTTGGCCTAAAAACAAACCCACAAAGTTACAATTTTCGTACAGTCGAACATAAAATACAATATATGTAAACATATCAGAAAACGATTACTTTTTTATTTATTTGTATAATTGACACAACAGCTGATTGCAGCCATTTTTAAATATACAGGAGAGCTGGCAACCTTGTAAAATTGTGTCATCATTATTATGATTATTATTTCGATGACGTGAACGCCACTTTAGAAAAATAATAGTATATCAATGCGTGAATTGATATTTGATTAGCAAAATTATTCTCACCATAACATGACATTTGTCAAAGTCATGGCAAGGGTTTTTATTAAATGGTAAATGGTTAAACTTATTTTTATTATTTCTGAGGTGGATTCTAGTACAAACATAAATTAAATGGATGATACATTTACAATTTTTAATTCTCTAAAAAATATTTCTTTACGATTTTTCCCTAAAGTGAATAGGGGAGCTAATAATTACACATATTTAATTTTACATGTTAAATCCCTATGTTCGCCCCTTATCCCAGACACTCGGTATATATTTGAAACTTAACTATTACTAAAAAAATAATAATTATTAATTATATGCCAACAGCACTAAATTCTTGGTTGTGAGGCTGATTGATTTAAAGTAACAAACAATTTAAAAACATTTACCTGTGTATCATAACGCAGAGGTCTCCCTGGGGTCTCCACATGTCTAACTAGTCTTGGGCAAGATTGATAAGCTGCTAAATTCAAATGGACTTCGGTATGCCTTAAAGCATTAGCTGCAATCTCGCTGAAACAAAATTATTTCTATGCATTCAAATTTGATAAAAACATGTTTTGCATAAATAGATCTTTCTAATTTATAAACACATATTTTAATTAAGTCTAAATTTCAAGAGAAAATCATTTATATTAGGTAGTGACATGGGCATATTGTTAGTATCGCAGTCTTTGGGGAGACACAGTGATATGTTGTAAAAATTTGTAAATTCACTTATAAAATCTAAGTTGCAATTTGGTTCTTCGAATAGCTCATAAGTGAAACGAAACATATATACAGGATGCGTTTTCTGTTGCAGGCCGATTTTGTTTGGGCGCCATTTCGGTTTGGCTATGATTTGTTAGTTCATATTTGACAATTGTGGAGAGCGGTGGCGGATTTACCAGTAGGCTGAGTAGGCTGGAGCCTAGAGCGACAGATTTTAGGAGCGGCAAATTTTGGGCCATTTTCTTATATCTTACAGAAATTAAAAAGAGTCATATTTATAAATCCAAATGCTAAATGTTATTATTTAGGTCCACACAAACAATTTTTCTGGAATTTGAGTAGACGCGTTTGGTTACGCCGAGGGAGCCGAAGCGGGGTCGTGCTGAAAGCATACGCCGCACAGTGGGACGGATGACTATTCTAGCGCGACAAAAGTCAAAAAATGTTTACTCCCAAAAAAAAAATAAAAGCTGAAAATCTCTTTCTATAACACTTCTTCAATCAAAATAACCGTTAGAAGTCACCTGTCGCAAATACACTTGCTGTGAAATGCGACAATGACTGTACTCACCTTGCCGAATACTTACGCGTTGATATGAAGGAGCCTATTTGTAGATATTCAAATGCAGAAAACAGTTAGTAAATGTACATATAAATAATTGGGATTTTTTTGTGCAATTAGTACATGATAACAAGTGTTCTTTCAGTGATAAGTATTTTTTCAGTTGTTCTTATTTGTCGTTATAATTTTTTGATTTCAACGTTAATTTTATTATAAATCCATCGAATACGGAGAGTTACAGATTAGTGTCCAAATATCGAAATGGAGGACATTTAGGAGGACACTATTCAAGGGAGGTGGAACATACAAAAGGGCATTAATTTTGTAAATTTACGAAATTACGCTATCATAATTTGTTGAGAAGTTATAGCCGGAAAACAAAAATATAGCTGATTTTTTAAGGGGTGAGTTAAGGGGTGAAACATGGTTTTTAGCCGAGAAAAAAAAAATACATATCAAATATTTTGGGCCCCTCTACAAATCCACTAAATTTCATTAAAATCGGAGTGGAACACATGGGTTACTTCCCTTGCTAGTACATAACTTTGCAAGTTATCGTAAGTTATCGCAAGTTATCACAGCTAGAACATGCTAAGAATCATGTGAAAATGTCTGAAGAAAAATTACATGAAAGCCGTTTTTCGGCAAAATTCGGCAATTTTGTTGTACAAACCAAAATATATCCAAATTTATAATAAAATTAACGATGAAATCAAAAAATTATAACGACAAATAAGAACAACTGAAAAAATTCTTATCACGTATTAATTACACAAAAAAAATCCCAATTATTTATATGCACATTTACTAACTGTTTTCTGCATTTGAATATGTATAAATACGCTCCTTCATATCAACGTTTAAGTATTCGGCAAGGTGATTATAGTCATTATCGCATTTCACAGCAAGTGTATCTGCGACAGGTGACTTCTAACGGTTATTTTGATTGAAGAAGTGTTTTAGAAAGAGATTTTCAGCTTTTTTTTTTTTGGGAGTACAAATTTTTCGACTTTTGTCGCGCTAGAATAGTCATCCGTCCCACTGTGCGCCGCATGGTAGCATTGAATTCGGGAGAGATAGATATACAGATACAAACGGGGAAGTTTGCGGTTGTTTACAATTAAATCGCCGACTTGTACAAACTTATATTAAGTAAGTAATCATAATATCGTCCCCATACTAGGAAAACCCGATAAATGACAAAAGGTTAGTTTTAAATAAATCGATTTTGAAAGTTTGCACATCTGTACTATAAAAAAAATATTGAGATATTTCGTTAAAGTTAATTTATATACAGTAGAATATCTTGTGTAGATTTCATTTCTACCATAATAATAATACTATTTAGCAAAAAATGTAGAAAAAAACGTAATAACAATTTTGACTGTACGCAGTTATCGGGTTTTTCGTGTAAAAAAATCTGCTATTATCTCGTAAGTTACATAGAAAATCAAGTGAGGTCAAATTGTGAAAAAATTAAATAAAAGATTGGTGTTTTAAGCTATAAATAATATTTATTTTAAAATTAAAATAACAATCAAAATAGAGCTATTCACTATTTATTCTCCTTTGTCAAAGTCGGTATTAGGTCCTTTACGTCATTTGACGAACTTAATCCATGGTACCATCCGTGCAATTCCTCTGGAATAATTCCTTTTTTGCACAAGGAGATTAAATCTTTCTTTTTAGCGATGCTTATTGGCAAAGGCTTGCTATAAATTGCCTTTAAAGTTTTCTGTTCACGTACAACAGCTGAGGCTGGAGCTAGATTTCTGCCACGTCTGGTTTTGTAGGTTTTTGAAGTTGACTCTTGTATGCTTACAGTAATGCACTTAAATTGGCTATCATCCATGTTATACTTGAGGTATATTTTATCAATTTCACCCTTTACAAACTTGAACCACTTGATCTTTAACCATTTTACGGTACCCCGTATCATCGTCCCGTGTTCTATTTTTTTTATTAATTCTTGAGCTAAGGCTTTTACATTAAAGAACTCATTGTATTTAAATTTTTTTACCTCGTAAGGCAAATTTTTTGGTAATCTTATCTTTTGGAGTCCTTGCACGACGAAAAATATTTAGCCAGTCATTAATCATTAAATACACTGGAAAATATTCCTTAGCTGACTCAATGCTTGAGTGCATTGAGTCAGGCTCCATGTATGTGTGCCCAGATTTAAAAAAAAATTGCTCGATTTAAGATGTTCAATATTCTGAGCACACTAAAGTAACATTGCAGCCACGTACCGGTTGCGGTTTTTCCCGCCGCATGTATCTGAGAATAAACTTATTTGTTCGACTTCTGATGGTAAGCAGTTTGAAAGATAACAGTGTAGAATAGATGATACTTCGGCGCTTCCCCTTTTCCCATTAATTTCCGTCCAGGAATCGCAGAAAGCTCTATTTGGCAACGGCGCTTTATAAAATGTGAGATTGTAGACGTTTATTTTTCGGGAATAATAGAGTAGAATCTCACTACTGCTAGGAATCTGCAAGAGCGCTTGCAAGTCAAATGTAACCGACATGAATTTCGGGTCAGAGTTAGCTCTTTTTTTGTCTTCTGCTTTTTCGAGGTTGCATTCAGCCTTTCGTTTTTGATGTTCATTATAATTTTCTTGCAACTTTATCTTATTTTCAATAGTCGCTTTGTTATAATAACAATAATAATAATACTTTTATTAATCCACAGTTATACATAAAAGTATATAGGACAAGTCACAAATACACATGAATATAAGAAATATAATTAAATTAAAAATTCAGTAACGGAATAATAGCACGAAGAAAGCAAAAATGATTTCAACATGGATTTAAAAGTCACTTTACTTGGCATTGTTTTCAGATAATGAGGAAGTCTGTTGAAAAGTTTAACACCATAGATATGAGGTGAATAATAGAATACGTCTAGTCGACTAGTTTCATTATATAAATCATTACGATTTCGTGTTGCATAATTGTGCACGTCTTTAACACTGTTAAGTTTGTTCTTATTACTATAAATATATAGACATATCTCAAATATGTACAAACAAGGCAGGGTGAGTATTCTTAATTCTCGAAAGAAATTTCGAGCCGATTCTCGATTGGATAGTCCAGCAATACAGCGAACTATTCTTTGTTGTGTTATAAATAGTTCTTTTACACTATTCGATGATCCCCATAAACAAATTCCGTATCTCAGTCTTGATTCAATAATAGAATGATATATCATTACCAATTGCTGTTTGTTCAGTGTGTCTCTCAAACATCTAATTTGATAACAACACTTGCTTATTAATTTATTTAAATGCTTACATTGACTCTGCCAGTTCAGTTTATCATCAATTTTCAAACCAAGGAACCTAATATCATCGGCATAATTTATGATATTGTCATTTATATTTATATGTATATGTAGATTGTTTGTACATTGCCTGGAGTAAAACCTTGTATACAATGTTTTGTTTCTGTTTAAATATAATTTATTATTATTAAACCAATTGGTTAGTTTTTCCATTACCTCTGTACACTGCATTTCAATGTCTGAACATCCGGATACAACAATAGACGTATCATCTGCATATGTAATGATATTATTTGATATTGCTACGTTTACGTCATTTAAATAAAGTATAAATAAAACGGAGCCCAGGATAGACCCCTGGGGTACCCCTAGGTTTATTGTTACTTCGTCTGAAGTATGGGCTGTGTTTAATGTTTGTCTGTACCTGAGTTTTACTCTTTGTTTACGGTGTTTAAGGTAACTTGAGAACCAGTTAAACACTACCCCTCTAATACCATATCTATACAGTTTATCTAGCAATAGATCTAAATATATCTACACAGTCAAAAGCACGGCTTAAGTCTAGAAATATTCCAACAGGATATTCTCCTTCGTTGAGATATTTCGTAATAATTTTATAAAATTCTTGTATGGCGGTCTGAGTTGATCGTCCTTCGCGAAAGCCATGCTGACTGTCGAATAAAATATTATGTTTATTTATAAAAATAATTAATCCATCATGCATGCAATACTCAAATATTTTAGAGATAGCCGTGACCAGTGTAATTGGCCTATAATTTAATTCGTCATGATCATCACCTTTTTTGAAGATAGGAGTGACAATATAGTTATTTAAACTGCACGAAAACTGTCCCGTTTCAAATGATACGTTAATTAGGTGTGTTAATGGGGCAATTAAATGTTCTGATATTCGTTTTAGAATTAAATCTGGGATTTCGTCTGATCCCGCAGAAAGTTTATTTTTCAGTCTAGAAATTATAGTACGGATTTCAGTTTCAGTTACTGGCGTAAGAAATATGGAAAAATGATTGTTTGTCTGATTATCTTTTTCGCTGGTTTTATTCGGAATATTATTTACTATGTCTATCGGAGTTTGTTTACAACATGTATTAAACTTATTAGATATTAACTTAGGGTCACAGACTGGTTCATTGTTAAAATTTAGAGTAATATTTTTTTCACATTGGTTTTCTTTGAGACAGATCATTTACGACATTCCATGTAGCTTTACAAAGGCTGTTGGAATTGAATATTTTATTTTGATAATAATTATTCTTTGTGGAGCGAATTAATGATTTATGTTTAGATTTTTCCACTTTATAAAAATCAGACAAAATTGGAAATGTGTTTTTCAGGTTATTTAAATCTTTGAAATTCTGACTTGATATCCTCACCGCTTCATTCACCCAAGATTTTTTGGATGTTTTTTTTGTCATTAGTTTAAGTGGAAAATTATTGTTAAAATGGTTTTTAAGAGATGAGTGAGAGCAATCAAATTTATCATCTAAGGAATTGTTTGCGTATACTCCTTCCCATGTTTCATACGCCAAATCGTTACAACGAACAATTGGAACAAGTTACAGATTGGTCCTTCTTTCGCTTATAGAAGCTCAAATTATATTCAGAACCAAAAATCCTCCGGTTGGTAATTTCGCTAGCTGCCTCTACTATTTTCATTGCATTGTTTTTCATACAGCTTGTACATTTTAGAAATCTACTATCTAAGTAATTTTTTTGAGATTTTTGTCTTACGTAATGAGATTTCATGGATGGAAATGACTCAATATGTGCTCTGATATCTTAAATGATTTCTGGCTTGGTTTTGTTGGCGGGTTCTCTCTTTCCTCTTTTATCTGGTTTCGAAAAAAATACGACAGAATCTCTATTCTTTACAGTGTCGATGATCAAATCCTTGCAAATAGAGAGTCTTGGTAAAGAATTTCTGACAAACTTGAATTTTGTTGTCTTTATGATTAAAGAAACATTTCTTCGAAAACGCTCTTGGAGCTCTTGTTGTTCTTTGTAACACGTCTTTTTGGAGCTACGACCTCTACATTTGTCAGAATGAAGTTTTTTCTTCCCTGATAATCGAGGCTCCAGTAATTCCTACAAAGAGTATCTCTTGCATCATTTGTAAATTTCTCATTAAATTTATAAGAGCATTTCGTACAATTAACTATTTGCGGCACCTTCGCAGGATGACATTTCTTTTTAGATTTCTAAGGCAAACCTTCTCTGCGCCTTCTTTTAGCGACATTTTCTTTCCAACTATTAGGGTCACTTTTTCTCCACCGAGATAGCTTATTCATTAACTTTAATGCTTTATCTATAACATTGTCCAACAAATTTCGTGTCCACTTCGTAATGTCTTCATCAAGAACATCTTCTATATTTTGCAGAATATCCACATCATTTGCAATTGCATTTGCAAGTGGAAATGGGGATCGGGCTTTCATGTGTGATATAGATGGACATGTTGTACTGTCTAGACTTGACTAACGAGGCCTGTTCGATTTAGGCAGCTCATATGTAGGGTCCAAATCAGAATCATCATTGCCGAATATATCATGCATTTTTTGTATGTTCTGAATGTTTTCCTGGTCTTCGTAAGGATCTGATGAGTCCATTTTTTAATTTTCTTCAATTTCCGCTACTTTGTCTGTACCAATAACAGATTAACGTATAATATATATTTATTAATAATTCGAAGTACAAAGCGAGGTTCCGAAAGAACCGAGTCGTATTGAAGGAAGCACTGCGTAGCACTGAGTATTGCTGGATCAAACTGTCCTATTGGTATATTTCTGGATATATCGAATACGGAGTTCGTGTAAGATGTTCTGGTTTCTGAACGCGGAAGGTAAAACTGAATTTGACTGAGTCGAAGAACTGTAGCGCGGGTAAAAATAGAGAACTCGTATCGCTGAGTGTGAACCGTATGACTGCCGGCGAATAGCGTGACTGACTGACATAGTACCAAGCCGGCCTCTTTATACTATTCCCTATGAATAGTAAGCTGGTTTATGGTACGGCAGATGTGTTGAGACAAGGCGTCATAAAACTGGATAATTGATATTTTAACTGATTTTTGTTGTTATTAGGTATAACTTTATAAATGTATTTCTTTAAACAGGTAAAACTAGTTATTGGCACATAACGGGTTTTTAATGATCTTCCGTTAGAGATATTTATATTTATAGTACAAGTAAACACATCTATACCATCTAATCGTATTTTCGTAGTAGAGAACGTGTACTCTTTATCAGATAATGAACTATAACTGGTTTTGTGTGTAGTAAAAGGTGACAAAACGATAGTTATCTGATTCTGAGCTATAATTTAAAACATGAACCAAGTTACGTAGCAGAAATCGGATTCTAGCAGTTGGTAGAGTAGAAAAACTGAACATAACTGTATTATTAACTCAAAAAAGACAATTTTGCATTTATCGGGTTTTCCTAGTATGGGGACGATATATTACAATAAATCATCTGTAACGAATCAATAAGACGTAATTCAACTTGATAAATAGCTGTTTCGGAAGCTATGCAAAGAAATTTTGATTTTATACTTAAATAAATTTCTTGTACTCATGTTTGGTTTAATAATTATTCAATGTCTTCTATTTCATTTCTTGGATAAAAAATTGTTAGAATGAGTGATGGGAGAAATCGACTTAGTGGAGCCGAGTATAAAAAAGGCCAAAATTAAAAAAGAAAAACAAGAACATATCATACATAAAACGATAAAAATTAAAGTGTTCAAAAACCAGGAACTTCAAAAAGAAGAAGCAAAATATTGCAAATAGTATATTAAATATAAAGTACACCATAAAGGTAACTACAGGTATGAGTGGAAGATCATCAATGGAATGACCTTTTTGTACAATTTGATGTTATGTAAATACGAGGAAATACATACATACATACCGGGTGACCCAGGGATCTGTAAAAGCCCGATAACTTATTTGCTATTTGAGATATCGACTTCTAGTTTTCTTGAACTGGTACCCACACTTATTCTACATATTTTAAAAATATGTATATTTTTGTACAGGGTGTCCCAATATACATAACAGAACAAAGTTATTGTTTTTTAAACGGAACACCCTATATTTTATACTTTATTTTCAACCCTCTTGAGAAGCTGATAAAAATAGTACCAGATAGTATGGGTCTATTATGGACGATTGGTTAGTTATGGGCAAATTTGTGTCAAAAACATGTACACATTGAAAACATTGCAGAAGCGTTCCTAGCCAAGATAGCATCATTATTTATACACTAGAAAATTTCCCACATCATAAAGAATAGTACACATCGGCTTTGGTTCTCTTTTATTCATAGTGATATACAGGGTGTCAACATACGCAAAACAATGGATAACTATTTTTTTCAAATGGAACACCCTATATAAGTTGCCACCAATCTATTGTATTTTTAATAAGCTTTTCAATGATATACAGTTTGTATAACAAAATACTAAGGATTCTTGAGATTTATCAATAAAAACATATTTCTTTTGCCACCTTCTGCTGATTTTTGGATTTTCAGCCAAAACTATGCATTTTCAAGAAAAATTGTAGGAGACCAAAGTTGTAGAGCGAAAAATTTCCGATCGATATTGGTCTTTCAAATTTTAAGATAATGCGTGCATTGCCCGCCAGAGCGTGCAAAATTGTGACCGTATATGCATTTTAGTGTTTTCTTTTCAAATTTTTTATTAGTAAATTGCACTATACTTTATTTTCCACACCTTCTAACGGAAAAACGAGAAATTATAGGGAAATTAAAATGGCCCATATCGATTGAAAATGTTCCGCTCTACAACTCTTAATAGAAGCAATTTTTGCCAAAAATGCATAGTTTTCCCTAAAAATGCAAATTGAAAATGTATGTATCAATTTTTGCGTTTTTCAATGGTTTTTTGCATTTTAGGCAAAAATTGCTTCTTTTAAGAGTTGTAGAGTGGAATATTTTCAATCGATTTAAGTCATTTGAATAATTCTATAATTACCCGTTTTTCTGCTAGAGGACGTGGAAAATAAAGTTTAGTGCAATTAATAAACAAAAAAAATTGAGAAAAACGCTAAAATGCATATACAGTCACGATTTTGCGAACTCTGGCGGGCAATGCACGCATTATTGAAAAAGTCGAAAGACCTATATCGATCAAAAATTTTCTGCTCTACAACTTTGGTCTCTTATTATTTTTTCAAAAAATGCATAGTTTTGGCTGAAAATCCAAAAATGAGCAGGAGGTGACAAACAAAAAATGTTTTTATGGATAAATCTCGTGAAACCTTAATATTTCATTATTCAAATTGTACATCATTGGAAAGCTTATTAAAAATTCCATGCATTGGTGGCAAGATATATAGGGTGTTCAATTTGAAAAAAAATAGTTATCCAATATTTTGCGTATGTTGACACCCTGTATAGCAGTATGAACAAAAAAGAACCAAAACTGATTTGTATTATTCTTCATGATGTGGAAAATTCTTTGGTGTATAAAAAATGACGTTGGCTTTACCAGGAGCGCTTCTGCAATTTTTTCAATGTGCCCTTGTTTTTGCCACAAATTTGCCCATAACTAACCAATAGTCCATAATAGACCCATACTATCTTATACTAGTTTTATCAGCTTATCAAGAGGGTTGAAAATAAAGTATAAAATATAGGGTATTCCATTTAAAAAAACATAACTTTGTTCTGTTATGTATATTGGAACACCCTGTACAAAAACATACATATTTTGAAAATATGTAGAATAAGTGTGGGTACCAGTTCAAGAAAACTAGAAGTCGATATCACAAATAGCAAATAAGTTATGGGGCTTTTACAGATCCCTGGGTCACCCGGTACATACATACATACATACATACATACATACATACATACATACATACATACATACATACATACATACATACATACATACATACATACATACATACATACATACATACATACATACATACATACATACATACATACATACATACATACATACATACATACATACATACATACATACATACATACATACATACATACATACATACATACATACATACATACATACATACATACATACATACATACATACATACATACATACATACATACATACATACATACATACATACATACATACATACATACATACATACATACATACATACATACATACATACATACATACATACATACATACATACATACATACATACATACATACATACATACATACATACATACATACATACATACATACATACATACATACATGCATACATACATACATACATACATACATACATACATACATACATACATACATACATACATACATACATACATACATACATACATACATACATACATACATACATACATACATACATACATACATACATACATACATACATACATACATACATACATACATACATACATACATACATACATACATACATACATACATACATACATACATACATACATACATACATACATACATACATACATACATACATACATACATACATACATACATACATACATACATACATACATACATACATACATACATACATACATACATACATACATACATACATACATACATACATACATACATACATACATACATACATACATACATACATACATACATACATACATACATACATACATACATACATACATACATACATACATACATACATACATACATACATACATACATACATACATACATACATACATACATACATACATACATACATACATACATACATACATACATACATACATACATACATACATACATACATACATACATACATACATACATACATACATACATACAATACAATCTCGAAAAGATGAAACGGATTTGAACTCTGCTGTTCAACAACAGTTATCTGTTGAACAATCGACTTTTTAAAAAACGGATATTTACGTTTTTGACAAAGAGGCAGTAGAGGAATCATCAATAAATATAATAATTGAAGATGCGTCTCAACATCAGATGTTCAGTAATGAGTGCAAACAATAGTAAATCTAAACAAAGAACCAGCTTTATGGGATATCAACGATACCTTAAGGAGATTATCGTAAGGAACGGCATCGATCAAAACAAATCTTGTGACTTCTCTAAAAATGAAAACCTTTTCCTTTCAAAGAAAGGAAGTGAATGACCGAAATTCAGATGTTCAGTAATGACCAAGTGCAAACAATAGTAAATATAAACAAAGAACCAGCTTTATGGGAAATCAACGATACCTTAAGGGAGATTATAACAAGAAACGGCTTTGATCAAAACAAGTCTTGTGACTTTAAAAGTGAAAAAATATATGCTGATCAGCGTCGTTTCTTGCCAGTGAGTACCTTCCAAAGAAAATTGAAAAATAATGAAGTGAATGACCAAAATTTGCTGGTTTATTCTGAAAGTAAAAGATTTGTATATTGCGGGCCCCGGTTGGCATATGGTCCATCGGAGAATGAGACTCCAGTTTGAGAATGAAGGATTTCATGACTGGAAAAATGCAGAACACCGAGTGCTCAGCATGAAAACTTTGTCATAAATCTAGTATCCTTAGTTTGAAAGTTAGAAGTAAGATTGATGGTCGACTCAACAATTTACTGCATGTCCAGATTGATAAAAATATTACTTATTGAAGAAACGTTCTGAAGAGGGTTGTTGCCATAATTCTGAAGAGGGTTGTTGCCATAATGAAGCGACTATGTTCAAGAGGCCTCGCTTTCAGAGGAAAAAATTAAAAGTTCGATGATCCGCATAATGGAAATTATTGTATGAGTTTGGAACTGTTAGCTGAGTTAGATCCTTTTTGAGCCAGTCATATTGAACGATTTGGGAATCAAGGATCTGGAAGTACCAGTTACTTATCAAAGACCGTTTGCGATGAGTTTATTCTTTTGATGGGTCATAGTTATAACAATAACCTTTTCAGAAATGAATTGTTAATTTTTTATCAAATAAAAATATAATCCTTCCTCGTTTTTCGTAAACTTTATAATAGGACCATTTATCCTGCGTTCGACGTGTATACTCGTCATTGCTTGATTTTAATTCCGCACTTTGTGTGGGGTTTTTAAAATTAAATTCCGCAATTAAAAGGTAAAGGCGCATCGACAACGACGGTCATTCTCGGGAGGGACATTGACAGGCTATAAAGTTTGTAACAATATGATCAGCCTACTTTCGGCACTACTAGCAAAATATAGAGCGAATGACATTACTACGAGACAGAGAGAGAAGCTCCACACCAGTAAAGAAAAAGAACTTTTCCGGAAATTTCCAATTTTTTTTTCAATTTTCTAAACGCATGAGCTTTTTGGAAAACCATTATAAGCTTATTTTTTAATGGCGTAGGAAATAGTTATTTGTCTACCAAGCGTGGAAAGTGATAGTTTGCCGCACGATGTGTGGACTGCAAACACATAAGTGCGACAAAAGCACTTTCACACGAGGTAGACACACTATTTTTTCTACGGCCGTTAATAGTTTATTACATAACTAGAGTTGTAAGTAGCAAATTCCACGAGCGCGTAATTGCGTTACAACTCGCGTTATGTACTATACTTTACCTTCGACCTTACATTTATTCGCTTAAACTAAAGACATATTGAAACTAAATCTTGTCAGGGTGACGTTTAAATTTGTATTAAATTATCCGGTAATGGCAATGTAGGACGACTGGCAACTAAACAAATGAATTACCGTTCGAACATTTTTCTGTCAAATTATATATTGTCCAATACATTGTAATTGGCTAATAAGTATATAATATGGCGAGGTACATAAGTGGTAATAGTACAGGTTATTATCCGTCAGCTTCAAACTGACTAGTGGGGAGGCGGGCCGCGCACCGATCATCTAAGCGAGAGGAACAAACAATTCCCCGAGTATAATCAGAGACAAAAATTGGGCGGTTTATTACCAGTGTAGAGAAGGTCGTCATTCGGCTCGCACGCTTGCCGCCAGACACGTGCGGGCCTCCCACAGGGAACGCAAACCGTTTTCAACAGATTATGATAATTTTTGTCATTGAATGTCCTAAACGAACGCATTCCGTATTATACCGATGGCCTTCTCCCGCCCTACGCCCATCCATTTACCACTGCGCAACTGGTCTACTTGAGGTTGATAGATTATACACATTTATATACAACATTTAACATTTATATATGCTATATATATATATTCGTAATGGGTCACTTACGATTGGTGAAAACAGTTCGGTAATTCATCAGTTACAAAGTGGGTATAGGAAAAAAAGATACCACGAGCTAAAAGTCTTTCGTCTTAAATGATTTATTAATTTCAAAAAAGTATTTATTACGTTTATATAGGTCGTACATCCTAGCATACTTGTTCAGTGGTTGTGGTAGTGTCTGACTGCCCAGTAGTAGTGGTAGTAGTGGTATTTGTTAGACAATTGCCCTCATTTACTTATTAACCAATGAAATCGAATAATGTTGATGACATGATCCAATAAAATTCTAATTACGATGCGTAAAGACCACGCTCCATGTTATGCATGGCAATTCACCCTGGGTGGTATCTAATCAGATAATCTCTCATGTTGGTATTGCCTAGCAACGCGTCGCTACATGTTCTATACCGTATAAAACGTCAGTTATTGCCGGACCATTAAGCAGTTTGCTCCTGAATTCGATCTGTTTGTATTTTCGAGTGAAGTGTTAGTGCTTTCATCAGTAATATTATTCATGGGCATTTCTCAAAATCTTGGTAAGCTCATTTTTACTACAATTATTGTGGCGCCGATTAATACACGTCTGACACTTGGTGTCACTAAATTTAATTCTTCAAATTATGAATTGTAAACTTTCTGTTCGGCCAATTGTCTTCTCGAATCTAACTCGTGACTGATTTTTCCTAGGCAATTATTAGCGTCTGGATCACTCTTGCTTGTTGCTTCTAGAAAATCGGCACTCCTGCTTCGCAGTCGTGCCGATTTTCGTCGCAACAAGCAATCGTGATCCTGCCGCTAATAATTGCCGGCAAAATCGTAGGCACTCGTTATATTACTGTTGACAATTTACCTAATTGGCCATCCTACAGCCGTAAATTTTTGTTAATCGTTGGTCCGGCGCTGAAACCGAATGTGCCAACCACCGGAGTTTTCTGACTACCCAATAAACCAAAGCATTGCGTACTGCAATCTGAGCACACTGAGCACACCATCTGGTATGCTTTCCTACAATTATCGATTTTATAAAATTTTATTTTAAACTTCATTGTAAATTATAAAAGCGTTTGGTAAACTTATACATTGGTATAATCAAATATCCTGAGTGAATTGCTTTTACTAAAAGAATGAATAATGGCTATTAAACAAAAAAAATCAAGTACATTCTCAAGAGAAGGATTTGAAACATTTATATGTAATATACCCAATGTGATGTTCTTGATTATGAAAGAAAGAGACTATATATTTATTACTAGAGAATACAAGTGAAAAATCACGGAAAAGATTTAATAACACATTTTTATATTGAAATATTACGATATTTATTTCTTCGCTTAAGGTGGCCGTTGAAATGAGTAATTCAAATTAATGCGTACATATGCAAAAATTACTACTGGCACATTTTGTAAAGCCCGACAGATGTCGTAGGGAGTCTATTTAGACTATATCCTCAGAAAAAATATATTGCACTCCGCAAACTTAATCAGGGCCTCTATTCTAATTCAATATATCTCTGTTATTAAAACTGGTATGTCAATTGTTTGAAGAACGCGCCCAATCACTCGGAAAAATGATTAAAAATTACGCTGTTTGAATCACGCCAAATAGCTGAACTACGATAACTGATATACCCCACTGCTGCCATTACTCAACAGATGTCGCACAAAAAACACACACATTTTATTTCCGCAATTATGTCCTACTTGCTTAATTTTTTGTGTTTAGCAGCGTTTCATTTGAATCAATAATAATACGAGAAACCAATAAAACAATGAATGAACAATTAAATGCAGGAATTTTTATGATATTCGCCATAAAGAAATCGTTAAATTCGACAACTTCAGTAGTAAATAGTGTTTATACAACTATGAATTTTCATTAGAAACTCTCTTACAGAAAACCTAATCTTAGAAATATATATTCCATCCACCGATAAAGAAGTAATAGCGGAATTAAAACCGCTATGTTTCCACTCAAACGTCAGCAATTCAACCGCCATCTTAAGGGGAAATTGAAAAAAGGCGATTTTTTAATTTCATTTTCTAAAACTAACTTATCTATGAACAAAGTGATACTATTCGCACATTTTTATTCGCATTGTAAGGGGTCGAGAATTATCTCTAAAGTGAGCTATGGCCGGGCGGAACTGCCCGGCCCGCACTTGCTTTTCGTTCTCCTGAAAGTAGAAATTATTTTTGATATTCCTTTTTTTCTGATCCTATGAGAGATATCAAGTTATTATTTTTTAATTTGTTCGTGGCGATCTTAAGATTATCTGGTGATAAGCGAGCATTTCAAAATATAACATAAATCAAGTTTAGATCTTACAAGAACGTCAGGATAGGCTGGATTTTCCAAACTGCTATAAAATTAGTTCAAAAATCATAATAATAGTAAAAACAAACCATTTCTTTAGCTGTATAAATAACCCTACAAAACTGCAAGTCAATTGGATGAAAGGTTTCAGAGAGAAAGAAACATGAAAATTGACGATTCTTAATGTAAAAATGTGAATTCGGTAGCCTATGTGTTGTTATATTTTAATTGTAAGGAAGGAGGTGCTAAACGTAATCTCCACCAGCAAATGTGAGTGACGAACCTTCTATATACAGGGTATTTCAGAGCTCCGGGATCGGTCAATCACGTGCTTATTTGTCAAAATTTTGAAAAATGTTTTATATAAAAGTTGTGCAGAATAGTGAGCTGCACGCCCTAAAAATATTTAAATTTGCAGGGTGTCTCATAACAAAGCTACAGACCAAACTTATGTTTTTTTTTAAATGGAACACCCTGTATATTTTAACATTTTTGGATTCCTCGTTACTTGGAGATTAACATAACCCGTTTATAAGCGTTGTGTTTGCCTACAAAATCGTATTTTATGTTTTTGAGACATGTATTCAAATCTTGTATCCTTCCATATTTCAACAAAATCTGGATGCATTATTCCCAATAAGTTATACAAACAATTATGTTTCAATACAGATAGAGAACTATAGTAAAAACTTATAAATCAACTTAAATAACAAAACAATTTAATAACATAAGTATATAAAATGAAAAATAACAAAACAATTTAATAACATAAGTATATAAAATGAAAAATAACAATTTAAAGAAGTTTACAACATGTTTTCAAAATTTCGACCATTCTGATTTAAACAAATTCTGAGACGTTCAACGAACAATTTGTGAACTGCAACTAAAACTTGTGGCGTCACTGCAGAAAAAGCATTCCTAATTCGTATTCGCATATCTTCTGCTGTAGTCGGTGGTATACGGAACACCATGTCCTTGATATAGCCCCATAGAAAAAAATCTAATTTCGTGAGGTCCGGCGACCTAGGTGGCCATAGTACAGGTCCGCCGCGACCCATCCACTTATTAGGGTAACGGTCATTCAAAAATTGTCGTACACTGCGAGCAAAATGTGGTGGTGCACCATACAACTAGATCCACATATCTCTTACTACGTTGCGTGGTACGTCAAGTAGGTACTCATCTAAATGATTCCTAAGAAATTCTTCAAGCATTTCTCCATTCAGGCTGCCTTCAAAGAAGTGTGGTCCTATGACGCGAGTTCCTAGAATACCACATTCAGGCTCCATCGATTTTGATTATTTACTGTCCTTGTGAAATGAGGATTGTGGTCCGAATAATAATGAAGGTTGTGTCTGTTTACCTTGCCATTATTGTGAAATGAAGCCTCATCAGTAAACAACACAAAATCAAAAAAATGTTCATTGTTTCCCAGAATATTAAGGGCCCAGTTACAGAATGCAGTTCTAGCGGGAAAATCTGCTTCTCCAAGCTGTTGTTCTAAGAGGATATGGTAAGGGTGAAATTTGTGTTTCTTCAAAATTCTATGCGCTGAGGGCCGACTAATATCCAACTGATTATTTAATTCGGATAAACTTAATTTAGGATTTTCAACCATCGATGCCAATACCAGGAATTCGCTATATTCGTTAATTACAGGTTTGCTTTGCACAGGTTTTGAATAATTAACGTTACCTGTAGTCTCAAATCGCTCTTGCACTCTTCTAAATGCTCCTTATCGTGGACACCGCCTCTCGAGATACCGCTGTCCATACACTCGTGAAGCCAAAAGACAATTTTTGTGACATTCGCCAAGAATAAAAATCATGTCAACCAATTCTTCTTGTGAGAAATTCATAATTATAAACTAAGATCACAACTTAAATGGTTCGATCTATTTTTGAGACTAATATAATAATTACTGTCACCTGTATTTTTTTGTTTGTTTATTTGAAATGATTGGTAACTTGATTTTAAAACTAATAATAAAAAACATGCAAATTACCAATGAATTTTGAAATATTAGAGTAACCATCAACTTCAGATATACGAAACCTTATATGAAACGAAAGCTTACTCAATGGACTTTTAAATTATGAAAAAATATATAGGGTGTTCCATTTGAAAAAATTAAGAAATTGTGCAGTTTGCGAATAACTATCACCCTGTATAATACGCTGAGTTATGTTTTGGATGATATAGTAATTTTGAAGACTAAAGTTCAACTAAACTTTACCAATAAATTAGAATGAATTATCTTTATTAGTTTCAGGGCACTACTTTAACAATTTTGTTCAAATTTTTGTATAAACAACTGAATAACATAAAAACGGCTCGGTTTCAATCGCCGAAACCCAAGTCATTTTAATCTCCAAGTAACGAGGAATCCAAAAATGCTAAAATATACAGGGTGTTCCATTAAAAAAAACATAAGTTTGGTCTGTAACTTTATTATGAGACACCCTGTATAAATTTAAATATTTTTAGGGCATGCAGATCACTATTCTGCAAAACTTTTATATAAAACATTTTTCAAAATTTTGACAAATAAGCACGTGATTGACCGTTCCCAGAGCTCTGAAACACCCTGTATACAGAGTCCGCCAGAAAAATGTATACACACTTTAAGGAACGAAAACTATTTATTATGTGTTTATTTTACATTTAAATACTGAGCACACATGTAGTACTGTCTTAAGTTAAGCACATTGTTACTGTAGATGTTCAAAATGTCCGCCGTTAGTAGCCAGACATCTAAAAGAACCATGCGCGGTCAATTTTTCAATGGAGATCGCTGCAAACTTTCCACTTTACAACTTTCATATTTTGGCGTACATATGTACTGCTAATCTTTTCTTGACGTGCACATTGCGTAGCAGATTTCTGTCGAGAAGTAATAAACCTTTCCAACTAGAGTCAACGAAGCAGGATTTGTAGCTGTACGCGCTCTTCCCGATATTCCTTTATGAGTATCACAAATTGTTACAAACGCATCAAACTTGTCAATAATACTTTTAATTGTACTACAACATAGTCGAAATTGAAATCAATTGACAATATCAATATTTTTTTTCTATAGGTGCGAGGATTACCTCAATATTTACATTTGAATTTAACAACTATTTAAATTATCAAATTACTAAATTTCCATTTAAAACACACAAACATGCAGAGGCCCAGCAATGTAACTAATTTGACGACTTTCATTTACGTTCGTGTTCAGCGTGCTATAGTGTTATTAGTAGAGCCAGGATGTTCAGGCACTAAAAAATGTTAAAATATGCAGGCAAAAAGGCACTAAACAATACGAAAATAGGCACTCAAAACACAAAAATAGGCACTCAAAAAAAAATTTGAAAGTAGACAAAGTCATGGGCAAAAAAAATGATATATATATTATTATGATTTAAATGGATTTATTGCACAATCATACATTTTATTAGAATAGATCATGAAACAAAATAATTAATAAAATATATGGGAATTACAACTAATAAAAAGATGTTTTTTTTTAATTATCTGTAGTTAGTGCTTGCCGTCTATCTGAGAGTATATATTTTAATTACAAAAACGATCTTTCTACGTCTACTGATGTAACTGGTGCAAATTTAAAACATGTAATTTCTGTTATTTTGTGATTGACATTTGCTTCATTTGCATTGCCTGAAACAATGTTAGTTAAGCTTTTTACAAATTCAAACTCTTTATTCGCACTAAGCACAGATTCAAATTTTTCCCGTAAGATGCGCCCCTTATTGCCAGAAATGCTACAAATATTTTTATTGGTATTATTTACAATATTAATGGAATCAACCAAAGTTAAATTTCCGCTTTCTAAACTTGTTATTTTGTGTGGAAGCATGGAATAATTAAATGAAATAAATGCTAAATCATTTTGTAATTTTTTTTTCAAAAAGTTTTTTCACAGCTTTGATTGAAGCCACCGTTTATTCATCTAAATTTAAAATAATTTCTTTAATTTTTGCAAAATTAGTTGCATAATAACAAGCAGCTGATATCCATCCTCCCCAACGAGTTAGTATTGGTTGGGGTGGTAAAGCCAATTCTGGTGCCATTTCTTTAAAAAACCTTATCCTTGATGGCGCTTTTTGGAAAATCTTTTTTACCGAAGATATTAACATATCTATGTCTGAAAATTGTTCGCGCACTTCTTTTGCCACACGATGAAGTCCATGAGCCACGCAAGTTAAATGTATCATACGTGGAAACAATACTTTGAGAGCATTTCCTGCCTTTTTTATATAAGGAGCAGCGTCGCTGATGAACACGAGCACGTTGTCGTGTAGAATTTTCTCTGGCCAAAGTAACGATAGCGAATTTATAAATAATTGAGAAATTGTAGAGTAGTTGGTTCTTTCGAGGCAATCGGAATCTGGTAGGTAGATCCTGGAGGTGTGATCTTGTTCGAGTGATCCAATTATTACATTGGCAATGTGTCTGGAAGATCATAGGTACATTTTAATTCATGCATAATTAAAATTTGAATCGATCGAGAAATTACCTTCCTAGAGCATCTGTACTTTCATCTATTGATATCCAAATCTTCCTGTCTTTCGAAAAAGGCTCGCAAAGATTGATCTTGTATTTTCCATAATGGAATTCCAGCACGTACAAACGCATTGCACAAGTCGAATGAAAATTCAGATACACGATTCGATGTTGTTAAAAATGTCGGCAACAGGGGAGTTTTCAGGGCTCCCACTTTCAGCTGTGCTGCTTTTTTATGATTAGTCCCTTGGATGTGTTGGGAAATAAAATATTTTTTCTCCAAATTCACCGATTTTTTACACGTTTTGCAAAACAGCACGAAACCATCACTCGAAAAAATGTCACTTCCAAAATCTTTCACGAATTTGTTTAATTTGTCGGTTACTGACGCACGTATTTTCGGCATGGTACACAGACGTAAACGACGTAAACGTGGTAAATTTAAATCGAAACTAAACTAAATGACCTTCTGAAATGTATTTATATGCATTCTGTACAGTAACGGCTTGCGAAGTGACTCATGGAACGGCCGAGGTAGCAGAGGTGGCAATACAGATAGGTGCGGTCACGCCACCTGCCGTCTCTGCAACCGACCCTACCTATTTGTATTGCTACCGTCCGCAAAGCACCTAGATAAAAAGGTTGTTACTATTTTGTTCACAAAGGGATTTTATTGGGGATTCCCTACACCCCGAACTATCAATTTTCTCGGAATGAATATTCATGATTTATGGACATGGCCAAATTTGTCATTCCTTATACATAAAAATGGTGATGTGGCCATCATGTTACTTTCTCCGACTTTATATTTACGTTTTCATGGGTTTATTTTCAATTGAAATCATATTTTAAATGTACATCGAGCCTTGCGTAAACTCAGATGAAACTGACGATTAAAACGTCAAAATCATGAAAGATGGAAAAATTATACTTCAAATTCAAAAACTCGGTTTACTCAAAAACTAACGAGATTTCGAAAAAAACTTATTCTTTAGAAGTTGTTCATTTTGGCATTCTGTACAATTATTATTAATATAACATTTCTGTAACTATTATCGTTTTATAATTATAAACCAAAAATTAAAAAAATAATAATAAATTTTTTTCTCGAATAAAAATGATTTTATGAAAAATGTTTTCAAGCAGAAGATGGTCATTTCTTTGTTGTCTTCAAAGTTTGTTTGAATGTTTTTGTGATATTTTTTATATTTAAGAAAATATTGGCAAAAAACAAAAAACAGTTAAGGTAAACGCCCACTTCCGGTGTACGAAATTTTACCAAAAGCTTTTCAGTTCTTCAGATTATCAAATAAGATGGATGTTCAAAGTTTCATATCAATTTCTTTATTAGTTTTTGAGATACAGCGCACACAGCAGACACACACACACACACACAGACACAAAAAATTGTTTTCCAGAAATTGTTGAAATGGCATCTAGGGATCCCAAAACGGATATTTCCGTAAAAAAAATTTTTGAAAAAAAAATCACGATCACAATACTTTCTCGTACTTCGTAACGGAGAAAGTAAAAAGGCGTAAATAGGCGCTTATAAGTAAAAGTGGCATTTATGCATTAAAACAGCTAAAATAGGCGTTTGTAGGCATTTTAGGCAATTTGCCTGAAGATCCGGGCTCTAGTTATTAGTGTGTTTAAAGTGAAAGTATGTGCTAACATGCCAAAGAATACCGATATGACTTATTGTAGTGACTGAGCGAGATTGCAGTTAGTTACCTTCATTGTAAATCGGTACTGTTCTTTAAAAGTAATTCTCCACTATAGTGAAAATGTATACCATCTGGTTGAAGTAAAGGATTCGAGTGTAAGTGAATGGAGGCCCTTTGAAAACCCTACCATGATGCCAAAAATTATATATAATTTTAACTAGTATTCGGATTGGTAAACGAATGACATGGTGAAATAGATCTTCGTTCTCATTTTAAGAATATTGTTTGAAAACATTTGTGATTTAAAAGGGTAACTTTAATTTGGTAATTCATCTTTTTTTACAACTCATATTACACAATATTTGAATAATCATTATTTTTTTGTTTGGCACTTGATTAATTATTATAATTTTAATAATAACAATAATAAATTTATTTGCTATTCAGAAATAAACATAAATTACATTTTTGGTATAGAATTACAAACAATCTAAATGTAGCACATTGCTTTAATAATAATACTATTTAGAACAAGTAAATAGGACTAAGAAACATCTTAAGATGATCCAAGTCTTAACCGTTGGTACAAACAAAACCGAATATCTATTTTTATTAGATATAAGTGTAAATGTGTAAATGTGTGTCTCAAAAGGTTCGGGCATTACAAGATTACTCATATAATAATTTGTTATTTAAAGAGCGTAAATTAGGCATTATAATTATTACAACCCCAAATTTACCTAGGGACGCTTTTAAAATCGTCGGATAAATGATGGTTAACTTATACCCTCTTTAACTAATCCCATCGTTTATCTCTCAGTTAACGCACGCTGCCTTTTATAACAGTGACGGTTCACGGTTTTTTTTTTCTGGTACGGCCGAGGAACAAGAGGTGGTAATACAGATAGGTAGGGCCAGTTGCAGAGACGGCTGGCTGCGTGACCGCACCTAGCTGTATTACCACCTCTTGTTCCTCGGCCGTACCAGAAAAAACCCCGCGAACCATCACTATTTTACAAACGCTTAGATAGATTTTCTCCCGAAACACCAACGTTGGCAGCATTGCGGATACGTGCGGTTGCGCAGTTTATAGAATTGGCATTTTTCGTTTTGCTTGCGGAAAGGTTAGAAAGCTGTGTTTGTAATCATTGATGCGACCCTTGACCCCCTCGAGCTTCTTTTCAATATTCCACCTAGAAATATGCCAGAATGTATGTTTTTAGAAACAAGTTTGTCGCCCTCTAGCGGCCCCTGTATGTAATACCGATTGCAGATCGCTATAATGCCGGTATGATGCGTGTGCTTGCTGTACGCATTGCCTGCGAATTAACCGAGATTCATCTACGGATAAGTTCTTTCATAAGTAAACAACCAATCAGATTCGTCCATTTTTGTCGAACGCCGCACGCTACAGAAACTTAGAACGTCAATGTCACTGAGAAACGGTAAGACCCCGCGCGTCAGGGCGATTTGTTAAACTTAGGCTGATAAGACCCCCGCTGTCGGTGTCGATGTTCAGATTTATATCATATTCATCAGTGACGGCTCGTCAGGGGCGGCAGGGTCGGCCGGGCCGTACCGTTAAATTCAATTAAAACAAATATTATAAATGTTTATTTTATGAGAAAATAAATATTGCGAATTTTTTATAATAAATACATAATATGCTTATAGCCAGTAATATTAATAAGCACTCAGTATAAGGCCGATAAATGCGGGAGTTTATTTTCATTTAATATATGTCTACTACGCAAGTTCGTATTCGCAAAATCGGCCAGCCGTTGATTTTCAGAGTATTAAGATGAATGTAAGCGCTACGTCCGCACGAGTGTCAGTGCAGATTCTGTCGTCTCATTTCGCCTGCAGCGTGAACGTACGTCCACAAATGGTTTACTCCAGTACGGCAAATTCACTGGGGCCGTACTCCGTACGCAATACTCCGATGCCCATGACTCGATGCACTCTTTAATTCGCTTGCGTTACAGGTCACAGATTTTTATTTTAGAACTTGTAAATTTATTCATTAACGTTTTTCTGATTATTTTCATATTGTTCAATTTAAAAGTAATATATGTACTTACTTTAATACAAATTGGTCATTAAGGCCAATAATTGACCGGTATTAGAAAACACATTATTCCTTAAAAAAATATTTCAGAAATCAGAACATATTTCGCATTTTTAAAGAGAAGGCAAATCTTAATATAAGTAAATATCATTAAACAATAGATGTAATTTAAAATGCAAACAATAATTAAATGGTTACCTAATTGTAATTTACAAAATAATTACCATTCTAGGTAAATTTAAGGTAGTTTATGTGAAATGTATCAGTGTATAATTAACCATATTATGTATATAACATGTTTAAAGATGTTATTGTTACTCCGACAACATTCTCTCACTGTTAAAAGTCGGGCGAAATTATTTAATGTGTATCGTTTTAACGGACGAGTATCGGTACGGCAGGCCGTTATCCACAGTGCGCGTGTGCCAGCATAAAAATGATCAGATGACAGAATCACTTTGTCTTTTCCTTGGTCCCGTGCATATGGTGCTCGTGTATGCGATTATTAATTATTGTATTATTTGTTGAAACTACAATGGCTAGTGTAAGGGATATTGTAAATACTAACGCTGATTTGGTTCATTATTTTTTACACAATAAATTTAACCGATTGTCGTACGATGATAAAGTTTTCATTAAAAATGTGCCAGTTCCACACCCGTTGTTGACTAATCTCGTTCAAAGAAAACAAGATCACAATCGCACTTTTTCTGCAACACTCTACACAAAGTTTATTTGGCTAACTGGTAGTGAGATTTGTAACAAATTATTTTGTTGGTATTGTTTGTTGTTTTGTGAAAGCAAAAACCCTTTTAATTCATGCGGTTACGACAATTTAAAAGAAGTTTATCGCGCTTTAGCGAAACATGAACTTTCAAAAGATCATACGTATTCTGCCTTAAAATATAAATTATTCGCGAAACATAATATTGTAAATGCACTTGATACCGCTAGACGAGAACTTATAAATAAACATAATGAAAACGTTCGGGAAAATCGAAAAATGGTCAAACATTTAATAAACATGGTCATTTATTTATCAACTCAAGAACTTGCATTCCGAGGTAACGACGAAACAACAAATTCAGACAATCAAGGGAATTTCAAAGAATTAGCTCATTTTGCATCTAGTTTGGATGAAAATTTTAATAAATTCATTGATCCATCCATATCTTATCAGTGTTTACCGGACTGTCAAAAATGATTCAAAACGATTTAATTGATTCCATAACTTCGGTTTTAAAGCAGAATATTTACGACGAAATTAATAGAGCTTCTTGTTTTTCATGGGAAATAGACGAAAGTACAGATATACGCTGTTTTTCTCAGATGTCAGTGATTTTTCGTTACGTTTGTGAGGGGAAAGTAATAGAACGATTTTTGGGTTTCTTCAACTTTAGTGAAGGTCGAACTGCAAACGATATTTTTAATGTACTCCAACAAAACTTCAATAGTTTCAATATCGAACACAAATTAATCGGCCAAACGTATGAGGGTGCTGCTGTAATGGCGGGAGAACTAAATGGATTGCAGCAAAAAGTTAAGGCAATTGCTCCTCAAGCACTTTTTACGCACTATTACGCGCACAAAATAAATTTAGTGTTACAAGATTCATGTAAAAAAATTAAAGAATGTAGGATATTTTTCTCAAATCTCTCGGGCTTTTCATCTTTTTTCACAAAATCTACTAAACGCACTAATCTTCTGGATACAATTTGTCAAAAGAGAGTTCCGAGTAACTCAGAAACCCGCTGGAACTTTAAATCGCGCATTGTGAACACTATATATAATAATATAATTAATTTGATTGAAGTTTTCGATCATATCATCGCAGATTTGGATCAATGGGATGATATTTCAATACGAGAATCGGGTTAAAAAGAATATTAACCGATTTTGATTTCCTGTTTCTTTTATATACTTTTCAGTTAATTTTTACACATACGGATCCTATTTTTTCTATAATTCAACATAAATTATCTGACATCACGTATTGTAACGAAAGAATGATATCACTTTTATCCACATTAAAAAAATTCCGAAATGACAATTATTTTCTTAAAATATATTCTGATGTTAATCAAATTTTAGATGTTCAGCCTCCATGCGCTAAACGACGTAAAACATACAGTAGTAATGATGATTCGATATCTACGAAACGAATCTTTTTTGAAATTTTAGATATGCTTATAAATCAAATTGAAAAACGTTTTAAAGATATTTTCTTACTTAACTTTCTGGAATTAACCAATCAAAATAAATTCGACATATTTAATAAAAAATTTCCGGAAAAAACAATTTCAATCTTTGATTAATAACTACAAAACATTTTTTAATAATGAAAAATTAAAAAGAGAATTGCAAGTTTTGTATGCTGACAAATTTATTTTCGGTAATTCCCAACAGTAGGTGACATGACAGAATTTATTTATAATAATGATATTATTACAGACGTTCTGGACTTATATAAATTATTTTGTTTAATATTGTCTCTCCCACCAACATCTGCATCGGTAGAAAGAAGCTTTTCAGCATTGAAAAGAATAAAATCCTACAGTAGGAATACAATATCCCAATCGCGCTTAAGTAATGTATCTATTTTAGCAATAGAAAGAGGGTTGGTTAAAAGTTTAGTTAAGGATGATAGTTTTTATAATAAAATTATTGACGATTTCGCTACAAAAAAATCCCGGCGAATCGATTTAATATTTAAAAATGATTGAAATAATTCAAATATAATGTAATTAAATTTTTTCACATACACGGGCACCACTGTTATTTCCTGGCAAAATCCCTTTAGTTTTTATTTATTTTCCTGACATTAAAAAGAATTGACTTTTTTTTGTTGAGAGATTTGTTTTATTTTATATTTTATTTATTTATTTATTTTTTAAGAGTAAATATTTTAATTAAATAAAACACACTTTTACTTAGTTAATATCACACTGTTAAACAGTGTGATATTAACTAAGTAAAAGTGTGTTTAATTTGATTAAAAATGTATCACGAAGTAAGTGCCGCCAACCTCAATCAGTAAATATTTTATTTTTCATTTCTGCCATTTTTATATTCTCTTCAAAATTCGATTTTAGTTTTATTGATTTTAGTTTTCGTGTTGAGAGTTTATTTAATTTAATATTTTATAGGTAAATATTTATTTATTCCTGACCCCTATCTTTCAAGTTATTCACATTTTTAAGAGTGTTATTCTTTTTTTTTCATATCCTCCACCTCAAACGTACTTCACTTCTGTCAAATCCAACTCCCATTCCATATCCTGACAAGAGTGCTGTATACCTTCCCGTGGTTCTTGTCGGACGATTTAATTTTTTGGTACGCCTACTCTCCTACAGTTGGGTTTTACTTACATTTGCCTAATTATGTCGCGTTAGCAATATTTTTTTTTACTATATACTGCACAAACAACCATATTGTTACATATAGCAAATGATTGGTTCATGTTTACCATTGTAAAAATACGCTTCCAGGAAGATACAGTATATAAATGATACTTAATAACTACCAAAAAAATAAGTTAACTAACTGCAGCTTGCCTACATTCGGCCGACCCACTTCCGTAGGTCACGAGCCGTCACTGATATTCATAGATACCCTTGAATAAAAAATTACGATCGATCTGTCAACGTATAAACATGTCTGAATCACGCTTCGGGACAGAATGCGATGAAGCAATTAATAATTTAATTACAACACCAAAAAACACGGTCAAAAGTAAAAAATACGTATGGAAACTGTTCCAGCATTTTTGTGAGGTAAGAAAATACGAATTTGAAAATTGTACTTTTAATAAATAGCTTTTCAAGTTTTATACATAATTCAAGAACTTATCCTACCGAATGTACCTCGGGCAATGATAAATTCGAGATAATTTTGACTAGTTCCCTCAAGTGTGTTGCTTTAAGTAATTGCCCTCCGCCTGACGGCGTCGGGCAATTACTAAGCAACACACTTTCGGGGTTTAGTCAAAATTATCGCGAAATTATCAGTGCCCTTGGGACATTATAGCTGATAAGATAACTGCGAATTAACCCTAACCCTGCTTTAACTAGGCATTGTAAAAGCGTATTTTCGCATTTAATCCGGAGATAGTGTTAACCTTTGACTATATACTAATGGACTGCTATTCCCCCTCCATTTCCCATATGATCACTGCTCCAAAAGTTGTCCACGAGCTGGACAACTGGCCTGATATAAGTCCCGCCCCGGAGCCGAAAATGGAGTGTAATTTAAAAATCGGAAAGCTAAAAAAAACATTTCTCGATGTATTCATCAGCAACGTGGAGAATACAAATGCGAGCATATTTCGGCAACTCGGATCCACTTTACTGCCTGTTCTTTACAAGCAAAGCATCAACCCATAATTTGCGAAGTTCCGGATTGGATGGAAATCTAATACAGAATTTTAGGTTATAAGTCAAAAGTCAACTGACGTGTACATCAGCTGACGAGTATTATAACCGCGTTGGCATATATATAGTACAATCGCGCAAAGGTGACAGTGACTCATGGTTTTTCGATCTAATCATCGCGTCTGGATAAATATCTATACTCGTTCGCATGCTTAAGAGGAATATAACAGGGGTACAGATTTTTGAATTGATGTAACTCGTTAAGGAATTATCCTAAAGATTTGAAATTTTGACAGCTTAAATTAAATATAATTTTCTCTCCGAGTATGTTTTAATTTTTTTTTTAATCTAGTAGTTTCGGAGATACAACTAAAAAAAATGGCAATTTTAAAAATAAAAAAAAGTTAAAACATAGTCGGACAGATAATTTTGTATTACGTCTAAATATGAAAATTGTAGAGTGATGCGATGATCCATAACTGTTTAAAATCAATTTAAAATTTCGCTCTGGGAACTGCTGCCGCCGTGCGGATGAACCTACGCAACACAGCGGCCTGGCGCGCCGTACACTCTAAGCCAAAAGTTTCTCGCGCTATGAATTAAAATGAGTTGTTACGATTTTGTTTCGTATTTACGGCAATATACACTAAAAATTTCAGAATATTATTATCCATTATATATTACAGCACCTTTGTATACAAAAATCGATTTGATTATTCAATTACTTACATATGTACACTTGTACGTATTACATAAACTTTTTTTTAAATTGGGGGATGGCATTGTTCCCTTCTGTGTTTAGGATATGTTTGTGTTAATATTGTTACTTTAGCAACTAATTACAGATTCTCAGAAGGGGTCCTATTTAAATCAGATTCGCAAATGGAATGTTACGAGTACCATCAGTATTTTCGTTTATAAACAAGATTGATATGAAAATTGAATTTAATAAAAACAATATGCTAACAGAAACACTTACATTTTTGAACAAAGGCAGTCCAATTTTAAAATTCTAATAAAATGCTGCCGTTTAACATTAAATATGAAAAATTAATGTCATGTAAACCCTTTTCAAAAATAGTCTATAAGTAATAGATCTCATTCACGGTAAAGATGTACATTAAATTAACCTTTCATTCAAACTGGACATTTACACTATACTCGGCGCACCGAATCGGTGGTATATGTTTGCGATATTAAAAGCCTGATTCACACTGCCTTGCCACATTTTAGTTCTGTGCCGGAAATATAACAGACACTTAAAACACAACGTGAGAATATACAAATATTTTTTTCTTTTAACTATTTACCACTTCCTATTTAATTGTAATTAAAAAAGACTGATTTATGGATATAACGTATCACTACATTTCGGCTGCGTGATACGCGCTTCACATGCGTTTGCGCTGACCATGGATTCGGTGCGCCGAGTATAGTATGTTTGATTCGAAAACAAAACAATATGTTTGCTTTGTATTCATTACTCACTGAGAAAAAAAAAGTACATACTCGAATGCTTATAATGCATTTACAACTATTGCAGTGATTCAAATCCATTCAAAAATATTTTGAACTGTATCATTTGTTTTCTTATTATTGCATGATTTACCAGCTAGCATAATCATCATAGATTCGGCGCTATGCACACTAAGGGGAAAAACTTGTATAGACCTATTACACTGTGAACATCCGATTTTCTATTCGCCATGTGCATCGACAATTTATTACAATGTTGTATACCCATATTATTTTATTCTATTTTATTCCCGACCACAGTTGTGCAAAAAATTGGAGGGGTAGTTCAACATCAATGGAATCTGCTATAATCGTTGAAGGTTTCAAGAAAAGCTTGGAGATGCATGGTATTAAATACACAAAATTAGTTGGAGACGGTGACAGCAGTGTTACGAGAAAACTTTTAGAGGAAAAACCATATGGTGAAACAATTGTACAGAAATTGGAATGTGTAAATCACCTATTAAGAAACTTTTGTAATCGTTTAAGGGATATAAGTAAGAAATCGAAACATTCATCTGGACTTACTATTCCGATAAAATTAAGAAAATTTTTGGAACCTAATATTATGAAATTTTGCATTGCCATAAAAAAGCAGCAGATTTTGCAAGTGAAATCGACAAAATTTTATTTTTAAAAAGAGATATTAAAAATAGTATTGATCACATTTTTGGACTGCATGTAAACTGTGATCAATATTTTTGTAAAGGGAGTAAGTCCGAGGAACAAAATCTAGTTCCTCAGTTAACAGATTGTGGATTAAAGGAGGATATTTTAAAATGCATGCAAAGATTACTGCAAAACGCATCATCTTTGCTTCTAAACAAAACAAATAATTCGGCTGAGCAGTTCAATAGTGTAGTTAATAAATTTGTCGGTGGGAAGAGGATAAATTTTAGTTTCAAAGCTTCTTATCAAACTCGATGTTTTTTGGCAGCTATTTCATATAATTGCAAAGAATATTATATACAAAAAATCATCGAGTTTATGGAATCAAAAGCAGGAATATATACGACAAAATTTATTGAACGTCGACAACTCAGACGTACAAGAAATAGAAATAATAAGAAACGCACAAAAACATTTCAATCCAAAACTTTGCTAATGCGGACGAAGACTATGGAAACGTTATTGAGGACCTAACGGACGAAGAGAAAAAGAATAGAATTAAGAAATTAGAATATATTTTGAAAAAAAATAGAGATGAAATATTGGAAATAGAAAAAAATACGAGGGGACAAGCCTCCAATCATTTGTGGCACAAAGAACGAGCCTTGCGAATAACGGCATCTAATTTTGGACGGATATATAAGTTGAAATCCACAACTAATCCAGAAAAAACTGTAAAAAGTATATTATACAATACTTTTAAAGGAACCGCGGCAACTAGGTATGGTCAGCTACACGAAGAAACTGCTAAGAACGAATTCCGCGAGAAAACGGGACTATTTGTGGAAAATTGTGGTTTCTTCGTAGGCGAAGGAGAACAATACTTTTTAGGTGCGAGCCCAGATGGATTAGTTGGTGATAATGAATTAGTGGAGATTAAATGTCCTGCTAATTTAGAAAAACTGGGAATTATTGAAGGAATACAACAACAAAAAATTGATTTCTTAAAAGTAGATGAAAGTGGCAGCGTTGGATTAAAACGAAATCATAAGTATTTTTATCAAATACAAGGCCAATTACAAATATGCAAAAGGGATGTTTGCCATTTTGTAGTGTGGACTCTCCACGAAATACACATAGAAAAGATTTTCAGAGATGATCAATTTTGGGAACAAAACATGATAAACAAATTGCAACATTTTTATTTCGCATCAGTCGTATTGGAAATAATAAAAAAAACGATATATAAAGGTGATATGCAGATGTTATATTATTTCCTCATTTATTTCCGTTTTTGCCGCAGCAATCATTATTTTAGTTTTATTGTGTCGGGTTTCTCCAACGTAAATTAAATAAACAATCGTTGTTCCTAATTCTTGATTTCTTGATAAAACCTGAAATGAGTATTTTTTTAAATATCTATAATTGTTGATACATTATAAAAATGAAAATACCATATGTTATATGTTATGTTATATTTATAATAAGTCCTGAACTGTATACTATACACTTCCATATTAATAAAACAGTAAATTATTACACATTTGAAGATCAGGAATAACATTTTATATAAAATAAGTGTTTTGTTGCATTTAATTATTCATATTTTCATTCAAATATAAATCTAGGTAATTCGTAATTAAGTAAATAAAAATGTGACCAATCTCCGAAACATTAATTATGTGACAAATTCAATAGATATTAAAATTAATTTCAATAATTGCATTTTATTAATTTTATAAAATTGAGGAAATGAACCTACAAAATTGTTACTGCATCGCGAAATGATCTTTTATTGTTTAATAAAAAAATGTGTTTTTTAATTGTGATAATAATGCGCTTTTATTGACTTGTACGTTTATACAATGCATCTATTGAATGAATGCTCGCGTAGACAAACGCGTCGCGGGCGTTTGGTTTGGGCGGCCCGAGCTCGATAGCGGTAAGGCCAGCAACGCTGAATTACTATTACGCCTATAATATATAATTGGGATCGGGTGGGCTGATTTTGCTCTGTGTGTACTCGGCGATTCTGCATGGGACTCGGTGAAACCTCGTTATAACTCGGTATCGTTCTGTCGCTCTCGGAACTATCGTTCGTTTACCAACACTCCTCGCGGCTCGCACTGTTATACCCCTCTTAAGAAAAACGAAATGAAATACGAAACGTATGTCGATATGTAAATTCAAGGGCTAAGTGCAACGTATGTCTTTTCTCATTCCATCTATTCTAACCTCAAAATTCACGTGCTTGTATCTGGTTTTGACCGTCTCCGATTTCGATTTATTTAAGAGCAAAATTGATGGTATAAATTTCATTTATAAAAAGGTTAAATTTAATGACAAATTTCCAGTTGTCTTTATCGATTCCCGAAAAATGTGGGAAATTTCGTCGGGAAAATATTTGCACGCTCGAGAATTTTTAAATTTCCCGCCTAGACTGAATCGAATTATTTTATGGACATACGTTTACTGGAAACTTAATTCAGGCAACATGGAGCGATGAGTCACTGTCACCTCTGGGCGATTCTACTATACGTGGACGTATTGCAGCCTTTCGTATAGCAATATTTTGACATAGTTTGAATATTTGACAATATAAATGTTTATATATTCAATGGTGTGAATAAATTGCAGGGTATCACAAAATGCAATGCGAGCTCATAGAGTCATATGTCATAGACACAAAACAGCTACCAATTTAGTAACAAATCGCAACCATTTAGGGTCCCGCCGCGCCACCGTTGCTTGGAGACACACATGAAGCGGCGCTAGCAGTCCATTAGTATATAGGGTGCCCGTTTTTCGAGCGGCACCATGGGGATTTCAGTTATCTTAAGAGATACAGCAAACACGTTTTAACCGGGCCCGGCGCCGCGCATACGGGTAGGGGGAAACGGCAGGTACATAGGCGTGCGAAAATTATTTAAATTTAAGAAATAATTACTTTTTTTAAATTAATTTATTATGATATTATATACAAACAATACAGACAATATAGAAGCTACTAGTCACTATCAAATCCCAAAAAATCACTCTCATCGTCACTGTCATCGTTGTTAATATTAATAATCAGAGTTTCTGTGTGCATATCTGTAACAACTTCATTCTCCAAATATTGATTCTCCAGTTTAACAACATGCTGGCACCTTTTCACCCATTCTTCCTTAACGATGGAATTGAATTCCTTTACCGCTAGTGCTTTTACGTCCTCCAATTTAAAGCTGATATTTCTTTTAGCGACGTTATTTTTGACAGTAGCCCATATTAATTCGATTGGATTTAGATCCGGATGGTAAGGAGGTAACCTCAATACACTGTGACCTTTTTCGTGTAATAATGTATCGAATTTGAAAACTCTATGTCTTGATTTATTATTTTTTATTATCTCATATAATTGAGGTTTCAACATATAGGGGTCAAAAGAAATATTTTTCTCCACTAACCAATTAACCATGTCTGCTTTTTTGGTGTTTGAGTTTGGTGCAGGATTAGATTGTACATTGTGATAAGGGGCATTATCTGTTACAATGACCGCATTAGGGGGTAAATTGGGGATTAACATTTCTCGTAACCATTTGCCGTAATTTTCCGAATTCATTTCGTTATGGTAATCGCCACTTTTACTACCCGACTTAAATATTAACAAACAATTGGGAACAAAACCCATTTCGCCCCCCGCGTGTACTATAATTAGCCTTGGGCCCTTTGAAATGTTTTTAAATAAGCCTTTCGTGCTTTCGTCGCTCCAATTCTTGGAAGACGTGTGACCACTATGTAAATAAGTTTCGTCTAGATACACAATTGGCCTCTGCTGATCTCTGTAATATTTAATTTTCTGCAAATAAGATATTCTCAATGCCCTAATATCCATTCTTTCAATTAACAATTTCCTGTTATTTTGAGTGTTTCGCCATTTAAAGCCCATCCTCTTTAAAATTACACCTAGAGATGTATTACAGCCATCCCAATCTATATCCATTTTCAATTTTTCGCGTAAATTATTTATCGTTAGCCGCATACCTTCAGTCCGATGAAACGAATAAATTGTGTTTCTGACGTCCACCATTTTATATTCCGGCAAACTTGTAACTGAACTCGTACGTACGCGTTTTTTTGGACTTCTAAACTTACGCTCTCCTTCTTGTACGTCTGCAGAACCTTCTTGAATAATTCTACTAATTGTTGTTCTTATGGATACACCTGTAGCTTCTGATGTACGGGTTTTAATGTCCGTTGCAGAGTCACCCACACTTTTCAAATTTAATATGTAATTGTAAACATTGAACACAATTTCACGCGCTTGGCTATGCAGAGCTTTGCCACCACCGATTGTCGACATTTTGCAAAAAAAAATCACTACGCTCGTTTCAATTTTACAGTGTTCGCGGTGCGCCACTGCAACTTGTTTTGAGGCGAAGGCGCGACCATTTTGCACGAGATTACGCTTACTGCGCACCCTCCCCCGGGCCAGGTTAAAACGTGTTTGCAGTACAAGGTTGGTTAAATTAGGGCAAAGTTGTGTATTTTAACGTTGATTAGACATTATTACTAAGTTTTCTATATCCGAATTGATGCGAGTACTAGAAGGATTGTCGTTTGCATCAAATGAATAATACAACTGCGTATCGTCTGCATATAGGAGGGTCTTACAATACTTTATGATTTTCGTCAAACAACATTTAAATTGTAAATATAATTGGGCCTAATATAGACCCTTGGGGCACACCACCACGAGATATTCCAATTTCAGATGACATTCCCACATCTATTTCGATATACTGCATCCTCTTTGATAAGTAACTCTTAAAAAATAAATTATTGCGGTAGGTGAAAATCCCACATAATGCAGTATGGCAAAAAGGATCTCGTGACTGATGGAATCGAATGCCTTAGAATAATCAAGTAAAATAAGTGCAGTGGTTTTTTCAATATTTGTTATTGGTAATGGTTATGCGACTGCAATTTCCGAAATCCTGATTAATAAAAGGGGAGAACATCGTGATCTTTAATTACGTTTTCAGCGACTTTTGATAGCACAGGTAATATACTTCTTGGCATTAAGACTTTAAAATCAATCAAGGTTTTGATTTTTTGAAGCGGTATAGTTCGTGAGATTTTCTATGTATTCAATTAATTCTTTCTTGACTGCATCTGGATTGTTTGATATATCAGGTACTTGGATTTTTGCCTTATTTCTATGAATATCTAACTAATGGCTTTCCAAAAATCTTTACTACTGTTGTCCCTACTATTAAATTCTAGATATTGTTTCTTTTTATTGCGAATTGCTATATTTGTTTGGTTTCTAATAGATTTATAAAACTCCCAGTGTCTTACATGAGTACAAACAACTTAGATAGGTTATGCGAATAAAAGGAAATAATAACAATGAAGTTAACTAGAAGTCACTTAAAGTACCAACAGAACAAACGTTGTAGAAATCACTTACTGCCAACTTAATTTATAAGTGACGTTAACTACATTTATTTATTTTCAGGGTACACCTTTTTTAATATACATAAAAATAAACACAGTGTGAAGAAGCAAATAATCAAATAATAATAATCAATGTTAAGCAATGCATTAAAAAATAAACTGCCTATACTACTCCATATACTACTAGACTCTATTTTTCTTAAAGCCTTCATTTATAAAAACCTCATGCTATTATTGTTTATCAATTTATATAAGTGTCAAATTATCAATTTAAGAGAATTTAATATTTGAAAATGTCCAATAGTGAAATGGAGTGTATTAAATATTAAAGAGAAAATCGACATTTCCAAATATACACAATTATATGCACTATTAAAAAAGCTAAATGTGGGGTACAAATCAAAAAAAGTGAGCGTATTCACTAAAGAAGATATTGACAAGTTCCTACGTTGTGGAACCTTAGAATGAATCCCCAAGGTATGAAATAAACATTTAATATAGGACATAATAATATAAGTTTAAAATAGTAAAAAATAAATAGACAGTTAATATAGAACAAATATTAATTTAAAACAATTAAAAAATAAACAGTTAACACAGGACATAATAATATAAGTTTGCAAATTTTCAGGCTGCTCTAATAATTGCAGTATCCAGTGCATGTCGAAGTGATAAATTATTTAAAATGAATATCACTGATGTAGATTTTCTACAAAACAAAGTTAGCATACAGATTCCCGATACCAAAACGTACCATTTAAGAGGATTTTTAATAACCAACATTTAATGGGTTAAAATTTTAAAGCAATATGTGGAACTTGGGAAAATATTGACAGTGAACGAATCGTTCACTATCAATATTCAGTATTCCTAGAAGTTAGATATGGCAAAGCAACAAAGCAGCCGTATGGTCACAACACAATGGCACAATTTCCCAAGAAAATAGCATAATTTTAAAATCTAAAAAAATATTGATAATTTTATCGGACATTGTTTTCGCCGAACAGCAGCCACATTACTAGCAAATAGTGGAGGTGACATTCTTCAGCTAAAGAGGTTGGGTGGATGGAAGTCCAGTGCGATAGCCGAGAACTATATTGATAATTCTCTAGATTGTCAAGAAAAAGTGGACAACATTTTGTCCAGCAATAATAATCATAATACATCTACCATGAATTATTCTGGAACCTTCACTCAAACATTAAATTTTTCAAGTGAACCTAGTAAACAAGGAATTACACTCGTCATAAACAGCTCTGATAATTCAAATAACACTATTAATTTTAATGGTGTTAATTCTTCAAATAACTAATATTTTATGTTATTAAATGTTACTATTAAATGTTTCTTCTCTTAATTTAGTGTTGATTAATTTAACTCCATAAATAGCAACTCATGAACCGAGGCACAGGAAGCAAACACATAAGTGCTTTCATACAAGGTAGACACTACTTTTCCATGGCTATTAAATAGTACATCGAAATGGCATAAAAATGCCTCTTCTTAAATTGAATTCACTTCTTCTGTCTCGTTCTGTCCTTTCGTCGCTTTTACTTTCCTGTCTATTCCTGACATTTATAGTCCTCTCCTTTTTTTGACCTGTTCTGGCCATTCCTGTCCTGTCCCTATCCTTTCCTGGGATTTCGTATCGCTTTTCTCGTTTCCTGTATTATCCTGCACTTTTTCTGTTCTTTCCTGTTTTTTCCTGACATTTACTGTACTATATGTATATTATTAAATCTGTTTCTTCTCTTATCCTACCATTGGTTATGCATACATTTTTGCAGCGATTATGTCCTAAATCATTACCTCCATTTCCAATAATTCCAACGGGAATATCACCTTTTCTAAAAATTTTAACAGCAAACAATCTAAGAGATACGGTGAAAGAGATCAGAAAATTATTAGAAATCGTAGTAACAACAACAAAGTGATTACAAAATTTGCAAACACAAAAGAACTTACGATAGACTTAATTTATAAAAAAAATTTTTTTTTTTTGCAAAAATTGCAGAACGCCTTAAAATGTTTACCAGGAGCCGTCACTGACTCTGAGCCTACTCATATAATTAATCATGACATTAATTAAAAAAGAGGCCAGCCCGTAAATGCGATGTTTCCAAATGTACATTTCTTTTCAATGGCTCCTGATGGTATATGAGACATGATACAATATTTGCATCGACATTTTGTGCTCAGTTTTTTTTTCTGTAGAATGTTCCACGTTATTTCTAATAAATATATTATTTCAAACAATGACTTTTTATTCGTATATTACATTCGAAAATCTGCCTTCTCCCGCTCCCTGCAAAACACGCTTACCCGCCTTGCCCCTAAATTCGCTTTTGAACGCCATTACTACTGCGTGGTAGGGCGACTAGCCATAAACAGTGTAAATGTTTTGGGCAGAAAGTCTATCTATATCAGTAATCCAGGCATGCATGTCCGGTTTGGAGAGGAAACGAGGCCAGTGTCGGTCCACTCACATGGGCTTGTTTATATCATAGAATTAGTACTGGAAAACCGTGTTAGATGGCACTAGTAGATACTTATTTTAGATGACTACTTTCACGATTCTCGTAATTTGCTGCAATTCTTTGTTGTTATGAGAGATTACACTCGCATTTTGTGGGTTATCTTCACAGCAATTAGTTTGTTTTGCGATTATCAGCATGATATTCGTTAATATCATTACGTACAAGTGAAAAAGTTACGTACGATCTGCTCACGCGTGCGTAATTGCTTTAAAATTCGCAAGTACTACACTTTACCTACGACCACACATTTATTCGCTTAAAGTAAAGACAAATTGAAATACAATCTTATCAAAGTGACGGATACATTTTCAAGGCTCTACTTGATTACTGTCGCCTATCAGCAAGAGGCAGCAAGTGTAAACTCAATCACGTGAATGGTAAAATAGCACATAGTCGCACTCTTTTACTCACACAGTACCATACGCGCAAACATACAAAATGCAGCTACAAAATGTCGTCGTAATTGTGTGCATCTAATGAAGTGTTCACGACTGTAACACGAAGCCGGCATTGTTTATACTTATTGACATTGGCTGATAAGTATGCGGTAATATCATTACCGCAGTACATTACATTAGTAAAAACATTTACCTACTCCCACTTTATAATTGATGAATTACCGAACTGTTCTCACCAATCGTAAGCGGCCCATTACGAATATATAGAGCATATATAAATGTTAAATGTTGCACATAAACGTGTAACATGTACTATTACCGCTTATGTACCTAGCTATGTTATATACTTATTAGCCAATTACAATTAACGTCCGCAGAGTCCCTCTGCATTCGTCTGTTCGTCTTTAAATATCAGAACTGACCGTGACATTTAAACGTCAGATTACAACTTATTGGTTAAAACAATAAAATTTCATCACTCAAATATGTTTTCATATTTTGTATAAAATGATTACAATGTTCCACAGTGATGTTATTTGAAGCTTCGTGAACTGCGGCGTACAATTGATATTCATTTTGAGACCCAGCTCGTCTAATTGGGTTTTTCCAAACAGAAAACATTTCTTCGACAGGATTTAGAAATGGGCTGTAAGCGGGTAAAAATTCCAAGTTGTTTGTAGCAGTGGTTTAAAATCAAGTTTACCAATTCTGCATTACGGTAAAAAGCAACATTGTCCAACACAAATTGAGCTCTCTCAATTCCATCAAGAGCAAGGCGGTTAATTAAATTAACAATAAATTTGTTGAAATGATGTGAATTGTGGGGCCCGTTTTGGATTTCAAATAAGTACAGCGAGTTAATAGTCATAGCTGCAACAATTGAATAGTTTCGGCCTCTAACTTGAGCTTTGCGGATATATGCCGGAGTGTTTTTAGTGGATCTACCACGAGAAACACGAGAGTAAACTTGAATTCCAAATTTGTCTAAGAAAAAAATTCATTCTTCTCTCTATGTCCCATGATTCGGTTATACTGGACGGCATATTGAAACCTACTGTGGATAACTTCCGGACTGTTCCTTCGTTCGGGGATGTCAGTTTTAAAGAAAAATAAAACTCTTTGAGAGCTCTATTAATAGTGCTGATCGAAACATATAATTCAAATAAAACGAATAACTTTGTTAGTATCACTTTATTAACTTGGAGTAGTTACTATAGTTTCGACAATTTCAGCTTGTCATTTTCAAACTAAATTGTCGAAACTATAGTAACTACTCCAAGTTAATAAAGTGATACTAACAAAGTTATTCGTTTTATTTGAATTATTCAAAATGTATCACGAAGTGAAAGCCTCCACAATTACTTATTTCGAAACATGTAAATCCAGATATTCCTCCAAAGCTTTGGCTTTCAAATTTGCAAGAGTCAAAGTGCAATCTGCGTCTATCCAATCACACAACAGTTGTTTCTGTGCTTCAGACAATACTTGTTTCTTATGACCGGTAAGTTTTTTTGCTGTTTCTTCAGAATTGTTGTAGGTAGAGTAAATTTTTCTTACCGTATAATCTTTTACACCGAACTGCACGCTGACTTGTATACTGCTTAAGCCAGTATTCATTTGCCTTATTATCAGGCCTCGTACTTCATTACTGATTTTCGACTTCCTTCGTCGTAAATTATTTTCTTCCATTATAACTGACAGGGAAATATATTTGACATATAAGGAAATTGTTTCGATGTAAAGCGAAACTGCTTGATAAATGGTGAAATATATTTGAAAAATGTAAAAGTGCCAAATAGAGAAATCGATTTGACGAATAGTGAAAAGCAATAGAAAAACTCTGTATTATTCCCGTGGTCATCGCGATAAAGTAAGTAAATTATTAGTTGTGCGTTTGTGATGTGTGTGTGTATTTGTGCTATGTTTTATTGTGGTACTTGCAGAGTACCTTTGAGTTACATTTTATTGTGATTATGTAAGTTTCTGAAATTATTAGAATGGATAGATATCGTAGATGTATGGTTAAAAATTGTGTTATCGAAATTAAGTTAAGGGTTAAGGGTTAAGGGTTAAGCATGAGGTAATAACGACTTGAAAAATTTAAGTCCTAATGGGATTTATCAGTTCAAAACTTCAAAACCATCACTTATACATTCGATGTACAAGGTTAAATGAAAATTAGCTGAGGTGTCTCTTCTTTCGCGTTAGCTTCAAATGCAGGCAGTAAAATATACCGCGAAAGACATCATCAAGTGTATGCTTGGTCAAATGTCACCAGAGAAAATTGACCAAGTTCTCATAACAAGCAAAACAGTGTCACTGAAAATTATTGATTTGCCAAATGATGTGGAAAGTGAACTTTTGAAAATGAAATAATTAAATTATTTAGACTTGACGAGTCGACCGATATAGCAAATGCTGCAGCATTTCTTGTCCATTAAAGAATATGTATTATGTGCCACATCTCTAAAAACCTTTACAACAGGAGACCAATGACAGACATGATTATGGGACATTTTGAAAAATAAATGTAATAAACCGGTCTTGTTGATTAGGTGCAAGTAAAGATTAATAGGAATATTGCTGTTTTCTTAGACAAGCAATGTGAGTTCTTGGTCAGTGTTTTAATCGACGCTGTAGAAATTCTAAGTTTTCTAAAACACTGTGCTACAAACTCGTGTCTATTCCAATCGCCTTGTAGAAGCTTTGGAAGTCTTCATGTTTCTATACTATTTCGCACTCGAAGGATTTGTTGTCTTGTATATTCGATGTTCTTTGGCTGAGAAACATGCATTTCTAGCTGACTTTTTTCAAAACTAAATGATTTGAATCTATTTTTACAAGGCCATTATTTTCAGTGTGCATGATAGAAACGAAACCTGAAGAAATTATACTCTTGGATTCAATGTCTTCAAATGAATGAGTATGAATGTTTTGGTTCTCTCATCAGAATTTTATCAGAAAATGAAAACAAAGGAATTTCACTCAATATTTGACTTAGCTTCAAATGAAATTAAATAACTATTTTCCTTACAGACCTAATATTATATTTGGAACAATAATATTCTATACATAGGTAGTCATATCTGTAATTGGAAACATTAAAGCTGATTTATTACAGTTCATTGTTCGGTGCTTTTAAAGATCTCTTTTTAATTGGCGTTTTAGCGTAATAAATTAATATTCTATTTTAACAGAAGGAGGCATTAAAGTTTGATAAACCTTTTGTACAACACATCTGTGAAAGAAAAGATTTTGTTCACAAAAATGTTATAATGAGCGCATTATTTAATTCTATGGGCAGCATTAATGGGGTACATTAAACACTCAATTTCTTAAATACGCATTTGCGTGTTTAATATGCTTATTAAACAAGCACACGCATTTGCGTGTTTAATATGGTTATTAAACACGCTAATTCGCGCTTTAATTCACAGAACGCGATTTATGATAATATTTTGTTTACCCTGTTTAATACTGATTTTATTTTTTTTTCAATTGTAATTGTAATTACAACTTCAATTTCGATTTTGATTTTGATTGTGTTTTTTTTTTTATTTTGATTTTGATTTTAATTTTTGTGAACAAAGTATTGTGTACAACTCGCATATAATGGCTATTAATCACTCGAACGATTTGCTCCACTCGCCTATGGCGTTCCGCAAACATCGTTCTCGTGATTAATAGCCATTATTATAGGTATGCTCGTTGTACAATATACTATTTCACGTGCACTTGCCCGAAAAATATACCGGGTGACCCAGGGATCTGTAAAAGTCCCATAACTTAATTGCTATTTGAGATATCCACTTCTAGTTTTCCTGAACTGGTGCCGACACTTATTCTACATATTTTAAAAATATGTATGTTTTTGTACAGGGTGTCCCAATATACATAACAGACCAAAGTTATGTTTTTTTAAATGGAACACCCTATATTTTATACTTTATTTTCAACCCTCTTGAGAAGCTGATAAAAATAGTATAAGATAGTATGGGTTTATTATGGACGGTTGGTTAATTATAGGCAAATATCTGGCAAAAACAAGGAGACATTCAAAAAAGTTGCAGAAGCGCTCCTAGCAACGCCAGCGCCGTTTTTTATACACCAAAGAATTTTCCACATCATGAAGAATAATACAAATTGGCTTTAGTTCTTTTTTGTTCATACTGCTATACAGGGTGTCAACATACGCAAAATAATGGATAACTATTTTTTTTCAAATGGAACACCCTATATATCTTGCCACCAATGCATGGAATTTTTAATAAGCTTTCCAATGATGTACAATTTGTATAATGAAATATTAAGGATTCTTGAGATTTATCCATAAAAACATTTTTCTTTTGTCACCTCCTGCTCATTTTTGGATTTTCAGCCAAAACTATGCATTTTCTGAAAAAATAATAAAAGACCAAAGTTGTAGAGCGGAAAATTTTCGATCGAAATAGATCTTTCGACTTTTCCAATAATGCGTGAATTGCCCGCCAGAGTGCGCAAAATCGTGACCGGATATGCATTTTAGCGTTTTTCTCAAATTTTTTGTTAATTAATTGCACTTACCTTATTTTCCACGCCCTCTAGCAGAAAAACGGGTAATTATAGATTTATTTAAATGACCTACATCGATTGAAAATATTCCGCTCTAGAACTCTTAAAAGGAGCAATTTTTGCCCAAAATGCATAGTTTTCACTAAAAATGGAAAAAACCATTGAAAACGCAAAAATTGATATATACATTTTCAGTTTGCATTTTTAGGGAAAACTATGCATTTTTGGCAAAATTTGCTTCTATTAAGAGTTGTAGAACGGAACATTTTCAATCGACATTTCCCTATAATTTCCCGTTTTTCCGCCAGAGGGTGCGGAAAATAAAGTATAGTGCAATTTATTAATAAAAAAATTGAAAAGAAAACGCTAAAATGCATATACGGTCACGATACATTATCTTAAAAGTTGAAAGATCTATATCGATCGAAAATTTTCCGCTCTACAACTTTGGTCTCTTATAATTTTTCCTGAAAATAGATAATTTTGGCTGAAAATCCAAAAATCAGCAGAAGGTCACAAAACAAATATGTTTTTATTGATAAATGTCAAGAATTCTTAATATTTTGTTATACAAACTGTATATCATTGGAAAGCTTATTAAAAATGCTATAGATTGGTGGCAACTTATATAGGGTGTTCCATTTGAAAAAAAATAGTTATCCATTGTTTTGCGTATGTTGACACCCTGTATAGCATTATGAATAAAAGAGAACCAAAGCCGATGTGTATTATTCTTTATGATGTGGAAAATTTTCTAGTGTATAAATAATGATGCTATCTTTGCTAGGCACGCTTCTGCAATGTTTTCAATGTGTCCATGTTTTTGCCACAAATTTGCCCATAACTAACCAACCGTCCATAATAGACCCACACTATCTTATACTATTTTTATCAGATTCTCAAGAGGGTTGAAAATAAAGTATAAAATATAGGGTGTTCCATTTAAAAAAACATAACTTTGTTCTGTTATGTATATTGGGACACCCTGTACAAAAACGTACATATTTTTAAAATATGTAGAATAAGTGTGGGTACCAGTTCAAGAAAATTAGAAGTCGATATCTCAAATAGCAAATAAGTTATGAGGCTTTTACAGATCGCTGGGTCACCCGGTATACAAAACACGTTAAATGCTGATTCTCATCTAAGATACAAACTTTCCGACTATTGCGGATTTTTCAACAATAAATTCATAAGTTGTCGCGAAATCAATCGAAAAAAAATGGCGATGTGGCCATCATGTTACTTTTTCCGATTTGATGGTATCATAGCCATTTATATTTACGTTTTCATGGTTTATTTTCAATTGAAATCATATTTTAAATGTACATCGAGCGTTGCGCAAACTCGGATGAAACTGACGTTTAAAACGTCAAAATTATGAAAGATGGAAAAATGATACTTCGAATTCAAAAACTGGGTTTACTCAAAAACTAACGAGATTTCGAAAAAAACTTATTCTTTAGAAGTTGTTCATTTTGGCATTCTCTACAATTATTATTCACATAAATTTGCAGTAACTATTATCGTTTCATAATTATAAACCAAAAATTTAAAAAATAATAATTTTTTTTCTCGAATATCTATGATTTTATAAAAAATATTTTTAAGCAAAAGATGTTAATTTCTTTGTTGTCTTCAAAGTTTGTTTAAATATTCTGGTGATATTTTTCATATTTAAGAAAATATTGGCAAAAAACAAAAAACAGTTAAGGTAAACACCCACTTCCGGTGTACGAAATTTTACCAAAAGCTTTTCAGTTTTTCGGATTATCAAATAAGACGTATATTCAAAGTTTCATATCAATTGCTCTTTTAGTTTTTGAGATACAGCGCGCGCACACACACACACACACAGACACATTTTTTTTTCTTCCAGAAATTATTGAAATGGCATCTAGGGACCCCAAGACGGATATTTCCGTAAAAAAAATTGAGAAAAAATCACGATCACAATACTTTCTCGTACTTCGTAACGGAGAAAGTAAAAAAAATCCTTTCTTTTTATAATCCGATTCTCAACCGCCACATTGCGAAATTTCTTGTTATATTTTTGAATTCATTAACTTTTTCGTGAATTTTTATGAATTGCATCTCCATTAATCTGGGTCAAGTGGATGTAAACGTTTTCTTCCCGGTATTGCATTCAAAATTACGTGTTGTTTATTTTATGTCGCAAATTTTATTACGTGAATACTTTTTCTATTCGATTTTAGATTTTGCAAGTTAAATAGTTTTTCTGTCTGAGTGCGTGCACTCTTTATTTTTGTTCCCTCCATAATCTCCTCAGTTGTTTACGATCCCTTCACGTTCACGATCATCCTCACGTAAGTGTATGTTATTCTTTACCATCCTATTTAAATGCTACACTGATGAGAGATAAATCTCGAAACGCGTCTGCAGATGGCTATTTACTTAATTAATAATTTTTACAAATGTTAGGGTTCAGTTTTATAGTTTAAAGTTTTCAAATTAAATTTAGTTTAATTTTCAAGTTAGTCCTGTGGGTAGAAATAAACGATCTTAAACCAATATTATTTATCTAGTAGTACTACTAATAACATGCAAATTTCTTTTGTATCATTCAAAATCCGGCGTGTCACTAGCCAGGGAAGTATTTGATTCAATAAGTTATTTGTTTATAGTCTTAGTAAGACTTAATTTTGTTTGTAGAGTTACGAACAGGTTGAATATACATATATTCAGGGTATATTTCGTTTTATTGAATCTATTTAATGCTTTCTGCAACAAGTAAAATTGTTTCTAATTTATTTATTTTATTTCCGTTTTACTGAATATATTACATACTTTAGGCGCGCACTGCATATAACAACATACATTATTTCTTGAAAATACTTAAACTTACTTGATTAATTCTTGCAAATGGGTCTCATCTAAGTTGCTTTTAATGTTTCCGACTTGAGCTAGGGCAATTTTAATATCAGGCCACCCATCACATTTTATGAAGGCTTGCAACTTTTCTGAAACACAGAAAATGTTCAGTCTTGCCCTGAATCTGTTCAAGTCGGCCCTGTAGTGAGAAACCTCCATTTTTTCAGCTTTTTGGCGGAAGCATTTTAACTGGAAAGCTGGTGTTGCATCGCAATCGCATGTGATTGTCTGAAAAGAAACAGAAACATATTTATATTAGTTTTCTTCCCAAAAAGTAAGTGATGTTTTAAAAAGAAATAGGTTAATGCCAATGAGATTTACTAATCTATTCTTTTAAATTATACACACAAATATAATTCGTTATAAATGTTTAAAAGGTTGGCGAGGGTGAATTCACAAGAGTGGCAATGGCCAACTTGCTCACAAGTTTAATACTCTACTTTATCGCATCATATTAAACAATTACCTAAAAAGTTTTCTGTTTATATTAAATTATAACGAATAATGTTTCTCATATTTGGAAATTGTGGCACAATTATGATATTTATGAATTCGTGTTTTGACAAACAAATAATAACCATAGTAATAGCTAAACTGCCGAGAAAGGAAAATGATGTGCATTAAATATACAAAAGACAAAGTTAAGTACATATTTATGAAAGTTGTTAAAAACTGGGATAATTAGATATTATTTATAAAAATATGAGCAGTACTTATTAGAGATGGACAAAATGACTTATTTCTGTGATCTGCTTCACTAGATCTGACCCACAAGTAACACCAGATAATATATACGCCGATTTTGATAGGCCTTGAGTATGTTGTAGCTTAGGTCGAAATAAGAGACACGTATTTTTATACTTGTCCTGACAGCCGTTAAGAGAGTGAAACAGAGTGAAAAAACGGTTTTTATCTCCCTGAGCGAATACCGTCAAAACAATAATACAGTTGATTTGTTTGTTAAATATGCTTAGTTTCGCTATAAAACAGATTTTTAAATTTTCAAAAAATGAGGAAGAAGGAAGGAATTAAAAAAAATGAAATTTACGAAAAATCTAGATTCCAGCCAGCATTCGCGCAATTGCAAACCTTGGCGCTTCGCGCATCGGTTTACAATCTCCCTCGGCTGTAATGCAGTTTTCCCGACTCGGTATGTAATATACAATTATTGGCATAATTTTATTATAATTATGATTGATTATATGGCTAATAGGGGATCAGGAATTTAAAAATAAGTTGACGCAATGTTTTAGTTTTATGTCCCGGATTAAAACTGATCACCCCGTATGTACTAGTTTTATTATAAATTAATCCCACCATCACAAATTATTCCAAAAAATTTGCAACTACGTTTATTTTAAGATTTAAAAATTACATTGATAATTTAGAAGAGACATAATGTTACAAACATTATATGTACAGTTCTGTGCATACAATATCCTATAGTTCAAATTCATATTATTAGCGACGTAAAACATGAAATGGAATCAGCAAACCATCAGGGTTCAAAACTACAAATTCCTTTCAACACATAAAAAATTAAATGTCGCGAAACTATAGACTAAACCTACTATTCTTACTAAGTTATCAAATGGTACCGAATTGAAATATAACGTTAAATAATGATAATTACAACTCATGCCAAACAAATATTGTAATTATTTACCAACCAATAATCACTATGACTAAACACCAATATGATATTCTATCCAATTTGATAGAAACCTTGTTTCAATTATTCAGGTGTGTGCCGAATACCATGCCATTACCTAATTAAATTAGACATATTTTCACGTTAATTTAACAGCACCCACATTACATGAAGTAATGATATTAATTAGGAAATAGTCATTAATATACGGTTCGCTAAGCTATGTGCGTGGAATTCACTAAACCGGAAACATTTTTATAGTATGCAGCTTACATAATGATTGTAACAATTCATGCCCAAACATTCAAATAAGTTTCTTGTTTGTCGCGAAAGGTCACAGAACTTGCATATTAAGTGTGACATCACAATTTTATTTTTAACTATTTGAATATCACAGAGATTTCTCAATACCTAAATACTTATCTCTGCACATTAGTGAAGTAATGATAACAATTTAAGATTGTTGAGAATATTTATAGTTTAAAAAAATTGACATTATCCATACATTTGTAAGATATATAAGTGTACATAACTTTTAAAAGATTTAATAACACTAAATTTAATAATCTCAATTAGAATGTGAATATTTTAGAGACTTGAACGATTTTTTAATTAAAAAAGCAATTACTTATATTTAAAACAAATTGTGTAAGCAATCGTTACATTAATGGAAAAATCTATGTGACAAAGCTCACTTCAAATTGTCAAAGAAAATTAATCCCAAAAATTATTAAATTATTAACTGATTGGGATTGGCGGCACACAGTGGGACGGATGACAATTCTAGCGCGATAAAAGTAAAAAAAATGGATACTCGCAACAGATGAAACAAATGCATAAAAATCGTTCATACAAACAATTGCGATTATTTTTGTACAATAAGTATATGATAACGATTGTCCTTTAAGTACTTTTTTAGTTGTTTTTATTTGTCATTATAATTGTTTGATTTCATTATTAACTTAAAGGACTATCGTTATCATGTACTTATTGCACAAAAAAATCGCAATTATTTATATGCACATTTACTGTTTTCTGCATTTGAATATGTTAGTAGAAAGAAGTTTCCAATATTTATTTCGTCCTTTGCGGGTATCAATTTTTTACTTTTGACGCGCTAGAATGGTCATCCGTCCCACTGTGCGGCACTTACTTCGTGATACATTTTAATTAAATAAAACACACTTTTACTTAATTAATATAACACTGTTTATTTATTAGTGACTGCAGTTTTCATCAAACAATGATCATTATCAAACTATAAGTAACGTAAATACAAAGAAAAAAATCTTATTATACCGCGTTGTACAAAGGCGAGAACATAAGGTTGGTTTGTTCATTAATTATGGGCTGTCCGGATTATCCTTGTGTTTGTGAGTTTCGAGGGATTCAACGCGGCATAAATACGATTTTTGCTCTGTATTTATGTTACTTATAGTTTGATAGTCATTATTGTTTGATCGAAACTACAATCATTAATAAATAAACAGAGTGATAATAACTTAGTAAAAGTGTGTTTTCTTTATTAAATTACATGCAATTCAACAATAAATACCCAACAGTTCAGCTATGTTCTATTCCGGCAAAAATTTGCGCTTGTAGCTCTTTCGTTTGTGCATTTGCTCAGCGCAATCTCGTTTTATACCCCAGCAGTAGTCCGCCATTAAATTATTATCCCATTGCCCTTGATGGAACTCTTCCATGATCATCAGGTCCTGGTAGAAGCGTTCACCTTGTTCGTCACTTACAGCCCCAGAGTTCAAGGCAACTGTTCAAGAAATGGACCTTGATACTCCTGTTGCACCCCAGTTAATGGAAAGGCAACAACTTCCAGTAAACAGAAGCTAGTAGTTTACACACAAGTCACACGTTTAATGATTGTTTTTCTTTCGGCGCGTTCGAGAAGAAATGTGTGTTTTCGGGGTGAAGATGATAACTAATTTCTGGATATTTACGCGGCAACTAATGATGCGCCCGAACACGCTAGCTCGACACATATTCAAAATATCAAAAAAAAACACCAGATTATTCGTGAGGTTTCTTGCTACAAAAGTATGCTGAACTAAATTTAAATAAAACATAAAAATGAGGAGAACATTTTAGATGTCGAAATTGGCCGAAGGCGTGCGATTGGACAGCTTTTCCTCGGCATCTGTACAAAATATTAAAAAAAAACGGAAACGAGAGGTTATTAGTGAGGTTTATTGCTACAAAAGTATGGTGAACTGAATTTTAAGAGAACAGAAAAATGAGGAAAAATTTTAGATGTCCAAACTGGCCAAACTCGCGTGATATTCCTCGGCACCTGAGCAAAATATTTAAAAAAAAAAACGAAAAACGGGAGGTTATGTGTGATATATTTGGATCAAAATGTAGGCCAACCCCATCGCTCTGACGTTATTCATTGGCGAACAGTTAAATAAATTCAACACCCAACTACAGAAATGATGACAAATTAAAACAAATTAAAATGTCAAATTGCTTGATAACCGTAGCTTGCAGAAGAAAACTGATTTCAGATTTGAAAACAGCATTGCCAAAACACCCAGAATCAGTAGGAAAAGCTGACGCAACAGGAAATATATTTTTTTTTTATATGCAAAGAGAATACTCTTTGCAGACGACTATCTGTTAAAAAAAAATGCAAAAATGCACGAAAGTCACACTTTGAACATGTTTGCACTTGATGACTTGTTTAGAAGCAACAAACTGTGCCTAAACGAGCAAAATAGTCTAATAGCTTACATGCTATCGAAGGAAACTGTGAAATTTTTAGTTTTGACATTCGATCAATTTCTTAATTGGGGCGATCATTGTGAAATGTTATTCAAGAAACTGTGCTCAATTATATTTTCGCTCAGGAACCTATCTACCTTGGTGTCAAAGAGTGTTCTTAGAACAGCATACTTTGCATTATGCGTATCTCATATATTCTATGGATTATTGATCTGGACGCATAGCTCTAGTCGCCATAGTATTTTAGCACTACAGAAAGTCTTAGAGTAATGTTGGGCCTGAGTTATAGGGAAGACTGTAGACATCAATCATAAAATATTATATTTACAGTTCCAAGTTTATGTATTTATGCCCTCTTAAAGCATTTAAAAATCAAGATCAGCATCAGAAATTCGAAAATCACGCACTATCACAATGCCAGAAATAAACAAATTGTATGCCTTCCGAAACTTTATTTAACAAGGTCCTGCTTTGGCACAAATTATTATGGTTTATAGTTTTATAATTTAGTTATTTATTCATAAACGGGAGATCCCTTTTAACAAAAATTAATTGACAAAAATGAAGTATAATTTAACTAACAAAAATAATTACTTTAAAGTACATACAATAGCTGTTAACACTTAACACGTATAATAACATAAAATAACTATGTAACTATAAATAACATATTATAATATTATATATATTTAATTAACCTCCGCTTAAAATCATTACCATTGGAGTTATATAAATTGAACCACCATTCGTCCGAAAGTTCATTTGCTGTCCTCATCATTCTTGCAATTGGATTGAAGTGGCAGTGGTTGCTACTGAAGGTCTTCATTTGATCCCATTAAGCGTATGTCAATTACTCAAGAAACAATTCATGACCACCATGAAGGAACATCTTATTCAAAAAGCTTTTCACGGCAAATCACGATTTTCATTTGGCAAATCACAATGGACAGTATAATTTTGACGTTCTAAACGTCAGTATAATCCTATCTTGCAAAATGTCCTATGTATGTAGTATGTCTAAAACATGATTTAAATTGAAAATAAACCATGAGTAAAAATATAAATAACCAAAATCGAAGAAAGTAACATGATAGCCAAATCCCCATTTTTTTCAAGTTAACAGCATTGAAATGTCTAACATCAAATACGTCAAGTGATTATAAATCATATATAAATAACTTCTTATTTATCTATTACAGGAAAAACTACGGTTAATATTGTATGTATTTTGAAAAGGGCGACTTGTGCGCCGGTTCTGACATTACCCACGCGAATATTCGCACGGCCAACTTGTTGAACGTAACGAGCGATAATTTTTAATTAAGAGTGTGCCCTTGAAGGGTAAAATTATTTATTTTATCCTATAATGTTAACATGCCAATAACTCCTCAGCAACGAGTAACATTAAGGCACCTTTAACAACACTAGTGTTAAGAAATTCTTAACAACACTAGTGTTGTTACATGTATCTTATCACAACTCGTTGCTATAGAGATATTGGCAAACAAACATGATTTCGCTTTTTGACAGTTTTCATTAAACAGCTCTTTAAATAAAAAAAGTAATAGGATAAAATAAACCGTGTTACGGCGCACGTAACTTTACTTACTTTTACTTTACTCGAGAATTTAATAGCACGAGCGACGTAATGTAAAAACCTTCATAACGTTATTTGTATCGTAAATTACTATTTTCACATTGATAGTTACACTGGATGTATCTTGAGCATTTACATTGACAGCAAGTAAGTTATGAGTTTTGATGAAAATTACTGTTCGTCCTTAACTATTAGTTAGGTACTTTAGGGAATCGTTGACATAACCCCTAGTCAAAGAAAGGCGACGGTTTAAGAGTTTAATATAATCTTTGCAAAATTTTGATTTAAGGTTATTTTTTTCATTCAGTTTTAGAACATACTCAAATAAAAATTTAAAAAAATTACTGTGAAATTTGCTAAATTTTCAAAAACCAAATTGATTTTGCAAGAACAGCGTTTTATGAGTTGCCTGCAATTTCTGATAAATTAAAATTTGTCTTTTTATTTGTTCATTGTTATAAACTATGATTTTCATAAAACATAAATCTCCAAAAACTTTACCTTAACTTTACTTTAACTTTGAAAATGATCCTAACCGATCGAAACACGTGTCAGGCAACTGAAAATAAAATTATGGAACAAAACAAGAGTTTTACTTTACCCAACTCCAAAAAATATTTTTTCTTAAATATACGTGATTTTTGAGAAAGGCGTATTCCTAAATCAATAGCCAATTCAACATCACATTTACATGTTACTCCCACTATGATATTACAGATAGACGTACAGACAAAAGAACGTACTTACATAGAAAATTATTTTTTCTACTCCTTACCATATATTACGGGTGTGAAGTTAGCAATAGATTCCAGCAATAGATTTTATCTACGACCACTACTGTAAATGCCCATTATCGTACAATGCGCGTACTGCGTAAATACACCAAAACACCCACGTATGTTAGAGCCCGCTTGTAAATTAAAGGTACGTGTGTGTTTGCCATAACATACTAGTGAGTTTCGTTTACGAACTTTTGATTGGTTGAGAGTTGCGCGTTTGTTCGTTTTTATTAAATATAGTAGTCCGCGATTGTTAAACGTCACATCACGCACCCCGAAGCTGTCACTTCGCTATTCCGCACATTCTCATTCAAATGCAATGATATCCAGAAGTAAGTACCAAATAATGAGGTATGTAACCATTGTTAATGAAACTCTTTTCAATTCTTGCAAGATAAATAATGTCCAGTAACAGCAACAACGAAAATGATTAAATAAGCGGCCAACAAGTTTCTCCCTGCTACGCCTCGCGATACAAAAATGTTTAAGGAACATTTATGGACTGGAGAATCAAATATAAATTAAGGTGAGAGTGGTCGTAGATAAAGTATACTACATAACGCGAGTTGTAAAGCAATTACGCGCTCGTGAAATTGCGTTACTCGCCGCTACGCGGCTCGTACGCAATTTTTTCACTTGCGCGTAATTTGCTATTTACAACTCTTGTTACGTAATATACTATTAAATTACGTTTTTTCCAATAAAACGGGCTACATAACTGAATGTTTCTATGACGTTTATGAAACACAAGAATATTGTAAACCCAAAAAAAAACCGCTAATTGTCCTCTTTTGAAACCATCCCTACTTCCCCTCAAAAATAACTTCCGCTTTTATAACAAGAAGACAAATTCCAATATGAAAACAAAAAATACAGCTGTATTCTGTGGACAACCTAGAATCGTAATCATAAACATAAAACCGCAGGCACTCCCCCCATTTTTTCGGGGAAAAAAATAATTTGCTTAACGCTGCACGACATTCACATATTTTTCATACTTCCATAGAAAAAATAAAATCAGATAAACGTTCCTTACATACTGCTGAACAATAATCATACAAAAACCGTAGGCACACACCCATTTTTTCGAGAAAAAAAAATTGCGTAACGCTGCACGACATTCACATATTTTCTCAAAAAATAACAAGGAAGTCATACTCCCATAGAACAAATAAAATTTGATAAACGTTCCTTACATACTCCTGAACAATAATGATAAAAAACCTGTAGGCGCACCCCCATTTTTCGTGTAAAAAAATAATTTGCGTAACGGTGCACGACATTCCTAGTGTTTAAACAAATAAAATGCTTATTCATTGATAGTTAATAATTTTCAAACTAGTTATATTACCGAAATTGCAGGGTTTTCTGTAAATTAATATCGAATAATAATCCATATTTAATGACTGGATGTTCAAAGTTTGAGAACCTTGCGAAGGCTCAGGAAGAAGCATAGTACATTTTAGAATTAAGATATACTGCTTAGTATTTTAGGTAGAATATCGTCACGTGTATCCGCCAATTTATACACACCCGATATAATGCAAGTGATCTCATTTTTAATGCATACAAATTACGTGCAGAACAGTAATTTGGATCAAACTATATGACGAAGGTTTTTACTAAGATTATTTTATGAACATTTATGTTTATAAATGGAATAACGAATATAGTTGCCAAGTTTTCGAATTTATCCCGGACAAAAATCAAGACCATTTTAAGTTTAATAAACTATTCATAATTGTGTGATTCACCGTGTGCTCTACAATCCACTACGCAATATTTTATATTATTCTTTCTTCAAGTTAATTCAAGTGATCAAATATGTATACATCTTATCTCCGTTCTCATGTTAACAAGTTTAATTAAAACACGAGTTATGACACTAAAGTTAAAGTAAAGGGCCGTACAATCGTCGGGTAAATGACTTTTTAACAAATCCCACAGTTATCTCTGCCTTAACGCGCGCTGCCCTTTACAAATGCTTCAATAAATTTTCTCCTGAAACGTCAACTTTTGCCTTTAGAAACCAATCATGACGGCGCAACGTGCTGCAAATGTGGAAAAAATCATATCTTAAGAAATATGGAATATATGAAAAAACGTTTCAGACAAAAGTTGTATCACATCAAGAGGGACATATGATGCTAACATTTATTTGACCTTGGAATGACCTTAAAACACACTACAAGGTTAACTTAGAATTTTTGTGCGGGAACCGGTACTTTTTATCAAATATTCTTGTAGCTGATATTAACACGTTTAAAAAGCAGCCTATTTGTGCCATTTGCACAAGCGATTTCCGAAATATGAACCTTTCAATTTAACCTGAAACACCGTAGTTACCATTACAGTTCAATAGCAAGTAAGTGCACGAAGCAGCACGATAGTTTAGTAATAGTATCTGCTGTTAAAAATATAGCTTAGAACTCGAGGAAAAGCGATGCATGTTTCATAATTATAAGAAAATTAACAAAAATACCTAAAATTTAAACGGGTGTGAAGTTAGCAAAAGATCCAGCAATACATTAAAAAAATTCATATCTCAGAAAAAGTTCTGTGATTTGTTCTGTTAAAATCCACATGTAAATAAAATAAAAGTTCAATCGTTATTAAGTAAGAAGAATAATAAAACAATATACCAGGTTGTTTGAAAATTTTTAAGAAATGAATCTGGGGATATGTAAAAACACTTCATTAGTTTTTTTTTTATTTCAAAATATTAGGAAAAGGGCTCTTGTGGACGGTCTTATCAATAAAAAACTTCGCTATAAATATTTTGAAAAAAGTTTCAACCGCAATCATTTTCTTTTATTTTAACTTCTTACGCCGATGGAACGAGTTCTAAAAACATTGTTTAAAACTTAACTCTTGTTGCGTTTTCCAGTAATTTTAGTATCGGCGTATTTATGAAATTTGTATTTGCTACAAGACTCTCGAATCAGAATGCAATTTGTTTATATTAAAAAGTCCCTAGTATTTCGGCCAAGAAATCACTTACGGAGAAATATTTTTGAAGGAGTGCCCTTCACCTTTTTTTGACTTTTTATTATGAAAGTACCCGTATTATTGATAAGAATAAGAATTTTTATTTAGTTATGGCCGATTGCAAACTTTGTCAAAAATGGAGATTTATATCGCGAGGTGTGGATTTCTGCGAGTAATGGAGAATTTTTTTTTGTTGGAGGAGTGCCCGTAACGTTTTTTTGACACTTGATTATTAAAGTACTTGTATTAGTGATAAGAATAAGCATTTGATTTGTTTATGGCTGATTGCAAAACATAAAAAAAACAAAAATATTTTTGAAAAGGGTGAAAAGATATAAAGGGTTAAAATTAAGGGCTGATTTTGTTGTGTTATTCATTTAGACCTTTCCTGATGGTATGGTTATTTTTTTTTTCGATTCGCTTTTTATTTCTCAGACATATGCATTTTTAAATTCTATTGTTGGTTCTATTGCCAACTTCGCACCTATACGTTCCCTACATACCCCTATTTTTTCGAGAAAAAAAATAATTTGCATAACGCTGCACGACATTCACATATTTTCTCATAAAAAAAACAAGGAAGTCATACTCCCATGGAAAAAAATTAAATCAGATAAACGTTCCTTACATACTACTGAACAACAATCAACAGTAATCTAACGAGTCCCTATGATTTTGCCGGCAATTATTAGCGTCGGGATCACGATTGCTTGTTGCGATGAAAATCGGCACGACTGCGAAGCATTAAATATGGGTTATTATTCGATATTAATTTACAAAAAACCCTGCAATTTCGGTAATATAACTTTTTTTTTAAGTTTGAAAATTATGTCTGTTTTTACACAACGAATTTATTCAAACTTTCAAGTTTCAATTTTGTGTCAAATTATCGATTCGTATTATATTTTATTAGTATAGACTTTTCTCGACACTATTTACTCATAATCTGTTTTGCCTTGCATATACATCTGTAAATAAACCCCGCTCTATCATTATAACTCTTCTACTCTGACCCAACCCAACATAATTAATCATGAGATTATTGAAAAAAAAGTACAGCTCCTGAATGCTATGTTGCCAAATGTACATTTCTTTTAAATGGCTCCTGATGGTATGAGGAATGATACAACATTTTTGCATCGATATTTTCTATCCAGAATTTGAGGAAGATCGTCACGTGTAGATTATGGGCCAATTTATACACACATATGTATATTAAAATACAACTCTTGTGGATTTTACTGATGAAGCCTGAAGTTGAATAATTATTATGTAAAAATCTTGGGATCTTTAAAAAACATGAACTTTAACGTAATAATTTAAAAAAAGTGGGCCTATTGACTTCCTATAAATATCGGGTGTGTATAAATTGGCAGATAATCTGAAAAAATGATGAAAAAATGTTCTTCATGCCATTAGGAGCCATTTAAAAGAAATGTACATTTGGCAACATAGCATTCAGGAGCTGCCCTGTTTAACAATAATCTCATGGTTCAGAGTAGAAGGTAATAGATAGATAGAGCGGGGTTTATTTACAGGTGCAAGGTAAAACAGATTATGAGTAAATAGTAAAATCCATTGTAATTGAACAAAATAAAACGATAATAACACAAAAACACAAATACACTGAAACGCGAGCACTAATACAAACTGATAAAAAATGAGAAAAGCAGAACTTGGAACTAGCAAGTTTGAATGAATTATTTGTGTCAAAGTGACTTAAGCGGGTGTCACGGTGCCGAACGTATTTTTTTATAAAAATAAGCTAATTAAGAAGTGTTAAAAATACAAGTTTGAGATAGAAAGATTGCACACACTGACAAATAATTTTCAAACTAATCATACAATATTGTTTATGCTGGAGGCTTCTACTTCGTTATACATTTTAAATATTATAATAAAACACTTTTAACTTTGTTTTGTATAACTTATATATTTATTTTTGTGACTTAAGTTTCGCTAATACAATTACCATTTTCAAACAAGAAGTGACACAAAAATAAATATATAAGTTATACAAAACAAAGTTAAAAGTGTTTTATTATAATAATCATACAATCGAAATTGCAGGGTTTTCTGTAAATGAATAACGAATAATAATGCATATTTAACGACTGGATGTTCAAACTTTGAGGACCTCGTGAAGACCCAGGAAGCAAGGTACAACATTTTAGAATTAAGATAAACTGCTTAGAGTTTTTAAAAGAATATCGTTACGTGTAGATTATCCGCCAATTTATACACACTCCCGATATATGAAACATTATTTTGAATTTCAAAGAGTAGTCCAAGGGTTATATTTGACTCACCTTGTATATTGTAGTACCCATCTAAAACAGATGCATAAACAACAGCCAAATATATCCAGCACACACATGCAAAGACTTTATTTTTTTGTATTAAAGCTTAGTGTATTATCACAATTGAATAAAGGGCATACATATTCAAGAACTCCTGCATTTTTTGGATTAAAGGCTTGACTCTTTGTCAAGTTCTTTCCTGTTACGACTCAACAGTTGAAGGCGAGGAATACATTAATTTCCTGCATTTCCTGTACAGTATTCCCAGTTATCTTTCATTATGTGCGTGGTTACGCACATGAGAAGTAGATATTCTGGAGAATAAAACATTCAAATCTTACATCCTAACATGAATTTTAATGAAAACAAAATTATAATATAAATTACGATTATAATATTATAAATACCATGCTCATTTATGAATTAATTTCAATTGTTTTCATAAATTCACTGATTTTTGCAAGAATTTTTGAATTATAATTATATTATATTTAAAACTGCGAAAATATTCGTGAAATCTTCATAAATAAGGCCTAATAACACTTTTATTGTCGCATTGTAATAATCTGTTGATCACATTTAAAATATACCACTCAAAAATCGTGTGGAAAACCTGCGGTAAAGAATTCAAGTAGTCAATTACACTGGTCCGCATGAAAATTAGCTTTGACATCATTCCTGCTGATTCTTATGTAAAATGATCTCCTGAATCGGAATATGAACTCCGTTTTCTGATCACTTTTCGATCATTTGGAGGAATCAAGAGTATTATTTTAACCTTTACATTTCCTCTGAGTGTCTAGAAGGTGAAAAGTTCTAAAACATGGACAGGTGTAGCAAGGAGGTAGATTTGAGTGAATTTGCTCCCTTAAATTGTAAACAAAAAATAAAAAATGATCTATTTTTCTGTTTTTCCCGAAATTTCTTCACTTATTTTCCTGACACTCCCGACCACCCCAAAACACTTCTAAATAATAAAAATATAAAGGAACAATATATAGAAATAATAATAAAAATATACAGCTACAATATATTGCAACAGTAATAAAATTATATAGCAACAGTTATTAAGATTCACTGCACCACGCTGGCGCTCTCAATACCTCGCGTGCACAGGTTTGCACAAGAAATTTTATACTTTGACAAGTTAAACTTGCATTGCGCTTGTCACTATAGTCCTGCACTGTAACCCCTCAGTACATCTCTAGCAATCGTAGTCAACTTGGTGCTCTAGGCGGGGACTCTGTTTCCAATTTGTTTAAATTGAGTAAAATGGTGATTTTTTTTACTCAGTGACATCGAGCATTTATTTACTATTTAATTATGCCAAAGGAGTGGAAAAATCAGCTTCTACTATGTTTGCGGAGAATTTACTTTAAAAGCGCAAAGAAAATCCCTTTCTCCGCTTCTAAAACTGCTTATAAATTTTACATTGATTGCCAAGTTCGCGATCAGGATAAAAATTGGGCTCTAACAGGTTGATGTACAATTTTTTTAGTAGCTTGACCAAACGGCGGAATGTTACGAACAAATGAAAAGATTGCAAAAGTGATCAAAACAGATTGGGGGCCGTCCCCTGAAAATGGTGGGTGATGGAGGAAAACGGGGGTCATATTCGGATTCAGGAAGTCATTTTACATAAGAATCAGTAGGAATGGTATCAGGGCTCGGATTTTTTTTTTCTTTTTTGTCGACCAGTGTTATTATATTTATTTGCCGTAGAAACAACAAAATAGCGGAATCTATTGCCTGAATATTGTACAGGCTGGGCAAAATTCGACGTTTCTATGGGGGATCTCGATAACTCTAATAGATAGAGAAAATCGGATGGCGCATCCTCGATCTCTTTTTTGGAGAAAAACTCAAAGGTGAAAACTAAATTTATTTATCATCTTTTGTTTTAGAGTTATAGCCAAAAAGTCACAAAAGACATTTAGTTTTTACCATTAATTTTTTCTTCAAAAAAGAGATCGAGGATGCCCTTCCGTTTTTCTCTGTCTATTAGGGTTATCGAGATCCTCCATAGAAACATCGAATTTTGCCCACCCTGTACTGAACCCAATCCGAGGGACCTAACCACCGGCAGATATGGGAATACCAACGGCGGCAAATATAACAATAGTAATGTAATAGGAAATGGGCAGGGCCGATCCTAGACCCTTGGCCGCCCGCGTGCAAATGATGAGTTGGCCGACCCTCACGTGCAGTAAAACATTTCTTGGGCCGGGGGGTCTTTTATTTTTTCAATTCCAAAATTTTTTATCTTCTGTTATAATAATAATACCTATTTATTCCTCAACAGACATATATCCAATTACAGGGAAACGTAACATTATTTAAGACTAAATTAAGATAAGTAATATTTTTTAAAGTTTTAAAGCAGAAAAATATCATGTCAGAAAGGATACACATATTTCAAATTTGAAATATGATTGGTCTGAATTAAAAGAAGAAATGACTAAAGAATCTCCAAGTAATCCGGGACTGCCAGATGTATTTTTGCATTGTACAATTCTGAATACATTGCCAGAGGAGTATTTTTTTAATCCAGTTGGATGCGTTGGGCAGAAAGTGAACGGTGGATAGCTTAATCAAGCAACTATGCCCGTATAAAAGGGCCTTACGGATCAAGGGAGCTGAATCCACCAAGCAGGAAGCTCTCACCTGCAATCATCGAAGAAGTTATCACAGCAACGAAGTTCAGTCGATGCGAAGAAAAAGAAAAAAACATCTGATATGCAACTACTGCAGGAAGCCCAATCACATGGTTAAACCGTGTAGGAAATGAATTGCTGACGGCCGTCCTACAACGCCTAGTAAACCGAAGTCTGACACAAATATACTACTCGTTACTGTTAGTTCAACTAAAACACATACTGAGTCGTCGAAATGCAGGGATGACATGGCGCGACAAGCCACATTTTAAGTGTTCAGATTTGCTTTAGAACGTTCAAGTCTTTTTCAACTGAACAACAACTCACTGCAAATAGTGAGAATATCGCCATCGGAATACGTGTAGAAGTTGGGGCAGAAATGGCACAAAATGACCTTGACTGAAGTTTGGTGTGTGCCCCGGATCAAGAGGAATCTGTTCTCCGTGTTTGTAGTCCAGGATAAGTACAGCCAATTCATCTCATCATCTGAAGTCTGCAACTTCTTAGTCAACAATTGGAGGGAGCCAAGAGGACTGTGTAAGGAAACAGTGAGAAGTTTAAACGCTATCAAATGAGGTCAATGCAATGAGTAAGGGAAACCTCTTGCAGTTGTGCCATGAACTATTCATCAGCTGAAGTCTGCAACTTCCTAGCGAACAATTAGAGGGAGCTCGTCATGGAGGACTGTTCAAGTTGGTCGTGAGAAATTTGAACCCTATCAAATGAGGACAATGCAGTGAGTAAGGGTTGTGCCATGAACGATTCGGACATCAGAACAAGCGCTATGTGCAATCGCTTCTGAGCAGGAAGCTTGGCATGAACGTAGAAATGCATAGTGAACTATGTGAAGGTTGCATTTAGAGCGAATTCACACGGATGTCTGTAGTCCATTTCAAGAATCGAGGTCTAGATATAGTTATTTTGTACTTTTCAAGGACGATTACACAAAATTCAGGACAGGACAAAAATCCAAAATTTCTTAAAAACTGAGCCGGTTCCTAGTTGAGGCAGAAACAGTCGGGAGCTGCCGAGTGATAATAGCAAGGAGTTCAATAAAAAACAGACGAGGACCAGTCTACACAAGTGAGGTATTGTTCAACGTTTTATAATGCCCTACACTCCGGAACAAAACGAGTCCAGTGAGAAGGAAAATCGTACGGTATTGTAAACTGCTAGAGCAATGATGCATGCGCATGGAAACATTCCTTAGGTACTTTGGGCTGAGATGATACAAACAGGTACCTACATCCTTAACAGGACAGGTCAAAGGAACATCACCTTTCGAGTTATTATATGGTTTGAAACATTGGTTCAAATCTCTATTAAATAAATGTCTATTCATATCGAAGGAACAAAGGTCGAACATGGATCCGAAGGCCATTAAGGGTACCGTATACTTTGTTAGATTAAAAAAATAATTTATTTTGCATTTTCTGGAATCTGTAGGTGAGGTGTCGTTTTTTGATTTCACAATATTTTTGTGGAGGAACTTCCACTAGTGAGGCATGCCCGTGTGACATCCCAACTTCAACGATGTGACAACATAATTAATTTTTATATAAAACTACAATGTGTACTTAAAGGCTTATTAAATATCTGGGAAAAACATTCAAGTTAAAAAAAAATATCGAAATTCACCTTTTTTCAGGTCTGCAATGTAGACTGTAACCTTAAAGGAATCCTAATCGGCTATGATAACGACGACGGATACAGGATCTATAGTGAAGAGGACAACAAGTTCTACAGATTCAAGGACGTCATCTTCGAAGAAAAATTTGAGTTATTATACCCCCAGGAAGCAACGAAGTTGAAGAGACCGAACCTACTGACCTGAACGATTGAAAAAGACGAGAAAATAGAATTCTGGAAACCCGATGACAGTGACAGTGATTGGACAATTTTAGAAATGCCGGAAGCCAATAAAAAAGATAATGCTGGTGAGACTACGCAAAAACTAGGCAACCGATTGGATCTTACAGCTCCACAGTATTTCCAGCATTATGTGATGCTCATGCCGACGACCTTCGAGGAACCAGACACCTGCAACGACGCCACAAAGCAAAAACAAACGCCAATGGATCGGTCGGCAAATTCAAAGCCATATTATTTTTTCGCAAAGAAGAGTAGATTATGATCAGACCTTTAGTTAAGTGGCAAGAACATCGACTATTCGAACGCTATTCAGAGTAAATCGAAATTCTAAAACAATACTTTTCGCAATTTTTTTGTTGCAAATTCATCGATTACAATTGAAATATTTATTTCACAGATCTCATTTTCAATAGAAATTATTATAGCTAAATTAGCAAATCGCTCTTTTGATATAGTTGGCCGTAAATAATTTGTATTTAATTTTAATTTAGAAAAACTCCCTTTACCGGATGCCACAGCTATCGGTATTATTAAAAATATTCTTAGACTAAAACTGAAATTTGGAAAACAAGCAACTAACAAGGGAACTAACCCCAGTGTTCCTCTCCGATTTTAACAAAATTTGGTGGATTTGTAGAGGGGGCCAAAATATGCGATACGGATTTTTCTTTTAATTCGGTTAAAAGACATGTTTAGGGGGTGAACTCGCGCCTCGAAAATCAGCCATATTTTTGTTTTTTTTTTTGGTTATAACTTCTGAACCAATTTTGTAAATGTACATTTCAATTTCAATCCACTCGTGTAAAAAAATATGTGTATGGCTTGAAATTGCTGCAATAATGATATTCGTTAAAAAAGCATATATAAAGACATAAACGACGATGACCAAAACTAGTTGAATAATATTTTTGGAATCCAAATATTTATTCATATATTTCCTCTAAATAAAACTTTCCACTAAAAAAAGGTTTTATGTTAACTAACGGAAAATACGAAAATTGAGTTTTATAACTACTTATATTTTGTTTTCATTTTTTTATTACACCAGGATAGGCTTTGAAATTTTCTACATTTAGAAAATTACGCTATCATGATTTGTTTATATAGAAGTTATAGCCAAAAAAACAAAAATTTGGTTGATTTTCGAGGGGCGAGTTCACCCCCTAAACATGTCTTTTAGCCGAAACAAAAAAAAACACGTATCGAATATTTTGCCCCCATCTACAAATCTACCAAATTTCATTCAAATCGGGGAACACTTGGTTTAGTTTCCTTGTAAGTCTTGGCTAATTAAATGATTTAAAATGTCTTATGGTTTTAATTGGGAATGATTAGAAAATAGTTCTCTAAAAGATAACAATTCTTTTAAGAGTTCTATTCCATCTAAATCTTTTGTCAATTTTCCGTTTTCGGTTATCTAAATAGATACAACATTTTTTTAGATATTCGAATGAAATACAAGCAAAAATTTAAACAAGGAGCAGCAATTTTCTAACAGTTCAGAACGTTCGGATATCAAATTAATAGCGATACCCAAAATTTCAAAATAAAAGTCAATTCTAATTTTTTTCCTAGGATCCAAAACACTTTCATCGCATGACTCATAATTGGACATCCGCGGTTTTTATCTTATATGAACTTCAGAAGCTTTGCGACACTTCTTTCGCTCCTTTGGTAAAATCATTACCCGGTTAGAAATCGGATGCACTTCAGGCAGGGGGGTCCAGGCGACCGGCCGTTATTTCGGCGACTAAATTTTACAGATTTGCCATCGCAAACTCTCTATTGGTGGTCCGCGGGCTTCGTTGGTTTCGCCGCCTCCCTAACAGCCGCCCGCGTGCCACGCACGCTCCAGCCCCCCGGTAGGATCGGCCCTGGGAAATGGAATACTTGTACCCCAATGGTAATTTCTGTTTCCCCATCAGCAACTAACTGCACTCATGAGTGCAGCAGTAGCATACTAGTACATTTGCACATTTTTTTGTCCGCCGTTTTAAATGCACCTTTTTAATCATGAGTTCAATTATCAACAGTAATTGCATAAGTGCATTGAAAATTATCGGTAACAAGGTTGTGCGATTTCGACAAACGAAGTCGTATTGTGGGCTCGGGACTGTTGCCTAAAACAATGCGACTGAGTTTGTTGAAAGACTGCAAACTTGCGATAATTTACAATGCACGAGAGCAATTTATCAGACTATATCCCAACAAAAATATTACAACAAAATTGAATGACATTTATTGGAATCGCGGGCGTGTCGTGCCGGTTTGAATTTTACATTTTTAAACGGATCAAACAAAATTTGAAAATCAGAAACGTACTTCTCTTGCACTAACTTAGCACTGATATTCCATATGGACTTTACTGCATTTTCTATACAGTACGTACCGTTCCTGTTTCGCACGTTATGTGCCCTGTTTTCCAACATTGTAGAAATGACTTCCCGAGTGCAGGTCATGTTAGTGACACCGCTCGAACTTTTTGGTTGGTCTTCTTTCACTTTTTCTTGAATTACTTCAAGAGAAACACTTACAATTCGGAGTTTTCACTCATTTTAATAGCTTTCTATCCGTAAACTGACGTTTGACATTTAACATTTATTTTATTTAAACCAATCATGTGCTGAAACATAATGCGAGTAGAGAACCAATCACAAAGCCGCATTCGAACTCTACATGATATGTTTCCCGAAAACAGAAGTTATATAGAATCTAATTGGATCTAATTCATTCGTTAAAGGTAGAAACGCCAAAGTGGGGGAACAATATTTAATTCACTCGTATTTCGGCCTACTACGTTTGGCGGGATATAGTCGTGGAAATACCCAGTTCAAAACACTATGACATTCTTTTAGTAACTATTCGTACGTGTATTCTTTCATTTTACACTTAATGTGTTATTGTGGAAACTTAATTCGTAGGTGTCAGTTATTCTGACGATTATTAAATTATTAAATTTCTTTTTTTCGACAATTTCAACAAGTCATTATGGTTTTCTAGGTACTCCAAAACATTTAGTATGATCTGTTTGGTTTGTTCGCTAAATCTTTTCATTTTGGAATTAACAACAACAGGAATACAACTCAGATCAAAGCAAATAAAGAGCGTAAGCTAACAATGCTTAACACTTTTACATTACTAGTCAAAATAGTCTCTTGTCACTTTGTTAAATTTTAATTTCAATCAATTGTTTTTCAAAGCCACCTTCGATTTTTATAGTTGATAAAACGAGTTTTATGCAAATAACTTTTGATGCGTTAGGAATTGGGATACGGTTGTAATTAGGAAAAATGTTTGTTTTTTATTTCCGCACGGAATGACATAAAATATACAGGGGATCCAATTTAAAATAAGAAAAATAATGTGCTTTAAAGTTTGACACTAAATTTTGGACACCCTGTATAATTCATACAAATCAAACTTGGTTAACGGGTCTATCAGACCTTATTTAATAAGTACCTTTTATCATTTTATTAACGAGTATGCAAAATATCAAAATCCTAACTTAATTGGTAACTGAGCTATAGAAGACGGGATGTAAGATGCAGGACCCTGTAAATTGAGTGATCAAATGAATTTCAGATTAGGGCAAGCTTTGGATATAATATATATTTTAGATACAGGGCTTTTATTTTAACACTGAACATACTATTATTAACGCCCATGTTCAATCGTAAAATAATCACATCAATGCATGGTATTTAGTTGAAATTGTATGCAACCAAGTACACAAAGGAGGCGATGACACAGCTTAACGCATTACGAGAAGTTAGGTTAATAAAATTAAATACGGTTTCACAGAATTCCGTTCGTTTACCTTTTGTCTTCATTTGATAATTGCTGATGATTTGAAAACGTGTAAGCATTGTATTTAAATTCTTTTGTTCACGAAAATGTTATAATGTGCGCATCATTTAATTCTACGGGCAACATTAATAGGGTACATTTAACACTCAATTTTATTCAACACGCATTTGCGTGTTTAATATGGTTATTAAACACGCTAATTCGCGCTTTAATTCACAGAACGCGATTTATGATAATATTTTGTTTACCCTATTTAATACTGATTTTAACTTTGATTTTAAACTTTGATTTTGATTTTAATTTTGATTCTAATTGTAATTTTAAATTGAATTTTGATCTTGATTTTAATTTTCGTGAACAAAGTATAGTGTACAACTGGCATATAATCATTATATGCTCGTTGTACAATATACTAATGTCTTATAAACGGAAGCTGAACTTATTTGAAACTGCTGCAATAACTCTTAAAGATGATATGGGGTTCTGTTATACGTAACATACAATGTTGAGTTTCATCTCTTCCGTTAAAATATGATGTCTTTTAGCCCGTTTACTATGAAAATTACTCACGCAGCCATTATTGTCAAAATTATGGACAATTTAAAAAAATGTCCGATAGATGGAAGGTGTCTGCTCAACAAATCTCCAACACCTCGAGTGCTGTTTCCGCTCTATGCCAATTAATTATTTGTATTTCTTCGGTGATGTAATACATTTTTATTAACACAATTTTGACAATTAAATAAAACTTTGTGGTTGCCTACCTATTAATGCGTTGATTTGAGTATTTTACGATTGAACATATGTTCAGTTAAAATAAAAGCCCTGTATGTATACATAAACTATACTCACTATCAGTCATATGTAAATACCAAATTCGGGTTTTTAAATTTCAGTCGTAATTTAATCTTGTTAAACACATAATCAACAACAGCAATAGCAACAACAACAACAACAACAACAACAACAATAAAATAAAATTAATAACGATGACGATAAATGTTTATTATTATATTAAAAATATAAATAACCGACAATTTAATTATTTATTTGATAATACACCCCGAAAGACATTCAATAAATCCAATTGCAAGTTTGCCACATAATAGTAATCACATAATTATAGGTTTCGGTAAAATCATAACCCAAAGAGATTAATATGCGCTATTATACGATATTAATTTACACAAAACCCTACAATTTCGGTAGCAGTGGCGGCGCCTTACTTTTTGTGACGGGAGGGCACCGGGAGGTCTGGGGAGTCCCCGCCCTTGGTTATTTTTGCAAAATATGCTTCCAAACCCCCAATTTACACGAATTACATAAAAAAATTAACTCACTGTGTTATTTAATTAAAAAATAAAATAAAAGTCATTCGCCGTTCCTTGCAATGAGTAAAATGATTAATAACTAATTCATTGAAGTTGGGTGTCGACGTCAGTAATTGTTTTTCAATGGAACACATTGCTAAGGCACATAGTCTGCTTTCCTGCATGTTATTTCTAGAAAATGTTTTAATCTTCTTTAAAGTAGAAAACACCGTTCACTTCCAGCTGTTGTCATGGGTATGGTGCAAATTATTTTCAATAGCTTCACAGATTCGACAAATATAATTGTTGAATTATTTTTATAGAAACATTGCAGTAATGGTTAAAGGCAATTGAATCTTAATTAAAAGTCTTCACGCTCATCTGGAATTCAGTTTCGGGAAAAGAATGTTGATATGTTGAAAATAAGCAATGATTAAAAAAAATCAGTAATTGAAATCATAATCATTAAAAATGGTTTTCAATTAAGTTCCTACAATAAACATTTGCTAATGCCATCAGCAGTATGATTCTCGGGTTGCAGAAAATACAGAAATCGTTCTTGTATTTTTCCGTTCAACTCATATCGAACTATAAAAACTAACTGGGAAAGTGTAGCCGGATCTGTTTCTTGTCTGCTTGTATAGCAATGTAGTGAGCTTTGTTAATTTCGTCTGGAATCAGTGCGGCCAACTTCTTAGATACTGTCCAGCAATTCATTTTGAATAATTTCAATCATGTTACTAAGATGTTTTTCACTTATTTTATGTCTTTTTACTTTTTCACCAAGAAGTTTTAAATCTCAAATACCTTTAGAAGTCCAGGCATGGTCTTTTTGAGGCTAGATATTTTAATTCTATCTTAATGTCATGTCTCGGTGAGTAATTTTTTATCAGTTCGATTATTTATATTACTAACGGAATTCGTAGTTGCATTTGCGACGACCGACAGAAAACACAACTTAAATGTACTTTTTGTACCATGGTACAGCCGTGATCTACTTCTGTAATGTAAACGCACATTTATCAAAACTACAGTATCGAGTACGTTTTTAAAATTGAAGGCATCCTTCTACAAATGTAGGCTAAATCAACGACTAAGTGAAACAGGTATGTTTGTCACAGTACAACTTAAAGAAGTTCTAGGTGCAATGAAAGAAGATCCCTCCATCAGTACCCGATAATTAGCCGTTCCCTTGTGTGGACTTTTGACCAAGATATGATTTCGAACATTTGGAGGAGACGGTGTGAGGAACACGGCTATCCCTCCAAAAAGGCGAGCATGCCAACTCTACTACACTTCGGCACGGATAAAGATTGCACCCCACTGTGTGTTACCCACAACAGCTCATTCAAAATTTTACGGTTGTCCCTGATTTATTTATGAGGGTGTCCCTTTCGAGATGGGTAACTTTGCGTAGGTAAGAAACAGAATTAATGTACTAGGATTTCGGGAAATTCATATGGTTTTTTCTTTGATAATAAAAGCAACTCTCTATTTTATATTGTACAATGATGATTGCCGCATAAATAAATAATACGTATCATATACCGGGTGTTCGATAAAAAACGCCCAACGCCATAACTTTGTTATTTATTGACCGATATGAATGAACGAACTAAAAACCGAAGTCAATGGCTGTTTAAATACTAACAAATGGCATTAAAATTGATTTTTTTCAATAGTCAACTTAAAATTTTTAAATAGCTGCCTATAATGGTTTAATTTTATTACATTAGACATTATTTTTCTAAATCCAATAATGCCCAATATGATGTTTTTCGTTTAATATTTTGGTCGAAAAAAATATAAATAAATCTTTAATTTAAAATTATATTTTTCAAAAATTAAGTCCACGAATTTGTCGATCTACTCTCTTCGGCTTTTTAAAGCCTCCATATCGTCTTAAATTTCCTTCTAACCTTCTAAATTTAGTAATCGCCGCTCTGGAAACCGTAGATGATAAATCCGTGCTGCAGCTCTTCGATTTCTATTTCAAAGAAAATAAATTTGCAACATGTCTGTTAATTCGCTATTGTTCATGATTATATCTGACACACACTAATAACAAATGGTTGACATTACTTAAACAATAAATGACATTTGTCGATTTGAATTTTTTTCAAGACACACTACATTTATTACCAAAAAAATCATGTTAACAAAATTTAATATTATCTTTTTCTGGCATAAATATTAACTTAAAACCAACATAACGGGCATAATTGGATTCAGAAAAACAATGTCTAATATTATAGACGCAACAAAATAGTTGCGCAACTAAAAGTTTTACATAAGTCAAGATAAGATCAAATAAGAAGAACTACAGAAATTATTCACAAGTTGTTTATATTTCCGGACTGAAATCAGACATATTTAATTAAATTTAAAATTGTAAACAGAGACAAGTTGACATATTAAAATATTAAAATAAGTAGCTTAATACGGACGGGATACAGAACAGAAAACGGACAATACAAACTAACAGTAATAATTAACATGTTAAAAATGAGAATTATAAAAAAAAACATCCCAACTATAAAAAGCGCCTTTAAGCAGAAGCTCTTTTACTTTTATTTTAAAACATTCGAATGGCAAAACCCTGATTGTTTTAGGCAGTTTATTAAAAAACTTAATAGCATAGAAATTTGACCCATACCTAGAGCGCTGTAGCCGTAGTGGAATGGTACACAATTCATCTATGATCCTCGTATTATGTGCGTGTAAAGATTTATGACTGATATTTTAGGTTATGTTTCTTGACATAAACAAGACACTCGTAGATAAAAATGCAGGGAAGTGTTAATATTTTTAGTTCAATAAATTTCTCTCGACATTCCTCTCGAAAACCCAATCCGGACATAATTCTTATTGCTTGTGCGTTGTAAACCAAACAATCTATGGCTTGATGAAGAGTGGCCCCAGAACAATATCCCATATGATGGATGAGAGTGTATCAATGAGAAATAAGCAGTTCGCATTACTTTTACTGAAACATTACGGCTTAAGTTTCTCAAAAGCAAAGTTGATTTATTATTATTTTTTGATACTGAATCACCATTGTGGTTCTATAATAATTGATGGTCAACGATCAGCCCCAGAAATTTAACCGTTGTTTCAGCGTTGTTGTTTTAAGGTAAACATCAGTGTAGCCGTTTTATTGGCGTTTAGACTTAACTTATTACTGTTGAACCATGTGTGTGCTTTTAGCTCCGCTGTCTCATTAATTGAGCTTGATTCATTCAATGTTTTGGCCGACGTAATTAGATTAGTATCGTCTGCGAATAGAAAAAAACATTTACATCATTCATATACTCGTCAAAATCATTAGTATAAATTAAGTATAATAATGGACCCAGCGTTGAACCTTGTGGTACGTCGTGTCGATTGGGTAAATGTTGGGATAATGAACCATTATGGCAGACTATTTGTTGTCTATTAGATAAAAATGATAAGATAAGTTTACAAGCTTTGGGTTCTAAATTATAAAGATACAATTTTCTTAGGAGTGTATTGTGTGAGACACAGTCAAAAGCCTTGCTCAGGTTAGGAAAGAGGACATTGCGATTTCACCCTCCTTAAAAGATTTAACTATTTTATCCACAAAGTCGATTAAGGCATCAGTAGTAGACATCCCTTCCCTAAATCCATACTGAGAGTTCGATAAAAGTCTGTTATTTCCAAGAAAGGAGATCATCTGATCGAACATAATTTTCTCTATTATTTTTGAGAAGACTGGTAGAAGTTAGGATCATCCATATCTCCATTCTTGAAAACTGGTATTACCTTCGCGAGCTTAAGTGCATCCGGAAAGGTGCCTGATGTTAATATATCGTTAATTAGTTGAAATCACTGAATAAAACACTTACTATGTTTTTTACCACAATTTATTTGATGTATGTACAAATATTTCATATACATACAAATCACGACTTAAGTTTCGACGTTTTACTGTCATTAACAAGTACTTGATAAAACGTCGAAACTTAAGTCGTGATATGTATGTATATGAAATATTTGTACATACATCAAATAAATTGTGGTAAAAAACATAGTAAGTGTTTTATTCAAGTACTTGATAATGACAGTAAAACGTCGAAATTTAAGTCGTGATATGTATGTATATGAAATATTTGTACATACATCAAATAAATTGTGGTAAAAAACATAGTAAGTGTTTTATTCAGTGATTTTATAATGAATTACCACGTAGTAACGGCCACAACCATCACCATGATTAATTAGTTGAGTTAAAGGTTCAATCAGCACGTCTATTAATCCCCTAATTAAGTCCATCGACAAACCGTATATATCTTTGCTTTTTTTCCTGGCAAAACCTTTGACTGTGTTTCTCACTATATTCTGGGAGACAGTTTTAAAAGTCAAATATGAGGCAGCACATTTAATACTCTGACTGGCTATTAAGACCGGGTCTAAATTACACGTGGGTACTTTATTCAAAATTTCTTTTGCTGTATTAGTGGAGTATACATTAAATTCATTAGATGAGATATTACAATTAACTGGTTCAGTCTGAGTTGAGTTTTTTTTTTATAACTTCCCACATTGCTTTGGGAGCATTAGATGAAGAGTATATATAGTTATCATTAGCCTTGATTTTAGCTGTTGATAATGCCTTTCTGTAGTCAGTGCGCAAACCTTCTTTTATATTTTTCAATTCATCGCTGGGGTTTCTTAAGCATAGTTCATCAATTAATTCAAGATTTTGCCTCATGCACCTCAGTCGATCAGTGAACTAGTTAATTTTGGTTCGCTTATTATTTCTGTAATCAACTGTTCTTGGAAAGGAAAGGAAGATGTTCAACAATAATATCTAGGAACATAGACCATTTTTGTTTTACATCTCCATAAAATAGTTTTCAGTTTGTGTTTAGTAAAAATTGATAATTATGGTTGCGCTTTTTTGATTCTTTAACGACGTGTCCATACTAAAATGAATACCATTATGATCTGAGAAGGGTGCCGATACCAGTGATGTTTTTACATGTTCAGGATTTGTATTAATAAAAATATTATCAAGGCATGCTTTGTTCTGTGTTGGGAAGTTAACTGAAACAGGTTAAAACTATTTAAGCAATCTTGCAATTGATAGACTTCCTTGTTGTCTGTGAAAAAATTAACGTTAAAGTCGCCGCATAATATTACAGTAAATCTTATACAATCAATTTGCATCAACATCTGATTTAGAGCATCAATAAATACATTAAAATTACCCAACGGGCTTCTGTAGACATTGAAAATTATTACGTTAAGATCAGTTAGGATACCACCACACACTTCAAAATCAATTCAATACATAAGTTTTGAAATTGTAATGCTCTAAAACACATGTTTTGCTTAAAGCATATCATTACACCACCATGCGTATGAATTTTACGCGAGTAAGCCAATGTTCATTTAGGCACAGTACACTAAAGTCTATGTCAGTTACAAGTGCTTCCAATTCTATAACTTTGTTTCTTATTGATTGTATGTTTAAGTTGAAAATTTTCAGGCTATATTTACGCGTCTCCTCATCAGAAATGCTTAGCTTGTCCAGCTGACCATATTTATCAGTCGTACCTAAGTTGTTGGAGGATTCATAGGACGACGGTGAAAAAATCTGGAGATATAAGCCCCCATCCGCCAGAGTTGAGGATCCATTACCAAATGAAAATGTTGGAGGTCCACCATTATTTTAAAAGATGAATAGTACTCGGGTTTTTTTTTTTGACGTTAATGATTCGACGACCACCTCTGGAAATTTGGGTCTAAGAAAATTTATAATATCCTGTTCCTTCGTGTCTGGGTGTAGTCGTGATGCGAATGCGAATCATTTCTTGGGAACCGTTTTTATGGGGAAATTTGGGTCGATCATACTAGTTCCAGTTATACCTCTATTTTTTTTTTGACAACTCTTGTCCAATTGTTAATATTTACTTCATGATTCGTAGGTATATCTGGATCAAATTGATTAGTAGCATTTACAACAATTTGCTCGTTAATATTTGACGGAGATTGGTTTCGTTTCTGTTTATGTTTATGTTTCTTATTTAATGTTTTATTGGGAGATATTTTATCCTTATCATTATACTCGGAGTCGTCTCGTCCGGATGAGTTTTTGTTGAGATTAACTGTCTGACTTGTTTCCTTCGATGGTAATACAGTATTCTCTCTATTATCAATTTTATTGGTGGTAAGACTCATAGGTGGCGACAGCAGTTTTGTTTGATGGAGCTCGTTTAACAAATTTATCTGGCTTTTTAATGATATTATGACATCAGTTTGATTTATTATAATTAAATCCTTTTGCGTTGTGGGGCATACCTAGTTGAGCGAGACCTGCTATAAACCCAACCCACCATTAGTGTACCTTGAGTACGCGTTCGACAAAGTTAAGTATATTACCATTGTATATACATATCTAGTAGTGCAACGCTTATGGGAGAAAAAGAGGCAAGTTTTGGAAGCCTGTGAGCCCTACTTTGGAAGCCTCCGTATGAGGTGCTACCGCTGCGATATAAAATAGCTATTAAATTGATTTTACTATTCACTCATAGATGGCTATGAAAATAATATGCCTACTGAGTTGCCTGAATTTAATATGAAATTATTTGTTTTTGTGGAGAATGACTAATAACACGCGTCCTAGTTTACATTTTCGGTCGTACAGCGTTCAGAGATTTACTGTTGATAAATGCTCTGGGTTTGTTAATTTTTTTTATACCTACTCGGTGTTTTACGATACTTTTTTTATAACGTTTGGTGTTCAACTACACCCGCTGATCTTGATTATATTTTCGGATGCATGAATTCTTTCTAAATAAAATTAAATAGACAATTTTTCCTATAAATGTTAAATCGGCCATTCCATTAATAAATGCACACTTTTTGGGGGTACATCAGGGATTTTAGCGAATTTCACATATCGCTCATTCCATGTCAAACCGGACGGTTTTCGGTAAAAATAATAACTGATGATTCCGATTTTTTTTAAATTTTGCAGACGCATTCTACACATGAAATAATGGAAGTCATGTTTAGCGAAAAAATTTGAGATTTTGAATTTGAGATATGCACGGTTGTAAATTGCGAAAAACGTCGGTCGTGTGAACATTCAAACTGTATCGTCGAATCCATTAGTCGTACAAAAATAATCAACAGGTCGATTTTAAAGATCTTGAGTCATTCTATGAAGTAGTATATTTAAAATTTGCGTTTAATATTAATGAATTATTATTAATTTGTTTACAAAATTTTTCATCATCGGCTCACCAACTTAAAATTTTGGAAAAAAATATATCATGTTCCCACTTCAATTCCAAAGAAACTGTGAAAAATTGAAGATGGAACTCCAACGGGTTCTATATTTAAAAAAAAAGTGAAAAGAGTAGGACCGCGCGGCGCCGCGCGACTATTGGTAGAAAAAGATAATTAATTTTTATTTTTTCACACATTTGTAATCATCTACTTTGTAGCTAACGATTTTTACTTCGATTTTCCGGTTTGTCCTGGAGTAAATGAACGGTACTTTAAAGTGCCGCGAATCATCTTTGCTTTCTCGAAATGACTTTAAGTGTTTAAGCTTCCGTTCTATAATCTTAAAGATAAAAAAAACGGTATTAATATTCTTAATATTGTTGTTAGCCCACATGAAAAAATTGACAGGGTTATTTATAGGGTAAATCATCTGTATGATTAACGTTATGATGATGTTACATCAGCAATAAGTTCCACTTGCACCAGTTAATATGCAATACTTCGGTCTCAGTGCAGTAAACTTCGAAAAGTGTATTTTCAAGTGTGCATTGATTTCTTTAAATTTAGCATAGGCTTCTTTCAAGTTGCACAGAACTAATCTCTTCTGTACTTTTACTTTTTATTTATCAGTTCTTACGGTGCACAATCCTTTCATCCCGGCTTTTCACGACTTTTCTTTTACGAGATTAATAAAATTCGATAACTTTTTTACAACGATTTCATCAAGAGTCTTCCCTGGTTTGGGATTCGGAGAAGAAAAAATTCCTTTGTGTTCAGACAATTTTTTTGCCACTGTAATCATGTGATTAGATGCATAAAAATGATTCCGAATTTTTTCAAAAGTATGGGCACTTTTGGGAGCCAATATTTGAACATTAAGAATTTAACATGGAAATCCCCATGATGCGTAAACCAATTCTACACCCTGTATATAAAAAAAAAATCAGAAAAAGAGTTAACACGGTCAAGATAAATGCCCACTTCCGGTGAACGAAAATTTACCAAAATATATTCAGTGCAGCACCCAAACAATTTTTCTAGGGATATCAAAGAGAATTTTTTTTACTGTTTTTTTTTAATATTTTCACGATCACAATACTTTTGCATACTTTATACGGAGAAAGTAAATATTGTTTTTTTCTTTCCTCTAATTAACTCTATCCACATACATTTCAATTTTGTAGTTTATCTGAATGAAGAATATTTTCAATATTACTGCTGCTATCGTCTTTATGTTAAAATATATTATGCGGTGCGGTGTTTATTTATGTTTCTTGATTTTTGTTTACATTACAGCTCTACGCGTCCACAGACGAGTTTCGGTACAGACGGTGGCCTTATATTTCCTATATCGATCGATAATTCAAAAATTCATTCTAAAACGAGTAATAATTTTCAAGTATGCAACACATATCACACGCTACTCAAGTTTTTCAATGTGTGAATGCTTACGCGGTCTCTTGGTGTATTTTGAAACCCAATTTTTAGCATCAAAAATTTACATTGCGTTGGCATACTAGATATATAAATACAATGATATTACCTATTAGAATATATTTTGTCAGACTAACTCTATGAATTTAATAAAGGTGCACATTTTTATACTTTCTATACGTTTCGAACGTCAGTATCATCCGATTCTATAAACCGCTTGATGTACATTTAAATATGATTTAAATTGAAAAAGAACCATGAAAGTATAAATATAAATGGCTATTATACCATCAAATCGGAGAAAGTAGCATAATGGCCACATCACCATTTTTTAAGTAATTATTTAAATGCTTTTGAATGATTTAAGCAAGAAATAATGATTTGGGACAATAATCTGTCCATTGATCTGTTTTTTTTTATACTGTCACTCATTTTATTATGATTTTATTGAGTAGTTAACTAAGAATTATAATACTATAATAACTATATAATGCTAATTATGGAGCGATAACAACCGCCGAACCCAAACAACGTTCTAAACATGGAGATGACCGCATCTGGTCGTTCATTTTTCGCTCTCTATATCAGTGTTGTTAGATGGAAAGTAGCATTTTTAATTGCAATTACAGAATTTAATGGCCGGCCAATTACCGTAACCTTTGGCTGGGCAATGTGGGTCGCGCAGCCGTAAAGATTGTGTTATCACTGTTAAATAAAAAGGAAACAATGCGCACTTACCACATCGTCGTTCGATGCACATTCTGAAAAGGCGTTCGTTATAGCAGGTGGGTGGGTCTCGGGGAGGATTCGTACGAATTCGATTCCTATGCCTTCCTGTAATAAAAAATCATATATTAATGTTACATTTCACGTTAACTACGTAATATTTGGAAATTATGTACAGATCCTCGACATCCAATTTAATGGTTTTAAAACTTGTACAAATGAAACAGTTGAAAGCCGTCTTTGGTCAAGGTAGCCTTGAAAACATATGTAATAATTTAAATGGAGTTTATTAAGGTTAATAGTGTTTGTAACACATTGCTATTTTATGGTGTTTCAGTTTAATTTTGATTTAAAAAAAAAATACAAACGCGTATGTTGTCCAAAATGCGTTTGATCAGCATGTGTCCATACAAGTAAGTAAACCAGTGAGTAAAACGTAGATTTTGCATATTTTATTTTTAATTTTTTTAAATTATTAATTTTAGGAAACACTTATAAGTGAAACATATATACGACGAGTCTGTCGTTTCAACATTTGCGATAAATTCAGATAATTCTGAATCAGAACACGAAACAACGATTTGGCATGGAAACCGGTAGATGGGTCGTATTTGAAAAAAAATCCATTTGATGCGCAAGAAGGATAAAACAATCAATATGCTATTTACTTTAAGGAAACATGACTATGACACTCCACCGGTGGCCAAGTTTTTGGGGATACATCGTGATACCATAATGTCATGGAATGCAAATACTGAATCGTTAGTAAACAGATTGTGCACATCGATTTTTCTTTTACGAAATATGTCACAGCCCGTATCAAATAAAATTCTTAGAACAATATACTTTGCAACTTGTCACTCGATCCTGGCTTACGGTCTTTTAGTATGGGGCCACTCTGCTCATATACACCGCATATTTGGACTCCAAAGAAGAGCTGTGCGCGTAGTTGCTGGAATAGGTTATAGAGATGAGTGCAAATCTGAGTTTCGTAAACAACACATCATGACACTACCAGGCCTTTACGTATATATGTGCCTTATCCATCTTAAAAAGAATTTTTCAAATTACCAAACATCTGATTCATTCTACAGTTCGATCAAACGAAAAATGTAATTGCAAAAAAGTCTGAGAAAAACATCATGCTGAAATGGTGTGATAAAAGGGATGTTCTCATATTGACAACAAAACATAAACATGAAAAGATAGTTCAACAAAGAGGCAAAGATATTGAGAAACCAATAGCCATTTCAAGGCTCATTGTTTGAGAAGGGGAACGAAATGGTACAGAAAACCGGCAATGGAACTCTTATTTCGGAGCGCGGTCCATATGGTTTATAATCAGGTAACTAATAATAAAACATAAATTACGGACTTCAAAAAACAATTGTCTCCCTGGATGGCCAGGGAAATTAAAAAAAAATGATGATGGAGACCCCCACAAACTTATCGAAGGCAAAAAAAAATAGGTGCGTGGTTTGCTACTTAAAATTAATGTGTAGAAACGAAGCACAAAATAAATGTTCAGGTTCCAAATGTCAATGTAACATAAAAAAAATTACTGTGTAACTTTTTACTTTCTCCGTTACGAAGTACGATAAAGTATTGTGATCGTGATTTTTTTCAAAAATTTTTTTTACGGAAATATTTGTTTTGGGGTCCCTAGATGCAATTTCAACAATTTTTGGAATTTGTTTTGTGTCTGTGTGTGTGTCTGCATGTGTGTGTGTGTGTCTGTGTGTGGCTGTGTGTGTCTGTGTTTGTCTGTGTGTAGCTGTGTGTGTCTGTCTGTGTACACCGGCAGTGGGTGTACCTCAACTGTTTTTTGTTTTTTATCAATATTTTCTTAAGTATGAAAAATATCACAAAAACATTTAAACAAATATTAAAGACAATAAAGAACTGAGCTTATTTTGTTTGAAAACACTTTTCATAAAATCATTGTTATTCGAGAAACAAATTTGTTTTTATTTTTGGTTTATAATTATGAAACGATAATAGTTACGGCAAATTTATTTTAATAATAATTGTAGAGAATGCCAAAATGAACAACTTGTAAAGAACAAGTTTTTTTCGAAATCTCTTTAGTTTTTGAGAAAACTGAGTTTTTGAATTTGAAGTATAATTTTTCCATCTTTCATAATTTTGACATTTTAAACGTCAGTTTCATCCCAGTTTACACAACGCTCGAAGTACATTTAAAATATGATTTCAATTGAAAACAAACCATGAAAACGTAAATATAAATGGCTATGATACCATCAAGTCGGAGAAAGTAACATGATGGCCACATCACCATTTTTTTCGAAAGACATTCATTTAAATATATTATAGAATAAAATTTGTCAAATACTTGCTTTGTTTTATTTTTCCTCTTTAGTGATTATATGTCTTTTATGTTCGACTGTACGAAAATAGTAACTTCGGTGGCTTATTTTTAGGCCAAAATGGCGTACATTTCGTACTAGTCCCATAATTGATAAAGTAAATTGGACTCTCATGTCAATGTGAGAAATGATAGATTTTAATTTTGGTTAGAACACCTAATAAATACAATACAAATTACTAATGAAAAAGAGAGATCAACTATGGTAGTGGTTTATAGCGATAGTACTTACTATTATTCATTACACTTACTCCTGAAGAAGTTTGCAAGGTTTGGACGTTTATTGTGCGAGTTAGATTGTTTAGCCTAATCATCTATTATGAAATTTACAATTAATGACATTAGTCTGACAGCAAATGCACACAATGATTAAAATATATACTGTGTGGTTGGTCATACATTTGAACATAGGGAAATTGCACGGGAAATCGCGTTTTTGGAAATTAATTCCTGCTCACCAAATTTAAAAACAAGCATAAAAGTAGTACCATTGGAAAGATCCTATTTGTGGGAATTTGTTGATGCCAAATACTTGCACATTGATGCATTATTTGAGGATGAAATAGTATTTTCATTAATAAAATTTGTACTCGTAAAAATAAATGTAGGCCGTGAAACGTCAAAACAAAATATTTAGATTTTCATGTTTCCGCGCTTATTGACAATTGAAAATTTATCAGATTTGACAATTAAGTAATTAATATTACAAAATGAATTCGGTTTATGAGAACGAAGGGAGAGTTTTCATCATTAAAACGTTTTATGCCGGCAACAGTTTACGGAGAGTTAGGGACATATTTTCCGTACAATTTGAAGGCAGGCCAATTCCAACAATTGGGACCATACAATTTTATGTGCGAAAATTCGAAACTACGGCAAGTGTCGCAGCTGAATTTAGTAAAGGTAATAGTAATTACATACAGTTTTGTATTTAATCGCCGGTATTTAAAATAAGATTTTCAGGCAATCGCTCAAGGCGAAACAATTCAGATTTGGAAGAAAGAGTTCTGGGACTAATTAATATAAATTCCAATTTAAGTGCAAGAACCATTGCTCGCGAGTGCAATATAAATCATGCATCAGTATTACAAATACTAAAGAAACATAACTACCATCTATATAAAGTACAATGCCACCAGAAAGTTTTACCACTTGATGAAAAAAGTAGACGTATATTCTGCGAAGAAATGCAAGAAAGATTAAACCAGGATCGTAACTTTCTTTTATCTATTTGTTTTACGGATGAATCAACATTTACCCTAAACAATGAAACCCAATGTTCAAAATACTAGATTTTGGTCTCAAGAAAATCCAAGAATAAAATTGTCTATCAGAACGCACTACAAAAAATTAATATTTGGGCTGGGATTTTTAATAATACAATAATTGGAAAATTTAAAATAAGTGTAAATTTAAATTCGGAATCATTTTTGGAGCTAACTAAGATTGGCCCTGCATTAGACGAAGCAGCGTGAGAAAGTCAGGAGGTTTGGTATCAGCACGACGGATGTCCAGCGTATTTTGGACTCGATGTAAGAACTTATTTAAACCAAGCATTTCCAAATCGTTGGATTTCATTGGCCCGTGAGATCTCCTGATTTGGAATAGCGCGACTTCTTTTTGTGGGGTCATCTTAAAACTAAAATTTACCAAAGACGCCATCCAAACCTAAATTCTTTGAGGGCTGCAATAACAGCAGAATGTGCACTTATCACGAATAGACAGTTAGCAAATGTTAAAAATTATTTCTACAATAGACTAGGGTATTGTTTAGTTGGAAACGGAGGATTGTTTGAATATCTGTTATAATGTATGTTGTTGTGAAATAAATTTATTGTTTATTATTTTATTTTATGTATTTACATAAGTTCCTTTTTGCAATAAATACTCATTCGTTGTAAGAATAGATCATCGTTTTCTTGTAAAATTCTATTTTGCAGTTTCTATTCGTCGTGGCTGTTGACATTGACGTTTCACAGTCTACATTTATTTTTACGAGTATAAATTTTATTATTTAAAATACTAGTTTATCTTCAAAAAAGGCATCAACGTGCAAGTAGTTGGCATCAACAAATTCCCACAAATAGGATATTTCAAGTGATACCACTTTTATGCTTACACATAAATTAGGTGATCAGGAATTTCCAAAAACGTGATTTCCCATGCTATTTCCCTATGTTCAGATGTATGACCAACCACACGGTATAAATAAATTGTTTTCAGTTTGTATTTAAAAAGTATTCCATTAATGCTAAAAGCAGTCGAACATAAAACTTTGTATGTAACTCGTCCACAATAGCACTTAATGGACTCCCCTTCATTATTAGTCTATCTCGCTTCGCTCGCTCGGCCATAAAACGTCTCGTCCAAGAAAGTGCTATATTGTGGACTTGTTACATAAATAGTTATTATGTAACTAGTTCAAATGTACGTCATATGTCAAATAGACAAAAACCGAAAATGCTAAAATGTTCCCTGGACCGGGCTGTTTTAAGTTCCATAAGGTAAGTACAGGACGGCAAATGTAAGTTGGCGAGACGCGCAGAGAGCAAGCGAAAGCTCTCTCTCTACAGCCGGCCGAGTACAGTCTCTGTAATAAGCATGCACATATTCTTCGCGTGCGCTATTCATTTACAACTCTATCGGGCGCTCTCATCCACATAATTGAATGTACCAGGCGCGTCCTGTATTGAATCGTGAGATTGCGTTGTGTACAAGCGGCCTGAAAAAAATATATGCAGGGTGGCATTACGTTGATACCTGACGGGCGACCCAACGTCATATGTTATTGAGACATCAGGTTGATGCCTCGCGGGGCTTAACATGTTAATAGCTATTTCCGGTACAAGTGAGCGAAGTGCATCATTTAATCATGAGTCTGAAAGTTGGGCGCCTGAGCCTCGCAGCGGTGAGGGCCCCAGACGAGTGATTAAGACCAGAGGCGGCTCGTTATATAGAGCCAAGGAGCCATGGCACTACCTGTAGTTTCAAGCTCGGCAAGAATTTTGAATGAATTCTTAAAACACTTTTTCGCCACTTACTTTGGTCTAGGAAGATAAATCGTTCTTTCTTTTTTCAAAAAGCGGGGGGCCGCGAGAGCCACCACTGATACAACAAATACAACAAGTTTTGAATAAGTCTGCACTTGCCATAGTTTTGGCAAAATTCGCAATCTCTTGTTCTCGCTGCAAAGAAAATGCTATTTCTCATCAAAGCGCTTAAATTTCTCAAAAATTGATCAATCGATATTCCTTTTTTTTCATAAAACATGAAAACAAGTTTTGAATAATTTTTGCAATGGGCAAGTCAGCATTTGCAAAATTCGTAATCTGTTATTTTTGCTGCAAATCATGCGTTTTATTAACTTTGCGCTTAAAATTTTCGAAAATTTATTAAAGAATGTTTTCATTTTTTCAAAGAACATAAAATCCAATCAATTTCGAATAATTTTTGTAATGGGAAAATCTGCACTTGTTTTGCCAAAGATGAGAATTCTTTGGCAAAATTCATAATCTTTTGTTCTCGCTGCAAAGAAAATGCTATTTCTCATCTTAGAGCTTAAATTTCTCAAAAATTGATCAAACGATATTTCTATTTTTTACAAAACATCAATATACAACAAATTTTGAATAACTTTTGTAATTGGAAAGTCTGCACTTGTCATAATTTGGCAAAATTCGCAATATTTTATTTTCGTTGCAATAAATTCGTTTTATTAAACTTAAAAAAAGAAAATTCTCCAAAATTTCTCTAAAATTTGTCAAAGAATGTTTTTATTTTTTCAAAGAACATCAAAATACAATCAATTTTGAACAATTCTTAAAGTCTGCATTTGCTATAGTTTTGGCAAAATTCATAATCTTTTGTTCTTGCTGCAAAAAATGCTATTTCTCATATTTACGCACAAATTTCTCAAAAATTGATTAAGCGATGTTTCTATTTTTTCATAGAACATCAAAATACAACAAATTTGGAGTAATTTATGTAATCGGGAAACCTGCACCGGCCTTAGTTTTGGCAAAATTCTTAATCTTTTGTTTTCGCTGCAAATAATGCGTTTTATTAACTATGCGCCTAAATTTCTCGAAAATTTATCAAAGAATGTTTTAATTTTTTCAAAGAACATTAAAATCCAACCAATTTTGAATAATTTTTGTAACTGGCAAACCTGCATTTGCATAGTTTAGCCAAAATTCATCATTTCTTGTTCACGCTGCAAAAAATGTTATTTCTCATCTTAGCGCCCAAAATTTCTTAAAAATTGACCAATCAATGTTTCTGTTTTTCATAGAACATCAAAATACGAGAAGTTTGAAATAAATTTTGTAATGGGCGAGTGTGCACTTGCCATAGTTTTGGCAAAATTCGCAATCTTTTTTTTTTCGTTGCAAATAAATGCGTTTTATTAAGTTTACGCTAAAATTTCTCGAAGATTTATTAAAGAAAGTTTGCATTTTTTTCAAATAACATAAAAATCCAATCAATTTTGAATAATTTTTATAATGAGCAAATATGCATTTGTCATAGTTTTGGCAAAATTCATAATCTTCTGTTCTCGTTGCAAAAAAAAATGCGGTTTCTCACCTTAGCGCTCAAAATTTTCAAAAATTGATGAATCGGTGTTCCTATTTTTTCGTAGAACATCAAAATACAACTACTTTTAAATAATTTTTGTAATAGGCAAGTCTGCAGTTGCATAGTTTTGGCAAAATTCGTAATCTGTTATTTTTGTTGCAAAAATGCGTTTTATTAACCTCGCGCTTAAATTTCTCGAAAAATCAAAGAATGTTTCTATTGTTCCATAGAACATCAAAATTAGGGGCGGCACGTTAATTAGAGCCAAGGAGCCAAGGCACAACTTGTAGTTTCAAGCTTAGCAAGAATTTTTAATTATTTCTTAAAACACTTTTTAGCCAGTTACTTTGGTCTAAATCGTTCTTTCTTTCTTCTAAAAAGGATTGGGCTATATTGTATAAGTGGCTCTACCATCAACATGTTTCACGAGCCGCCACTGATTAAAACACTTTGGTCACATGTGCTAAACCTGGTTTTTCAATTATTGACTTACATCCAAAATTGTAATTCTTATAATATTTACATAAGGGACAGATTCTTATAATATTTACATAAGGGACAGATAACACAATGACATTAAAATATTGGGTTTGTTTATTTGGTTACCTATCTCATATTTATATTCATTTGCTCTGATCACATTTTATTCTCGTCGCAGTCGGAGTATTTTTTGTCGTTATTTGTTGTAATTTTGATAGTAAAAAAATTTCAATATAAACGTCAAACAATATTTTTACATGTGAATGAGGGATATTATGCGAAATTCAATATAAACGTCAAACAATAGTTTTACATGTGAATGAGGGATATTATAAAATGCAACATTGCACTACACATAACCTAAAAAATGCAATGACTTAGTAACTTTTTTTCTACCAACAAAAATGTCTGTGGCGAGAATAAGATGTGAACAGAGTATATATCAGTAGAGAGTTGAACATTTAACGTCTGGTGATTAAATGCAGTACTTATTTGAATTGAATAATAGCAAGATTTTTCACAAAAATGGTATACAAACCTTGGTGAAAAGTTTAATTCCTATAGTTTAATCAACGGATCTTGCACGTCATAACTAGTTTCGATATGACTTTCATGCGTCACTCCCTCTACGATACGTTAAATTAGACGTAATAATTTGTTTACGTATGTCGTCAAGGGTAATGACATACGGTTTTCGATAAAACTGTGCATTGAACAAAGCCAGAACCTTGGTACTTAAGTCATTGTACGATTCGTACCCGCAGTGGTACGCGGCGTTTCCAGCATTTTGACACGAAATATAAACACTTTATGATTAACATTTCTTCATGCTATATAAAAACAGTACATTTCAGAACTTGGTCTAATCTATACGTATGGTCTAACCTCAAAATGTCAGGTAAACGTCCAAATTCTCAGGCGCCGAATCCAGTGATTAATTTTATGGCCTACTATTTTGCAGCAGAAAATGAAGACAACGGATATCTAATTTCCCTGAATACATCAATAAGGGCATTGGATACCGACGAAAAAATAGAAATGTAAACAAACCAAGCCCTTTCTCTTGTATCTAACCCGCGAAATCCATAGAGGAGTACATGCCGTATGGTATAATGTGATATTGGTATAATGTGATATTAATGTAGCGAGACAAGGATGTAATCGTATAGAGTGGACCAGCCAAAATTAGAGGCTTGCATGGGCCGGGCCGGGCTTTCCGATGGATAATTTAACCCGGACCGGGTTTGGATAAATTTAATTTTATTATAATTTATAAGTGAATTGAAATAAAATGTTCATCAGCATGAATTCGATGTATTTTAGGAATTTTAAGGGGTACACGGGTCCAGTAATTTAATTTATTTAATTCAACATTTTTCGGGGACGGGCCGGGCCAGGCCGGGCCGGGCTTTGAATATTCGGACCGGGCCCGCAACACATTTTCGTTTCATCGGGCTAGGCCGGGTTTTAAATGTTCACTGTCGGGCTTTCAGAAACCCGCTTCTGCAGGGCTCTGAGCCAAATTACTTAAATATTGGCGCTTAGCACTCTTATACTTATTTGACTGGGCTGACTATTAAAATCTTGGATACATATGTAAAAGGGAGGGCCCGTCTTAAGTGACGACAGATTTGCGTAAATCATTAACGTAAAATCTTAGTTCTAAGCGAGCTTGTTCAGAGTATTTCCGTAGTGTTGGTTTCGATGATGAATTCACTATTCTTGTTATTTTTTGCAAAATTGACGTATAAAATATTGCTATAGTTTTTTAAGGAAGTTTTTTTGTTCTCTCCGATATTTTTCTAAATATGAAAAATATTACAAAAACATTTTAACAAAAGTTGAACACCAAGTGAAAATGAACGAATTAATAAATATTTTTAATTAACCCCTTAATTCCCGAATAAACAAAAATGTATAACATTTTGTCAGTTTTGGTACAATTATAAAATTGTAATAGTTGCATGAAATTTTAATAAATAATTGTAGAAAATGCCAAAATTAACGATTTATAAGTAATTATTATTTTACGAAATCTCACCAGTTTTGGCATAAAATCGATAAACATGAAAAATATCACGAAAAAATCCTACTTTGAATAAATCGGAGAAAGTAATGATGGTGGCTACATATTTTTTTTAATACCTAAAAACAAAATTATATAATGACGGTATACCTTACTTCTTTTACTTAAAAAAATACCATATTTAGTTTTTTTATTCTCATTGATCACTTGATGAAACATGATGTAATATTTAAAAAATGATCAAATTTAAGAATAATCACTTGATATGTATACTTGAAAATAGCTTGTAGCCGGAATAAATAATTTAATAAGGAAACATATCAAGTCATTTTTCTTAAATGTAATCGTAAAACATATTTAGTTTGTAATTCAGAAGAGAAGTTAGAGCAATTGATTTATCTAATCCCTGATTTCTAGCTTTTCTAGAGTCTATTCTAGTAACATGTGGAAAGAGTCTGTTAAAAGTTTTACTATTTTGTCATGTTATTTATCTGTATCTCTGGCAATGTATTATAATTTGAAAAAAAACACACAAACAAAAATCTTAATTTTAAGTTAATATACCTCTACGAGAATTCCTTGATAAGTATGAATAATAAAATAACAAGATCACCCTTCCTGTCATATTAAGCTGTCCCTTAGTTTGGTAGTAATGATTATTCCTATTTAATTTTATTGTATCATCATTTGTTCTAAAAACGAAACGGGGTTGCCGTTCTCCTAAAAATTTGAAAAAAAAACTCATCACACATTTGAATCAGTTCTCATGTGAAATATTTTAAGCTCTCTAGCACCAAATTTGTTATTTTAAATGGAACATCCTATATATTATTATATTTTTGGATTCCTCGTTTGAGCGAGTACATATTTTGTTGGAACGATTGTACACTTATCTCTTTTAGTTTTTTAAGAAAATTAATTATTTCTAAAATTTTGACCTCAAAAAGGCATCTTGAAATCTGCCTAAAACTTCTGTAGAGAATAAGATAGAGATATGATTTATATCTCTAATTGTACCCAGACGATGCCTCTATGAGTAATATTATTTGAAACTGTCAATTTTGACAATAAGTGTTCTTAAAATGGCAATTTCTAAGTGCCCTCTTAAATATCCCGTCATTCATTTTTTTCTAATAGAATGCCCCATTTTATTACATAAAACGATTGTGAGGAAAATTTACCACAAAAAAGTATTATGCAACCATAGAAAATAATAATAAATAGTAATTCTAAAACTACTTGCATCATGTCGAAAAATAACTGATTTATTACTAATTAAAATTTCCTTCAAAATTTTATGATAAAATAAACATTAACAGAAGGTATAATTTTTAGCATGTAAAATCCTATGGCCCACGATAAAAAAAAATATACTGTAATAATATGCACTATCGAACATTTTCAGTATGTAACTCATTGGAGGGTTCCAATTATCCTATGAATTAACGGTAATTTTACATTTTGATGTCGACACCTGTCACGTTCAAGTACTGCCAATTGCGACAACTAAAATGTTATCACAAATAGTTCAATATTGAGCAAAAACTGTAAAATAAAAAATCTCATTATTAAACTATTTTTGATATAAAAAAGGTCGATTGAACGATTAAACCAAAGTAGAAAAAATATATTGGAATTTAAAAGAGGAATCCAAAAATATAATAATATATAGGATGTTCCATTTAAAATAACAAATTGGTGCTACTTCTGGTGGAACCGAAAGTGATAGAAAGTTAAAAATATTGCATATGACAACTGATTCAACTGTGTGACAAGGATTTTTTTCAAATTTTTAATACAACGGCAACCCCTTAAACTTTCAACGAACGGTTTAGCATATACACGCTGTATATACTATTTTTTTCACAAACGGGATACTTTAAGAATAAAACGTTCGTTCCTAAAATCCAACCTAGAACAAAATTCTGTCAGACGTGACAGTTAAAACAAATAATGGAACCTCGCAGAGAGAGAAGTAATCATTTCTCTCCCCATGGAGAAAAATGTTACTTTACTCACGATTTCAAGGGCTGAGAAATCGACTTTCTCTCCCGTTTGTGAAAAAAGTAATTTTAAGTGTAAATAAACTATATTCGTGTAGGTCTTCAGGATCCCAATTTTCACGGAGTTCCAATTCGCAATAGTGAGGTTACTCCAATGATGAACACACATTAGATTTCTAAATTAAGCATTCGTTAGCCTAAGGGAACGAATAAGTTAACTAAAATACACGAATTCGAGAAAGATTTTGCATTGATGCACGAATTATTAATTTCATTTGTCAGGACCAAAGAGAAGAAATTTTAATCATAAATACATTGTATATTGGCAATAAAGATTTGTTATGTATTTATTAATACCCAATAATTCTATACAAGTGTTTTTGTATGAGTTGTTAATCCCACTTGTCTCGAAAGAAGTATATGTGCACTGCGACAGAGTATTAAAATGAATAACTTTTTCGCGAAACTACGGATACAGTTTCGAAAATATGAAAAAATATTATTTGAATAACAAATTTTAAATAAATTACCCTAGAGTGCGACGGATTTTTTTTCTAAATCACAGAAATATTAGTATGCAAATTGTTTATAAATATTATTATAAAAAAATAAATCCCTGCTACTCTTTAGAATATATTTACAGACGTGAATTCCAAATTTCACTTTTAAGTCTTCATCCGTTTGTTAATAATGTTTTAAATGAATTTAGAGGTACGATCCAGGAGCCTTAATATTACATCGTTACATGTAGAGTTTCTGGTGCTTTAAAAATAAGTTTACGAATGTAGCAACTAAATTTGACCTGCCGGCCACCGCCGGTGCCATTCATCAGTTTGATACAATATATACGGGTTGGCAACACTTCCGAGGCCAGTCAGTCGTCTCGTTAACACGATTGAATTAAGCTGTTTATGTTATGTATATTACGTTCGTTAATTAAAGTTTGTTAATACCAGCCCACCGAGGAATCAACCCCGGCGCCCCGTCACCACACGAACTGTAATCAGTATTAAAATTGCAAATGAAGGGGCATATGCAGATGTGTTCACATATAATTTAGTGTACATATTTCAGTTTGTTGTTTAACAAGACATGTTTTTTTTTACCAAGCCACTGGCGGAATCGCTAGCGGTGATTGTGGCGCTCAATTATTAGTAATGATTCACACGCAAAGATCCATTGATCAAACTATTTAATGATTTTGGTCAGTGGAGAATGTACGCTATGGATATTTTGTAAACCAAAAAGTTAGGTCAGATTTGACACATTATAATACATATAATGAATGTGGAAGAAGTCGATAGTGTCAAAGTAGAGAAGAGGATATATGGGTCAGAGTAGATCATATTACACAAGTGAACTCCGCCCTCCAGTTTGGTGTTAAACTTATTTCTATATTTTTCAACATTTTTTCTTCTTTGGTTTGATCAATGGATCTTTGCGTTTTGTAATTCTAACCAAGTACCATACAGATTAAATAATTATAATAATTATGAGCATATTGTATTATATTAAGTATCAAGATATGGAAAACAAAATTTACTTAATTTGAGTTTTCGCGCGACCAAGTGAAAATATTAACACGCGGTTAAGGAGATAATGAAGGTCATTAATATGGCTACTTAAGCTATTTGGCCCCTTTGTAAGCGCACAATAAAGCTTTCAAAAAATTATTCCTGAAAAACTATTTTTTTTCACGTTTTTCTGCTGTTTATACCAAGTTTTTGGAGTTCCATGACCCGTAAAAAATCTGAAAAAAATGCCGTTCTCTAGTTTTGGGTGTATTAAAATTAAATCAATTAAATGCGATCACACAACTGACCAGAAAAAAATACACACAATTTTACAGTGGAATAATTTAAGATAAACGCATTTTTACCACATTTTTGGTAGATGTCGAAAATGACAGTTAATGAGCATGCAAATCTCATTTTTTTTTTTCATATTTAAAACAAGGTTTCTACAACTCAAATCGCGCGGGGGGCGCCATACCCATCTTATCCCGCTACTACCTTTCTTTTGTATCATACCATAAGTTATTTGTTAATAGTCTTCCAGGTGATTCATCGTTTTCGATTTAAGCTCTATGCAGAAATGTTGTAGTTGGTGCCAATAAGGCATTCTGAAAGTTATAACTAAAAAATGGCGATATGATTACCGAACGATTTAGGATGTCCTGCCCAGACGTGGAACCGGTCGAATCTACCATTTTAGAAGAAAGTCTAAGGTTTGAGAAGGCGCATTTAGTGGATCCTCGTAGAAAGCGTTAGCAAGGTGAGACCAAGGTCAACTTTTTTTCTAATAGAAACTGTAATCAGGCGTGTATCTCGCACCTGCTCTGCAGCTGATGCACGGTACGGAGTAAAGTCTGGTAAATGGTTAAAAATTAAAGCGATGGTATATTCCTTAGATTTATATACTGAAGGAAAGAAAAAATTAAATTCGTGAAATTTCGACCATTTTCAAAACGCCATAGCTCGGCGTATTTTCAATCGATTTTGATGAATCTTTGAGGGCGAAAAACTTTGAAGTGTCTTCTTTAAAGTCATGAAAGCGGAATTAAGCGTACCCTCTTACGCCCCCCTCCAGCGCCCCTGTGAAAAAAACGTTTTTTCTGAAAACATGTCCAACTTTGACGATGTCTACGGAGTTGGACAAATTCTGTCAACTCGATGCACCATAAAGGCAATAAAATTTGATCAATTCCCTATGCAGGACTCAAAGAACGAAGTTCCTACAACGATTTGGCACCAAGTTATAGATGTTTGAAAAAAGGTGCATTTTGAGGTTTTTCGCAGATAACTCGGTGACTTTTCAACCAAATTTGATGATTCTTTCGGGAAAAAATCCCATTTGGTCTCTAGTTTAAGGGAGTAAACTCAGGTTGGAACGATCCCTTTTCGAACCCTTTAACCCCCGAACAAAAGAAAAAAACACGCAAAAAACTGCCAACTTTGGCAACGTGCACTGAGTTGGAAAAATGTGCCGACTCGATCCACCAAAAGGGCACTGAAATGTGTTCAATTACCTGCGCAGGACTCAAATAACGAAGTTTTTGGACGAAATTGTTTTCGTTTTCACGAATGAAATTTTCTTTGCATGTTCTTTGAGGTATGCAGGAAAATTCATTGTTTGCCCGAAATCATGAATATCGCATTTTGTACCTTAGAACATTTACAAAAAACTTTATTTAAGGTCAACGATCTCTGTAGGGTCGGAAAAAAATGTGGGCCTAACTCACCACCATTCGTCCATTTTTCCATTCGTTCAATAAAAACAAACAAATTACACTGACGGAAAAAAAATGAAACAGTTAATATTTGTTAATATTCAGGTAATTTTCAAATTGCCATAACTCGGCTACTATCCGACCGATTTCGACGATCTTTTGAGAAATCAACAGCAAAAAGTTCCTCTCTTTGAGGGGGATAAACCCTTTCAAAGAGAGGTCTCTACGCCCACCAAACGAAAATTTTTTTTTTTTTTAAGAAAATGAACAACTGTGTACAATGTTGGAAAGCTGGAAGAAAATTCGAATCAACAAATCAATTTCCTGCAAAGTTTGCAAAAAACGAAATGTCTACGACCTATTTAAGCAAAGTTATGCGTGTTTAAAAAAAGAGCATTTTGGGTTTTTTTGCGCCAAACTTTATCACTTTTTAACGAAATTGGACGATCTTTTCAGGGGAAAATATTAAATTTCATTGTGCTTAAGACAGTATATTCTTATTTTAAGTTATTCCAATTTCCACTCCAATATTAACCCCAAGAAAAAATCACATTTTTGGTTAAAAAAGGCTTACTTTGACCATTGTTAAACGTTTCGAAAAAACATTTGTGAGTTGTTTTACTCTGATGCCAAAAAAATCATTTTTTCTCAAAATTTCGCAAAACACGAAGTTTTTATGATTATAAGGCAAAAAGATGACAAACAGATTTTGCATTTAGGCTTTTTACCACCGACGTTATTGGTTTAGTAGTGTGTATTTCCGCCGCGTTTCTGCACAATTTCTTGCAACCTTTTGGGCATGTTGAAGAGTGCTCGGATTGCATTTTGGGGAATGGCATCCCACACTTCCACCAGCCATTCGGTAAGTTCTTGGAGGGTTGTCGGCTCTCTGTCGGCGTCTCGAATCGCGCAGCCCGTCATGTCCCAGACGTGTTCGATGGGGTTCAGATCCGGGCTGCAGGCTGGGTGAGGAAGTAGGTCGATGTTGTGCTCTTCAAAAAATCGTCTACAGATAGCAGCTACGTGAGGTCGCGCGTTATCCGGCATGAAGATCAGACGCCTCATCCTTCTCTTCAGCGGAAGCACGTGAGGTTGCAGGATCTCTGTGGTATAGCGAGTAGCAGTCATTCCTGGAGGCGGAACTACGGCGAACAGTGTTTTGAAATAATAGGCGATTCCACTCCACATTATGACTGAACCTTCGTTGAAGGCAAGCACTCCGTGGACGTTATGCTGGTCCTACCGTGCTCCGCAACGCCGCCAACACCGAATCCTCCTGTCGGAACTGTCTAAGCAGAATCTTGATTCGCCAGAGAAGACCACTCTCTGCCACTGCCTGTCCGTCCACTGCCCGTGCCTCCTTGCATACTGCAACCTCTCTTGTCGGTGTCTGGGAGTGAGGCGCGGAACAATTGCGCGACTCTTGGACCGCAGACCTGCTGCTTCGCGGAGCCGATTTCGGACAATCCGATCGCAGATTCTTCGGTTCAAAAGGACGTCATTCGGTGAGCACTCCTGGCAGGATTTCGAAGAGTCGATCTAACGATGTGGCGATCTTCCATGCCCGTGGTGATCCTCGGATGACCGGAACCGACCTGTTCGAGTGAATCGACGCCAAACCCGGAATATTGCCAAGTGGTGGATGCCCAACCTCCGAGAAATCGCACGATAGCTCAGGCCCTCTTGCCGAAACGCAACAATTTAACCGCATTGATAATGGCTTAACGCGGGCATTGTTTCCACTCAAGGTCGAAACAAAACAGCAGTAATTTTTAAAAAAGAATATTTTATGCTCGAAAATATTTGAAGCGAAGACAAACAAATATTTCGGAAAACAGCGATTTAAAAATATCTAATTTTGAGAAAATGTATTAGCAAATCTCTTGCCTAGACACACGATACACATGATGCGTGAATTCCAACCGCCGACGTAGGTGCAAAAAACCCCAAAATGTTTTTTTTTTCAAACACATAACTTTGGTTAAAGAGAGTTTCCGCAGACATATCATTTTTTGCAAACTTTCCTGGAAATTGATTGAATTTTGTTGTTTCCAATTTTTTTTCCAGCTTCATACACATTGCACACAGTTCATTTACCTGAAAAAAAAAATTGTTTGGAGGAGGTAGAGCCCTGTCTTTGAGGGGTAAACCCTCTCAAAGGGGACACTTTTTGCTTTTGATTTCTCAAAAGAATGTTGAAATCGGTTGGAGAGTAGCCGACTTATGGCCATTTTAAAATTACCTAAATTTTGACAAATCTCTAGTGTTTTATTTTTTCCGTCAGTGTAATTTGTTTGTTTTTATTGGACGAATGGGAAAATGGACGAATGGAGGTGAGTTAGGCCCACATCTTTTTCCCACTCTCCAGAGATCGTTAAAGTAAGCATTTTTTTACCTAAAATAAAGTTTTTTCTTAATGGAGTTCTAAGGTACAAAATGCGATATTCATGATTTCGCGCAAACAGTGAATTTTCGTGCATACCTCAAAGAACATGCAAAGATAATTTCATTCGTGAAAACGAAAACAATTTCGTCGAAAAACTTCGGACCAAATTTGGTTAGAAAGTCACTGAGTTATGTGTGAAAAACCTCAAAATTCACTTTTTTCAAACACCCATAACTTGGTGCCAAATCATCGTAGGAACTTCGTTCTTTAAGTCCTGCATAGGGAATTGATCAAATTTTAATGCTTTTATGGTGGATCGAGTCGACAAAATTTTTCCAACTCCGTAGACATCGTCAAAGTTGGACAATGTTTTCTGAAAAAAACTTTTTTTTCACAGGGGTGCTAAAGGGTGGCGGAAGGGGTTACGCTTAAGTTCGCATGCATGACTTTAAAAAAGACACTTCAAAGTTTTCGCCCTCAAAGATTCAGTAAATTCGATTGACAATACACCGAGTTATGGCGGTTTAAAAACGGTCGAAATTTCACGAATTTCAATTGATTTCAGGAAATTAATAATTAAATTAACATATGATTAGAAAAAAAACTTGTTGTATATTTGTATATTTCAAGTCTAAATGCTGTGTGTATCTTCTTAAAACTTCTTGCCCTACATACGTAGTAATACATTCGGAACGTAAAATTTGATATACTCTTAATTTTTTATATTGAATTATTTTATCTTTAGCGTGTTGATGATTTTATATTTTCATAAATCAATTATGACTAGCAAATATTGAAACCAAAGTTGTTTCAATCCTGTCTAAAATACAGATTAAGCATTGTGCTTGTGTGTATTATTTAATAAATACTGTAATAAAACGTCAAAAATTGTTTTATTTCAACTTACCTGAAAATTAACAACCAGTAACCGCCGCAACCATCATCTCTATAAATTTTATAAATTTTAGTTTTTTTATGATATAATGATGTTTTATAAATAAATTCAATAAAAATACATGCTATAAAGTGCACACTTACAAGATAAGTTTTTCGCAGTAAATTAGCATATCCGCAATAATATAGATAATGACTGATTAAAAATGTTAAAGACCATTCCTAGTCGGAATATTCACAAATTAAAACTTTACATTGTTATTGATTTATTTGCAAGTAAATGAAAACTCCAAAAGGAAACTTGTTGAATATAGTTGGCTGTACCCTATCGGAGAAATAGGAAGAGCTATGGAATGCGCGTGGAATGTGCCGATGGTCGTTACCAGTGGCGCAGCATAAATTCAGTAATATTATCATTTTAATTATTAATAAAATATCTTAAAGTATTTTTTTTGAATATCACGATATATAATTCAAGTTAAAACATATTTAAATATGTTTATGGTTTAAATAATTGGTAAATAATAGACATAAACGACAAACTTTATAATTTCGTCGTTTCGAAAGACGTCTACGTTCATGGACAAGCCGAGCGATAACTTTTGGTTGAGTGGTGCAGCGGTCGGGCAAAGTGTTCAACGAGATATGAACGAACTATAATAAAAAAATATATTGGTCCATAGCCTATACCCTCGAACACATGGTGACCAGAGCGGCCCATTGAAAATAACATGCCAAAAAAATTAATATTTTCTATTTCATAGCTGCGCTCACCATTTTAAAGGCGCATACTATTTTCATTCTTTAAATTCCATAGCTCTCTGTATTTCTCCAATAGACTATAACTATGGAGAAATTGATCCACAAGATGCAATTAGATGGAAATTACTTTTTAAACACACATATTAGTCACATGGGTCGCTGAGTCATAGTCAACATGTAATTAAAATTTGTTTTTTCATATTTAATTATAAACAACCTTGGATGAACATTTTGTACACGACAATAACGCAATCTTATTATATAAATGATGATTATATAAAGTCATATAATTGGCGATATTCTTTAAGGGAGCGTTCAGTTGTGACGTCAAGCAATTTTGTCCATTTTGAGCCTCGATCTCTCCCGCCTGTCTCACTCCGTCATGCTCTATCTCATTCCGCCTAGCCGAATGTTAAATGTCTCGCTTCAATTTTAATCTGTTTCAAGTACTTTTTTATTGTATTCTTTTGGTATCGATTTTTTTCTCTAATTCCTGTCAAAAATAATTGTGTTTTATAATATTGTGTTTTCTCTATTTTATATTTTTTGTATTTTGTAACTCTAAAAAAATGTAACAAATATTGAATAATAATAACAACAAGAATATTGAAATTAAATAAGGGTGGAAAACCGGGTGTTCACAACCAGTTCCATTTAAATAGTACGAAACAGTAGGCAAAGAAGTTCAAAACCGACACCTAGACTTCAAGATGTTTTAAGTGCAAAAAAACTAAAACCAGAAAAGGTGCGGTTATTAGCCCGATTTAGGTGTATAAATGAAGAGTAGGACAGGAAGGTGTGGATGGGTGGGCGATACACTAGGGGTGTGTTTTGTGGTGAAAGAGATGTGTGGGTTCATTGGATGAATGCAGCTAAGTAGGAGAGTAAAAGGGCTGGGGAGAAAGAAATGTCTTTGTGAAAGTGGCGAAGGGATAGAGGTGTGCAAGCTGTAGAAATACAAGATATAATAGGAAGGTGTAACTAGCATGAGGTGACCGAGAGACGAGCGTTGCAGAACGAGTCTTTCCTGATTGCTTATTTGTTTATATTTGATGTAAAGGTAATGCAAAATAAAGGTTCCTTTTTTATATTGTACCTGAAAAAGGCTTCGATGGTTCTGGCAATGTGTGGAATGACAATATCCGTCGACTTGCTAGAAAATAAGCTCAGATCGTCTTGTTAAATGAAGAAGATGAAGGCCAGACATCAAGTATTGTCTGGCGGGCACACTGTCTTTAATGAAAATCAATGGATATTTGCTATCGTAAGCAGTAAGCAATACAGCTCCAGACCATTAATACTACAATACGATGGACAAGTCTTGTTATCGAAAGCTGAGGATCACGCTTTTACCACCTCGCCTTCTCACCCTTGCTTGGCCATCATACACACCTAAACAGAATCGGGATTTGTTGCTAATCAATAGGTTATGTCGATGCTCAGGGATGCGGAGTAAAGGAAGATGAAGACGGTATAAAAACAGTACCAAACTTCTTTTGTGGCGATAAATGGTGCGCATTCCAATGTAGCTTAAATGTTCTTTAAGCCGTTGGTCCGCAATCGGCCTTGTAGAAGTAAAACGATCTCTTAGAGCTAAAAGTCTAAGACGGCGATCTTCGCGTTATGTGGTTCCTCGGCAACGACCTGTACCTCTTACTCTTCGTGTTTGGCCTTCCTGGAGTGATGCCCGCCAACAATCTACCACCAATCTACCACCTATTCATCCTAGTGGCAATTTCCTTAAAGGATTTACTGACCCCTCGCTGACCCGCTATTTACCTCCTACCAAATCCGGTCGGGTAATAAAAGTTTGTGCGTTCTCTCGCATTAGGAATAATTGACTTATCAAAGACACTCTTAGTACAGTACAAAAATTAAGTGCTTACTATAAGTCTATTAGAGCCTATTGTGATTTATAAAATAAAATAAACGTGAAAACACAAAAACTAATATATCGATTAGGCTAAAACTGATTGATTTTTCTCTTTTCCTTAAACAAACATAAATCCAAAAATTTACTGCGACACTCATTAAAAAACACCCAGTATTGTGTTCAGACTCTTTCCCTAAGTGCCAATATACTTCCGAAATATTTTACCTTCCTCAGGACTCAGTTACAAATTACAGAGTATCATAAAATCTGGTCCTCAATATACAAAAAACAATTATAAAATGAAAATAAAATGATATTGAAAAAATAAAAAAAAACATAAACTAACTTTACTTACAGAATGTGAGGTTAGCGTGATCTAATGTTATCGGAGAAGTTAAAATCTACTTCAAAAAACAAGACATCGGTGTAAAATTTACTCCGAAACTATCCATAAATTGGACTACACAATTAAATAATTCTTCTGTAAATTCTGTAAAATGTTGGTTAAAAAGTATGATATATAAAGTATATAATCAATATTTATATTGTAGGAGGTACGCTGAATAGGTCTTTAACGGTAGGTGTATAGTATAATTGGTAGTACAAAAAACAATTATTTTGAGTGATTTGTAATTACTCAAAATTCTTCCATTTGCTATATCTTCTTCGGGAATGTACAATAAATGAATGGATCTTTAAAAAAATTGAAATTTTACATTAACAACAAAGTTTATAGTGTTATTTTCGAAAAGTTATGTAAACACGAAGTTGATTTTTACCATAATTGTTGGTAATAGTATAATGTACGGTGTCATAAATTTTCATGATTTTTCAACGAAAAATAACGAAGATATTAATTAATTTAAATCGGTTTTCCTCCAAATTCATGATATTTTAGCCATTTTCGAACTAATTGAACGAAAAATAAATGTTTGTAATATGTCATTTTGAACATTATAATAGTAGTTTTTATATGATATCAAGATAACAATATTCTATTGTTAAATAATTGAGTTAAGCACTATTGAAAATGTGCCATTTTTTTGAAATTTCAAACGCCTGTGAAATCGAGATAGACAAACTGAAGCCTGGGGGTTGGCAACTGTCATAAAACCCGAAGTACCTTCAATTTATGAATATTCAGTATTAGTTTGTTGTTTGAGAATTGTGCATTTGAAGAAGCAATATGGGTAGAGAATACAGTTTTAAATTCAAATGCAATAAAAGCGAAGATTGTAAAAGCAGCGCACACAAGAAAGAAGATACTACAGGATACACAGAATTACGTAATAAAAAAATACGCGAGGAATAAAATAATAAACATTTGTGGGTCTACGAAAATTCAGACGGACAGTTAGGATTAAAAAAAAAAACGTCACTATATGTACCAAATTCAGGGCCAGCTGGGGGTATGAGGAAAAAATATGTGCCTTTTCATTTTATATACCGATGTCGATATTGAATTAATTCAAATTGAAAAAGATCAACTGTTTTGTTCAGACATATTAAAAAAAAAAATTAACACATTTTGGGAAAAACATGCACTTCCTGAACTAATTGATACCCGCATTATAAGGGGTTTGAAATAATAATCATTCGAATGATGATAATCGATTCATTTGATTATGAAAATAATCGATTATCTCGAGTACTTATTTTTATAATTTGAATGATCGGCACTCGATTATTCATTCGAATGATCATTCAAGTGATCATTCAAATAAGCATCCAAATGATCATTCGAGTGATCAGATTATTCATACGAATGATCAGTACACGAATAAATTATTCGAAACCTTCCAAAATATTTGGATGGTTTGAACGAGCATTAGAATGATTATTTGAGTATCATTATATCAATTCGTAATCGATTATGTATCATTCGAAACTTTTTACTACAGTGTTTAGTGTAATGTAATACTTAGGTAAATTGTAGTGACGAATGATTTCGAAAATCGAATGATTAGTATACGAATTAATCTGAAAATCGATTATTAATTCCAATGATCATTGGAACGATTATTCGAATTATAATTCGAGTGATCGCTACTCGATTATTCATTCGAATGATCATTCGAGTGATTATTCGAATGACAATTCGAGTGATCGGTACTCGATTATTCATGCGAATGATCATTCGAATAATAGCTCGAGTAACAGTTCGAATAATCATGAATCGAATATTTTTATTTTGCGAATGGTATAGATATATTCAAATGATCACTCGAATTATTGTAACTCAAATCCTTTTGATTATAATTTGAATACGGCCGACATATATACACTTTTAACTTTTATCTAGTTTCTTAGTGTATACACATTTTTTTTTAAATTAATTTAAAGTTTGTTTTACATTTCACTAAAAACCTTACAGCTGCAAACAAAATTGGTGTAAATTCATTAAAATTGTGCAATAAAAAGTTAAGTTTCGAATGATACATATTTGAGTACAGATTTGTACCGAGTGTCTGGCATAAGGGGCGAACATAGGAATTTAACATGTAAAATTAAATATGTGTAATTATTAGCTCCCCTATTCATTTTAGAGAAAAATCATAAAGGAATATTTTTTAGAGAATTAAAAATTGTAAGTTGGAATAAAACACTTTAACTTTTTTATACCACTATATTTTATTTATGTGACTAGTTTCGACCATTCACTGGTCATTTTCAAACATAAGTAAATTAAATTACGGCTTTACATTTCTTATATATTACAGGGCTTCAAACAGGGGCGAATACATTATGTCAACCTGGTCGTTAAGCACGGAAATTCCCGGATTAATTTTTGCTTTGTGTATTTCGAGTGCTTCCAGTAGATCCATTTTTCGGCCTTTATCCGCTAAATGAATCACTGAAAGTACATCTGTGCCGAAATTATGCCGATTTTCCAACAAATGGTTCGAGAAGGTGGATTTATTTTGGTTTAATTTGAATGCTCTCTCGTGCTCTTTTAGTCTTGTATTAAAGTTTCGACCAGATTGACCAATGTATACGCCTTTACAATCTGGACATGTTAATTTATATATTCCTGATATTTCCATATTATTAATTTTGTTTTTAGGATTATGTATTAAGTTGCTTAATTTATTATAAGATTTAAACACCACATTGACGTTGCATTTCTCGGTGATTCTTTTAATTTTTAAACTAACCATTCCAAAATAGGTTAGTGGTTTAAACCTCATTTAAAAATTGTAAATGTATCATCCATTTAATTTACGTTTGTACCAGAATACACCTCAGAAATAATAAAAATAAGTTGAACAATGTACCATTTAAAAAAAACCCTTGCCATGAGTTTGACAAATGTCATGTTATGGTTAGAATAATTTTTCTCCACGACCATTGTCGAATTTAAGCATTCTGAAATCAATTTTGATTATAGAACGTACACATTCTCACTCTTGTTATGGAACAAAACACTATGCGCTTATGCGTTTTGCATGTAATTCATTCCATAACAAGGGATAGAATGAATATTCTCACATCGTTTCGAATAAAACAATTAGCCTTGGATATCACAATTGTCAAAATACTATAAACATAACCACAAACGTGATAAAACGTAAGTTCTTTGTGTTCATTATTTTATTAGTCTATTTTAACTGGTCGAGGAGAAAGTATAGTCTGCTACTCGGTAAGAATGGAAATTCAGATGCTCGTGGTTCCTCGCGCTCGCCTCACGGCTCGCGCTCGAAATATTCCACTCGCATCGAATTTCCATTCTAACCTTGTTACAGAATATACTATTCTAGTCAAATATCAATTCACGCATTGTAATTACTATGAACAATAATCTGAGTTATTCCAATGAAGAGAGCGAATTAATAATCAAAACATTTTGCAGTGGCGTCAGTTCACTGAGAGTTCGTGAAGAAACAACGATGAATTGGAAGAAACAGTTTTGGGTTTGATAAATGCTGAATCAACAACTAGCATACGATGCATTGCTCGTCAGTGCAATGTGTCTAAATTCTCTGTACAGAAAATTTTGAAGAAGCATGGTTATCATTCTTAAAAACATTAATGCCATCAGGAGATACTGTTAGTGAATGAAGAAAGGACGCGTGTATTCTGCGAAATAATGCAGGATCGATCAAATACAGACCATAATGAATGCTAATAATTTACTTCCATATAAAAATAAAACAGTAAACATTCAGTTTTTTAATAGAAAGACACCAATTGTTAATTTAAATCAGAGCACCAAATTTCTTGGGATTGCCGAAGACGAGCAACTCACCTGGTGTCAGCATGTTGATTATGTGTGTAGTAAATTAAATACTGCTTACTATGCAGTTCTTAAACTAAAACTAATTTTACCACCAGAGTCAATCATAACTCTCTACTACTCATAGGTATATCCTTATCTCTCCTATAATATACCAGCGTGTGAAAGAATTTATATTCAAAGGCCCAGAAAAGAATATTAAGATTCATTTGTAAAAAAAATAAATTGGAGACTTGTCGTAGTTTATTTAAGTAGAACAACTTACATTAATATGCATTTACATATTTAAAATAGCACCATTTGCTGCGAATTAATAAACTAACTAAAAACTAAACTCAGCTTAACTTTTTGCAGTCTGTCTTTTTTACTGAAGAATGCTAGTTTACACTTTACAACGAGCCCAACGTTATTGTTCATAGTAATTACAATGCGTGAATTGATATTTGACTAGAAAAATTATTCTAACCATAACATGACATTTGTCAAACTCATGGCAAGGGTTTTTTTTAAATGGTACATTGTTCAACTTATTTTTATTATTTCTGAGGTGAATTCTGGTACAAACGTAAATTATATGGATGATGCATTTACAATTTTTAATTCTCTAAAAAATATTCCTTTACGATTTTTCTCTAAAATGAATAGGGGAGCTAGTAATTACACATATTTAATTTTACATGTTAAATCCCTATATTCGCCCCTTATCCCAGACACTCGGTATAATGATATTCGAATAATCATTCGAATGCTCCTTCAAATTATCCTAATACTTTGTAGGTTTCGAATAATTTATTTGAATGAATCATTCGAATGATCGCTACTCGATTATTCACTCGAATGATCATTCGAATGTTCATTCGAATAAATAATCAAGCACCGATCATTCGAATTATAAAAATAAGCTCTCGAGATAATCGATTATTTTCATAATCGAACGATTCGATTTTTATAGACTCTGGAAAGTAACAATTAAGTGAATTGAAAAAAACTGGGTCTCTTATCAATTCACGAATTCACAAAAATAATAAATATTGAAAGAATATTATTTGAAAAGGAATGGGTACTACCAATAATCTTGGCAATAGTCGGATAATTCGTTCAGCATTAGATAATACCGCCAAAGTGAAATTCTCTAATGCGGCGATTTATTTTTCAATCACCAAAATAGGCAAAACCGAGTCAGTTAGCAGGTACTCCTCCTTCAATTTCATATTTTATTGCTCCCAATAAACTAGAAAAGGATCAGAGATTTGCTTCTACGCTTCAGCGCCCAGTGAGAAATCGCTGAACTATTCCTTGAATATTGAAGGGAGATGAAAGAGACTATCAACGATACTGGCGTTCATAGCGGACATTCTTGAAACCCGGCGAGCTATAACCTACCGTTAAGGACAGGGCGGAATGTTTAAATGTCGAGTCTTCAGCCGAGTCATTTAATGGTAATTTAATTATATGGAATGATATAATTTCATTCTGACCATTTAAATTCAATAATAAAGATACAAACTGAAATTGAAATATTTACATGGAATTCCCTATGATGCGTCTTGAAACGAGACACACGGTATACCTAATCTGCTATTTTTGTCTACAAGAAACATATTTATACTTTTTCTCTAAAATAAAAAAATATTTAAACATTAAGAATTTAACATGAAAATTCCTATGGTGTGTGAATTAATTCCACAACCTGTTTATATTTAATTGATGATTTCGTAACAGTTTTGGTAAATATTATAATTGTAAATGAGAAAAGATCATAAAGCCAAAGGTCAACAATTTCAGATAAACTCAAATAAAGTTTTTAATATTCTAGATTGTCCTAATTAAATATACAGCATGATGAATTGTAAACAATATTGGCTTCCCTAATTACTTGACAGTGGGATTTAAAATGACCTAGGTTATGGGAATTGGAACCATGCCGTTTTCGTGTTATTCAGTTGTTTATTCAAAAATTTTAACAACATTCTTAAAGTGCTTAATGGAACTTTAGTCTTCAGAATTACTTGATCATCCAAAACAAACATAACTCAGCGTATTATATAGGATGATAGCCATTCACAAACGACACAATTTCTTATTTTCTTTTTCAAATTTTAATTTCAAATTCCATTAAGTGGGCTTTCGTTCCATATAAGGTTTCGTATATCTGAAGTTGATGGTTACTCTTTCAAAATTCCTAGGTAATGTGCATGTTTATTATTAGTTTTAAAATCTAGGTACCAATAATTTCAAATAAACAAACCAAAACAGACAAATGACAATCATTATTACATTAGTCCCAAAAATAGATTTAAGTTGTGATCTCAGTTCATAATTTTTAATTTTTCCAAGAGGCATTGGTTGACATAATTTTTATTCTTAGGAAATGTCGCAAAACTGTCTATTTCCTTCGCCAGTGAATGGACAGCGGTATCCTTAGAGGCCGTGTCTGCAACAAGAAGAATTTAGAAGAGTACAAGAGCGATTTGAGGCTACATCTAACGTTAACTATTCAAAACCTGTGCAAATCAAATCTGTAATTAGCTAAGGTAACGAATTCCTAGATTTGGAATCATTCATTTGATTACGTTTATCTGAATTAAATACTCAGTTGGATATTAGTCCGCCCTCAGCACATAGACTTTTGAAAGAACATAAATTTCACCCTTACCATAACCACTTACAACAGCAGCTTGAGGAATCTGATTTTTGTGCTAGAACTGCATTCTATCACTGGGCCCTTAATACTCTGGAAAACAATGAACATCTGTTTTGATTTTGTGTTTACTGCTGAGGCTACATTTTATAACAATGGCAAAATAAAGAGATATGATCATTATTATTCTGACCACAATCCTCAATTACAAGGACACTAAGTAAATAAAAATGATGGAGCCTGAATGTACGGGGTGCTATTCTAGGAACTAGCGTCATAGGACCACACTTGGCCTGAATGGAGAAATGTTTGAACAATTTCTTAGGAATCATTTAGATGAGTACCTACATGTACTTCTCAACATCATAAGAGATATGTGGATCCAGTTAGATAGTGCACCACCACATTTTGCTGGCAAATGGCGAGAATTTTCGCCGGACCTCACTAAATTATATTTTTTTCTATGGGGTTGTATTAAGGACATGGTATTCCACGTACCACCGACTACAGCAGAAGATTTGCGGATTCGAATAAGGAAGGAGTTTTCTGCAGTAATGTCTCAATTTTTAGTTACGGTTCACAAATCATTCGTTGCACGTCTTAGAATTTGTATAAATCAGAATGGCCGAAATTTTGATAACATGTAAACTTCTTTAAATTGTTCTTTCTCTTCTTATATACCTTATAATATTAAATAGTTTTGTTATTAAGTTGGTTTATAGGTTTTTACTTTAGTTCTATCTTTGTATTGAAAAATAAAATAATTGTTTGTGTAACTTCGGTACTTGGAATAATCATTCAGGTTTTGTTTAAAATATGGTAGAATACAAATGTTGAATACATATTTGAAAGAGATAAAGTAAGATTTTATAGACGCAGCACACAACACAACGGTTTTAAACTGATCCTTATCAACAGAAACATGAGTTATGATTTGGATGATAAAGTTATTTTGAAACCTCAAAGATCAATAAAACTTTACCAATAAATTAAAATTAATTATCTTTATTACTTGCAGGGTAGCAAACAATTTTCTTCAAATTTTTGTATAAGCAACTGAATAACACAAAAACAGCACGGTTTTAGTCGCCACAACCTAGCTTATTTTAAACTTCAAGTAACAAGGAATCTAAAAATGCTAAAATATAGAGGGTGTTCCATTAAAAAAAAAACATAACTTGTTATGAAACACCCTGTATAAATTTAAATATTTTTGGGACGTGCAGCTCACTATTCTGCACAACTTTTGTATAATACATTTTTCGAAATTTTTACAAGTGAGCACGTGATTGACCGTTTCCAGAGCTGTAATACACCTTGTATATTCTACACAAAAAAAGTTTTTACAATTAAATAGGTAGTAGTTAAAGAAGCGTACGTGATTTATTTAGAGATACTAAAAAATGTAAGTAGATTGATACTGTGAAATATATAAGGGAGCCAAAGTTAACATTTCAAATTTTACTTGTAAATCTGTATGGCCCGCTTTACGATTCAACTTAGGGGGGCGGTCCGGACGGGGCATATTTTGAGGCAGCATTTTTTTATATGTCTGTTTAAATTGTATAAAAATAAAAATAAATAATATAATAGCAAGCATTGCCTTGTTTACATTGTTTTAAATAAGCGCTGGCGCCAGTGACGGCTACAAGGGTTCTAACGCCCCTATGCAAAGTAGGGCTCGTTAATACATGGATACACGTGTACACGGATAAACGTGTTCTTAGTAAGCACGCGATTTTTAAGCGTTTAAACGGATATTTGCGTTTAAACGGATATTCACGTTTACACGTGTATACGTTTAAACGAATGTTTGCGTTTAAACGTGTTTTCTTCGTTCAAACGTGTTGACGAAAATCATATAATATAGTTCCTGTTTGAATCGAATGTGTAAAAATATTAGGAATCTTACGAAACGCCGAGATATGACTTCTAGACCCCTAAATGGAGCATAAAAAATTTGAGAAATCGTTTTTAGTTTACGGGTTGTAAACGCTTATTAAGCTAAACGTGTTGTAAACGTTTATTAGGCTAAACGGGTTGTAAACGTTTATTAAGCCAAATCGTGATTTTTTTTCAATTTTTTTTTACGGAAATATCCGTTTTGGGGTACCTAGATGCCATTTCAACAATTTCTGGAAAAAAAAAATGTGTCTGTGTGTGTGCGTGTGTGTGTCTGTCTGCGTGCGCTGTATCTCAAAAAGTAATAAAACAATTAATATGAAACTTTAAACATACGTCTTATTTAATAATCTGAAGAACTGAAAAGCTTTTGGTAAAATTTTGTACACCGGAAGTGGGTGTTTACCTTAACTGTTTTTTCGTTTTCTGCCAATATTTTCTTAAATATGAAAAATATCACAAAAACATTTAAACAAACATTGAAGACAGCAAAGAGATGAACATCTTTTGCTTAGAAACATTTTTCATAAAATCATTTTTATTCGAGAAAAAAAATGATTATTTTTTTTTTAATTTTGGTTTATAATTATAAAACGATAATAGCCTCAGCAAGTTTATGTAAATATTAATTGTATAGAATGCTAAAATGAACAACTTATAAAGAATAAGTTTTTTCGAAATTTCTTTAGTTTTTGAGTAAACTGAGTTTTTGAATTTGAAGTATAATTTTTCCATCTTTCATGATTTTGACGTTTTAAACGTCAGTTTCATCCGAGTTTACACAACGCTCGATGTAGATTTAAAATATAATTTCAATTAAAAATAAACCATGAAAAAGTAAATATTAATGGCTATGATACCATCAAGTCGGAGAAAGTAACATGATGGCCACATCACCATTTTTTTTATTTTTCTTCAATGGTTCGAAAATTTATGGTGTTATTCTGAACAAAAATGTTAGCGTTAACAGCGATGTTATTTGCTAATATGAACAAATGTTATGAATATACTATTCTATACACAATGTCTATCAACTAATATCGATGTATATTAACATTTTCGATGTTAAACAAAACTTGTTAAAACGGTCGATATTACGAGATTGTTGATGGTGATATACATATTTTGAGGTTATTTCGTGGTTTGTGTTTTTCGTAATAGTAAAATACATACTTTATGAAACACTTTATATAACAGTTGTTCAGAATAACACCATTGGACTCAAATTTGTTTATTATTTGCTGTTATCAAAAGAGTTTATTAAAATGGTGAGCGAATTTTCCAAATTTCTTCAATTGTTCAAAACATGCAGCTGAAAAACTGAAAAAACAATTGCGACTTGATTTTTTTCCCGGTTGCTTTCAAAAAGCTTATAGTTGAAAAACTAAAAAAAACAAATGCCAGCCGAATCTGTGTTCTTCGCAACATTTAAAAGAGTGTCAAGAGTTGAATCAGATAGTGAATGCATTTATTACATTTTTCCAATTATTCGGAACTTATAGCATAGAGTTGAATAGGATGGTGAACGAATAGAGAAACCTGAAAAAAACAGAAAAACAATCAAATTAACAAAATATGTTTTAAATTGAGTTAAGGGTAGGGTACCCATTAAATTAGCCGCTCAAGAAATCGAATATATCGTTGTAAATATAAACTTTTTCGAAAAGTTTATTTTGATAACATATTATATAAAGATCGATTATTATTTCTGTGTTTACGTTTTGGTTTAATCGTTATTATTAACAAAGTTAGCAACATTTTACTTTAAACAGACAAACTGCAGAACCAAGTAAGCAACAACAGTGAAATTTAACTTGTAGCCAACCAATACATACATCTAGGCAATGAAGTAATTTGAAGGCAAAATCATAGTTAATAAAAAAATTATGAACGAATTAGGAGACAAATGAATAATAAAATGATGTTTTTTGTGTCTATTTCCATTAGTATTGGTCAAAACTTGATAAAATTTTGTTACTGTCTAGACACGAACATAATTGACATATGTGCAAAATTTCAAAATAATCCTGTGGCAACTTTTTGAGACAGGCAATCAGAAAGAAATAAAAAAGTTATGTAGATATTTCTTGCAGCGAGTCTATTGGTCTTCATCCTAGTACGGGCATTCGGCCACTTGAGCGTGATGGTAGTGTGCGCGGGGATTAGGGGATACGTTATGATAGGGGAGTTTATTTAGCGCGACGTTCAAATCGTTCTTCCGTGCTAGATTTCGTATGCCATATGCATATACACCTGCATGCCCAATAACATCGCATGTTATTCATATTTCTGCGTCACTCGCGACGGCGGCACTTACTCATATTAGTGTATCGAGTTACAACTGCACTAAAAAAATAAACAAGGGACCGGAGGGCAGGGTACCTGCGACAATTCCGATTTATAACATGTACATACTAGTAACGCGTTCAATAGAATTTATAAATTAATTACGTCATGTATATTTTTGATAAATAGAAGTTGTTGATCCCCTCATCATTGCAGAGTACAAAACTAACTTGAAAAGTATACAAGCTAATAAGAATATACACATAATACATAATCGGGGAATATTTATTAGTAAATAATTTAAGACCGATACAGTGACGGCTCGCGTGGTGACTCATGGTACGGTCGAGGTAGCAATACAGATAGGTAGAGTCGGTTGCAAAGACGGCTGGCGGCGTGATCTATCTGTATTACCATCTCTGCTACCTCGACCGTACCAGAGTCACCCCGCGAGCCGTCACTGGTCCGATAATTTATAGAGTATTAATTGGAAATGGTTTTTTTGTTTTGTTTGTTTTTGTTTAACGTTCGGCTGTTTATTATCTATTCCACAATTTTTTTTTTATAGAAAACATTTTTAGGTCTTCTTTTTAAAAAGTATTTACCCACTGGTATCCCACTATATTGCCAATTAAATACCGATACCCCCAGCACAGTGGTCCAGCTACCCTAAAAAGCTGGCTAAAATCCCAAAAGAACTTACTGCAAACACGTTTTAACCTGGCCCGGGGGAGGGTGCGCAGTAAGCGTAATCTCGTGCAAAATGGTCGCGCCTTCGCCTCAAAACAAGTTGCAGTGGCGAAGGTATGCGGCTAACGATAAATAATTTACGCGAAAAATTGAAAATGGATATAGATTGGGATGGCTGTAATACATCTCTAGGTGTAATTTTAAAGAGGATGGGCTTTAAATGGCGAAACACTCAAAATAACAGGAAATTGTTAATTGAAAGAATGGATATTAGGGCATTGAGAATATCTTATTTGCAGAAAATTAAATATTACAGAGATCAGCAGAGGCCAATTGTGTATCTAGACGAAACTTATTTACATAGTTGTCACACGTCTTCCAAGAATTGGAGCGACGAAAGCACGAAAGGCTTATTTAAAAACATTTCAAAGGGCCCAAGGCTAATTATAGTACACGCGGGGGGCGAAATGGGTTTTGTCCCCAATTGTTTGTTAATATTTAAGTCGGGTAGTAAAAGTGGCGATTACCATAACGAAATGAATTCGGAAAATTACGGCAAATGGTTACGAGAAATGTTAATCCCCAATTTACCCCCTAATGCGGTCATTGTAACAGATAATGCCCCTTATCACAATGTACAATCTAATCCTGCACCAAACTCAAACACCAAAAAAGCAGACATGGTTAATTGGTTAGTGGAGAAAAATATTTCTTTTGACCCCTATATGTTGAAACCTCAATTATATGAGATAATAAAAAATAATAAATCAAGACATAGAGTTTTCAAATTCGATACATTATTACACGAAAAAGGTCACAGTGTATTGAGGTTACCTCCTTACCATCCGGATCTAAATCCAATCGAATTAATATGGGCTACTGTCAAAAATAACGTCGCTAAAAGAAATATCAGCTATTGGAGGACGTAAAAGCACTAGCGGTAAAGGAATTCAATTCCATCGTTAAGGAAGAATGGGTGAAAAGGTGCCAGCATGTTGTTAAACTGGAGAATCAATATTTGGAGAATGAAGTTGTTACAGATATGCACACAGAAACTCTGATTATTAATATTAACAACGATGACAGTGACGATGAGAGTGATTTTTTGGGATTTGATAGTGACTAGTAGCTTCTATATTGTCTGTATTGTTTGTATATAATATCATAATAAATTAATTTAAAAAAAGTAATTATTTCTTAAATTTAAATAATTTTCGCACGCCTATGTACCTGCCGTTTCCCCCTACCCGTTTGCGCGGCGCCGGGCCCGGTTAAAACGTGTTTGCTGTACATTCGTGCAGAAATTGGTATATGGGGATTTTTGACGTCGCTGATTACAAGTCCTAATTCAAAATTACTATAAACACAACGGCGGATCCAATATGGCGGCAAAATATGTGGAAATGACATAAAAAATTGATGAAAATTAGTATGTGGGGGTTTTCGAAGTCGCAAATTACAAATCTAAAGTTAAAATTGTTCTAAACAAAATAGCGGATCCAATATGGCGGCAACATATGTGGAAATGATATAAAAAGTGATGAAAATTAGTATATGGGGGTTTTCGAGGTCGCAGATTACGAATCTAAAGTCAAAATGAATTTAAACAAAATTATTTTTTAAACTACAAATAACTCCTATAGCAAACAATTTAGTATTAAGTGTGATATTTCATTAATTTTGGGAGGTGAAAAGCTACTCAAAAATGAAATAAAAAATGATGATTATTGTGGGTATCTTAATAACGAAACGTCGTATTTTAGAAATAAAATTATTTTTTGGAAGAGCTTAATATTGTAAGAAACATAATGCATTATAATTTTCCACATAGGCCTCCTGTATGCTTTGTACACAAATATGAAACATTTATATTCGCAAGCCGTATTATTATGCATTCAAAACACTCACTACATCTTACGACTTTAACGGCTCATCATGGACTATGGGGTACGACTTTATTTTAATTATTAATATTTTATAATGCTATCCACGTTTATCTTTCAAACTACCTTAGTTTTGAAGCTTCTTTTCGACTTTGCAATTTAGGATTTTGGCCAGATTTTGAGTGCAGCTGGACCACTGTGCAGTGGCGTAACTGTAATGAGGCAGAGGAGGGAACTGCCTCCGAACCCCGGGTCTAGAGGAACCCTGGCCTGATTTCGGGGTATAATATCCCAGCCGCACTGTAGTTCATATTGAATTTCAATGCAGATGAGGTTATGTTATGTCAGCGAGATTTTACTTTGCACACATTTTGTATTTTTTATTTGATTATTAATTGGCCGTGGAAAACATCCGGGGAGAGTATTTTGAAGAATTGGAGGCATTTGTACCGGTACGATCAATAAATTCATTTTTGCCAGAAAATGCGCATTACTTATACCGAGTGTCTGGGATAAGGGGTGAACATAGGGATTTAACATGTAAAATTAAATATGTGTAATTATTAGCTCCCCCATTCATTTTAGAGAAAAATCGTAAAGGAATATTTTTTAGAGAATTAAAAATTGTAAATGCGTCATCCATGTAATTTACGTTTGTACTAAAATCCAGCTCAGAAATAATAAAAATAAGTTTAACCATTTGCCATTTAATAAAAGCCCTTGCCATGTACTTTGACAAATGTCATGTTATGGTGGGAATAATTTTGCTAGTCAAATATCAATTCACGCATTGTAATTACTATGAACAATAATCTGAGTTATTCCAATGAAGAGAGCGTATTCACTATCAAAACATTTTGCAGTGGCGTCAGTTTACTCAGAGTTCGTGACATTACATGCAAACGGAACAGAAGAAACAACGATGAATTGGAAGAAACAGTTTTGGGTTTGATAAATGCTGAACCAACAACTAGCATACGATGCATTGCTCGTGAGTGCAACGTGTCTAAATTCTCTGTACAGAAAATTCCGAAGAAGCATGGTTATCATTCCTACAAACATCTATGCCATGAGGAGATACTGCTAGTGGATGATGAAACTAGGCGTGTATTCTGTGAAATAATGCAGGATCGATCAAATACAGACCGAAACTTTTTGCAGATGAATGTTCACATTTAATATTAACAACGAGCTCAACGTTATTGTTCATAGTAAGTACAATGCGTGAATTGATATCTGACTAGCAAAATTATTTTCACCATGACATGACATTTGTCAAACTCATGGCAAGGGTTTTTATTAAATGGTACATTGTTCAACTTATTTTTATTATTTCTGAGGTGTATTCTGGTACAAACGTAAATTAAATGGATGATACATTTACAATTTTTAATTCTCTAAAAAATATTCCTTTACGATTTTTCTCTAAATGAATAGGGGAGCTAATAATTACACATATTTAATTTTACATGTTAAGTCCCTATGTTCGCCCCTTATCCCAGACACTAGGTATAATGGGCCCATACAACAGATATGGTTTCAAACTACATTATAAAATCTATTGGTAGCTTTTGGAGATTTGTTGTATCACAATAATGAAAATTTCAAGTTATAATCCCCAAGATATTATTTCTTGGGAATTACTTGGTTACGATTATGTCGCCCTTCAATTGTGTTTGGACGACGCTCGCTAGACCGTGAAATAGTTGGGTTGGGCGGGGTTTGATGTAAACGCCACCGATGCGAAAAAAAAAATAACCACAATACATATTCTAATACGGTTCTCACGCTCGCGCTGTAGCGGGGTGCAGACGTATAATAGCCTCTCTCTTTTAGAATCGCAGGCGCAACCTTGAATGTATTAGATATACGGAAATAGCACTGAGTTAATTTACCCTCGCTGTACGCTGGGTTGCCTACAGTCATACCAATTTGATTTAATCCCCCTCTCGCGGGCGTTTACCGTACTTTTGATGGATACCATACCGTTAAGTGTATTCCGATAGTTACGTGGTCCTCACTAAAACACAAAATTATAGGCATAGATAGAACCATAAATCTACGGGCACGGCTCAAAGTAAGTAAGAAACACTAAGTAACATAGAAAGCTAGTGCTATATTATCCAGCCGTAATATTGTGTTGCCTAAATCAAAACAAATCAACTACGGTAAATATCCAAACCCTTCTTATTTCCGTGGTCCTTAAAGTTTGTCAAACAGTTAGCCAACGTGATAAGCGCCGTGTTGTGTTAAATCCATACAGGGCTTTTATTTTAACTCTGAACATATAATCGCCAACGACCATGTTCAATCATAGAACAATCACCACAACGCATTAATAGGTAGGCAACCATACTTACTCAGTTTTATTAAATTGTCAAAATTGTGTTATTAATAAAAATGTATTACACCACCGAAGAAAGAATACAAATAATTAATTGGTATACGGTTGCGTATCCGAGCAGACAACTTCCATCCATCGGAACAATCTTTAATATTGTCCATAAATTTGACAATACTAGCTGCGTGAGTAATTTTCAATACCTTGTATGGAAGTTGTCTGCTCGGATATGGAATCGTATACCAATTAATTATTTGTATTCTTTATTTGGTGGTGTAATACATTTTTATTAAAACACAATTTTGACAATTAAATAAAACTAAATAAATAAGTAATTATGGTTGCCTCCTAATAATGCGTTGAGGTGATTGTTCTACGATTGAACATGGGCGTTGGCGATATGATCGTTCAGAGTAAAAATAAAAAACAAATCGACAAAAACAATATAATAAAATAAAATGGACTCTAGCGACAGCGAAATAAAGAACAAAATAATTATGAAAGTCCTCAGGGAATTACAGCAAACCGTTAATTTTATGAGCACGTATTTTGATGAAATACAAAAAGAGAATTAAGACCTCAAAAAATAACTAAAAGACAATACAAACAAAACAAACAAAATTAAATATTAAAGGAACGAATACAAACAATTAAAAGCCTACAAGATAAAAACGAAAAAGACCCCATAAAAAACAATCATCACCGCATAAAAAAGTCCCATTTAAGTTCAACTCAAAACAAAGGAATTAAAAATAAAAATTCTAAATAGCAGAAAAACAATAGGATCAATAACTGCCACAGAATGCGCTCTAAAAGTAAAAAGAACGGAAATTTACATAAATGTACAACTCACCCCGCTAACAAACACTCTCTTCTACAAAGCAAGATAACTAAAGTAAGACAATAACTACAAATATTTATAATACTAGTAATAATAATTTATTGCCCAACAGTTACCAATTACAGGACAATATTATAAGATAAGCAATAAATATATCAGCAAATCCATGAATCATGCGCCGATAGAGCGACCGGATTTTGATTAAAAAAAAAAAAACGAGGAGCACACCCTTCCAATTCGGTTATTCCCTTAGTTTGTACCCTTAGGAGACACCTCAAGCCAATGAACCAAAGAAAACGCACTGCTAGAATGGTTTTTCAGCCTTTTTTGTCCAAAAAGCCGACTAAAAAATTCAGACATATTTCGGGTTATTCAATGTTTCCACATGTATATAACGGACACTTTTATTATGGGGGCTGTCTCCGGAGCAGAGCAGGAGTTATTTTCAAGTGTGAACGGAACCAAAATTTGGCCACCTGGCAGAAAATCGCCATTTTCGACCAAAGACTGATCATTGATTTTTCGCATTGATAGCTAGCTGTATAGATCCCTAATGGCTTAAGGAGCCAGAAAATCTCTAAATATTGCCCTTTTTCATTTGGCCAAACTCAAAAGACGCATACATGTCCGAAAATTGCCATCTTGGACCATCTTGTCCTCTTTGCCATGTCGAGGGTTATTTTAAAACCTCGGAAGTGCTGCGAAGCAGGGAGTGTCAGGAAAGCTCAATTTGAATGACTCGAACCATGTAGGCCGACTGAAAGAATTTACAGATTTGACAGAAAATGACCGTTTGTGATGCCGAGGCTAGGTTGGGTTTTCTGGCCTAGCGAATGCGAGTGAAGAGGTTTAAAATAGCGCGTGAGATAAAGAAGAGAACAATTATACACCCCAAAATGTCATGGACCAAATCTAGAGGCGGCTAAATGGCCAAAAATCAGTCTCTATGATTTGTTTGAAGTTCTGTAAAGGGGAGCAAGAACTTTCTGTACTAGTTGAAAAAACTTAACTGAAATAATTTTATAACATTGCTTTTAGTTTAAAAATATTTAAAAAAAAATTCTTAAAAGAAGATTTTTCAGAGCCTTAAAAACGTCGGATTCTTGCCAAAAGTGCTATGAAACTACTGAAATAACTCTCAAAACAGACAACCAACTAACTCCCCAAAAAATATACTAGGCATATACTACATTAAAAAACAATGTAACGACGCAATTCTTCAAGCAATTAAAAAAAAAATCCCTCCAATTATGCAAAATAGTTTCTCAGGAGTTTCAATTGCACGGAGATCCAGCCGTAAAACCAAATTTTATATGTGGCGCGCTCTCGAGCTTTATAGCCATTGGTTGCCAGAATTCAAGATGGTTCCCAGCTGGTTGCACATTTTTTATAAATCCTGCGCCTGGCCATACCTGTATAATATATCTACCTTGGGTACACTGAAGATTGTCATTTTGTGTCGTTAACCAATGGAGTTGCCGACACCTCAACTGGTTGTAAACAAAATGTAAACAACTAACCTCCAAACACGGAAACCTGATCTTTGTGTTCTCCATTTCTGGGATAATATAACGATTGTGGTCAAAACGGAATCAGAAGGATGTGAAGTGGTCTGTGAGTTATCCCTTGAAGAAATAAAGAAGATCAAAAAATGTGAGGCAATGCGGCAAAAACGCCAGGCAAAGAAGCTGAAAAAGACGCAACGCTTATTACAAGCCCGCGAGTTGTCCGCAAAACGTAATGCTAGTCTGAAAAGTGATAATGCACGGTAAGTTTTTATTTCAATTAGTAGAGTTCGATATTCATAAATTTTCGATAAGTGGAGAACGAGCTAATAGACAAAACTGGATTGTGCAAAACGTACTAACCACAGAGTAAACATGAAATCATGTTAGAAGGGTGGGGGCTATTGTTTGTAGAACAGTAAAGTACTTTATATTATCACGTAAATATCGTATGTAGCAAGGGCGGGAGGATTTCGACACTGTCCTGAACACTGAACACTGGTTCTCGGCTCCACTGACCACTCGTGGGAGTGTTCACGCTCATGCACAAAACTTTACATCCTAGTTACATAATCTAGAGGTGTTCATACATACTGGATAAATGGAAACAACTTTTTCAGGACGGACCCGAGCGTAAACGACATGCCTGAAGGGAATCTGCACGATCAGATCGAAATCCAAGAGGACCAGGAAGGGGGATCTATCCAGAGAAAAAAGCGTCGTCCTGAAATGAAGCTTTGGCGATTAAAGAAAGACCTAAGGGAAGAACTTGAGGAAAAAGAAAAGTTATGTAATTACTGGTACAGTAAATATACTTCCTGGAATGAAATTTTGCGACAAATATTAAAGCGATCTATGAAAAAAATTGAAGAGATGGAAAAACATTTTGAGGGCGTAAAAACAGTGTTAAAAATGCGTAAGCCTGTTGAAAGGCGCAAACAGTTGGGGGATATCGCTTATGTTCCATATGTGAACAAAGAGAGGATACGAAAACAATACCAATTGGTATCGAAAGATTTAAGAAATGTTAAACGTGAGTCAAACTATCAAAAAATGGTGAGTGACTGGGGGGAATGAAAGCAAGAAGTTATTGAATTTTATCTACGCAATGAAAATTCGTTACAAGCACCAGGAGTTCGAGCACAATTACAAAGAGTAAGTAAAGTAAAGTAAAGAAAAGAAAACGATTATTGTGTGATACCGTGGATAATCTTTTCGAAAAATACAGAAACAGTGTGGAAAAGGCTGTATGTCGATCTGAATTTTGCGCGCTTAAACCATTTTTGGCGATAAAGAGAAATGTGAATTCTCGTGATACGTGTCTTTGTCGAGAGCATACAAATTTTCAATTCCTCTTGGACAGACTTCACTCTTTAAAATTAATAGCCTCAAATCGAGTTTCCGACATTGTTAAATTCCTGTGTTGTGATCCGAGTATTCAAAATTGTGTGATGAGAAAGTGCAACATGCGTTGAACGTACTGTGCCGTACGTGGGAGACTTGGAGCAGATGACCTGGTACTATGCTTGGGTCACTATAAAAATAGAACGACCTGGGCCAAAGGGGAAGATGTATACTGTGACCAAACCTGACCGCCAGAAATTAGAATGTACTCTAGGTGAGCTTATCGATAAATTCCAGAACTCGGTCCCAAAAATTTTTTCTCATAACTGGATAACCAACCACCAGTTTAGGCATATCCAATTTGTAAAATATCATCTGGATGAACAAGAGGTCTTTTTCGTGATAGATTTTTCGCAAAATTATACATGCAAATATAGTAGCGAAATTCACAGTACACATTTTGGAGGAGGAGAGAAACAAATTTCTCTGCATACTACAAGGATGAAAACGGGAAAATTTCAGTGAAAACATTTGAAACTGTTTCGGAATGTCTACAATATAATGCGGCAGCTATATGGGGGCACCTCCAGCCCATTTGGAAATTAATAAAAATGACCGTACCTAATGTTAAGCATCTAAATTTTCAGAGTGATGGTCTGTCAACTCAATAAAAAAACAAAACGATTTTTTTCCTATTTCGGCATTTTCTTGAAAAATGGGCAGTGGATTTCGGAACATGGAACTTTACTTTCGCGGGTCGCGCTATGCGGCGGGTGCAAATGTGAAGGGGTTGTGCGATCGTGTCGTAACCCACGGACAAGATATTCTTACGGCAGAAGAAATCGTCAACTTGGTGAATGACCGAACCAAGATAAGTGCAACACTAAGAAGGGGAAATGGACATCGTGGACAGGCTTCTGGTACAAGGTCTAAATGCTGTTCCAGGAACAGCGTCAGTGCACCAAGTCATCTGGTCGAGTTCCAAGAAAAAGTGGCTTTTTGCGCACCCTGTCGTGTCATGAATGCGAATAACCAGATTGCATCCATTATGGACTTCCAAAGAGTAACCTTTAAGATTACTCTATTTTTGAAAATCACGACTAATTGTGGTGAAGAAATTTTGTAAATTGTAGGATTTAAGGATTTGTAAGATTTAAAAACATATCGTATGTTTTCTATCATATTGTTTGCATGTACTTATGTCCAAAGGTATTCGTGTATCTTCTTACTCTTTAAAATATTGTGTTAACTGTGGTTTCTAATATTCCATTTATGGTGGTTCCCACTGACAGTCGATAGACTGTTATTGATTCAAATCAACCGTAAATGGATCTTTTAATTTTTCGTTCTTTTCTTCAGCTTATATTGAATGAAAAGTGGGTCATATGTGAATCCACAAACCAAATGCAGTTGCACTTGCATGTCAGGTCGTTATTCTGGTTACTATTTTTACTTGGGTCAAATCTTTTGTTTAGCTGGATTACATTGTTTGTATTTGGAGAAGTTACCTCTCATAAAGAAAAGTAAGTTTTCAACCATTAATAGTTCTGCGGCATGGCACGTGCTCTTGGCCTTCTGTGTTTGTAATAGCTCTACACCGTCTAAATCTCGAGTACATGATCACAACAATCCAGGAGTAAGCCTAAAGACACAGGTGACCATTCTCGGCCACGCTTATAGCCTCGGATATGGATTACGACATTTGGGGGTGGAGAATTCACCCTACTCCACCCTATACACTGTTCAAAAAGGCATGAACCACATTCACTGGCCTGGAATTCACATAGTGGGTTTTTGGTCGGGAATAGCCATTTTTGAAGGGCTGCATCGTTTTCTGTATGTCCCTCAAAGATCTCCGGGTTCTCAACCTGAGTTGGTCCCTCATTTCCCACTCCTCAGTGCTGCTGGTCATAAAGGTTGATTTTTGGCCGCCTCTAGATTTGGTCCATGACATTTTGAGGTGTATAATTGTTCTCTTCTTTATCTCACGCGCTATTTTAAACCTCTTCACTCGCATTCGCTAGGCCAGAAAACCCAACCTAGCCTCGGCATCACAAATGGCCATTTTCGGTCAAATCTGCAAATTCTTTCAGTCGGCCCACATGGTTCAACTCATTCAAATTGTGCATTCCTGACACTCCCTGCTTCGAAACACTTCCGAAGATTAAAAAAAAACCCTCAACACGGCAGAGAGGACAAGATGGTCCAAGATGGCCATTTTCGGACATGTATGGTCTTTTGAGTTTGGCCAAATGTGTAGGGGCAATATTTCGACATTTTCTAGCTCCTCAGGCCGTTAAGAATCTATACAGCTAGCTATCAATGCGAAAAATCAACGATCAGTCTTTGGTCGAAAATGGCGATTTTCTGCCAGGTGGCCAAATTTTGGTTCCGTTCACACTTGAAAATAACTCCTGCTCTGCTCTGGACACTGCCCCCATAATAAAAGAGTCCGTTAAATACATGTGGAAACATTGAATAACCCGAAAAATGTCTGATTTTTTTAGTCGGTTTTTTGGACTAAAAAGGCTGAAAGCTAGCAGTGCGTTTTCCTTGGTTTATTGGCTTGAGGTGTATCATAAGAGTCCAAACTAAGGGATGAATTTACTTGGAAGGGTGTGCTCTTCGTTTTTTTTTAACAAGTGAGGGAACAAAAATTTTATTAAGTAATATAGTTATAATAAGAATGAGTAACTTCTTAAAACTTATTAAAAACTAATTAAATATATCCGCCTAGACTTGATTGGCATTCTGTGACATATGAAAGATAGGCGATTTATAAAGAAATTAGATAAAGACGAAATTAGCCAGAATATATGAATATTCGACCTGTTCGTAACTCTGCAAAATTAAGTCTTATTAGGACTACTAACAAATAACTTATTGAAACAACTACTTCCCTGGCTAATGCCACGCCAGATATTGAATGCTACAAAAGAAATTTGCATGTTATTACCATAAACTTTTGTATAAAACATTTTTCAAAATTTTGACAAATAAGTACGTGATTGACCGTTCCCAGAGCTCTAAAACACCCTGTATATAGAAAATAACTGCAAAGACATACAAACAAACATAAATGTAGATATACAACGAGTCGAAACCTGGTACTGTAACAACTTACTGACGATAAACGAAACAAAAACAGAATTCATGGTATTTTCCAACAAGAAACAGTCTATACAATCAACAAACCACAATAGAGGAACAACCATAAATCGAATAAAGGAAGTAAACTACTTAGGACTAATAATACAAGAATAACTTAAATGGAATCAACATATAGAGCGACTAACAAAAAAGAACTCAATGACAATAGCAGCATTGGCAAAAGCCAAGACCCACACTCCAGAAAAATCAAGGAATCAAGTCTACAATGCACCTTCACATCACATAATAGCTACCTTAGCAATATCTGCAGAGACATGAACAAAAAAATCTCAAAACTACAAATACAACAAAACAAAATACTAAAAATATTATATAATCTAGAAAAATCAACAAAAACGACAGAACTGTACAAAAAACACGAGAACTCAACATATAAACCATGATAACACTTACTTCTTAATTAAAACAAGCATGACTCTAAAACTAACTAAACAAATACACAACTATACTAAGATCAGACTTAAGAACGAAAAAAAAATTACTACAACAAAATTCAAACAATCATTAACAACGGAAACTATTAAACAATACAATAACGTACCGGAATATACAGGGTGTTCAATTTAAGAGAAGACATTGAAATATCTCGAAAACTACGCATCGAATAAAAAAAAAATTATAATTAAAATTTGTTCGCCTCGGAGGGGGATATCTAATGATATGAAACTCGATCCACTACCCTCAACTCCCTAGGGGGTAGGGGGTGAGAAATAGAAAAGTTAAATAGGAACCCCCATTTTTTTGTAAAGATTTGAATACTCCGGGAAAAAATAAGAAAGTTTTATCTGAATTTTTTTTTTGTATTCGTGACAGACGACGCTATAATCGACAAAATTCAAAATTGTCAAAAATCGTTGAAAAATGAGGATTTCCTGAGAAATGGGGATTCGTAAAATAAGGTTCCCTATGCTGCTGAGACATAATGCGACGTCCTGGGAGAAATGTAAAACACTGTCTTATACTGTCAAATCTCCCTCTCTCTATTCCCACCTCTCCCGCTACGCTACATCGCTCAATGCCGGCCTTGCAGCCTTCGAAGATGGAGCTCCCTATCGCTGTTACCGCCAGATGCGAAATTCGCGCTGTGATACGTTTTCTAAGTGCAAAACGGATTTCACCTATTGACATTCATCGTCAGTTAATCGAAGTTTATGGGGAAAATTGCATATCTGTTCAACATGACTCAAGCGCCAAAACTCATCATAAAACGGCAATGAGTCGACTCACATGCGCATCTCTGACAAAAAAAAGATTCGGAGAGTATGTATTTTCTGCAGAATTCATTTAATTTCATTTCTAGAAAACAATTATAAGTGAACAATGCCTCGTGCAAGCGTAGACGAAAAAATTTAAATGATTCTGATTTATGGCGAATGTAGGATAAATATTGACGAGGCTGTTGCCTTATACGCTGAGCGTTTTCCGGATAATATTCGATCGCAGTCTTTTTTTTTACAATATTCAAATCCGTACAAAAAAAATGGGGGTTCCTATTTAACTTTTCTATTTTTCACCCCCTATCCCCTAAGGGGTTGAGGGTAATGGGCCGAGTTGTGTATCATTAGATGTCCCTCTCCGAGGCGAACAAATTTTAATTCTAATTTTTTCCATAATGGTTCAATTTTATGAATAGAATGAAATAGTCGAGTTTGTCGAATGCTCTGAAAATATCCAGGAAGATTCCACAGGCCAAGTTACTCCTATCAATGCATTCAGAAAATTTAACAAGGCAGTGTCAATACTATTATCTCTTAGAAAGCCGTGCTGAATATTATTAAACAGGTCCTGCTCATCAAAGAATGAAACCAATTGCAGTGTTGCTAGTGATTTGAAAATGTTTGAGAATGTATTAATAACACTAATTGGCCTGTAATTATCAAGTAGTTCCGCGTCTCCTTTTTTTATAAACGGGCGTAATAAGTAAATACTTTAAGAAATCTGGAAATACTCCAGCCTACAAGGAGCTATTAAATATGTCTTTAAAAGGCTCTGCTGTTTTAGCAATGCACCGTTTGATGAGTAGAATCGGTAGCTCATCTATTCTTTGTTATCCATTTTGTCTGCCACATCTATAATATCCGCTGTGGTAATTTCTTTTACAATGAAATACGTCATATTGTAAGATATATTACATAAGTATTTATGATGCATTCCTGGAATATTAGCTGATAGTAATTGGGATTGTATATCTCTGACAATTGCCCGCATTTATTTACTTACTAACCAATGTAATCGAATAACGTTGATGACATGATCCAATAAAATTCTAATTACGATGCGTAACAGATCACGCTGCATGTTATGCATGGCAATTCACCCTGGGTGGTATCTAATCAGATAATCCATCATGTTAGTATTGCCTAGCAACGCGTTGGTTCATTTTCTATACGTATAAAACGTCAGTTATTGCCGAACTTTTAAACAGTTTGAATTCGATCTGTTTGTATTTACGGGTAATGTGTGTTAGTGCTTTCATCGGTTATAGTATTTACAGGCATTTCTCAAAATCTTGGTAAGCTCATTTTTACTAAAATTATAGTGGCGCAGATTAATACACGTCTGACACTTGGTGTCACTAAATTTAATTCAAATTATGAAGTGTGAACTTTCTGTTCGGCCAATTGTCTTCTCGAATCTAACTCGTGACCGATTTTTCCAAGGCAATTATTAGCGTCTGGATTACTCTTGCTTGTTGCTTCTAGAAAATCGTGATCCTGCCGCTAATAATTACTAGCAAAATCATAGGCACTCGTTAGATTACTGTTAAAGAATATATATTGAATACATTGTCGTTAAGGATCATTATTGTTACTCGGCAATATATTGGTTTTATTATTTTTTTAGTTACTATATTTAAGATGATTTTCCATGAATCTTTAGATTTATTTTAGAAATTTTTAATTGGTATTTGTATTATTTGTTTTGTTTCGTTATTAACAGATTTTTGTAATCGATTTTTGCCTTTTTTTAATAGTTCCTTGCATTCAGGTATATAGCCGCCAATACTTAATAAATATATTGTATATACAGGGTCTTCATTTCAAGAGGAGCCACCCTGAATAACTTTGGATCTGAAGTAGTTACGGTTTTAAGAAAAAATACGTCAATTTTGTTTTCGAGGGGATGCCATTTGAAATTATAAAGATGGGGTGGCTGGGGGTGAGGGGGTAAAAGATAAAATTCTAAAAACAGTGTTTTCAAGTTCCACCTCAAAAACAAAATTGACATATTTTTTTCCTGTAACCGTGACTACTTCAGAACCAGGGTTATTCAGGGTGGCTTATTTTGAAATCAATACCCTCTCTCTCTAAAACAAATCAACCGATTTCAATTATTTTTGCTTTGCTGGATAGTATTTTTTATGCCCTTTAAAATGAGGTATCGCGCAATAGGGGGTGCCATTTAAAATTATAAAGATGGGGTGGCTGGGGGTGAGGGGGTGAAAGATAAAATTCTAAAAACTAAGTTCCCCCTCGAAAACAAAATTGACGTATTTTTTTCTTAAAACCGTAACTACTTCAGATCCAAAGTTATTCAGGGTGGCTCCTGTTGAAATGAAGACCCTGAATGTATTTATTGTTTATTCCTCTTATTTACATAACATGTCAAATCATTATTGCACAAAAAAATGTCGATTATTCTTTTCTGATTCGAAATTTGAGGAGTTAAGAATTGTTTACGTTTATTATTTGCATTAACAATTTTCAATTTCAATTTGAATTTATTTGTGATAGTGCCGAAGCTCACAGGCGTCAAAGATAGATACACATGCATCTACATATTAATAGCAGATTAACAAAAGCAGAGTACAAGCAATATACAAAAAATATTTACAAGAAACAAACAGTATATACACAAAATAAAATAACATCGTAAACACATTAAGAATACATAGCATATGAGTAAAACAGTTTAAAAATAATATATGACAGATCAGTATTTAAAAACAATTTAATGTTGATATAGTGAAGAAAAATCATAACCACAATCCTAATTGAAAATACAAAATATAACCAGAGGTAAGACAGGGGTAGTTAAATAAAGCTGCTTAGTATTTAGTTAGCAGGTCAAATTGCAATGACATCACTATTCACAAAATCTTCAAACGAATAGAATAATTGGGACATTAAATACATTTTTATTTTCGCTTTAAATTTATTATACGAGAGGCTTCTAATTTCTGAGGGCAGTTTATTAAAAAAATTGATGCCATAATAATTGGTGCCAGTTTGAGATTTTTTCAATCGTATTTGGTTCTGGTACAGATCATTCTTGAATCTAGTTTCATGTGTGTGGTGGTCATGCACTAAGTATTCATTTTCGTGTTTTTTTTAATGTAGCATAGACAGTCCAGTATACATAGATATGGAAAGGGCAAAATATTAAGTTTTGCAAAGAGCCGTTTGCAGTCGGTAGTATAACCTGCTCCTGCGACTATGCGTACAGCTCGCCTCTGTAAACCAAAAATGCGGTGCCGGGATGTCGAGTGCCCTCATATTAAAATGCAATATCGCAAGTTTGATTCGATTAATGAGAAGTAAGCTGTCCTTATTACGCTTGTCGGTACTTGCTGGGCAAGTGTACGAAGGCAGTATATGTTTCTAGATATTTGCATGGCTACCGCATCCCCTTGATGATTCCATGTCATAGAAGGGTCCATGTGCACACCTAAGAAGCAAGTTGATTCATAATCTGGATAGGGTTTTGGTCTTGTTCTCGTTTAGTGTGAGCTTATTTGTATAACACCACGAGGACGCAGCTGCAATAGAGTCCACATTGTCTCTTAGGACCATTTCTGGACCTTTGCCGCTATTTTTTAAAGTAGTGTCATCCGCAAACAGTATTACATGGGCATCTGGAAGATACTGAGGTAAGTCATTTATGTAAATTAAAAATAGTACCGGTCCCAGAATGGATCCCTGCGGCACCCCATGCAACATTGGGAGCGGATTCGATCGACTGTTATTCATATCTACAACCTGTATCTTACCTGTTAAGTATGACTCAAGAAGTTTTATACTTTCGGTACTAAAATTATAGTTTTCCAACTTGTTTAACAAGTATTTATGCGACACACAGTCCAACGCTTTGCTCAAATCCAGGAATGATCCAATGCAGGCTGATTGTTCCCTCTAAACAATCATTAATTATGGTGGTTAGCTCTATAATGGCATCGACTGTAGAACGATTTGAACGAAAACTAAATTGACCTGGGTATAATAGATTGTCAGATTCAAGGTACTCTACTGTTTGATCCTTAAGTATGATCTCTACTATTTTTGATAAATGGGTAGCAAACTTATAGGTCTATAGTTATTTGGGTCATTTATATCTCCATTTTTATGAATTGTAATAACCCTAGCTATTTTAAGTATATCAGGAAATTAACCATCTATTATTATCATATTAATTAATGAAGTGAGAGGCCCTACCAAGACCTCCCTTATAATTTTTATAATATTAAAATCTAAACCATATATGTCCCTTGCCTTACTGTTTTTGAGCTTTGAGCTATGGCTTCCCGTACTTTTATAAATGTGGTTTCTTTAAATGCAAGGGTAATATTGTTATCTATGTATTTATTTATATGAATAAAATTGGAAGCGGTTGGTAATTTATTTTCCAGATCTGAAACTACATTAGCAAAAAAAGTATTAAATTGGTCGGCTGTTACTTCGGAAAGGTTATGTAAATTATGATGGCTGTTTCTCAAGTTATTAACAATTTGCTACATCGCCTTTTGTTTATTGTTAGATTGAATTATATAGTTTTCGTTTGCCTTTTTTGTGTATTCTATTTCCGTTCTATAGACATGCCTGAAATTATCCCTTAACTCCTTCGTTTTAGTAGAAGGTTTCGCAACATAATCTTCTTGTATTAATTTCATCGTTTCCCTCACATGTCTTAAGTTATTGTTGAACCAATTGATTTTATTATTGTATTCTGTAACTCCCTTAATAATTTTACATGGGAAAGTTGTTTCAAGTGAATTAGTTAACATAATATTTAAATTCTACCACTTTGCATAAACAGTTAGACCTTGATCATGTATAAAGTTCAATTTCATATTAGACATCAATTCAAAAAAGATTGTTTTCCCCGTAAGGTATAGGGTCTGTAAATGTTATTACATTCGGTGGGTTTAATGTACGTACAATTTCCACATACAACTATACCCACGTGATCAGACAATGCTGTTTCTACAGGATCTACAGTGATGTTGCAGTCATCATGACTTGTGAAAATGTTGTCTATGCAATTATCACCCCTGGTATTGAATGTAACCAGTTTTTTTAGCCTGAAACTCTCAAGACAATCTATCAATGCCTTCTCCTTCGGATCATGACAGTTGAAATGTATATTGAAGTCTCCTCCCGCTATTACAAATCGATTGTGGCAATAAATAATTTTAAAAATATATTAAAAAGCTCCCAACGGAGAACGATAAATACATATAACGTAGGTGTTAATTTCCCGAACATATACACATGATATTTCAAAAATTTTAGCAGTGCTGTCAGTTTTTGTAATGTTATTAAAAACATCAATTTCCACATCATCTTTCACATAAATAATGGAACCACCGTGATTGCTTTCATTGCGAGCAAAAAATGCTCTTGCATGCAAATTATTTATTTTGGAAAATTTGCATTCTTCTTCGCTCAGCCAATGTTCAGAGGCTCCATTTATATGCAAACGCTCATCATGCAGCAAGGCCTCCTCATGCATTTCATTCCTAATAGATCTTACATTTAAAAATAACAAATAACGACTATTTCTCGGCCCGGCGCTGTTTGTCCCACCTAAAAATATAGCGGTCAAGAACGACCCCGACCGGCCAATTTTTCGGTTCAGTTAATATTTTATGGTTTTTATAGTCAGCGCCAATTTTAAATGCCGGATAGGGTGATTTTGTAATGATTTTTTCACAAACAAAATCTTTAGCTTTTAATATTTGTTCGACGTGCTCTCGGATATCCGCGATTGTGACGTTTTGTTTTACCCGCTTTAGAAATAACCAGGTCTTTCTTGGCTCAGCTTCAATATTTGAGTTTATGGCTCCCCCGGTTCCAACAATAAGATTTTTTTTCGGTTTATTCTTTCTTTTATTTGTGACCATTTTGAAACCATCTTTCGTACTAGTTTTTACGGTTAAATCATTTTGCTGCTTCTGTGGTCCGCTGCGGCCCCGATCCAAAATCCTCTCGCTTCCAGTCTCCCATTTCGCGCGCTACTGTTGGTGCATTAAGCGGTGGAAATATCATATGTGGCTGCACAACTTCAGGTTTGTTGATGTCGTTAATTACAGATGTATCATTGACAGATGGCGTGTTGTCTACGGTGACATCCACAAGAACTTCAAGTATATTATTTGTCGCTTGTGGGAGCTATCATGGAAAGTAGTCTTACGTTTACTGCTTCCAGTTGCTGGATCTTCTCATGTTGAAGTTCGTTTATGTATTTGAGCTCAGCTACCCTCTCTTTTAGTGTGGTATACGCTTCCTTTTCGAAATCAAGCGGTTCCCCACAAGAAACACTTCCACTGTTCCGTAATAAAACTCCACAGCACCTTTTAGCTATTTTCACACATCCGGAATGGTAGAGCATTTTACACAAGTACATTGCGTTCCCGACTTTGCAGTGGATCTACATATACACATTTTCCGACTTGTTTCACTTGTTTTAACATTTGTTTTAATTCGCTGATGTTCAATACGGCCTGGTTCGGCCGACATCTTGAAAAATTACATTGTTTATTAATGTATAGCATTAAGGTGTTTGAGAATAATTTATATTTTTCATTTACATCCGAGCTCAGATTTAATTGTGTAAAATTTTCATCCTCTAGGGCTGCAATAAATTCCAAAATGGCTTGTTCAAAGAAAATTCGGCCTATTCTATATGATTTTTTTAGGTTGAAAATTAGCATTAAACTTGTGAGTTGTGCTTTGTGGTCCATCGTATACATTTTAATGACATTCATGTTTGGATCATTATATTCTATATTTGTAATAATGTTGTCAAGGCACGACATCGAGCTAATATAATGAACTCTTGTTGTTTCTGTAATGGATAGAATGGCGTTATTGGCGTGATTGGACTATATCCTTAAACATCCTCAACAACATTACTATGGGACAGGTGGAACTTACTAAGATACAATTTATTATACTTTTGAATATATTTTCAGCTAAATTAATTTTTAACTAGTTACAGTTAATTGCAGCTCACCTAAAGAATTACTAACTCTGAAGAGGCTTATCTTAGTACAAGATTCATACGAGCTTATTCGTATTTTTAATTCAATGTAGCGCAACCATTCTCAATATTTATTAGTTTAACAATACATACCTGTGCATGTCTCGATACCTGTAAAAAAGGAAGGATTATCCTAGGTTTTTAAAGATAATGCTAAAATTAGTATATGTTGTATGATCATAAAAGTAAATTAATATCAAAGTTAACATTTTAAATCATGGTTGTCCCTAATTGTCATGGTTTTAATAGAGAGTACGATAAACAGTACTCTTATTTCAGGCCAGTGGAAAAAAAATTTAGTTGAAAAATAAAAAAAAAACGAAATCTAAAATTCTTCCGATATCAAAATAATTATTTTGAAACTTATTAGTTAAGTTTTAAAATCATTATTTTAAATCGTAGATTACAGTTTATCGCTAAAAGATTTCACGAACTACGCACGAAACTTACACTTTTATTAAAACATGGAAGTAAATGTTTTCATTATATCATATAGTATAATAGGGTTAAATGAATTTCAATATAGGCGAATTAATGAATGTGAGATAAAGCGTCCTTTTAACTTAGGCATGAAAAAACTTTGCAAACGATTATGAACTGAACAGTAAATTAGCCATTACGAGTTTACGTAAAGTTTTGTGCAGAAGCGCGTTATGTCTTAAACAAAGTGCAATAGCCACGCAGTACAACATATATTGTAAATTAGCCATATTGAAGAGATTTACTACCTGCAAAATAGCATGATGAGATATTATACTACTATTTAATATTGCTTGGGCAAACATCTGTGTAAGCGTTCTTATCAGCCGTGGTACTAGCAACCTTGGTCTAATATAACAATTTGACATATGGAATATTTGTGCTATGAATATTTCTGTCAATAAATTTATTTTAAAATTATCTTGAAAATGCCATTATAAGGTCACACGTCAAGAATTCAGAATTTAAACTGAGTTTTTATTTGGTAGAATTAATATCTATTTCAAATTATTATCCTTTAGTAAGATCATCTAGTAATAGTTTGCTATCTTCATAATTATATTAAATTAAATTTTACTTGTATCTAGTGATGGGCATAATCGAATGATTACTCTTCGAATTAATCTGAAAGTCAGTTATTCATTCTTATGGTTCGAATGATTATTCGAGTGATCGGTACTCGATTATTCATTCGAATATATAACTGCTTGTGATATTGAGATATTGCACGGATGTAAGATTCTCTTGTAGATGAAGGTGCATTTTGCGTGGTCAATGTCAATGTATTTACTTCCAAAACTTGGTCTATTTTTTTGGGCTTAGGCTTTTTGAAGGATCAATAATCACCCAAATTTTGATAGGGAAGTGTGACGTTTTTATTAGAATAAATATAACAAACGAGCAAGTAACGCTTTCCTTTGTAAGAAAAATCCATCATAACTTTCAGAAACAATTAGAAAAACATTGAATAAATGACTGATAAACTTATTTGGCAAAAATGATACAAACTAAGGTGTCACAATTTTTTTTTTTTTTTTATTGTCATTGTTTCAATGTTTCAACTCGGTTATTTTTTTTATAAATAACTATATCAAGTGCTACATCAGTTTAAAGAGAAAAAAAATCATCCTAACAAAGCCATAGCGAACTAGGGTTTCCATTTAAAAAATGTAAGTTTGTTATATCTCGGAAACCAACATCGATTGAAAGATTTTGATAAAATCTTATTATTTAGTCTAAATTATGTAAAACTTTGCCCTGTATAGTATTTTTATATCTCTTATATCAATCGAAAATAAAATCGATTTAAAAAATCGGCACTTTTCACATTTTTCAAAATATTTAGTTTTGACTTTTTTGAAAATTTTACTAGTGTTATTTTATTCGGCTTGTAAAACTGCACTTTGCTTATTTAACAGTTTCACCGTCTCTTATGGTTTCCGAGATCCCCATACTAAACATCGGAAAAACTCATCCTGCATATAAATATAATCAATCCTGACATTGTTAGAATCAATTGCGACAATATCGTTTGCCAAAATGATACTCAAATAATACATGAAACCTACTTCGCGTCTGATGTTTTCGAATTGGTAATTTTCGATTAATAATTGTTTTCCTATAATAGCAACATGACAAGTTTCGCATATTGGTACATTGGACAGGTTGACTGAAAACTCATGTCATTCTACAATGTCTTTTGTGGATTCAAGCTAGACTAACTTCTTCGTTGCGAAATCCCCGGCTAGACATAGTAACTTTGGCTCTTATGGCTCTAAGAGTATTGGTAGTCAGACAGTTCGACTGTCGCCCCCAGATAGCGTCTACTTTTTGCATTAAAAAATTAAAGACATCGCCAGGTGTTATACGAGCGTATAGAGTGCGTGCCTAAAGTATGGAATATATTCAGTAAAACCGAAATAAAATACTTTTGGAAAAAATTCTCGAACACGTCGATTTTATTTTTTGAGTAATGACGTCATCCATTTTGTTTTTAAATGACAACCCCCTATTTTTGTTCTTGATTTTAGGAGATCTTTTCATTGTCGAACTGGCAGTATAAAAATATTGCCATCTTACATAAGATGTAGAGTAAATGACCATTGAAGGCGAGAAGTTAACATCTAGAGTTTTTGCAAAATGATCTTGTTCCATCGTTTTTTTTTCACAAAAATGATCTTGACCTTCCATACATACAATATAGTTTCAGCAAGATGGCGCAATCCCGCACTATGCGCGTTTTTTTGTTAATTGCATTACGAATAGGTGGATTGGCATGCGAGGACCGATAGAATAGCCCGCGAAATAGATCAATGCGCAGAATTAGCCTGGAAAATATTCAAAATGTTCAAGAAGAATTTTTACATGTTCGATTAAAAAAATAAAATAAATAAAAAAAACGCGCCTAATGCGGGAATGCGCCGTTTTGCTGAAACTGTATTGCATTATATAAAAGGTCAAGATAATTTTTGTTTGGAAAAATTGCTACAAGCGCTGGAACAAGGTCATTTTGAAAAAAATTCTAAATATCGGGTTCTCACCTTCAATTGTCATTTACTCGAAAAATTTGTTATGTAAGATGGCAACATTTTTATACTTCCAGTTCGGCAATGAAAAGATCTCTCAAAATCAAGAATACAAATAGGGGGTTGCCTTTTAAAAACAAAATGCCTGACGTCATTACTCAAAAACAAATGACGACTGAAAATCGACTTTCATGCAGAAATGTGTATTTTGATAAAAGAAAATCAACATGTTCGAGGATTTTTTCCGATAATATTTTATTTTGATTTTACTAACTATATTCCATACTTTAGGCGAGCACTGTATACGAGCATCTTAAGCCTTATTGCCTGATCTGCTTTGTTCGTTTTCCAGTATTTCCATACTAATTTGTAAGGAATGGAGATTTTGGATCTCTATAATCAAGGTATTTTTCGGCATTAACTTTCTAATGCACTAAAAGAATTGCCAAAGATGACAATGGTCTTATTTCGAGATTTGTGTAGATAGTGAAGAGCTTGCTTTATCATAATTAGTTCAAGGGTACAAATTCCGCAGTTATTGGATAGCTTGAACGTATATTTATTAGAACCAACGACAAAGGCAGCACCGCACATTTCCTGGGACCGCAAATACTCCTTGTCATGCTGAATCTATGTGCTGAATCCTATTTGTAAATTCAAGATACCTCTGATATAAGGCATGACATGTCAAATTTTTGATGACGACAAAGACAAATTTATTTGAGGTTGTTGAATTTTCCAGTGGGCTATAAAGAAATTTGATTTAGAGACTGTTGGGAGTGAAGAGTTCATTCTTTCTGCTAGACTGTGCAGACAAATACCAAAGCGGAAAGTCCCAGGATCATCAACGATGATCGGGTTGTCGCCGAGGTATATTTCAGGAACTATGCGGAATCCACAAAGGCGATGAAAACGGACATATCGGGTCATTTCCGCAGATAGTTTCAACCCACTGGTGTTAGTGCAGTAAATTATTAAGTCATAAACATAAAGGAGTATTTGGACGGGTGGACTGATGTTCTTTGCAATATCGTTAATTGACACTCTAAAGACAGTGACACTGACAACAGAGCCTTGAGGCACCCCATCCTCTTGCGTTTGGATGGGCTCCCAATCAAACTTGGAAAATTCTCTTTAATAGAAAGTAACTAAACATTCCCGTTTTTACTCTTATGCCTCATTTATGAAGAATTTTCAAAATTCTATAGCGCCACATGGTGTCACATCCTTTCTCAATAAAAGAAGCTGCTTAGTAATTTAAGCATTTGGACCGCAGACCCCAGTGCCACGAGATGGTCGGTTGTTGAGCGCCATTGGCGAAAAGCACATTATACGATTGAAAGAAAATTACCAGTTTCTAGAAACCAGATCAATCGCCGATTGACTATTCTTTCGAAAAGTTTTTAGACGTAATTGGTAAGTCATATGAGTCGACAACTCTTAAGGTCCTATATTTCTCATGGGGATGCAACTCGGGTCTCCTCTGTGCCTCCTGAGGGAGAACCGGTTCAATTCCAGTATAAAAAAAATACTTTTTGTCCCGGATATTACCGGGAAATTAGTTAATATCCTTTATGCAGAGAACATCACGGTTGCCAAGTATAATGTAAAAACTGAAGCCTCACTCTTTTCCAATAGTAAAGACAAAATTCCGGCCATTCAGGTCAGTGATTTACATGATCCCATGCATGGATTGTGGTGGATGCTATGTGGGACAGACAGGTCAATGGTTACGTTCACGGGTTACAGAACATAGAAGCGACATAAAACATGGAAAAAATAAATTCGAAATTTAAAGTTTTCAAATTCAATTTAGTTTAATTTTCAAGTTAGTCCTGTGGGTAGAAATAAACGATCTTAAACCAATGTTATTTCGCTAGTAGTACTAGTAATAACATGCAAATTTCTTTTGTATCATTCAATATCCGGCGTGGCATTAGCCAGGGAAGTAGTTGTTTCAATAAGTTATTTGTTAGTAGTCCTAATAAGACTTAATTTTGCAGAGTTACAAACAGGTTGAATATTCATATATTCAGGCTTCATTTCGTTTTATTGAACTTACATGGAAAAAAATCCTTTGGCAATGCATGCCAATTCTACGTTACACAATGTGGATTTGAACAACGTTAAGGTACTGGAGTTTGAGCCTACGTATAAGACCAGACTTTTCTTAGAAATGGTACATATCTCAAAAGTAAACAATACTTTTAATCATAAAACCAACGTTGAAGATTTAAGCTACATGTGCGCTTACATCTTCAATAGAGACTTCCGTTGTGTCACCCGTGATACGTCCCCTTCCCTGCCTGCCTTGCAAGCCACCACCTCAGTCTGTTGACTGTGGATTGTTCTAATCCTCCTTTTTAGTTTAATTTTCACGTATCTTTATCTCGGGCTATTGGAGTGATTAACATGATCCCATGCATATATTGTGGTGGTTTCTATGTGGAACAGACGGAGAATTGGTTACGGTCACGGGTTACATAACATAGAAGCAAAAGACTTCTGTTGTGTCCCCCGTGATACGTTCCCTTCTCTGCCTGCATTGCAAGCCACCACCCCAGTCCCCTGACTGTGGATTGTCTTGATCCTCCTTTTAGTTCAATTTTTTCACTTGTCTTTATTACCATATTTCAAATTTTGATGAACATAGGTCCATCAGACCAATTTACATTGCATACAGTTAGCCGAAATTTTTACATTAAATCTTCAATCTCATTACATTACGTCCTCAACAGTCACATACAATTTTGCAGCCATTGGGTAAACGGGTTTTATTTTCCAACGTATTCACATAACACAATTCTTGTTACACAATTGTTGGCGCTCCGGCATCAATTTATTTCATTCTTAGGTTGGTATTGGCGTTGGTAACGGCGGAAACGCTTGCAGTTACTACAAGTCCTTGTCAACACCAACAAAGCGCACATGTTTCACTTAATCTCTGTGTCGCCATGTTTTTAATAGTGAATTGTCGAAAAAATTTTAATCTGCGGACATCGCCTTATAGATTGGGTTTTAATGTGTTTGATTAAGTTGTACACATAATGTTATTAGTATTTCTTAACTTTTTACTGAAATTTACTTAACTTGTTAGTAGTTTTAATTTTTTTACCCATGTAGTTTTTGACGGTGTTATTAATAAATTTTAGCAAATTTTCCTGATGAAGCCTAGTGTGGTGGGCGAAATATTGGAACTTGAAACTAGAGATTTGTTGAATTGAAGTCCCATCCTTGCCGTGTTACATCACCTCACATTCAATTTCTCCACCACTATCTTATAGGTATATGGTGGTGCTTGATCTTAAACATACAAAGAAGACAAAACAAATAACATTCAACGCTATATTAGCAAGATAAAGAAAAAAATATATAACTTTTGAACTTTTTAAGCGAATTTTTTATTCTCGGTTTTTACTTTTCTGTCATTAATATTTATTACTAACAAATAATTAATTAATAATTTATTAAGAGTTGTTATCTCCTAAATTATGGCAGAGCGATCAAGTTTACAAGACAGAGCAGAGTTGGTGCTAATAAACAAAAATAAGTTGAAATATATCCCTTACTTTATTATAACTTCGTACAATGAACAGCTTGGAAAGGTATAGTTGAAATTATGACTTTAGAATGGACGGTATTTTAAATTAGAACTGTAACTTCCCCACTCGCACGCTCGTCGGTAGGTTAGCCCCATCGGTAGTAGTCGTACCTACGGAGGGTTGGTGTTTGTGACTCCTTGAAGTGTCTCCTGCAGATTTCAGAAAGACGTGTATGTTCCATTGTAAAGTAGTCATGGTTTCGGTTTTTATTTTCTAGCCTTCTTTGCTACCATTTATCTGTTTTTGTTTTTGCTTTTACTCCCTATATACATTGTTTGCTACCTTGGTAGGTAGACGACGGTTTAGGTTTATGTTTTAAGAGTCGTGTTTAGTTTCTTTTTGCAATTACTTGATCTAAGTCGCATTGAATGGCGATGGTTAAGGTTTTAATAGAAGAGACGATTTTAAAACAATAAGTTTAGCTGTTGTATGAAGATGTAACAAGAGCGCGATGTTTCTTTTTGTCTACACCGTATGAAATATGGTCTTTGATACTTGACCGTGGTGAATGCGGTTCAGAACAGTTTGCACATTAAAAGGGCTAACTCCTACACTCATGAGGGCGAATCTGAATCATTCTTTCAGGTACCAGACACGCATCCAAACTGTTGGCAATTAAAGCAAAGAAGGGGTATTGGAACGAATGGACGGACGTCAAGTCTAAACATCGATGTTATTTTCACATTTCTGGGGAGTTTAAAAGAGCTGAAGGTTAGGATGAAACACCATTAGCGGAAACAGTTCCATTCTTCCTACTTGTCAATCGCCTAATTTCAAGTACATTCTGCGACTTTAACTCTTTAAGGATTTCCTCGTTTTCAGAAAGTCAAAGCAATATATTATCCTCAGACACATTAAGAGAACTATAAGGTGCAACAGAGAAATCTCATCCACCTGCGCTATTTGCAGAAAAATATTGCTTTATACCTTATTTTGTGTGATGATCATTAATGTAACATCTCTCAATTTTTTTTAAATGTTTCCAACGTCTCCAATTTGGGAAACGATCTTTGAAATCCCAAAAGGTGAAACCATTTCTAAGGTTCCATCTGTTCTTGAAACAAGAAGTTATAAACTAAAATTAAAAGCAGCGTTACAGTTATCGTTAGTTGATTTTTGAGGCTAGTTCATGGTATTCATGTTTTTTGTGGTTAATTCGGTTCCTATGCTCCCCAAGCTCCATGGAGTAAAAACTACCAGGATCTCCAGAGATATATAATATATAAGAACTATAGGAGTCATGGTATTGGCCACACATAGCTTAAACGTGCCCCCAAACCCAGTACGACTCACCCCATCAACATTCCCAAAGGACATGGTGGCTTACTGATTGATCCTCACTGGGCTAGGCAATGCCCTCTCGTTTATATGAATACGAGACGTGTATTGGTGCACTTCCGCAGATTATGGCATTCCTCAACCACCAGGATCCTATTCTACCCCGACATGGGTCGCAGCGTAGGTGGGTCATGTTTTCTCCAATGACCACACGACAGAACAAAGACACAGAACCCATAAAGGAGAAAAACGAAGAACATGCAAAACAAGTACACGTGGCTATTAAGTTGATACACAGCTGGTACCCACTAAAACCGGTACATCCGCGAGGGGGGGTATAAAGAAGACATTGACAAAAAGACTTGTTAAAGAAATCGCACACGTGTCCTTTTCACAGCCAGTACTAACAGTTCAGCTCTATTTTACTATGCCATAAAGTTAAAAAAGAAATGATACGGCCTTTATGCAACTTTTTCCAATTTGATGGCTTGAGAAGAATTTGTGTGAAATTGTTTATATTTATGGTAGAAAAAACAATTTATTGAGATCACACATATGAGGTGTTACCCAAAATATCCAATGATTTCATTGCAGCAATCATAAAACTATACTTTTGTCCTAATGTCCTCAGTCATATTCAAAGTAGTCACCTCGGACACGTATGCAACGACCCCAACGTTGTTCCTATTTTTAGAAGCACTCCTGGAAGTCCGCAAGGAGAAGGGTGTTTAGGACTCGTTGCGATTCCACTTGGATGTCTTCAATGGATGTCTTCGCACTTTCTAGGCGATTTTCATGTTCGGGAACAGGTAGAAGTCGCACGGGGCTAGGTCGGGTAAGTAGGGAGGCTGCGGGACAGTTGCTATGTTGTTTTTGACCAGGAATTGCCTCACAACGAGCAAGGTGTTGTCATTTTCGCTTAGTCGCCTCAAAACCTCGCAGTAAAACTGCCCCTTGACAGTCTGCCCAGGTGGAACAAACTCCTTATGCACAATTCCCTGAATGTCGAAAAGTTATCAGCATTAACTTGATGTTGCTGCGAACTTGCCGCGCTTTTTTCGGCATCGGAGAGATGGCGTCTTCCAATTTGATAGTTGCTGCTTCGTTTTAGGGTCAAAACCGACCTAAGATTCAGCTTCTGTTATGACACTGGATAAGAAGTTGAACACTCTCGAAATGTTTGTTGCAGCTCAGTGTACATCTGAATCCCGAGGTTTATTTGGTCTGTGCTGAGAAGGCGAACGATAAACTTCACTGCAATCTGTCTTATGTTCAGTTCATCGACTAGAACTCCTTGTGCCGTATGACAGCCCAAGTCTGTTATAAACATAGTGAATTCTCTGCTTTCAGTCTTTGTGCATCACGTCACGCACATTCATGATAATTTCCGGTGTTATGCATATTGATGGTCGACCAGAATGTTTATCATCTTCCACAAATTCTCGGCCTTCCTTAAAGCGCTTAAATTACTCAAATGTTTTTTTTTTTTAGCGGTGGAATGTTGTACTGCTACTGATTTGACTGGTACCATGAAATACTTGGATATTTGGGGTAGCACCTCATACACACAAGCATGAAAACAGAAGGGAATCTACTGGAGTCTTTCAGCAATCATATTTATAATTTGTCGAAACAGAAATTTAAATAATAATCTTTATAAGTTTATTTTTAAACGGTCATTCAGGTTGTGGGGCCGAACATGCGAATGCCATGGCGAGTGAATAAGCAAAACACGAGCGCGCATGATTAAATGCGATATTATAGTATCAAGATAATAGACAGTTATTCAATTTATTTTATGAAAGGCTGAATAATTAGGAAAATAACAAGAAAAACTAATTTTGCCAGTCATTTCAGTTCTTTGGAGTGTCAAGAAACACAAGTTTAAAATTCATTTAAAAATCATTGTTATTTTTTCAGATACAACGCCCACCAACAGGTACACTGAGGTATGCAAAATAGATTTTGCTGTTGAAATTCTAAAGCCGTACATTCCAACAAACAATACTTTTCAGAAATTAACGATGAATAGGAATAATATACGATTTTAACTTATTTCTCTTACATTTTTTGCAAGATATTTATCATCAGGTGCTTCAAAAGCGAATTAATCGATACCTTCTGGAATAAAAATATTTGTTTACATATTTTTTGTTTTAAAAGTACAATTTTGCACAAAAATGTAATTTCTTCATAATGTGGTTGTTTATATTTTATTATTAAACGTAGTATCTCTCCAAATAACTCCTAAATGTATGAAAGATTTGTATGCTAACACATATGTAGTTTTCTTGATTTTTTTTTGGGCAATTAATTCAAGATGATTTTCCCACTTTCCTTTTTTTTGCGGTATATAATGTATAATGTATATACATATTCAATATCGGTGTCCATTTCGAATTGTTCTTTTTACTAAAATCACTTTACAACAGTAAAATTGCGACAAAATGTATATAACTTTTGATGTTTAAAATTAAATAGAAATTTCAGGTATTCACTAATATAATATTTGGTTAAATTATAAAAATCAGTCAAATGTTTGGAAAATATTTGTCTTTGGCATCCTCTATAGTTGATTTAATTTAAATTTCAGGTAACTATTTATCACTTCATAATTATCGACTAAAAATCTGAAGAAAAATATTATTGTGTTTTTTTTTTCAAAGGTTATAGTTTATTTATCCCCAAAAAATGTACTTTTTCGTGATCTTTGTAATATTTTTCATATTATTATATTAAGAATATATCAGGAAAAAAATTGTTAAGTAAACACATCCGGTTTTAAAATTTGACTAAAAACTCTCAGTCAGTTTGTCAAATAAAGCTCAAATTTAAATTCAAAACCTGATTTCGTTTTTGAGAGTCGTGAAAAATTTAAGAAATACTTATAAATGTAGATGAAGATTAGTAATAAATAAATTTGAGACAACCTCACTTATTACAGAAGCACTAAATAAATTTATTAAAGACAAAAATAGCCTGAATATTAGAGTAGTTTTAGTATAAAATTCTTCAGCGATGGTAATCAGAAGATTAACGGCATTTATATTACTTATTTTACACTCCATTTCGCACATGAGGGCACGCACGGATTCTCTCTTGCGAGCTGTGGCGCAGACCAAAACCTCTGCATCAAACTAATATTAACAAATGTCAAAAGATAAAACGAGATGGGGTTACCAATTGACGTCAAGCGTCTGGTTTACTTAGTCATGGCTTTCTTATAATGTAATTTCAATTTCAATGATTTTTTAGCGCCCCTCTAACGTTAAAAAATTCATTACTTCGTCAATTTAGTCCAATATCAACAAATAAACAGGTTTTGGATACATATTAACGTTCTCTATCGATAAAATTTATAATTTAGCCATTAGGGTGGACCGTTTAATATTAGGATGAGCCAAAATAAAGAAAAAGGAAAACAAAACGATTTTTAAAATTTTAGAGGACTAGGGCTAGGTTGCGCAATGTTCGATATGGCTCAAAATTTACAGTTATTAGTTTATCATCTATACGAAGAAGTTTCCGGGTTATCCCGTTGAGTTTCGCATACTTCTAAAATAAGAACCACTCTACTGTATACATTAATACATGTTTTTTATTATTATAAGAGGAAGGATGGTTGACGGGAATTCGGGTTAAGGAAGTGCGGATGATTTGGAATTGGCGTAAGCATGTACTATTCGGCCACTAACGATAATTACGTTGAGATTTCATTTTAATAATGAATGGGACATACACCAGACGTCCATGGACCCGCACGGCCACTTCTTCGTTCCGAAAAAGTGACCGCACAGATGGGATTCGAACCCACGACCCCGAGGCCTGCGAGCAGGAGCTCTACTCACTAGGCCACAGCGGCCCCCCATTAATACATTAATTAATGTTCAACCTGTTCGAGACTATAAAATTAAGTCTTATTAAGACTACAAATACAGAACTTATTGAAAGAAGTAGTTCTCTGGCTAGTGCCAGGGAAATCAATATCCGACGTGGCACTAGCCAGGGAAGTAGTTGTTTCAATAAGTTATTTGTTTGTAGTCTCAATAACAATTATTTTTTTTTATGAACAGGTTGAATAATTATACATTCAGGCTATTTTCGTCTTTATTAAATTAAAGATTAGTAATCTTTAATTAGAGTGGGAAAAAAATTGCAAAAAAAGCTTTACAAAATGATTTGACAATTATTTCTACGAACTGGTCTGTAATACTAAGTCTAACAAGTAGAAATATATATTTTGCTATTGCGGGTTATATTGTAACCAGTAGAAATAATAAAATTTGCAACGTCTCTTTTAAGAATGGACTTAAAAGGAAAACGTGTGAACCTGTAAAAAAAATAGCTCACGTTATTGCCAGTAAAACAAATTAAAACAATTAATTTACAGAAACTGCATGTTTTGCGACCAGTGACATCGGTGGACTAGTCATGATTTTTTTTTCTACAGCCATTAAAAAACATGCTTAAAATGTTTTTTTTTTAAGAAGCTCATGCGTTTATAAAATTATAAAATTGGCATTTCTCCTTTCCCCACTAGTGTTGTTTGCTTCGCAGATTTAGCTTTTCCATCTTTTTAAAAATAATGTTATTCGCTCCATCCCTTTTCTATCAATACTGTCAATAGTATTGATTGCATTGCCATTGTACATGTTACTGTATAATTTACTTAAAACGTTTATTACAGTTTTAATTAATTTATTGTTAATTTACATGATAAACACTCCGTCACGCAAATGACTTACGTTTTCGATACGCCTTAATCCCAAAATTCATAAATTTAAGTCTCCATCCGCCCGACCGTGGCAAAACTATACTGTGGGATCATAGCAGGCTCCGTGCATACACTTCATGTGCACACACTCCGTGCAAATCACAGTTTTAGCCGAAATAGTACTTGTTGGTCCCAAACGAAATTTTTAAGAATGTTTTGTCATCGCTAGCGTGTTAATGTGTCTTTTCCGTTGCTCGTTGGTTAATGGCTAACTTTAATGTACCCAAACGATTGTACATTAATAATGGATTTTTCATTAATAAACGATTTTTCATTAATGAACGATTTCTAGGGCCGCGGTGGTCTAGTGGGTAGATGTCCGGCCTCTAGACCCCGCTGGTGCGGGTTCGAGTCTCGTCCGAGTCACTTTTTCAACACGAAAAATGGCCATGCGGGTCCATAGATATCTAGTCTTTGTTATCATTTCATTTAAATATGAATTATTAAATACTATGCATCGATTATGTGGCTGAATGGCCTAGCTAGCGAAGCCAATTCCTTAACCCGAATTTCTATCAATCCTTAAAAAAAGGACGATTTCTAGTTAAGCATTAAATAGCTAATTCATGAGTGGCTAATTACTTATAATTACTGGAAATGTAACTGATAATAGTGAGAAAACGATCTATAATTTGTTTCACGTGTAAATGCAAAAGTATATCAATTCTCTACGCTACCATTAAATGTCAGTGTGAAACGTCAAATTCATAAAACGCGTGCATCAAGTGAATGTCTGCTACTATGGATAGTGTCGAGTTTAAATTAACACCGCCAAAAGTACTAGCCATTGCAAATAATGCAACAATAAATTTGCTTCCGGAAAAGAGTACACATTTTCGAAATAAAAATATTTCCTGGTGCGAGGAGTAACAAGTAAGACGTCATTCGGAATCTGCGCTATTCGCATGTTTTGCCGATATTGCAGCAAAGGGCTTAATAGCAAGTTTATTTGTTTGTCTTGTTTGAATTTTCTCTAATCTAATTTCTAAGAAAATCAAAACAACAATACTAGGAACGGGAATTAAAACTGAGAATAATAAGTTCAAAGCAGTGATCAAAGAAAAAAGAGCATGGTTATACGTCGCAAGGTATCCCATTGACACCAAAGAAGAGGATGTTGCCGCGGACCTAAACAAACAATTTTCAAGACATGATTTTTACTGTGAGAATATACAAACGAGACACCCAACTCCGAACTTCAGCAGTTTCAAAATAAGGGCACATATATCACTACTTGATGAACTACAAAATCCAGCAGCTTGGAGCGCGAGACTAAAAGTCAACCGTTATAACTTTTTTCTTAACAGAGACGAGAATAACCGAACAACTACACCAAAGGTTAAGTACCCTAAGAAAAGTTTAGGAATTTTACATTTAAATTCACAGGTATAGCAAACAAATTAAAAGAGTTGGAAGCCCTACTCACCAATTGCGATTGTAATAATCATAATACAATCATATATGCATTAACGAACACTGGCTAAGTCTTTAAACTGACCAATTATAAAATTATATCCAGCTTTTGTAGAGATAAGGGGAAACATGCTGGTGTGATGATTCTTGCAGTGCAGGATACGGCTTGCCTACCCATTGAAAAAGCAACGGAACTGTCAATTAGTAACTTAATAGAAATAGCGACGGTACACACAAAAGATGCAGTAATCTGCACAGTTTGAAGAGTGTCTAACAAATACTTTAAAACTTTCTTAACACGTCTGTCGGAATTATTAAATATGCTAATTTCTTATAATAAGCGGGCAATAATAACTGGCGATTTTAACGTAAAATTTAACCGTCTATCAGACCCAGAAACTTTGCAAATAAATATGCTGATGTCTTCATATGGGCTAACTTCTAATATCTCTATTAACACCCGGGGTTCCAACCAATTGGACAATATATTTACGAATTTTTCTATGAAACTAATAGTCTAGAGCTGGAGTTCTCTGATCATAGCACCGCACTAACATTAGCATACAACACACTAGAAATTCAAAACACTGGTAGACGTGTAAATTATAGATCGATTCTGACAGTAGAAAACATAGACTGGAATTTCATTAACAATAATTCTTACAACATAAATCATAAATTTAGTGTATTTATTGATCTAATTGAAAAGGCCATTGAATTCTCATGTCCTACTAAATCAAAAATCTAAAGCGAAAATAAATTGGTTTACTGATGACTTGCATGTTACCAGGGAACAAATTAAATTTCTATTAAGCGCAAATAAAGTAAGTAACTCAATAGAAATTAATAATCAACTGAAGCAGCTGAGGAAAACATATCGGCAAGTTATTGTAAAAGCTAAAAAAACGGGCACACGATGCATACATTGCCAACTCGAAAAATCCCCAGAAGGCCATGTGGGGGATTATAAACTCAGTGAGCAATGACAAGCCCAACGAAGAAAACATTCCATTATCTGCTAATGATTTTAACGAATACTTTGTCAATATAGCAGGTAACATTAATAGTACATTGCCTTCATCAGAAACTTCATATCTCGACTTTTTAACTGGAACAAAGCCGGACCAGCAGTTTTCATTTCGTAAAGAAAGCTTCAACGAAGTGCGAGAAATTATACGAGAGCTCAAAAACTCAAACAGTCTCGACGCATATGGGATGAATACTAAAGTCATGAAAACATTATCCAACATATTAATTATTCCTCTCACTAAACTAATCAATATAGCAATCATGACAAACTAATTTCCAGATGTCTTAAAACTAGGGAAAGTAACCCCTATATTTAAAAAAGGAACCATGGACTTAAACAATTTTCGACCAATTACAATAATTCCAATAATCGGCAAAATAACCACATACTTTGCAAAAACCAGTTCGGATTTAGAAAGGGTAAGTCGACCTCACTAGCAATATTAGACCTTACACAAGTCATACTAGATAATTATGAACGTAACTGCAGCACAAATACCCTTTTTTGCGATTTAAGTAAAGCATTCGATTGTATGTCATCCGAAATACTTGTAGATAAGCTTACATACCTGCAGTTTAGTCCTAACAGCTGTGATCTAATCTCATCCTATCTCACAAACAGGAAACAATATGTAAGTATAAATGGAGAACAATCAAATATATTGAACATTGAGAGCGGTGTTCCTTAAGGATCGGTCCTTGGACCAAAACTCTTTATCATTTACATTAATGACCTACCACAATTTGACACACGAGCTGACTTAACATTATTTGCCGATGACACAAACATCAGCATTGGCGGGGAAAATAGAGATCAAATTATAAATGATATGAAAGACATACAATCGAAGGTTAATCAATGGTTTCTAGCAAATAAGCTTCATTTAAGTCCTGACAAAACGGAACATATAGTATTTTCTCTCAACAGAAATATCAACAATATAAACAGTGATACTAAATTCCTAGGAGACCAAATTGACAATTGCCTATCCTGGACAGACCAGTCAAACTATATATGCAAAAAAAGCCTCAAAAAACATTTACGCGCTGCGAAGACTATGCTATATTACTTCGATTAACACATGCCTATCCTCGTACTATGCTAATATTCATTCAATATTATCATACTGCATATTAAACTGGGGATATACTCCATCATTAACGAAGGTATTTAAAATCCAAAGACGGGCAGTCAGATTACTTGGAAACTTAAAATACCAACAGGACTGCAAACATCTATTTACGGATTTTAAAATACTCACAGTACCCTGTATATTTATCTTTGAGTGCCTCCTATATATTAAACGTAACATTAACACTTATACTCTGCAGGAATAAATACACCACTATCTCACCAGACAAGCCGGAAACTTGCGTGCTAGTTACCGACGACTAGAAAAATCTAGAGACGGCATTAACTACTATACAGTCAAATTCTTTAATGCACTTCCTCAACACATAAAATGCTTAAACCTAATGCAATTTAAATTACATGTGAAGCAATTTCTGTTAGAAAATGCTTTCTATTCTTTTGAAGGGTTCTTAATCAAGGCACCAAGTATCTGAAATAGATAATGTGAATACTTGAAGGGATATCTGATTCTAACCCTAGTACAATATCTTCATATTTTGATTACTGTTATAATCGTGTAAGGGGTTATCTACATCTTATCTTATTTTAATATGTCTGTATTTGTTATGTATCATGAAACTATTTATTATTGCTATATTGTATACAAATTTATCTAGATGTAATTTTTAGATCGTATTAATAGTATACATATATGCACTTTTTTTATTATATATCATTTCTGACGTTTGTAAACCATTGGTACTAACAACAATAAATAAATAAATAAATAAATAATTTTGATCTAAGTTACGATCAACGGAAAAATCTTGTAACCAACTCGTGGGTTAATTGGCGATTAATGATCTCAACAATTAACAAAAATGAAAATGTCTAAAATATTACAGCTACGTGTCACTAACAGTTTAGTCTATATCATTGACATTTCAGTCTGCATAGTTTATAAATTTTGTCCGGCTGACTTTCCGTACTGATAAAAAAGAAACGGAACATTAATATGAGACAGGCAGAGAAACTAAATCTGCAACGCAAGAAGCTCTAGTGGGAAAAATAGAATTTTCTGCACTCGTGCGGAAAATGCTAATTTTCTAAACTCATAAGCTTTAGGGTAAACCATTTTAAGCTTGTTTTTTAACGGCCCTAGAAAAATAATTATTTTATATCGAGGGCTTCATAACATAGGGACGTATGAACCTAATTTTTAAAATCCTGATTTTAGGCGTATCGTCTTTGACATTGGCTATATAATATAAACTAACGGTGTATCCGTCACTCGCTACAGGTGTGAAGTTGTGATCTGTATTATTTTGGCATAAGAACCATGGTTGACTTTACGAACGTAATATAGAGGCATTTGCCCAGCTCTCGCGTGTGTTACCGGGCGTATGAGCCAAATTTTTTGAGAATCAAAAATTACAATATAAATAGAATAAAGAATATGAGAAATAAGAAATGTTAACCATCAGATTTTGCTTGATTTCACCTAATTTTAAAAACAAATGTACATATCTAGAGGCTTTCATTTCAAATGATGATATAACCCAATATCACAACTATCGTGACTACTTTCTCTCAATTAACAAACACGTAAGAAATATTGATCTATTTTCCCTATCATCTTCAAAGTATTTACATTATTTAAATATGCCTACTTGTAAATCATTATTATTTTAATAGGTACCAATTAGAGTATAATTTCAGTGAATAAAATATGTTCGCTGTCTGGTGTTACAAAACACATTTGCATTTCCATTTGCTAACATGCGCTGACCCGTATTTGTTTAAGGGTGCATGAGCACGCGAGCCAATTCAGATGTAGATTTGACGGATTACCCTATTACGTCATGTGTTTGCCAGAATACAACTGAAAAGCAAAATTAGTTTTGCATCAGAGGTTTCAATAATTAAAGAGACCTTTCATTAATTTTGTAATTTGTAAGTCAAATTAGCGGGCATTGTTTTGAGGCACGTGTTAGCTTTTATTGTATGAATTACCTATAGTTGGAGGCTTTTCGATGTTTAGTATAGAGATCTCGGAAACTACCGGAGATAGAGAAACCATTATATGGGGAAATAATTGCAATTTTACAAGCTCAATTTAATAAGCTTTTTGTTTTTTTTGAAAAAATACATTGCTGACTAGATATTTCGCAAAAATAACATGTTCTAGGTAATTATGTGCTTATTTTTTTTATTTAAGCTAATTAAATTTATTAAAACGAAATATAGCCTGAACATATGGATATTCAACCCGTTCGTAAAGCAAAGTTAAGTCTTACTACTAAGACTATAAACAAATAACTTATTGAAACTACTTCCCTGGCTAGTGCCTCGCCGGATATTGAATGATACAAAAGAAATTTGCATGTTATTACTAGTACTACTAGCTAAATAAGATTGATCGTATATTTCTACACATAGGACTAACTTGAAAATTAAATTAAATTGAATTTAAAAACTTTAAACTATAAAACTGAACCCTAAAATATCTAAAAATTAAGTAATTAGCCATCTGCAGACCCGTTTCGAGATTTATCTCTCATCAGTGCAGCTTCGCATTTAAATTGAATGGTAAAGAATAAAATACACGTGAAGGTGATCGTGAACGTGAAGAAGTCGTAAACAACTGAGGAAACTACGGAAGGTTTGAACCTGTTGTATATCTGAATTGTAGGTGATTAGTGAAAGTACAGATGTGAAGAAAAAATGATCTTGTTTACTGTTGGAAAACCGAATACACGATTTAAATAATAAATATTTCGTTTTATTAAATTTATTTAATGCTTCTGCAACAAGTGAGGTTGCCTCTAATTTATTTAAGCTATAATTTTTGAGTTATGATTCAAACTTATGTTTTTCTGATTGAAACAAAAGTCGGCCATAACCATATGAAATAGATATTTATGCATTAGGGAGATATGTAATGTTTTTTTTTTCCCGAGGTTGACATGGTTACAAACCGAGGGCCTCTGGCCCGAGGTTTATAAGTCAACCGAGGGTGAAGAACATGAATATCTCCCGTGGTGCACACAATATTTTATTTTTTAGTTAAATATTAGTAATTCGTAAAAATATTCAGTATATCTATCTGCAATATGTATTTGCATGGTTGCTATGAGTTTTGAAACAAAATTGTATACCAGTAAAAAATGGCTGAAGGTGTTATTCCGGAAAGTGTAATCGATAAAGCTAGAAAAGCCAATGAATCAATACTTCCTAAAAAGTCAGATCACTTGTACTTAAAGAATATATGCGATTCAATGAGTGGAAGGAAAAAAATGGTACCACACTTGTAAGTGTAACTGTGATGTTGGCTTATTTTCAAGATTTGGTATGTTATATTTCACTGTATCAATATTTTACGTTTATTTTATTCACAACCTTATAGTTATTGTTGCAATTACGGAATTTTCAAAAGTGGGGAAGCGTCACATCTGTGGCCTCTATGACGTTTATTAGATTTGATGTTTATGCTATAACAAAAAAACAACTAGACGAATTTAATAATCAAAAATTTAGATAATTTTTTATCATAAATACGAATTGTACAGTTGTAAATAGAATATTGTACTTAAATACTTTCCACGTTGGTAGGTTATATACTATTGTGGTTTTTTTTAGGCGAATTCAATCCGAATACGTTGTGGGCCAAGTTTTCAATGCTTTAATTCGTGTTGTTGTTGAGCTATCGAATTAATATTTCAAATTACTATGAATTGTAAGCATTCTTAAAAAGAAAAAAACAATGGATATGAACCCAAGTAATCTGCGGTCTTGGCACGGGGACAGGTTGAGAGGTCTTTGCGAAAGGCATCGAATGACAGTATTTTGATGTTTAAGGTAGTGACAATAATACACGTGTGTCGTAGAATTAATGTGCAAATTTGTAGGTGCGTTATCATTTATTAGAGAATACTCGTCATTGCATCTTGTGGGAGTCTCAAGGTTGTTTCTTTCATATAGAAACGGAAAATATACAAGGCAACCTGTTGGAAAGAACACATTTAGTAGCATTCCGTCCAAAATAGCTCTCTATTTGGGTTTACCCAATCGAAAGTCTTACACAGGTCATTGTTTAAGACGAACTTCTGCAACTTTGGCGGCAGATAGTGGAGCAAGCATGACCAATTTGAAGCGCTTGGGAGGATGGAAGAGCTCTATGGTAGCGGAGGGTTACTTGGCGGACAGCATGACTTCAAAGAATAAAGTTTCACGCATGATTGCTGGAGTGGAAGGCGTGAATATAGAAAGATCGTCGGCATCTGTTACCGAAAGTAGTAGTAAAGGCAGCGAACAGTCCCAAAATTGTCTCCCTTCAACAATTATTATGAGCGGAAAGTTTGAACAGTAAAGTAACAGTTGAAGTAAAATTTATTTGTTAGGTGAACAAGGGCCGAAAACCGAGGGAGGTGAAATTTCATAACTCCCGAGGGAGATATAATTTCATAACTCCCGAGGGAGTTATCGTTTCTTAACTCCCTAGGAGATATGAGTACGATTTCATATCTTGTAACCATGACGTTATAAATAAATATCGTTCTACTAAAAAATAAAAGTGTTTATTCACAATCACTATAATAATATGTTAAACAAATAATGTTTTTAAACTCCAAAAAGTTGGGAAATTCGCGATTCCCTCTTCGAAGTCAATTTATACAGGGTGTCTCATAACAAAGTTACACCCTGTATATATTAGCATTTTTGGATTCCTTGTTACTTGAAGATTAAAATGACCTAGGTTGTGGGGATTGAAACCCCAGGGTTTTCGTGTTATTCAGTTGTTTATGCAAAAATTTAAACAAAATTGTTAAAGTGCTCCCCTGAAACTAATAAAGATGATTCATTCTAATTTAGTGGTAAAGTTTAGTCGAACTTTAGTCTTCAAAATTACTCCTACAACCAAAACATAACGCGTAATATGCAGGGTGATAGCCTATATATTATTTTATAATTTAAAAGTTCATTAAGTAAGCTTTCGTTTCATATAAGGTTTCGTATATCTGAAGTTGATGGTTACTCTAATAGTTAAAAGTTAAACCGGAAGTGGAATTTATATTGAAAGTCCACATGTCGACGCTTTTTATTATCTAAAAACACGATAATAAATTTCATAAAGATATACATAAAAATGCAAATTATATTTACCACGTATTAAATGAAAAATAACGCCCGGCTTAAAATTAAAAAAAAAGAATTGGTTTTTAATCGGAATTATTGGTCAATTTGTTGTTAAATGAATATGGGTACAAGCCTGAGCCGGCCGTTTGGTTCTATCTGGAACTCATCTGAGGAAGTCTATTCACCAGTTTGTTCTTTCAGATTCGTTGGGATTCAGCGGCAATTAATTGGCGTTGATTTGATAGCGTTTACGGACTTTATTATTTCAACGCAGACTATAAATATAACTTTAAAAAATAATGTGCAGATGTGGATGAGGTTGCAGTGCACAGTAGTTTCCCCAGAGGTCATAATTCGAAAATATTTGTCAACATTATTGCATACAAAATTGCTTATTACTTGATAATTACTCTTACTTAATGTAGGTACAGAAACCAAACCCGTAAAATAAAACAATCTATTATTTTTAGACATCCGAAGTGACAGTTCATCACGAATGCAGAATTGTGTTATTAGTGCATCATCAGCAACTTTATTATTTCTCGTATAGCCTGAATAATCCTGACAATTGCCCTCATTTACTTTTGAACCAATGAAATCGAATAATGTTGATGATATGATCCAATAAAATTCTAATTACGGCGCGTAACAGACCACGCTGCATACCCTGGGTGGTATCTAATCAGATAATCCATCGTGTTGGTATTGCCTAGCAACGCGTTATTGCATTTTCTATAACATATAAAACGTCAGTTAGTGCCGGACTTTTAAACTGTTTGCTCCTGAATTCGTTCTGTTCGCAATGTCGGCTATCATCAGTAATAGTATTCATAGACATTTCTCAAAATCTTGGTATGCTCATTTTTACTAGAATTATTGTGGCGCACATTAATACACGTCTGACACTTGGTGTTACTAAATTTAATTTTTCAAATTATGAAGTGTGAACTTTCTATTCGGCCAATTGTCTAACTCATAGGTCTCCAAACTTTTTCCATCGCGGGCCATATATACAATTCTTCATAACCTACTAGGCCGAGATATGATCAATTTGATAACTAATTTCAAAATCTATAACAAAAAATCGTTGTAGAATTTTAAAATGTGACATTTGCGGAAAATGTAACACTTGCCGCGGGCCGAACTCGATGAGGTCGCGGGCCGTATTTGGCCCGCGGGCCGTAGTTTGACTCTAACTCATGACTGATTTTTCCTAGGCAATTATTAGCGTCTGGATCACTCTTGCTTGTTGCTTCTAGAAAATCGGCACTCTTGCTTCGCAGTCGTGCCGATTTTCGCCGCAACAAGCAATCGTGATCCTGACTAGTGGCGGCTCGTGGAACATTTTGATGGTGGAGCCACTTGGCATACAATATATCCCACCGTCTCCTTTTTGAAGAATAAAAAAACGATCATTGACATTGTAAACCTTTACTTGTTGCGGAAGCATTCAATAAATTCAATAAAGACGAAAAGTAGCCTGCATATACAGGGTGTTAAAAAAAGAGTGTAAAATATTTACGGGGGTGGAACTATAAACCAAAATAAACAAAAAGTCTTAATAAACATGGATCGGATTTGTTGGTAGTTTTGATTACTTCTTAGCTGCAGCTCCTCGAGGCTATTTATAGGAGTACAATAGACTAATATTTCTCTAACGACAATAAAAAAAATAGCTGGAGCACCATCATGCTAGAGCCAGAGGAATGTCGTCCAAAAGATCATACATTGTCTTCTGCAAAACCTCTCGCCTACAATACCCATACATGTTTATTTCACAAAACATCAACCAACTATGATAAGAAAATGCAACTTTTTGCAGAATAAAAACAAACACTTTGTACCAAATTTGTTCCGGTTAAAAGTTAAAAAACATAAATCAATTAAAGATGAATTATTTTTTTGGTTCTGTCTACGTTTATTTATTTCCCAACAGAAATACATCCAATAATAGGAAAACATTATAAAAATAAATAATACATTAAATAATAATCATAATAACAACAGAATAAAGAAATCTAAGAAATTTAACTAAAAGTGTCTTTTAAATCAACCGAGAATTTAGATAATCTGGAAGGAAACATATCAACAAAACATTGTACTCTGTGATAACTGCTTAACATATGATACAGTGGCGAATAAAAAAAATGGGTTGTATTAAGTTTATTATAATAAAAGGTTAATTGGACAATTAATTGTATTAAAGTATAATACTTTTAAGGAAGTTTTTAAAATTTTTTAAATCTTCTCAAAATTATTTATTTTATGTATCTGCAATACTTTATTGAAAGAACGATCAAAATCTTGTTATTCGTTCAAGAGTTACCATCTTTCACCAGAAAACAACTTAACGACGAATTTCTTTTTTTTTTGTCTTATCTGCATCTATTCGATGAGTACATTACTTTGCTGAAAGAGGTTGCCAAATTTGAACATTCGTTCAAGAGTTGTCCTCTAAAACCCAAAAAGTAATTGAACAACGAATTTCGTTTTTTTTTGTTCTATCTACATCTTTTGGATGAATAGAAGAGTTTGCTCAAAGAATATTACAATTCTGGTCATCAGTTCAAAAGTCTTCTTTAAAAAATGGTAATGTGGCCATCATGTTTCTTTCTCCGATTTAATATTATAATAGTTATTTATATTTATACTTATAAAATCGAAGAAAGTAACATGATGGCCACATCACCATTTTTTCCAGATATTGTTGACATCGTCTCTAGGGACCTCAAAAAGGATATTTCCATTAAAAAAAAATTGAAAAAAAAATCCAACCAAAAATCACAATACTTCCTCGGACTCTGCAACGAAGAAAATAAAAACCGGAAATCAACAAATTTAATTTTGTAGCCTGCATATTTTCTATAACACTTTGCTAAAAGAATTTGAAAACTCATTTAAGAGTTATCCTCAACGATCATAGAAACTAATTAAACGGCGAATTTAATTTTTGATTTTATCTACTTCTGTCCTGTTCTGTTTATTTACGTCGATTTAGTGAGTAAATACTTTGCTGGAAGAATTTTCAAAATTAGTTTATCCTCAAAAAATATCAATTGAACGCCGCATTTAATTTTCTATTCGACGGGTGGAACACTTTGCTGAACGGATTTTTAAAATTTGGTCGTCCTTTCAAACAACCGAAGGACGAATTTATTTTTTTGTTTTTATCTGCATCTATTCGACGAGAACTATACTTTGTTAGGAGAATTTTCAAAATCAAAACAGTGTTTTTAGAATTAATAAAAAAATCTGCCTCAGCTTGAAATTTGAGGTGGTGCCATGGCTCCTTGGCTCTACATAACGAGCCGCCCCTGATCCTGACGCTAATAATTGCCGGCAAAATCATAGTCAGATTACTGTTGAAAATAAATTATTTGACATCCACAAGCAAAAACAATAATGAAATTTTTGATTTTATTTATTTGTTTTATAAATATTGAACAACGATAGTTATTTATTTAATAAGGCAATAAAGTGACAGATTTACGGACGCGGCTGGAGTTTCGTCGCCGAGCGAGCTTGCGAGTCAGGAAATCTGTCGTTATTGGGCTTCATTCATAGGCAACATCTGAAGGAAAATCTCTCGTTCTACTGTGCCAGAAAATAAGTGCGCCGGTCGATGACGTTTAAACGTCAAATACCGGGCCACTAGGAGCCAGTCACGGCAAGCAAATTTCGCCACAGTTTGGCGACTCGATTTTTGTGCGTGGATAAGTTAGGGACTCACATGGAGGTCGGGGAAATCACACGCGGTGTTATTAAATTTGGCCTTTTTGGTACGGGAAATTCGAAAGCAACTCTCATTATTATTATTAAGCGAAAAATACATTTTTATGTCAAACAAATTTCCGGGCGACTTCTATTGGTCGACGCGGACTGATTGGCTCATTACTTTTACAGCCTAGGCATAAATAAGCATTTTTAAAGCCTAGTCCACAAAAATGATATTTCACAACCTAAAAGCAGTCCGAAAAATCTTGCATTTCATATCAATCCGCGAAAAAAACTTTCTTTTTATTCAAGCAATCAGTCAGTGAACTGTTACAACCGAAAAAAACACGTAAAAAACTAAAAATTCAAATTACGGATTGACCCTAGTTTTATGATCGGCAGTGTATTTTAATGAATTATACAGGGTGTCCCACCGAAAGCGCACATTAATAGATATTTATGCATCAAGGGAGATATGGATTTTTTTTCCCAAGGTTGACAGGGTTACAAACTTAGGGCCTCTGGCCCGAGGTTTGTAAGTCAACCAAGGGTGAAGAACATGAATATCTCCCGCGGCGCATACAATATTTTATTTTTTAGTAATTCGTAAAAATATTCAGTATATCGATCTGCAATATGTATTTGCATGGTTGCTATGAGTTTGTTTTAAATCAAATCGCTCGCATTTCATGAACTGACGTTTATTTATTTTGATTTGATTTGACGTTAATGCTTTAACAAAAAACGTACAGTTGTGAATAAAATAGTGAACAAACCTGGGAGAAAAGTTTAATTCCCTTCTCGCTATAAGGTTGGTCGTGAGCAGACGCAAGATTGTCTATCTTCAACCATCATCTTGAGCGGAGAATTTGGAAATTGTACATACTATTTGTCAGGTAAACATAAGCAGACCTCATATCTACCAAGGGAGATATAACTCATATCTCCCGTGGGAGTTATGAGTACGCTTTCATGCCTTGTATCCACGACGATAATAGTAAAAAATACTACTAAAAAATAAAAGTATTATATATGGACTTCTAAATAATGTATTATAATGAGATTTTTAGCATTTATGTAATCGAGTGTGCTCTTTCCAATGAAAATATTTTAATAATTACACGACTTCCGGTAATACCGGGAAGTCAACAACAACTTCCTTATTTTAAATGTCAGGCTCTATTTTTTATTGCAAATCTAGATTCTTCATAAATTTCTGTGAAAAAATCATAAAATAACATAACCTCTAAAGGACCCCTCACAAATCAAATGGAAATTGACTTTCGGTGAAATTGACCAAATTTTGGTTATGTTGTTCCTTTCGGTGTCCAGATCAAAAGTCTTCACGGGCACAAAGCTCGAAATCTTCCCTGCGAGCAGTACCCAGCTCCGAAGGTTAGAGACCGGTAATCTCCGATTTCCGCTGATTTTACCTCTCCCTTGCATTTTCCGGATATTTATAAGATAATCTTATTAATAATAATAATAATAATAAGCTCCGAAGGTTAGAGACCGGTAATCCCCGATTTTTTGCTGATTTTACCTTTCCCCTTGCATTTTCGGGATATTAATAAGAATATCTTATAAATATCCCGAAAATGCAAGGGGAGAGATAAAATCAGCGAATTATTCTTATTAATATCCCGAAAATGCAAGGGGAAAGGTAAAATCAGCGAAAGTCGGGGATTACCGGTTTCTAACCTTCAGAACTGGGTACTGCTCGTAGGGAAGATTTTCGAGCTTTGTGCCCGTGGAGACTTTTGATCTGGACACCGAAAGGAACAACATATCCAAAATTTGGTCAATTTCACCGAAAGCCAATTTTCCAATTTGATTTGTGAGGGGTCCTTTAACAGTTTTCTAGATATTTGACATTTTTCTCTGCTTTTACATATTTTACTTTAAAAATACGTATCTCCGAACAAAGAAAAAAAGGATTGAAATTTTGGCTATAATAAACCAATATCTGAAGGTACCCAGTAGTGTATTATTTTTGGAATTCTAAAATACTTAGTGTTCAAAATTACTTACAACATTTAGTCAATTTTGAAGACATTCCCTACATCTATTTTTTTTCATTTTTAAGATATTAGCATGTTTATCAAAATACGTCAATATTCTGTGCAATAGAAAAACAATGTAAATGAAATTTATTAAGCGGGCCTAGAAAACAAAAAAATAACTCGTATTAGGTGTCATTTTCACCCTTTTTTGACAGGTATAGAAAAGATTAGTTACAGAAAAATAGCTAGAACACACAAACGGTTCTGTAAGGAAAATACATACTGGGTGACCCAGGGATCTGTAAAAGCCCCATAACTTATTTGCTATTTGAGATTTAGACTTCTGGTTTTCTTAAATTGGTACCCACACTTATTCTACATATTTTAAAAATATGTATGTTTTTGTACAGGGTGTCCCAATATACATAACAGAACAAAGTTATGTTTTTTTAAATGGAACACCCTATATTTTATACTTTATTTTCAACCCTCTTGAGAAGCTGATAAAACTAATATAAGATAGTATGGGTCTATTATGGACGATTGGTTAGTTATGGGCAAATTTGTGGCAAAAGAAGGACACATTGAAAAAATTGCAGAAACGCTCCTAGCAAAGCTATCGTCATTTTTTATACACTAAAGAATTTTCCACATCATGAAGAATAATACCAATCGGCTTTGGTTATTTTTTGTTCATACTGCTATACAGGGTGTCAACATACGCAAAATATTGGATAACCATTTTTTTTCAAATGGAACACCCTATATATCTTGCCACGAATGCATGGAATTTTTAATAAGCTTTCCAATGATGTACAATTTGTATAATGAAATATTAAGGATTCTTGAGATTTATCCATAAAAACATTTTTCTTTTGTCACCTCCTGCTCATTTTTGAATTTTCAGCCAAAACTATGCATTTTCTGAAAAAATATAAGAGACCAAAGTTGTAGAGCGGAAAATTTTCGATCGATGTAGGTCTTTCGACTTTTCCAATAATGCGTGCATTGCCCGCCAGAGTGCGCAAAATCTTGACCGTATATGCATTTTAGCGTTTTTCTCAAATTTTTTGTTAATTAATTGCACTATACTTTATTTTGCACGTCCTCTAGCAGAAAACCGGGCAATTATAGAATTATTCAAATGACCTACATCGATTGAAAAAATTCCGCCCTACAACTCTTAAAAGAAGCAATTTTTGCCCAAAATGCATAGTTTTCGCTAAAAATACAAAGAAACCATTGAACAACGCAAAAATTGATACTTACATTTTCAATTTGCATTTTAGGGAAAACTATGCATTTTTGGCAAAAATTGCTTCTATTAAGAGTTGTAGAGCGGAACATTTTCAATCGATATGGGCCATTTTAATTTCCCTATAATTTCCCGTTTTTCCGCTAGAGGGTGCGGAAAATAAAGTATAATGCAATTTATTAATAAAAAACGCTAAAATGCATATACGGTCACGATTTTGCGCGCTCTGGCGGGCAATGCACGCATTATCTTAAAAGTTGAAAGACCCACATCGATCGGAAATTTTTCGCTCTACAACTTTGGTCTCTTATAATTTTTCATGAAAATGTATAGTTTTGGCTGAAAATCCAAAAATCTGCGGAAGGTGGCAAAAGAAATATGTTTTTATTGATAAATCTCAAGAATCCTTAATATTTTGTTATACAAACTGTATATCATTGGAAAGCTTATTAAAAATGCCATAGATTGGTGGCAACTTATATGGGTGTTCCATTTGAAAAAAAATAGTTATCCATTGTTTTGCGTATGTTGACACCCTGTATATCACTATGATTAAAAGAGAACCAAAGCCGATGTGTATTATTCTTTATGATGTGGGGAATTTTCTAGTGTATAGATAATGATGCTATCTTTGCTAGGAACGCTTCTGCAATGTTTTTAAAGTGTACATGTTTTTGCCACAAATTTGCCCATAACTAGCCAACCGTCCATAATAGACCCAGACTATCTTATACTATTTTTATCAGCTTTTCAAGAGAGTTGAAAATAAAGTATAAAATATAGGGTGTTCCATTTAAAAAAACTTAACTTTGTTCTGTTATGTATATTGGGACACCCTGTACAAAAACATACATATTTTTAAAATATGTAGAATAAGTGTCGGTACCAGTTCAAGAAAACTAGAAGTCGATATCTCAAATAGCAAATAAGTTATGGGGCTTTTACAGATCCCTGGGTCACCCGGTATGTATTGCCTATAGGAGTTGCTCTTGGACTCGAATGCAAGTATGACATTAGCGAACTATTGAGTCGTAAACACGCGCTATAGTTACACCATCTTGATGAATTAAATCTAATTCAATCAATCTGATTGTTACGTGGTCAAGTAATCCCCGTTTATGAAAATGTGCAAACAATCTTTGAAGTGAGCTGGTGCGCCATCATGTTAATACCAAATTTGTTGACGATCGAGAAGCGAATTATGTTCGACCTCAAAAAGTGTTTTTAATGCCCTCTTGATAAATTACATTCCTATTGTGTTTTTATTGCACGGAATATACACGTATTTTTACAAATATGTTAATATCTCGAAAACTAAAAAGATGGGTATAGGGCAGGGATGGCGAACCTAGGGCACGCGTGCAGAGATGGCAATTTGCAGCGTTTACGTTCGTAGATACGCGACCGTATTTTATTCGCAGAGAAAGACAAACATGGAGACAGCACTTCTACAATACGCCTAATACGAAAGTGAGACAATTATTTTTTGAGAGAATTTGGGGGCTTGAACACGGACTGAAAATAAAGGAACACGCCGTCACTGTTATATTGTACAACTGTGTCTAGATCTCGGCTTTTAGTCTTTAGTCATTAGTCAATGAAATAACAACAAAATAGAGGCAGGTATATTATTGTTATGTGTATGTGGTGTGTTTTATTTCAACATTGTATATGAAGGCTAGTACTTTAGGTTTAGGGATTCATAAAAAAATAATTAAAATATTTGATGAAGTATTTTTTTTTCAAATAAATTGTTACAGATCTATTTGTAATGGCCAGTGAAAATAAAAAAAAAACAAAAATTGGATGACTCAACAAGCAGCAGAGGTTTTCAAAGTTCGTGGACTGAAGAAGCATGTTCAGTGTACATAATAAGGCAGTATGTATTTTATGTTCCGGCACAGTTGTATTCAGAACATCCTCAGTGAAACGACATTATCAGACAAATCATAAATCGCTCTTTCAAAAATGTAAGGAAAAACAAAGAGAATTTATTGCTCCAGCAATTAAAAATATAAATGTTCAATCCACATCTTTAGTGATTTTTACTGACGGTCGTTCAAATATAACTGCTGCTAGTTTTTATGCCCACAATTTTATTGTCAAACACGGGAAACCCTTTAGTTATGGGGAATATATGTTTGGAACCTCGGTTAAATTCCTCAGATGTTATGAACCTTGTCACAAAAATATTCAACTTTATATCTACATAGGGTTTAAATAAACGACATTTTCTAGAATGATTAAATGAGGTAAACTCAGTATACAGTGGAGTCATATACAAAAATGTCCGATAGTTAAGCCGCGGTAAAATTTTACAAAGATTTATACTAGGTTATTTTCAGGAACTTTCTGAAACATTTGCTCCAAATTCTTTGTGGACTAAATACTCGATGCTAAAGAAAGAGTTGATATTAAATAAATTAATAAAAACCACAGAAAGATTTATGGCGTTAAAAGTATTTTTAAAACAATCATCCAGAAATTATGTACCAAAAAAATCAAAAGTTTTGACGCGAGAACAAGTGGTATTATTTTTGAACACCGCCTCTGTAGAAGAATTTCTTTTGTGGCAATATTAGTGATAGGCATTTTTGGGGCATGTCGCCGGCATTTGCACAAAAATCGGAGATATTAAGGATACTGGTGCGAACATTGAAATCACAATTCCACATTGCAAAAACGGTCAACCGAGAAGCTTTGTCAACGTACTTGTGAGAAGATAAAAGTCGTTGCGACCAAAAAATTGTAGTACAGACAGATTCTTTTTGGATTACCAAAATAAGAAATGTACGGTACAGCATGTACGAAAAAAATAAGTTTGGTAGTATACCATCACGGATTGCACAATATTTAGGTTTGCCTGAGGCATATAAATATACTGGACATTGTTTCCGACGCACTGCTCCAACTTTGCACTCTAATGCGGGCGGCAGCATAGAAAATTTACAACGTTTGGGAGGCTGGAAAAGCCGGAGCATTGCACAAAGTTACACAGAAGAGAGTATGCAAGCAAAGATAAACAATGCTACGTTAATTGTTGGGTCCTCTAAAGATGTACTTTCGTCGTCCAGTGAGATTTCAATACCGATGACTTCAAGAACACTAAGCGACGATAATATTTCAAACGTAGCTACGTGTTTAGCCCCGTCCGTTACAGGAACCTTCACAAACTGCACATTTAATATAATAAATAATAAGTAGTATATGTAACGTTAACGCCCGGGCATTATAAAAAATAATGTCGCACTAAGCTATTATAAGTTCTGTAATATGTCATAAATTTAATTCATTATTATCAATTAATTTGTAGGTAGGACATAAATGAATTAAATGTTCAACTGCAAGGTGTTAACAAGACTGTCATTAGTATGTTTAATTTAATCCAAGCATCGAAGCCAAATTAAAAGTTTTTAGTCGCGACCTTATATCCGACATATTTAAATACAGGGTTAGGCAGTCAAACCCCACTATTTGTAGGTATTAAAAAAAGCATGCAGAAATATTTTTGTGTTCATATATTGCAACAAATCTTAAGAACATAAATGATAATAATGTAAATCATTTTGTACACATTGTCAGCGTCTCATACTGAAATTCTCACTGACTTGTCATAGTACCGCAGGTGTTATTGCACGTACTTCTTCTTTAGTCTGCACTTTTAAGTCCTGAATTGTTGGACGAGTTTCAAAAACTTTTGAATTCATAAAAGAAATCACATCATCACAGGTCTAGCAATCGTAACGGCCACTGAATATCTCCATTCCCACTGATAAGACGGTTCGGGAAAAGGTCTGTCAGTAGATCCATTAACACCCTTGCTCCATTGCTGGTTGCTCTATCTTATTGGAAATAAGTGTCGTCATTCACAGGAAAACAAAGTTCTGGAATGAGGAACGTTTGCAGCATTTTAACTCAGCGAACTGATCGTATCTGCACGACCATCATCATCCTCAAAAAAATGCGGGCCAATTATTCCATTCGAAGAGGGTCTTCGAACAGTTCTTATCCTACCACCCTTTCTTCTTGTTGTTCCGTCCGCTGTTATTAAGTTGTTTGCCCAAACAGCTTGGATCAGTAGCACGAGGTAGAAGATGAAAATGTAATCGGAATTCCCATTATGCACGTATAAAACTTCCGCCATTTTCTCAATACGCAGTAACAGCAAAACCTCGCTGTTCATAAGCCCAATCATTCTTATTTAAAAACTTCCAAATGTGTAGAATGTCAAAGTTATTGGGCCCTATTCTGTTTTTATCACAGGTAGTATAACAAGTTTGACGCTTACCATCGATAATTTTTTATAAAATCACAAATTTTAATCCCAACGTTGAAAATGCAACGAGTACGAAGGACGAGTTGCATTTTCTGACGATTGGGATTGAAATGAGTTGGGTTTCATAAAAAAAATCGATATTTAAGCGTGAGAAACGAGTTATATTTGGGAAGAAAATATGAAACTGAGTAAAAAGCAACTGGTAACTTTATTCACTTACAATACATTTGTAAACATATAATTTCAAATCCTCGCAGAAGAAATGTTGAATGTTTACACGTAATGATGGTACTTTTTTATTGGAAACAGGACATTTCAAGAGTTTTCAGCTACTGTCACGTTGACAATGACATTAGCGGCGTTCACACGTTCGCGCAATCCCACACGATAGGACAGGCCCGTTCCAATCCCGCGTGATGAAACGATGAATATTATAAACAATTTTGGCATTCACGCGCTAGAATTTGTCGTGTACGGGCTAAGATCGCGGGAAATAACGGAGGATAAAATTGTGTGTACTTTTGCTCAACACGACTGGAACGACACCATCCCGTTCTGTGTTAGCAACTTGCGATGGAACGGGGCGTTTCAAGAACGCGCAAAAGTGTATACGTGTAAACGTATCTAAAAATTGAATTACCATAGAAACGGACCACAATAAAAAAAAAACACGGGGTGGGATTGTACGGTGGAAAACCACCGAGAATTGACAGAAAACTATTGGCTTACGCAACGCTACGTTGTGTACTTTCGCGTTCTCTAATTGGTTGTGTGAATTTTATGAAAATATGAGTTGTATTCTCAGTTATAATATAACAAGTGGGGAGATTATACCATTGCAATTTTTTTTCAATGAAATCACGAGTTATAATCTCGGATAAAAAAAATAAAATTGCAATGGTTTTAATCTCCCCACGCGTTATATTCGGTTAGAGAATATAACGAATTACATATATAAAACTTGTTTTGGTTTTGTATGTTTGGAACGCAATTTTTCACTTCTTTTATAACTGTAGCGCAGGCGGTTTCAAAAACACCGCATTTTGTATAAACGTAGCGGAAATTTACAAATTTGTGTAATGAATGCGCCGTTTGACAGCCACTGTCACTGTCTAGTTTGTATTAGCACTAGCCAATCAGTGTCCTACATTCGAGTAGTATTTTCAAGGATTTGTATTTTCAGTGCCAGCCAGTCAGCGTCCCAGATTTGAGTTGTATTATTTCAAATCAGTTATATTCTCACGGTGATAACTTTACGCCGTGAAAATTTATCACATTGTTTTCGATCGAACGGCAAATTGATATTCCGTTTCTAACGTGATAAAGTGAAGTGAACTAATAACAGCATGCTTTCGCCATTTTTCAAATTTACGCGGGAAAATCAGTACCGAGTGCACTTGAAGCGAATTGTAATTAAGTTCATTTTGAAGAATTATGGAATTGAATCACCAACTTATATGTGTGTGTTAGTTCGAAACTCTCACAAATGTGTTGTTTTTAAAACAAATATTCTTATTCACATTTCGCCGTCTCAAATGGATTGATAAAATCGCATAAATGTCGTTAAAATTGCAGCAAATAATAATTTTTGGCTTCTTCTTGTTCCCGCAGCAATAATAAAGCGAAATAAATACCATTTTCACAATTTTGTGGTAAACACACACTTATCACCTGCTCCGAACTGGGTGATAAAACTGAGCCTTACTTTACGACTGACGTCATTCGAAACTCGGTCGGTGATAGAAAGAATCGGAAACTTGCGTGAAGTGAAAAATTTTCGATGACAACTGAAAACTTTTCGAAAGTGATAAAAACAGAATAGGGCCCATTATCTGCTTCCCTTATCACATACGCACACACAACACAAGCTTTGTTAAATATTGCGGTTTGACTGCCCAACCCCGTACTTTCCAAATCTGAAGAAATTCATTACAGATGTAGAATCTCTTGAAAAACTGGATCAAGTTAAATGAACACAGTAATTGTTCAGTCAGTTATTGACGAATTTTCCTTAAGATTTACCCAATTCAGACAATTTGCAGAAACCTCAAAATGTATTTTAAATCCAGATACATCTCCAGTTATTCTTAATTTGGAAATTTTGAAATGGCTAAATTTAGATGAAATTGAAATGCAATTGATTGATTTTCAATCGAGTTCAATATGGAAACAAAAATTTATAGATTTGAGAAATGTTTTGGAATTTATTGAAAAAGATCGATTATTGGGCACAATTAAAAATAATTCAAAAGAGGAAATACTGAAGACCTGGCATAGCATCCTCGAAATCTTTAACTGTTTAAAGATACTATCGACGTCTAGATTGTCAATTTTTTCTTCCACATATGCGTGCGAGTCCTTATTTTCAGAAATGAATTTTATAAAGGACAGTTTGAGAAATAGAATGACAGATAAATCTAGATCGGAGTGCGTTCTGTTAAAAGTAATAAATTATGAACCTGACATTAATTTGTTATCCAAGATGCTGCAACAAAAATCGTAATAATTAAGTTAATATTAATGTTTATATTACAATTGAATCTTTAAGAATTTTATTGTTGATTTTAATTTTGGTTAATAAAATTCTGCAAACGTTTGTTTATATTTAATTTGTAATAATTGTTTTTTTTTTTATATTACCAATAGCTTGGCACGTCAGCGATTTTATAAAAATAGATTGTATTTTTTGGCACGTATACTGAAAAAGGTTCGCCACCCCTGGTATAGGGAATACTGATATGCATAATTGAATTTTGCGCCAGAACATGTAAAAATATACAGGGTGCTCTATTTAAAAAGATAAATGGATACCTTCGGGTATTCGCTTTTTATAGCTAACATTACAACTAGAGATAAAACGGATAGTTGTTTGGCCGGATATCGGATTCCGAATATCCGGCAGCCGGATATCCGGCCAGTGTTTTCGTTACATGCTGTGACAAGTTTAGCGCCGTAGCCGGGCGGTTTCGGGTGTCATCGTAAGTGATCGTGGACGGTGGCGTGATCGAGTGTTTAGTTGTTTAGCGAAAATTAGTTGTTTTGTAAGCTGCGTGAAGTAAGTGATTTGAGTAAAAAAAAGATATTTGGCAATATTTCGACATAAACAATGAAAATAATAAGTTTGCCATTTGTTTGTTATGCCGGCTTCAAATATCTCGTAGTGGTGAAGGGAAAAAAGCAGGTACGTAGAATTCGTCTTGTGTTTTATTGGTGGCCCTGCCTAACTCTTTTTTAGGTTTTTATGGAATAATGTCATATGCAATATTGATTTTTATTTATCTTCGCGCAGGCACTTCTGCCATTAATAATCATTTAAAATCAAAACATCTAGAAAAGTTTCAATTGTTGAATAAAGGTAAAGACAAAGACGTACCTACACCGCTTGTGGAGCCTGCCGTCCCTAGTACACGTTCAGTTTCGACACAGAGGCAGCTAACTTTGGCAAAATCATTTGAAAGAAAACTGCTTTGGGATGTGAACGATGCAAAGGCGAAAAAATATCATTATCTGATTGGCGAAATGATTGCACTAGATAATGAGCCACTTTCTATCGTAGAAAGGGTTGGATTCACAAGACTTCTTCAACAAGCTTTACCCCGCTATGAATTACCAAGCCGCACTTATATGACCCAAAAAATTATTCCCGATATCTAGAACAGAATTTTTGAGAAAATCAAAACTAGCATTTCAAACGCTGTTTTCACTTTTGATATGTGGACGTGTTTACATAATAACTCCAGCTTTCTGAGTTTCACAGCTCATTGGTTGTCTCCAGAATTCAAGCTTCAACATGGAGTTCTTGCTATGAAATCGTTTTCAGGATCACACACAGGAGAAAACATAGCAAATGAACTCAATCCTATAGCAGCTCGCTGGGATATTGAGCAAAGCAAAATACACGTACTTGTACATGACAGCGGTGCTAACGTGGTGAAAGGCATTCGAGAGGCGGAATATGATTCTGCTAGATGTTTCATTCATTCGCTTCAGAGGGTTGTGACTTAATCATTGAAGATACAGTCTGAAGTAATGGACATGATTGCCAAAGGTAGACGTCTCGTAACTCACTTTAATCATTCGGGTTTAGTACAAGACAGCTAGCGATTCAAAAGGAGTTAAGCTTACCAGTGCATCAATTAGTACAGGATATCAACACAAGATGGAATTCTATCTTCTATATGGCAGAACGCTTGTTGGAACAAAAACGTGCTATTTCCCTTTATGTAGCTGATCATGATACACTCACAAATTTAACTACTCATCAGTGGTGCTTGTTGGAGCAGTGTGTAAAACTTTTGAGGCCATTCGAGGAAAAAACTAAAATCACAAGTTCTGGCCTCTCCTGCATATCCGAAGTTATACTGCACGTAGCTGCATTAAAAAGATACTTATGCAAGGATGAGACTGCAAAACGAACATCTGACTTACCACATATAAGGGGCTCCTTAAAAGCAGAGAATTGGAATCTCGTTTTAGCTCCTTGAGTGAAAATCCGAATTACCTTATTGCAACTTACTTAGACCCCAGATTTAAGTCAAACTATTTGTTGTATATTTGGTTATTTTTATTATATTAATTTATGTACTTTTGGCAACATTGTAAAATATGAGGTACGGGACTGAAGGTGAAAATAAAGTCAGTCATAGTTCAGACTCCCTTGCGAATTATTCGAACCTTCTCCAAAACGTAAATTAAAACCACTCTGAGTTACCACACTGGCAACGAGGATAATTGCCATTAACGAGGAGCATAAATTTTTAAATTATAAATATGTCGATCGGGCAAATAAAAGAGTTCAAGTTAGAGTGCAAAAAATGGTGTACGTACATCGCACGTGTAAATCAATTCTTTATCACGAATAATATAAAGGAAGAGAGTAAAGTGCCAATTTTATTAAGTGCTGTCGGGGACAATACTTTTGAACTTATGACGGATTTGTGTAATCCGGAAAAACCGGAAGAAAAAACCTTTGAACGATTAGTTGAAATTGTACAAAGGCACGTGAAACCGGAACCATCCGTTATCGCCGAGCGATACAAATTTCGACAACGGATTCAAGAAGCCGGCGAGCAGATTGCGGATTATGCCGCCGCGTTAAAACACTTAGCGCGAACCTGCAAATTTAAAACTAATTTGGACGAAAATCTGCGGGACCAAATGGTGTTCGGATTAAGGAGCGAGGAGATCAAACAGCGCCTATTCACATTGGGGGACATAGCATTCGCAAGAGCGTTCCAGGAGGCAACCACGAGGCAGCGGTCAACGATGCTCACCTTGTGGCAGGCAAAAAAATGGACGATAGGAACGTGGCGCTAAACCTTATCAGCCGACAACGCGACAACGCTAGAGGGAAGCACCATCGCGATGGAGAACACGGGTCTCCAGTGAAGTTTGGCAACAGCGGAGGACAACGCGCAGGCCTGAAGCATTCCAAAAAGGTAAACAACAATGGCGTACACCAAAACAGAACAAGTGTTAGTGGATGTAAGTGCAATTGTTGTGGATTGATGAATCATCGATCAGTTGATTGCTATTTTAGAAATGCAGTTTGTTATAAATGTAATAAAACAGGGCATATTAGCAAAGTGTGTAAATTTAGGCCGAAAAATATTTTTTATTTAGATGAAGTTCACAGTACACCTGATAAATCTGATATTGACTTTTTTAATAATAACAGTATTGACCGATACCCGTTAAGGATTAATATTCAACTTGCAAATAAAGATATTGAAATGGAAGTTGATACGGGTAGTGCGATTAGTGTAATTTCTTACAATACCTATAAATTGTTGTTTTCAAAATATAGGTTAAATTCAAGTGATTTACGTTTGAAAGCGTATAACGGTAAATGTATTGAATGTGAGGGGTATTTTGATATAAATATTAAATACGGTAATATGGAAATAATTTCGCCCTTGTATGTTATAAAAAATGGCGGCCCACCCCTAATTGGCAGATCTTGGCTGCGGAAACTACGCATATTTTCTTCATTGAAATTAAATCATGTTAAAATTGATACCAACGTTATCAAAGAAATGGTTCAAAAAAAATACCAAAATGTATTTAAGTCTGGTATAGGTAAATTTAGCGGGGGTAATCTTAAATTATATACTGTGGAAAACGCAACTCCTGTATTTTGTAAGGCAAGGCCTTTGCCATTTGCCATTAAAAATAAAGTCGAAAAGGAAATTGACAATTTAATTAAAAATGATATTATTTCTCCGGTTGAATATAGTGAATGGGCAACGCCAATTGTTCCAGTAATTAAGAAAGATGGTTCAGTAAGAATATGTGGGGATTACAAAATTACAGTGAATCCAATATTAAAAATTGGAAAATATCCTCTCCCTCGCATAGAAGAATTATTCGTTTCTTTAAAGGGAGGTAAATATTATAGCAAAATTGACCTTTCACAGGCCTACGCTCAATTTGTTTTGGATGAACAGTCACAAAATTTGGTGACAATTAATACCCATAAGGGACTTTTTAAATTTAAACGCCTACCATACGGTATAGCATCAGCACCAAGTTTATTTCAAAAAGCAATTGACATGTTATTTACAAATATAGAGGGAGTAGCAGTGTTTCTGGATGACATTTTAATTACTGGCCGGGATGAAATTGAACATAATAAACGTCTTTTCCAAGTTTTAGATAAATTAGAGAAATACGGTTTACGTGTTAAACTAAGCAAATGTAATTTTTTACAAACCGAAATATCCTATCTAGGTTATACCATCAGCGAAGAGGGGTTGAGTACATGCACAGATAAAATAGAAGCAATTGTGGAAGCCAAAGCACCACAGTCGTTAACTCAGTTAAAGGGGTTTTTAGGCTTGGTTAATTACTATGCAAAGTTTGTGCCAAATATTAGCGCAAAATTATATCCATTATATAAATTATTAAAAAAATATATCAACTGGCATTGGGGCAATGAGCAACAAAAAACTTTTGAATTAATCAAAAAGGAATTAACTTCATCCAAGGTTCTAGTACACTACAACCCACAATTACCGATTATTCTGGCGTGTGACGCAAGTGCATACGGAGTGGGATGTGTTATCTCTCACAGTTTCCCAAATGGGGTAGTTAAACCGATCGCTTTTGCATCACGCACCTTAAATAAGGCAAAACAAAATTATTCACAGATTGATAAGGAAGCCCTGGCTATCATTTTTGGGGTAAAAAAATTAAATCAGTATCTATACGGTAATAGATTTATATTATTAACTGACCATAAACCGCTTTTATCCATCTTTGGTGAAAAAAAAGGTATACCACAGATGGCAGCCAGCCGTTTACAGCGATGGGCTATTATTTTGGCTGGTTATCAATACGAGATTAAATTTATTAAATCTGAGCAGCATGGCAATGCAGATAGTTTATCCCGCTGGCCTGTGGATAAAGTCGGAGATAGACAAGAAGATATAGAACTTAATTATAGTAAAAGTGATGATCTTCCCATTGATTTTAAAATAGTAGCTAGGGAAACACGAAGAGACATAGTGTTATCTAAGGTAATAAAATATGTTTTACAGGGATGGCCTGAAAAATGTAACGATGAAACATTAAAGCCTTTCTTTTTAAGAAAAGATCAGATACATGTTGAATCTAATTGTTTAATGTGGGGGTACCGCATTATTATTCCTAAAAATCTGCAACACATCATCTTAAAAGAAATTCATAAACCACATTTCGGAATTAGTAAAAGCAAATCTTTTGCACGGTCGGATGTATATTGGCCGGGACTCGACAGTGATATTGTTTTAATTTGTAAACAATGTGATGTTTGCCAAACAATTAATTTCTCACCAGATAAGGTCTCTGTCAGCCCGTGGCCAAGACCACGGACCGCTTGGTCTCGTATTCACATAGATTTTTTTGGACCTATATATGGAAACAAATACTTATTAATAATAGATGCTTATTCGAAGTGGATAGAAATTTTTAAAATGAGTTCTACTGACGCAAGTTCGACAATAAGTTGTTTGTGAACAACTTTTGCTAGATATGGGTTACCTAAATGTCTGGTTAGTGACAACGGTCCACCGTTCACTTCAGAAAATTTTAAATCTTATTTAAAAAGTAATGGAATTCGACACATTTTTTCACCTCCATACCACCCCGCGAGTAACGGCGCCGCTGAAAATATGGTAAAAACAGCGAAAACATTTTAAAAAAAGGCACATTACGAAGGGAAAAATGTAAATGTAGCATTGCAATTATTTTTGTTTCATTATAGAAATACACCTCATACCTTAACAGGAGAATCTCTAATGGGCAAGAATTTACGATCGCGTTTAGATTTATTACAACCAAATTTAAATACAAATATGGAAATTAAAAATGAACCAAATTATTCCAATTTTAAAACAAAACAATTAACTGAGGGGGACTCAGTACGTTTTAAAAATTACCAAGATCCTACCCAGCCGATCTGGCAAAGAGGGGAGGTAGCCCGTCAAACTGGTAATGTTACATTTGAGATAAAAACTGATGAAAACAAAATTGTTAAAAGACATGCGAACCAAATGCGACATTCATTACCTGCGAATTTTAAAACTTCTCCTGTTGTGGCAGATCAGGCTGATTTAAATAATGAGTTAGCAAATAAAAGCACAGAGTTGGTCCAGCCTGAAGTGCCAGAACAGCGTTATAATTTAAGGTCTAGAATTGTATATAGTTAGGTTAAGATATTGCAACAATTATTGTTCTAATGTAAGTATGTACATTTGGAAATAATTTGATTTTATTATTAGTAAATAATTTTGATTTTGTTATTAGTAAATAATTTTGATTTTGTTATTAGGACAATTAGGACTTAAGTTAAGGAGAAGGATGTTGTATATTTGGTTATTTTTATTATATTAATTTATGTACTTTTGGCAACATTGTAAAATATGAGGTACGGGACTGAAGGTGAAAATAAAGTCAGTCATAGTTCAGACTTCCTTGCGAATTATTCGAACCTTCTCCAAAACGTAAATTAAAACCACTCTGAGTTACCACACTATTTAGGACCACTTGAAACTGAAAGATCTTACGGGAATGTTAAAAAATTACTTGCGACGAGACTTCTTCCACTGGTAGTTCTTCGTCGTCACCAACACCTGCTAAAAGGAATAAAGGAAATGAAACTGATTCAAATGTTACTCCCGAATCTCATGACACCTTTTGGGATTGTTTCATTGAAGTGGCAGATGATAGCATAGTAGTCAATGTCAAAATCGAGAGCAAAACCCAATTGCAAGCGAGATTGACCACTATTTGAAGAGTGTTCGAATTGATCACAGCCGTGACCCTTACACTTGGTGGTCGGTCAACTCGAAACACTATCCATACTTGACAAAGTTTGCCAAAGTGTACCTTTCAGAACCTTGCAGCAGTGTTTACAGTGAGAGGCTGTTTTCCGAAGCTGGCTTAGTTTACGAAAACAAGCGAAATCGCCTGTTGCCAACGAATGCTGAAAATTTAGTCTTCATTCACCATAACTTACCTCTTGTTAATTTTGAATATCAATTTTAAATATTTTCTTTGATGAAAAGAGGACAGAATCTCTTTGTGTTTTTTAAGTGTTATTATTTAAGTTCTTCTATGGCGATTGATACTAACTAAAGTTCATTAAAGGTTCTTTGAACTTTTTTGTAACTTTTTTTAATTTTTGTAACTTTTTTAGCTATAAATAAAAGCCATCGTAATTATAAACCGTTTTATTATTATTTACATCACAATAATGTATGTTCTAAAGTTGATTTTAGAAAATTGTCGTACTTTTTGAATATCCGGTATCCGGCCGGATATCGGGTTACTATCCGGTATTCGGACGAATAGTAAACTTGTGCCGGAAAGGCCGGATACTGGATAGTTACCGCATATCCGTTTCATCTCTAATTACAACCCTTCGATTTTTTTTGTTTGTTCGGAGATACAGAGTGAGCAACAACGGTTGCTGATTGATAGGTAGGCAACCAAATACGCTTGTTGGTAGAACTGAACATATGAAAAGAAAATCCCTTAGATTTATTTTCCATTGGCAAAGCAAACATTTTTTCCCAAAATAAATTAAATATTTAATCATAACTATATAATTAATTTTTAGAATTTTAATTACATATACAAAGTAAATTGAGGAAGGCAAATGTTTTTGTAAGGAATGTCGACATTAGAGAAGGCTTGATTAAATTGATTCAGAGACGATTATAACGAGTATGTCCATGTGCCATCTTCATTCATAGTTCTACTTCAATTATGAGCCTTTAGGATGAAAGCATCATGCTGTGGTGCCAATGGTAACCATGGTAAACAAAGGAGATTTCACTTAAACTCTGTAAATTTAGAATTAAACTTACATTTTAAAAACAGCAAATTACTTACCACAAAACAAAGATTTATGCAAAGTGATCCTGATAAGAACCGATGTCTATGAAACAGAAGGTAAAATAACTAAATTCGAAGAATGTAATGAACACAATGGCAGAATACGACGCACGACGCTGCCCGAATCTAGTTACTCTTTATTTTTACTTGGCATGAATTTGGAGCGATCAAATTCCCCAGATTTTTCGGCGGATACGTATTTTTGAAGTGAATTATAAAAATGCACTATATTAAAAAAAATGTCAAATGTCTCGAACGATTATATCTGGATGTTTAAAAAATAAAACCTTTATTTGGCATAACCTCGTATAACAACTCAAAAAGAAAACTCAAAACTTATAAACTTAAACTGGAGGTTATTATGTTACTTAATAATATTTTTCACCGAATTAAATGTAGAATTCAAATTTGCAATAAAAAATATAGCATTTCATTTAAAATAAGAAAGTTGGTAGTTTTTTAAATATTAAATAAAATAATTCTACATTAAGTTGGCTTTTTACATCTTTTATACACTGTTTTCTAATAAAACAATTTCGTGTTCTTGTTTCCTGTCACTGACAGATCCATGTGAAATATTACCATAGCTGTTCAATTATGGGTGAACTAACTGAACGTGAAAGAATTACGTAGTTAAAGATGGTTAGTTTTGGAGATTAGCAAAAATCATGGTGCATGCAATATTTTTAATGGAAAACTCTCTGATAGAAATTCTAATATTAATAAATCAACAGTTTCAAGGTTTATGCAAAAGTTTCACAAATTTAATTTTTCATTATTTTATTAAATATTTCAATAACCACAAGTCGCACACCCACCCTATATCATTGTAATTGTTGAATAGGTGTCTATTTGAAAATGTAAAAATGTACAGGGTGTTTTATTAAAAAAACTGCCGATGACGTCATATCTCAAAAAAATAGGGCAGTTGTTGAAAATCAAAGTACGTCAGTGAATAGAATAAACAAAACCATAAATATTTCTTTTAAAAGTTATAAGAAAACAACAGACGTTTAGCCTGAAATCAGGCGTTCCGACACATTTGCCCAACCCTGTATATAAATACATAAATAAGTACATACACAAACTGTTATGGCATTATAAAAAAAACTGGTTCGTTACACAACACCGGAATTGAATCAACATAAAATTTCACTTTCTGTACGATACAATCTGTGTTCCTCTCTGAAACCGACGATGGTCGTAACGTTTAAAAATAAATCCATGCCGTCACGGGTTAATTATTATGCGTTTCGTGATTTAAATAGAATCCAAACGATTCACGTGTAAAATGTTGAAAATGTGTAATATTTCAATGCCAGCCATTTGCACGCAAATTCTGAAAGTATTTCTACAAATTATTTAAATCGAAAGTGGGCATATCTTTATGCATTGTTAGATAATTACTAGCAGTGAAAGGTTACAAAAAAATGTATAAATTATTCATTTTCATATTATACGAATGATTCTTACGATAAAATCACCTTATTTTAATTCTATTTTAGTTTTTATTTTTCTTATCTATTGCCAATCTGAGCTCACATCCCTAGTCAACAATTTACCTGAGACCTTCAAGAAAAAAAATGATACGGGCGCAAAATTTAAAGTTACGCCACTGGGACAAACACATATCCACCCAAGATAGACTACAGTACTATTCGTTAATTAAATTTACTGTGTAGTATAGGGTGTTAATATCTATGAATTCTTATCACTACTATTTTTTGTTTGACCTGTGTGAGCTGTTTGGCATTCGCATTAATAAAATTACTTACTTACTTAAAAAATTGACCGCCCCGAACCCAAAAGTACATTTTTCTCTTCTATGTTCTCTCTTTGTCCAGAAAATAAGAAATCTTTGATTTATGCGATGCGTTAAAAATAGCGTTACTATCAAAATTGTCTACTGTAATAATCTTTGCATATAATGAAACATATTCAAATTAATAAACTATAATGAATTACTTGATTAACTGTCTGTAGACGTGTTTCGGGGTGTTTCTCCAATCAGTACAATTTTACTTGGGACTTTAATTAGTACAATTACTTTCTTTAATTTAATAACAATGTAGACTCTGTAAATATCCGCTGTGTATAAATTAGCGGATAATCTACACGTGGCGATGTTCTTCCTAAAATTCTGAATAGAAAACGTCCATGAAAAAATGTTCTACAATGCCTCATATGCCATCAGGAGCTATTTAAAAGAAATGTACATTTGACAACATAGCATTCACGAGTTGTCCTGTTTATCAATAATCTCATGGTTCAGAGTAGAAGGTAATAGATAGATAGAGCGGGGTTTATTTACAGATGCAAGATAAAACAGATTATGAGTAAATAGTGAAATCAATTGTAATTGAACAAAACAAAACGAAAATAAGACAAAAACACAAATACACTGAAGCGCGGGCACTAATACAAACTGATAATAATGAGAAAAGCAGAATTGGCACAAACTTGGAACTAGCAAGTTTGAATGAATTATTTGTGTCAAAGTGACATAAGCGGCTGTCACGTTGCCGAACGTATTTTTATAAAAATCTGCTGATTAAGAAGTGTTAAAAATACAAGTTTGAGATAGAAAGATAGCGCACACTGACAAATAATTTTCAAACTAGTCATACTATCGAAATTGCAGGGTTTTCTGTAAATTAATAATGAATATTAACGCATATTTTACGACTGGACGTTCAAACATTGAGGACCTCGTGAAGACTCAGGAAGCATGATTCAACATTTTAGAATTAAGATAAGCTGCTTAGAATTTTTGAAAGAATATCGTCACGTGTAGATTATCCGCCAATTTATACAAACCCGATATATACTTAAACCAAAGAAATATGGCATTACTTCTTGATTTAATGAGCTTTACCTAACCTGCAATTTGGTTTTGGACATTATATAAAATGAAATAGCATCTCTTAAATGTAATAATAAAACACATTCTGGCCATCCAACAATTAAACCCTTTAATTTGAATGTTGGTTGTTAGTTTCTTGTTTAACTTTAATTTAAATTTGTCATTTTTTGTAACTTTCATTTAAATGTAAACAAAAAACTAAAAATCAATAGGTAACTTATGATTAGAGTCCGGATTAATATTTTTTTGCATGTTTTATTTGCTCTTTCGTATGGCACTGGCGATCTGTATCTATAGGTTTCTCTCGGAAATAAATCAAAGTACCAAGTTTTATTTCACATATAACTTAATATTTCGAGGTTTTGTCACATTAAACTTATTTGAGCATATATCCGCATATAACTACATATAACGTAAATATTTCCATTAATTGTAATTGATTTTATTGTTATTAGCTTTATCATTTTTGCATCTTAATAACTGCAATCGAATTTAGAAACAGCTCAAATGCCTTTAATTGAGGCTTTTAAAATTATTGAAGAACTGTACGGAAATTTAAAATTAGTTCCCTAACTTTTGCGAAAAATTGATGCGTATTATCGAAACCAGGTATACGAAAAAATTAAAATGATTTGTGGAATTTTGAAAGGGAAAGATTGAGGGGGACATAATACATTTTAACATGAACTCCATGTCATTTGACTTTACCTAAAATGAAAATTAAAATCAAATTTTGGTTCTACATTGTAATTCCAATTAGAGATGGGCAAAACTGGAACTTTTGAATCACGTTGCTACCTGTGATTGCTACTTTCTAATATCAGTGATTTTAAACAATGACTGTTATCACGGTTAGTAAACGCCGTAACACCTTCTGAAATTGTTAATGGTTTCGCAAAAATGTTTTTGATATGATTATGCTAATATTTGTTCACCTGATCACGTAAATAGTGTTCCTTTTGATATTATACCTGTGACTGAAGGTAATATTTTGGCTATATTATCTGCTATACCAAATAAACATACGACTATCCTTGATTCAGTTCAAAATTTGAGAAGTATTTGGAGATTTTTTTAGAATCTTCTAACACAATGTATGTTCAGCAAATTTGAAAAGTTGGAAAATGTTTTCCTATTTTGGTTTTACCTTTGAAAAAAACGCATCTTTTGAAAGATTATTTACTCTGTTCTCGAAAGATTATTTTGATATAAAATCATAAACCAATCGAGATAGGGATTTTTGAAAATATTTGTTTTAATTTTTTGAGCACTTGGCCAAAAACATCGCAGAAAAAGCATAAAACATACAAGCAAAATTCCATAAAAAATATCCTCAATGGCCAAAGTATCGCTTATTCGAAATTAATTTGGTTTTTGTAAATTTAACTATTTTCAATAGAGATATGGATTTTTGAAAATTTTCGTTTTAATTTTTTGAGCATTTGAATGAAAGCATCGTAGAAAAAAATATAAAACGCGTAGAAAAAATTCCTTAACACAATATCCTCAATGGTCGAAGTATCGTTTATTCAAAATCAATTTGGTTTTTGTAAATTCAACAATTTTTAATGAAGATATGGATTTTTGAAAATTTTTGTTTTAATTTCTTGAGCACCTGAATGAAAACATCGCAGAAAAAAATAAAACGCGCAGACAAAATTCCTTAAAAAATTATTCTCATCGGCCGAAGTATCGCTTATTTAAAATTAATTTGGGGCTTAAAAATTATACAATTTTCAATAGAGATATGGATTTTTGAAAATTTTCGTTTTAAGTTTTTGAGCACTTGGCCAGAAAATCGCAGAAAAAAATATAAAACGTGCAGGCATAATTCCATAAAAAATTATCCTCATCGGACGAAGTATCGCTTATTTAAAGTTAATTTGGGGCTTGAAAATTCAACAATTTTCAATAGAGATATGGATTTTTGAAAATTTTCGTTTTAAGTTTTTGAGCACTTGGCCAAAACATCAAGCAAAAAATATAAAACGTGCAGGCAAAATTCCATAAAAAATTATCTTCAATGGCACCGCTTATTCGAAATAAACTTGGTTTTTGTAAATTCAATAATTTTCAATACAGAAAATCTTCAAAAGTTTTTTTGAAGATTTTTGTTTTAATTTATTAACACTTGAATAAAAACAGCGCAGAAAAAAATATAAAACGCGTAGAAAAAATTCCTTCAAAAATATCCTCACTGGTCGAAGAATCGCTTATTCAAAATCAATTTAGTTTTTGTAAATTCAACAATTTTTAATGAAGATATGGATTTTTGAAAATTTTTGTTTTAAGTTTTTGAGCACTTGGCCAAAACATCGCAGAAAAAAATATAAAACGTGCAGGCAAAATTCCATTAAAAATCATCCTTAATAGTATCGCTCATTCAAAATCAATTTGGTTTTTGTAAATCTTTGTTTTTGAAATACCTGAACAAGGAGCATTTGGAGATTTTCGCAGTTTGGTAATTTGTTTTTATTTATTTTTTTCAGTTCATAAAGTTTGCAATTTCAAAATTAGTTTATTGGTATTATTTTAAAAAGTATGTTTAAATAAATTAAAATGAGTTTTAAGTCATTTTGGGTTTTCCATGCCGGGCAAGAATATTTTTTCGTTTTTATAAAATCTCAATTAAGTAATTAATAATTGTTAGTAAATAAGTTGTAATTTATTTCATTATATATGGTATACTATAGCATTTTATAAATATTTGTCTTTTTTATTAAATATTTTTTCAAAATACTTTGCACAAATGGGAGAATAAAGTAATGCATATTAAATAACATTTAGAAATGCCACCTTGTACTGTCTTTTTACAATTATGTTTTAAGTAACAGTTACAGTTTAAGTAGCAATCACGGTTTATCACAGTTTAAATAGCATGGATTTTAAGTAGCAGTGATTTTAAGTAACAGTGAATTTAAGTAGCAGTGATTTTAAGTAGCAGTGATTTTAAGTAGCAGTGAAATTCACCCATTAGTAACATTAACGACCTATGATTTTTTAATACTAGTGAAAAATCACAGATGCGTGAAATATCTCCCATCCCTAATTCCAATAAATAAATTATCATCAGTTGCTATTCGTATTTTTTTATTTCGCAACATTATTTTTAATTAAACCGCATACGAAATCCAAATTTGAATAATTTTGTCGCAAATATTGGCTAATTTTAAACGCATAAAAAAATATAATGCCTTTTTAGCGCATATAAAAAAATAGAATGCCTTTTTTAGCGCATATAAAAAATGTATTATGCCTTTTTTAGCGCATGTAAATCCGGACTTTGCGTATGATACATCTCCAAACTCAGAATTTAAAGATGAATTAAATTATGGAAAAATATATAGGGTGTTTAATTTATAATAGGAAAGTTAAGGTCATTTCCGGTTAAACCGGAAGTGGAATTTTTATTAAAAATCCACATGTAGACACACTTTATTCCTTAAAAACACTAAACTAAATTTCATAACGATATTTGTAAAAATGCAAATGATAGGTCCCAAAAATCATTTGCATTTTTGCATATATCTTTATAAAATTCAGTATAGTGTTTTTAAGGAATAAAAAATGTTAATATGTGTACTTTTAATAAAAATACCATTTTCGGTTTAACTGGAAATGACCTTAACTTTACTATTTCAGATAGAACATCCTGTATATTTTTACATAATTTAATTCTCCTCTAAATTCTGAGTTCATAGATGTATCATAAGTGACCTCTTGGTTGTTTGTTTTTTTGTTCAAATTTATATTAAATTTGTTTTTTTGTGAAAATTTATTTTAAAATTAAATAAGAAACTAACTACTAAAAGGTAACTTATGATACATCTTTAAACTCAGAATTTCATTTAAAATAGAAAAGTTAAGGTCATTTCTGGTTAAACCGGAAATGGAATTTTTATTAAAAGTACACATATTGACACATTTTATTCTCTAAAAACACTATACTAAATTTCATTAAAGATATATGTAAAAATGCAATGGTTCTACCAAAATTCAGCTACACCCGGTATATCAGATACTTAAAGAATATAAAACAAAATACTTATAATTTGTAAATTAAACAATTACGTTAGTACGTCGTTAGTATGTCTAGGTCATCGAGCATAGGTCGTTCCGTCCTCAAAGTTAATAATTAATTGATGATTCAATTTTATACATTATGTGAATATGAATCAATTTCAATGAAAAGGTAGTTGATGGCGACTCTCCAAATATTAGCAGCAAATTGCTTTATGCGGTCGTAAGATGACTGGATTTACAAACATTCACATAAATATACCAAAAATACAGTAAATATACAAATACAAAACAAACACCTACTGTTTTATTTATCACGCGCATATATTTCGTCATACCCCGGTCATCGATAGTATGAATAATCCATTTTTTTTTTAAATTAGAATTGCAGAGCTGACCTTGTGGAAGGTGAAGAAAATTATGAATCATCAGTTAATTTTAAATAATTAATACACTTCTCTGCATACGCCAATAAAATATTTGAATCTGTTCTATTATAATACCGAAAAGTTGTAACATCCCTTTTCAAACATTGCCTTTATTTTTGTATTGTCATAAAAGTTTAATATTTAATTTCATAATCACACACCCAAAACTTACGCACACCAAGACAATATTTAAAAATCGGTCTGCGTTTTCTTACATCTTCGTTAGCGGGTGTAGTATTATGGATTGAATGCTACTATTATTTAATTATTTTTTTAACTAATTTGCATCTAAGAATAGTAATTTGAAACAATAACTTTATTATTTATAGTCTAAATACTTAAAGTTCTTGACTAGTTTCGCCAATTTCTTCAGAATATCTCGAAAATATAAGACATTTACACAACTCTCAATCTTCCTTTTAGGGGCGGCCCGTTGGTGTAATGGGTACAGGCGAGCGCTTGTGCCGGTTGCACCGCGTGCCGTGGGGGTTCGTATCCCAGACCGGGCGAAGATTTTTCAGGGATCACGAAGTATTCGCTCGGTTCCATGGTTGTTGTATACGTCTTGTTCATTTGTTAATTTACTCATCCCAAATTTAAATACATAGAATAATAACCTGGTCGTGACTGAATGGCTCATGCCTAAGTAAAAAAAAACACTCAATCTTCCAAATAATTATCTGCGGATTACATATAATATACAATCTGCTGCATAGTTTCTGTGAAAAAATCAATACAGTTAAAGATAGTTAATATTTATGAACTGGAAGTGTTCTAAACATCTCAGGTGATAAACTCATGGTTATATCTATCTGCAGATGGTACATTGTTATTGTAGTCATAGCTGATGGCTTTCATACTTTGAGTGAATTTACAAGAATACATGCAATGCTACAAAGTATCACTTTGTATTACTGATAATTATGCTACAAAGTGAGAATTATAATGTTGAAATAGAAAAAAAATTTGTGTATTCCTTGTTCGCGAAATCGTTTAGCGCCGTTAAGACAATATTTCTGCCATTTCGCTAAAGAATGATCTCGCGGCCTCGGTATACAAATAACTATTATATGGTTGTCGGAATTTCTGCAAGGTGTGATTGGAAATATTTTCACATAAATAGCGTTATGCAGGAATTTTGTTAAAATTATATAATATAAATATGCACCAATTTGATAATGGTAAATTTCAGCATAATGCACAGTGAGCCAAAAAAATGGTACAAATTTTATATATAATAATAATTAACGCAATCATATATATATTTATATAACAAATCTTTATTGCTCATTAGTAAATACAATTATATAATATATACATAGTTAATTGGCGCGAATGACCATGGATGTCGATGCGCCTTAAACCCAAAATTCATTCATTCATAGTTAATTATAATTCACTAGAGCAATTCAGCATTCGCATTAATATTTCTTTGTAGATTGCAAAAATGATTAATTTAATTTTTTTTATGAAGGATATTTCACATTAATAAAGGCTCTGCAAAGACGGGAGTTTATAATATAATGCACCGCCGCGTCGCATTTGAAGGTATCAAAATGAGTAGGCCATGATTTGTTTATGTTTTCTAATGAATCTCAGATATTAGCTATCACTTCTATCAGTCATTTTAGTTATTGTGACAACAATGGTTTGCCTAAATAAAAAAGATAAGACATTCATAAAACATTTGTTTCAATATGACAATTTATCTGCACGAAAGATTGTGAACAATACCCACAAAAGGATTGGTCGGTTACAAGTATTCAGTGATTAATAATGCAATGAGAACTTAAGGTAACAATAATCGCAAACAATTAAGTGGAAGACCACGTACAGTACGATTGCTGAAAGAATAGAAGAAGTTCATGCAAGAAGATGCTCCGGGCACAAGTTTAAGTACTATTTCTTTAGAGCAAAAGTTCTTCGTCTTATCTATAAAAATTGGGCTTTTCAGTGTTATATTAATTATTTAAAAATATTAATAACTCGCGAACATATATGAGTCCAAAACTACTTGTACCGTTTATTTTTTGCCCACGGTGTATATTTGAAATATACCGTGTGTTCGTTCTCAAACGCGAACATAGGGTTTTAACATGGTATTAGACATTTTCGCAGATTCCTGCTCTCCATCTTATTTTACAGAAAAGCTAATGGTATCAAGAGAAAGTGCAAATTATTGCGCATCCAACGACACTAATAACAAGATTTAAAAAAAATATTTTTAACCACAAAATACTAATTTAAAATTTGATAGTTTTTAAAATATGAGTTGCTTTGCTTTTAAAATGCTATCGTATTTTGACGTTTAATATTATGTCAAGGTTTATTTACGAAAAAATTAATAATTATACCAACGAAGAAAGAGTTTTTATGGTAAAAACCTATTATAGTGTTAATAGTTTACGTAGAGTTCGAGATTTGTTTGCCGTTAAGTTTAATACGAGACCTATACCATCTGCAAGTACTATACCAAAATATGTACAAAAATTTGAAAGACTCACAAATATTTCGCTAGAATCAGAAAGTAGGGGTGGTGAGTATTATTATTATTATTTTTATTATTACTATTATTGAAGAGTTCTAAAATTACAATCATATCACAGGAAATCGGCAAACAGTTGACCGCACAGAAGAGCATGTTTTGTCGATGATAAATGCAGACCCAACATACAGCCCGAGACAAATTTCTCTTGAAAGTGGTTTATGTAAGTCGCGGGTATGGCAGATATTAAAGAAATATAAATATCATCCCTATAAACCGCCATGTCATCAATAGATTTTTCATGTTGACGAAGAAAGCAGGAGTACATTTTGTTATGAAATGCAAGAGCGCGCTAACAATGATGGACACTTTCTATCGTCGATATGCTTCACAGACGAGTGTACTTTTACCCTTAATAATGAACCCAATGTTCAAAACACACAGCATTGGGATCAGGAAAACCCTAGGTTAAATATTTCAACCAGAACTCAGTATCCTCAAAAACTTAATATCTGGGCTGTGATTTTTAATCATAATATTATCGGACCATTTGAAATTAAAGGAAACTTAAATTCAGAAACTTATTTAGATCTTTTAGTCACAAAGGTAGGACCTGCAATGGAAGAAGTTGCAAGAGAAAATCAGGAGATTTGGTTCCAACAAGACGGCTGCCCTGCGCATTTTGGTTTAGATGTTAAATTATTTTTAAATAATTCATTTCCAAATCATTGGATTGGTAGAGGTGGTACTATAAATTGGCCAGCCAGATCTCCAGATTTGTCACCTTGCGACTTCTTCTTGTGGGGACACCTTAAAAGCAACATTTACAAAAGACACCACCCAGATATTCATTCTCTGACAGAAGCAATAGTTACTGAATGTGCGTTAATTACTAACAGGCAGTTAGCTAATGTACGAAATAGTTTTTACAACAGACCAGGGTATTGCTTAGCTTAAAATGGGGGTATATTTGAATATTTACTTTAATTTGTTTTTCCTTGCTGCTATTTTTAATAAAAATCATATGAAGCCCTTATTACTTAATATTTATATATTTTTAGCTTATAAATAATTGTCAAAAGCTTAAGAATTGAATACACATGTTAATTTCCTATGTTCGACTTTGAGAGTGGACACCCGGTATATGGGGTGAGTATTTTTCGATGTTTAGCATGGTATCTCGGAAACCAGCGGAGATAAAGAGATGATTAAAAGGGGAAAGAATTGCAGTTTTAAAAACAGAATAAAATGACACCTATAATATTTTTAAAAAAGTCAATGATAATTTTTAATGGAAACCATTTTTCTCTTTAAACTAATACAGCACTTGACATATGTTACGACTTTACCTGGTTCGTCACAACCCTAACCCTCCGCATTTACATATTATTGCCAGGGTCCGTTCCAAGTAACGGCCCTTAATGTATTTTTATTGCATGCACTATTTATTTCTTGTTCGTTCCGAGTAATTACCCTTAATTTAGTTTTTATTGCATCTATGGTGTTTGCCCAAAAGTGCGCTTAGTGAATTAGAGATAATAAACGGCAATTGTTCGAAAATGTGCGTAATTTGGACCAGGGGCCATAAACAGCTTAGCGGGTAATTCCAACATCTGTGTGGCAGACCCGCGAAGCTGAAAGACGCTTTGGAGCAAATTGGCAACAACGCAAGGTGGTGGTAATTTTCGGTCTATCAATAACCAATCAAACCGATTTACATTACCACCACTCAGGCTTCGACTCCACCTCCAGCCCCTTAGAAGAACATCAGGAAATTAATCAAAGACACTTCCACTCAAGTCTTTGAGGAGAGAAGATTTGGTACGGTCGCGATAATTTATAAACCTTTTGTAATTTAATGTAAATATTGTTTGTTGTAATATATTAATTTGTTATAACAAACACGTTTAATTATTTGTAATTTGACATCCAAGTTGCAAATTGGTCCTTCGAGTAAGTTGAACGAAACGGATACAAATCCGCAACAACATACTTATTTATAAAAATAACTGAGTAATTATAAATTTAAGAGACTCTAAGAGACTACAATTAACAAATCATCTCCCGAAACAACTACTTCCCTGGCTAGTACCACGACGAGTATTGAATATTACAGTAGATAATTTGTGCGTTAAAAATATCATAGATAACTAATTAACACAAGGTTGAATATATTTTTTATTGCACAAAAACACTAAATAAAAAGACTGAATTAAGATATAAGTATGACAGAATTGAGTTGTTAATGTTGGCCATCTATAAACGCGTTTCGAGGTTTACTACTCGTCGTGGTACTAGCTAGGAAAGTAATTGTTTCTGTAGATGATTTGTTAATTGTAGTCTCTTGCAGACTTTTAAATTGTAGAAGACGAAAAGTATCGTATTTCGCATTTTATTAGTTTTACATACATAAGTTAAAGTGGAAATAGTACAACGTTTGTTAAGATTGCAAGGCCATATGAGCAGAACCCACTAAAGTCATACCTGAATTAAGGGCTAATTTTGTGCCCTATCCCCGATTTTAGTACTCAACCCCTAAGAGTGAAAATCACAACACTCTGCCTTAAGCAAAGCAACATCCGCAATTCGAGGATTGAAACGTATTTCTTTACCAAACAATTAAGGGCTAATTAAGTGATCTATTCCTGATAAAAGTGTTTCACCCCTAAGCTAGAAAAAATATTTTTAACACCATGTACTTCATATCTCAAAATCTAAAGAGCAGACCTCAACGAAACTATACATTTATTTAGGCCGTTGCATGTACCAACCACTTATCATATTCACGATTTAAGTGGTCAACCCCAAACACAAATAAAATATGTTCAACGCCTTATTTTTCATATCTCTAAAACGAATGTGCAGAGCTCTACAAAATCATCCAGTTACTTTGGGCATTGCATATACAATTTATGTACTTAGAAAAAAAAAATCACCCCCAATGAAATATCTAGATAACCTATTTCTACACTGATCAGTTCATAATTACAGTAGTTTTAATACTAATTAAGGTATCTAGGGCGTTATGAGTACAATAACGCCCCAGTGTGCAGCACGAGGGCCTCCGGCCCGAGGGATGTACGTCGACCGAGGGCGTTTTGCTCATAGCGACCGTGGTGCTTTCAACGTTTTATGTCATACTTGTAGTTTAAATTTAACGAAGATTTTTTTATACTATTTTTTGACAGATTGTCGCGTCGAAAGCCGCGCCGCGCAGATGTCTACGGTGTTCGCACGCTTGATTTGTGTTTGGCGAATTGTTGACGGTTGATCTATTGATAATTACTATAAGCGGGCGTTATGAGCTGGCGTTATAGAAATAACGCCCTAGAGAGTTATTTGTCATTTAATATACGTTGTTTCCATGCCATTATGATTTCAATAATAAACAAGTATGACATAAAAGAAAATGTAATAGCGATGAAAATATTTGCAATCAACTGATGATAAAACAATAAAATTTCTCAATCAATCATGAACTTGACTTGATATTTATAGCATCTCTCGTACTTCATGCAAATCGGTAACTAATTTTAGAATTCAAAGTTTTTTCAAATTCTTTTCTTTGATAAGTTTTTGAGATGTTTCTTTCAAACTTATATTTATTACTATTGATTTGTTAATTTTTTTGTGGTATGGCTGTACGACAGAGTATCCAAATTTACCTGAACTTAGTGTTAATTTTGGTTTCATCTGTATTAAAATTGGCATTTTTTACTACTTTGTAAAAAATTAAATATTGCTAACTTCACAAGTGTGAAGATAGCAATAGATTTTAAAATAAGTTATTTCCTCTCGATTTACTTTAGAAAAATTAAAAAACCTCGAATGGGAATTAAAGCACTATCATATTAATTAGTTGTTACAACGGCACCCCTAATTTTCAACACCATAATTACCTGACGCGCATCTAATAACATGTAACTATTTTGAAAGTTCGCATATCGCTACAAAAAATATAAGCACATGAATAGATTCTATATTAACAGTACTAACTGATAAAAAATAAAATTTGTGTTACCGCACCCCCAACACGATGAAAATCATTAATTTTCACCCTCGCGCCACGAATATACGCATAGTCCTAACAAATGGAAAATTTCTATAAGTTCACATATAGCCATAAAAAATGTAAGCACATGAATAGCTACTACAATTCCCACGCTAATAAATTAAATAATAAAATTCGCATCACCGCACCCTGATCATTATGAAAATAATTAATTTCCACCCTCACGCCACAAGTATGCGCAAAGTCATAACAAATTGAAAATTTCTATAAGTTTGCATATAGCCATAAAAAATATAAGCACAATAATAGATTCTACATTAACCTCACTAACCAATAAAAAAAGAAAATTCGTATCACCGCACCCCAAACACTTTGAAAATAATTAATTTTCACCCTCGCGCCACGAATATGCGCAGAGTTCTAACAAATGGAAAATTTGTGCTTATATTTTTTATGGCGAACTTTGAAAATGGTTACAAGTTATTAGATGTGCGCTAAATAATTATGGGGTTGAACATTAGGGGTGGCCTTGTGATAACTTATTATTATGAAAGTGCTTTAATTTCCATTTGAGACTTTTTAATTTTTCTACGGTAAATTAAGGGAAATAACTTATTTTAAAATCTATTGCTTCATATCCGTGGTTATTACGTTTAATTAATTAATTTTAAAAAATATCCGTTTAAACAACTTTAATGAGATATTTACTTTTTACACGTTAACATTCTTGAATAATTGTAAGCTTCAACTTGAATTCGATTTACATATTGTTTGACGTAATGCAAAAATACGTTCCTGATACACCAAGAATGCATAACAGCTTATTAGTTAGTTATCTGTACTAATAGTTAATAATATTTAGTTAGGGGTGGAGCACTTAAATCGTGAATATAGCATATCGTTGGTACATGCAACGTTCTAAGTAAATGTATAGTTTCGTTGAGGTTTGCTCGTTAGTTTATAAAATATGAAGTACAGGATGTCGAAAATATTTTTTTCTAGCTTAGGGGTTGAGCAATAAATCGGGGATAGGGTACTAAATTAGCCCTTACAGAGCCCTTAATTCTGATGTAGGTTTAAGTAGGTTCTGCCCATATGGCCCTTAACAGTCTTACAATCAATTAAATTATATAAATAGGTAGCAGTCATTAATAGAAGTCAAATACACTTTCGATTAGGTCACCAGAGTTTGGGATCCACTGAGTGAATATAAAACACATATGCATTTGAACATTAATTGTTAAAGTATAAAAATATATACAGAAAATAATATTACCCTTTAAAAATGACTAAATGTAAAAGATAAATAGATTATATTACAATAGAATATTAATTGTAGTTATGTTGTTTAATGTCAGTGTCACATGATTCAAAGCGAATATAGCATTTAGTTGACGTAGCAGAAGTGAACAGACAGCTACCTACGTTAAGGAATTCAACAAATCCATGGCAAAAACAAAAACTGTACGTTTTGTTCCTATTCTGCGAATCCTGAAAGGTTATAACACGTGAAGTTTATTCTTAGATTAAAATTATTGTTTCCAACTTAACTTTTAAGAGCACACGTAATAAAAATGTTATAGAAGGTACACAAAATAAGTAAAAATGATATAAATCCATATGAACTTTGGGTTGATCACGACCCAAAAATCGCGTGATCTTGGTTAATTATAAGTAAAATCGAATCGATTCGATGATGTGACCATGATGCAATACGTACCACACCTTTTTTAAAACGCGTGTACCGATAAAGTGGGCGATATTTAACATCATCACTTGTTATTAATAGTCGTTACGTAATTTAATAATGACGTTAAGGAAGATCAAGTCTAAAAGTTCATTATTTATGACATCATATGTATTTTCAGTTAGCATAAACAGTATTTAAACGAAATAGGTAAATCAGCGATATGTATTAATTAATTTGGTAATTTAAAATTGCAGCATACTCAAATACAAATATTACCAACTTAAAAATAAATCTAATTTTGAAATTTTTCAAAAAAGATGGAATTTAAACTATTCCCAAGAAAAATAATAGTAACCTAGCCGAAGAGCACCAACGACCTATTAATATATTTTTTTCTCAAACGGGAGAAAAAGTCGATTTCTCAGCCCTCAAAATCTTGAGAGAAATAATCATGCGAGGTTTCATTATTTATTTTAACTGTCACGTGTGACAGAATTTTTTCTTGGTTGGGTTTTACGAACGAACGTTTTATTCTTAAAATATGCCACATTGTACAAATTTGCACCTCGGGAAAAATCACACATTTCTCTCCCTTAATATATAATCTACTATTTTTTTTACTCCTTACGATAAATTGATTAATTCCATAACAATAAACTGTACGAATATAAGCTATTTTTCGGTCAGGTGTACAAATATGAAATCGTTGCCAGGTTACAGATGATATCAAATATAAAAAATTGTTACTGCGGTGGCGGCGACTGGAGAACGTCACATCGAACGTTAAATTTTACATTTTTATATAATCGGCAATCATCGAAAAAATAAAAAAAAGGTCACGCATCAAACGTCAGATAAATTAATTTACATGTTTGTATTCGGTTATTCGGTACTGAAAAGTGAAAGGGATTTCAGTAGTAAAAAAGATATCTGTAGAACATGAGTGGATATGATGCTTATACCTCACGAAGGCCCTCGCCTTCGTGAGATATGGGCATCATATCCACTCTAGTTGTACAATATACTAATTACATCTTTTCCAAAAGGACAGAAATAAATATCTGAATCAATCAAGACTGCATCAGGGATCCACAAAAGTCGTAGACCAGAAACATTTATTGTGGAAGTTGTCAAACGATTGTCTATGCTTAAGGTCTTTTATTTGTTTTAAACAAATATTTATTAGTTTTATTTGTCACTCGGCCATTTATGTCAACTAGTTTTAAAATATTGATTAAACAATATCAAAAAAATTAAAGAACGGTTTCGGGTCGGGCCGTGCCGAATATTCACTACCGGACCGGGCCTTCAAAAAACGGCCCGTGCATGGCCTACTTCAGACTGCGACCCACCGATTTTCTGAATTTAAATTCATTTTAAATGTTATTGCGTTTAATTTAATATTGTCAAACTTTGGCAAATTTTGACAAATCGACGCTTTTATTACGTCACAATTTTTATATGATGCATTTACAAAAAAAATGTAAACCGTTTGTGTTTAACAAGTTCCACTCCTCACATAAGAGTAGAAAATTAAGTTTCATAAATAATAGTTGAAGAGATGTATTCAGCACGATAATCATTAAATTCTTTATTATGACAAATGTCTTATTAGAAACAAGAATAATACATTTTGCATTTAAATAATGACACGTCAGAGTTTACCTGCACCTCGCAAACCATGAGTTCTGAAGATATTTTAATCTAATTGTATTAATGACACAGTATGTATTTTTCCACGTTTATTAGAATTATATAACAGTACTAATTGTAATACTCATAATAACACACCTTGAGCTTTATGAATTTCCTTTTCACAGATAGTTGTTGCATTGTATGTGGATGTCCTATTCACACGGTTACGTAGTAATGTAAAGCAGATTTCACTTTCGCGACAAGTGAATTGATCATTGTGAAAATCCGTCTGGTATTGTGTATGTGTATATATTTTCATTTACATTAAAACAAAACAGCATGCAGGAAATAAAGCTTCGCGTGTACGTATTCATTGCAGAAAATCGTGCGTTTTATATAATCACATGCAATTACTCTTTTAAGGAACAACGTTATTATGCATTTATATGATTTATAACAAAACCTATATAATGGAAACACACGAACTTTAATAGCTATATATTAGCTATTTAAATTTACAATAAGCAACAATTTGCTGACTTGAAAAATGTAAAATAAAAGTTAGAAGTACTAATCATTAGTAGAATTTAAAAGAAGTAGTTTTACGAGTACTAGAAAACAGTAATATATTTCACAATTGAAGGACGAGATATTGCGTAGCGTAGCTGAATGAGGCAAACACAACACATGAAATTTATGACCAAGTTATCAACATTATTTTTGTAGTAACACATCGGCTGATAAGTCCCCGGTCTAACAAACAGATGGCGTCACAAACGCAAAATTAATATTTTGTTTAGTAAGTACTAACCTTCAAAAAGTAGCTGTAAAAATTTTGAGGATCTGACGTTTTGTTCAAAAGTTACGGTGACTTTAGTGAAACAATTTTCTTTATTTTCAAAAAATGGAAAAATCAGAATTTCGTGTTTTGATAAAACATTGCTTTTTAATTTATTTATTTATTTATTTATTTATTTATTTATTCATTCATTCATTTTCCCAGCAGACACGAAGTCCAATTAAAGGGAAAGTTACAATTTAAACATATTTTAAAACAATATACAATTACTTAAAAACGAAAAAAATATATATATATACCAGTTAAATATATATATAATATACTACAACATAAATATGCGCATGAATATAGTTTTATAAATTTAAATTAAATTAAAAGAAAAAAATAAAAAGAAGAATAATATTACAGGTAATAATAAATTGACAATAACTATAACTATAATATTCATTAATACTATAATTAAATCTCAAAACTAAAACTAAAAAAAAAGAAAAAAATGTAATTTACCACAAAGCCGAAATACAATTGAGTAACATTTTTTGCGACATATTAAATATATCAACCGTGTAATGAATGCCATTATAAATTCTCACCATGGTGTTTAAGGGAGAGTTAAAGTGAGCAACAGTAGTAGCATGTGGATAATAAAAGAGTTGACTATTTCGCGATGAAATTCGAGGAACTAAAAAATTCAATTTACAAACAATGTTAGTGTCATCAATGGTATTATGTATAAGCCCGTGCAGAAATAATACAAATGCATTATTACGCCTATGATGTAGGGATTTAAAAGAAAACTCAGTTAAAAGATCATTATATGTTACAGTTTTAGATGGACATTCATTATACTGTTTAAAATATAACATTTTTAAAAACTTCTTCTGAATTCTCTCTAAACTATTAATGTGCGTGTAATAATAAGGTGACCATATAATAGAAGCAAATTCAAGGATCGGACGAACATACGATGAATACAATTTTTTAATAACTTTTATGTCATCAAAATCTTTGCAAGAGCGGTGAATAAATCCCAACATTTTAAGACTTCTGGAACAAATGTTATTAACATGCTCAACAAAAGATAATTGACAATCAATTGTCACACCCAGATCTCTAATAGTATCACAACGTTCAAAGCATATATCTTGCAATCCATACTCAAATTTAATTTGTTCTTTTTTTCGTGAAAAAGAGATACACTTACATTTTGACAGATTAAGAGATAATCCATTAACCAGACACCACTGTTCAATTATACCAATATCATTTTGTAAGTTAATACAATCCTGCTCAGAATTAATGACATTAAATATTTTCATGTCATCAGCGTATAGAAGTACATTACAATGCAGAGAATCCACAATGTCATTAATAAAAAATTATGAACAATAGTGGTCCTAGGTTTGATCCTTGCGGAACACCACTAGAGGCAACATATTTATTTGAAGTATGACCCATATATTGAACAAACTGTTGTCGGTTGTAAAGGTATGATCGGATTAAAGAAACAGTTTTATCAGTGAAACCATAAAAACTTAGTTTTCTAGCAATAATATTATGATCAACTGTATCAAACGCTTTTTGAAAATCAGTGTATATGCTATCAATTTGTTTGCGCTCATCAAGGTGACAGGAAACATAATCAGTGAAATTTAGCAAATTTGACACAATTGATCTCTTCTTCATAAAACCATGTTGACGGGTAGTAATAAATTAATGTGAAAAAATACCGTTGAAACGAAAGCATGGCTTGATAAGTGTTATCCGGAATCTGCACCAGGAAAATCGACCATTATTGACTGGTTTGCTGATTTTAAACGTGGTCGTATGAATACCGATGATGCGCCTCGCCCTGGTCGCCCAAAAGTGGTGGTTATACCGGAAAACATTAAAAAAGTCCACAAAATCGTTTTGACAAACCGTAAAGTGAAGTTGCAGGAGATAGCTGATTGCACTGTCAATATATCAAAGGAACGTGTAGGCTTCATTTTGCATGAACATTTGTCGATGAGAAAGCTGTTTTCGAAGTGGGTGCCGCGTGTGCTAACAGTAGACCAAAAACACCAACGAGTAGATGATTCCCAGAGCTGTTTGGACCTATTTCGGCGAAATAAATAAGACTTTTTCGTCGATATGTAACGATGGACGAAACATGGATTCACTATTATACGCCAGAGTCAAAACGGCAGTCAGCTGAGTGGACAGCAGCCGGCGATCCTCGCACGAAGCGGCCAAAAGCGCAACGGAGTGCTGGAAAGGTTATGGCATCCGTATTTTGGGATGCGTACAGTATTTTATTTATCAACTACCTTGAAAAAGGTAAGACAGTGAATGGCGATCACTACATGGCCCAATTGGATCGTTTGAACGAGGAAATTTCAACGAAACGGCCCCATAGGCAAAAAAAGAAAGTGATATTTCATCAAGACAATGCACCGTGTCACAAGTCTTTAGCTACGATGGCAAAATTGCATAAACTGGGCTTTGAATTGCTTCCGCACCTACCCTATTCTCCAGATTTGCCCCCCAGCGACTTTTACCTGTTCGCAAATCTACAAAAAGTTATCACCGGAAAGAGATTTGGCTCAAATGAGGAAGTAATCGTCGAAACAAACGCTTATTTTGAGGCCAAAGAAAAATCGTTCTTCAAGAAAGATATTGAAATGTTAGAAAGGCACTGCAATGACTGTATCGCTCTTGAAGGTGATCATGTTGATGAATAAAACAGAATTTGACCAAAAAAATTGTATTTTCTTCATTAGTCCGGAAACTTATCAGCCGATGTGTTATGATACTAACTAAAAAGTCAAAATGGACGTTAATGTTAAATGTGTTTGACCCTTAACGTCAGTTTGTGATTGTTTTAGTTCCGTTATAAAGTCACTTATTGATTAACCAGTAACCGTGCAAAATGTAATATGCAGTTAATGTAAATACTAGGGTGTACTAGTAAAAAAATACGGAAAAGATTTGTGAAGGTAAAGTTTGCGCAGAGAAAGAAAGTATTCGGAGAACGCGAGAGTACGCGACAACAAATCGCTGGAGCCAATTGTCAATGCGCAACACGCCTCGAGTAGAACTCTAGTTGTCTACTGTCGCATCCTGTAGGTACAGCTCTATGGACTAGGCTTTGTTACTTTTTGTACAATCCGGCGCGAATTAAACACTTCGCAGCCGTTACTGTTAGTAGCAGCCACTAAACTAAAAGTCAATTGCGACATTGACAGATTTCTTCTTTAAAAATGGAATTAATTTTATGTACTTTCTGATGTCTATCTAAATCACTGTGGCATTTTTTTTGAGGTTTCGATTTTTGCGGTATCAAGTTTGAAAGCACTGAATTGACAATAGTTCTCAACTAATATACATTGGACGAAAAAATCGTTATTGCTCTGAGATTCTTAAGCTGCAGCCATTTTTGACACAACTAATAAATGTCACATAAAAGCCACCTATGATCTATAATGTATTTAAAAATGAACAAAATATTTAGTAAATTTAAAATACTTGCGGTTGCACAAAAAAATAGTGTGTACCTGTCGACCGGCAAATCTTTTGGCGCCCTCGAGATTGTCTTGCCTAGGCCTCAACCGGCCTCGGCGACAATCGTTCGCATGATCGGTAAAGAATGATTTCGCGACCTTGATATATAAATAACTTATATGGTTATTGTTGATAACGGCGGGTAGTAAATATCACATAACTTGTCAAATTACTGTTGTTAATAAATTTCACTAAGTAACCCTTATAGTATTATAGAAACATCATTAAGGCGACATCTACTGTCTAAAGACACAATGTTCCCTAATTAAGTGGAAAAACACAATTACAGTGAAAAAATAACGAATGCAATTCCGTTTCTCCTTCAACGACTAACTAACGTAGGTATAAACCGGTCCACAGTTGTCGTAGACGGGGAAACAACAATTCATGTTCACCATTTAATTTTTTGAAAAATCAAGAATCTTGTAAACACTGATATGGGAAAATAATGGGCGCGTTCGTCAGAATTTTCAACTGTCAAAATGTTTATTTTCATTTACGCTGAATGTTGGTATTTGTTGAACGCTACGCGGCCATTCTGATTGCAGTGCTTTGTTTGTATATGTTTAACATAACCTAGAATCTAGCGATGGATAATGCCCAATCATATTTTCTTTGACTTGATGGCACAGAAGATTTGATTCCAATACTCAATAATGCAGTGGCTTTAGCATGGAAAATGTTTTTGGTGTGGAAAGGCAACCATAAGTAAGAAATCAAAAGTTTTGTGAAAGTGTATTGCCACTATATACAGACAAACAATTTTAGAATATGTAGACAAACTTTTCAGGAAAGTTATTATATTTTTATACTCGACTTTGTAACCTCCATTTCGGCGGCAACTTCAACACATGATTGCAACACCAATCAGTATAATTTGCACGATTGGTAAAATGGCGACCGCTGGCATTCATCAGAAAATTCCCCAACGGTTGGCAGTAAACACCCAACTGTTTAGTCTGACGAACGCGCCCATTAGCTGTCACTTCTATCAGTCATTTTAGTTGTTGTCACAAAAATTATTTGCCTGTTTATCTGACGAACGCGCCCTTTGACTATTAATTAAAACAATATTTAAATTGGAAGTATAAAATATAATTATGCACATAGGTACACAGTAAATATATATTTTTACGTTATCCTTACATGGTAGAGAAAAGTGTTGTGATCGTGAATATTTTTCCAAAATTTTATGTTACAGAAAAAAATCAGTTTTGAGGTCTCTAGAGAAGAGTTCAACATTTTTTAGAAAAAAACGTGTGGTCGTCATGTAACTTTCTCCGATTTGATATAATAGGTATAATAGTTATTTATGGTACAAGTAGGGAAAGCGGTGCTTTATTTTGAGAGTAATATACAAACAACCATATTAGTATTTTAGCTAAAAAAATGAGTAAAAGACAAAACTATAAAAAATAGTACAAAAACCATGTGCTATAAATTGTATTATCGCTCTTGTTCTTTAGAACACTAATCTCAAACGGCTCGTGTTCTAAACTCGGACACGTACGATAAAGTTTCCTCAGGAAACCTTTTTTAAATGTACTATTCGATAATGATCTCGTTAATTTCATATATACAGAGTGTTTCAAATTTTGGGCTCACCATAGGGATCTCGCTTATTAGAAGAGATAGATGGTATGTTTAAATTTGGCACTTATGCAGAATTTTATGCTGATTAATAATCCGTTGAAAAAAATTAATTAAAATATTTTGTTTATGAGTTATGTTAAATAAACTATTTTTTCTTCATATTTTCGTTATTTGAGGTAATATTTCGAAACGAAAAAGACATTCTAATAGCATTTTTTCATTGTCTAATAGTTGGCATAAGATTTATCTTCGTAACATGTTTCGTTTCTTTTGAACCATCATCAACTTTCTTATTTCCTATGGACGCCATGTTTATTTTTTATCACATTTTAATATGCTCAATATTTTGTGATGACAACAATATAACAAAACATACGTTTAATTTAATAAATAAACAAATAATCGTTCAAAACACTTATATTGACAATCGATTTAGCGCTTACTTAAAATCATCCGTGCCATGAAATTTGAAACAATAAGAAATCTTAATAACTCTTTGTTAAACATTATAATTCTTTATGAATAAATAAAGCGATCGATAATTTAGAAAAGCAAGATATGTAACATATTTCTAATTCAGAAACATAAATACATACATGCGAGTCAAAAATATTTATAAATGTATCCAGAAAGAAGGCAACCCCTTAGAACAGTTTTTTGTGTAAATGGACAATTATTTTAGACGATATAAAAAAAAAATGTTCTAATTAATGAAATAATATGTAAGTAAATCAATACTAATAATCATAATATCAATATGAAGATCATTAATTATAATTTATGTTCAAATAAAAAAACCGGTTTCATTAATGCACAACTGAGCGTTTTTTTTAAACATTATTTAATTCTATAAACACTTCTTCTGGGAATCGTATTAAAAGCATTCATAATCCCATCTATGATTTGTTCAATTTTCTTATAAGTATAAACTAATATCTATTGTTGTTCAACAATCTTTTAAGTATGACAATAAACTATATTTTTAAGAAAATGCCAAAAAGGAAAAATTCAAGACATTCAAATCGGGCCTATTACCGTCATAAATACCAGCCCAAACATTTATTCCAAAACAACCTACTACTTCGGACTTGTCTTGGATTTTCTGGATAATGTTCATTATTACGATAAAATACGCCACTATTAGTGAATTTGCATTCATCTGTCCAAATAATGATTTTTTATTATCATCGTCTTAAATTGTCACCAGGTGCAAGTGTATGGCCCAAATGAATTTTATATAGTTTACTATTGAAATTATTTCAAATTCTCCATACTTGCGATGGCGGCAAATTTAATTCAGCTGCTACTTCGCAGCAAGAGGTTGATGGATTTTGATTTGCGTAAAATATGTTTTGTGAGTAAACGTAAAATTAATTAATTATGATACATTTATTATTACCATTTCCAAAATATGATTACGATCTTCTTGAGTAATTTTATTACCGTATTCTATGCAATATTTTTTTTAAATTGCTTCTAAATGCCAATCAAAGTATTTTAAACGATTATATGTTCATTTATGATATTAAATGTATGTTGTGTAATATTGTTGTCATCACAAAAAAAATGAGCATTCAAATGTGATAAAATATAAATATAAATATGGCTTTCATAAGAAATAAGAAAGTCGATGATGCCTAAAAAAAACGAAACATGTACAAAGAAACAACTTACGCCGCGCCGTCTATTAGAAAATTAAAAAATGCCACGAGACGTTACCGTTTTTAAATATCACTTTAAATAACGAATATACAGGGTGCCCGTTTTTTGAGCTCAAGCATGAGGATCTCGGTTATTTGAAGAGATACAAGGTCGATTAAATTAGGGCAAAGTTGCCCAATCTGGAGTGTGACATAATGCCGTTTTGAAACATAGAATATTGCGACTACTTCCGAAGATATTCGAAAACAATCGAAATTTTCAAAAAATGTTTTTTTTATTTTTTTGCGAGACTATTTATAGAGATACTTCAAGACAATCGACACTTTATCATTGCCACTTTGTACGCTCTTCCCGAAAATCGAAACGTCGAATTTTTATTATTGTATCACCACGTTGTAGAGCATACAAAGTGGCAGTGACAAAGTGTCAATTGTTTTGAAGTATCTCTATAAATAGTCTCAAAAAAAAAAAAACATTTTTTTTTTATTTCGATTTTTTTTCGGATATCTTCGGAAGTAGTCGGAATATTTTATGTTTCGAAACGGCATTATGTTACACTTCAGATTGGGCAACTTTGCCCTAATTTAACCGACCTTGTATCTCTTCAAATAACCGAGATGCCCCTGCTCGAGCTCCAAAAACGGGCACCCTGTATAAGAAAAAACAAGAAGCAGTTTTTCAGTTTTTTTTAACTTAACTCGAAAACATAATAATTTATTTTTTTTCAATCGATTATTAATCGGCATAAAATTCTGCAAAAGTGAAAAAGTTAAACATACACTATCTTTTCTATTAACCGAGATCCCCATGGTGACCCTCGAATTTGAAACACCCTGTATATCTTGGTAACTATAAGAGACAGAGAGTTGGTTTAATGAAGGAAAGGTTGAAAATTTTAATGCTAAATTATTTTTTAAAAAGATATTTAAAATATTATTAGTAATTCCGGAGTATTCGAAAAAAATCGAAAAAATCAACTTTGGTATATATTTTTTTACTGCTTTATTTATTACTGGTTATTTTGAAAATCCAAGAGCATTGTCTTAAGACACTTTTGTAAGCTCTTCCTGAAGATAATTTTATTACTAAAATACAACGTTTTGTTATTGGAATTATATTAGACCTGAATTTTTTAGTTCATTTTTCAATATCTTTTTACCTCCCAAAACTAGGGTGTCGCGAAATGTTATGGTATATGAGTTATTTTAAGTTTTTTTTTTTAATTGAAGAGCAGAAATTGACTGAAACATAACAAAATGTGCGTTAACTTTGACAACAGGTTAATAATAAATATTGTTTTTTAGCTTTAAGAAATTAGTGAGCGGCCCGTTGGTGTAGTGGGTAGAGGCGAGCGCTTGGCCGACTGCACCGCGGCCGTGTGGGTTCGATTCCCATCCCGGGCGGAAGATTTTTCGGAGATTGAGAAGTACTCGCTCGGGTCAGTGGTTGTCGTATATGTCTGACATTACTCATTTCTTCATATATTCCATTATGCATACAAAAATATATAATACAAAATTACAGCCGTGTGTGACTGAATGGCTCAGCCTAAGTCAAAAAAAAAAAAAGAAATTAGATTCAGTGCCTTTTAAATTTGCACTTTTTTAACGAAGAAAAACACCATATGCTTACTTAATCTTTATTGGTTTACTTATGTCACTTAAACAGAAAAATGCAGCGAAAATATATTTTCATCACGTGGGTATATCACACGGTGCAAGAAAGTCACAGCTTTCGCTCAAATGACTGCTTCTAATTTAATTCAAGGATGTTTTGAGCAAAAATTTAGATATGCTCGTACAAAATCTCAGGCTATTGCTGCACATGTGCTGGCACCTATGACGACGGATGAATTGAAAGATCACCTTCACGAAGCCCACTGCATAACTTTATTAACGGATACTTTAAACCACGGCTCGATAAAATTATTTGTTTTGATCTGCTATTTTTTTTCCATACGAAAATACAGGCCTGAAAGTCAAGATTTTAGAGTTTCGAAAGCAGCCAGGTGAAACATCGAATATTTTTATTTATTTATTATTTAAATAAGAAAATTATAGCATTTTGTGAAGACAATACGAACTGCAATTTTGAAGGAAAGAATAGAATAGGAAGTAATAATATTTACGCAAAATTGAATCTATCACTCGGAAGATATCTCATTGGGATTGAACGTGGAGCCCACATAGTTCACAACGCGATCAAAGCAGTCACAGATTAAGTCCCTGTTGACTTCGAATGCATCATTGTGAAAATTTATTCATTTGTCTACAGTAGTAGCTCTGACAGGGTTATGTGATCCCACATCCAAAACTGCTGGGCTACAGTAATACAAGATGGCTAGTATTGGTGCCGGAGCTTGAGAGAGTTTTGAAAATGTCCCAGCCTTTGAAAAACTATTTTCTGGTCATCCAAAAATGCGCAAATATTTTAAAATCATTTTTCTTAGATCCCAGCTCCGAATTATGGTTAAATTTTATACATATACAGGAAGTGAATTTCCATCAAGCCTTGTTAAAAATCCAGGGGCAAAACGTGTCTGCAACGGAAATTAATCGTCTACGAGAATTCGCTTTTTCTTCCTCACAGCGTCCATACTCTACTGGTAAAATTACAAGAAACTGGCGCTGCTGTTGAGCAGAATGTAAAAAACTGCGGCGACTGAATTGTATAAAACAAGTAAAAAAAAATTGGAGCAGTGGTGCCAGTTCAATGCAGAACTATAAGTATTTGAATGGGCAAATTTGACACAAATATCTATGTGGGAAGAAGTGCAGATTGTGACGGATTTGGTGATCACGCAAGGATTTATTAGCAGCAGCCAAGATAAAAAAAACAGTGTTCGGTGAGTTTTTGCTTATTTCCAACTATTCTGCGTTTAAAAAAAATAAACCACCCTCCTGAAGGAGTTGATATAGAACTCTGAAATTTCTGGGCAATAGTTGATGTATGTTGATACACAATTGATTAAATTTTGAAGGCCAAGTGTCACTTCTAAAAGAAATTATCTCTAATTATCTGTTTCATATCATCCGAGGGTTTATTTTAGTTTACGTTTTTTAGTTGTTTGGCGTAATTGTTAGTGCCTTAAAAAATGCCGCGAGTGCGAAGACGTGTAAATTTTCATCCAATCACACCATTTAAAAGAGGACGAATTATCGGAATGCATGAGGCTGGTTTAGGATTCCGTGAAATTGGCAGACGTATTGGTCGACCACACGTCAGTGGAAGTCCAATTTGGAGATATTGGCAGGAAGAAAGCCTAGAAGCTCGCCGTAGAGGCAGTGGACGTCCCAGAGTGACACAAGAACGTGAAGATTGACTCTTAAGGAGAAGTGCAATCCGAGATCCTACAGAACCAACACGATCGATTGCAATAAATTTGGTAAGAGCAATTGGTCAAAGAGTCTCTATGAGCACCATTTATATGCGAATATACTCTATTGGTTTGCAGTCTTATCGTCCTTATTTTCGTCTCCCTTCAACAATTCAGTATAAGGCCAACAGGCTGCAGTGGAGCCAGGACCGACAAGACTGGGATCATCAATGGGTAGAAATTGTCTTAAGCGACGAATCCAGATTTTGTTTATGGCACTCTGACGGACGTTTAAGGGTTAGACGACCTAGAGGTCATTTGTTCAACATCGTCACACGGCATTAACTCCTGGTATAATGGTTTGGGGACAATATGCTACGGAAAAAGGACCCTTTTAATATTCATTCCGTTACATCGATACAGTCTTGGAACCCATTCTACTTCCATTCATCCAAGACCATCCAAGGGTAATTTTCTAGCAAGATAATGCGCGATCTCACACTGCCGACGTAATCACAGACTTCCTAGAACTAAACAACATTAATTGTTTGCCTTGGCCATCGAGATCACCCGACTTTAACCCCATGGAGCTGTCTGGGATATGATGGACAGAACATTGCGTCGTTTACAGCATCCTTCAAATACTTTAGATGAACTGCGTCACCAGCTTCAGATAGGTTGGGACGAGCTGCCTCAAGATGCATTAGACCATCTGATTTCTAACATGCCCAGAAGGGTTGCTGAATGCATAAGAGTACGCGAAGATGTAACGCATTATTAATTTTTTTCTTAATAAATATTATTATTTTTCTGTGAAAATTGAATCAATTGTATATTAACATACACTAACTATTTATAAGACATTTCAGAGTTCTGCGTCAACTCCTTCAGGGTGGTTCATTTTTTTGAGACCCAGTGTATTTCACAGATGAAAAAATAAGAAGCTGAAACGCTGAGAATATTGCTGCTGAATATCATTGGGTTGAGTTGTTCAAACCCCTTCGTGCTAAGCATCTCAACTGTACGAACTTTCGTATAATTATTGAGGATGTTTTATGTCTGCCAGGAAGTAACGCACCTGTCAAAAGATTTTTTCTCTAATTAATAAAATATGGACGGGTGAAAGTGAAAAGTGACGCAGTTTTGAAAGCAATTTTGGTTACCAAGACCAACATCAACAAATCATGTAATCAGCTGCATTCCTACTTGAAAACTAGATCCGATATTTTGAAACAGATTAGCTCCACCGATAAATATAATACAAGTGATTAGATGTTACATTCATTCTACCTTCGTACTTATTATTGCTTCAGTATAAAGTATTATCATATCCTCGTTTTTTTTTAAATAAAAAGTAGAACAATACTATAAAATGAGAAATACGATACTCTTCGTCTTCTACAATTTAAGGGTCTCTAACAAATCATCTATTGAAACAACTACTTTGCTGGCTATCCAGGGACACAGTTTATTTTATAGAACAATACTAATAAGTATTTTTACAAAATTCTTTAGGCTTTGATAAAAAAAATAAATGGTCACGTTAGTTATGGACCTTGTTGAGTCCTAACTTTCACAATTTATCATAAAAATATCAGAGTGGGATTTAATTTTTTTTTTATGTTGATCTAAAAAACGAAATGTTACATTAGAAAACTAATACAATTTTTTTAAGAATCTTAAAAAATAATCTTAGTTATTGTGAAGGCAAACTTTGTTATGTATCAAAGTTAGTGCCTACACTTAATTTTTCAAAAACCATCAAATAACTCCTATAGCTAATAATTTAGTGACAAATCTGTTAAATAATTTCGTTCGGGAAGTAAAAGTATACTCTAGAATGAAATAAAAAACCCAGGTCGTATTTAAAATAAAATTGATATGGGTATCTAATTGTAAGTAACGAAAAGTAGTATTAAAAAATATTTAATAAATTTTTCAGGACTAAAATGCGCAACGTTTCCTCCATTTAACCAATTCACTACCTCTTACTGAGATAGCAATGCTAATATCATATGTACATCGAATTTGTAACACCCTGTATATATTTAAATGGTTATTTCTAATTATACCACAATTGAGCAAGCTTAAATATTGTATTTAGGGTTAGTGCCAATGAAGCAAGTTTAATTATGATTGATATTATTATTATTAATATTATTATTTATCGAGATATGCTTAAGTCACGTTAAAAATAGACTGAGCTTCACATAATACAACAAAATTCAGAATTAGAATCTAGCGCTTTTAATTTGAAGTTAGTAAACTGAACTAATGAACTGTAAATTAATCTAAATTTTATAGTAATTAAAACAACTTTAAAATAACCTTACAATTCGAAAGATAATAACACGTATAATATGTATTTCCCATGATTAAATAATAAGTCGTCTCGCGTTAAATAATACTTGTGTATGTGCCAATTTTATTTTTTCTCCATTGATATGTATTAAAATAGTGACTCACCTCGGCTACGGATTTCTTGCAGTATTCATTGAGGCTCTGGAGCCAAACCGTGAGCAGTTCATTAACAACCACTAGGTCATTGTATAGCCACTGAAAAACGTCGTTAACCCACAAAACACTAATATTGTCCGCGCCGGTGGTGGTCGGTGCCGGGATATACTTGACCTTCTTGGGTTCTGGAGCTGGACTTTGTCGGGTGAGCCTCCTTCGGACTGGAGGCGTCGCCGCGACGCTCCTTGCACTGGTTCCTCCAATTCTAATAGGAGCACTTGGGGTTGACACCTTCTTGGCAGCGTCCGTGACGTCGGCGGCGACGGCAACGGTGGCTACTGGCTCCTCAACTACTGGAGTAATCGTCCTGTCGATAGCCTTCACCAAGAACTTGTTGTATATCAGCTTTCCAAGCCACAGCACGAAAAGGGCGGCCAGCAGCCAGCCGAATATAAACATCGCCAAGGTGTCCATGGTTGTGTCTCCGGAGCCGTCGAATATGCAGATTAAGTCGTCTACGGTCTCAGCCAAATCCATTACTTTACTCCATATTGTTGCTATGTGTTATTCTTATGTTAGCTACGGCTCTGTAAAAGTTAAAAGAGAGTGTGGTTATGTTAGAGAAGGAGAGCTTTCCCAGTTGCTTAAAATAATTCTCTCCCAGATTTCGACTTTATAAATATATCGCTGCTCTAGTTTTCAGGTATGCAAATCTCTTTTTCCTATCTGCTTTAAATATAAGTGCGGACGGAACAAATCGCGCTGTGTGCTCAGCTGACACACAGGAAAAATATCCAAATATTTACATTTTAGGTAAAATATTTACGCATTGTCACTTTTGTGTTAAAACCATTCAAATTTAATCCAATATTTGATTAATATTTTTATATAGATATTGTTATATTGATGTACTTTTCGATGTGCGTTTCATATTTATTTTATAAATAATAATTGACATAAAAATAGTAGTTTTAACTATTATATTACAAAACTGCATTGAGTTTTATACATAAGGATAAACAGGATGCATAAGCTGATCCGTTCATTAAATATTTAGAGATGTATAGTAAACATAATTATACCGCATATTTTTTTTATCGTAGGCCATAGGATTTTACATGCTAAAAATTATACCTTGCGTTAATGCATATTTTATCATAAAATTTTGAAGGACATTTTAGTTAGTAATAAATCAATTATTTTTCCATATGATACCCTGCATTAGAATAACTTAAACATGTTTTATTCCATTTAAAACTGAAATTATTTCATATAAATAACAGCAAAAATAATCAAAGTACATAAATAATTTTTATTATAATAATATAATAATATTTATTATTTAAATCGAGTATTCGGTTTTCCAACTGAAAACAAGATCATTTATTTCTTCACATCTGTACTTTCACTAATCACCTAAATTCAGGTATAAAATCAGTCCAACCCTTCTATAATCTCCTCATTTGTTTACGACTCCTTCACGGTCACGGTCACCTTCACGTAAGTGTATTTTATTCTTTAACATTCAATTTAAATGCGAAGCTGCACTGATGAGAGATAAATCTCGAAACGCGTCTGCAGATGGCTATTTACTTAATTCTTACATATTTTTTGGGTTCAGTTTTATAATTTAAAGTTTTCAAATTCAATTTAGTTTTATTTTTCAAGTTAGTCCTGTGGGTAGAAATAAGGGATCTTAAACCAATGTTATTTCACTTAGTACTTAGTACTAGTAATAACGCAAATTTCTTTTGTATCATTCAATATCCGGCGTGGCACTAGCCAGGGAAGTAGTTGTTTCAATAAGTTTTTTGTTTATAGTCTTAGTAAGACTTAATTTTGCTTGCAGAGTTACGAACAGGTTGAATATTTATATATTCAGGCTATATTTCGTTTTTTGAATTTATTTAATCAAAGTACCTTGAATTTACGAAATGGCAGATTGATCAGTGAGGCAAGTAATCAAACGAATTTATACTAGAAAATTATAAGAGAATTGTCGAACAGGGAAGTAGTTGTATTTTTCTACAAAAAGTCGGGGAATTATTATTTTAGGGAAATAGTTGACAACTTTTCTGTAGCGTATCCCGATCGTCCGGTTCGAAGCAAAAACACTTTTTAATGGAATAAAACATGTTTAATTAAGCGCATCATGTGGAAAAATTATTGATTTATGTTACTAGCTAAAATTTGCTTCAAAATTAAAATATACATTAACACAAGGTATAATTTTTAAGGTGTAAAATCCTATGGCCCACGATAAAAAAACATACTGTATGAAATGTTTGGGATAATAATTTTTGACTTTGTTTTTAGTTAAAATATTATTTTTTTTCATTGATTTTTCAATTATTGTTTCGTATAAATGTGATTTTCCGTAAATAAATTAAAATTAAAATAGATTACTATTACTTACTTCCTAAATTTAACGATAATCATTACAAATATGAATTTTATGCAAAGAAAATTAAACGTCATCATATTAAAATTTAATACATCCTAATTTAGACAACGTTATTTTACGTACGTTACTGAAGGTAATTTTTTTTTTTTTTTGCCTGGGTTGCATGTCCATGTGGCCAGCTCTACACTGAAGGTAATTTAAAGTAACAAATGAATTATATATTTTGTAGAAATACTTTCGTGGATCAAAATATTCCGTTATAACTGTGTGCACTTGATAATGACCTTCACACGTCGAAACTTAAGTCGTGAATTTTTGTTTATACCTACATAAAATACACCGGGTGTACCTAAATTCTGGTAGACACCAAATATCATTTGCATTTTTACACATAACTTAATGAAATGATTTTTCCTTATTAATTCCAATGTTTCGGTGAAACCATGTTATCTTTTACCAGAAATAAAATAGTAGTAGTACTTTTTTAAACATCATTTCTTCGTAAACAGCTGAATATCGACATAGGGTATGCTACATGAAAAATACTCAGAATTTTACGTAGAATCCATGAATGTAACAAAAAATGGGGGTTCACATTTGAAAATTTAAACTTAGGGGTCGTATCTCGATTTTGGGACACCCTGTACATTTGAATTTAATTTCAAATAATGCGCATGTCCGGGTATTTTTCTGAAAGAAAATGTCCCGAATTTTAATCGAATTTATTCCTTACTATTTAACTATTATATTACACACAGTGTAGATATACACCGTGGGCCAAGAAAAAAACGATACAAGTAGTTTTGGACTCATATATCTTCGTTGGTTTTTAATATTTTTAAATAATGAATATAACACTGAAAAAACCCATTTTTATAGATAAGACGATGTACTTGCTCTAAAAAAATAGTACTTAAACTTGTGCCCGGAGCATCTTCTTGAATGAACTTCTTCTATCCTTTCAGGAACTAGTACTGTGCATGGTATTTCACTTAATTGTTTGCGATAATTCAATTCATGTATAAAAAGATGCATTTAAAACGGCGAACAAACAAAATTTTCAAATGGTTAAAAATGTATTTACCTTCACCATGACAACTATCTTTATATTAACAATTTTTGTAAACAGCTACTTTCAGTTGAACAGTGGCAGTTCCGGTCAATTCTAAATACCTCTGCGGTGAAATATAATTTACATCCGTTTCGGACACGCTTCAGCGTGAAACATTTTTCCCGATCATTCCGATCTTTGTGCCAGATTGATGAATATTGTCCTTTCACCTGGTATACATTTAATTACGCACATTTGGAATTAACGCTGATGACATTAGCGTTTCGTATTTCAGCCTAGTGTCGTGAGATGTCGCAAGTGTAGGTTAGCGCTGCTACGAACCGAATAATACAAATCACGCCTGATGCGTGAATTATTAGTATTTTTCTGGTTTTGTTGCATTGCATTTAATATGCATCTTGTTCTATCATGTTCTAATAGTATGAAATAAACGTTTAAATGTTAGTGTATATGACATCTTCTCTTTTATGCGTGTCGGTAATAGGTTCACCCGATTATTAAACGATCAGCTGTTATCAGCTGTTATTGGTCTCCTAACCTCGTGCCGCTTGTAGTGTGTGGGTGTGTGTACGTGTGTGTAAGAGAGTTATAACCTATAACATAATATAAGAAACGCAAGAAATGTGTGGAATGTATACTAAATGCAAGTAATAATATATATTTATACAAAACAATAATTATAAATATGATTTTGTTCACGAAAATGTTATAATGTGCCTCATTATTTAATTGTATTGGCAGCATTCATGGGGTACATTTAACACCAATTTCATTAAACACGCACACGCATTTGCGTGTTTAATATGGTCATTAAACACGCTAATTCGATTTATAGTAATATTTTGTTTACCCTATTTAATACTGATTTTAACTTTGATTTTATTTTTTTTCAATTGTAATTGTAATTACAACTTTAATTTTGATTTTGATTTTAATTTTGATTCTAATTGTAATTTTAAATTAAATTTTGATCTTGATTTTAATTTTCGTGAGCAAAGTATAGTGTACAACTCGCATATAATGGCTATTAATCACTCAAACGATTTGCTCCACTCGCCTGCGGCTCGTTCCGCAAACATCGTTCTCGTGATTAATAGCCATCATTATATGCTCGTTGTACAATATACTATTAACGGCTAGATCTGTGTTTGTACCACTAGCAACGCGCAGTTTAATTTTACCTACACATACGATTTTGACGATTCCATTACAAATAAAAATGTTCACCCATTGTACTTTTAATAAATATAAATTGCTGATATTTATACATATAGTTTTTATTTGTTAAATTATCTCCACAAATACCACTCGCGGTTATAATTTCGGCAGGATAATTTTTATTTTAAGCACTCGTCATTTCATCGCAAATTTCTTGAATGAATTGAGATTAGGCAAAATCCACTCGCGCTAAAGAGCTCGTGTATTTTTCCATCTCAATTCATTCTCGAAATTTGTGTCGATTCAATGGCTCGTGCAAACAAATAAAATTTATCCGGCCAAATTAAACCTATTATTATATTACCCCCGATAATTCAACTCATGTATAAAAAGGTGCAGCTAAAACGGCGGACAAAAAAAATTGCAAATGCTTAAAAATTTATTTACCTTCACCATGACAACGATCTCTATATTAACAATTTTAGTAAACAGCTAACTTCAGTTGAACAAAAGGCAGTTCGTGTCAGTTCTGAATACCTATGCGGTGAAATATAATTGAAATCCGTTTCGGACACGCTTGCACGTGAAATTTTTGTCACGATTTTCTTTCCGATCCAAGTATCAGTTATCAGTTAAGTAAGTATTTCACCTTTTAGTTACGTGCATTTGCAATTAAAGCCGACGACGACATTTCGTACTTCGGCCGCGAGATGTCGCAAGCGCACGATAGAGCTGTCACACTGCGTGTATTAATCTTGTTCAATCATGTTCTAATAGTATGAAATAAACATTTATATATTAGTGTATTTGGCGTCTTCCCTTTTATGTGTGTGGGAAATAAGTGCACCCGGTTAATTAGCGATCAGCTGTTATTGGTTTCCTAACTTCATGCCGTGTGTGTGTGAGTGTGTGTGTTTGGTGAGAGGTTATAACCTATAATATAATGTAAGAAACGTCAGAAATGTATGAAATGTATACTAAATGTAAGTAATAATATATATTTATACAAAACAATAATTATAAATATTATTTTAACGGCTAGATCCTAGTGTTCGTACCACTTGCAAACGTGCAGGCGCGAATTCCGCGATTCCGGTGGCACTCAACTATTTTCATTATACCCACACATGATTTTGACAATTGGTGCATTATACAATTCCATTACAAATAAACAATGCTCTTTCACCCATTGTACATTTAATTAATATAAATTGTTAATATAAATATAGTTCTTATTCGTTAAATTATCTCAACAAATACCACTCGCGGTTATAATTTCGGCAGGATAAATTTTATTTTAAGCACTCGTCATTTCATCGCAAATTTCTTGAATGAATTGAGATAAGGCAAAATCTACTCGCGCTAAAGCGCTCGTGTATTTTTCCATCTCAATTCATTCTCGAAATTTGTGTCGATTCAATGGCTCGTGCAAACAAATAAAATTTATCCGGCCAAATTAAACCTCTTGTGGTATTACCCCCGAGAATACAACTCATGGCCTACTAGAATGTATTTTGAGCCAATCAGATGCAAGGAAATGCATAGCAGCATGTGTATCATCGCGATGATAAAAAACAAAAGTAGCGATGATATTTTATTGTGGTCCTGTCAGAATTCCAATTATAAAAATGGACACTGCAAATCGTTTTGGTAAGGCTTCTAGCAGTAATATAAGTGAAGCAGTGAAAAACACCGTGCCGAAAAACACCGTGCCGAAAAACACCGTGCCGAAAAACACCGTGCCGAAAAACACAGTGCGAAATAGAGAGTCTCAGTGGCGACAATTTTCTGAGTTTTGTGCCGCTAGGAAATTCCAGATGAACAAGGAAACATCAGTGGCACAGCTGGCAATAATATTAAAGGACTGGGCTTTTAATATGCGTAGGAAAGATGGCACGGATTATAAGGAGTCTGTTATCAAAACTCTATTTAACAGCACTGCCAAAGCACTGCGAGTAATTTTTTTTACTGAATATAATATAAAATTTAACCAGTTCCAAGATCCAGAGTTTAAGGAAGCATGGAAAGCAAGGGATTCAAAGAGGAAGCAACTTCAAGGAATTAAAGAAAAGAGGAAATGTAGTGCTTTAACATTCACCACTGAGGAAAGCAGTAAGTTACAGAAGAAAGAAGAAAACACTCCTGACGGGTTACAGAAAAATTCTTCACCATTGTTTCAAAAGAACTAGCCTGGCGAGGCAATGAGGCAGCTTTTGCTTGTGTTTTTCAGTTTAATATTAAGACCGATAACTTGGACATTCCACCGGTCGGATTGAATACAATCCTATATTCTCAAAGACGCACCAAGGCGGAGATAAAAGCTGCTGTAAGTTCCTAATATAGATGATAAAACTATTTGTCTAGTTCGCTTGTACCATACAATTATTGAGAAACGACCAAAACATGTAACGACTGAGCGGTTCTTCTGACACCAAACCCGCACTGGCACACTTCAGCATGGTATAAAAACTGTCCATTAGGAATCAATAGGTTATCTACTTGGACTAAATAAACTGCCGCAAAAATCGGAATGGATGTTACAAACAAAAAATCACCAATCACAGCCATCGATCCACAGCAGTAACTCACCAAGCAAACGCGAACATTCCTGATCAAATGTTAGTGAAAATTACAGGTCTCTCAAGTTCTAGTTCTATTCAGTCTTAATCTGCAGCTCGGTTTCAACTCCAAAATATCATCGGCAATAACCATACCACTCGTTGTATTACGGCTGAAAGTTTAATGAATATTTCATCTTCTTTATTTAGGCAAACCATTTTTCTCAAAACAATTAAAATTACTGCTAGAAGTGACATCTAAAGTCTGAGAATCATTAGAAACAAAAACAAATCATGGTCCGCTAATTTTGGTACCTACAAATGCGACGTGGCGGTGCAATATAAACTCCCGTCTTTGCAGAGCCTTCATTAATGCAATATATCCTCCATATAAAAAAAAAACTTTAAAAAAATGCATTTAATTATTTTTGCAATCTACAAAGTGTAATTATTTTGTTTTTCAAAGCAATATTTAATAGGTTCATTGTTATTAAAATATGAATATTTAAAACTTGTACCGTTTTTTTGGCCCACTGTGTCCATCATAAGTGACCCTTCGATTGTAAGTTTTTTTTATTTAAATCTAATTTAAATATAAACAAAAAACTAACAACCAACAGGACACTTTTGATACATCTAAAAACACAGAATTTAGAGACGAATTAAAATATGTAAAAATATGTACGGTATTCTATTGAAATAGAAAAGTTAAGGTAATTTCCGGTTAAGCCGGAAGTGGAATTTTTATTAAAAGTCCACATATCGACAAACGCCCTAAAAACACCATACTAAATTTCATAAAGATATATGTAAAATACAAATGATGTTTTAAATTTTTAATGGTAAACATAGAACAATAAGGGGCAAACATTTTAAAAGCAGATTTCTGTAGAAAGAAAAATTGCGTACATATACAAACAAAAAGGCGGTGTTTATTTATTTCTCAGCAACTTGTTGATAACGCATCAACATTTTGTTTACGCATTCGTTAACAACAATTGCTCTCTCACATTCGATTTACACATGCATCCGTATCTTTTGACCTCAGCACAAATGATATTGATGACAACTATTTAATTAATTAAGTAGACAAGTTATTTTAATATTTTTGTAATTTCTGCGTTAAGTTACACAAGTTTATCATAAAGTAAGGGATGTATTTTTAACAAATTAAGGTAATAACAAAAAGTAAAAGAAATATAATTGCTTAAATAATAAGATTTCTTAAGGCGGCAAGTGCCGCTCGAAAAAACATGCAATTTCACATGTCCGGCGATAGAAAATTATGAAGTTGTTAATAAAAACGAAGAAACCATATTTGGTATGGCCATAGATAAAGGTTAAAACTAAGTTTACAACTGGTTTTCATATTTTCATGTTCTATAAAGTGTAATTTAAAGGTTAAAATTAAGGTTTAGTACAGATTTATTTATTCCATTTTTTCACAAAATACTGAAAGCGCACCTAGTTATACACCTCATTTGATCTTTTGTTAATAAGTTGCAACAATCAATTGAAATTATCAGTCAGATAAAGTCACAAGCTACTATGAGCTAGACCCTATTTCCCGTATTTTCGGCACCGTAAAGTTACGCCACCTGCCTGATAAAGATGGTACAGTGCGATGGGGCGTGCACAACTAGATTTTCGTATTCATGTATATTTAAAGCCCCGAATGAGTATCTTATTTAAAAGAATTTAACACGTTGTTTGTGTGTTCTCCATTTAAGGTACAATAAATGATTGTCATCGTTAAAATTTCAACGGAAATATCTTTTTCCAATACGAAAGAGTATAGATTTTGTATGGTTAGTATTATTTTTCGATGTTTTTTTTGTATCGTTTATATTATCAATTATAGGACCAAAAAAAGATTGCTTAATTCAATATGGGGTGCGCTTGAAAACGCGCTAATTATTTCCGTTGTCATTTTCGTATATTAAAAACAATATCGTGTCTTCTTTATGCTGTTCAGCGAGTATATACTGGGTGCTGTAAAAATGGCGGATTAACTCAATGATACGTTGTCGAGGATTACTTCGAGAGTATGGAAATACTGCATAACATTAATTATTTACACTCCAGCTCATCAAATATATCGGGTGTGTATAAATTGGCGGATAATCTACAAATGGCGATGTTCTTCCTAAAATTTTAAATAGAAACTGTCGATGAAAAAATGTTCTACCATGCCTCATAGGCCAAGAGCAGCCATTTAAAAGAAATGTACATTTGGCAACATAGCATTCACGAGCTGCCCTGTTTATCAATAATTTCATGGTTCAGAGTAGAAGGTAATAGATAGATAGAGCGGGGTTTATTTACAGATGCAAGATAAAACAGATTATGAGTAAATAGTAAAATCCATTGTAATTGAACAAAACAAAACGAAAATAACACAAAAACACAAATACACTGAAGCGCGGGCACTAATACAAACTGATAATAATGAGAAAAGCAGAATTGGTACAAACTTGGAACTAGCAAGTTTGAATGAATTGTTTGTGTTAAAGTGACATAAGCGGGTGTCACGTTGCCGAACGATTTTTTTATAAAAATCTGCTAATTAAGAAGTGTTAAAAATACAAGTTTGAGATAGAAAGATAGCGCACACTGACAAATATTTTTCAAACTAGTCATACTATCGAAATTGCAGGGTTTTCTGTAAATTAATAAAGAATAATAACGCATATTTAACGACTGGGTGTTCAAACTTTGAGGACCTCGTGAAGACCCTGGAAGCATGGTACAACATTTTAGAATTAAGATAAGCTACTTAGAATTTTTGAAAGAATATCGTCACGTGTAGATTATCCGCCAATTTGTACATACCCGATATATAAGATATACAGAGTTGGTTAAAAAGAGGCAAAGTTGCGCATTTTAATGCTGAGTAATTTGTTAAAAGGAAAGTTAAAATATTCTGACCAATTCCTGATATATTCGTAAAAAAAAACGAAAAAAACCAATTTTGGTTTTTATATTTTTAAGATACATACTTTCAGGCTTGTTAATTTTATGTACAATTGGTATTTTCAAATGCGATAATTTCAATGTTAAATAATTTATTTTCCCATTCAAGTAAACCTGGCACCAGTAGATTTATTTCAATGCGAAAATGAATTTTTTAACAGTAAAATTATCGCATTTGAAAATACCCATTGTATACAATATTGATAAGCATGAAAGTATGAATCTCTGCAAAATTTATTTGATGAGCTGGAGTGTAAATAATTAATGTTATGCAGATTTTACGCAATGAAATAATTTACACTAAAATCGTCACATCTTCGAAAAAATACCGATTTTATTCATTATTTTTTCCATGTTCTCGAAGTAATCATCGACAACGTACCATTGAGTTAATCCGCCCTTTTTACAGCACCTTGCATACATATAAGTGATCTATATAAATAAGTATTTGTTTAAAGTTACTGAAAGTGTGTTTTATCTTTTAATTGACATGAGTTCCGACGAAGATTATAGAAGAGGCACAGAACGCCGTCTTAGATTGTCTGCAACTCATAAAAAGATAGGCCCCTTTTAAAATAATAATGATTTATTTAATTGCTTGGTAGGCAAGAAAAATAAAACTGATTTAAAAAATCACCAATCATAACGTGAAAAGGTAGTTATATAAATCTAAAAATATTAACGACCCGAGTTTCGACGTGTAATCGTCATTATGAAGTGAATTGCAATTTGATTTATAAAATTATACAATATATACAAAATATTTTAGTGTGAGGGAGTTATCTGTAGATAGTTGGATGGTTGAGCCTGCTTAAAAAGTGGAAAAAATAGGCTGGTTTGCCTGTTAAGGAGATTTACTGCATGATTATCGTTCTGTTTGACAAATTTCTGATCTCTAGAAGTTTAAGCTCAGTGCCTTTGTTGCAATCATGAACAATTTTGAGATTATCCGGGAATTGATGATTACATTTTAAACAATTGTTTGAAAATAAACTAAAATTTTAATTCAGACGAAATGCACCAAGATTCTCTTGGAAACGAGTTGAACACTTCGACCTGTCTGACGTACATACACGCTATTGAATTCAGAACCACGGATTTCGTAAGCACCAGTTTTTTTTAGCATTAAATTGCTGATAGTTCATTTGATAGTTTTAAAGAAGGTTTAAATATGACTTGATAATTTTGTTTTTGAAAAATATTTACTATTTCCACGTTAGTTTTTCTAAAATATGTGAATAAAACGAACAATTTATCTAAATTTGGTAATTTATTGAATATGTGAATTGGTGCCGTTTTTTTATTTATTAAATTTTAAATGATTTTCACTGGAAAACCGTTCGCCATTGCAATTGAAATGGTATTATTTAATTTCGTTTTATTTTCTTTAGTAAATCTCAGATCAAGTTTTTTTTCGCCACTCTTTAAACTGACTCAACAAAATCAGTTAAAATTCTCAAACAGCGATCGACAGGCAAGTACATTTGAACAGAGAAGAACTTCAGCCTACGCAAAATTGTAGAGGTCACATGTTGCCAGTGGCGTACGCATTTCAAGTAAATATGCTATTTGGGAGAGTCTTTTTTGTGCTATGCTTCACCAGCTCTGACTGTGAAAAGAGTCGACTCTGAGTCAGTTCATGACTCCTTCATATAGAAATCCTTACCATCCAAGAACGTACCCAGTCGCGAATAAATTCCGATGTGTGGCATTTGGAGCAAAAAAAAAGCATCGGCATCATATTTCGATGACATTTGTGAACGTAGAATGATAACCCGCTGTGGGCCATTAGTAGAACGAATTTTATATTCAAAGACCTACTTTACATCTACAAGTACGGAATTTGGTATAATTAATGAACCCATAGCACTACGGGATGTAAAAAAAACAAATTGGACAAACAATTGAGCCATGCGGATTGTTTAAAGACTCAGTATTGCCGTTTTTAGTAGCTACGCCGGAAGGACTTGTAGGAGAGCTAGGGATCCTGGAAATAAAATGTCCATGGTCCGCAGCAGATGTGACACCAAAGGAAGGCATAAGGTTTAAAAAAATGGATAAATAATAAAATTAACATCCACCTTGAGTGGTTTTACCAAATTCAGGGACAATTGTACATTACTGTCAGAGCATATTGTATTTTAGGTGTATGGACTCCACACGGCATCAAAATTGAAACAATTTTTAAAGAAGACGATTTTTGGAGATAAAATGCAAAAGCAATTGAGTTTATTCTTTAATGATTGCATTTTATCAGAAATAGTAGACTTGAGAAAAAACAAGAACATGGTAATTAAAGATCCGTTATATATTGAAACAGCCATTTCCGATTAAAAACAAAAATTATTTTAATCTAAATAATTTCTCATTTCTCCCCAACATTTATTATTTGCTATATTATCGTTCTTCTCATTCGCAAAAAAAAAAATTGAGGTGACTATCATTTAACTCTCTCCGATTTCAACATATTTAGTGATTTTTGTAATACTTTGGATATTTTTCTTTTTTCTTTCAAAAACAGGTTGAATTTTGATACAAAATTATTTTTCATAATTCAATAGCAAACGATGTGCCGTTTCTTGCTATCTTCATCATTTATTGAATAATTTCTCTAATATATTTAAAAAAATGTTGAGAAAATTAAAAATCCACTTCCTGTGTATGTATGATCACAATAAACAATATTTTTTAGAAATCAATATAATGAACTATTATTCATTATAAGTACTGTCGTTATAAACCACTTCCATAGTTAATATCTCATTTTTATAAGTAATTTGTATTGCATTCATTGGATGTTCTGATTAAAAGTAAACTCTGTCATTTCTGACACTGACATTTTATCATTTTGTACTGGTACGAAATGTACGCCATTTTAGCCTAAAAAGAAACCGCCAAAGTTGCTATTTTCGTACAGTCGAACATAAAATCCTTTTTAAGTTGTTCATTTTGGCATGTAACTTATGATTTCATGATTATAGACAAAAAATTAAAAACATTACATTAAATTACCTATTCTTTAAATCGAACAGTTTACGTAAAATATTTATTAATAAAATTTTAAAATGTTTTTATAACATTTTTCGTATTATTTAGAAAATAATTGAAAAAACATCCACTTTCAGTGAACGATATTTTACCAAAAGTTTATCGATTCTACGGATAGTCAAATAAGGCTTATGTTCAAAGTTTCCTCTGAAAATATTTAGTGGTTTTTGAGATACAGCGCCCACACACTCACATACACAGACAAAAAAACACAAAAATAAAATGTAATATTCTTTACAAATAATAATTATAATTATACACGGTGTAGATAAACAAAACGGAACATAGGATTTTCAATGTTAATTTCTTTATATTGGAATATTATCTTCCTTGATCATTTTAGAGGAAACATAAATTCTGCTTCTGCCAAATAGAATAATTGTTTACAAGGTTTTTAATTTAAAAATGTATTGTATTGAAGAAAAAGTGCAAATTGTGAAGTGGTGGCAGTTTTTGTGAAGTGCGGGACATGTTTGCCATCAAATGTTCTGCATATATTTATGCTATTATTTCTATTTTCAGTCACATAAAAACCAAACAGATCAACTGCGAAGCATTTTTTTTTATTTCATGGCAACCATTATTTTCGTGATAGTTATCATTTTTATTTTATTATATATACAGTGCGTTTCTTAATAGATGCACCATAGGGATTTACGTGTTAAAATTTGTATGTCTGTTAATGGTTTTCCTATTGCAAATTTCAGTATCATTTTTGGTACGCTTTAAGTTTGCATTGTCTTTCACAACTTCTAATAGTCTTTATAAAAAAAATCGCAAATTTTAAAGAAATTTAGGAAAATATTTTTCGATTTTTGGTTTGCTTAATTATTATTTGTTTTATTAATAGGCGCTTTTGTTAACAATCAATCAACAATAAATAACTTACAAAAGTAGTAAATACGTATTAGAATATAAAATACAACTTAATAAAAATTTTGCTCTGGAAAATATTTAAATCTATACTAATAATATAATAAATATTCAAATTGTTTGCTGTAACAAGCTAAACAGTAACCTAGTCTATTTTGAAAATGTCTTTTAACATTTTGCAATTGCCTAACAGTTATTCCATTAGAGGCATCTATTATTCGATCTGTTAGTTCTTGCAAATCTCGTGGCCTGTTTCTAATGTTATCAAACGCTTTTGTTGTGATATATCCCCAATAAAAGAAGTCCAGTGGACTCAAATCACAACTTCTTGGTGGCCATTTAAAAGGTTCAAACGACTAATCCAATTATTTGGAAATTGGTCGTTTAAAAATTGTCATGTTGTCATGTTGGTAGATTATTCTGCCGTTTACTGGAATTTGTTGAACAGCTGGAAGGATGCGTTCGTTCAGTAAATGTAAATATTTTATACTAGTTAACGATCCCTCGATAATAAATGGCCCAATAATAAGGGGGGGGGGGGGGGTGCGAAATGTCTAAGCAATTCTAACTATGGCAGTTGTTTGTTCTCAATCGACAACAAACACGCCTACTGATAAAAATTAAATAATATTTAAAAACAAAACTGGTCAAATATTTTCTTGAATTTCTTTAAAATTTACGTTTTTTTTATTATAAAAACTATTAGAAGTTGTTAAAGACAATGCAAACTTCCAGCATACCAAAAATGATACTGAAATTCGCTATAGGGTCATTCCATGCTATTTCAACAAAAGGTTGTGCTGCACCATTTTAATTTTTTTTAATATTTTGCACAGTTATTTATACATGTTTCTGGAGTTCAAAACTAATTTAAGAAAAATAAAAATTCTTGCCATGTGGCAGCAATGTCCCCGGATGGAGCATGAAACATGTACATTTTTGTAAATGCAAGCGTTTGCGCAAAGTGGCATAACTTTCTTTCCAATTGTGCAAATTTAAAAATTTTAAAAACTCTTAACTCAGATTAAAGTGCCGAAGAGTTTAGTGTAATTTTCATTCATTATTTGTTTTATTTTTTCAAATATAATGGCCGTCAAAGTTTAGCATTGAGATTTGCATTTTTTTCATTTTTCGGCCTTGCTTTGGACTGAGAAGGGGGCAATACACTCAAACCAAAATTAGTTTCCAAGTACAACGGTAACAATAGATTTTATCTGAGGCAAAAAATCTAAAGTGTTTTAAACCCTTCTAATTTTTTTTCGCTGGAGAAAATTGGCATTTTCAAGAAAATCCGTATTTTTCTAAAGCTGTATCTCCAGTGAGGCACACAGTAAAAATCTGAAATTTATAATACCAATGCTTCTATCCGGGAGCAACACCATTACAAAATTTGGTAACTTTGTTTTGCCTAGTAATAAAAATATTTAAGTTCAAATTTGTAATAATTTTTATGCAATCGGATTAAAAATTGAACTTTAAATATTAGAAGCCGGTACTAAAATGGAACTCACCAGTACTAGCAGTGATTATAATACACTTGTGAATATTATAATCTCTGGTACTAGGCATTAAAGTACTTACCAAGGGTTTCCGTACAACGAGGTGATTGGCGACTCATTAATGCAAATCATAGTCCTGGTGATGAAATTTAAAAAAAGGTACCATGGATCCTGAATAGAAACTTATTATTATTATTAAAAATGATTAAAGAATAAAATTGAATAAAACCATAAAAGTCATTAGACAATTGTCTTAAATTTGCGGCTGTTGGGAGTCAAGCTGCTGATTACGTTCTAGAATTTCTGTGTTAATCATTTTATTACAATTCTGTTAATCCTTTTATTACTATTGAATTTAATTTAAACTATAATATTAATGAAAGGGCACTTTAGTGCTGAGGTAAATGTATTTTTTATGCAATCGAAAATACTCTATTTTCAGATTTAAAATTGTAATTACTTACGTTTTTCATCTAAAGATGTTCTAGCGTTTCAGTGGTAGAACTTGCAGATGTAATTATAGGTTATGTTGATATTTGTTTAACGCAAGATCAGTAAATTCTTAAGGTTGGATTAGCATCGCGCGCATGGTTTAAACAATCACAGAAATTCTAGAACGTAATCAGCAGCTTGACTCCCGACAGCCGCAAATTTAAAACAATTGTCTAATAAATTTTACGGCTTTATTCAATTTTATTCTTTAATCATTTTGAATAATAATACGTCTATATTTATGGTCCACGGTACCTTTTTAAATTTCATCACCAGGACTATGACGCATTAATGAGTCGCCAATCATCTCGTTGTACGGAAACCCTTGGTAGGTATTTTAATGCCTAGTACCAGTGATTATAATATTTACAAGTGTATTATAATCACTGCTAGTACTGGTGAGTTCCATTTTAGTGTCGGCTTCTATTATTTAAAGTTCGATTTTTACTCCGATTGCATAAAAATTATTACAAATTTGAACATAAATATTTTTGTTACTAGGCAAAACAAAGCTACCGAATTTTATAATGGTGTTGCTCCCGGATAGAAGCATTGGTAGTATAAATTTCAGATTTTTACTATGTACCCCACTGGAGATACAGCTTTAGACAAATACGGATTTTGTTGAAAATGTCTAATTTCACCAGCAAAAAAAATTAGAAGGGTTTAAAACACTTCAGATTTTTTGCCACAGGTAAAATCTATTGTTACCATTCTACTTGCAAACTAAATTTGGTTTGATTATATTGCCCCCTTCCCAGTCGAAAACAGGATCGAATAATGAAAAAAATGCAAATCTCGATGGTAAATTTGAGGGCCAATAAATTTGAAAAACATATAAAATTATGAAAGAAAATTAAACCAAAATATTCACCACTTTAATCTGCGTTAGGAGACTTTCTAATTTAGTTTTGTACTCTAGATACATGTATAAATATCTGTGCAAAATATAAAACAAAATAAAAATGGTGCAGCACAACCTTTTGTTGAAATAGCATGGAATGACCCTATAGGAAAACCATTAACAAGCATACAAATTTTAACATGTAAATCCCTATGGTGCATCTATAAAAAAAAACGCACTGTATACATCATCTTTATTACAGACACATACATTGAATTACTTTGTTATATAATATGTTAGTACGTCTCTGTCATGGCTATCGAGCATGGGTCTTTCTGCCATTTCGCCATAGGTTTGAAGAGAAGATACATTAACTGTCAGTATGAAACGAACTAGTGAACTGATAAAGAGTGATCGTGGGATGTTTGAATTTGGAAGGGATGTTAGGATTACGAGGGATACAGAATTTGTTTAAAAGGGTTTTTGGAGAATTTTTCAGCAATGGCTAATATGCGTTTCCCAATAGGAATTATTTGGTTTCGGCAACGAGGAGATGGTGAAGAGTGGAGGGTGGACATTGTACAATTAGTATGGAACCGTAGTCAAGCAAGGGATGGCATATCGCTTTGTAGATGTTCACTGCTGTTTTTGTTGTGATGCCCAGGTTTTTAAATGTAAGAGCTCGAAAATGCCGCGCCCTTGTTTTGATTTTTTGACTTGGAGTTTGATTAGCTAGGAATGAGGTTTGAAGAAGAGTTTAGCATCAAATAATATTCCGAGGTATTTGCAAGTACGGGAAGGGGAGATATTGGACCCATTAATTTAATTTTGGGAGAGTCGGGAGTGATTTTATGGTGAGGGATAAACAATTTAGATTTGGAGGGATTGATTTCTAACCGCCATTTTGAAAACCAGATTTCGATTGCGTCTATAGCTTTTTGTAGCGAAATAATTTATTTTATTATTTTTTCTGGTTTTATGAATGCAAAAAAAAATAACAGCATACATGCAGAAATTTTTACTTTTCAAAAAATGTATTTACATGTTTACTCTAAAATCATCAAGGCAGATAATATTTCAAAGTAAAAAAATTAACATTGTAAATCCTATGTTCCGCTTTATTCGTCTACACCCTGTATACAAAAAACTAAATGCTAATTGTAATATGATAATGACCACCGTTTTTATAAACCTGAATACTCGTTTGTAATACTTTATAAGGATACATTTTCTATTTGGTAATTTCTCGATAGTGACTTAATGTTGATACTAGTAATAATAAATATAAAATTTTGTAAAAAAAAACATGTGTTTAATTTCCTTCTATTACATTTAAATAAATGTAATGCGGCCATCATGTAACTTTTTCCGATTTGATGGTATTATCGGGCTATATTTTGTGATTTTTTATTAAAAGTGTGCAACGAACTTCAATATTTCGGCATATTTGGCGGAGAATTTACCGTTTTGCTGATGTCGGTTACTGTGACGAGGTAGCGGGGCGAGATCCCGTGAAGCGCTAATAATTATTTTCGTGCCGCGGAACGGATAATGATGAAACGGAACGAGCGGGAGGCGAGCGCGGATTATGGTCCCTGAATCCGGCTCTGATATTCAGTTGAATAAAGAGAGCAGTACGAAATAGATAAGGAGATGTGATCGAGGCGATCGGCCCACTTTGGTCGTCCCCCGTACCGATCCTCTTCTGGTCTTGCTCTGGCGCGAGGCACTTACTACCTTAAGACCATCACTGGTTACCGCAAATGTTCGATATGACCACAATTTTGTAGTAAAATTACCAACCGTTCCTCCTAATTGTATAAAGCAGTTTTAAATATGTCAGGCTGATTTGCATCAATTGCATCTGTTAATTCTTCTAGCATTATTGGTAGTATTCCTAACACAATTCTTTCTTTAAATAATCCCACAAACCCTGCGCTTTTAAATTAGCTGATCAAATTACGGTACGTTTTCTTTGACATGACCTTGCTCTCAAACCCATTTTCGTACGAAATCTTTGTAATACAGCAGTGTAATTTTTACCGCATTCATAATAACATTGTTCTAAACCAATTCTTCTCCGAAGATCCATGTTATTCTTTTTGCAATCGTTTAAATTTACGTTTACGTGAGTTTTATTTTGAGAACAATTCTTAAAATTACGATGATTGCGTTAACACTTGTGTTAACCGTTGTCACGACAACTCTTTCGTTTTCCACATATACAATCAAATCCAAGACTTAACTAGATTCGATTTATTTTTTGCTGCTAGCTTAATTTCTTAAAATTATACAAAAATTTAAAGAATACCGCTCATTTTATGATAACCCCATATTTCAGTTTGCTACTAGTCATTTTATCATAGAAATTTTAAATCTACAAAAATAAGTATCATACTGTTGAATTCTACTCCAATGATCATCCATTGGGCTTCTAGATGAAATTAACCAAGTTTTCGCAATATCTCAAGGTACACAAAACCTAGGCACAAAATTTTCGATGAATTCTTTTAATCTATAACTTCTAAACCCATTCCCTAACCCGGATATGTCTTTAAAATAACATTTTTTTAATCCATTTGTTTAAGATAGCAACCTAGCAACATTACCAACGCTTGATAGCTTTTTTGTTTTTTTTGGTAATTTTAATGATAAAAGATCAGAATAAATATGTGTACGTCTTACAAAGACTATAAATCAAATAACTTATTGAAATATAGAAAATAAGTTGTAATTTAAATATTGCAATTAAAAAAAATGTGTTTTAGTATCAATATAAGTAAACAAGAAAATGTACCAATAAGTGCTAATCTTGACTCGTACTTATTTTCCATAATTACTATCGCCATGACATTGTACACAAAAGTCATTGATTCAATATATTATTTGTATTATTGCTCTGTAAAGCTACGCGCACACTTATCGGAATCGGACGGACGGCACGCATCGGCAAAAGCTGCTTAACACAGTTGTAAACGAGTGTAACGCACATTTATCCGTTCCATGCAGTACCGATAAATGTGCGTTGACTCCTTTACAACTGTGTTAAGCAATTTTTGCCGATGCGTGTCGTCCGTCCGATTCCGATAAGTATGCGCGTAGCTTAAGACTTTAATTTTAAATTAAGAGGATTGAAATTGAATTAAGGAATGCAATATGTTTTAACCGCAACTAATTATTAAATATAGGCAAACAAAGGTAGCAAACTCAACCTCCTGGAGTCGAAAAGTTTTTTCAAATAGAGCTGCATATCTTCTTAACGAGTCGACTTACTTTTTTTCACCATTCTTTAGCAATGTTTTGTTTTTATAAATTGTATTTGTTATCGCATGGTCAATCTTGATTTAATAACATATATACGTAGGAGATTTCTCTACAATAGTTAATTTTAAGGCCTAAATTATGCCGTGTTATACAATTCTGTATGGATTTTATTTCAACAAAAAATTATATTTTTAATATTCTAGAAAAAGACGAATGATTAACCCTATTTTGCAAGTATAATGTAGCGTGTTATACGATCATAAAAATTCCCCCCTGAACTATTTTCTCGCAGGCGCCACCGAGTAAGTATCACAATACACGAAATTTCTATTGTTAGTCATGGCACAGAAAACGTGAGACAAGGACTTTTAAAGATTTATATATTGCCCTTCCTGTTTGACCTTAAAAAGCATTAACATCAATATAATAAACAGTTTAATAATAAACAGTTTATTTCTATGGATGTATACAATGGTGATACATATTAGAACAGTCAGTAGAAAATTTAACATAAATGGTAAGTATCTAACATAATAATAAGTACTAATAAGTACTTAAAAATTCTTTAATTCTATAAAACATGTTATTTATTAAGAAAGTGAATAGCTGCTTTTTAAACATAGACAATGTAGGTACTGATCTTATTTCCACAGGTAGATTATTGAACATTAAGGCGCCAATTATTGGGGGTGAATATTTTGTAATATTCAATCTGTATTTGGGAATGTATATATTATTATTATATCTCGTTGTGTGTTGGTGTACGTTTTTGGCAACTGTGAATTTTGTATGGTGTTTATATACATAGATACAGAGTTCATAAATAATTAGGCAAGGTAGTGGTAGAAGCAATAGTTTCTTGAAATATGGTTTACATGAGGTCATAGGACTAATGCCTGTCATAAGGCGCATAATTCGTTTTTGTGCAATGAACACAGTCTCCCATGATTTCGATGCACCCCAAAAACATATGCCATATCTCAATCGAGATTCAATCGCTGCAAGGTAGAATGCTTTCAACTGTTTACTTGTTAAATACATTTTGAGATTTCTTATGACAAAACAATACTTATTTAGGGTTGTTACCAATTGTTTACAATGACTTGACCAATCCAGATTCTCGTCAATGAGTAAACCAAGCAATTTTGTGGAACTTGTTGATGATAATATATTCTGATCAAGACTAATGTGAATGTCTAAATCGCGTCTAGATTGTTTCGTATGAAAACGGATGGATGCTGTTTTCGTTGTGTTAATTATAAGCCTATTTCGCTGGAACCATGATGATAATTGTTCTAAGATAAAGTTGCAGTGAATCTCTAACTGAGGGTTAGATGAATGACTTACAATGGTTGAAGTATCATCTGCGTACATATATAAATCTTCAGAAATGTTATAAACAATATCATTTATATACAGTATAAATAGAGTAGGACCTAGGATTGACCCTTGAGGGACACCTAGGTTTACTATATTAATATTTGAAAAATATGTAGTTCTTGAGTTTTTTGTTAAATTATTAAGTTTAATACGTTGCCGTCTGTTTACAATATATAACATTAGCTCAGTTTATTATGCTCCGCTAAACACGGAATCATGTTAAAACTGGCGATGATCTATTCACTGCAATGGAATTTTATTCTGATACACTAGACAGGAGGAAAGTTGCCGCCTGATTATCTGTAAACAAATGGGGGCATTATATAGTTTACCCAAAGCCTATGCAATTGACAATGTTTTTTTAATTTTTTAACGAGATACTAATATGTATTAATTATGAATATTGATATTGCTAAAAATTGAAGTAACAAACATGACCTAATATTTTTAGTTGTAAAGGCATTTAACAAAAAATAAACATTTAAATTTTGACAGTTCAGATTAAAGTTAACTAAAACAAGACGGGATATGCTAGTAATATATTAAGCTTCATATAAAAATGTAAAAAAATACCACGAATGTTATCAGCCACTTACGGTACCTGTAACTATAGATGCAATGCTTATTTACGTTGTCGGTAGCGGAAAAAATATATTAATTGGATTCAGAATTATGACATAATAAAAAAACATGAACATTTTTCGAGATCTTTTTATTTAAAAAAATCATCCACTCATGGGAATAATTTCAACCATACCGGTAGATATTGATAACACCTTTAAAACAAAACAAAAATCGTACTGATAGTTTTTAGTTTTGAAAAAAAAGTGTACCTTAACTTAAAAGAGTAATTTTTTTAGTTAAAAAACTTAAAAATAGTCCGTACAAGAGCTTGCCTCCCCAATTTGCTTACAAATTTCGATTCCTTCTACTAATCGGAAAAACGTAATAGTATATTACGTACCGAGTCGGGATAAACATCATTACGCAATTCGCGCAATTGCAAACCTTGGCGCTTCGCGCCTCGGTTTGCAATCTATGCCCTCGGCTGGAATTGTGTTCCCGCGAGGTATGTATACTATTTTATTCACAATCACGAAATGTAATGATAAAAGTAAAATTGTTTGATTTTGGTACACATATTTATTTCAATGTCGGACATATTTAATTCGTAAAAAAATTGACGTATGGGTGTCACTTAAACCTCAGTACCACACTTTTTATAATTGTGGTAAGTAGTGTATTACATAATACAGCTAGATTACGTGGAGAACCCGAGCCACCAGCAGATAATGATGTAATTCAATACGACTTACGGCAATTGACATAAAATGGGGTAAACGTGCATTTCACGTAACGGACAAAAGTAAACGCAACAACTTCCGGGAACCAAAAGTTAAATGATTCGCATGTTGACATAACTAATAACTAATTTCGGGTAACGGGAACGAGAAGCTTGCTATATTTTCGCCTCCGTTCCCGTCCTCGTTACTGTCCGCGGGTTGTTGTGAAGGCGCATTTATTATGAGGTTACGGTTTTGACACTTGATGGGTTGTTGGGATGTTGCCAATCTGAGATATGCATAAATCCGTTTCGTGTAAGAGCACAAGTCATTAATATCCACTTATAAATAAGAAGTACTTAATGAAGAGGATGGTTGCGACCGTTATGACGTGGTAATCCATAATTAAACAGAATTGTAAAATTCACTTCAGAGTAGATTCGTTGGAGAACCGAGCGCATGATTGATGTCAATTTGACGTTTATATAAACTGACAATTGACTGTTTCTGTATTTCGAAATAGAGGTTCGCAAAATGTTTCTGTACCTCGAAATAGACGTTAGTAATAGAATATTACCCATCTCGAAGAGGGAATCGCTAATATCCCAACTTTTTCGAGGTTAAAAATATGCATATTATTATAGTGATTGTGAATAAAATATTTTTTAATACGCAGAATTGAGTGTCGACTCAGAATCGACTATAAAAAGAAACTATTATTTTGTTCATTTTTGAGGAAGTGACCCCTTTAAACTGAATGATTTTCTATTTCTCCATATAAGTTTAGACGAATCTGATTCGTTTATTTAGCTCAGAAGAAAATATAACGTTAAAAAGAGCAATTTTCAGTCAAACAAAATGAGTAAAAATAGAAGGTGAATTATTTGGGCAACTGCTATAATTTTCTGTTTTGTTTGTTCTTGAATTTTAATTTTACTGTATTGCCAAGCATAATATTTTTATCTAAGTGCATTTCCCTCAACTTTCTGTACAAAATTGAAAAATTATCTACAACGACTATCAGAATTTTTTTTTTTGTAAAGAAAAAATTAAATCTTAGATACCATGTGATGGCATATTTGAATTCTTCGTAAAAAGTATTTTCTCAAGTAACAAACATTTTATACTTTCATGTTTTTTTGTTTGTAATATACGCCGCAAATTTTTTCACAGGAAGACACCTTTAAAAATGGCCGGAATCATCGCGGGGAACCTTAAAGAGAATATTTCCATTAAAATTTCAAATTCAAAAAGTTTCACAAAAACGATACTTTCTCGTACTTGGTGCGCAGAAAGTAAAAATATGTTAGTATCTTTTCTCTGACTGTGCAAAGAATAGGTTGGTATTGTTTTCGTATTTTTTTTTTCGAATTCAAAATTTCTACGGAAATATCCATTTTGACTCCTCCCAACACGATTTCGCTAATTTTCGATTTTTTTTTCGTTGTCCTGAAAGTCACTTTAATGCACAAACATGGGATATAGAGCGGAGTTTCTCAAATTATGGTTCAATTTAAAAAAATATATAAAGCAAATATTTTACTAATTGTAGAACTTAAAACAAAACATTTGCTCTTTTCTTTCATTAAATTTCTGTTTTTGTATGCAGAAAACCCTTGTTTTCGGTTCGATACGTTAGAGAACGAGAGAAGGCCTACCCACCACCGTGCTTATGGGACAGGGCCCACGTATCAGTATTAAGTTCAATACAATAAGTTTTTTTTTTTTTTTTTTTTTTGTTTTCGGCGTTATGCCTGGCTTTGGTGCTATGGCCATTAGCCATCATCTATTATATTTGTTTAAGTTATAAATGAAATTAATAAATGAACAAATGAATAATGAAAGACGTATACAAACAACCACGGACCAGAACGAATACTTCTCGACAGAAAAGTCTTTCGTCCCGGCTGGGAATCGAACCCACACGGCCGCGGTGCAACCGGCACAAGCGCTCGCCTGTACTCACTACACCAACGGCTGCCCCATACAATAAGTGCTACAAGCAGTAGTATTTCTTATTAATCCTTGTATTATGTTTATTGAGCAATGAAAATTCGTTAAACCTAAACAGTGTAAATAATCAGGTAATCATAAAGTATAGTACTGCAAATTTTCCAATTGTCTAGAACAACAAAGTCAACATTTTTTTCCTGATTTCTCCAATTATTTGCATCTTCGCCAAGAAAGTCATTGCTTTCGGTTCACCCGGTTAGATTGGAGGATAGAGCCCACCTACCTACCTAATTTTTTTAACTTCAAACACAAACACCGTCTTTGGTGGTTCTTATTAATTCATGTTTAATAATAAGTGAATAGTAAATTTTCTAGAACCTAAACAGAGTTTAATTTAATATCAAGCTTATGCGAAAGGCGGTGGGTGGGTCATAATCCACCCTTTAATTAGTTGATCATAAAACAAAGTTTTATAAATTGTGTAATTTTCTGGAGCAGTAAAGTTTTCTTATCAGTTTCTTTGATTTTCACCTGGAAATACCTTGTTTTTGGTTCGAATGGTTGGTTTGTTGGATTTGGCCAACCAACCACCCTTGTATACAATTTAATATCAACTACAGATATTGTTTTCTTGTGCTCGTTACAAATACTTTTCTAGTAAATTAATCAGGGAACTTAGCAAGCTCGATCGGCGGTGAAACTCCAGCCGCGTCCCTAAATCTGTCACTTTATTGCCTTGTTAAACAAATAACTATTTCAGATCTAGTCTGGCAAACCAATTTTTTTTATTACAGTTGGGACATTATGGCTGCCAGTGTAACTTATACCGTCAATGTCCTCGCACAATGAATGCTTTGAATCAGATCCTGCGAGTGAAGGAAGAAAATAATTTTATGGAAGTTGAAGGGGAACGTTTTTGTCTATTTTTAAGTTAAATATTAGAGATAAGAACTATATTTTTTGTTTTTATGTTAGTTATGGCTGATTGTAAACTTTGTCAAAAATCGACATTTATATCGCTTTTTTGGGGGTTCTTTTGACTTTGATTAAACCACACGTATTATTGATAAGAACAATAATTACAAGTTTTTAGTGTTGTTTTCATCTTGTACTAGTATTCTCACAATTTTTAAAATTGGCGTGACTAAATCGCATTAAGAACCTGTATAAATATGTTTCAGCGTAAAAAAAAATTTCAAGGGCGACCGAGGAGTCGAACCTTTTTTTTGTATTTCTGATGATTAAAGGATGAGGGATAGAAATACTTTTGAGATTATAAACTACTTGCAAACTTATAAAAAAATATTACATTTTTTTGAACATAGTAAAAAAATATAGTGGTAAAATGAAAGTAGATTGGAATAAAACACTTTAACTTTTTATACCACTATATTTTATTTACCAGTGAATGGTCGAAACTAGTCACATAAATAAAATAAAGTGGTATAAAAAAGTTAAAGTGTTTTATTCCAATCACAATCAAGATGTACCACGAAGTAAACGCCGCACAGTGGGACGGATGACTATTCTAGCGCGACAAAAGTCAAATGGTTTTTTTTTTTTTTAATAAAAATAAGATCCTATGTTTTTTCGGCTGCTGATTTCCAATGTGAGTGTACTTTTTTAATTTGCGCCCATCTAAAGGCCATAATTCGGAAAATACACCTAAAAATTTACATTTTTTTATGAAGATTTTCATATAATAATAACTTAAATTTTATTTAGCAAAATAATGTAACCATAATAAATTTAAACTTTTAAGTCATGCCCCGATTTTATTCATCTTAATTTAATTTAATTTATAAATCTTAATTTTTATTTTACAATTCAACAAAGAAATTTTTCCTCAAACCTAGATTTATTTTGAAGGTGAAAGTCTCTCAAAATACAGCTAACTTCTGTAGCTAAAAAGTGTTTGCTTTCAATGTTTTAAATCGTTATTTTTGTAAATGGAAGCACACAAAGGATCGCCTCGGCATCGATCGAATACTGAGAGTTACAGATTAGTGTCAAAATATCGAAATGGAGGACATTTAGGAGGACACTATTCAAGGGAGGGTGGAACATACAAAAGGGCATTAATTTTGTAAATTTACGAAATTACGCTATCATAATTTGTTGAGAAGTTATAGCCGAAAAACAAGGCTATAGCTGATTGATTTTTAAGGGGTGAGTTAAGGGGTGAAACATGGTTTTTAGTCGAGAAAATCGACTTTTATGCATAAATGTGTATTTTTATCAGAGAAAATCGATCTGTTCGAGGATTTTCCAAAAATATTTTATTTCGGTTTTACTGTAAATTTGATTGTAAACATAAAATAAACAAAAACTCCTTTAGCAAAGAAATGCAATATTTAAATTAAATGTTCGAACTGCCATCCACAGTTCGAACATATAGAATTTTTTCTTTACCATTTTGAATATTTTCGGGGCTATTCTGCGCATTTTCTTTCTCTCGCGGGCCTCGCCTGCCAATCCACCTATTCGTAAAGCAATTGTCTAAAAAAACGAGCATAGTGCGGGGTGCGCCGTCTTGCTGAAACCATATTGTATAATATGGAAGATCAAAATCATTGTTGTTTGGAAAAATTGCTACAACCTGGAACAAGGTAATTTGAAAAAATTCTAAATATCGTTCTCACCTTCAATTGTCATTTACTTGAAAAATGTCTAATGTAAGATAGCAACATTTTTATATTGCCAGTTCGACAATGAAAAGATCTCTCTAAATCAAGAACAAAAATAGGGGGTTGCCATTTAAAAACAAAATGGATGACACCATTACTCAAAAATAAATGACGACTGTAAATCGACTTTTATGCAAAAATGTGTATTTTTATCAAAGAAAATCAACCTGTATTTTTCTAAAAATATTTTATTTCATACTTAAGGTGCGCACTGTATAATGTTAATAACATAAGGATTATATGATGTATTCATTTCAATCCAGACTTTACACACCAAAGGGAGTAAAAACTACCAATCAATCATTTAAAGTTAACAAGGCATATATAACATAATTTATTATGAAAAAGGAATAGTTATGTGGGTAATCTATGCGCAATATCTTGGTAATAGCTTTGGTACAATCAAGGATTCGTATTTTACATATTTCGATTATGCTTTATACGGATTGAATACAGTGCCGGCAAAAATCACATTTTTCTCTTGGTTTTAGAACATTAAATAGCTAGCTGTTGCTAATTTAATTATAATATTCATGTAACTCATACAATTCATTGACTTCAAATATATGTTTGCCTGAATTTTCCAGAATAATTATATCTATTCACATTAACCAATATCTTTCATACCTTAAATTATATTTAAAACAAACTTGTTACCGATAATTTCCAATGCACTTGTGCAATTATTGACTATATCCCGCCAAACGTAGCATGCCGAAATTCGAATGAATTAGAACCAATCATATTCTATATAACTTCTGTTTTCAGGAAACATATCATGTAGAGTTCGAATGCGGCTTTGTGATTGATTCTCTACTCGCATTATGTTTCAGCACATGATTGGTTTAAAGAAAAACAATGTTAAATGACAAACGTCAATTTGCGGGTAGAACGCTTTTAAAATTAGTGAAAACTCCGCATTGGATGTGTTTCTCTAGAAGTAATTCAAGAAAAAGGGAAAGAGGCCCAACCAAAAAGTTTGAACGGAGTCACTAACATGACCTGTACTCGGGAAGTCATTTCTACAATATTGGAAAACACATAACGTGCGAAACGCGAACGGTACGTACTGTAAAGAAAATGTAAAGTCCATATGGAATACCAGTGCTAAGTTAGTGCAAGAGAAGTACGTTTCTGATTTTAAAATTTTGTTTGATCCGTTTAAAAATGTAAAATTCAAACCGGCAAGACACGCCCGCGATGGCAGTAAATGTCATTCTATTTTGTAATATTTTTGTTGGGATATAGTCTGATAAATTGCTCTCGCGCATTGTAAATTATCGCAAGTTTGCACTCTTTCGACAAACTCAGTCGCATTGTTTTAGGCAACAGCCCCTCGCCCTTCCAGGCTCGGGACTGTTGCCAAACAATACGACTTCGTTTGTCGAAATCGTACAAACTTGTTACCGATAATTTCCAATGCACTTGTGCAATTACTATTGAATATATGTTATCTCAATACTTTCTCTCTATAATTTTGTTGTAAGGTTTGTATACATTGTGTAGATGGATAAAACGGGACATAGGATTTTCAATGTTAATTTCTTTATATTGGAATATTATCTTCCATGATCATTTTAGAGGAAACATGTAAATTATTTTTTTGTAGAGTAAATTTTTTTGCATGTAATCAAGCTATTACTTTTTTGCATTTATATACTGAATTTCATAAAAATCCAAACACCTTTAAAACGTTGATCAATTTTATTGATTTTTTCAGAGAATGATCACTTAGATAAACGAAATAAATTATAAAATGAGGGCTGAAAGACCTTCTTTCGATGGCCAACAAAGAAGAAGAAGAAGAAGAGAGAAGAGCTGTAAATTACAATAACATGTATTCTTCATTCAATAAAGATGTTTTATTTAGTAGTAGTATAAAATGAACATAAAAGTGTTTGAAACAAAAAAGTTATTCAATAATGAGTTGGTTCACCACGATTCCTTCACATTCAGTAACTTGTCTTGTCATTGAAGATATTAGATGATCTATGGTAGGTCATGCTGTTCCAAGCATTTTCAACTGCAAGCCTAAGTTTTTGTACATTGCTCGGGGGATAGAGTAAATTGCGAAATTTAATACCTATCATACGATACACATGTTCGATGACAAATCTTGAAAACGAGCAGGGCATGGAAGTACTCTAACATTATTTTGTAGCAAATAGTCTCTTGTAACTCTGGTACCATGTAGGTGGCCATTGTCATGTTGAAAAATAAACCTTTTGAAACTGGCTGCAAAACATCAGCAACATAATGCTGGACATTCAATCTGCCAGCAATGAGAATTAGAGGTGAGCTATTTCCATGTGTTATTGCACCCCAAACCATTATCTCCTGTCTATGTAGTAGCTGTGTGGCGCTCAATTGCAAATCGCAAATCCATGTGTTCTCCGCGTCATAATCAAACTCTTCTGCGTCCAGAGACAAAACTGGGACTCATACCTAAAGACCACATTATACCACTTGTTATCCCAGTTTAATTTGTCTGGGAGCACGATGTTGATCTGACGAGGAAAGCCATAGGAACAGCCTATGAGAGACAAATAATTATACGATATATTAATGCTGTCGAAGCATCCTGACCTAAATGTGCCCGCCAATAATTAGCAATCGCTCGAGTGCTTGACATTCTGTCCCTGAAAACCGTAATTCTAAGTATCTTGTCTTCTCGGTCTGTTGTTCTTCCCGGGCGACCTGAGCCTGCGCGACGTTGCTTATTCCCTTCCTGAGACCATTTTAACCAACACTGAAGTACAGTTAATACTTTATGACCTATTGGATTTGAAATGTCCCTTATTGAAAAACCAGCCTCTCTTATCCCTATAATTCGGCCTCGTTCAAATTACGAACTTAATACTTGACCGTTCTACGTCCGTTATAAAATGTACAGTTTTTTTCATTAATTTGGGTTCATAAAATATGTGGTTCCTGAACCCTACAAATAGCGTGAAAAAAGTGCTATAACGGTTCATTTTTTCACTCTTTTGCATGAAAAAAAAGTGTCTTAGCGGTTCATTTTTAACGGGACTATAAAATTGTTTGCGTCTGTCATGCACGCTTCGCAACACGCCGCGAGTTTCGCCGATAAATGTCAAACATTCGTTTCCGATCAAGAAAACTTGATGATTATTATTTTTTTCATTTAAAAAAGTATTATTACTTATAAAAATTGATTAAGGTTTTATCGAATTTATTTAAAGTTACGGACGTAGAAAAAAATTTGTATGAAACTCGAGAGTAAAGCAATTTTTCTTCACTTGTAGGAATTGCCGCACTCGCCTTCGACTCGTTTGGCAATCTTTGCTACTCGTGAAAAAAAGTATTACTTTACTCACTTGTTGCATAAATATCTATTAAAACATGGTGCATCTCAAATTGTACTTGCACACCTCCAGAAATAAGGGAAGTTGCTACGGGTGCGATAATAGTAGATTATATATTAAGGGAGAGAAATGCTTGATTTTTCCTGAGGCGCAAATTTGTATCCCAACGGCGAAAGCCCGAGGGATACAACGCACTGAGAGAAAAATTGCATTCTCTCCCGATATACAGTATGTTTTTTTTTATCGTGGGCCATAGGATTTTACATGTTAAAAATTATACCTTGCGTGAATGTATACAGGGTGTCCTAAATAGAGTAGGATTGCATGGGTATCTTTCTTATTCTTAAAGCTAGATATCTGGTTAAATTTTCAAAATTCCGAGCAGTTTAGAAAATATTAAAAAAAAAACTGAAAATCGCGATTTTCAAAAAAATCAAATATCTCAATAATTATTGAAGATGCGAAAAAAAGTTTTAAATAAAAGTTACTTGGTTTAATTAGGCAAACATAGAAATCAAGTCAAAATAAAATTCAAGATGGCGGTTTCCGAGATATTAATACCAACTTTCTTATTTCAAATGACCGCCATATTTGATTTTTACACGCATAAATAGACTTTTTTCTCTTTTCAACGATGTACAACAACCTATGTCAAAATAAAAAATAATGGAAATATTAATTGTTTAAATTTTAATTTTAATTTCAAAATGCCAAATATGTTATGCCAATAAAGGTGTTTTTTGTATATATACAGGGTCTTTTTTTTTAACTCAGAACATATAATTGTTCTATGTCATAATAATCACATCAACGCATTGCAATTGGTAGGCAACCAAGTACACAAAGGCCCCGTCGACCTGTCACAGTACAGTGAAAGCTTAAAATTAATACGAATAAAGTGAGGTTAACGGAATAAACAATGATAAATCGTAAGTAATATTCAAAATGACCACCTTCACGTTCTAAGCAGTAGCTTAGATAAAATTCTTGAATAGCATTTCTAATGTGTTGCGGATTCCTTCTCGATTAATCACAAACAGTAAATATACGACCTTTTAACGCAGAAGTATTGTTTATAATAATTGAAGAAATTGAATGTGGGTGATGCAACACGGCAAGGATGGGACTTCAATCCAATAAAAGTTTAGTTTCAAGTTCCAATATTTCGCCCGCCACGCTAGGCTTCATCAGGGAAATTCGCTAAAATTTATTAAATTGCACCGTCAAAATTTACATGGGTGAAATCTTTGATGAACATCTTAAAAGCCATGAAAAACAGAATATCAAAGATTTGTCATCCTTCCTTGTTAGATAAGAATTCAAGAATCTTACACCAATTGTTTTGTAATAATGGTTATCCTCCAAATTGAATCAATAAAGTTTTATATAACAGCGCAACTCAGGTACCCACCGTGCCTCCCGAGGGAGAACCAATCCACTTCAAATATAAAAAAATTACCTTTTGTCCCCGATATTACTGGGAAATTAGTTAATATCTTTTATGCTGAGAACATCAGGATTGACAAATATAATGTAAAAACTGGAGCCTCACATTTTCAAACATTAAAGACAAAATATTCCGGCCTCTCAGGTTAGTGGAGTGGTTTACATGATCCCATGCATGGATTATGGTGGGTGTTATGTAGGACAGACAGGGCAATGGTTGCGGTCACGGGTTACACAACATAGAAGCGACATAAAACATGAAAAAAAATCCTGTGCTTTGGCGATGCATGCCAATGCTACGTCACATAATGCGGATCTGAATAACGTTAAGGTACTGGAACTTGAACCTACGTATAAGACCAGACTCTTTTTAGAAATGGTACATATCACAAAAGTAAATAATACTTTTAATCATAAAACCGACGTTGAAGGTTTAAGCTCCATGTACGCTTACATCCTCAGTAAAGACTTCCGTGGTGTCACCCGTGATACGCTCCCTTCTCTGCCTGCCCTGCAGGCCACCACTGCAGTCCTCTGACTGTGGATTGTCCGAATCATCCCTTTTTGTAATTTTGTTTTTTTTTCTCCCTGGACTATTGGAGTGGTCGACATGATCCCATGCATGGATTGGGGTGGTTGCTGTGTGGGACAAACAGGGGATGGGTTACGTTCATGGGGTTCACAGCACAGTGGTGAGACACCTTTGTTGTGCCCCCCTTGATACGCCCCCTTCCCTGCTTGTCCTGCATGCTCCCACTTCAGTCCCTTGACTGTGGATTGTCCTGATCCTCTTTTAGTTCAAAAAAATGTTTGCATTTTTTCTCAATTTTCAAAATGTTCACGAACTTAGGTCCTTCAGACATGTTTACATTACTTACGGTTAACCAGGTTAACAATTTTCATATTAAATATTCATAACATAGTTTTTATCCCATTATTAATTCAATATATTGCACTCATTGGGTACAGGGGTTTTCATATCACACACTTTTTCACACAACTATTGCCTTCTGCTTATTGTGTGTGCTGAAATTGAACGTTACACTAATAATATTATTTTTTTAATTAATTTTGTTAAGATGTTTCGACAATTCGCAATTAAATAACCACAAATTTATTCATTTTCAAATTCAAATTTCGCGCTTTTTTGGACCGGTTGGCGCCCCGGCACTAATACACTTCATTCTTAGGTTGGTAATTGGCGTTGGTAACGACGTGAACAATGCAATTTCTTCACGTCCTTGTCAACACCAATAACGCGCACATGTTCACTTAACCTCTGTGTCGCCATGTTTTTAATTGTGAATCGTCGAATAATTTTTAATCTGCGGACATCTACTTGTAGATTGGCTTTTAATGTGTTTTATTAAGTTGTACACATAATGCTATTGGTGTTCTTAGCTATTTTACTGAAATTTACTCAACTTGTAAGTACTTTTTACCTTTTCACCCATGTAAATTTTGACGCTGCAATTTAATAAATTTTAGCGAATTTCGCTGATGAGCCTAGCGTTGCGGGCGAAATATTGGAACTTGAAACTAGAGTTTTATTGGATTGAAGTCCCATCCTTGCCATGTTGCATCACCCACATTCAATTTCTTCACTTCATATTTTACGGCGTTACTTCCCTAAGTTTTGTTTATAATAATGTTATTATAAACATGCTTTTTAGATATTAGATAAATAATCGTTTGGAGACAAATCAGGCGACCGGGGTGGCCAAGGTATTGGACCAAATCTACCTATCCAGCGATCAGGAAGTAATTCACTTAAATAATTATTAAGGGCAGCTGTAGAATGTGGAGGCACTCCATCCATCTGATAATAAGGAGCAGCAATTTTTATTGTATGAATTTCTGGCATTATACGGGTTCGCAGAAGATCTAAGTAAATATTACTGTTTAGATTTCCATTAATAAAAAAAGGACCAATAAGGGTATCATTAATTAGTCCAGCCCACACATTAACTCTCGCATTGTATTGTGTGTGCGTCAAATTTTATTAGCGAGGATTATTGCACGCCCAAAATCTAAAGGGTGAAGGAATGGGTATCGATAAGGAATGAAGAATACTAACCTATAATTTTGTGGATTAACTTCACCATTTAAGGAAAATGATGCCTCATCAGTAAATATTATTCTGTGTAAAATTTCTTGATCATTATTAATTAAATTGAATACGGTTTCACAGAATTCTGTTCGTTTGCCTTTGTCTTCATTTGATAGTTGCTGATGATTTGAAAACTTGTAAGCATTGTATTTAAATTCTTTTAATGTCTTATAAACGGAAGCTGAACTTATTTGAAACTGTGCTGTGATAACTCTTAACGATGATATGGGGTTCTGCTCTACGTAACATAAAATGTTGAGTTTCATATCATGCGTTAAAATGTGATTTCCTTTAGCCCTTTTAATGTGAAAATTACTCAAGCAGCCAGTATTGTCAAAATGATGGACAATATTACAAATATTACAAATTGTTGAGATGGATGGAACTTGTCTGCTCGGATACTCAACCGAAAACAAATCTCTAACACGTCGAATGCTGTTCCCACTCTTGTACCAATTACTTATCTGTATTATTTCTTCGGTGGTGTAATATATTTTTATTAATAACACAATTTTGACAATTAAATAAAACTGTGTAAGTATGGTTGCCTACATTGCAATGCGTTGATGTGATTATTATGACATAGAACATAGACATTAACAATCATATGTTCTGAGTTAAAAAAAAGACCCTGTATACATATACACTTATTACAAGCTGAACAAATTCACTTAAATAATTATTAATGGCAGCTGTAGAATGTAGTTTATAAATTCTAGAGTGATGATATTTATCAATGTTATTCTGTCTGTTATAAATAATATTACCACGTTTATTAATACTTGAAAATTTTGTTTTCTGAATATACGAGTGATTTTTTGATATTTTTGTAGTCAATGTTTTTTTTTTGATTAGCTGTAATTCGTTATTAAACGATATTTTCGAAAGAGAAATGAGGACTGCTCTATTAATCATAGAATAATAAATTTAATCATCTTTGATAAAAACGATGAAACGAGTCTAAAGGTATGTATGTATGTATTTGGAGTATTTTCAAGTTTAATTTCATTGTTAGCGCAAGGATTGATCCTAGAAAATATATAATTTTGATTCTACTTCTAAATTGAATATTCTGGTTTAATCGATTTTTGTATTAAACATCAGAATGCATTCAATTATATTGAAAACTTGTACTAGCCAATTATATGGTCTAAAAATAAGAAATAATTAATTTCTGATCATTTGTTTTTCGTTTGTTTCGGAGCCGATTTGGTCAGTTTTCAGTTTTAAACGAGTAAATTAAAAATAATCTTCAAACTCCAGAAAACTCCGCTCTATCAATTTTAACAGTTACTAATCCCAAGATAAAGTATCCACAACTTTTCCAAAAAACTTCCTGAAATTTTAAACGTAACTCTAACAGTAAAAATTATATTTCAATTCTACTACCAAAGAACTCGCGCGAATATACTGTTATTTACTTAATTATAGTTATTATATACTGTTAATACAATGAATAACTAGAAAGCATAGTATTAAATAATTTTTAATACATTTGTAACGAAGATTATTTATATTGCGCACTAATTAATTGTATAGTTACGAAAGTGGAACTGAAGCATATTATAGAATTCTTCCTATTATAGAGGTAATTACATTTAGAAAATTGCAGTACCCGTGTTCACTGTGATTTACTTGGGAATCTGCGTTATACCGTTGTGGTTAGTATCGTAATAGGTGTATGATTAGGCTATTATTATGACAAAAAAAGGAAATGTTATAATGCCCTAATATGTATATTACGTTATTCAATTTATAACAACTGTATGTGGGAGCTTAAGTAAATTAACCTATTAATTAAGATATTTAAAATGTAATCAATTCAATAAACATTATTTAAAAAATAATACGTTTTTGTTGACCAGAAATAAATAAATCAAATTTCCCTTAAAAATGCTTGTGACACAGTTCAACATTCAGGTTGGCATTGATCAGGGAAGTATTTTGTTTTCATAAGTTATTTGTTTACTATTTACAATACTTAATTTTTGTTGGTTTACGAACAGGTTGGATATTCACATATTCTGGCTGTATTTCATTTGTATTCAATGTATGCATCTAGTATAAGGGAGGGTTTACATTTTCAAGTTATAATTTACTTTTTATTTTCTTAATGATATATTTCTTATATCATTGGCATGGCTACACATAACATTTAATACAGATCTTTTTACAATCGATTTGCTATTAATCCCAAAATTTGTATTCTTCGGCATTGTTTTATTTTTTTTTAATTCTTCGTAATATATTCATTTAGTAATGTTATAACTTACTTGCATATTTAATCAAAATTAATTACCACACAGATCCATATCTTTTGTTAGTAAAATGTATTTTTAGAAATGAGCAATGCACGAAGCCATTTGTCACGCGATATAACAACTACAGGTGGCTACGTTTTTTATTACTTCTGCTGTGAGTGGGTTTGTATCACAATAATATTATGTAAATGTAACAATATTGGTACATTTCAGCGCCGGCAAAAAATGCATTAAGAATATTCAATTAGATTGAAGTAGGTATATGTCAAGATTACTGCAGGAATTTAACCAAAGGCGAATGCCATTTTACAGAGGTAAATTGATTGTATTGTTACAGGACTTACAATTTTATTAAGGTAAGTGTAAATAGTATTATTTTTGAGTTAACTAATTTATTGTTTGTGGTGGAGGCTTCTACCTCTCGTGTGTTATACCAACAAAGTAATAATATATTATTAAAGGAGTGAGAAAGTTGGCCATTGCCACGAGGGTGAAGTTTGCAATGCACCCGAGTGGCAATGGCCAACTTGTTCACGAGTTTAATAGTATACTTTTTTCGCATCATATTAAATAATTACCTAAAGATTTTTCTGTATGTATTAAGTTATAACGAATAATTGTTCTATTTGGAAATTGCGGCAGTTCGCTGACAAAAAAAAACCACTTAAATATTCTCCCTTTTAATACTTACTTCTAATTCATATTACAAAGTCATTAATATTGTTTTTATAAAATAATTAAAATGTCCGGTCCGTTATCAATTTTGGCTAGGCTGCAATGTATTTAGAAATAATTCCAAGTTCACAAGTTCCAGAAACTCGAAGTGATAATCACAATATGTATCGGACGAAAATTAAAAAAATATGAAACAAATATTAAAGAAAGGAATTTAAGAAGTTTGCCTAGAGAAAATGAAACACTAGCAAAAACTGTAAAACAAAATGAAAGAGAACGAAAAAGATACACCGACTAAAGCAAAAAAAGGACCACAAAGAAACAATAGCTTATATACAGGATATTAAGAAAAAACATTGAAAGAAAGAAGAACGCATGTTTCTTGTAAGCCCTAATAAAAGAAAAACCGTAAGAAAGCATTTAGAATTAAAAATATTAGTTGGGTTATTAAAACCAGAAAGTAATGGCAGTAAGAGAGTTAGCGTGCCAAATCAAGACCATAAAACGATGACTCAGTTCTCATGTAAAAAATTCGAAAAATCGATATTTTTTTCGCATTTGCGGATAGGCTAGAATGTTTGTGTTTGTGTTTTGATCCAAAACTTTCTTGAGCCTATTGATATATTGTCACCGCCGCCATGAGATGGTAAGTTAGAAAAACACTTTTATCTAAATTTTGGTCAAAATTAATAATAATAATAATAATAGTTTTATTGGTCGATACATCATTTTTGGTCCGCTATACTGAATACGCCATTTTGAATTTTACAAATCTTACTTCAGATTAGTGGCCAGCGACCTTGAAATCCCGTGTATCTAAATTTTGGTTGAAATTGCTGATTTTTTTAGGTCCGCCATATTGGATCCGCAGTTTTCAATTTTTCGAATCTAACCTCAGATTCGTTTCAGCGAACCCAAAAATGCAATAAAACACATTTTGAGCGCGCAATTTGAGCAATAACAAGTGTTCATATAAATGTGTTACCAAAACTTTAAATGCGTTTTTCACGAAACGTGATTTTTCCAAACTGCGTGCACGATAAAATGAACACGGTTCCACCTATTAACTTCTAACTTTGATCTTCTTAAAGGAAACACTTTTGCTGGGACCTTATACCTATAATATACAGTGTGCATTTTAAATCTCTGAACATACTAATTGCGAGCATGTAAAATTTCGTATGTTCAATTTTAAAAAACACACTTCAATCGCACTGTGCCCTGACAAGGGCAACCTGTAAAGCTTTGTGTGTTGCCTATAGTGGCACTAAATAAAAATTAATTCATTTTCTTTTTAAAGCAATGATTTTATAAAAAAATATTTTCAAACAAAAGATGTTTACTTCTTTGTTGTCTTCAATATGTGTTTAAATGTTTTTGTAATATTTTTCATATTTCAAAATATTATTGGAAAAAACAAAAAACCACTTGGTGTACAAAATTTTACCAAAATCTTTTTAGTTCTTCGGATTGTTAAATAAGACAAGTTTGAATTTTCATGTTAATTGCTTTATTACTTTTTGAGATACAGCACGCACAGGCACAATGTTTTTCCAGAAATCTTTGAAATCGCGTCTAGGGACCTCAAAACAGATATTTTCGTAAAAAAAATTGAAAAAAACTTTACGATCACAATACTTTATCGTACTTCGTAACGGAGAAAGTATAAACAATTGAATACGAATGAACATTTTTAGTCCTATCTACATTTATTTAATGAGTACAACATTTCTGGACGCATTTTTAAAATCTGCCATTTTGTTCAAGAGTTTTCCTTAAAAAATAAAAAATAAACTTAAACGTCGAATTTTCTTCTTTTTTTTCTCAATTGACATTATTTATTGAGTACATTACTTGCCTTCAAATTTTAATTTGCACCTCTTCCTCAATAGTATTCAGCAATGAACTAAGTTTATTCATCGTCTGCGGCACGGAAATATGACTAACAAGTGCACGTTGTCGTCGTGCGCACGAGAGGAGCCAGAAATTATTTGGCTCAGAAAGCCCCGTCTTTAGAATTAATAAAAATGTCTTGCTTAGCTTGATATTAAAGGTAGTGCCATGGCTCCTTTGCCCTATATAACGAGCCGTCCCTGCTAAATAGACGTGTCGAAATTGAAATTAAATTTGTACCGCCACCCAGGCATTGTACCACGTGTCATGCTCCTTCCGACTCCACCCCTACTTATAGCGTAACGTAACATATGAACCATCCCTTACAGGTAAATAATCATCAAGACCGACTCTAGTTGTTCTTGAATTATTAATTACGTCCTTGGTTATTATTATTAGTTTTATACGTATAAAAAAAGGTTTCCAAATCTACTCTGCTTGTAAACAAAGAAACCAAGCACGAAAGTTGATATCGATTTTATCCGGGTGTTGCCGCCTCTGCAACGCAGTGCGGTATAGGCGAACTAGGCGCCACCCCGCTCGCCATCCGCAAATATAGACATTCCTCATCCCATATTACAATAATGCTGCATCTACAAAAATTTCAACATCGCAGTATTACAAATATAAAAAAATCAAAATTATAATGAACGGATCAAGTATACTCTTACACTTTTACATGGATCTAACGCCATTGCGTTATCTAGGATAAGTGCATAAATAATTTATGCATTTTGGTCGGGCAAATAATATATAATAGGAGTATAATATAATATAATATATTATAATATAACATAATATAATATAATATAATATAATATAATATAATATAATATAATATAATATAATATAATATAATATAATATAATATGCGGCAATAGTTTATATTTTTCTGTAAATTATTGACTGTAATTCTAAGCATTATTTTTTTCAGATTACATCTGTTTAAGTGTTTACAGTACATACATGATAAATAATTTTGTTAATTTTAATTAATATAAAAATAATCGTCTACATATAAGTAATTCCATATGAAGATAAACGTTATTTATATAAATACAAACACCTGTCACCTTGAATAGCGATAAGCTGCAGTTTATCGCAGGAAACAATGGATACGATTAGCTTATATTAATTTTGCATGTTTCAATATTCTACTGAAAAATATTAAAAGCAGCCAGACGCCTAGTAGATCTCGAACTTGGTACTAACTCGATTGTGGAAACATAGATTCAAACAATGTTCTAAACGTCATTCCATTTCTTTAAGGCGTAATCTTGTTAACCATTTCTTTTAAAGATCTGCAAGATGTGCGATTTTACAATAACACTACACAGTTTGAAAAATATAAATATAAAAATATTTTGAAAATATTAATGGATCAATGTAACTTTCTCCGATTTTTGAAGTAAAGAGGAATTCCGGTTTATTATTCCTGGGTGGGATTCCGAAAAAAACTTAACTTTGATTTTGTTTACATGACAAATATTTTCAATTTAGTGTTTTTCAATTTATTGATTTTTTTTTTAATATTGTGATATTTTTTTTATATCATAAAAAGAACAAAACAAAAACCTAAGAGCAAACACCTACTTTTGCTTTACGACACTTTATTATAAGATTTTTAATTTTTCGCACTGGAAATACAATCACCGGTTTCAAGCATCATTTAAAAATTTGTATGGGTCAATTTATTTATTTGTTTATTAACGGATAACTCCATTTGAACATTAATCTTATTTTAATTACAATGAAGGACAATAACAAATCATAGAACTAAAGCTAGATTAAAGAGACTGCAATAGCGATACAGAAATAACAGTTTGGTACAACATCAGGGATCACATATTGACAAGTTAACGCGTCTCAGTTGACATTTAAAAGATGATAGATGAATGTTGCATATAACAATATGATTATATTTATCCAGCAGAATATTAAGAAATCGTAGTATTCTACATAGGGGATTGCATAGGCCAAAGTTGGTTGAATGAAATTTTTGGCGAAATAAATGTTTTGATCGTGTAGTTATTCCGGACGGGGCAGTCCAAAAGGCCATTCATAAGTTTGAAACCAAACCATAAATCTAAAAATATTCTTCTTTGCTTTAAATTTTGTAACTTTAAAAAATTTAAGGAGTCCGAATAACTATAATGTTCCCTTGAAATGGTGCGCCTGCAGGAAACCATTTGACAAAATTTGCTTTGGACGCTTTCTAATTTAATTGATGAATTGTTATAGAATGGAGACCTAATCTGACTAGCGTATCCTAAATGAGGCCTAACTAAGCCTACGTATAATAGTTTTAATGTATTAATACTGAAATTTTGAGAGAATCTGAATACGAAGCCAAGAACTTGGAGCGCCTTATTGCGTATTTTATTGACATGGTTATGAAATGTTAAACGAGAATAATGTAGGATCCCAAGATCTTTAACTTCACTAACATTGATTAATGTTTAATTAACCATCAAAGAAATAATTATTAGAAATTACTCTACCGCGATTAAATGAGATACATAAACATTTATTATAGTTTAAAAATAACTTGTTAATATTGCACCAGTGAAGCAAATTATTAAGATCTGTCTGCAAATGCGATACATCATTTTGAGATTTTATGGAAGTGAATAATTTTAAATCATCCGCAAGTAGGAGAAAATTACAATGGGTTAAATATGCCCCAAGGTCGTTTACAAATAAAAGAAATAGAATAGGACCACAATACGAACCTTGAGGCACGTCCAAAGTGACCTCAACCGAACGTGAACGGTAGTTTGAAATTTTCACAAATTGCCTACGATGCATCAAAAAACTTTTTAACCAAGATAATACCATCTCCTCGAATCCCAAGGTCTCTAACTTCTGTAACAAAATTGTATGGTTGACTCGATCAAAGGCCTTGGAAAAGTCAGTGTAGACAGAGTCAACTTGGATTCCTTTCTCTAATGATGATCGTATATAACTTTGATAAATTAATAAATTGCTTACAGTAGATCAACCTTCCATAAAACCGTGCTGCTGAGTGCAGATAATGTTTTTACAATGCCACATAATTTGCTCGGATACAATACTATCAAACATTTTAGGGATTTGTGATTGAATAGAGATGCCTCTGTAATGATCAACCAGAATCGCTGGGGTGTTATCATATACACCAGCGAAATATTCCGCAAAAAGGTCAGCACATTCCTGGCCATTTTTGCTGACTTTATCATTGAGATACATTACATTGGGAAAGCTATTAGCTAGCTGTTGAGATTTTACAAATGACCAGAAATGCTTACAATTTTAATTAATTTTATTTTCTATGTCGTTGGTATACAACCTATGCAAATCTTTACTCATATTAGAACATTGTGATCTAATATTTCTAAAGACCTCATAATCTCGTAAGTCCCCAGTTTGTTTGAATATGCGGTGGGCGTGTTTTTTCTCATAAATTAACTTGATCAAATCCTTATTGTACCATCTAGTAGAAATCACCCAAATTTGTTCAAACAATACAAATAATTTTTTTGGGCTCATACTCTTTTTGGTGGATATTTAAATTGGCTTCGTAATCGTTTTTCGGCCGAAAACAAGTTTTGCGTACATTTATCTAACTCTGTTAATTTTATCGATTTAGTTTGTAACTTAGGTAGTTTTAGTTTTAGTTTTCTGTATAAACATAGAATAGTTTTCGGAAATTGCTGTAAAGAAATGGCGATGCCGTGTATACTAAATTAAATAAATCAAACAAATTATATCCAGGGTACCTATCGACGTAAAATTTTCCGTAGAATCCTAATTTTGGTATTTTGGAAGCTACAAATGCTTTGCAGAGTCACAAAAGTAGGAAAAACAGTGAAAAGGGGCAAAAAGTAGAAAAAACGATTTTAATAGTGGGGCATCACTAGCAAACATACTGAAAAAATCATCGATGAATATTTTTCAATTACTCATGAAACAAAAAATAAAATTCCATGCAACCGGAGGTTTAGATAACCTAAAATCGATTTGAATCCTTCTGGATTTTTTAGAAGCTTTATATAGGGAGCAGCTGAATAAAATTGTGTTTGAAGACTCAAAACCCTACTTTCATTTTTTACATTTTTTTTATTCAATAGGAGAAAATAAATAAAAAAATGAAAAATGATAAGTCTTGCCCCCTGGGGGAAAGAGGGTTGTCGAATTTTTTTAATCACACCAAAGATGTTTTTTCGATGCTAGAATAGTATATTCTATTACGAGCATGGAATGACATACATTTCTCGCGAGTGTGAAGTTTGCAGCATGAGCCGAAAGGCGAATGCTGCAATTCATAAGAGCGAGAAATTGTACACTATGCTTTACCTACGACAACTTTGGTACGGCTTCATTATGAGACCATGACGGATAATTGAATATTAACAGCAGACATTCGTAGGCGGACTTTTATTATCAAAGGCACCTGCTTAACGTTACCGTAGTAATATAAAATACAAGTATCAGTGTCAGTCAAAAACCAAGGCGCACATCGTTCCCGAGTTTATACAGTTTCAAGCGTAGATATTTAGTATGGACACAGGCATCGACGAATTACTACAGCTAACGCCCCCGAGCATTATTGAAGTGGCGAAGGAAACTTCTTTAAATCTGCTCCCAGAAAAATCTCGAAGAAAATATGAACTGTCATATAAATTATTCATGGATTGGCAAAAGGACAAGGGAACAACATCATTTTCGGAAAATGTCTTGATGGCATATTTTGCAAAATTAGCAGAGAAGTATAAACCTTCAACCCTGTGGAGTCAATATTCAATGTTGAGAACAAATATTAACATTATTAAAAATGTGATTATTGCCAAATATGCAAAATTAAGAGCATTGCTGAAGTGAAGGTTATCAACCACAGAAATCAAAAACTTTTACCTACTCCCACTTTGGTAATTGATGAATTACCGAACTGTTTTCACCAATCGTAAGCGACCCATTACGAATATATAAAGCATATACAGGGTGTTTCAGAGCTTTGGGAACGATCAATCACGTGCTTATTTTTCAAAATTTCGAAAAATGTTTTATACAAAAGTTGTGTAGAATAGTGAGCTGCACGCCCTAAAAATATTAAATTTTATACAGGGTGTCTCATAACAAAATTACAGACCAAACTTATGTTTTTTTTTAATGGAACACCCTGTATATTTTGTCATTTTTGAATTATATGAAGCAAATAAAGGTGAGTTACTTCAAAACTTCCTATATCTATTGTTTGCCGTTTTCTAAATATTTGAAGATTTGTTGAAATGTATGGTCTGGGTGAAATTTTATTTTTGCCCCAGTGATTGACATTGAACGATTAAAATCATTTCTATTATTTGGTTGAAGGTTCGAACTATAGAGTCAATCATGATTTCATACAAAAAAATTATACAGGGTGATAAAAAAAAATGCGGTAGAAAAACCCAACTTATAAAGTTGAATAACTTCGTTTTTTCAAATGGCACACCCTGTATTTAGTAACGTATTCTTAAGTAGAATCCAATTATCTTTCAGATTGTGTAAGGGTTCCCTGTTCCTAATCTCAATAGTTTTCTTGTATTCGGCGATTATCATATTAGGAATAATTATTATAATCTGAAAGATAATTGGATAATTGGAAAGGTTAGCAAGCGTGCAACTTCTTCAGCAGGTAGTCCTATAATAAATATATGCACGAAAAAAAAAATGTGAGTCTTTCTTCCTTTTAATAATTTTGCAGCACTCTCGTTTGCAAACCTCTCGTTTTTTGAGTTAATTTTCAATTTATAGTTGTAATAATTTTTCTTCACGTTTCTCACTGCTTAGGTTTTATTATGTAAGGATCAAAAATCTAGAGTATCACTCTGATAATTTTGATTTATATTTTGTCTTGATTTGTATAAAATTAACAGTTACATAAATTTACGCAAAACTTGTTTTCGACCGAAAAACGGTTGCTAAGCCAACTTGTCCGCAAAAAAAAGTATGAGCCTACAAAATTTTCTTTCTATAGCTGTATTCACCTAGTATTGGAAAGTAACTAGTAAAATAATTAGGAAAGTCAAAAATATTGAGCAACAAATTTTATTTAATTTGGGTGATTTCTAATGGATTGACCCATGCATATTTTTAAATGATACTTACCAAAGATTTTATTTAGAGTGCGAAAAATTAAAAAAAACTCATAATAAAGTTTCGTAAACCACTCCACTACTTAGGTAAAATTATGCAAGGACAAAAAATCTACAGCATCATTCTGATAGTTTTGGTTTTATTTTATCTTGATATCTATAAAATGAACAGAGTTATTATAGATACATTTACGCAAAACTTGTTTTCGGCCAAAAAACTGTAACGGACCCAACTTAAAATGTCCGCAAAAAAAGTATGACCCTAAAATGTTTCTTACTATAGTTTTGAACTCGCCTCGTATTGGGAAGTTCGTATTTCCCGCATGTCAAAATACACTTCCCTCGACACTTTTTACTCATAATCTGTTTTACCTTGCATATACATCTGTAAATAAACCCCGCTCTATCATTATTACTCTTCTACTCTGATCCAACCCACATAATTAATCATAGATTATTGAAAAAACAGGACAGCTCGAGAATGATATGTTGCCAAATGTACATTTCTTTTAAATGGCTCCTGATGGCCTATGATACAACATCTTTGCATCGACATTTTCTATTTAGAATTTCAGGAAGAATATCGCCACGTGTAGATTATCCACCGGTTTATACACAATTTGTTGTATTAAAATTTAAGTAAATATTTAATTTTGGCATAAACCTTAAGATTTCATTTCTGTATATTTAGTGTCCATGTGCGTTAATAAATTTATTTCATCTCGTGTTATTTTAAAAGCTTTCCTTTATTAGTAAGACAAGTAATTGCTTTAGTAAATAAGTTGTTTATTTACTGTAGTCTTTGTAAGATTCATATTGTAGTAAAATCTTTGCGTTAAAACTTCTAATTCATATTTCGCAAAATAATACTTTCAATATTGCGGAGAAAGTAAACATACGTATAAATTCATAATCGTAAGGAATTGACAGAGCAAATTCTAGAAGTACCTCCAAAATATAATATAACGTGTTCTTTTACTTACTTTTAGCAAAAGTAAACTAACGATACCAATCACATAACGAAGAATGGTGCTTCCAAGTAATTTCAGCCAAGCCACTGATTTTTTTTTGGTTGTACACGCAAACACAAAAAAAATCAGTAGTTAAAGGATTAAGAAGGAAATAACCATTTAATATTTTTAATATAACGGTTGTAGCACTATTATTATAAAACATATTCATCAGTTTAATATAATTCTTATGTTAGAATAACACCCCTTAACTCCTGCATTTGAAAAGGCAATTATTACTACAGTCAATTGATATTCTGGAATATGAAAATTATCACGGAAACTTGGATTTGCTAAAGGATATCCTCGGATAAGATGGGCAAAATACCTCTATCGGAAAATTAAAAAAAAATGTCGATATTTTGGTCACTGAAGGTAAAAAAATAAGGTATATACAGTCGGTTTTGCTCCTAGAATCATTAAGTACTGAAAAAAAATCATGCATATAGTTGAAAAGAATATCTTTTATCACAATTTAATTCCAAGATCGCCGAAAGTAATTAACCTTGCGAAAAAAATCGCAGAAGTGAAAAATGTAATTGTTTTAAAAAAAATTTGTCTTGTTACACGTTTTTTTTTTTATAATAATATAGGTATTTATGTATACTTTAAGTCGTACAAACATTTTTTGCGCATTTTAAAAAAATTTATGGTTTTTTTTCATTTTACGTAGAAATGCTTATATACAGGTTGTTTTAGAGCTCTGGGAATGGTCAATCACTTGTTTATTTGGCAAAATTTCGAAAACTGTTTCATACAGAAGTTGTGCAGAATAGTAAGCTGCATGCTCTAAAATTATTTAAATTCATGCACGGTGTCTCATAACAAAGTTACAGACTAAACTTATGTTCTTTTTTTCAATGGAACACCCTGTATATTTTTGCATTTTTGGATTCCCTCTTACCTGGGTTTAAAAATGACTTAGGTTGTGGAGATTAAAACCGTGCCGTTTTCAAAAATCAGAATATACATTTTGTAGGTTAAAAAAATAATGTTTTTGAATTTTGTTCCAAAAAAATTAAAAATTGGCCGAGTCAACCATATTCGCAACCATCAAGCAATTTATCGTTATACTCCACCGCGAATATCTGATAAATCTAAAACCGTTTTAATGAATTTTGAAAGGGTAGACACAACGCATAATTATTGTTTTATTTGCAGATCGTATAATGATTTAATTGATGTACCCTTTGAAGCCTTCAGAAAAAGACGTTTATTTATCCCAAGAAGAAATAGAGGCTGTAACTTACATTTAATCAGCAGAACCTTTTACGAAGATGAGTTAAGTAATTTAATTATTCACTTAAATGAATCCTACGTTGAAGTTTTTGCATTTTTTTTAAGCGATTTATCAACAGAATTAGAGAAGATTCATTGATAATATTGGGAGCTCAAATATTTATGAAGAAAAACTGTTTAACTTAACAGGATATAAGTTTGAACAGATGATGACTTTAAGTAGATTGTTAAAAGGTATGTGAGATACGAAAAATCGAAACGTTTTTCAAGCGCTAGTTATATTTTTATTCAAAATGAGAGGTTGTTCTGATAAAGTTAATCAGCAATAATGAGCGTTGAAGAAAGAATTGTATTTGATTCTATTCATGTACTTAATTGTTTTAAAAATGATGTGATACCAGTGCATTTTGGTGTTCAATCAAAGTCAAGAGATTTTTATCATTTGTGATGGCAGGCGCGCACTCACGGGGGTGCCCCCCAAGACATTTATATACCGAGTGATAACCACCAAACCTGGCCATAAAAAATAATGCTTTTTATAATTTCATTTAATTGTAAAGCCATTGCTATGTTACACTTTTATTTAATGTCATATTCACGGATTTTCAGTTTACACATATGGTTGTGTATGAGTTATTATATGCGTTACCAAATTGTGATGGGTTGTAGAATCAGTTCATGGCATTATAAGCAAGAAATTTCGATTGTTGCATAATTTATTTCAAAATAATATGTTTTCTGATGCCAAAATATAGTGTCAAATAGCCTGTTTTCTACAAAATGTACTTGGCAAACGATTGAACATGGAAAATGAGAAAACATACATAATAGTAAACAGAATGACGTTAAAAAATATCAATGAAAACCACGTAGTAAATAAAATTAAAAATAATAATTTAGACAGAAAGACGGTCCCATTCCAGTCTTTGAACTCATATGAATTGCTTGATTTTCCAAGACTAGATTTTGGAATATTGTTTACTGAATACCAACTTGGGCAAGCTATTTCTTACTTAGTGACATAATTGATGAAGATGGAACAATAGACTCAGAATTTTGAAAAGAAAGTTCGAAAATAATCAAATTCGAATGGTAGATATTTGACAAGCCTAAACATTAAGTATTTTTTTTTAATTTAGATAATGTATGTCTTACTATGAATGAAGATAGCGAGGAGGACTAAAAAACATATGTAAACACTAATGTAAAAATATATAATAATCATAAAATCACTGAATACTATATTTTTTACCACAATTTATTTGATGTATGTACAAATATTACATATACAAACATATCACGACTTAAATTTCGACGTTTTACTGTCATTAACAAGTCAGTGATAATATAATAAATTACCACGTAGTAACGGTCGCAGCCATCACCATGATTATATAATAATTATCAACAGTAATATAACGAGTGCCTATGATTTTGCCGGCAATTATTAGCGGCAGGATCACGATTGCTTATTGCGACGAAAATCGGCACGACTGCGAAGCAGGAGTGCCGATTTTCTAGAAGCAATAAGCAAGAGTGATCCAGTCGCTAATAATTGCCTAGGAAAAATCAGTCACGAGTTAGATTCGGGAAGACAATTGGCCGAACAGAAAGTTCACACTTCTTAATTTGAAAAATTAAATTTAGTGACACCAAGTGTCAGACGTGTATTTATCTGCGCCACAATAATTGTAGTAAAAATGAGCTTACCAAGATTTTGAGAAATGCCTATGAATACTATTACTGATGAAAGTACTAACACTTCACCCGAAAATACAAACAGATCGAATTCAGGAGCAAACTGCTTAAAAGTCCGGCAATAACTGACGTTTTATACGCTATAGAAAATGAACCAACGCGTTGCTAGGCAATACCAACATGAGAGATTATCTGATTAGATACGACCCAGGGTAAATTGCCATGCATAACATAGAGCGTGGTCTGTTACGCATCGTAATTAGAATTTTATTGGATCATCTCATCAACGTTATTCTATTTCATTGGTTAGTAAGTAAATGAGGGCAATTGTCAACATAATTATTTTTATATAAAAAAATAATGTAAAATATTGTAATCCAAATGTATTCTTTTCAATAAAAATATTGATTGATTTTTCTTAAATATAATAAAAACTATTCGTCCGATCAACCCGTTTTTCATTTCCATTAAAAAAAATAGCTCACATCTGTAGCTTTTATTTATTTTATTAAAATCGCTTAAAAATTAAAAAGTTACATTTATTTGATTTTAATGATAAAATATAATATTTTACCTACTCCCACTTTGTAATTGATGAATTACCGAACTGTTTTCACCAATCGTAAGCGACCCATTACGAATATATAGAGCATATATAAATGTTAAATGTTGTACAGAAATGTGTAACATGTACTATTACTTATGTACCTCGCTATATTATATACGTATTAGCCAATTACAATTAACGTCTGCCGAGTCCCTCTGCATTCGTCTGTTCGTCTTTAAACATCAAAAGTGACAGTCACATTTAAACGTCAGATTACAACTTATTGGTTAAAGCACTAACCGACACAATAAACTTCACGCCATGCCTTATTCGTACTTCCATCGCAATGGTAACTTCGTAGATTAACAGAGTGAGTACAGCGATCCGTATCCCTAAATTTGTTCAATCAATGTATTGGACAATATGTTATTCGACGGAAAATTGTTCGAACGGTAATTTGTTTGTTTGGTAGGTAGCCGTCCTACGTTGCCATTACCGGCTAATTTAATACAAATTTAAATGTCACCCTGACAAGATTCAGTTTCAATATGTCTTTAGTTTAAGCGAATAAATGTAAGGTCGAAGGTAAAGTATAGTACATAACGCGAGTGGTAAAGCAATTACGCGCTCGTGAAATTACGTTACTCGCCGCTACTCAGCTCGTACGCAATATCTTTCACTTGCGCGTAATTTGCTACTTACAACTCTAGTTATGTAATATACTATAACATTGTGTGTTCGGAGTGATCTGTATGAAACCTTCCACGTAAGTATTTTTTTACCTTTTATTAAATCGCAATGGAGATACTATTGTTTACCACTAAGCCTTTTAAATACTTTTCAGAAATATTGTCCAAATCACTTCTACCCCATTTTCTTTTCAGGAATGCAAGATGCTGATGAGTTCAATGAAACCCTCAAACATGAAGAAAGTGTTGAAAATGAAGCAAACTACGATATTGATAATGAACCCGAACCATTTTTTGGAGGTTTAGGTGATGAAGATCTTGTTTTTATTCCCTCCGATGAGGAGATAAATCATAACAGTCAGAAATGAAACAGATAATGAGAGAAGTCAAGCAGAAGAGGAAAACAACATGAAAATCGACAGGAAGGAGGACAAGAAAAATCTAAAAAGCGCATGAGAAATAATCCAGATTGGAAGGTTACGAAAAAAAATGGCAACTTTGGCTAAAAAAGAACAAAATTGGGAATTATTGATGCAAAGATAATTAAACTAGGTTTTAAATTGAGAAACTAAGTTTGCAGTTTTATTTTTTATATACAGGGTGAGGCGGTCATTTTGTAGAAAACCATGTAACTTCTTTTTAAATGGATAGACGTAGGATTGTATGCACAATTTAAAATTATTACCAGTTATACAGACTGTCCCATAAAAAATATACACATCAAAGTTATGTTTTTTTAATGGAACACCCTGTATTTTTTTATTATTTTTGAATTCTAGGGAATAAATGAAGGTAAGTTACTTAAAAATTCCCTATACCTATCGTTTACCGTTTTCAAAATATTTAACGATTTGTTGATATTAAAGGTTCAAGTGAAATTTTATTTTTGCCGCAGTGCTTGACGCTAAACCTCTATAATATTTTTTATTGTTTGGTAGAAGGTCTGAACTACAGGGCCATTCATGATTTCATTAAAAAAATTATACAGAGTGATAAAAAAAATGTGGTACTTATAAAGTTGAATAACTTCGTTTTTTTTTAATGGCACACCCTACATTTAGTAACGTATTCTTGCGTAGAATATTATTATCTTTCAAATTGTATTAGGGTTCCCTATACCTAATCTTAATAGTTTTCTTTTATTCGGCGATTTTCATGTCAGGAAATATTATTTAGCATTTTTTTTAAATTTAACCAGCACTAACATTGCGCAATTTATATTAGGACCATTAATCAAATTAAGTTCAAGAAAAATACAAATTCAACTATCGTTTTCCTTAATAATTTTAATGCAATGACATTCAGAACGTGAACAAAAAACAACGCTAAAAATAATGCAAAACGTATATTGAAAACAGAATTCGTTTATTACGGTAAGGTTGCCTGTTACAATAAAAAAAAAAAAAATGCTCAAAATGACGTCCATCTTCTTCAATGCATAAACGAATTATGTTTTTAACCACTTCGCGCCCATGCTGCTTTGATTTAATCCCATGAAAAATTACATCTTTGTTGTTATCTTTTTCTACGAAATATTATTTCACTGTCACAAACTTACCCATTTATGCAAACAAATATGAAAAAAATATTCTATAGATGGTGCTAAAGGAGTAATTTTTTTGTAAAATGTTTTTATTTCCTTTCTTTGCTTGTTGCCACATGTGGCAACCTGGGCGTGAAGAGGTTAAAGGACTTTTTAACATTGAATAACATTTGTAGAGTAACGGTTTGGAAAGCCGCCCGTATTCTCCCTTTCATATTTTCTGCTCTTGTTGGTGGGGTGTCAAAAACAATATTTTTTATATATCCCCATAAAAAAAAGTCTAGGCAGGTCAAATCTAGAGACCTCAGAGGCCAATTTTGTGGACCGCTTCTCCCTATCCATCTATTTGGAAAATGCATATTTAAAAATTCCCTAACATTCCTTTTTGAAAATGTGCAGGAGCACCATCCAACTGTAGCCGCATCTGCTGCCTGATATTCAAAGGCACACCTTCGACGTAGATTATGACGTGGAAATCGGAGAAACTTTTATCTGTTTAAATTTTCTTCAAAAAAAGTAGGGCCAATTATGTTGGACCCTACGATGCCACCCCCCCCCCCCCCATACGTTAACAGACCATCTACGTTGGCGATCAACTGTGCGAAAAAAATGAGGATTTGCATCACTATAGTAATGAAAATTGTGTCTGTTAACTAGGCCGCTACTATGGAAGGTAGATTCATCAGAAAATAAAATTAAATCAATAAATTTATTATTTTCTCCTACTCTGTCCAAAACCCAAAAACAAAATCCAACTCTGCGACGGAAATCCAAATGATCAAGTTCCTAGTGCGTTTGAATATGATATGGGTGAAATTTATATTTTTTCAATATTCTGATATTACTTTTTTTATTAACTTAAATTGATTAACGGTGACTTCCTTTTACAAATCAGGCAATGTCAATGCTGGGTAAATTTAAAAAATCTGTTAAATAATAATTCCTGATATGAAAATCGCTGAATACAAGAAAACTGTTGAGATTAGGTATGGGGAACCCTAATACAATCTGAAAGGTAATAGGATTCTATACAAGGCCTCGTTACTAAATATAGGGTGTGCCATTAAAAAAAACAAAGTTATTCAACGTTACAATTTTCTACCACATTTTTTTATCACCATGTATAATTTTTGGCCCTGTAGTTTAAACCTTCCACCAAAGAATGAAAATTATTATAAAGGTTTAGCGTCAAGCACTGCGGCAAAAATAAAATTTCCCATGAACCATTCATTTTAACAAATCGTTAAATATTTCGAAAACGGTAAACGATAGGTAAAGAGAACATTGAAGTAACTCACCTTTATTTGATCCATAGAATTCAAAAATGACAAAAAATACAGTGTTCCATTTAAAAAAAACATAACTTTGATGTGTCTCTTTTTATGGGACACCTTGTATAACTGGTAATAATTTTAAATTGTGCATACAATGATCCTACGTCTATTCATTTGAAAAGAATAACAAGAAGTTACATGGTTTTCCATAAAATGACCGCGTCGTATGGGTTGCCCTACCCTGTATTAAAAACACATTCCCATATTGTTAACCTTTAAACAGTTAAATCCTTTTCTCTAGATCTATAATAATGGAGAAACGATTCTTTACCTCTAAGGTATATATTTACCTCTAATGTTAATATTCATTCCTAGTTTAAATAAATACTGCTAAGATATTTACTTTATAGCCGTCAGTGGTTATATTTAATGTCTCTTCTATAATAGTAAATAACACGCAGCTTTATTAATAGAAGTAATTATCACCCATTAGATGTGCTCATTAACACACAACACGCTAGAGTAATACAAATTACTTCCACATGTTATGCAAATAAGCATTATCACACTTATAATTACCATCAGCATTCTTTTTTAAGTATATTTGATTGTAATAACCACTATATCGCATTAATTAAAGTAAATATGTGAAAATCTAGATAAATGCATTTAATAGGATAATATAAACATTTGCATGTATTAATATAGGACACATGGTAATATAGCTAGAGTAAATGATAACCAGTTCTGAGTCAGCAATACCCCACTTACCGGACTGAAATATGTCTGGGAAATCTGGGTATTACAATTATGTCATTGTTTCGCAGGATAAAACATTTTTTTTTTGTAATGTCTTATTTATTAAAAAATGGTGATGTGGCCATCATGTTACTTTTTTCGATGGTATCATCATTTATATTTACAATTGCATGGTTTATTTTCTATTTAAATCTTATTTTAAATGTACATCGAGCGTTTTGTAGATTCGCATGAAACTGACGTTTTAAACGTCAAAATTATAAAAGATGGAAAAATTATACTTTAAATTCAAAAACTCAGTTTACTCAAAAACCAAAGAGATTTCGAAAAAAACTTATTCCTTATAAGTTGTTCATTTTAGCATTCTCTGAAATTATTATTCACATAAATTTACTGTAACTATTATCGTTTCATAATTATGAACCAAAAATGAAAAAAAAAAAAAAAAATTCTCTAATAACAATGATTTTATGAAAAATGTTTTCAAACAAAATAAGCGCATTTCTTTGTTGTCTTCGATATTTGTTTAAATGTTTTTGTGATATTTTTCATATTTAAGAAAATATTGGCAAAAAGCAAACAAAAAACAGTTAAGGTAAACACCCGCTTCCGGTGTACGAAATTTTTCCAAAAGCTTTTCAGTTCTTCGGATTATCAAATGCTCCATTAGTTTTTGAGATACAGCGCGCACAGGCACCCACACACACAGACACATTTTTTTTCCAGAAATTGTTGAAATGGCATCTCGGGACACCTAAACGGATATTTCCGTAAAAAAAATTTTGGAAAAAAAAATCACGATCACAATACTTTCTCGTACTTCGTAACGGAGAAAGTAAAAACGACAAAATTTGCACTTGACATTATTAGCTGCTATTTTTACCAACAATATTTGGAGTTATATGCTTCATATTGTTATTTATTTTAATTTTAAGAAGGCACATGTTTCTGTCTTGAAATGAAATGATAAAAGCACGTGATTTGTTTAGTGTAGAATTTCTGGAGAAGGTAATACCCAGCAAATACGCGATTCAAAGTGTATTAAAAATAATGTAAATAGACCGATACTATAATTAAGGAAGCATCATAACACATTTCAAATTTAGAAAGTAACTTAGTAATTATTCATTGAACAGTATTTTTCTTCTCCGGAAATTCAACACTTAACGAATCACGTACACTTCTTAAATGGTACCTGAGTAAAACCATTTAATCAAAATACTTTTTTTTCTGTGTAGAATACATAGCTGGTTGTAAACCGTAATGCGACAGCAACTGTCACTTTTTAGAACAAAATGAAATACTCGCCATTACGATATCATGGCAAGCCTTTGTTTTTAATTCAAATTATTGTAAAGTTTTTTGCAAATATCTCGGAAACTATTGAGTAAGGTACCAAATCATTCAGCCAAAAGCTTTAAAAATAATGTAAGAATAATTAAGGGAGCCAATATTAACACATTTCAAATTTTACTTGTAAATCCCTTTGGCCCGCTTTGCAATTCAACATTCTGTATACACAATGGGCCAAAAAAAAGCGGTACAAATTAGAAATATGTATTCATATTTTTAATAATAATTAACGCATTAAATATTGCTTTGAAAAACAAAATATTTACACTTTGTAGTTTACAAAAATGATTAATTACATTTTTGAAAAGTTTCTTTATCGAGGATATTTCATTTTAATGAAGGTTCTGCAAAGGCGGGAGTTTATAACGCAATGTCGCGTCGCATTTGTAGGTAAATTAGTGGGCCGTGATTTGTTTTGGTTTTCTAATGAATCTCGGACATTATCCGTCACTTCTATCAGTCATTTTAGTTTTTGGGACAAAAACATCCTGAAAGGATAAAAGTTCAAAAGTTCATGCATTAATTTCTAATCAAGAAGGTGCTTCGGGCACAAGTTTAAGTACTATTTCTTTAGAGCAAAAGTACTTCATCTTATCAATAAAAGTGTGCAAAGTGTGTCACGAACGCTTCGCTCATGTTAGGGCCGGTTTCACCAACGTCAGTTAAAACGTTATTCAACGATTCAATTTATTCATCGGATAAATTTGACAATTATCGCTTCACCAATATCAAATAACGCTATTCATTGACAAATCGACACATAAGTTAATCGATTTTTCTCCAGTTAAACTTTATTCAGAGTTGTTTAATCTCAAACAGAACACATTTTTAAAGCAAAATACGTAAAGTTCAAGTTAAATATATCGAATATGTATAACAATTAATTAAGGTTTATTGGAATTTATTTAGAGTTACGGACGTAGAAAAATGTTTGTATGAAACTATGAGTAAAGGAAATGCTTATTATATGCATATTAGTTTATGGACATCAATCTAATATAATGTAATAATTTAGAAAAAACATACAACTTATGTAAATGTAATCAGTGATATTATCTTTATCTACGACTATTCAATGAACCATCTATTATTTCGTTTAATTCAATGTCACGCATTTTTCAGTCAATCAATTATATATGCTGTTACTTATAAATATGTATCAGTCCTATGTATAATTTAGATTTTCATATATAAGTGTTTATAAGAATTTGTTTAACAAAATAGATAACTACGGCAACTAAACGATTATATTTAACGTCAGAGAGTTTTCAATGGGACTTTTGCTTGATTTAGAAATGTTTTGTCATTATTCAAAGTAAATTGTGCTATTTTTACTTTCTCCGTTATGCAGTGCGGGAAAGTATTGTAATAGAACAAATTTAAGACAGATTAAGTTTTATACTGGATGATTTATATACAGTTTCAGCGAACTATAAAAAATGTTGATGTGATCATCATATTACTTTCTCCGATTTGATGGTACAATAATTATTTAAATTTATACTTTCATGGTTTATCTTCAATTTAAAATTTCCAGGATCAAGCCAGACAGACACCCAGCCATAGTGCGTTGAACCTGTATATAACATTATGAATCATCCTGTATTTAGAATGTAAGAAATAAATATTTTTAAAATATTAACTGAACCAATATATAAATACAATTTTATAATTGAAAGTTATCTACCAAGGTTAAATATTCCGTTTTGTATGACTGACGATATATTAACGGTGGAAATAACAAAAGTATTTACTAATAAACAGCGACTTTATTATAATAAGATTGGCCAGGATTTATGCTTATACCCAAGATATGATTTTCAAATATTCATAGTATTAGAGTTCATTTACTATTTAACACGATCGCTATGTTATGAATGCAATGGTTTTATTATGAATTTGACAGGTGTAGAATTTATTATTTATTTACAGAAAAGTAACAGGTGTCCAATAAAAAACTAATAGAAACACTGAATAAAACACTTACTATGTTTTTTACCACAATTTATTTGATGTATGTACAAATATTACATATACATACATATTACGACTTAAGTTTTGACGTTTTACTATCATTATCAAGTGAAACAATTAATAGAAGAAGTTACATTTATATCAGTGGTAAAAAACATAGTAAGTGTTTTATTCAGTGTTTCTATAATGAATTACCACGTAGTAACGGTCGCAACCATCACCATGATTAAAAAAGCTAATAGTTATTCGGCGGAAAGAATTCGTTTATTTATGTGCAATTTTAAAATCGTTAATAAACGGGGTATTGTTTAAAAAAAAACATTTTACTTGTTCATTATTTATTAGATATCCTATATAAATATATAATTTTTAGAGGCAAAAAAGATTTACTTTTTTAGTGTCCTGATTTTCGCTGCCCCAAGTCCCGATTTTCTAGTCACCCAAAATATCATGAACTAAATTCCCCTAACATTTTATGAAAAAATGCATAGGATCTTTTCTGTTTATGAAATGTTAAAACACTTCCATTGTATAAAAGCAAACACGTATGTTTAAAATAAAGGCAGAAATTGTATTTAATATCATGCCACTAGTTGATACAATATACTTCCCCAACCCCTACCAAATACCGTTGACCCGATTTCAGGTCAAACTTATATCGATTTAATATTTCCTCATTATGAAGTTGTGTTGAACACGAACGTCTTTGTTATCGTTTATGGCTGTGTGACGAATCAGAAAGGTTTGGTGATTTGAAATCTGCCGCATGGACTCTTTAAAAATGTTAATTTTGCATGAGATAATTGCGCGGGAAATCCGATTGTGTCCTTAGTTTTCTCGACACAGGATGTACCGTTTCGGTAAATTAAACATAACGTGATTTAATTGGGTAAGGCTTGACGATGTAAGATAGTTAGGTCATAGTGACCACTCCTGGTAGGTATTTTCAAATACGCGATTTTAAAAGTCAAGCTAGTTTGAAAATATATCAGTATACTAATGTAATATGCATTTGCAAAGTTTACTTTATCGTTATGGAAAACCACAATTAAACCATCAAATTTAGGGTCGTTTGGACCGTAATAAAATCTCCTGCATATTTTAACAGATGTTTCACTTATTTTAATTAACAGTTGCTAGACATTCCTTCACAGCAGGTAGCGTCATAACATTTCTCTAAACAATACAAAATTATTACATAAATCTAATCATTAAATGATAAATATATTAGAGGCAATTCAGATGCAAACAATTAAGTACAATTTACTAAATTTCTATTTAAGTCTACTTAACTTTATTAGTAGTAATAAACCGACCAACGATTGTTTACCAGGTCCATTTCCCTTACATACCGGGTTAGGGATCTGTAAAAGCCCCACTGATTTGCTATTTGAGATATTGACTTCAATTTTTCAGAAACTGATACACACACCCATTCTACATATTTTAAAAATATGTATGTTTTTGTACCGGGTGTTCCAGTATAAATAACAGAACAAAGTTATGTTTTTTTTAATGGAACACCCCATATTATATCCTTTATTTTTAGCACCCTTAAGACGCTGATAAAAATAGTATAACATACTATGGGTCTATTATGAACGTTTACACATTGAAAAAATTGCAGAAGCGTTCCTGGCAAAGATTTTTTAAATATGTTGAATGGGTGTGGGTACCAGTTTATGAAAAATAGAAGTCGATATCCCAAATAGCAAATAAGTTATGGGGCTTTTACAGATCCCTGGGTCACCCAGTATATAATAGGCAGCCTTATTATATTTCCTTTTGTTAGCTATTAATAATGTTAATCTTTAGTTAGCTATTAATAATGGTCACAGCGTGACCAAAATATGCATTTGGCTATAAATAAATTAGAAGAAAAGGAATTTTACGAGTGTTTTATTTAATAATTTCTAATTATGTTTCAAAGAAGGCACATAATTATTAAACAAAATAGATCAGCACGGACCTGAACCTAAGAAAATAATAATGAAGCAATAAGTTATACTAGCAATACAGAATGCAATAATATTTTAATTTCAGTTTAAATTAAATAAAACATATATGCGAATTGTCAGTGATTGCCTCTTTCATTACTATTAGCTCCCTATAAAATGTGACCTATTAATACTGCAAGTCAATTAGTTAATGTAATAAAGTTAAATTACAAGCCATCTATAATGTGATACAGTCTGTCGGCTTCACAAACATTTCAACCGGTGCCGCCCTAATTTCATTAAACTCAATTATGTCAGAATTACTTTAAATTAATCCCACATTTACGTTTCTAGATAATTAATTTTATCCAGCTTATATGTAGGAATTGGATAAATATTTCACACATTTACATAAATAAAACGAGGTTTAATTCTTTTTCATTTTCATCATTCATGTTAAAGGACTAAATCGAAGATTCTGTGTTAATTATAACTTAAATTCATTTATTTTCATTCAAAACAAGTAACCTTAAAAAACCACGGGATGATAATATGACCAAAATGTATATGCTGTACTGTGTAATTGCATGCTGCCAATATTATATTATTTAAATTATTATAAGGACTTTTAAGACATGTGCTACCCAGGGACGGCTCGTTATATAGAGCCAAGCACTACCTGTAGTTTCAAGCTCGGCAAGAATTTTGAATGAATTCTTAAAACAATTTTTTGCCACTTACTTTGGTCTAGGAAGATAAATCGTTCTTTCTTTCTTCATAAAAGCGGGAGGCCGCGAGAGCCCAACAAATTTGAATAATTTTTGTAACGGGCAAGTCTGCACTTGCCATAGTTTTGGCAAAATTAGTAGTCTCTTGTTCTCTCTTGCAAAGAAAATGCTGTTTCTCATCATAGCGCTTAAATTTCTCAAAAACTGATCAATCGATATTTCTTTTTTTTCATAAAACATCAAAATAAAACAAATTTTAAATAATTTTTGCAATGGGCAAGTCAGCACTTGCCATAGTTTTGGCAAAATTCGTAATCTGTTATTTTTGCTGAAAATCTTGCGTTTTATTAACTTTGCGCTTAGATTTTTTGAAAATTTTTTAAAGAATATTTTCATTTTTTCAAAGAACATAAAATCCAATCAATTTCGAATAATTTTTGTAATGGGAAAATCTGCACTCGTCATAGTTTTGGAAAAATCCATAATCTTTTGTTCTCGCTGCAAAGAAAATGCTATTTCTCACCTTTGCGCTTAAATTTCTCAAAAATGGATCAATCGATTTTTCTATTTTTTACAAAACAACAAAATACAACAAATTTTGAACAACTTTTGTAATTGGCAAGTCTGCACTTGTCATAATTTGGGAAAAGTCGTAATATTTTATTTTCAGCCGTAATACAACAAGTGGTATGATTATTACCGATGATATTTTGGAGTTGAAACCGAGCTGCAGATTCAACGAGCGCTAGCGCGAGTTGAATGTGCTGCTTCGGTTTCAACGACTAAATATCATCGGTTATTAATCGTACCACGAGTTATATTTAGTGAGAGAATATACCGAATAACCTTTTATAATCTTGATGACAACTCACATATTGCAATTTGTTTTAATTCTTTACTCCGTAAACTGTCAGCACTGCGACTCTTTATTCCTCGCGGTGTTTCTGGGCGTCGTATTTTTCACCATTTCACTGATTTCACTGTAAGAAACTGCATCCCAATAATTTAGTATGTCCATTTTGAGGTTTAAAATTCTGACAGGACCACAATAAAATATCACCGCTACTTTTGTTTTTTATCATCGCGGTGATACACATGCTGCTATGCATTTCCTTGCATCTGATTGGCTCAAAATACATTCTAGTAGGCCATGCAATAAATCGTTGCAATAAATTCGTTTTATTAAACTTGCGCTTAAATTTTTCGAAAATGTGTCAAAGAATGTTTTTATTTTTTTAAAGAACATCAAAATACAATCAGTTTTGAATAATTCTTAAAATGCATTTCTGCAAATCTGCATTTGCCATGATTTTGGAAAAATTCATAATTTAAATTAAATTCATAAGTTCTCAAATATTGATTAATCGATGTTTTTATTTTTTCATAGAACATCAAAATACAACAAATTTTGAATAATTTATTTAATCGGGAAACCTGCAGCGGCCATATTTTTAGCAAAATTCGTAATCTTTTGTTTTCGCTGCAAATAATGCGTTTTATTAACTTTGCGCCTAAATTTCTCGAAAATATATCAAATAATGTTTTAATTTTTTTAAAGAACAATAAAATGCAATCAATTTTTAATAATTTTTGTAACGGGCAAATCTGCATTTGCCATAGTTTAGGCAAAATTCATAATCTCTTGTTCTCGCTGCAGAAAATGTTTCTCATCTTAGCGCCCAAAATTTCTCAAAAATTAATAAATCAATGTTTCTGTTTTTCATAGAACATCAAAATACGATAACTTTTAAATAACTTTTGTAATGGGCGAGTCTGCACTTGCCATAGTTTTGGCAAAATTCGCCAATCTTTTTTTTCGTTGCAAATAGATGCGTTTTTTAAGTTTACGCTAAAATTTCTCGAAAATTTATTAAAGAAAGTTTATTATTATTTTCTCAAATAATATAAAAATCCAATCAATTTTGAATAATTTTTATAATAAGCAAACATGCACTTGCCATAGTTTTAGCAAAATTCATAATCTTTTGTTCTCGCTGCAAAAAATGTAATTTCTCGTTTTAGCGCACAAATATCTTAAAAATTGATCAACCGACATTTCTAATTTTTTATGGAACATCAAAATACAACAAATTTTGAATAACTTGTGTAATGGGCAAGTCTGCACTTGTCATAGTTTTGTAAAAAATCGTAATCTTTTCATTTCGTTGCAAAAAATGCGTTTTATTAACATGGCGATTAAATTTCTTGAAAATTTATCAAATAATGTTTTAATTTTTTCAAAGAACTTAAAAATCCAATCTGTTTTGAATAATTTTTGTAATGAGCAAACCTGCACTTGTCATAGTTTTGGCAAAATTCATAATCTTTCGTTCTCGCTGCAAAAAATGCGGTTTCTCACCTTAGCGCGCAAAATTTTCAAAAATTGATTAATCGGTGTTCCTATTTTTTCGTAGAACATCAAAATACAACTAATTTTAAATAATTTTTGTAATAGGTAAGTCTGCACTTGCATAGTTTTGGCAAAATTCGTAATCTGTTATTTATTCGTTTTGTTAAATTTCTCGAAAATGCATCAAAGAATGTTTTCATTTTTTCAAAGAACATCAAAATCCAATTAATTTTGAATCATTTTTGTAATGGGCAAACCTTCACGTACAAATTCATAATATTTTGTTCTCGCTGCAAAAAAATGCCATTTCTCATCTTAGCGCCCAAAATTCTCAAAAATGGATCAATGTTTCTATTGTTTCATAGAACATCAAAATGAAGGGCGGCTTGTTAATCAGAGCCAAGGAGCCAAGGCACAACCTGTAGTTTCAAGCTCAGCAAGAATTTTTAATTATTTCTTAAAACACTTTTTAGCCAGTTACTTTGGTCTAGGAAGATAAATCGTTCTTTCTTTCTTCTAAAAAGGATTGGGGGTAAATTATACCGAGTGTTTGGGATAAGGGGCGAACATAGGGATTTAACATGTAAAATTAAATATGTGTAATTATTTGCTCCCCTATTCATTTTAGAGAAAAATCGTAAAGGAATATTTTTTAGAGAATTAAAAACTGTAAATGTATCATCCATTTAATTTACGTTTGTACCAGCATACACCTCAGAAATAATAAAAATAATTTTAACAATTTACCATTTAATAAAAACCCTTGCCATGACTTTGACAAATGTCATGTTTCATGTTATAGTGAAAATAATAATATTGCAAGTCAGATATCAATTCTAGTTATTACGATGAACAATAATCTGAGTTATTCCAATGAAGAGAGGGTATTCATTATTAAAACATTTTACAGTGGCGTCAGTTTACGCAGAGTTCGTGACTTATTTTCGGTTACATTTAACAATCGACCAATTCCGTCTGTATCAACAATTTCCAAATTTGTGAAAAAGTTCGAAAATACAGCAAGTGTAGCGGCAGATGATTCAAAAGGTATTTCAATAGTCCAATTTTAACAAATATTATTTCAAAAACATTAACATTGCAGGCAAACGGAAGAGAAGAAGCAACGATGAATTGGAAGAAAGAGTTTTGGGGTTGATAAATGCTGATCCAACAACTAGCATACGATGCATTGCTCGTGAGTGCAGCGTGTCTACATTCTCAGTGTATAAGATTCTGAATAAGCATGGGTATTATCCCTACAAACATCAATGCCATCAGGAGATATTGCTAGTGGATGAAGAAAGCAGGCGTGTATTCTGCGAGATAATGCAGGATCGATCAAACATAGACAGAAACTTTTTGCAGTCTATCAGTTTTACGGATGAATGCACGTTCACACTTAACAACGAGCCCAACACTCAGAACACGCGATACTGGACCCAAGAAAATCCGCGGATATGCCTTAGAACTAGAACCCAGTTCCCGCAAAAAATCAATATTTGGGCTGGTATTTTTAAAAATAATATTATTGGGCCGTTTGAAATATGTGGAAATTTAAATTCGAATTCTTATTTAGACCTTTTAATCAACCAGGTTGGCCCTGCGTTAGAAGAAGTTGCACGTGACAATCAGGAGATATGGTATCAGCATGATGGATGTCCAGCCCATTATGGTTTAAATGTAAGGGAATATTTAAATGCTAATTTTCCCAATTGCTGGATTGGTCGCGGTGGCACTATCAACTGGCCACCAAGATCTCCTGATTTAGCACCATGTGATTTCTTTTTGTGGGGTCACTTGAAAAACAAAATTTACAAAAAACACCATCCAAATATTGAATCTTTGCGGGAAGCAATTTTTGCGGAATGCACATTGATTACAGATAGGCAGTTGGCTAATGTTAGACATGCATTTTATAACCGATTGGGTTATTGTTTACACCAGAACGGAGAACTTTTTGAGTACTTGCTCTAAAATTTCCCGTTGACCGCTGGTTACGGTAAAACCAAAAATATATCACGAACTGTGTGTAATCTGACACCACTTTAATTCAATTCATCGTTGCTTCTTCTGTTCCCTTTGCCTTTCATTTTAATATGTTTGAAATAATATTTGTTGAAATTGGACTATTGAAATACCTTTTGAATCATCTGCCGCTACACTTGCTGTATTTTCGAACTTTTTCACAAATTTGGAAATTGTTGATACAGACGGAATTGGTCGATTGTTAAATGTAACCGAAAATAAGTCACGAACTCTGTGTAAACTGACGCCACTGTAAATATTTTGATAATAAATAATACCCTCTCTCCATTGGAATAACTCATATTATTGTTCATAGTAATAACAATGCGTGAATTGATATTTGGACGTGGATGGAACTGCGGGTTAAGGAGATTGAATGATTCGGGAAATTGGCGTCGGCTACGAGGCCATCTGCCATAATCATTGTATTGTAATATATCAGAAATTAAATGAATAACTGAATAATGAAAGACAAATGCAATGTCCATGGTCCCGAGCGAATATTCCGCGACCCCGAAATCGTTCGCCCGGGCTGGGATTCGAACCCTCGCGGCACGCGGTGCAACCGGCATAAGCGCTCGCTTGTACCCACTACACCAACGGGCCGCCCGAATTAATGTTTGACTAGTAAAATTATTCTCACCATAACATGACATTTGTCAAAGTCATGGCAAGGGTTTTTATTAAATGGTAAATTGTTAAACTTATTTTTATTATTTCTGAGGTGTATGCTGGTACAAACGTAAATTAAATGGATGATACATTTACAGTTTTTAATTCTCCAAAAAATATTCCTTTACGATTTTTCTCTAAAATGAATAGGGGAGCAAATAATTACACATATTTAATTTTACATGTTAAATCCCTATGTTCGCCCCTTATCCCAAACACTCGGTATAAGTGGCTCTACCATCAACATGTTCCACGAGCCGCCACTGGTGCTACCAACTATTTTCTACTTTCTGATCTCATAATACCTTTTTGAAATAGGGCAAAAATATTAGTTTTCAACGATAAGGTCAACCAGACTATTATAAAAAATATTTATTTAGATTTTTCAAACGAGATAATGAAGGGTGTTACGTAATTATTGGGCAAAATATGAGGCATTGTGAAAAAATATTCAGCCATAACCATTGCTATACTCGGCGAACCGAATAGATGGTATGGTCACGTTGCGTTCACCCCGCGCCCTCGTGATAGTTCGTCGAGACGTTACGAAAAGCCTGATTCACACAGCCTTGCCACATTTTAGTTCTGTGCCGGAAATATAAATCTTTCTACTTTAAACCACAAAATCTAACTATTTACCACTTCCTAGTTAATTGTAATTGAAAAAGGCTGATTAAGGATAGAAGGTAATCACTACATTTAAATATGAAAGAAAAACGTGAACACATGGCAACAACGGGCGTGATTAAAAATTTCGGCTGCGTGACATACGCTTCACATGCGTTTGCGCTGACCAATCAGAGAAGACCACGCGAAAAGCACTCAAACCCATAATACCATCGATTTGGTGCGCCGAGTATAGGGAAAAATAGTCATACAGTGCGTTTCTTTTTTTGTAAATGCATCATATGGGACTTAAATGTTAAGATGTGTATGCCTGTTAATATATTTTCTCTTGCAAATATCAGCAAAATTTTGGCAGGCATTAAGTTCACACCTTCTTGAACAACTTCGAATAGTTTCTATTACGAAAAAGTGGAAAATAAAAAATTTTCGCGCAAACATTCACCGTTTCAGGTCATTATGTGAGAGTTTAATGTAAAATACATGGATTTCTTCTATCCGACGTTCCTGTATTCCATATACTTGAAATACCGTACAGCATAAATTTTTCTTTGTTAATAAAAAGTAGAAGAATTAAGTGTCCAACATTACAATATTCCACTCACGCCAAATAATCTCGATTCAAAAAAATGTTTTAAATAAAAGTTGAACGGTCCGGAGGGGAACATCAATATTTTTTTAGAAAAATTAAATTAAATAAAAAAAATATATGAAAAATATTTTCAAACAAAAGATGTTTATTTCTTTGTTGTCTTTAATATTTGTCGAAATAATTTTGTAATAATGTTGATGTGTAAAAAAAATAAGAAAACAAAAAACGGTTAAGGTAAACACCCACTTCAGGTGAACGAAATTTTACCAAAGAACTTTTTTATTATTGGCATTATTAACTAAGATTTATGTTTAAAGTTTCATGAAAATTCCTATATTACTTTTTGAGATACAGCGTGCACTTTGACTTTCACCTGACCTTACGTAGATATCACAAGCTCAAACCAAAGTCACTATGTTACTACTGCATGTTCCCCTCCGCGGTCTAGGTTACGTTTCCATCATCTATAGGCGTTACGGATACATATTAAATAGGTTTTTCCGTTGCGGCGTTAGGTAAAAATCGGGTTTTTTTAACACTGTCCTTTTCGTTAAAAAAATCTGCTGTAGGGAGAGAGGCTCGAGGCAGCTAGGAATCAATCTAAACCGATAAGTATGAATACTAATACTCACAAGAAGTATCGATACGTACTTGTATCGATTACCTCTTTATTGATAAAATAAATGACGGGATAATGTATATTGTTATCAATACAAGGTTAGGCATTTCAAATTTAGTCGCCTTTATTAATAGCTAAATTTTTATTAAAATATTGAGGAAACAGAAATTTTACCACGCTTACGTGATTAATTATTATTTAAGGCTGTTCTCTCAGTGCATGTATTCATGGTTTTGCATAATTTATCTTTATTTATCATTAGATGAAGTTCATATTTTACAGATATCTCAATGATAGTTATGCCAACAACTTGACCTTTTTCTTTTTTGAAATTAGGTCTTAGTTTTTAATTAAAAAAATTAAAGGTTCCCAAAAAGAATATTTTTAATAAGTTATCAAAATTTGGGCGCGGTTAATCGCAACAACAACATTTGTCTTTGCAGTTTTTCGATACGTTAAGAAATAAACGAGAAAAAGACAAAGGCGTTTCTGCATTTTTGCGATTTAGTATATTTCTCAAAGTGCAGCGGTCCTTCTCTTTCCCTTTCCACAGTTTGCGTTGAGTCGCGGGTAAACTATTCGGTCGGCCGCAATCAGCCCAAATATTATATTTGTATGTTTATTCACTCGTTTTCCTAAATGTTGTTTAAAATCTATTTTTCTGGGCGGAAAGACCTTGGCCGATAACCCATTAAGTAACAATATATTAAATAAACCTATGTAGAATAAACCTCTGTAGATATAAGAACTTTAATATATATATATAGTTATTGAATAAATATGTTCTCTCATTCTCTATTTTTCAATAATTGTATTAATTTTTTTTTTAACAATTGAATTAAAATACTCACTTGATACACAGGTGGAAAAAATGAAACACTTGAAATTCGTGAAATTTCGACCATTTTCAAACCGCCATGACTCGGCGTATTTTTAATAGATTATGATGAATCTTTGAGGGCAAAAAACTTTGAAGTGTCTTCTTTAAAGTCATGCATGCGAACTTAAGCTTAACACCTTCCGCCCCGCTCTAGCACCCCTGTGAAAACAAATGTTTTTTTCAGGAAACCATATCCAACTTTGACGATGTATACGGAGTTGGAAATTTTTTGTCGACTCGATCCACCATAAAGGCATTAAGATTTGATCAATTCTCTATGCAGGACTCAAAGAACGAAGTTCCTACGACGATTTAGCACCAAGTTATGGGTGTTTGAAAAAAGTGCATTTTGAGGTTTTTTGCATATAACTCGGTAACTTTTCAATCAACTTTGAAGATTATTTCGGGAAAAAATCCCATTTTGGCTCTACTTTAAGGGGGTAAACTCAGATTGGAATGACCCCTTTTCGAAATTTGTAATATTTGTGCTTTTACCACGTGACATTTATAAGCCCATATGGTTATCAAATTATTGAAGTTTGATCCAATCAGCCCACTATTTAATGTTAATTATGCAATATTAAACATTTCTGGTATACGCACTAGTGCAAATTTTCACTTATGTCAAAGCTAAGACTAGTTTATTTTAAACTGAGTCCAACTTGATAATTTCAACTTCTCTTCACCTTCCTCTTCTTTGATTAAAAATTTTAATTTATTTTCCCGTATCCCCATCTCTGGTGTTAACTTGCAGCACGAATATGGACATTTAATTTCTCCGATCTCGTCTTCATTAATTATTCCATCTGGACTTGCACCTAAATATGGATGGGTTTCCAAAATAAATAATCCACACTCCTTCACTTCTTTCCCAAACTGGCTTTCAAATGTTTCTTTTGCCAAACTTTCATGGTCTCTTCCCCATTGTGTGGCAACTGATCCATGAAAAGAGGAAAATAGAATTCTGTTCTTTTAGACCTCATGTTTTTCATTTTCGCTACATACCGTTGTGCATGATTTCCTGGGACTTTCCTCGCCAGCTTTCTGTATAGTAAAGGATTGTAATGTTCTTTACTATTAAAGGAGATTGCTGCAGCCCCACATCTCATGTTGTAGCTTCCTTTTACAGGAAAGTTTATTCTTTTTCCACTTATGAATTTTGCAACTGGAGAGTTGCAAGTTTCTGCAGCATTGGTATTCATATTTAATATTAAACTCTGCACATTTTGACGGTGTTCATCAAATCTAATTGTAAAATTTCTACCGGTCTGTTCTTGAAAGTGGCTAGCAGCGGAAACATATCGGAATAAAACATTTTATAAGTGAAACATATAGGTACTGAAGGAAAAAAATGAAACACTTAAAATTCGTGAAATTTTGACCATTTTCAAACCGCCATATTTCGGCGTATTTTTAATAGATTTTGATGAATCTTTGAGGGTTCAAGACTCAAAAAACGAAGTTCCTACGGCGATTTGGCACAAAGTTTAGGTGTTTGAAAAAAGTGCATTTTGTGGTCTTTTTAACTTTTCGTTTGGAGGGGCGTAGAGCCCTCTCTTTAAGTGGGGGGTAAACCCTCTCAAACAGGATACATTTTTCTTTTGATTTCTCAAAAGATCGTCGAAATCTGTTGTATGGAAGCTGAGTTATGGCCTTTTGAAAATTACCTAATTTTTTACAAATCTGTAATTTTTTTCCGTCAGTGTAATTTGTTTGTTTTTATTGGACGAACGGAAAAATGGACGAATGGTGGTGAGTTAGGCCCACATCTTTTTCCGACACCACAGAGATCGTTAAAGTGAGCCTTTTTGACCTAAAATACAGTTTTTTGTTGATGGAGTTCTAAGGTACAAAATGCGATATTCATGATTTCGTGCAAACAATGAACTTTCTTGCACACCTTAAAGAACATGCAGAGAAAATTTCATTCGTTTAAACGAAAACAATTTCGTCGAAAAACTTAACGGACTTATGAGTCAAAAAACCACGAAATTCGCTTTTTTCAAACACTCATAACTTTGTGATAAATCGTCATAGGAACTTCGCTATATGAGTTCTGCGCAGATAAGTGAACACATTTTAATGCCCTTTTGGTGGATCGAGTCGGCACATTTTTTCCAACTCGGTACACATTGCCAAAGTTGGACGCTTTTTGCCCAAAAACGTGTTTTTTTTTTGTTCGGGGCTTGAAGGGTTCGAAAAGGGATCATTTCAATCTGAGTTTACCCCCTTAAAGTAGAGCCGAAATGAGATTTTTTCCTGAAAAAATCATCAAATTTGGTTGAAAAGTCACTGAGTTATGTGCGAAAAACCTCGGGCGAAAGGGGTTAAGCTTAAGTTCGCATGCATGACTTTAAGTTTTTCGCCCTCAAAGATTCATCAAAATCTATTAAAAATACGCCAAATTATGGCGGTTTAAAAATGATCGAAATTTCACGAATTTCAAGAGTTTAATTTTTTTCCACCTGTGTATCAAGTGAGTATTTTAATTCAATTATTTAAAAAAAAATAATACAATTATTGAAAAATAGAGAGAGAGAGAGAACATATTGATTCAATAACTATATACATGTACATTTAAGTTCTTATATCTACAGAGGTTTATTTAATATATTGTTACTAAATGGGCTATCGACCAAGGTCTTTCCGCCCAGAAAAAAATATTTTAAACAACATTTAGGAAAGCGAGTGAATAAACATACAAATATAATATTTGGGCTGATTGCGGCCCTGAGTGCCGAAGGAATGGTTTACCCGCGACTCAACGCAAACTGTGGAAAGGGAAAGAGAAGGAGCGCTGCACTTTGAGAAATATACTAAATCGCAAAAATGCGATTTTGATAATTTATTAAAAATATTCTTTTTGGGAACCTGTTATTTTTTTAATTAAAAACTAAAACCTAACTTCAAAAAAGAAAAAAGTCAAGTTGTTGGCATAACTATCATTGAGATATCTGTAAAATATGAACTTAATCTAATGATAAATAAAGATAAATTATGCAAAACCATGAATACATGCACTGAGAGAAAAGCCTTAAGTCAAGAATTTGCGAGGAAACTCAGTTTAGTTGTGTATATAGACGTTGGTCAAATATTGTTTTTTTGCTGTTGAAGCTTATTTTAATAACAATTCTATTAATCTAAAGAGAGAACACGTTCTGTATGCTCTCATTATTTAGAATTTGAATTTTTAGAAGTTTTTGCCGCATTCTCAAAGATTTGCACTTCCATTCCAACAAAATTCAAGATGTCTTGACTTTGGCGAGTGTTTCCAAGGACTATTTGCTGAAAACAAGTTACTGTGTGGTATGCAATTTGCAAGCTTTTAAATTTTTGAGCCGTTCTTCTTTGCGGAAAATAACTGTTACTGTTACATCACAACTTTATTGACAGGTAGCTTTGATCAACACAACAACTTCATAATGTTGGTGTGGATACGCGAAGAATATTGTTTCAGCAGGATGGAGCCACTTCTCACACTAGGGAGTGGCAATTCTGCGAAGAATATTTCCTGGTTGCCTCATTTCGAAATTTATGGATCTCAAATATACGGTATTGTCACTAGACCTGTCAGCTTGTGATTTCTTTTTATGGGGCTACCCAAAGTCGAAAGTGTTTTCTAATCGACCTGTAACTTTGGAACAACTGAAACTTAATACTCAGGCAGAGATTAACGCAATCCCAATTGAAATATTGAAGAGGGTGATGCAAAACTTTTGTGCAAGGCTTCAAAGTGCCAGCAGCAAGGAGGAGGTCATTTGAGCGATGCAATATTTAAAAAATAAAATTTCCGTGCTTCCTCAAGAACCTTTTGTTTGATTTTTGATTTAAAGGTTAACGATTCATGAAAACGATTAAAATTGGATACTTCATTCTGCCTAACCTGCTTAAATAAGGTGGGTCAAATAAGAAGAGAGCTTATCAAATTTTTGAGTTTAATTTCTTTCCTTTCCTTCGGTAAATTCTGTGTGTCAAAAGTTTAAGTTTAATCCTTTGGCTTCCAGAACATAAAATGGACGCAAGTTTTTACTTATAAAGTAAATAAGGCACAATATATTGTATTGTGTTAAAATGAACATGATGAAGAGAAGAAAACATTTTTTTAGATCATTTTACGATTAACAATTTGCAACATTTTTTTTTTCTAAATGTTTAAATTTTTAATTTATGACAAAGCTGTTTTTTACGAGAACCATAAATAGCTTACTTTTTTCTGGAATGAGTTTCAAACTTTTCTAAAAAACTAAACACGCTGTTAAATAAGACAACTAATTCTGGACTACTTCATCTATTTAACCATTCTATCTGCTGGAATTTCGTGCTATTTCTCATATTTAAAACATATCGAGAAACACGTAAAACGTAAAAAAATATATTAAATTTACTCGGTTCCTCGCTTATCAGATTATTCTTTATTTATGACAACGGCGACTGAGAAGCTAATAGCGTGTCCGGCCAAAAAAAAATGCTGGTATTGCCATTGTACTTAATTAACTTTAAATTTTTGGATGTAGTTGTCTACAGAACTTTTTTTGAGACATAAATCTACGCTTTGGCCGCCAGACGATGCATAATTTAGAGAAGTTTGTCTTTATACATTTAGTCGCTACTAAATCTGACGTCAAAGAATCAAAATTAAAGATTCCAGGGGATACCATAAGAGTAATTTCCATTATATCGAAGTACTTAGTTTCAAGCAATAGTATAGATACTTTCCTTGCATCTACTCTTATTGATTGAACCCTACCCACAGCGCCCTATGCAGCGAAGTTGATGATGGAAGTTGTGATTCAAATGTCGCACTATGCGGTATTTAATCTCAAAACATGGCCATAAATCGAAATTGCTAACATTTATAGACGTGACTAAGCTTAGGTCTCCGAACAGGTCTATAGATATGACGTCACATGCTTTATATTCTATCTGCGATATTCCCAACACTGAGATATGCTGGTAGTCGAAACGTGACCTTGGCTTAACAAGCACGTCTTTATGTTCGGCGCTCTGTAAATGAACTTTTAGTTGTAATTTTGTATGTTTCATGTGTTTTTGTCGAAAAAATCGCTATGAATATTAAAGTTCAAGGTATGTAGATTATACTTAGATTTGAGTGGTAGACCAGCAGTGTCTGTACACAAATGCTGAACTCTGCCTTTTTCCTCGATATGTCTTTTTGCATATATACTGTTTATTATTATTGTATTGTTTTACTTGAGGAAATAAAGACTAATATTATTATTATTAATATAGAAAATAGATTTTCATATATCACTCAATCCAATTATTACCCATTTTCATGGTAAAACAAACGTTTAGAAAGTGTTTGATTTTTCGTACTCTTTTGCTTATTTTAGTGTTTTCATATATGCTATACTCATTTGTACTCAAAATGAAATATGCCATATTAAACCTTCGAGTTTTCTTTAACATTCCTATAAGGAAAGCATCTCCTGAGTTTTCACATGCTATTGTAACGATTTTTTTTTAATTATATTGTTTTTTTTTAGATTCAGACGTATCAGTTATTGCTGTGACTTGCAAATACTTACACATAATCACCAGAGAAAGTTCTGGAAGACTATTTTATGCAAAACTGAAGCATCTGGAAGATAAAATGGTTCAAATTACAAAATGTTCAAGTGAACAGTAAAGTGAAATACACAGTGTATTGAATAACTAAGGGGGATGAATAAATCACGAATTTTTCACTTGAATTTGAATAGTTTCAAGATTGTGTAACAAGCGAAAGTGGCTTTCGTCTAACAGCACGAAAGCACATTTCTTGGAAAAAAATGAAGAATGGCTTAATACCGAGATTTCGTTGCCTGTTGTCCCTACTGCGATCTGCTGAAAAGGTAGGCCAAGCAAGTAGTTCGGAGAATCTAGTGTCCGTAAAACGCTAGAACAGAAAAAATGTACCCGCTGGCGAATTAACGTTTGCATCGCAAATGAGACACCGGGCTGCGGGTAATAGTGACGTGGCAAAAGTATTCAAACAATTACTAAATCCCCGAAGAGAGCGACGAAGTTTTATAAAGCAGTTGCTGGTGCCAGTAAACTAGCAACGACAAGCAACCATTCACCATCAGAAGCTTTGGCAATATTTGTGAAAGCAGATCTGTCCACAGAACAGTATGACGTTGTTCAACAACAAGAATATCTTGCAAAAGGCTAAGCAAGAATGCTACCCTAGAAAGGAAGGCATCCCTGTCACAGAAACGTCTGCTGAAGACTTACTAGATCACGCGGCCTTGAGATTGTGCAAGTAATTAAAAAGTAGTAATAGAAACTTATACGAAGGAAGAGAAGGCAAATTTTGAACTCTTTTGTAAGTGGGGTTGTGATGGCTTGCAACAAGTCCGATACAAGCAAAAATTTGAAAATTAAGCAATTGAGGCTGTCAAGTGGTCAGAAAATTGTGTGGCAGAATCCTTTACTATCTTCACCGAGATAAAGCAGACCCATTAGAATAAGATTTATCAAGGAAACTAATCAGGAAACAAAATATGTGGAGTAACAAGAAAAATATCTTTAGAAAACTCAGGACGAACAAGTCAAAATTAAACATGTTCTTATGCTAACCATGATCGACGGAAAAGTGTACAACCCGGCTATATTTGTAGCAAAACTTCCAAACAATTTACCGATTTAAATACCACATTGTGTGTCGTGTCCACACAAGGGAACAGCTAATTGTCGGGTACTGACGGAGGAATTATCTTCCACATTGCACTTAGAAGTTGCTCTTCAAGTTGTACTTTGGCCCTCTACCGTAGCCGAGCACTATTCGCATTTTTGGGGACATACAACAAACATACCTATTTCACGTAGTCGTTCATTTGTCTACATTTGTAGACAGATGCCTTCAATTTTGAAAATGTACTCGATACTATAGTTTTACCATATTTGCGTTTCCATTATGGAAACCGTACATCATATACAAAAAAAAAGTCGAAAATAGTTGGCAGCCGGGTCATTCCACGTCAATTCAACCAAAACAAAAAAAAAACTTTACAAGTTTTTATAAGCGAGTTATGAAACGATATAAAATATTATAGTCTTAAGTCAAGTATTTTCGAAGATATTGAGGTTGAAAGTTTATGGAAAAAGAGCGTTTTTACCGTTCGTGTGGCGGCGCGACAGCATGTAGCTAGTAAGAAAAGAATTAATAACTCGGTAAATTATAAATATTTAAAGGTAGAAACGCCAAAGTGGCGGAATCTATTGCCTGAATGCTGTACTGAACCAAATCCGGGTGGCTTTAACACCGACAAGATATGGACATTGCCAGCGGCGGCAAATATAACAATATTAATGTGAACATTAAATATTGTTCCCCCATCAGAATACCTACAGACCGGTTTCGACCTTTCAGGTCTCATCAGTGTAGTTAGTTGCTGAGGGGAAACGGAGATTACTATTGGAATATAAATATTCCAAACACCGTTAAAGGTAGAAACGCCAAAGTGGCGGATTCTGTTGCCTGAATGCTGTACTGAACCAAATCCGGGTGGCTTTAACACCGACAAGATATGGACATTGCCATATGGGGGAACAATATTTCTGTATGAACTAAAAGAGTTAATGTGGATGAAGATTTTACTTTAGTTTTCAATATCACAGGAGAAGAAGTTCATAGAATAAGATTTTCAGAACTCTGCACTAACTCTTACATAGCTTGTATCTATGGCAATCACTGGTTTTTTGGAACTATTGTGTCAAAGCACGAAGAGGAAAGTGACTTTAAAGTGAAATTTATGCATCCTTTCCGACCAGCTCCATCATTTCACTGGCCTACAAGAGAAGACATTTGCTATGTGCCTTTGAGTAATGTAATTGCGAAAATCAGCACTCCAGTTACCAAAGAATCGGGTCGAGTCTACTATTTCCCTGCAAAAGAAACAGAATTTGGGCTACATCAATATTTGCAAGTTTTCACAAGCCCCGTCACTCGGACAAGTAGCAATAACTAACAAGTAAGAATGTGCAATACTGTTTAGTTAGTTTATTTGGTTTGTAATAATAATACAAATTGTATATTTTCAATAATAATTCACGCATTAAATTTTGCTTTGAATAACAAAACCGTTACACTCTGTAGATTTCAAAAATAATTAATTGCATTTTTGAAAAGTTTTTTTATCGATGATATTTCACATTAATGAAGGCTCTGCAAAGGTGGGAGTTTAAAATGGACCGCCGCTTCGCATTTATAGGTATGAAAATCAGTGGGCCATGATTTATTTTTGTTTTCTAATGAATCTCAGTTATTAGCCGTCGTTGTGACAAAAATGGTTTGCCTAAATAAAGAAGATAAATATTTGTTTCAATATGATAATTTATCTGCACAAAAGATTGCGAACAAATACCCACAAAAAAGGTTGGTCGGTTGCAAGTATTCAGTGAATAACAATTAAACTCAGAGCTTACGGTAACAATAATCGCAAACAAATAAGCGGAAAACCGCGTACAGTACGAATTCCTGAAAGGATAAAAGAAGTTTATGGATGCTCCGAGCACTAGTTTAAGTACTATTTCTTTAGAGCAAACGTACTTCATCTTATCTATAAAAATTGGGCTTTTCAGTGTTATATTAATTATTTAAAAATATTAATGATTTAAAAATATTAATAACTCACGAAGATATATTACTACAAAACTACTTGTACCGTTTTTTGGCCCACTATGCGTAATTTAAAAGTATTTATTATTTGCAAACATAAAACACTTATAAACAAATAGTAAATTGTTCAGGTTTTTAATTTAAAGTGAAAGTTTTCTATTAGCTAAACTATTACACAGGCTAAAATCCCATAAGTTTTATTTGATATTCTGTTAGATCATACTTTTAGCTACATTTAAAAAAAAGTTGGCTTCGTAGCTCCACTGCCTCACCTCTCTATCGAATTTTCAAAAAGTCATGTTTTGTTACTTAAAATTTTTGAAAGTATATACATATAGTTATATTTTTTTATTATGATTCAAAGCAATATAATATATTGAAACTATTTTTACAGTATCTGCATATTTCACAGAACAAATAGTAAAAATTTGGCATTTAAATATTTATAATTTTCCGAGTTATTAATTTTTTTCTTACTAGCTACACGCTGCCGAGGCGCCGCACGACCGGTAAAAACGCTATTTTTTCCTAAACTTTCAACCCAAATATCTTGAAAAGTACTTGACTTAGGCCAAAAATATTTTGCGTGGCTTCATAACTTTGTCATACTAATTTGTAAAAAAAAATCAAAATCTGAAGTGATGGGTGACATGGCCTGGGTGAACTGACGTTGATTGACCCAGCCCTTAAAATACAAGCTAACAGAAGTTCAGTGGCATCTCTGAGAATGTAAATTTTGGCATGGAAAACCCTGAAATTTAAATAAAACAGCTAGATTATGAATCCTAAATGTATTATTAATAGTGATGATTAGTTCTAGAAATAACTGCTAATGTTTAAAATAGGCAAAATCGGCAGATAAAAACACGCAAATCTATTTTTAAAACAAGGAACCTTGAAAAATCACACGATTAACAAAATGTACACTGCACTGCATTGGAGAATTCCAGACAGCCAATATCAATATAATTTTACTTGAATTATTATGGAGATTTTCAGAAAATGTGCATTTGAAACTTTATGAATAATAACAATAAAGGCTGTACCCTTATATTCGTAACTTCTTATTTATGCTGTATATTAAATTACTACTGGACTCGTGTGAACTCTTAAGCTTATAATACAAATCCTCAATGGCTCACTGTTATTTGAATTTATGGTATCATCATCTATTATGTTTATTTTATGCTAAACATTTTTGGATAATTAAATAATAATAATAAATACAGTTTATTGAAACTCGTAAGAGCTACAAATGGCCATCGACGGAAGTCTTTCAGCCTCTTTGGATAATTATTATAATTATAATAATACTATAATTCCATAATGCGTTAGTAATTCATAATACGTAAGGTTCGAATCAACAAACGTTAATAAGGACGTGCAAATTTTGGGGTTATTATTTTTATGTCGAACATGATTTCTTAATTTGATTTAGCATCGGTATCATCTATACGATAAAGCTTTGAATATAACCCGAGTATTATGAATCGAATAACATTTTTGTTATATGTACTAATACCTAGTTACAAACCTTTACTTTCTTTAATAGAAAAATATTTCAACATGGCGCAGAATTATGTTTCTGGCATTTATTACAAATTAAAAAGGTTAATAACATAATGCTCTGCGTGATCTATCAGAAACCGACAAACAAAATTTTAAGATTAAAGCAGCGTCCCAGATATTTTATAGTGTTGCAACATGGACAAGTCAAGGATAATATTAAATAAGGCGAGAATGTTGCTGTTGATTTTAAAACCGTGCAGATATGGATTAGTCATCGGCTTTTTTCGAACATCTTGCCAACTCACATATTTTCTCACATCATATAATGCGAGGCCTGGTGTTATGTGTTATGTCGATCACGGCAGCCCTGCAGAGACAGCGTCGGCGTCGCATCGTGAGTAAGAATGGCGTAAGTAAAATTGGATCAAATTGTACAAACTGACCTACAGATCTAATTTTAGAGTAAGCCGCGAGGAAATACATCTCAACTGGATCAGATATAAACAGAAATTCTTATAAATATATACCAAATGCTTAAATGATATAAAGCAATGTTATGTTATAATAGGGTTATGCAAAATATGTTGTGTAAACAGTAAAAACCCAAAAATAATTTAAAAAATTCTATAAAACTTCTCAAACTTAATTTGATCTTGTAAATTTATGCGAGAATTTCCAACCACTTTATTGCAATGCCTAGTAATAGCTATTTATATAACAAGTACATAATTTAGGACTTTATGGATGAGCCTTAAAGTTTAGAGTTCGAGCGAGTTTGCGAATGAGGACTATAAATAAGGCGAATTCATAAAGTCTAATTATGTACGAGTTACATACAAAGTTCTATGTTCGATTGCTTTTAGCCAGTGGCGGCTCGTGGAACATTTTGATGGTAGAGCCACTTTGCATATAATATGCAGAGAAAAAAAAAACGATAATTGTTGCAAAATTATTCAGTGAGTTAAATAAAGAGAAAAGTAGCCTTCATATATAAATATTCAAGCAGTTCGTAATTCTACAAAAATTAGGTCTTACAAAGGCTAACAAACAAATAACTTATTGAAACAAGTCACTAAAAAAATGTTTTGTGTTATTTGTATCTATTCGATGGACTTTTCTGGAAGAATTTGACTTTGGCCGTCCGTTATCTTCTGTAAACCAAAAACAATTGAACAACGAATTCAATTTATTGGTTCTCTATATATCTTTGGGATTAATGAAAGACTTTGCTAAAAGAGTCTTAGAAATCCGATCATAAGTTCAAAAGGTAAAAAAAAAACTTAAAACTTTAACAATTTTATTTTTTTAACCTACGTCTATTATATAAAAACAATACTTTGCTAACAGTTTTCGTTTAAAAGTTATCCTCAATAATAATAAAATATTTTCTGATCTTACCTGTCCAATGAGCACAACACTTTGCTGAAAGAATTTTCGAAATCTCTCCTCGCGTTCATGAATTGAACTATAAATTACATGTGTTGGGTCTTACCTGCGTCTATTCGATGGAAGAATTTGCCAAATTAGGTCATCCGTTTAAGAGTAAAACAACTTAAATAGCAATCAAAGACGAATTAATTTTTTGGTCCTATTTACATTTATCCGATTTATTGACTCGAAAAAATATAAAAACAATTGCTATCCACTTGAAACTTCTCAAAATCACTCAATATTAATTCAAGAGTGATTTGGTAGAAAATTCCAATACATTCCGTCGATTGCTTTGGCGCTTTTTCGTGTAAATTTATGAAAAAATATAATCTTTTTTTGGCGCGAAAAAAATATAAAAACAATTGCCATCGACTTGAAACTTTCTATAATAACTGACAACACATGTAATTCTATATTTGCATAAAAATTAGAAATGCATTTTTCTAAATTTTAGAATATTTCAATGTGAACGCAGATAAAATTTAGAAAAATTTTGCAATAAATTCGTCGACGCAAAGAAAGTATAAAAACAATTGCCATCAACTTGAAACTTTCCAAAACAACTGACAACACATGTGATTCTACATTTTCGTAAAAATTAGAAATACATTGTTTCTAAATTTTAGAATTAAATAATTAAACACAGTTAAATTCCTTACTTCACTCGTTAACTCGTTAATTATTTAATTACGCAACTTCACATAACTCACAAATACATAATAAATTTTAGAATATTTCGATGTGACCGAAATGAAATTAAAAAAAAATGCAGTAAATTCGTCGACAAGAAAAAAATATAAAAACAATTGCCATCAACTTGAACCTTTCCAAAACATTTGACAACACATGTGATTCTACATTTCTGTAAAAATTAGAAATGCTTTGTTTCAAAATTATAGAATATTTCAATGTGAACGGAGATGAAATTTAAAAAAAATGCAGTAAGTTCGTCGACGCGAGAAACATATAAAAACAATTGCCATTGACTTGAAAGTCTCCAAAACAACTGACAATACATGTGATTCTGCATTTCCGTAAAAATTAGAAATTCATTGTTTCTAAATTTTAGAATATTTTAGGGTGAACGGAGATGAAATTAAAAAAAATTGCAGTAAATTCGTCGACGCGAAAAAAATATAAAAACAATTGCCATCCACTTAAAACTTTCCAAAACAACTGACAACACATGTAATTCTACATTTCTGTAAAAATTAAAAATGCATTGTTTCTAAATTTTAGAATATTTCAATGTGAACGGAGATGAAATTTAAAAAAAATTGCAGTAAATTTGTCCACGCGAAAAAAATATAAAAACAATTGCCATCGACTTAAACTTTCCAAAACAACTGACAACACATGTAATTCTACATTTCTGTAAAAATTCAAAATGCATTGTTTCTAAATTTTAGAATATTTCAATGTGAACGAAGATGAAATTAAAAAAAATGCAGTAAATCCTTCGACGCGAAAAAAATATAAAAACAATTGTCGTCGACTTGAAACTTTCCAAAACAACTGACAACACATGTAATTCTACATTTCTGTAAAAATTAAAAATGCACTTTTTCTGAATTTTAGAATATTTCAATGTGAACGAAGATGAAATTTAAAAAAATTTGCAGTAAATTCGTCGACGCGAAAAAAATATTAAAACAATTGCCATCGACTTGAAACTTTCTAAAACAACTGACAACACATGCGATTCTACATTTCCGTAAAAATTAGAAATGCATCGTTTAAAAATTTTAGAATATTTCAATGTGAACGGAGATGAAATTTAAAAAAAAATGCAGTAAGTTCGTCGACGCGAAAAAAATATAAAAATAATTGCCATCGACTTGAAACTTTCCAAAACAACTGACAACACATGTAATTCTACATTTCTCTAAATATTAAAAATGCATTGTTTCTAAATTTTAGAATATTTCAATGTGAACGCAGATGAAATAAAAAAAAATGCAGTAAATTCGTCGACGCGAAAAAAATATTAAAACAATTGCCATCGACTTGAAACTTCCCAAAATAACTGGCAACACATGTGATTCTACATTTCTATAAAAATTAGAAATGCATTGTTTCTAAATTTTGGAATAGTTTAGGGTGAACGGAGATTAATTTTAAAAAAATTTGCAGTAAATTCGTCGACGCGAAAAAAATATTAAAACAATTGCCATCGACTTGAAACTTTCCAAAATAACTGGCAACACATGTGATTCTACATTTCTATAAAAAATAGAAATGCATTGTTTCTAAATTTTGGAATATTTTAGGGTGAACAGAGATTAATTTAAAAAAAAATTGCAGTAAATTCGTCGACGCGAAAAAAATATAAAAACAATTGCCATCGACTTGAAACTTTCCAAAACAACTGACAACACATGCAATTCTACATTTTCGTAAAAATTAGAAATGCATTGTTTCAAAATTTTAAAATATTTCAATGTGAACGGAGATGAAATTTAAAAAAAAAATGCAGTAAGTTCGTCGACGCGAAAAAAATATAAAAACAATTGCCATCGACTTGAAACTTTCCAAAATAACTGGCAACACATGTGATTCTACATTTCCATAAAAATTAGAAATGCATTGTTTCTAAATTTTGGAATATTGTAGGGTGAACGAAAAATAATTAAAAAAAAAAATGCAGTAAATTCGTCGACGCGAAAAAAATATAAAAACAATTGCCATCGACTTGAAACTTTCCAAAACAACTGACAACACATGTAATTCTACATTTCTCTAAAAATTAAAAATGCATTGTTTCTAAATTTTAGAATATTTCAATGTGTACGCAGATGAAATTTAAAAAAAAATCAGTAAATTCGTCGACGCGAAAAAAATATAAAAATAATTACCATCGACTTGAAAGTTTCCAAAACAGCTGACAACACATGTGATTCTACATTTCCGTAAACATCAGAAATGCATTGTTTCTAAATTTTAGAATATTTCAATGTGAACGCAGATAAAATTTAGAAAAAAATTGCAATAAATTCGTCGACGCGAAAAAAAACATAAAAACAATTGCCATCCACTTGAAACTTTACAAAATCACACAATAATAGTTCAAGAGTGATTATGTAGAAAATTCAAATACATTCCGTCGATTGCTTTTGCGATTTTTCGTGTAAATTTATGAAAAATTATAATAATCATTCAAAAAGTGTTACAGTAGATAATTGAAGAAATCCCATTAGATATAGAAACAACGGAAAAGACAGGAAAAATGTGGCAGCTGGATATCCTTACGAAAATATAATGGAGTGTTCAATTATTAATTTAGGTTGTGACTCTTCCTAATCGTAAGATTTAAAATCAATCATTTGGTCAATTACTGAATGATTATTTTATTAAATATATTTACTGAGTAATGTTTTTATTATATTATTTAATCTTTATTTGTTATTTTTCATAGGCTGAAAAATTATTCCATATCCGCATGAGGAACGTATGTTTACAAAGCTATTATTCTTTCTAATTTGAAAAATAAATTACACACCAAGATAGCTAAGATTTATATTTATGTTGGGGCATAAAACGAAATGCGTGACATTGAATTATGCACGTTGTAATTTTATTTACGCCAATTAGTCAAAAGAAATTTGACACGACAGAGCCCTAATCTTCAGCGAGCTGGACGTTTTCCTGGAAGCTATATTGCACCCCTCTTTTATTGCGAACTGTAATTCTCGTAAATATACATTTTTTAGAGTGCATGAGTCAAGATATTGTATATAGGAGTTAAAGAAAAAGAGCGAACAACACAAAAAATTTTTTATATAGTTTCATTCATTATAATTTTTTATCAATGTTACAATTTTTGAATAATTTGTACTACAACAAACTTTTCGGCGAATTATAACATGAAATTATCTGAAAAATATCAAAATATGAGTCAGTTTACTGTGGAAAGTTTGAAACATATTTATCGCCAATTTATAACGTTAATAAAATTTTCACCCGGGATGCTCAATTTGTACATTGTAAACCTTCTTACTACGCAGTCTGTACCGTGTTTAAGGCTCATTGGTGGGAGGGGTTATTATTGAATCTATTCAACGAGCATACTTTAAGAATTTCCAAATGTAACATTAAACTCGCGGTTTTCTCAACATGTTCAAACCTATTTGTAAAATGTTGTAGGTGTTTAATGTTTTTTACGCGAATTTATTCGAAATAAAAATTTTAACGAAAATCGCACAATACTCATTAATGACCAATAGAGAAATTAGTTCACGAGCTATAGCCAAGACAATAAAATTTCTTGGAAATATTTTATAGGTAGACCAACGCAACTGTGATTAATAAGTGGACATTTTTATGTCAAAAATTCGTGTTATATTATCACCATTTAGGCGTTTCATGTTAAAACCCCAGTCCTTCAATTCATCTGCCAATTTGTTCCTTGAGGTAGACTCTCCGATGAAGGATGATTTGCTTCTCCTGGTATTTCTGGGCACTGTATCTTCCACCTCTTTTTTGTAGAGAATCTTTCCCGAAACGTGGCATTTCTCAAATTTTACGAAATTGTTATTTTGTTGTTATGGGGATGTATATATCTGTGGCATCAGTGAATGGTGGGTTAAGTGCATTTTTGTGAATATCGAGTTATATACATAACCAGAAACTAGATTTTTTTTCTTTCTTTGTGTCTAATGGACTAACAGATATTCCTATTACAACAACAAAAAACACAATTGTGACTCCTGGGCTATATCTCCAAAATAGAACTTTTTTTGTGTAAAGTGAGCCAAGTTGTTTTTCCCTACACCAAGCTCAATAAATTGTTGTACGTAGGACGGTTTTCACCAGCGCAGCAGTGTTGAATCTCTTTTCAACCAAAAAAAGAGCAAACACTTGATTCATTCGGATTGATTCAGTCTGTCTCGCGCAGTGGTAAGGTGAAAATGTCAAGACGAACACGACTAATAATGCAAATTGCAACGCTTGAGAAAGTTCATGACCAAATAGATTCTTCTGGTAAGTTATTTGCAATGCTATTTAAGTTAAACAAAAATTTTAATCTCTTAGAAAAAGATCATTATGTGATTTTTCTGTGTTGTGAAGCGTATTATTATGTGCCGTCGCCATAACGTTCGATGTATGTGGCTGCGATTTATAACGTTAGTTTTTATTTTGTGATGGTCATAAATTATTTTAGAACTATACATTCTGTATTTCACCATCAGGAAAAGAATTTACAAATGTAATAAAGCATATTTTAAAAGGGTTAAGCATTTTGTTTTAACCAAAGTTTTAATGCAAAATTATTATTCCGTATACGTCACTTTTTAAAGGTTCAAGCCCAGCTCACTCAATTCCTGATGAAATAAGGGAACTTATTTCATGGTCAGACGATTCTTGTGATGAGGTAAATAAGAAATATTTGAATAGTGACACGTTTCTTCACACCATGACACTCCTGTTCCTGCCAAAAAAAAGAAGCGTAGTGAAGAACGTAGGTTTTACATTATTTTTTGTGTTCAATTTTATTTGGTACGAGGTTTATTTCTATTGGGCCGACTAGCCCTTTGCCGCCCACACAGACTGGGGATGAAGAAAATTTGACGAACAAACATGTCCATAAAGTTGATAATCTAACAAACGAAATTGACGAAATTGTAAATGACTCGGATATTTCTGGTAACACTCCAATCAATAATTTAACAAAAAAGGGAACTGTCCGAAAACGAGGGTTAAAACAATGGACAACAATATATGAGTCAGGAAACATTGTTAAACACAGAGAGAGAAAAGACCTTGGCAAATTTCGGAACAAATGCTCTACTTTAATCGATGTTAATACGCGTGAAACATTATTTCACGAATATTGGCACATAGGAGATTTTAATGGAAGGCTTTGTTTTATTGCAAGGCTTTTATAGTTATTTACGTATTAAGGGCTGTTAGGATAGCCGTAACAACCAAGGGAGCCGTTTGGGGCCCGACGAAGGAGGGCCCTAAAGCGACCGCGGTTGTTACGGCCCTAACTGCACGTGGTACGTACTACGTTTTTCGTCGTACTACTAATTTTATAAGTAATGAAACTTGAATGTGTCTAATTGACAATACTAAAATCGCCGATGACGTCGATTTAATTTTGGTTACCGTCAACATAAAAATCGCACATGTCGTTGTTTCCTTAACAACCAATAACAAATAGCATTTTATTTGTCAAAGTACAGAAAATAGAGAAAGAGGCTTTACTTCCAGCGAAAATATTAGCCCGAGCTAAGCAAGCGAATGGTAAATTAGTACCAGAAAAATCGAGGGATAGATACCAAATCGAAGGAAATTTATTTAAAAGATGGCAGCAAGAAAATCATATTGAAAGTGTGAAAACGTAATAAACGTAATAATGGCCTATATTGATGAACTGGTATGTTATTTTCATCCCGTGTAGCAAATTGTAACAATTTTTGATTTGATTGCAAAGCGAAAAGTATGCTCCCAATTCTGATCTAAATGAAAATGTTTCAATAAATGTACACGTTGAAAATAGAAATTTGTCTCGAGAAGCCACACCAATTTCTACCCGAGGAAATGTGAGCTTTCACAATTGCACAATAACAAATTTGTATAACTTCAAGTAGACTTTTTTTATAATTTGTATTGTTATTTCGTTCAATTTCCTGTAGTTAACTAAATTTATTTAATTTCATAAGAGTCAAACACTGTTTTCAAATTGATAATATTGTTTTAATAATTTGTTGATTGAGAGCGGGCTGTTAACAAAAAGCGGGCTGTTAAAAGCTCTCAACAGCCCGCGTTTTCGTTGCCAGGGAAATATGAATAGCTTAACGTTTGTCAAAAGTGACATGTTATAAACTACATAACAATACAGTGCGACGAAAAACTTTAAAACACTGAAAAGAAAAACGAAAGCTAGGAAACAGATAACAGTCGAATACAATGTTGAAATCAATGGCTCGCGACCAAAAATTGCAAACATTGTTTTTTGAAGAACGAGACGGTTCATTTCGACAGCGATTAAAAAGAAACAAGATACTGTATCAACAATTTTACCGGTGGATAGCAGAGGCTCATTTTCTAGTAACTACGGCAAAATACTCAGAAAAGGTATACAAGATTTTCTTAATAAAATACCAGTGTATGAAAGCCATTATTCTAGGCGAGATTGCTCAAAAAAGTTTCTATCCCCATATTTAACCATCACAATGCTTCACGAAGACTACAAAAAATCATCCGAATTAGGAAGCCGACTAGCTTCATTTGAAGTCTTTCGGGAAGAGTTTCACAAAATGAAACTGTTCATTAAAAAACCTAAAGTCGACACCTGCGCGACATGTGATAGATTGACCCTTAAAGAAAAAATCGCCCAAGTCGAGGATAAACCTTCGATATTAGAAAAACTATATCAACATCAATTAGACGCACACCGAGCTTATGAGTATAAACGGATTGACAAGGAAAGTTCATAAAAAAATTGTTCAAAGAAAACTATAACTTTCGACCTACAACAGTGCCTCGCGACTCCATTGTTAAAAAATTCATTATCTTTCTATAAACGGACTTTATGGGCTTATAACTTAACAATATTCGATTGCGACCGAAACCAAACTTATTGTTACGTGTGGCACTAAGCCATGGCCGGTCGTGGAGCCAACGAAATTGCATCGTGTCTCTATCATTATTTTACTAAAAAACTTGAGCCTTCCATAAAAACTGTAATAATGTACTCGGATTCGTGCCCTGGTCAAAATAAGAACAGCCATATTGCAGTCATGTGCTGGGTAGCCCTTCAAAATTCAAGCAACTTGGAAAGTATAAACCACAAGTTTCTTGTTTCGGGGCACACGCATATGGAATGTGATACTTCACATGCATTGATTGAGAAAAAAAAATTCAACGGACCAATCGAACACCCGCATGATTGGGTCCAGTTAATGCGTGATACTGGGAAGAAAAGAAATTTGACGTTACCGAAATGGAAAACACTGACTTTTTAAACTACTCTTCGCTGTTGAAAACAACAGAAAAAAGGACAATAACAATCACGCAATGAATTGGAATAAAGTTAGATGGCTGAGGTACGAAGCAGAGAATTCTGGCATACTTTTTTTTAAACAGACACTTGATAACGATGGAGATTTTAGGACAGTTCATTTTAGAAGGAAAGGAAAAGTGTTCAAATTATCACCTTCAATTAGATATGCTCAATCCCAACCAATATCGGCCGAAAAGAAGAAATATTTGATTGATTTACTCCCATTCATAAGTCCAATTTTTAGAAGTTTTTACGAGGGACTTACTTCAAACGATACACCGGACGTGTACCTCGATGAAGTAGAACTCGGGGATACAGCCAATTGATTGTAATAACTTTTTAGATTGTATTTAAATTTTGTTTTGCACTTTCCTAACTTGAAAACTTACTGTACCTTTTTCTATTTCACTAAAGTCTGTTACAATAAAGAAATATGTTCAAAATGTACCATTTATTGTGCACCGAACCACAAAAAAATTATTATTATTAGTTGCAATAATCAAATTTTATTAATAATTAAAATAATAACTTGACACGCTTTGCACTAATGAATTTAGTGTAAATTGGGCTATGTACATACATTTTTTTAATTGTTATAAAATTATTGAAAATTTAACACAATTAAAATAATAACCTTATGAGCATAAAGAGCAATTGCCAATTAAATATATTGGGGCAAATACTGATTTCTTTACAAATCATGCGATTTTGGAAAAAAATACAAACTTTCAATTTCATTTTCCTAAAAATGTAATTTTTGTACTTAACCCACCATTCACTGATGCCACAGATATACAGCTCGATGATTTCAAGCAAAATATAAATGACTGATGTTGCTGTATCGTGTCGTTGCGGTTTTCTTGCTAAATTTACACTCGAGCATCAATTATTTCTGGAAATGTTTTGGAGTACATTTCAAGAACCCGAGCGAAACGCGAAGGCCCGATTACGTTCTTGAAATGTATAAAATTTCCATCTTGAGGTTCTCCGAAGCAATTCCTTCAATTTTTGAAAAATATCTGCGTATCTATGCTTGTATCCGTCTCTTTTTGTGTCTATCCTTAGGCGCTTTATCACGGAAAAGAATGCAGGAATTGAAATAAAACAGATCTTTTATTTGACAATCCGAAGAACTGGAAAACTTTTGATAAAATTACAAAAATCTGAAGCTGCAGTCTACCTTAACTATTTCTTATTTTTATTTTCTTCTCTTGTACATAATTAACAGCAAAATTGTGGTTCAAATCGTTACGTTTTTGAAAAATTGCAAAATTAAAATAAACTTGTTTATATTCCTTTTTTTTAACTACAATGTGTTCCACAAATTTTCCATGGTCTATTTCTGTACTGTGAATTAAAAAGTCATTATGACTCCTTTGAGCTGGCCATATGGACTTACATCCGAGGCAAAAAAATAATAAAATTAACAAAATATACGTCAGACCTGAAAATTAGAAAATGTTACATGATAGCCATATCAACATTTTTTGAAACTACACACGCTACGTAAATTTTTATTTTTGGATTCTGGTAATAATTCAACAATAATATTTCTATATACCATTACCTGCACCAAAATTTAACTAGATATTTATCATTGAATCCAAAAATAACTGTCTTTTTGCCGTAACTGATTAATTTTCAATTGTGGAGATATGATTTTATGTCGAGCAGTGATTTGTACTTTGCTGCAGTCACTATGTCCAAATGACAAACTTTATTTTTTAACGGGACACCTGATCGAACTTAAGTGGTAACACCATTCTAGGATTTTGGAAAACTCGTTTTTTTTTACTTAAACAATATTTTAGGGTCTTATAAACAATATTCAGTTGGTCTTATAGTGAGAAAATTCCATAGGATTCTTCAGGAGTCCACCAAAGTACGCGATTGCTGTAAGGATTTATGTGCTCGTAAAACTTTAAACTCGTTTTTCTCAAAAGCACATTTTTCAAACTGGGAGGACAGATTACTTGAAAACTGTCGCATGGATTGATTTCAAATTGTGACAGTAGCTCCACAATAACATTCTCTATGGAAGTACGTAGTCGTTTTTTTTTATTTAATGTGTACTTTCTATTTTATAAACAATGCACTGCTTATGTTTTGGCCAAAAATCATTTTTTTCAAACGTGCACCATTTCTACAAAATTTGATTTAGAAAAAAATCTCTACATACTTCCATAGCCAATGTTAACTGAATTATAAATCAAATTGCTTCTCCGTGCTGAGTCTTATACTATACGAGAAATCCGTCCTCCCTTTTAGAAGTTTTAAAAAACGTATTCCGGTTTAGGAAGCCGGCTACTAGTTATCTCTTAGTTTATTTTCTTAGCATTGCCGTGGAATTGCAAATATATTCATGACATATCAGTGTAAATAATCATTGGTGTGTTCTTTAAAGAGAAAAAAATCAAATTTGACCTTATATGAATAGAATATTTATTCACAAACTGAAAATATACGCATGAACAAATTATTTATATTTAAAAAGTAAAAAATTGTTCGATTATTCGAATAATGCAATAATCGATTAATCAAATAATCAAATAATCGATTTATTAAATAATCAAATGATCGATTAACCTAATAATCAAACAATAGATTAATCAAATGATCGATTAACCTAATAATCAAACAATTAATCAAATAATCAAATACTTGATTAATCAATTAATAAAATCATCGATTAATTGATTAATTTCCAGTAATAATCAAACAACCAATTAATCGATTATTTATCGAGTAATCCATTGTTTTGCACCTCCATACTGGCAACCTTGATCTCTCGACTTATCGTCTCTGTAAAAAGTGTGGGTTTGGATAGGTCGGTATATCAAGCAAATGCCGCGTCTTCCGAACACTTTAGGGAAACTCCAGCGTGCTGTTGAAGAGCCTTGGACAGCGGTACTTCAAGACATAATTGATTCCCAAATCGCTGACATGGCTCAGAGGACACGGTATTAAAGAACTTGGAAAACCTACCCATTACTAATTTTTGTTGATTTTGTATCCTTTATTTTTTATCTTGAGTACTTTGTAATTACGCAATTTCATTGCAATTAAATCATTTAACGTGGGATTTCAATAGCTGTATTCTTAGTTACCAAAACAATATAAAATTCTAGTTTGTTTGATGATTATCCCTTGATGCGCATTCTTGACATTCAAGAAACCAGCCCAGAATTTGTTAAATAGTAAATGTTACGTTTAACCAGTTTGGATAAATGCTTGAGAAATATTGTACTGTAGGCAATTTTGTATTTAATTGAATTAAACTTGTACTTCATTTGTGTAGCACTGAGATTTATTTATTAACATGTGAACTACGATCATTACAGATAGCGTTGAAAATAAGTGTGTACATCAAGTCGTTACAGGAATTAGCGCAAGTTTTGTATATTTTTAGAGATCCTAGATCCTAGAAGAGGATCCGTTTAGAGTAATAACTTATTGAAAGTACATCCTTATCAAAATAATGGTTTTCTTGTTTTTCAAAAGTCGATTTATCTACTTACCCTGAAGGGGTAACGCCGCTCTATGATTTCGGAAAATTCGTTTTTTTTGCTTAAACAATATTTTAGTGTATTATAAACCATATCCAGTTGGTTCTTTGGTGAGAAAATTTCTCAGGGTTCCTTAGGAGACCCCCAAAGTGTAAGGATTTATGTGCTCGTAAAACTTTAAACGCGTTTTTCCGGAAACCAATTTTTTCAAACTGGGAGGACAGATTACTTGAACACCGTTTCATGGATCCATTTCAATATTTTGACCTAAAATTGATAATTTTTTTCAAACGTGCACCATTTCTACAAAATTTGCTTTAGAAAAAACTGCTACGTAGTTCCATAGCCAATAGTAACTACATTATAAAAAAAAAATGCAATAAAATTGTAATGAAAATGTTTTTTTATACCTCAATACGTGTTAAAGAAACCCTCCAAAAAGAAATCTCATTTCTTCTTCGATGCTTCCAAAATAAATCGTCAAAGCTTAATTATCGGCCGCTAATAGTGTTATACTCCTTAACCGAAAAGAGAACTTATGTTGTTTAGAACTAATATTTATATTTGACACAGATTATCGCTTATGTATACGTCACTTTTACTTAATGGATCCAATGCCGCTCGTATAGCGGCAAAAATCATTTTTCATTTTATCACTTTTATTATGTTACAGTAACTTTTGCCGTGTTTGTTTCCGTACATTTGTATGCTCTTTACGTGCACTCAGTCTTGTTTTGATCTTCTAAGAAAACGTGCACGTTCCTGGATTTATTTTAAACAGTGGGGTTTATTATAAGTGCGTTAATAAAATATTGCCGCAGACTCGTAAAGAAAAATTTACGATAATAACTGTATTATAATTAGTGAGTTCCTATTGATGTTTCTATTGATACAAATTAAAAGCGGAAAACATTACGTTTTCAGACTAATGTTATGATGACAAGAGTAGTGATAGTGAATTAGTTCCTAGGAAGAAAAGATAAGTAGGAGTGAGGATGCAAAAGATAAACACGATACTGCTGAATCCAAATGGAAGAATGATGACTGGATACATTTTAATACTTTTTCAAAGGTGCACATGTTTCAACTTTCATCTAAGGGCCGTTAGAGTTTTTAAGCTATTTTTCCCAGACGAATAAGCAGATAGTATAAAAGGAGACAAAGAATTATGTTAAGCACAAAGTAAAAGCATCAAAGGTAAAAACCTGGAAAAAATAGAAGATTTTTTGCGTTCCTTGGAGTAATTTGGAACGATGACTTTAGCCAACATGAAATATTGGTCAAGCAAGAAAAACTGTAACATATCATTTTGTTCAAATACATTTTCGAGAACTAATATTTTAAATACTCCGCTTAAAACAAAACCTTACCGTTAATCAGAGCATTAGGAAACGTATTAGAAAAACTCTGCAATTTTCTAGAATGTATTGACTCAAAATTCCTGTACCAAATACAAATGAGTCTTGTAAAATTTTAAGGAAGGATTTGTTGTTTATTACTTTTCGGTCTTTCCCGTAATTCCCAACTTACCTTAAGTATTCTGTTCCTAGTATTACGTTTATTAATCGCGCCATACCGCCTTTGTATATATATTGAACCGACCAATTTGTAAATCCATCAATTAACTATTGAAAATGAACACATCGTGTTCGAAATGTACATTTAGTGTCATAAATAAACGAGTGAAGTAAGGAATTTAACTTTGTTTAATTATTTAAGGAAGGATAGATTACATAAGTTAAAAGTAAAAAAAAAAAAAATAAAGTGGGGTATGAGAATATACCTCACTGACACAGGATGCACTTTTACAAATCTCCTATATTTTGGGAGAATAACATCAGACCCTTTCACTCCTTCCCATATTAGATCATTTATTTAAAAATTTATAAGTATAGGGACCTATATTATACCAGTATATCTTTGGCTTTAAACTTTAAAACTCAACTCTATAATATGTAAATATTAAGTAAATAGCCATCTGCAGACGCGTTTCGAGATTTATCTCTCATCAGTACAGCTTCGCATTTGAATTTAAGAATAAAATACACTTACGTGAATATAGCCGTGAAGAATTCGTAATGTATGTAGTACTATTATCTACATTCTATATAAATCCTTTCAAAAAGAGATGAACAAAAAAGTAGTTTCACATTACGCATTTATAAAAAATTGCTGAACAAGGATTGCAGAGACTAGATGGAAAACTCCAAATGACTCCGCAGTATGCTCGGAAAGAAAGGTAAATTATTGTTTTCAAAACAATTATTCTTTGTTGAGGGCGGTCCGTTGGTGTAGTGGGTACTGGCCGGTTGCACCGCGTGCCGTGTGGGTTCGAATCCCAGCCCGGCCGAAAGATTTTTCGGGGATCGAGAAGTATTCGGTCGGGTCCATGGTTGTTTGTGTATACGTCTGACATTATTCATTTATTCATTTGTTCATTTATATATCCCAAAAATTAATTAAATGCCTGTCATATAAAAAAAAAATTCTTCGGCAGTCAGATCGGACAACAAAAGTGGCATGTAAATGCACAATTGCGGCGGTTATTGACGCTAGAGACGGAGAGATGGCGGTACAATCCTTAATCGACAAATTCGGGTTACTGAATTGGTTATTTCCCTCACAATGAACCAATTTCCCGATCAGCGACTATATGAGCACTAATGAGGATTAAGAATCTGAAAGTGGTCTATGGTTCATCGTTTGATGGGAAAATAATAATTATTGCTTAAAACTCTTAGGTGATATATTTCTCTACGGATTAATAAGCAACATAAAAATATGGAACTTGGTTCTAATTTAATAAACTTTGTATCAAGATTTTTTTGAGTAAGCTTGAGTAAGCGGGCATAAACAATCTGAATTAATAAATGAATAATTACTCAGCCCAACAAAATAAAAAATTTGGTTTGGTGTCGCAAAAGTAAGAACTGATTTTGGATATTTGTGATGTGTGTTTTTGAAATACAGGCTAATTCATTTATTTCCGATAAAAGACAAAAATAATAATAAAATAATTATTCTATTATTATTACCATTACATTATTTTATTATTATGATAATTAAACTTTTGTATCTAAAATTAGAATCTAATTAAATTCAAAAAACGAAATATAGCCTGAATATATAAATATTCAACCTGTTCGTAACTCTGCAAGCAAAATTAAGTCTTACTAAGACTATAAACAAATAACTTATTGAAACAACTACTTCCCTGGCTGATGCCACGCCGGATATTGAATGATACAAAAGAAATTATTATCATTTTTCAAGTTAGTCCTGTGGGTAGAAATAAGGGATCTTAAACCAATGTTATTTCACTTAGTACTTAGTACTAGTATTAACGCAAATTTCTTTTGTATCATTCAATATCCGGAGTGGCACTAGCCAGGGAAGTAGTTGTTTCAATAAGTTATTTGTTTATAGTCTTAGTAAGACTTAATTTTGCTAGCAGAGTTACGAACAGGTTGAATATTTATATATTCAGGCTATATTTCGTTTTTTGAATTTATTTAATACTTTCTGCAATAAGTAAGGTTGTTTCTATTTTATTTAGAATCTAATTAGCCAGTTTTATCACAGGTATTAGCAATAGGTTTGAAAAATAATATCTCCGAGAAAAGAAAAGCGAATCGAAAAATAAGTAAACTATACCGTCAGGAAAGGCCTAAATTAATACCACAAAACGAATCAGCCCTTTGTTTTAACCCTTTATATTTTGGCAACCCTTTCAAAAAAGTATTTTTTAATAATATAAATCTCGATTTTTGATACACTTTGCAATCGGCCATAACTAAATAAGTATGCTTATTATTATCTCTAATATAAGTACTTCAATAATCTAGAGCCAAAGAAACGTTACACGTACCCCTTCAACCCAGAAAGAAATTATTTCTTCCGTAAGACTCGCAATATAAATCTCGATTTTTGACAAAGTTTGCAATCAGTCATAACTAAATCAAAATTCGTATTTTTGTAAGTACTTTCATAATCAGGAGTCAGAAAAACTTTACGGGCACTACTACAACCAAAAAAAATCCATCATTCGGAGAAATCCATACCCCGCGATAGTGATTAATGTATACCTTACCTTACTTTGTAGTATTTGGTTTTTCTTTTACTGGTAGTTAACAAATAGCAATAGTAATAACGGAAAATGTACGTAAGTTAAAAAATAAGGTGTTTTTTCTTATAAAATAGGCCAAATGAGATACGCCATTCTCAAAAACTAGATCTGGTAGACTAAATCTGACGGCTATTTTGGATTCTTCGCCCTAAAATTACCTCGAAATGTAACGGGGAACGTACAAAGCGCCCGCTGTTAGTACCGTTAGTACCAAAACGCTCCGTACTACCCTCTCCGCTTGCACCAACGTCGCCCGTACCACCGCATCCCCACACTAGACCAACCACCGAAGAAGAGAGGACCACCCGCTTTGCAGCCTATATAAACAGCTGCCCCCAATATACCAGCCACAGATTAGAACAGATGGCTAACTTCATAAGAAAATTAGTCGCAAAGCACCCATCTCAATTTTCCCATTAATTTTGTATCTTCTATCTCATTTATCTGCGATCTCAGAGAGCGCACCAGTATGTGTTAGTTCGTTGATTTGTTAATAGATGGCTTGATAGTGAAATTGCCTACGTTGTTTTGATGCTGTCGCCATTTTAAGTTTCTCACTTGATTCGGTAAGTTGTTGTTTAAGTATTGAAAGATTATCTGTAATTATGAATTGATTTTTGTAGACTGTGTTCTATTTTATTTACGGGAAGCATGTAGATGAAGTGAAGAAACTATTCCACTTCCCCACAAATCTGAAGCAGTAAAGATAATTATAATTGAGTATTCGCATTTTAAATTAAAAGAGAATAATGTTTAGTTATAATCATTAGTGTGAATAAACTATCGGGGTAAACCTGTGTGCATTACATTGAAAAGTAACAGTACTACTCATTAAATTACATTTTATGGTTAGGATTGACTCATGTGATCCTAACCATAAAATGTAATTTAATGATTAGTACTGTTATTTTTCATGTGGGTGTACAGATAACGAAGAAGTTTTTTTCTTTAGTTTAGTATTCGATCCCCCTAAAAACTCCGTTAACACTGAAACGTGATGCTGTTCCGAATGTTTGGTGTTCTTCAGCAGGCCCGAATGTGGTGGACGATTCATTAATTACACATCTCGATAACCCTTCTGCATCTGGAGATGTCTCAATAAATGAATCTATTGGACCACATGTGAGTTTATAAATGTTTCTCAATAGCATAATTGTGTGATAGTAACAATCCTTGAATGATGTTGTTCGGTTTTCTTTAAATTTCTCTCTTTTGGTATTTATTACCTTATTTCCCATTATTTCAATCCCACCGGCAAACGACTACATGAAGGGTGCATTCGGCTAATTGCAACACATTCAAACACTATGATTTATTCCACGATATTAAATGATTACTGTTCGCTGATCAATCATGTGTGTTGCATTGCAAGTAGTGAGACTTCAGAAAACCATCTCACTCCATTAGAGGCTGCCTGTTATGTCATCTTTCAAATTGTTATTTATTGTAGATACCTGCTGTTTCAATGAATTTGCAATAATCGGTAGGTCCAAATGTAATTGATATGGTGGATGATTCCTCAACCTCACAGCTGCATTACCCCTCAACATCTACAGATGCCGGGACAAATAAATTGATTATACCACCCGTGAGTTTACAAATGGATATGACTATAACATGAATTTTGGCATATTAATTATACCCTTGTTATTTTTTAGGTAAAAGACCTCTTTACGCCTTCTACTCCACCTCCTTATATCCGTCGTTCAAGAGTGAGGAGGTCTTTATTCAAAAACGTGGACTTGTATGCAGCAAAGTTAACACCGAGGAAGAAAGCGCAATTGGCAACTGTGAGAAGGAAAGAAGGACATATCGGAAAATTAAGGAAAATGTGTAAAAATCGTCATCTACGAGTTCAATATTTTAATTCTATCGAGTCCACCCCAGAGTACAAACGCATTTTTAAAGGTAATGCAGTCATTATTACTTCTAACAAGTTTGTTATTTTGTTTAGTTTTTAAGGAATGTCGCAAACAACTTCACAAATGTGGTGTAGTAAGTTATGTTATCCTTCAGAAAATCTTGTTATTGTTGTAGGAAAATCCATAACAGGAATAGAAGAATTTATGAAATTTAACAAAAAGGCGAAGGAACTAACCAAAAAGGTTGGAACATATTTAAAAGCTACTATTGATTTTAATTTCTTGAACGAATGTGCAGAACATAATCAGTACACCAGGGAAAGCATCGTAAGAAGTGTATGTAAAATTGGTAAATCTCTGTTAACAATAAAGCAATTCATTATCTAAGAAATAGATACATTGCAGGATTACAGTGGTACTGCAAAAGGATTACGAGGGAAATTAAAGAAACACAAAGGACAGGAAACTGAAGAAACTTATGCGCACATGTGAGGTAGGACGCCAATAAGTATTAACTTACTTAAACAAATTGTCTTTCATGTAATAATTGAATAGTTGTGGCTGACAGTTGTTGAAAGTCCATGTTCACTTTGATATTGGTAAATAATACACGATAATACTTTCAAATATTTATTGTCTGAGTCCGTGATAATTGTTTTGCCACACTGTGGCTTTATCGCCTGAAGAAGCCACAGTGTGGCGAAACAACTGTCGCGAACTCCGACAATAAATACTTAAAAGTATTATCGTCTATTATTTACCAATATCAAAGTCTTTCATGTAATTAAAAAATAAACATTTCTCATCGCAATCAAAGTAGATGACAAGATCTCAATAATTTACCAAATAAACTATTAATAATTTAACTTAAAGATTGCTTTATTTAACGAACCCTCTTCACGCTTAAGTGCCTTATGCATTTTTTTACATATTTCGATTCAATAAAATCCCTGCGCCCCGCGAAATTTTAACGTGGCGTTTCAATTTCGCGGGCTTCCGTCCATCGCGACCTCTACCGGCATTGACTATTATATGAATGTACATTGAGTTGCCTGTCTGTACTAATCTGTGATACCAGCAGAGTTCCACAAACTCTTAGCTCGAACAGTTGTCCGAACCCTTGTGTGGTCAGAAGCTGCTTTCAGCAACGCTCTTTGTGAAACCCTCCCGAGAAAGCCGATCCTTTGTGTGGACAGTTCCTCGCGCCGCATCGTATACGAAGATTACCGAATTCAAGGAAGCCGCTCCCCGTCGTGGACAGCCCCTTGCCGCCGCTTTTCAACTCCTCTAGCCGCCCCCACGACCTGACGAATTACCACTGAACCAAGCTTTCGCCAATGTTTATTAGCTTCTTCAGGGATAACGATGGAAAATGTGAAAAATAAACTGTTGAACATAAGGGATTCATAAAATGGCTCGATAACGTAACAGTTAACCATATTAAAACTTGTTAAAAACGTTGATGTCGCAAGATTAAAATTTACAAAGTTTACAAACACACATCGCCGAACATGTCCTATGAAACAGTTAAAAATACGTCTGTTGGGCAGTGTTATAAATATAAAACACTGCGGTGTTCAATTGAATGTGTAGAATGGATTACTATGTACATTTTTAATCAGTGGAGTAACAGTGCTTTTCGGCATTTGCTCTCAACCTCCGAAACTTATGTACGACGGGAAAATGAGATTTTTTTTATTTTAATACAAACTTTAAAATTGCTACTTTTCACTACATACTTGTAACTGCATTAGTGTAATTCTTGATAGAGCATAATTAGTGGCTATACAAGTTAAACTTTTTTGAACAAATAATGTATCATGAAAGTACCGTAAAAAAATTCCTCGCATCAGATTTTTAAATCGAATGGTGAAAAAATTTGTGGTTAACAGTTTTGCCAGTGAACATTGAGGCCAAAATAAGTTATGCATGGTCACTGGTATAGATGTTATACCATCACATCTTACTCTCTCCGTACGAAGTAGAGGAAAGTACCGTAATCGTGATTTTTCCAAATTCGGAACTGTGATGGAAATTTCCCTTTTGGGAAATATCTGTCTGTGGGCCCTGTATCTCGAAAACTAATATGGGCAGTGAAATAAACTTTAAAGGAATTTTTCTATTAAATGCACTTTGTTGGTATCGCACACGTTTTTTTTTTAGTTTCGACCCTTAAAGGGTCATTATCAAACAGACAGTGAATTGCAACTTAAAATTAGGCGGTATTTATAGTAGACTTTATAAATACTATCATTATCAAACAGACAGTGAATTGCAACTTAAAATTAGGCGGTATTTATAGTAGACTTAATAAATACTATAAATAACGCCTAATTTTAAGTTATAATTCACTGTATGTTTGATAATGACTGTGTAAGGGTCGAAATTATAGTTGCAAAATAAATAAAAAAACGTGTGTGACACCAAAAAAGTACATTTTATTGAAAAGTTCTTTAATCAAAATGTATCACAAAGTAACGGCTTCCACCATTAACTATATCATTGAAACTTTAAACATAATATTTATTTGGCAATCTGAAGAACTGATGTTTTGGTTAAATTTCAAAAATCTAAATTGGTGCTGAGAAGGGATGTTTTTTTTTATTTTCGTGAGAATGAGGGAAAATACAAGATGCGGTTATTATTAAACAGTTTTACTGTCAAGCCAGTCGAACGGACCATTTTTTGAGATTCTGTATGGACAACTTCATTTCTTGAAATTTCGTAAATAAAGTTGTATTTTTAAATATCGAAACTTTAATAAAGCAGCCCGAGCTGATATGGATTTCGAATGATACACATTATAAAATACGCGAGTCGATTCATTACATAACAGAAAAAAAACAATTGCTGGTAAATTTACAAAGAAATCATTTTAAAAGTATTTTTAATCGATGATTAGACTTTTTTCAAGGAACATATGTTGAAGTAGGCGATACTGTCAAATCACTTAGGAACTCTAACAATTCCAAATGACTGGCACTCAAATTTAAATTTTAACTGAATGTCATTAAAGAGGAATTTAAAAAATGTGTACCATTTGTAGATCGCGCTGCTCCATATGAAACACCCAAAAATCAGCGCCTAGATTTGACGGGTGTTATCAAAATTACACGACCCAAGTTGGTGTTGGTTTTGTGAACTAAAACGTTAAAAATGTGTGTAATATAAACGTAAAATTTAGAAATGGTGATGTGGCCATCATGTTATTTTCTCCGACTTGATGGTATCCTTATATATACGCTTTCATGGTTTATTTTCAATTCAAATCATGTTTTAAATGTACATACAGCGTTTTATAGAATCGGATGAAACTGACGTTTAAAACGTCAAAATTATGAAAGATGGAAAAATATTATTATTTAAATTCAAAAACTCAGTTTACTGAAAAGCTAAAGCCATTTACAAAAAACTTATTCTTTATAAGTTGTTCATTTTGGCATTCTCTGCAATTATTATTAACATGAATTTGCTCTAACTGTTATCGTTTCATAATTATAAACCAAAAATAAAAAAATTATAATAAATTTTTTTCTCGATTAAAAATGATTTTATGAAAAATATTTTCAAGCAAAAGATGTTCAATTCTTTGTTATCTTCTATATTCGTTTAAAAGTTTTTGTGTTATTTTTCATATTTAAAAAAATATTGGAAACGGTTAACGCCCACTTCCGGTGTACGAAATTTTACCAAAAGCTTTTCAGTTTTTCGGATGATCAAATAAGACTTATGTTCAAAGCACAGACAGACACACATACACATACACATATTTTTACTTTCTCCGTTACGAAGTACGAGAAAGTATTGCGATCGTGATTTTTTTTCAACATTTTTTTTAACGGAAATATCCGTTTTGGGGTCCCTAGATACAAATTCAACAATTTCTGGAAAAAAAATGTGTGCCTGTGTGTGTGTGTCTGTGTGTGCGCGCTGTATCTCAAAAACTAATAAAGCAATTGATATGAAACTTTGAACATACGTCTTATTTGATAATCCGAAGAACTGAAAAGCTTTTAGTAAAATTTCGTGCACCGGAAATGGGTGTTTACCTTAACTGTTTTTTTGTTTTTTGCCAATATTTTCTTAAATATGAAAAAGACCACAAAAACATTCAAACAAACATTAAAGACAACAAATAAATGAACATCTTTTGCTTGAAAATATTTTTCATAAAATCATTGCTATTCGAGAAAAAAAATTATATATTTTTTTTCAATTTTTGGTTTATAATTATGAAACGATAAAAGTTACAGCAAATTTATGTGAATAATAATTGTAGAGAATGCCAAACGGAACAACTTCTAAAGAATAAGTTTTTTTCGAAATCTCGTTAGTTTTTCGGTAAACCGAGTTTTTGAATTTAGAGTATAATTTTTCCATCTTTCATAATTTTCACGTTTTAAACGTCAGTTTCATCCGAGTTTACACAACGTTCGATGTACATTTAAAATATGATTTCAATTGAAAATAAACAATGAAAACGTAAATATAAACGGCTACGATACCATCAAGTCGGAGAAAGTAACATGATGGCCACATCACCATTTTTTTCCAGAAATTGTTGAAATGGCAAAAAAAAAATTGAAAATAAATCACGATCACAATACTTCCTCGTACTTCGCAACGGAGAAAGTAAAAAATATACATTTACAACAGCTTTTAAGAAGCAATTAAGACAATTTAAGATAATTAAAATCTATAAATATGCTTCCAAATAAATAACCTCATTAATAAAAACAAGAGGATTCAATATGCTACCAAGTGTGATTGTTCTGTCAACTGTGAATTATAAAGGAGAGCAACCTTGAATACATTTTTGTCGACGCCCATGATTGGGGGGTGAGTCTCTTTATTAAGTCAATCGTGTGGGATCCTAGTGCACATTCCTCGCAATTATCAAATTTAAGTTATAATTATGCTTTCATTAATAATAGGTATGAGTTACTTTAAGTGTAATTTATATAACTTGTATATATTACATTTAATTTGATCTATTTTTCAAACTAGAAAATTGTCAGGATATACAATCATGTATGAAGTTTATTACACTTAATGTGAAATAAAACTATTAGGTTGTGAATTTATAAAAAATCATTTACAATGAATAAGTTTCATTTTTAAAACTTTAATTTGAGAATTAGAATAAGTTATTGATATTGAATAACCAAACAAAAATACAATAATAAATGTATCGTATATTTTTAATTATTATATAATTTTACGAATTTGTATTTTAATTAATACCATTTAATTATCTATACCTTAAACATAATCATGTATAGAAAACGTAGTGTTATGATTTATTTTTCTTAAGCTCATCACCAACTAATATTTTCATTCTTAATTTTATAAACGGTTGCTTTCCTTAGAATCCCTTGGATTACGTAATCAACAATGTAGGGATATTTTTAATAATTATATAAAGTTAGGAATTTACGAATTTGTATTTTAATTAATACCATTTTATTATCTATACCTTAACCATAATCATGTATAGAAAACGTAGTGTTATGATTTATTTTTCTTTGTCTCATCACCAACTTATATTTTCATTCTTAATTTTATAAACCTTCGCTTGCCTTAGAATCCCTTGGATTACGTAATCAACAATGCAGGGAGGTATTATTTGTCATTGAATACTAATACGGTAATATTCTCTGTTTATTTTGATTTTTCTATCTCCCACCCGTGCACTCCTATAATTATACAATTATAATTTTAAAAAAACCGTTATTGTATTAGGAAATTAATTAGAAGTAACTTATTTTGATCGCTAATTTGGCGGTGGTTCGCGCAGCGTTTCCGTCCTTTCACAATTCTAAAACCGGATCTCAGATCAAATAGGTAATCAGTTACTTCCACAAAGCCTAAATGAATAGCATTAAGTAATCGCTTATGTCACAAAAGTGTTGCATTCATTGTTGATACGTTTACGGTCGCGCAAATGGTGAATCGAACGGCATGACCTATTTGCACGCTAGCTTGAACCAGGAAGCAAAACAATCCCCTAAGTTCAACAGCACTCGTCAAATCGATTATTCTCATCGTTTTCAATGCGCCGATTTAAAATTAAAAATCACTTATTTACACACCAAAATCTGATTTATTTATAAGTCAGCGATGTATTTATAAATCGTTTTTAAAATCCTTTCTTGTATACTCTTCTTACCGTATGTGCACACGGAGATAGTCTATTGAACGTTTTAAGCAATATGGTGGGAGATATTCACTGTCAACACGAATGTTTACATGCAATAATCAAACGCCGACACTGACACACCGACCACGAACGGAACGCAACAGTAGCAGGAATATCACTGAGCCGCCATGACTCTGCAGGACGTTTTTAAACCTGCGACTCTCGGTCTCCGTCCGTGCCATGCTTTCTTCCCCTCCAATGACATAATGCAGCAGTAGTAAAACGGCGCGCACGCTTCCACGGATCTATAAATGTACACTCCAACATCTTAGTAATCCTAGTTTAGAATAATTGTTCGCAATCTAAGTAAACAACAAAGAATGACTTTCTCCATTAAACATAAAATATTTTTTTTATACATTGCAGATCCAACATGTATTTTAAAACTTACAATAACAATAATGTATTTATTGTCCATAAATAAAACAATCAAGGCCGCACCTTATCTTCAGCGTTTTTGTGTAATTGTAAATAAGGGCCCTACAAATAGTCGCTACGTATCAAAAAATCTATTCATTGGAAAACAAATTTAACATTATTGAATTTGAGAAAGTAACATGTGTAATAACGATATTTTTTATTTATTTTTACAAACCACAATAATATAATAATTGTTTTTTTTTTATCTTAAATAAAATTGGAAAAATCAATCCTGCTGAAACCAACTAATTACTAGGTGTTGTTTCCTAACACTTAAAACACTTTTGTAAGGTCTAGTGATTATTAAAATTATTGATTATTTGACAAATACAATTAAGTTTTTCCTTTGAAGAGATCGATTTGCCGGAAATATTTATTTGAGGTCAATTCCGCCAATTTTAGGAAAACAAATGTTTGTGGCTCTGTGTGAGTTTATGTCTGTGGGCGCTATTACTGAAAAATTAATAATAATAATACGTTAATTGCGGGATTCACCCTTTTTTTACAATGTAATACAGTGATGGGGAAACTTTTTTTAAGACGGGCCATTTGTAATAACTAGACAATCGTAGCGCGCCAAAGAATAATGCTTAATCGTTAACTAATTTATGTGTTCTATAAACATATACATATATTATTACATACACTTATTATTTTAATAGTAAAAAAGCAAAAGGTAACAAAATTATAAGCACAAAATATAAAATAAATTTAGTGTAGTTCTTGATGTGAAGTATTATCACTTTATTTTCTGGTGTCATTACTGGTTGATGGTGCATGAGAAAAATGAAATTGAGACTGTTTCATCAAAATTTCATCATAGTCCGGTTCCATTTGCGAAACAGAAATTCTTAAAACTGATGAAAGGTGCTCATCTGTAATTCTGTTTCTTAAAGAAGTTTTCCTAAGCTTCATTGTTGAAAAGATTTGTTCGCATATATAAGATGAGCCGAACATTGTCATTATCTTCATTGCATGAGTAATTAGATTTGGGAAATTATCTGGACTTAAATTTTTATAAAATTCTAGTAATGGTACTGTATGAAATGTTTGTTTCAGGAGAGTATTACAGTTCAGTTCTATTAACTCAAGTTGAAATTTTGCATCAACTTCTTCGTAATTAACATTGAATGGGGTCGCAAAAATACTAAACTCTGGTTCCATTTTTCTAAAGTCCTGAAATCTCCTTTCAAATTCTGTAGATAGTTTTCTCAAATTAATTTCGTATTTTTTAATCTTATTGTTTTATATAGTGAATTTTAAAGATTGTATTCTTGGAAAATGAGAAAAATCAGATTTAGAGATCTGATTAGCAAATAATAATAACTGTAATTTGAAACTTTTCAGGTATTGCCAAATATCGTGAAGAAACTGATTTTTTCCTTGCAATTTGAGATTAAGTTTATTCATGTGTACGAGGAGGTCTGTGAAAAAAGCGAAATCAGAAAGCCACGTTTCGTTTTCTAAGACGTCAAATTGATTATAAATGTCTTTATCAAGAAGAAAATTCACAATATCGTCTTTTAAATCCCAAATTCTTTCAAATACTTTTCCAGCACTTAACCAACGAACTTTTGAATAATACAGGATATCGGAATGCTCAGCATGTACGGACTCCAAATACTGTTGAAACTGGCGATGTAATAATCCTCTGGAACGAATCATATTTACTAGTTTTACAACAATATTAAGTATATGGTCAATATCTAAAGCCGATTTACAGAGAGCATCCTGATGTATAAGGCAACGCAAAAAAACAACATCATTTTCCGGATACTTAGAATTAAATTTCCCAACAAATCCTTGATTGATTCCAACCATATTAGGAGCACCATCTGTAGTTACATTAAATAGATTGTCAATAGGTAAACGAAGTTTATCGATGCAATTTTCAAATTCACAAAATATATCGGCACCAGTCGTTGTTCCTTTCATTGACTGCAGCCCTGCAAGTTCTTCTGTAATTTCAAAGTGGGCGTTGATTCCTCTTACAAATATGAGTAACTGCGCAGTATCGCTGATATCTGTACTTTCATCCATGGTAATTGAATAAAAAATACATTTTTGAGTTTTTGTAGTCAGTTGTGAAATTAGATTTTGATCAATATTTTCAATTCTCTCGGTGATTGTTCTTCTTGAGAGAGACAGTGACTGAAAATACTTTTTCTTGTCAGGGCACATAATATCGCACACATCTATCATGCACTGCTTTATAAATTCACCATCTGAAAATGCTTTATTAGATTTAGCAATATTATAAGCCAACACATAACTGGCATATCTTTGAGAATGATTAGCTCTCTGAAATAATTGTTGACTTGTAAATTTTTTATTAAATCTTTCGATTTAATTTTTTTCACCTCTTCACTTAACGATGAGTAGGAGTGGTTTTCATGTTTGCTCTTGAAATGGCGTTGAATGTTATATTCTTTTAAAACTGCAACAGTTGTATTGCAAAGTAGCACACAGGTTTTTCTTTAAATAAAGCAAAGAAATATTTCCACGTCCATTCTTCTTTAAAAACTCGACATTCTGAATCCACTTTTCTTTTTTTAACATCCATTTTAGACGTTACCTACTACGGAGAACAACACACAGAAACGCAATTGACGAAAGCTTACTGCTAACTAATGCTCTTACGCGGGAGTTTGTTGAGGCACTGGGAGTTTGGGGGATTACACAAACAATTACTCGAGTCACAGCGGGTCGTTGCAGATGACTGACTAAGTCGCTAACTAACTGATCTTCGGGCGGCCTCGCTTGTATTTATACCTACCTGCGAGAGTGTCTGGAAGTTTAGAGCGAAGATGAGTCATCTGTTTAGAACGGATGGATTTGTCCAGAATACTATTGTGTTTTGAATATCGCGGCAGGTAGTTTTTATGCGGGTCGTCACATTACGAAGTAAGAACGCGTTCAAACATTCTCACGACGGCACTCTTAAACGGGCCGGATTAAACCTTTCCGCGGGCCGGATTTGGCCCGCGGGCCGCAGTTTCCCCATCACTGATGTAATACATACATATAATGAGTACAAAAAATTAACACATAATAATGGTTTGAGCAAGTACAAAATAAAAATCTATTAACCTTATATACAAAGAAATATATACTATAGCGACTGGGTTAGTGAACGCATTACACTATAACTAGCAATTTTACACGAACCAATTATGGCTTCTGAGTCAGTAAAACCAAAGCATTAATTAATTTTGGAAATAATGACTGACTTACAGGAAGCCAGAGAATTATTAAAAATGTCAAACTCATGAGACATATTGAGCAAATTTACATTTCGCATAATTATTTCTATTGGAGAATAATAACCATAATTAGTTCGATGAAAATTCGCTCGAAACAAAGATGCATTGCGAATGGGTCTATTATGTGAGTGAAAATTAAAATTCAGCATGGATAACAACTCTGGAGATATGATTTCACCATTTATAAGTTTATGGACAAAGCAAATCCCAGCAATTATCTGACGGCCATTAATTGACTTTAGATTTATGTTAATATTAAATCTGTAAAATAAGTAGCGAACAAATTTATTTTGAATTTTCTCTAATTTGGTAATATGAGTGTCATAAAATGGGAACCAAACTAATGCACCATACTCTAGGTGAGAGCGAACAAAGGAGTTATATAAAATCAATAACGTTTTGACATTAAAATGTTTACCATTACGTATAATAAAACCTAATGAACGCATAGCTTTATTGCATACAAATAGTAAATGTTTCCCAAAATTGAGTAATGTATCCAGAAATATCCCTAAGTCTTTAATAGAATTAACCTTTCAAGGGGAATATTTTTAATTAAATATTCGTAATCAACCCATTTCTTTTGCTTATTAAACGAAATAGCTTTACATTTTTTTATATTAAGATCCAAATCATTTAGATCACACCAACTGCATATATTATTGAGATCATCCTGAAGTTTATGACAGTCATGAATGGAATTAACTTCTAATAAAATTTTCATGTCATCAGCATAGAGGTAACATCTGGTGTGTTCTAGATAGTCACTAATATCGGTAATAAGAATCAGAAATAAGATGGGACCACAGTGACTACCCTGTGGAACACCTGATAATACATTAATACTGTTAGATATAAAATTACCGATTCGAACATTTTGTTGCCTAGAAGTTAAATAAGAACGAATCCAATTTACAACACTATTATTAAATCCATAAGCATCAATTTTTGAAAGTAATATGGTGTGATTGACTTTGTCGAAAGCCTTGGAAAAGTCGGTATATATCACGTCAAGTTGGCTAATAGAATAGATGAATGGAATTCCAGTAAATTGGTGATTGTAGATTTTCCTTGACAGAATCCGTGCTGTGTTTCCACGATAGTTTCCTTAGCTAGCCATACTAATTGCTTAGAAATCATTTTGTCGAGTATTTTTGGGATAAATGACTGCATTGCGACTCCTCTGTAATTTGGAATCAAATCCCTTCTGCCAAATTTATGAATAGGTATTATATAACTCTTCTTCCAAATGTTCGGAAATGTTTCTTCTTCGAGAGAGCAACAAAATAAAATGTGTAAGGGTTTCGATATCGTACACACACATTTTGACAGAAATATTGCTGGAACGCCATCAGGACCACAGGTTGTGCTACTGCCTAGTGATTCTAACTCCTCATATACCTCATGTAAGGAAATTGAAAATTTTGAATTATTCACTTGCTTGTTGAAAATAAAATTACATGTCTTGTTATCCATACGTTTATAGGTCTCGGAAAAATAAGTTGCAAAGCCTGCTGAGATGTTTTCACCATTATCGAGGATCTCGTTTTCCAACAACATTCTGTTTGGTATACCATCACTTTTTTTGAGTTTAGAAATGTGCTTCCAAAAATTTTTAGTTTTAGGCATAACTCGTTTTCAATTTTGTTCAAGTATAAGTTATGAAGCTCGGAACTTAATTGTTTGCATTGATTGCGTATGTATTTAAATTTGTCATAATCAGAAGGCAGACGCGACTTCTTATAACTAACATGTGCTATTTTCTTCTCTTTAATTAGTCGTATTAAATCCTTATTGAACCAAATAGGGTACTATTAAATATTCTTTTTGTAGGAACATATAAACGAATAGCTTCATCAATAAAACCAGAGAATATGGCAACCATCTCATTAATGTTTTTTTCTAGAAATATGTTCTCCCACTGAATGTGTGTAAGGAAATTGTTAATGGCTTCATAATTAGCATTATAGTAGTCAGGAATCAGAAATGTATATATTGATGTCGGTTGGATTGTGATGAATTGATAATTTGCTAAGAGGGTCATCGGATAAGCATACATCAAATTCATTGAAATCCGTGAATACTAAATCCAAAAATTTACCATTAGAATTAGATATAACATTAATTTGATGTTAATTAATAAGGGTATAAGTATTGATGAGTAGTTCACTACTCTCATTAAAGCGACCTTCAGGAATGAGAATATTACTATCGGTCTTCCACGATAAATCAGGTAAATTAAAGTCACCATAAATGACAAATTTGCATTCACTAGGCAATAGACTGAGACTTTCAACAACATTACAGTGTTTTTCATAAATATCGATGGGAGAACTAGGCGGAATATAAACGCTTCCAATTATTATATTAATTGCATTCAACTTTAAGTTAACAAATATTTGCTCAATACTATTTTCATCAATATGAATTTTATGCGACCTAATATTATTCTTTACGGCAACAAGAACTCCACCCCCATGATGTTTGTAACTAGTTGTAGGTGAACGATCCAGTCTATAGATAGTGAAATTGTTAAACCCTAATTCATTGTCATTTATACTATCATCTAACCAGGTCTCAACAAATATTATAACATCGTACAAGCAACAGTTTATATTATTCATTATATCGCATAATTTTGTTTTCATGCCGCCCAGATTTTGATAGTAAGTTTTTAGTTTTTTGCAGAAATATTTTTATATTGGTTTGCGTTAGTATGCGCTCCTTTGAAAATTGTTGGACGATTATTAATGTATATAACATATATATCAGTCTCCCCTCTTTCTTTGCGAGATTCCAACTCTTTGTATAGTTGTTTTAGTTCATTGCGTTGTATAGATGTCAAGTCGGCCATAATTTTAACCGCATTATTTGTATTTGTTATTTTTGTGCGATTAATAACGTAAGAGCATTTTCGCGACTCGGTAACGATATTTTAAGCGGCCTGGATTGGCTCGACGGTTTGCCTAGACGTATAGCATTTGTAGGGTTAATATCAACCAAAATCGCGGACGATAAATTAATGAACTGAGCAATATCATCTTTTTTCCTATCGCCAGGATCAGTCAATTTTGACTCAGGCAGATTGTAAATAATTACATTACGACTGCGACGTTCCCGACGCAGGAAGTATTATCAATATTACAAAAGTCTTTACATAAGCCATGAATAACAAGAAACTGAACGTCTTTTGTTTATAAATGTATTTCAAAAAACGATTTCATTTTTGACGAAAAATTAAAATTTAAAACTTTTCACTTTTTTGATCTATAATTATAAAGTGATTGTTACATGAAAAAATATGAACGTCGATAATTAGAAATTCTATAATTCGAATTTTTGGATAATTCGAATTTCCAGTCCTTTGAAGTATGCATGAAAACAATGTTAAAAATGATGGATAATTCGAAATTTATTTTGGATAATTCAACTCATGTATAAAAATTTGTATTGAAAACGGCGGACATAAAAAAATTGCAAGTGGATCAAAATATATTTACCTTTGCCTTGACAACGATTTTTCTATTAACAGTTTTAGTAAACAGCCAATTTCAGTTGAACATAGGCAGTTCGTGTAGTTCCGAAAACCTCTGCGGTGAAACATAATTAAAAATGGTGATGTGGCCATCATGTTACTTTCTCCGATTTGATGGTATAGCCATTTATATTTACGTTTTCATGGTTTATTTTCAATTAAAATCATATTTTAAATGTACATCGAGCGTTGTGTAAACTCGTATGAAACTGACGTTTAAAACGTCAAAATTATGAAAGATGGAAAAATTATACTTCAAATTAAAAAACTCGGTTTACTAAAGAACTAACGAGATTTCGAAAAAACTTATTCGTTGGAACTTGTTCATTTTGGCATTCTCTACAATTATTATTCACATAAATTTGCTGTAACTATTATCGTTTTATAATTATAAACCAAAAATTTAAAAAAAATTAATAAATTTCTTTCTCGAATAGCAATGATTTTATGAAAAATATTTTCAAGCAAAAGATGTTTTCTTTGTTGTCTTCAATGTTTGTTTGAATGTTTTTGTGATATTTTTGATATTTAAGAAAATATTGGCAAAAAACAAAAAACAGTTAAGGTAAACACCCACTTCCGGTGTACGAAATTTTACCAAAAGCTTTTCAGTTCTTCAGATTATCAAATAAGACGTATGTTGAAAGTTTCATATCAATTGCTGTATTAGTTTTTGAGATACAGCGCACACAGACAGACACATACACACACAGCAGACACACATACAGACACAATTTTTTTTTTTCAGAAATCGCATCTAGGGACCCCAAAATGGATATTTCCGTAAAAAAAATTTTTGGAAAAAAAATCACGATCACAATACTTTCTCGTACTTCGTAACGGAGAAAGTAAAAACTATTTCGAACACACTTCCGCGTGATAAATTGTTCACGATTGTCATCTCGATCCATGTACCAGTTAAGTAAATATTGTCCTTTCACCAATTCAACATTTAGTTACGTTCATTTGAAATTAAAACTGGTGACTGCTAAACCCGTGCGCTTCGTATTTCGGCCTAGTGACGTGAGATATCGCAAGCGCACGGTCAGCGCTGCTACGAGTGACTCACAAATCACTCCCGATGCGTGAATTGTAGAATTGCATAGCATTTAATAGCCATCTTGTTCACGCGTGTTCTAACAGTATGAAATAAACATGTATATAATGTATAACATGAATCTATTCTTTCATTATTTCCCATATGGGGTAGATCTGGTATTTGCCCCGCAACAATCATTGTTTGAAAAATATGAGCATGAACATCGGGCTCTGGTGCTTCACCTTCATTTACCAAAAGGGCTGTGTTATGTAGCACAGCAGAAGCCACAATCAGAACCAACCTAGTTTAAAACTTTATTCGCATTCCGTATGCCATAACTGGAAATCTCCTTTTCCAGACCCCGAAGAGCCTTTCTACACAGTTCCTCGTCCTGATATGTGGTTCATTGCATCTCATTTCTGCTTGGGTGTGGGGATTTTGGAGAAGAGTAAAAAAATAAGGTCTCACAGCATATCCACTATCTCCTAAAAAAAGAACAAATAAAAAAAAACATTCTGTGATAATTCACAATACATTGATGGTTTCATTCCAAAAATAGCTGTAACTGTAACCTTACATTTTGGCTAACTTACTAATAATGATTCTCGGTTTACCGATCTTTTGATGGTTAACCCCTTACTGCATGATTTTTTATTTTTATGAAACAAAAATAATTATGAATACCTGTAGTGGTACAGTAATTGGGAAAAATATTTTTAAAATGCAGGTTGTGCCATATCAGGCACGCAATACAGTAATGGAACCTTATTTCGTATGACATAATAAAAAACAATTTGTTTTTAACTCTTTCCTGCATACGGGACTACAATTTGAACCATCAAATTTAGGCAAGCTGTGACACATCGGCCTACAAAATAGACCACAAAGTTTTGCGGCTTAACGACTGTCAGTACATATAATGCAAATGCTAATTCTGGCAAAAATCTTTTGTTTCCAGATGCCTATGAAAACTAGATATTTTCTTCTAGGCAACCCTATTAGTCTCTAAAATATATCTAAATATAAATTTTTACCACTAGTCGTTAAATTAAGCTAAAAATATATGCAAACTGCTTTGTGCCATATATGGCACGTTATGCAGGAAGGGGTTAACCCCAATCGAAAAATCTTCGAAACATTGCATTAATTTATAAAAAAAAAAATAATTTAGATATTAAAAAAAATTACAACAATTAAAAAAATAGTAAGCCGCTGTTGGAAACAATTCATCAATGTTATTATGTTAATGTGATTAATGTAAATTCAGTCAATAATATTTATAAATCACAAAAAATTATAAAGAATTCAAAATGCAAACATAATATAGAAACTTACCAATTAGTAATGAATTTGCATAATCTCCATTTTCGAAATGTGCAACGTGCCAACGTGCAACAACATTCAAAATTTTTAAATTTGAATTGCATATTGCTTGTACATTTATGGAAAATTTATCCTTCCTATTTCTGAATAATTCACTGTCATCTCCTCCTAGAAGAAACAATAAGAGAGTGCAAACATTCCAATTCATTAGAGATGCCTTGTCGCCAAATTCACATTACATCAAATGGAAAATATGTACTTACAAAAAAAATATTGAAATATTGTGAAAAGCAATCGGAAAATCCTGTAATAACTACCCATAAAGTTTTACTTACCTGGTGATTCCATAATAACGTGAGTATAGTCTATTGCACCCAGTACTCTTGGAAAAGCAGCAATCCTGTAAAAATAATTTTGCGTTCTACGTATATAGTCTTCTGTTTCTGGCATCCTGATGAAGCGTCCTCGCAAATCAGCTATAGCATGTGATACATGCCCAATTATTCTTGATGCCGTTGATTAATAATTTTCATAAAATCAGCTACTGAGATTATATGACCCGCAGTTGCATAAAATCGTAAACAACATAGCAGTTGGTTCATCGGTGATATTGCTTGGTTTCTACGACAATTGCCCTCATTTACTTACTAACCAATGAAATCGAATAACGTTGATGAGATGATCCAATAAAATTCTAATTACGATGCGTAACAGACCACGCTCTATGTTATGCATGGCAATTTACCCTGGGTCGTATCTAATCAGATAATCTCTCATGTTGGTATTGCCTAGCAACGCGTTGGCTCATTTTCTATAGCGTATAAAACGTCAGTTATTGCCGGACTTTTAAGCAGTTTGCTCCTGAATTCGATCTGTTTGTATTTTCGGGTGAAGTGTTAGTGCTTTCATCAGTAATAGTATTCATAGGCATTTCTCAAAATCTTGGTAAGCTCATTTTTACTACAATTATTGTGGCGCAGATAAATACACGTCTGACACTTGGTGTCACTAAATTTAATTTTTCAAATTAAGAAGTGTGAACTTTCTGTTCGGCCAATTGTCTTCCCGAATCTAACTCGTGACTGATTTTTCCTAGGCAATTATTAGCGTCTGGATCACTCTTGCTTGTTGCTTCTAGAAAATCGGCACTCCTGCTTCGCAGTCGTGCCGATTTTCGTCGCAACAAGCAATCGTGATCCTGCCGCTAATAATAGCCGGCAAAATCATAGGCACTCGTTATATTACTGTTGATAATTATGATCTAATATATCTACTACAATTTTAAAAACTTTACAATCTATAGGTGGGTAAACTTACAAATAATGATAGCGAAACTCTAGCTGTTCCGCTATAAGGCCAAATAAATTGAATACAGTTTGTTTGCGGAGACGAAAACGCCTGAAGAACAACAATTCGTCCAAATCATGTTAATGATCAGCTCTGTTCCAATTTAATTGTCTGGAGAAATCAAAATTAATAATTTCCAGGACATCGGAATCGTCTTCAAATATATCGGCTGAACGAACCAAAGTTTAAATGTTCAAGTGCCATTTTAAATAGACTCGGTATTGTTATTGAAAATTATATTGCGCATAAATATCTGTCACTAGGGACCATTGACGGAACGAATAATTGAAGGTTATGTTTACAGACTTAAATTTTAAGCGATCCAATACGACGACTTATTTAGGCCCGTTTGCACTATCGTGGCTTAAATCCACACTTAATTAAGGCAAGATTAAATTTAAGTGTAGCTTCAATTTTTACTTCATTGTACCAACTCATTTTAAGCGTAACTTTGTAAGGAGGTCCCTAAAATATATAACACTTGGCAACAACGCATAATTTTAGTATTTTTTCTATTTTATACAATATGTTGGTATTTCTACACGATCGTGCCTTACATATGAAGTACTAAACAGACAACCAACCTCGAAATAGCACAAATTCAACTACGAAAACATGGAAAATAAGGAAAACATGCCCAGTGCTCAAAAAGAGCTAGAACAGCGAATTACAGTCCGCACGAAAAAAATGTGTTACTCAATATAGTAGGCAGTAAGTAAGTTTATCATTGAAAACAAAAAAACTGACGCCCTTACAAGTAGAGAAAAAGAAGTGGCTTGGGCAACTATAACCGCGTCATTCAATTCCCAAACGCCCAATCTGATTCGTAGAACAAAAGAATCATTAAAAAAATGCTACGAAAATTCGAAATCTTTTTGAAAAGGCAGGATCATCAAAACTATTTACATAATCAGTTCTTTCATAAATTTGCCGCGGTAAACCAACAACCATGATTTCCACAATTTCGACATCATCATCAATAATATCATTTTCAATTATTAAAAACTCCATTACACTTGCATTGACTTTATAAAAATTGCACTGAAATTGTTATATGATTTACATTTTTAGGTTAAGTTTTCACTAAGCCCGCAAAATTGATCGCTTTAATTTAAGCAATCCTTAACTCCTTAAGGTACATTAAACGACCTGGTGCAATGAAATAAGCCACACTTATGATTTAAAGTACAGTTTAGGATTTAAGTTACGTTGGTGCAAACGGGCCTTAAAGTCTTGCTTAAGCTGTGCTTAAAGTATGGTACAAGCAAATTACTCACTAAAATGTTGCTTCAATTTTAAGAATGCTTTAAGCATAGCTTAATTACAATGGTGCAAGTGGGCCTGAGAATGTATAAACTCGAGAAATGATATGAACCATAAATAATGTTGCGGCTGGCGATGGCGGCTTAGTTTTTGACTGACAATTGTTTCCGCGGTAAAGTTAAGCAGGTGCCTCTGATAAAATTTATCCCGTACGATTTGTCCGCTCTCGGTTTTTAATTATCATAACTATCACAATGAAGCTCAGCAAAGTTGTCGTAGGTACAACTCGCATGGAATGTCTATTTCTTGCTCACTTATGAATTGCAGCATTCGCCTTTCTGCTCATGCTGCAAACTTCATACTCGCGAGAAATGTATTCATTCCATGCTCGTTATACAATATACGATTCTAATATAATAATATAATTGTATGGAAATAGAAGACGTAAATGTACATCTAGCCGTGATAGGAGGAATTTGTGTGCCTGACTTAATGCCGTTTGTAGTGTGTGCCTGTGTGTATGTGTGTGCGCGCGAGAGAGAAAGAGAGAGAGAGAGAGAGAATAATTGAAATAATAATAGAGAATATGATTAACTCATAGTACTTCACACAATAAGGACGAATCGTCTCTGGAGTTATTACCATTTACCATTTACCAGTTTGTATGAAAATTCAATGCGACAGATATCTCTACGGATTGACAAAGGTGAGAACTAAAAAAATACTAAAAGTTCCAGATATGTGACAGTGTAGTCAGGATGTAAATACATTGACTTATAATATAAGTAACTTAAAAAGTTCTTCTGTATCCTCCCAATTGACACAATATGTATTTGATAAGTCAGTGACCAGACCTGGCAACAATACTCCAATTTATAACGCATAAATGCAAAGTATAAAAGTTTAAGGACACCTGTGTTATTGAAAGAATTACATGAACGTTTAACAAAGCCCAACATCTTATAAGATTCCCGAACATTCTTAATATGAGCGGACAAAGTTAAAAAGTTATTCGGCCAAATGCTAACCTCTTGTGGTATTATCACCGGTAATTCGAATTGTGTTGCTAAGACAAAGAAATATGGGAAACGCCCATACCTACAGCAGCAGAAGCAAGTACACATATCGCTCATTCCATGTCAAACCGGACTAATGATTCCGTTTTTTTTTTTTTAATTTTGCAAACCCATTCTACACATAAAATAATCGGCCACACTGTTTTAAATATTTTTTTTTGTTAATATAGCCCATTTAAGTTCCATTTTTAAAGTTGCTTTAGAATTACTTCAATTCTACGATGATATATATCCGTTTTAGGGTCCCATTTCAACAATTTCTGGAAAAAAAAAATTGTGTCTGCTCGTGTGTGTGTGTCTGTGTGCGCTGTATCTCAAAAACTAATAAAGCAATTGATATGAAACTTTGAACATACGTCTTATTTGATAATCTAAAGAACTGAAAAGCTTTTGGTAAAATTTCGTACACCGGAAGTGAGTGTTTGCCTTAACTGTTTTTTTGTTTTTTTCCAATATTTTATTAAATATGGAAAATATCACAAAAATATTTAAACAAACATTAAAGACAACAAAGAAATGAACATATTTTGCTTGAAAATATTTTTCATAAAATCATTGCTATTCGAGAAAACAAATTATTAATTTTTTTTCAATTTTTGGTTTATAATTATGAAACGATAGAAGTTACAGCAAATTTGTGTGAATAATAACTATAGAGAATACCAAAATGAACAACTTCTAAAGAATAAGTTTTTTTTCGAAATCTCGTTAGTTTTTGAGTAAACCGAGTATTTGAAGTATAATTTTTCCATGTTTCATAATTTTGACGTTTTAAACGTTAGTTTCATCCGAGTTTACGCAACGCTCGATGTACATTTAAAATACGATTTTAATAAACCATGAAAACGGCTATTTATGGCTATGATACCATCAAGTCGGAGAAAGTAACATGATGGCCACATCACCATTTTTGAATGTTTATTTGGTTGTTGACAATGAAAAATGCTAATGAAATTATTTTATTTATATTAAACGCAAATTTTAAATATACCACTACATAAAATGACTCACGATCTTCAAAGTCGACCTCTTACATTTTATTGTACGACTAATGGGTTTGACGATACAGTTCTTCGAATGTTGGCACGACCGATGTTTTTCATGATTTCTTGCAATTTACAACCGTACATATCTTCTTGAAGAAAATCTCAATTTGCTTTGGGAAACGTGACTTACATTATTTCATGTTATACAAATACCGGGTGGACCATTTAATGTGTTTTCAGGAAATATCTTCGAAACAAGAAACTTAAAAAAAAAATGACCCAAACAAAAAATGATTGTTTTGAAGGGGGCCAAAATAACATAATTTTGTTTCTTTCATAGATGGCGCTGTTGTCGCTAAATCGAGGTCAACTTAGTTTTTTTTAATGGAAACCCCTACTTTTTATGACAGAATCAGAGTCCTTGTTAAAAAATGAGAAGAAATCACTCAGCTAACTTTTTCGTCAGAGTGATAGATGGCGCTGTAATCGCGAAAAGAATTGTTGCATTTGGACGCTTGCGTATTCGAACTTCACACATGTGACGGCACAGGGTGGATCTAAAAAATTGACTGACAGTAAATGGTTAACACCTAATTTAAATAATGTTGATATTTGTCCAGTCAGATTATACCGTGTGTTCGTTATTGTTTGATAGCCGTTTGAATTTCCCGCTCCTAAAAAAACTTTTAATGTTGGTACTTACCAGTGGCAGGACTATTAAGGAATTTATTTTGAACTAAACTATAACAGATGTTCAAAGGGAATTTGTTTTGAATTTATTTTTCCGTGTATAAACGTATTATTATTATTATTATTATTATTAAACTATAACAGATGTTCAAAGTGTTGTCCATTTTGATCCAATCACAAATTTACCCGGCGTTTCATGTTGTTGAAGACATTTTGTAAAATTTCAGGTGTAACATTGTGCACCGCTTCTGTTATTGTATTGCGCAGTTCTTGTAAAGTGTGGAGTCGATCAGTATACACTTTATTTTTTAAATATCCGAACATAAAATAGTCCAGCGGTGTCAAATCTGGTGAGCGAGGTGGCCATAGATCTTTGCTAATTAACCTATCTCCGAAGAACTGCCGCAGGTGATTTAACGTTGTATTTGCAGGATGCACAGTAGTCCTGCTGAAAGTATCCTTGCTGCAATTCATCATCATGAAGTTGTTCGATAAAAGGATTCAAGAGTAATTCCCGATAGCGAGCTGCGTTAATATTGTCATTAAAAAAAAATAGGGCCATAGATTCTCCTTCGGGACATTGCCAGCCATACACCAACCTTCTGAGGATGTAGCGGAACCTCAACAAATATATGGGGGTTTTCTGCAGCCCACACTCTATGGTTATGCGAGTTCACATAGCCGCTAAGGTGAAACCAAGCTTCGTCACTGTAGAACGTTAAATCTAACAAATCGTCATCATTCAGGAACTCGTTAAACCAATTGCAATACTGCATTCGGCGAGGATAATCAGGTGCCAGCAACTGTTGAGTTGCAGTTACCTTGTACGGATGTAAATGTAAAATTTTTTTGCAAGCCTTCTGACATGTACCGAGCGATAAATTTGTCTGAGCAGACAAACATCGGAGCGATTTCTTCGGACTCACATCTAGTCTTTGTTGAATATCTTCAACGACTGCTTCCGTAAGGACAGTAGGTCGGCCTGTAGATTTTCCTTTGGAAACGCTGCCGGTTTCATGGAATCTGGTAACAATACGGCGAACATGTTGCAGAAAGTAATTGTGACCAAACTCAACATCAGGAAACTGCTCATGAAATTGTTCCTCGCAATTTTTATGGGAATAATTCCAACTCCCTACTGCGTTGCGTGTCCCCTTTCGAAAATATGCTTCAAGGATAAACTTGTTGTGGTGATCTTCGAACGGCATTCTTAACCTAAAATCACATTTCATAATTAAGATTTGCATGTGTTAATGTGGTTATTTTTTAACTTACCAATAAAATATCTGCAGTAAGATGAGATGGTATGAAACATGAACGTAAAACTAAACACGATCGCACTGACAGTTAATTCTGCGGGCGCTAATGATCGATTTAACACTCTCGCACGAAGGTACATTGCAATATGAAAAACAACGCGCCAAATTCAAATGCCTATCGAACAATGTTGAACGCAGGGTACAACGATCTACTCTCACAGCGTTCAAGCGATATTAAAACAGACAGACTTTTTTTAACACCCAACCCTTCTTGGAAAGTATCAGGAAAATGGTTTAAAAATTGTCCCGTTGGTGCTAATACAATAAGCAAATGGACTCGAATGTCATCGAAGGAAATTGGGATTGAGACACATTTAAACAAAATAACGAATCACTCAAATCGAGCATCAACCATTTCAGAATTAGCTAAAAAAAAGGCATTGGAGAACAACAGATAACGAAAATCACGGGACGCAGTGCAGCAAATTCTTTAAAACCATACTTACAATTGGGTTATAATCACCACACAACTTTAATTAACTCTTCGCGAAATGTTGCTTCATGTGGTAATGTTCCTATTGTTGAACACTTAAATGCTACAACTATGGATAACAATAACCAATTGACTGGTGAAAATACTAATTATAGTATAATACTAATTCTTCTCGTTCTAGTGAATTTATAACATCGGTACTATTAATTGTACATACTTCAATTGCTCCAATTTGAAAGAAAAGAAGAAGTATTCCTTTATATATATAATAAATAAAATAAATAAGTTTCACTATTTGTGTGCAGTAATTTATTCATGAAATAATCATGCAAAATACACACTCGAGGTTAAATTTTGCAAGGAAAAACGAATTTTCACTCAATGTTGGTTGCCTTAAGAAATTCAACTCGTTCAAACTGACATTTGATAATGTCAGTTCGAACTCGTTAAATTGCTAGGTGTAAATTAATATTTTTCCAGCAAAATTTAGCCTCTTGTGGTATTACTTGTGATAATTTACCACATAATAATAGATGCGATAACAGAAAATCGATAATTAATAGGGTAGCTCGACATTACAACAATGTTTTGCATTGTCATAAACTTAGGTCCGATAACAGAAAAAAAACGGTAATTAGGTGAGTAGCTTTTGCAATTATAAAAACATTATGGTCATGACATTATGACACTGTCATTAAGTTTTTGAATAAAATATTTCGCGTTTTGGGTCCAGAACAAATTGATGAGCAGATAGTAAATACACGTTCAAAAAATACGATGTATAGTAGAACGTATGTCACCAAGGTGTTTAACGCGTTTTGTCAAGAAAGGTATTATGTTCTGGATGAAAATACGTTGCTTGCCAGTATACTGAAAGATTGGGCAAGTAATATGAGGATAGCGGATAAGCGGATAAGGAGTATCCGGTGAAATCAATATGGAACGTTACTGCCAAAATTTTACAAGAAAAATATTATGAAGAACATCACCGTAGTTTTGATATATTTAACGATATTGAATTTAAAACTGCCGGAGATTCAAAAATTTTGAAAAGGAAACTACTGCAAAAGGTTGATGATAAAAGGAGACGCAGTTCATGTCCTCTTATAAATACTGAACACCAACAATTGTTGGATAACTGTGACGAGAATTCGCCGGAAGGTTTGCAGAAAAAGTTCATAGCTTCATAGGAATTGGCATAGAAAGGCGGGGAGGCAGCTAAATGCTTACGCCATTTTCGTTTTAGAAGAAAAAGCAAACTATGGGTCACTCACAGAGCGAGTGATCTATAATCCTACTTTTGGCAAAACCACACAAGGAGGAGATAAAACATGTTGCGACAACAAACGGCTTATAAAAAATGAAAAATTTCCCGATCCATGCCGTCAGGCTTATAATAGAAAAAATACCTTCTCATGTTACATCGGAACAGATGTTTCTTAAGCCTAATCCCTTTTGGCAAAATCCAAATTGAAAAGGTTTGTTTAAGAACATGCCAGTCGGAGCAAACGATATCTCCAAATGGACCAAACTGGCAGCTAAATCCATTGGTTTAAATGTAAAACGACAGAAAATAACTAATCATTCACACCGAGTGTCAGCGGTAAATGATTTAGCCAGAAGAGCAGTTTATACAAGTCAGTGGCGGCTCGTCAACTTTTGGTTTGGTGAGGCACAGATTTAATATTGTCGACACTTCACTCGGCCAATAAAACATCTGTGTATATACCGGGTGACCCAGGGTTCTGTAAAAGCCCCATAACTTATTTGCTATTTGAGATATCGACTTCTATTTTTCATAAACTGGTACCCACACTTATTCTACATATTTTAAAAATATGTATGTTTTTGTACAGGGTGTCCTAGTATAAGTAACAGATCAAAGTTATGTTTTTTTTAAATGGAACACCCCATATTTTATACTTAATTTTTAATCCTCTTAAGAAGCTGATAAAAATAGTATAAGATACTATGGGTCTATTATGGACGGTTAGTTAGTTATGGGCAAATTTGTGGCAAAAACATGTACACATTGAAAATATTGCAGAAGCATTCCTAGCAAAGATTGCTTCATTTTTTATACATTAGAACATTTTCCACATCATGAAGAATAATACACATCGGCTTTAGTCCTTTTTTGTTAATACTGCTATACAGGGTGTCAACATACGCAAAACAACGGATAACTATTATTTTCAAATAAAACACCACCACGTTGCCACCAATCTATGGCATTTTTGATAAGCTTTCCAATGATATACAGTTTGCATAACAAAATATTAAGGATTCTTGAGATTTATCAATAAAAACATATTTCTTTTATTACCATCTGATGATTTATGGATTTTCGGCCAAAACTATGCATTTTCTGGAAAAATTCCGCTCTACAACTTTGGTCTCTTATTATTCTTTCAGAAAATGCATAGTTTAGGCTGAAAATCCAAAAATCAACAGAAGGTTGATATATAGGGTGTTCCATTTGAAAAAAATAGTTATCCATTATTTTGCGTATGTTGACACCCTGTATAGCAGTATGAACAAAAGAGGACTAAAGCCGATGTGCATTATTCTTCTTGATTTGGAAAATTTTCTAGTGTATAAAAAATGAAGCAATCTTTGCTAGGAACGCTTCTGCAATGTTTTCAATGTGAACATGTTTTTGCCACAAATTTGCCCATAACTAACCAACCGTCCATAATCTTAGTCTGTAATACCGTCCATACTATCTTATACTATTTTTATCAGCTTCTTAAGAGGATTAAAAATAAAGTATAAAATATGGGGTGTTCCATTTAAAAAAACATAACTTTGATCTGTTACTTATACTGAGACACCCTGTACAAAAACATACATATTTTTAAAATATATAGAATAGGTGTGGGTACTAGTTTATGAAAAATAGAAGTCGGTATCTTAAATAGCAAATAAGTTATGGGGTTTTTACGGAACCCTGGGTCACCCGGTATATCTTTAAGATATTCTATTGTTCAGCAAGAACCACGAGAAGGTGTGAAGATTTTCTTGCCGGGATGGGAAAATTGGAAAGGAAATAATAAGGTTGAACTATTAAATAAAAATAAATAAATATTTAAATTCTATAACAAAAATAAAACTCTACGTAGGTTTATAATAAATAATGGAATGTGTTATGGAAATAAATGGGACAACAAACTTAAAAATACTCTAATAAATATTAAATATAAAATACAACATAAAACTATTCATTTGAAAATAAATAAATTCTTAAACAAAACTAGAAATGTGTATATTGAATATTAAAGAAAACGGATCCTATTTATTTAAAGAGATTGCACAAAAGTGTTTCAAGAAAAATGTAATCAAAAAATTTAATGGTTTTTATATATTAATGGTATTCTTCTGTTCTTATTTTCAGCAAAATAATCTATAATTTGATCGTAAAAATGTTTTTACAAAGTGTTTTCACAAATTCCTTTTCAATAGCAATGAGTGACATATTTGACAACCTATTTTGGCCTATTTGATTTCTTGTGCATGTTTTTATTCGTTTTAATACGGAAAAACTTCTTTCCACAGATGCAGATGTTACCGGTATGGTTACAATTAAAGAAATTAGTTTGTACAATTCAGGCATACATACTTGCAAGTCATTATTCTTTATATATTCTAACATATCCATTGGCATTTTAGACTCACCAAGAAGCTTATCTGAATATGGAACCCACAGTTCATTTCGTAATTGTATTTTGTTAAAAAATGGATATTGCTTAATTAATTCTTCAAACAACTGCAATGGAAACGTTTTTGAATACAGTTCAAACTTACTAACAGAAATTAAATCAAAGAATTTTAATTTACTTAGATCAAAAAATCTTGTTTCGATTTGTCCTACCACTGTATCTAAAATTTCGTAAAATATCTGTTTATATTGTAATCCCGTATCATCTGCATCATCAGAGCGCTTTCGCTTTTTCGGAGGATTTTCTATGTCAGAAAAATGTTTTTCGTATATATGATTAAAATATGTTTCATTGGTTCTAAATTCCTTTAATTTTAAAATAAGTGAAGTTAAACGCCCTCTTGCATACGTGATGTCAGTTAGTTTGTGTTGAAGAATTAAAAATACAACACTTGTTTGTTCAAAAATAAGTTTGAAGGAATCTAATAAGAAACAGAAATGGTTGTCTTCTAACAATGATTTTAAGCCGTATGCCTCTCTGATAGATATATTATCAAATTTGTCTGAATTAATTATAAAATTGAATACTTCAATTAATTTATTTTTATTTTCATGAATTGTAAAAATAACCCGAGATGTAAAATTCCAACGTGTTTGTGCATTAGATGGTATTCTTGCATTACAAATTTCATCCAATACTGCGGTTCGTTTTGTTGATTTTGAAAAGAAAGCAGAAAATCCTGTTAGATTTGAAAAAAATATTCGTACTTTTTTTATTGAGTTGCACGATTTACTTAGCACTAAATTTAGAACGTGAGCATGGCAATGAGTAAAAATTGCTTGTGGAGCTACTGATTTTACTTTGGTTTGTAAACCATTCAAATGACCAGCCATAACAGCAGCACCATCATAAGTTTGAGCAATTAATTTTTCTTTGATATTAAATTTTCCAAATGTTTCTGTTAACAAGGTGAATAAATCTTCTGACGTTCGTTGAGAATTTACATCATAGAATCCCATAAACCTTTCAACAAGTGTTCCCTGGATGACGTATCTAAATATAACTGATAATTGAGAAATACAAGTGATATCAGTAGTTTCGTCCACTTGCCATGAAAAAAAATTGGAATTTAAAATTTCACTTTCTATTTGATTCTTCAGTGTGTAACTGATTGAATCAATTAACTCATTTTGAATTGTTTTTGAAAGCCCCGAAAAAATTGAAGCATCATCTAATTTTTTTTTTTTAAATCCCATCCGTTTTACTCATTAACAAAACTAATTCTCGAAAATTCCCCTTATTATTTGAGGTTTCTGATTCGTCATGCCCCCTAAATGACAATTCCTGACTGCACAAAAATATTGTCACATCGATTAATCTTTTTAAAATCCCCCTATTTTCCTTCACGTTGTTATTGTACGTTTCGATTTCAATTTGCCGAGCCGTACTTAAAACATTAACTATATTTTGTTTACCTAAAATGTGAAATTTACAATTTGATGATATATGATCTCTACTTTTGGAATGCTTATCAATAGAACGCGCTAAATTTTTTAAATCGTCATAACCTGTTTTATGCCATACCGACTCATTGCTATTTGAAAACAATATGCAAGGCCAACAAAATAATTTATTTCTAATCATTGTACCTGTCAACCAACTACATTTGTCAAACCATGCACTTTTAAATGATCGATGTTTTTGAATCAATAATAAACTAAGATCAGGGCAAGGCCTTTTGATACCTTTTACATAAACTTTATCATCGTACGACAACCGGCTAAATGGATTATCAAGCAAGAAATTTACGATGTCTTTACAATTTCTCACTGTAAGAGTGCTATTTCCGTCATCCATTATAATATAGGAATAAATACTATTTACTAATAAATATCAATAAGATTACCTTTAATAACTAACGCTGATCAACGGACGGCGGAGTGAAATGAATAAATTACTAACACAGCTGACAATTGCGTGTGCCGCGAGGTTCTCTCTCTCTATCACGCGGGTGATTTCCGACCAATGAGAAGCCTGTGAGGCTCGCCTCCGATATCGAAATAAATCTGCACATTACTTCGAATGTGATATGGGTAAACTGTGTGGAGGCATATTAAGTTGCATAAATTCCTACCGCTCTGGTTCATTTCTGCCGCAAGTTCGGCCTGGATGGGCGCGCTAATTCTGATCATTGAAAATCGGGAATTTTCCGTTAATACATCCATTTATAATTACTGTATAATTAATTATCAATATTAAAGCCAACACGGAAGAAATTTATTGAATAGATTTATATTTTTATAAAATAGAAAATTAATGGTGAGGCAGTGCCTGAAAATTAATGGTGAGGCAGTGCCTCACCTGCCTCCCCTGACGAGCCGCCACTGATACAAGTTATATGACATAACAAAGCCACAGCTTTAAAACCTTATCCAACTCGATAGTACGCACCACAAAAATATAATTAGCAATATGAGACAAGGACATCCTACTGCAAAGCACACAAATTCAATTGAAACTAATCCAATGTCTAGCTCTACAAACTCAACTGTCACTGTCAGAGCCCTGCAGGAGCGGTTTTATTAAAGCCTGGCCTGGGCCCATGCAGGCCTCTGATCACTCTCATCGCGAATCCTACCACGGGTCCATCGTATTAATACAATAATTGCAACTTTTACAATTACTGCTGTATGAAATGAAACTGTTAATAAACCATAACTGTTCCTGTTATCTATTATAAGTTCATTTGGTAAATTATCTACCCAAATATACCCCGAGCTTTGATGAATTATCGAAACATATTTTTTTTGTTACCTTTTTGGTAATTCATCTCGACATAACATTTATTGTCAACTGATTATTAACTTCGAGCTGGTCCTCTTGGTTAATAATCAGACAACAAATGTTATTGTCTCGTTAAATTACTAGGTAACAAGGTACTCAAAAAACTATTTTCTGATAATTAACCTCGCTCTAGGTATGTTACTACCGAGAATAATTTTGCTTGTCAGATATCAATTCACGCAATGCAATTACTATGAACAATAACGTTGGGCTTGTTGTTAAGTGTAAACTTGCATTCATCGGTAAAACAGACTGCAAAAAGTTTCGGTGTGCATTTGATCGACTTTGCATTATTTCACAGAATATGCGCCTGCTTTTTTCATCCACTAGGAGTATCTCCTGATGACCTTGATATTTGTAGGAATAATAACCATGCTTCTTCAGAATTTTCTGTGCAGAGAATTTAGACACGTTGCACTCACGAACAATGCATCATATGCTAGTTGTTGGTTCAGCATTTATCAAACTGAAAACTCTTTCTTCCAATTCATCGTTGCTTCTTCTGTTCCGTTTGCCTGTAATGTTAATGTTTTTGAGATAATGTTTGTTAAAATTGGACTATTAAAATATCCTTTGAATCAATTGCCGCTACATTTGCTGTATTTTCAAACTTATTCACAAACTAAGTAATTGTTGATAGACGGAATTGGTCGATTGTTAAATTTAACCGAAAATGTCACGAGCTCTGAGTAAACTGACGCCACTGCAAAATGTTTTGATAATGAATACGCTCTCTTCATTGGAATAACTCAGATTATTGTTCATAGTAATTACAATGCATGAATTGATATCTGACTAGCAAAATTATTCTCACCATAACTTGACATTTGTCAAACTCATGGCAAGGGTTTTAAATGGTACATTGTGCAACTTATTTTTATTATTTCTGAAGTGGATTATGGTACAAACATAAATTAAATGGATAATGCATTTACAATTTTCAATTCTCTAAAAAATATTTCTTTACGATTTTTCTCTAAAATGAATAGGGGAGCTAATAATTACACATATTTAATTTTACATGTTAAATTCCTATGTTCGCCCCTTATCCCAGATACTCGGTATAAGTTTAGCACTGCGTGTCCTTGTCAAAATGTTTTTCTAGCTTCTTTATTGTAATAGTTTGTAACATTTACAGATTAAAGTTTTCAAATTTAATTTTAGAATAATTTTCAAGTTGGTCCTATACGTAGAAATAAACGACCTTAAACCAATCTTGTAGTACTAGTAACAACATGCAAATTTCTTTTGTATCTTTCAATATCCAGCGTAGCACTAGCCAGGGCAGTAGTTGTTTCAATAAGTTATTTATTTATAGTCTTAATAAGAAATAATTTTTGAGTCACGAATAGGTTTAATATTCATATATTCAGGCTATTTTCCGGCTTTATTGCAACCTTTGATTAACCGGAGATTACATGGTTAAAATGCAAAGTTGATACCGACAAAATTCGTACCCGTTTTGCAAAAAAGTTAGTGAATTCAATCGTGAAAATTTATTGTTTAATTAAGATGTCATTCTCGCTGCCATTTTTCTAGATCCATAATTTAAAGTAGTTTTATCTGCATCTTAAGTTTATATTGCAAAAAACTATATAACGCATGTATGAAATACTTTCAATAATCTAAATGCAGAAAATAACACATTAAAATTTTTGGATCCCACATCAATATCAACAGAATATGAAATCGAGCAGCACTTAAAAGAGAAAGACAATATAAATAATATTTCAACGAAATCTAATAACACAAGATATATTCGTAAGCTACTGGAGTCTTACTATAAAGAACTGCGAGAAAAACGAAATTCTTGCATTTTTCAATACTGGTCAATTAAAAAAGATACTACGAAAGAGCTATATGACATAACAAAACATATTATTGTTTTGCCAATGACTAAAATGAGTGTTGAACTTGCATTTCCGTCTCTTAAATTTTTACTTAGTGCACAAAGAACCAATTTAAATGAAGATTTATTAGAAGACTTTTTGATTATAAATAGTTAAACTTGTAATATTTGTTACATGCGAAGCTTTTACTTCATTATACATGTTTTTTATATGATCAATAAAACATGTTTTAACTTTGTTTGTCAAATTAACAAATGTGTTAAGCAAACAAAGTTCAAAAGTTTTTTTTATCATAGTTAAACTTGTATTATACATATACAGATTTTTTAAGCTAGAATTATATTTTGTTTATACTTTATCTATAACTAAATTGTATTTATGTTTTTATGATTAAGATTTTAGTAAAATTGATTATCATATTTTTTGTAAAGCCGGAAATCATCGATCTAAGACTAAACTGTCATTTGAACCATTCCCGGAAAATCACAGTCCGAATCTTTGCAATGATCCCACGAACAAGTTTTCTTTTAAACTGACATAGAGATTTTTTTAAATGCAATTTAATTATGGATTGCCACGCAGTAACGGTCGCAACTATCCTCTTCATTAATTTTGCTTTTATGAAAAGTTGCAAAGAGTTAATAAATTACACTTTACCTATTACTCGTTATTTAAATCTAGAAAATCGAGTTTATAATTGAATATCACTTGAATGTAGACATAATCAGTATTAACCGTTATTTAATTTCCGTTCACGAAAACGAAAACGATACATTTTTGTTCCGTTCAGAAATGAACGAAACAGTTTTCGTTTTTGGTCCCTGATCCAAACAGTAAATACATATTGTAGGAACTATTAGGTAGAACTCATGTGTTACATAATAACATTCTCAATCATAAAAACAATTCAAAACAATTCAAAAAACATCTAGAATCAACTACGCCGATAATGACATCCAACCAAATTTTGTTCATGCACACGGGTTCTTCTCTGTTCTTTATAAGCTTTTCGCCGAATTATTTATTACTATTGAGATTATTCATGGCTGTAGTGTATGTTTTATACGGTGAATTATGTTCACGTTTTACTTCATTGAAATTAAATGTTTTCCTCAAGCAGGGCCGAGAACAGATCCATATTTATGATTGATTGTGTATTACATTTTGTATATTCCTGAAACTTGCAATGGGTTCTCCAGATATAATGCCCAGAACAGATTACGGGTACTATTGCCACCAAAATTAAGCTTTAGAAACTAATTATTGTTGTTAATTATGTAATGGTAAGACACTTTCAACAGGTATTGATTAGTGAAAATTCAACACATTTAGTGAAATTACAAGTTTCAATTGTTCACTATTCCAGCTACGGATATTTTTACATGTATCTAATACCATTTAATTTCCACATTTTCATCATCATATCGAAAGTAAATGAATGGTAGATTTTTGAATTCAGAACATTTTTTTCTGTTTTGTACGTTTTCTGTAATATAATCCGAAAAGCAGGAAAATGCATAAATGTGGTTTTACATGTTTAATTGCCATGTTCGAATTTGAGGGTACAAATGTTTTGCATTTACTTGTTTTCGTTCTCTAAAAAATTAATATCTAAATTCTAACAATGCAATTAAATATAGTTTATTTATATTTTTATTGAATGAATATATTCAAAAGACGTATTTTATTTAAAATATGATAAATTATTCATATATATATCATTGACGAAAACTCAAAAACCATGAAAAAAATGGGGTCCATGTGCATTCTAGGGTTAAACAACTTATGTAGATTTTATTAAACATTATTTCTGGCGACTATCGCTCAAAGTTATGAATTTGTAGGGATTTGTATAAGTAAACACACAAAATGGTAAGGGTAAGGGTACAACCTTTAGGTCGTTAAATATTTATTTACAGGATATTTGCCTTCGGGCGCACCTGACATCTACCTTATTATTGCTTTTTGAGCAACAGATAATCAATGTGTCGTTATTTCCCAGAGTTTTGTGCAATTTAGTAATTGTGATTAGATTACTTCATGGAAAAATATCATTATTTGTGAAATATATTCTACTGATCTGAGTTATCTTACCTGGAGACATTATTTGTTTAGGTGATTTATTCGATTGAAGCTATGCAATGCCCGATCTATATCGTTGTCCATAGTTAGACATAAAAATGTTTTATTTGCAGAGTTTATTCCGTAATATAATGTACATGTACCTTTAGGGATTTACGACTAATATATTATTATATTATATTGAACCTGCTTAATACTGCATTGATTGTTCGTTGTTCGATTTTAATTTACTTTTCGATGGATATTGTCCTTTATTCAATTTGAGATGTCATTTATATACAGATTAAATAATATAGAACCTAAAATTGACGCCGGCGGAACACTTATATTTCTATGTAATGTGTGCTCGGTTAAAATGTTATCTATTTTAGTTTAGATTCTTACCCGTTGGTACCTATTTGTAGGTATGAAGATCAAGGTTTAAAACTCATTATACCGAGGATTTATAATTAAAATAACAGTAATGTCGGATGTTTATAAGACTTCATTGTGTTATGGTTAACTGGTTAGAAAGTAAGCTGTGTTGTGCACCAATTGATATCATTTCGGGTCCCTTAACCAAACAAATATTTAGAGTAATAATTAGAGAAAACTTGATGCAATAGTTCTGAATATACGTTACTTTACATTTTTAAAAATTGGAATGACACTTGTCAGGAAATGCGTCTCTTTCGAATGAATTATTGATTAAGTATTCATTAATTAAACAAATTAGAAACAACCTTACTTGTTGCAGAAAGCATTAAATAAATTCAATAAATTAAACTATTCCAGGGGCTTCTTCTCGGGTCAATCCAAACCAAATCAACCAATTTAACCCATTAATGGCAGACTTACATGTTTCCTATACCCCAATGATGTGCCAATTGACAGTAGCGAAAAAAAATGGTGATGTGGCCATCATGTTACTTTCTCCGACTTGATGGTATCATTTATATTTACGCTTTCATGGTTTATTTTCAATTTGAATCATATTTTAAATGTACATCGAGCGCTTTGTAAACTCGGAGGAAACTGACGTTTAAAACGTCAAAATTATGAAAGATGGAAAAATTATACTTCAAATATAAAAACTCAATTTATTCAAAAACTAAAGGGATTTCGAAAAAAACTTATTCTTTGTAAGTTGTTCATTTTAGCATTCTCTACAATTATTATTAACATATATTTGCTGTAACTATTATCGTTTTATAATTATAAACCAAAAATTAAAAAAATAATAATAAATTTTTTTCTCGAATAAAAATGATTTTATGAAAAATGTTTTCAAGTAAAAGATGTTCATTTCTTTGTTCTCTTCAAAGCTTGCCTAAATGTTTTTGTGATATTTTTCATATTTAAGAAAATATTGTCAAAAAACCAAAAATAGTTGAGGTAAACGCCCACTTCCGGTGTACGAAATTTTACCAAAAGCTTTTCAGTTCTTCAGATTATCAAATAAGACGGATGTTCAAAGTTTCAAATCAATTGCTCTATTAGTTTTTGAGATACAGCGCGCACACACACACACACACACACACACACACACACACACACACCCACACGCACACGCACACGCACACGCACACGCACACGCACACGCACACGCACACGCACACGCACACGCACACGCACACGCACACGCACACGCACACGCACACGCACACGCACACGCACACGCACACGCACACGCACACGCACACGCACACGCACACGCACACGCACACGCACACGCACACGCACACGCACACGCACACGCACACGCACACGCACACGCACACGCACACGCACACGCACACGCACACGCACACGCACACGCACACGCACACGCACACGCACACGCACACGCACACGCACACGCACACGCACACGCACACGCACACGCACACGCACACGCACACGCACACGCACACGCACACGCACACGCACACGCACACGCACACGCACACGCACACGCACACGCACACGCACACGCACACGCACACGCACACGCACACGCACACGCACACGCACACGCACACGCACACGCACACGCACACGCACACGCACACGCACACGCACACGCACACGCACACGCACACGCACACGCACACGCACACGCACACGCACACGCACACGCACACGCACACGCACACGCACACGCACACAAAAATTTTTTTTCCAGAAATTGTTGAAATGACATCTAGGGACCCCAAAACGGATATTTCCGTAAAAAAAATTTTTGGAAAAAAATCACGATCACAATACTTTCTCGTACTTCGTAACGGAGAAAGTAAAAATGGTGATGTGGCCATCATGTTACTTTCTCCGACTTTATATTTACGTTTTCATGGGTTTATTTTCAATTGAAATCATATTTTAAATGTACATCGAGCGTTGTGTAGACTCAGATAAATCTGACGTTTAAAACGTCAAAATCATGAAAGATGGAAAAATTATACTTCAAATTCAAAACCTAGATTTACTCGAAAACTAACGAGATTTCGAAAAAAACTTATTCTTTAGAAGTTGTTCATTTTCGCATTCTATACAATTATTATTCACAAAAAATTGCTATAACTATTATCGTTTTATAATTATAAACCAAAAATAAAAAAAAATGAATCAATTTTTTTCTCGAATAGCAATGATTTTATGAAAAATATTTTCAAGCAAAAGATGTTCATTTCTTTGTTGTCTTCGATATTTGTTTAAATATTTTTGTGATATTTTTTATATTTAAGAAAATATTGGCAAAAAACAAAAAACAGTTAAAGTAAACTGTATGAAATTTTACCAAAAGCTTTTCAGTTCTTCGGATTATCAAATAAGACGTATTTTCAAAGTTTCATATCAATTGCTCCATTGATTTTTGAGATACAGCGCACACATACAGACACACACACACACACACACACACCATCACACACTCACACACACACACACACACACACACACACAGACACAAATTTTTTTTTCCAGAAATTGTTGAAATGGCATCTAGGGAACCCAAAACGGATATTTCCGTTAAAAAAATTTTTGAAAAAAAAATCACGATCACAATACTTTCTCGTACGGAGAAAGTAAAAATGGTGATGTGGCCATCATGTTACTTTCTCCGACTTGATGGTATCATTTATACTTACCCTTTCATGGTTTATCTTTAATTTAAATCATATTTTAAATGTACATCGAACGTTTTGTAGACGCGGATAAAACTGACGTTTAAAACGTCAAAATTATGTAAAATGGAAAATTTTACTTCAAATTCAAAAACTCAGTTTACTCAAAAACTAAACCGATTTCGAAAAAAACTTATTCTTAGTAAGTTGTTCTTTTTGCATTCTCTACAATTAATATTTCCATAAATTTGCTGTAACTATTATCGTTTTATAATTATAAACCAACAATACAAAAATAATATTTTTTTTTCTCGCATATCAATGATTTTATGAAAAATATTTTTAAGCAAAAGATGTTCATTTGTTTAATGTCTTCAATATTTGTATAAATATTTTTGTGATATTTTTCATATTTAATTATCAAATAAGACTTGTAATGTACCGTTATTATTAATGATAGTTATAAGTAACAGTTATCTTTAAGTTCTATTAATTTACAGTTTTCTTTAAAATTACCGGTTTCTATATTATTTTAGTTATTAATTAGTCCGCCTGAAACGAAGGCCTGATGTGCATGTCCCCTTCCACATTGAGTAGTTTTTGTAAGTCCATTTTATTATAAAAGGGGAAATCGGCAGGAGGTCAAGGCTTTTGACGAGTCTCCAGGTTGCGGTGCCGGGTTAATTGTGAGGTCACCCTTTTTGTTGATCCACTTTAACCATCATTAAAATCATTATTGTTGTCAACAGGCTATGGTAAAATTATTCTTAAAGACATTCTAATTTCTATTTTCAAAATTATATTTATTCACCGTAGATTCAATTGTTAAGAGTTTTCGAGATCACCCTTTTTACTGGTCCGAAAACAATCCAAAATTATAATATTCACCGTAGGTTAAATTGTTTACGGTTTTCGAGATCACCCTTTTTGTTGGTCCGAAAACTATACAAAATTATATTTATTCGCCGTAGGTTAAATTGTTTAGAGTTTTCGAGATCATTTTTTTCAATCCGAAAACTTAAAAAATTACATTTATTCGCCGAAATCATATTAAATATGTATTTGATTTAATTTTATTTAGTTCTAACGCCGAGGTTTATTTTTATATGAGAAATTGAAAATATATTTATTTAAATTGTTATTGTGATATATTTATTAAATTGTCCCCGATCACAAACTGGCAAAAGAATCCTGGAGCGATATTTCTAATTTATTATAAATAAGAAGAAATATCCATCACAGACTTATGTTTAAAGTTTCATATCAATTGCTCTATTCGTTTTTGAGATACAGCGCGCACGGCGCGCACACACACACACACAGACAGATACACACACACACACAGGCACAAAAAAAAAATCAGAAATTGTTTAAATGGCATCTAGGGATCCCAAAACGGATATTTCCGCAAAAAAAAATTTGAAAAAATTTTCACGATCACAATACTTTCTCGTACTTCGTAACGAAATAAGTAAAAATAGAAAGCGGAGCATTTTTTATAATCATAAGGAAATAAACGAAATTACCTCAAATAGGTTTTTGCTTAATTTATATATTTTTTTTTTCTCCGGGCTCTCGATGGTGTTTTTTCAGAGCAGATACTATTACTAAACTGTCCTGTGAAAATTACGTCCTATTTTTTACCACTTTAGCTCTACTAGTTTTTTCATTTGAATCGTAACCTGAAACGGGGATGTTGCTCGGTTGAATTTGTACATGATGGTTGCCCCAAAAAGGCAAATTTATAAAAAATGCACCGCTTTCGCTCGAGCTCTAAGCTTTTTTTCAACAACAGATACCATTACTTAACTGTCCTATATAAATCAAGTGCTCCTTCATGTACTTAGTTGCTATTTGACTGTAATCGTAACCGATGTGTTCCAGGTTAAATTTAAAGCTTCATACTTCGGAAATCGCTTGTACAAACAGCATAAATAGGCAGTGTTTTTTAAACGTTTTAATGTCAGCTACTGGAATATGTAATAAAAAGTACCGCTTCACTTGAGAAAATTCAAAGTTAACCTTGGTAGTGTGTTTCAAGGTAATTCCAAGGTCAAAAATATCAGCATCATATATCTCCCTTGGGGCCGCTTTTACAATAGTCGGTCAAATCAAGGTTAACACTATCTCCGGATTATAGTCTATTGGTTATATACAGAGAGCTATGGAATTTAAAGAATGTAAATACTATGCGCCTTTAAAATGGTGAGCGCAGCGATGAAATAGAAAATATTTTTTTTTTGGCATGTTATTTTTAATGGGCCGCTCTGTTTACCGTGTGTTCGAGGGTATAAGCTGTGGACCAATATATTTTTTGTGATAGTTCGTTCATATCTCGCTGAACACATGGCCCGGCCGCTGTACCACTCAACCAAAAGTTATCGCTCCGCTTTTCCATGAACGTAGACGTCTTTCGAAACGGGAATTATAAAGTTTGTCATGATGATACATAGGAGTGATATATATATATATATATATAACAATAATAATAAATAAAATATACCATGGTTGTGGCAGATGGCCTAGTAGCCGACGCCAGGAAACAAAAAAAAAAAAAATAAATAAAGTTTGTCATTTATGCCTATTATTTACAAATAATTTAAACCATAAACCTATTTAAATATGTTTTAAGTTTAATTATATATTGTGATATTCAAAAAAATACTTGAAGAGATTTTATTAATAATTAAAACGATAATATTACTGAATTTATGCTGCGCCACTGGTAACGACCATCGGCACATTCCACGGGCATTCCATAGCTCTTCCTATTTGTCGCATAGGGTATAAATGCGAAAATACGCTTTTACAATGCCTAGTTAAAGTAGGGTTAGGGGTAAGAAGCAGATAATTCGCAGTTATCTTATCCTGTGCTTTGAGCAGCAGATAAATCTCGGTTAACTCGCAGGGTATGCGCACAGCAAGCACGCACCATACCGGCATTACAGCGATCTGCAATCGGTATTACATACAGGGGCGGTTAGAAGGCAACAAACTAGTTTCTAAGAAACCTTTCCGCAGTGCCGTCTTTAAGTTTTTTGGGGCCCTGGGCCAGGGGCCCCTGGGGCCCCCACTAACAATTTTTTTTAACGAAATGCGCATTGAGTGGTTTATTATAATAAGGTTACAATATAGGGTTACATATAAAATTACATTGCCCTCTTTCGGGCTTTGTGCGTCGCAAACTCCTCAACATCATCCTTAAAATCTATTTATTGGAGAAGATCATTCTCGATGCTCATTAGGGATAACCATCTTAATCTCTCCTGATCCATATTATTTCTCAGCTCTATTTAATGAGTTTTAATTTCGAAAATGATCGTTCTCCACTTGCGTTTGTTATCATGAGGGACAAGAAAATGCGGAACGCTATCTCTATATTGGGAAACGTTTCCTCGAGATGATTGTTTTTGGTTTTTGAGAAGCTTATACATATCGTGTATAGGAATGTATTCATCCAGCATTTTTTCCGGTAGCAAATAATGCTCAAAATGCATACATTCCAGCAGCAGGTCATTTCCGTCGACATCATTCATGTAGAACTCACTAAACTTCTGACAGTGAACTTTCAGCTTGGAAAAGAATCCAAACAAATTGAGCAGTTCGGATGATTGGAAGGTAGACCTGAATCCTGAATTTCTCGCGACCTTGAAACTGGGTGTCTTCTGCAGCTCCTTCAAAGAATGTCAAGCGTGAACTCCTTTTCCTTGTACGGGATGTGTTATTTTTGTAGTCGAAATCCGGGTAAGTGTCCTTTGAAGCAGCTTCGTAGTTGTCGAACTGTTCGCGTTGGTCCTTCACAAAATCAGTTAAAGAATGAACCAACTTGAGAGCCACGTCGAGAGGAATACTGTCACTTTGGAGACTCTTAGATGTCTCGTTGCACCTGAACAGTATTTTGCTCCACATCACGGTCAGCAGAACAGTATCCAACGTTAGCATTTTGTTTAAAATGTTTCGAGCTTCATTTCGCGTTTCTGGCTGTTCTTTTTCGTCGTCCATATTCTTCAGAGCATCAATTATTTTTGGATAACTTTTCTGTAACGCTGATACAGCATCCGAGCGTGCGGACCATCTGGTATCCGAAAGACGTTTTACTACTAAGCCGGGTCCAAGACACTCTTTCAACACGTTCCAGCCATGAGTGGAACTGGCGAAGAAAGTTTACAACTTTTACAGAAACCGGAAGAAATCTGTCGCTTTCATCACGCACCCAGCGGCCTGTCCAACCACCAAGTTCAGACTGTGTGCTAGACATGGGACGAAAAGGGCACATATACATTGTTCCTTCCGTTTTGCTTGCAAACCGTTGTACTGCCCCGCCATGTTCGGGGCGTTGTCGTACGTTTGTCCACGACAGTCTGCCCACCTGATACCGTTTTCTGCAAGAAACGATACAATGGTATCGGACAAGTACGCAGATCCATGCTTTTCGATTGGTACGAAGGCGAGGAAACGTTCTACTGGGGTACATTCTTTCACGTATCTGACGACAAACGTCAGCTGATCGACGTGAGTGATATCAGGTGTAGAGTCGACGCTTATCGAGTAGTATTTTGCTTTTTTCAGTTCTGCAATTATCTGGCTCAATACTTTGTGTCCCATTATAGCAATAAATTCATTGCAAATGAAAGCTGATAAGTAGAAAATATGCTCTTTCCCTTTATTTGCATGATTGTGCAAATGTTGGGCAAGGAACGGATCAAACTTGCTCAGTAGCACTAGAACTCCCAAATAGTTTCCGTTATGTTGCGATCCAATGACCTGGTCGTCTCCGCGGAACGCAAGCCCTCTTGATGCCAAGAATTTTACCACTTCGACAATTCTTCGTAACACTTCCCGCCAGTACGTTATTTCGTCGTTTAATTGAGCGGCCAGAGCGTTCTCGAGGATACCAACGCCAATAGGTCAACATGGCTTGTCTGTGTCCCAAACTGCTCTCATGTTCTAGAATACATGCTCCGGAATGTTTCCAGTCATTGAAGCCTTTTGCAGAACTGAATGCAGTACTCGCAGTCGCGAAAACGCGACACGCAACGCAAAATAAAACTTTTTGTGTCGGAGAGTACACAAGCCATGATCTCTCAACTATCTCGCCGTTTTGCAGTGTCCGGGAAAAAAAACCGATGGATTCAGACACCGAAGCTTCACTTTTCCATCGTGCTCCATATAGGTTCTAGTAGAATCTGAGAAATTGCAATTCCTGTTATGAAAAAATTCAGGCCCCTTGTTGATCCAAACAATACGCTCTTTCTCGGTGACTAGCGACCAGACTGCAGGATCATTAGAAACGGTTTCTGGAATCTGATGAGTGTCTAGCGGTTCTTCCGTTCACGGGGGCTGCAACTCTGCACAGGTCGGGTCAAGAATCTCCAAAGCTGTAAAATCTGTCGACGTCGATGGAGTCGTATCGTTTTTAGCAATGGGTGCTGGAGACAATTGGAGCTCTTCATTGCGACTTGTCTTTGCTGCATTGTCTGGCGAACTCAGAGCTGCAGGTTCTTGAACTTTTGGTGATGTGTATGTGGAGAGTTGAGATTTTTTTTTTTTTTTTTTTTAATGTAAAAGGAAAGATGATTGACAGGAGTTCGGGTTAGGGAATCGAGGATGATGGGGACTTGGCTTAGCCAGCTAGGGCATTCAGCCACAATCAATTTATATTAATAATATTCATATTTAAATGAAATGGGGACAAACACTAGACACCCAGGGACCCGTACGGTCATTTTTCGTGTTGAAAAAGTGACCGTCCGGACGGGACTCGAACCCGCACCAACGGGGTCCAGAGGCCAGACCTCTACCCACTAGACCACCGCGGCCCCAAGAGAGTTGAGATAGCTTGGGCAATTTTGCAATCTTCTGTTTTTCTTCCGCAGCTTTTCGTCAGTAGATAAGCTATGACAGTTCGGGGCCAAATTCCCATAAGAATTTACACAGGGGTCTCAATTTACTTTTTCATCCCCTAAATTTCATACCCTAAATAATTATCATTTTCATCCCCTAAATAATTATCATTTTCATCCCCTAAATTTCCTCAACCCCAAGGGCCTTAACCAATCCAGCCGCCCTAAGCCCGCGACCCCAGGGTCCTTAACCTCAGGGGCCAGCCAACCACCCCCAGTCAGCCACCTTAACCCCCAGGGACCAGCCAACCGCCCACAACCTTAGGAGGACCAGCCCCGCGACCTCAGGAGCCAACCGTATGCAACCATATTTACATATTTAACGGAAAAAGGGGAATAATATATTACTTATTATATTAATTATATATTATTATATTAATTTGTAATTATCTTATTTTCACCGATTATCTTCCATTATTAAATTCTTTGTGTGCGCCTACAATTAACACCTAATTATTAATTTCTTTTTATTAAATATATTTTTTTTTATTCCCGACTGAGATTTGAACCGTGGTCTAGTGCGAAGTTCAGTTTACGAGTCGGCGCCTTTAGCAATAAGCCAACAAGCTAACTGAGTAGGAATAATGTAAATGTTGTATAGTTGTCGTGCGTGTTGAGGTAAGGTGATAACGATAACAGGAAATAACAATTGATATAAATATTTGTGTGTGATTGAATGCTCGAATATTTAAGATTATTTATCAATTGTATATTAGGTTGACTAAATCAGAGAAAAATCGCGGACTGAGCGATTTAAAATTTGATTCTCGAAATTCTTCCAAGATTGTAAATTAACTTTTTAAATCTTATTATTTCTTTTACTTACTTATGCCCGTTACACAAAATAAAACAAAAATATTAATAATGATTATAAAGCGTTAATAAAATAAAAAGCAGCAATCACCCACAATTTTTTATTATGCCAAATAAATTTCTAAATTAAATAATTAATTAATACTTAAAATAAAATATAAATTTATAAGTAAATAACTAATAATTAAATATAAATCTATAAGTAAATAACTAATAAATAATAATTAAAATTAAACATAAATATATTATTAAATAACTATTCATCATGCATAATTTTATAATGACCCCAGGGGAGAGTCTCAAATTTTGAATTGCATAATAAATGCCGCTTATTGTCGCGCGGGCTGAGGGCTATTTTAGCCTGCGCAACAGATGAGACTTGGTGTTTATTTGACTGAATTAAATTTTGGTGAACGTGTTTTTCCTCACCCGTTGTTAGACAATTATAGTAATCCTCAAAGGTGAGGCGATTTTTTACGATATGCCTCTTTACACCTTTGGCCTTTTTATCTTTATCCTTTCCATCCACTCTAAATGCGTACATCTTTGAGCGAAGCCCCAAAAACTCCGTCATAATTTCACCGGCATTTTCATCTTTCATCATACCGAGGACCTTTTTATTTATACGAGGAATATTATAAATATTATCAACTGGGTAATCACTAGTATCAAAATATTCTTGGGCATCACGTTTTATTACTTCATATAAATCAGAGTATTCAACCTCGTAAATGAGTGAGTCTGTGTCTGTGTAACAAACTCGCGCCTTACCACCAAACTGGCCTCTCATATAAGACTAGTGGAAATCATAAATTTTCAATTTCGAAATGTCGAGTATGCACATTCCTACATATATAGGCTTATTAAAATAAACTTCAGTTTTGTTTAATTCAATGCCTACTAAATTTTCGTCAAATATTATACTAGACTTAAAATTTGGTTTCGCAACCAACGCCTCAGCACCATATCGTCCAACCCATTTAGTCACTAATTTCACATTAGAATGTTTACGAATATTCTCCATCGTCTTACCAAATACGGCGTTGTTCATAAGTTTAAATAGATTTTTCTCAAAATCATTTACAGCTGCAGTCCTTAACTGCGTGTTCAAATCAATATATGATTTAAACCAATCAGATTGTTTAAATTTAAGGATACGATGAATTTTGGTTAATTTTAAACCGTTTTCTAACACCTGTTGCAAGTTACGGTAATGGATTACATACCGCTCCTTATTATAAAGTGTAGCCAATAATTTTTTCTCGCGAGAATTTGGTGGTGCTAAATGTTCTGGGCAAAATGGAAGATCGGCATGAGAATCATGAATGGATTCTGGGTACTCTAAATCTACTTCTAAAATGTAACCTTCAAGATTATCTGCAGGTACATTATAATTACAGTTATTTATATCCCCCTCAAGCCATTTAAATTCCCCATAAGGTAAATACTGAGACATGGCCCACCCATACTGATTATTTATGTCATTATACATTAAAAATGTTGAAGGTTTTTCTGAATCATAATTTTGAGTAAATTTATTATTAGCTTTCGCGTACCTTTTAGAACATTGACTTAGACCGCCCCGGATGCCCCGCTCAATAAACATTATCATATCAATATCGCTCATTAATTCTAACTTGATTTGTGTATACTGGAGCATACAATCCCAAGTATATCCAGGCAAAGTGTAATAATTGGCTGGATCTAAGCCATATGTTTTTGAACAGCTAGCACGAAATTGTTCAAACACATCGGCTAACAGCAATACATCCGTTTTTAAATATAAATCACTGTACTCCCCCCAAATTTCGACAGTCAAAACTTTGCCATACATTACAAGCGTGTGCATACTCATCATCAGAAATATCTGAATCGTTTAATTTATTGTAAAATTGCAATTTGTTGGGTAAAGCACAATGATTTAATTTCCCCCACGAATCAATAAAATCATAAGGGAATACTCCTTTTCGTGTTAATAAATTTAATTTAGAATCATCTAAATTTGTAAATTGAGACTTTAAAATTGGGTACTCTGATAAATATGAAGCTAATATTTCTAACCCTGACGTCAAAAATCTAAATGAATCAATAAATCTGAATTGAACTAAATTCTCATCAATATTTTTTGTGAATGATATATAACGTTCTTTATTGACAGGCAGTAAATCAACACGGCCCTCGAAATCTTTAGCCAAATTTTTAATTATAAAATGTGAATCGTATCCTGATAAGTTATGAAATACGACTGGAATTATGCGACTGTCCTGATAATTAATATTACATTCCTCATGTGCAGAACCTCGGTACTTACCGGTAAGATGACAATGATCGCGCACTCTAACATCACTAAGTTCAAAAGATTGCTCACATATGTGACACAGCGGAATGGATGGAAATTCAAATTCTTGCGCAGGCGTAAAAGGCTCCATCGGTAGAGGGCAAAGAAACACCGTTTCAGCATCGTCTGCAAATTGTTTCATTTCCCGGGCAAACCATTGTTGGCAATCCTCACCGCAATAACTCCGGTAAAAAGATAAAGTCTCATCATATGAGCATTTTACATAATAAGCAATAGAATGCGGGACATGTGTTTGATATTGATTATTGTCTGATGTGGGTTGCAGAATACATTCTAAATCAGCGTAGACGACAAACGGTGTGGGCTCTTTGTTTCTAAAATTTTTAAATGAAACCGTGTCGCCTGAATTTGGTAGACGAATCTTGCAATCATTCATTTTAATACAATCTTCAGTATGCGCATCTAATTTAATTTGCGAATGAAAGTAATGTAGACACCGGTCGCAGAAATATTTTCGCCCATCATGCCCACTCAGCTGACTTGATACAAGGCGGCTCAGATTTTTAATCCACACATAATGGAAACGTGGTTTAAAATTACTACTACAATCCGCGGCGGCAACATCCTCTTCATCGGCATACTCATCTTGGATTAGCAGTAGGTTAACGTGGCGCTCTTGTTTATTCTTGGTTAAGAAAGTAGGAACGACATTGAACTTCTTCCTACTCTGCTTCTCCAAGATGTACACGTTGATGGAGATGTTATTCTGCGACTCGAACCTCGGGATCTGCTTGATTGTCATCGGTATGACGATATTTTTCAAGTCCAACACGGTGGAGTAGTGCGGGTATGAAGTAGTGCGGTCGTTGTGGTGGATATCGGGATGAAGAGCTGACGTCACCGACCAAGCAAAGCATGCGTCGTCGTTATTTTTTACGTTTACACATGCATGCTTTAATTTAATGGGTCGGGGTAGCTCGATGTATGATGAGCCGAGTTGAGGTGTAAATTTGTTGATGTTTACCCCGAGATTGATAATGGAAGATAAACTCCAACCAGAATCTCTTTCCTGAAATTAAATCATATCCATATACAATCTAATCGCATTTAAATGATATTAATTATAATATTTTGTGAAACCTTTTAAATTAATTTTAGAACAGAAAATACATACTTGAAACTCATCCAATTGTGTAAGAATGGAGCCTTGAATGTTGTCCTTGAACCACACTGCCAGATCCGTATCCCGGTAAATAGGGTAATTCTTCGTGGTGATGTGTTTGAATTCCCGCAATTCAACACCCCCCTTCACAATAACGAACTCACCACAGAATGATACATTAACTTTCAATGCGGCCTCCTTTTTTAGTATATTGCATACGCGCCGCCGAAACAAGTCTGGGCAGTCATCAAGAAATGTGGCTGGTTCTTTATGTGATAAATTAACAATTATGGCGGTGCGGAGCCTGTTTGCAAAGGTCGATTGTTGATCCAACCATTTCACGCGCATGCTGGCATAATTTTGACGATTAGGATGTGTGGGCGCATATCCTGATCCGAGGGCTCCTCGCTGTGATTTCATGATCGTCATCATTTCATCACACTGGCTGATGCAGGATAAAATATGCTGTTTTTGTCCCACTGATTTTACACCCTTCAAAGCCGCCCGCAGCACTCGAATTTGTCGGCCGCACTCCTTGATTGCGACCTCCAACACCGCCAGATTATTTGTGGCTTCTTGAAGACGCTCGCGGATTTCTTCTACAAGTTTGGTGAAGTTTTTCAGCGTCATTTTCTCTGCAAGCACAAATAACTGTTGTAGGAGAACAAGACAAACCGTTGGGTATTAGAGAGAGCTCTGTCTGACTACTATGATGACTTGGCATAGAAAGAAGAGTCAGGCCCCAGAGATTTATTTTTATATACTAAATTAACCTCGCATGGAATTGTGGGTAATTTAAAACCTTTTCATTATTATTATTAATTTGGATACCCTTGGAATTATATAGGTATAATGTATCATAGGAAACTTTGTATTATTATTAATATGTGATGGGATATGATTAATAATCAATAGGATTAGATCTCATAATTAGCAAAGCTTATGGTTATTGTTTACCTAACAAGATGTAAGGCTCTTTATACACCTGAGTACCCCGCAAGGAGTTATGAGTATTTTACTAAATTTGTTTGGCCGGGCATTTAATACCAGCGCTCGTGGTAATGCTGCACGGGCCCGAGCAAATATCCAAAAAAGGCGCAAAATACCAGTCCTACCCCTGTACTTTCTAGTCTGAGACTGCTTGCTGACGGTTTCCGAAAACAAGCAGGACGGGGCGCGGCCTTTTGAATAAATACAGTACAAGCCGCAAAATGAATGATTGCAGCGCCACCTATTTATTTCCGATAAACCCAGAAATTTTGTTAACACGCTAGAAGTTGACAAGAGCGAACGATGTTTAATCCTGACTTTATGTGCTAATTAATAACAAATTTTACCGTTGGAAAATAAGGCAATTCTTAATGGAAATAATTTCAAATTTTTTTAACTTCTTTATTAAATTAATATATTACAGATTATATCTTGTTAATAGCGTACTATTATGTGTATGAATTATGCTGCGAACATCAGACAGATACTTGAGGGGTATTGTTTGGTAGAACTTGTTCTCTTAAATTCCTCGTAAAAATCAACCATTATTTCATTTCCTGGAACAAAATCGACTTTCAATTTATATTTTAATACAAGTTTTTAAACTAGCTGTTTTGTTCGTTCAATTTTTCTTACTCGATCTAATAAATTTTCTTCCTCATGACTAACATCCCCTTCATCATTTGATAAATTTGAATAATTATCTGCTAATTGCTCCAAGCCAATTGATTGTTGAGGTTTATCAGGAGTAATTTTATCAATATCTTGATTTATCAGATTATTGCTTAAACTGCACATCTTCGAATGTTTGACTTCAAAACACGATCTACAATAATGCTTATCGCATTGTAAACAGTACAATCGTACATTCTTAGTGAGATTTCTAACCTTATGTCTTCCATGTTTCAAAGCCGTGTGCTTATAACATCCCACATATCTCCTTCTTTTTGTAGACGTAATCTGCTCGTGTTCATCTTTATTTATTGAATGTCTTGTAATATAATGAACGCTAATTTTCTGTTTTTTATCAGGTACAACCTCTTGTGTTTTAATATGAGTTTGTTTTAATTTATAACGATGTTTGTCAGACTCATCATTAATGTTCCGTTTTGTATCGCTTGCTATATGAGATAACTTATGCTGTTGTTGTTTATCATACTCATTGATAATTTGTAAATGAGGTTCAGCTTCAAATAGTTTATGAGTTTCGGCTTCAATTTGATAGCGATTTTTCATAATAACTTTATTTCCATGACCATTTCCCTCAGAGTTTTTGTTGTGAAACACAATTCCCATGATGCCGTTGTTATTACTTTATACTTATAAGTTCAACTGTTTTTAAATTAGAAAGCACGGCTATTTATAACATATAAGCCTAGGAATAGGGAGGCAGATATTAATACACAGGTGTCGCACAGGGTGTCGCACTCCAAGTCACTATATCAACCGAAATACATATTTTTGCAAAAAACGATAGATGCTATGCCTGAAATTGAATATTTTCCATATAGAGAGAACGCTGAAATTATAAGTCCTGAGGAGGCGAAAGAGCATTCAGTTTTCATATTCGATGATGTCGCTTGTGACAAGCAAGACAAAATCCGAGAATATTTCAGTATGGGTAGACATAATAATATAGATTCCTTCCATCTTTGTCAGACTTATACTAGAATTCCTAAACATTTAATACGAGATAATGCTAATTTTATAATATTATTTAAACAAGATGATCTCAACTTGAAGCATGTGTACGCTGATCACGTGAGCAATGATATGACCTTTGAGACATTTAAGTCTTTATGTGTAGAGTGCTGGAAAGAAAAAATCGGTTTCATTACTATTGATAGAGACTCGGAGGAAGGTAGATATCGGAAAGGTCTTGACTAGGGCTGTGCAAAATAATCGATTAATCGATAAATAATCGATTAATCGATTAATCGACAGTTCGATTAATTCTAAAAAATAATCGATTAATCGATCATTTGATTAATCGATTAATCGATAATTTGATTGATCGATTAATCGATTAATCGATAATTTGATTGATCGATTAATCGATTAATCGATAATTTGATTGATCGATTAATCGATTAATCGATAATTTGATTGATCGATTAATCGATAATTTGATTGATCGATTAATCGATAAATTGATTAATCGATTAATCGATTATTTGATTAATCGATTAATCGATTATTTGATTAATCGATTAATCGATCATTTGATTATTTGATTATTTTAATAACCGCCCAATCTGTTATATTAACATTAAGCCATCATATCCACTTTATTCATTACATTTATTAAATTGGTAAGCTGTAAATATGTGGGTATAAATACTAATGGAAGCGTATTACAAGTTTTCGAGTTTCATCCGAGAAAAAAACGTCCGTTTATAAAGAAACCCATGATTCGGCCGCCGCCGCCGTAGACTTCAATGTTGCTTAATCGACAAAAAAGTAATAAGAACCATGTGTGAAATGTACACTTTGGTATGTCAATAGAGTTATAAATCATGTGAATATAAATAAATACACCGGTGTTTATACTTTCTGCGAAGAAAAGTCTGCACCAGCAATGCATATCAATGAAAAACAATTGTAGTCTATCGGTTAAATCTCATTTTTATGATGCCGAGCTTATATTAACATACTGTGACAATTATTTATAATAATTTATTAATATGAATTAATATCTCCATATTAAGTGCGTGTTTCTAAATATTGTCTATTTTTATTCGAATAATAGTTATTTAAGCAACAAGGAACGTAAGGACGTATTAACATTTGAGGTAGGCGAATACGAACCGAGGCGGAGCCGAGGCTCGTCGCCTGCCGAAAATGTTAATTGTCATTACGTTCCGTGTTGCTTATTAATTTTTTTCCGCTACCGGAAATATAATACTTAAAAATGATCAGAAAATATTCTAAAATACGGCTTGTAACTTTTGGGATTCAAATTTTTATAGTCACCTATGCGTTCTATGCGTCCTATGGCAACCCAGCAACGGAGAAAACAATGTCGAATTTTGTTTGTTTGTGTCAATCCAGTGACAGTTTTTGCGGGCACGGATGCAAACGTAGCTGCGAATATTGCGTGTTAGAATGTGTTACCGACAAAATCTAAAAAGGTATGTGTCCTGTTACGACTCTTTTTAAGCAGTGGTTATGTAAAAAGGATGCCGATTCTGTAGGTATAGACGAAAATGTGTTGCTCGCCTATATGTTGGAGCGTTACGTTTCTGTTTATTATTTTCCTAGGTCCGTAAGTAAAAATTAAGTTCCGTCGTCAAGGACAACAAACACCACGAATGTTATCAGCCACTTACGGTACCTGTAATCATGCATGCAATGCGTATTTACGTTGTCGGTAGCGGAAAAAGATTATTATTATCAAAATTACAGAATTTTGACTCCAGTGTCCAGAGAATAATAAATTGATTCATTATTGTTAATGATTATTTTAATAATCTATCAATAGATTATTTATTTTTTTAGATCCTTTGAATAATAGATGTATTTGAATTATCGGACTAAACGAACTTATAATAAGAAAAACAAAGAAAATTGGGAACATTATAAATATTTACATAAGACTAATACTAATGAGATCGTTGGCCTTTCATTTTGGCAATATTTTCAAAAGCGGGATCATCCGATAAAAGAGATATTTATACACACTGATCGGATAGTTAAATAGTTATTAGTTAAAGAATTTCTTTTTTTTTAATTCTGGAATACTCGTCAGAAAATGAGGATTCCGCCAAATAAATCCAGCCAAAGCAAGACATTTGTCAAGATTGGGTATTTCCTAAAACAATTTTTGTATTTCAAATACAAATAAATTTGAAGTTTGATTATTTCAATTTCTATCAATTCTGATTTGCATCAACTATGGTAGAGATTTGTCTTACAATTCCTTCTATGTTGATATGTTATTGAAAAACATTTGAAGAAGATAGTGCAATATTTTCCATCTTACCAAAATCTTCAAATTTTCTATTGAATTTTTCTCTTCTCAGCAACTTTAATTTCAAGAATTTTGCTTGGGTTAAAGCAAATCATTGTTTGTTTGTCTGGATATATTTTTCAATGCTTGGGAAATGCTTGAATTTTGTATCCCTTAAATTCGCTTTCAACAGTATCATAAGTTGCTGATGAACACAATATGAACATTGCTGAGTATACGCAGAAGTCCTAATTTTAACTTCTGTCAAAGCCAAGACTATTTTAAACTGATTCCAAATCAATAATCAAAAAGCATTGCGACATTATTATATTACGTCTGTTACATTAATTTAAAAGTTGTGCGATAGTCTTCCGAATATCCCGCATGCTGGATATTTTTTTGCTCGTGCATTTTTACCATTGTAATCGGTTCTTGTCTTCGTCTCGTGCCTCGTGATTATGAACGCAAAGCACTCGCAAAAAATGATCCGTAATATTTGAAGCACTACGGATGTTATATGTGATAATGTCCTAATTCAGTCGAATTGATTACAGCTTCCAATTTACATTAATTGGATTGAAAAACAGTATTCACGAGGCTGTGCAAAACTTTGATTTTTCATTAATCGATTAATCGATTAATCGATAATTTGATTTTTCATTAATAGATTAATCGATTAATCGATTAATCGATTAATCGATAATTTTATTTTGATTAATCGATTAATCGATCATTTCGATTAATCGATAATTTCGATTAATCGATAATTTCGATTATCGATTAATCGATAATTTCGATTATCGATTAATCGATCAATTCGATTAATCGATATAATCGATAATTAAAAATAATCGAAAATCGATTATTCATTTCCATAATCGAACACCCCTAGTCTTGACCAGTATATAATACTGAAGTAATCAGAGTTTGTAGTAGTGCTAAAACAGCTGTGCAAAGATGCAGACCTGTTTTTAATAACTGCTACCTGTCTTGGAATAACAGCTATCTGATTTGGAATAACTGCTACCTGTCTTGCAATAACAGCTACCTGTCTTGGAATAACAGCTACCTGTCTTGGAATAACAGCTACCTGATTTGGAATAACTGCTACCTGTCTTGCAATAACAGCTACCTGTTTTGGAATAACAGCTACCTGATTTGGAATAACTGCTACCTGTCATGCAATAACAGCCACCTGATTTAGAATAACTGCTACCTGTCTTGGAATAACAGACCTGTCTCCGGAGAAATGGCTGATGTTAAAAGAAAAATATTATCAATTCAAAAGGCTATTACGAATAAAGTATTAGCTCTGAAATTAAACCGTAATGAAAATGATGAGAGGTTAGAAAAATTGTACAAACCAATCACGGAGCCTTTAAAATCAATCATAAAAACTCAAGAAGAGGTGAATTTATCATTGATGAAGCCGGAATTAATACCCGCCTCTACGCCTAACGGGCGACGTATTACATCGTTCGCTCTTGTCAACTTCTAGCGTGTTAACAAAATTTCTGGGTTTATCGGAAATAAATAGGTGGCGCTGCAATCATTCATTTTGCGGCTTGTACTGTATTTATTCAAAAGGCCGCGCCCCGTCCTGCTTGTTTTCGGAAACCGTCAGCAAGCAGTCTCAGACTAGAAAGTACAGGGGTAGGACTGGTATTTTGCGCCTTTTTTGGATATTTGCTCGGGCCCGTGCAGCATTACCACGAGCGCTGGTATTAAATGCCCGGCCAAACAAATTTAGTAAAATACTCATAACTCCTTGCGGGGTACTCAGGTGTATAAAGAGCCTTACATCTTGTTAGGTAAACAATAACCATAAGCTTTGCTAATTATGAGATCTAATCCTATTGATTATTAATCATATCCCATCACATATTAATAATAATACAAAGTTTCCTATGATACATTATACCTATATAATTCCAAGGGTATCCAAATTAATAATAATAATGAAAAGGTTTTAAATTACCCACAATTCCATGCGAGGTTAATTTAGTATATAAAAATAAATCTCTGGGGCCTGACTCTTCTTTCTATGCCAAGTCATCATAGTAGTCAGACAGAGCTCTCTCTAATACCCAACGGTTTGTCTTGTTCTCCTACAACAGTTATTTGTGCTTGCAGAGAAAATGACGCTGAAAAACTTCACCAAACTTGTAGAAGAAATCCGCGAGCGTCTTCAAGAAGCCACAAATAATCTGGCGGTGTTGGAGGTCGCAATCAAGGAGTGCGGCCGACAAATTCGCGTGCTGCGGGCGGCTTTGAAGGGTGTAAAATCAGTGGGACAAAAACAGCATATTTTATCCTGCATCAGCCAGTGTGATGAAATGATGACGATCATGAAATCACAGCGAGGAGCCCTCGGATCAGGATATGCGCCCACACATCCTAATCGTCAAAATTATGCCAGCATGCGCGTGAAATGGTTGGATCAACAATCGACCTTTGCAAACAGGCTCCGCACCGCCATAATTGTTAATTTATCACATAAAGAACCAGCCACATTTCTTGATGACTGCCCAGACTTGTTTCGGCGGCGCGTATGCAATATACTAAAAAAGGAGGCCGCATTGAAAGTTAATGTATCATTCTGTGGTGAGTTCGTTATTGTGAAGGGGGGTGTTGAATTGCGGGAATTCAAACACATCACCACGAAGAATTACCCTATTTACCGGGATACGGATCTGGCAGTGTGGTTCAAGGACAACATTCAAGGCTCCATTCTTACACAATTGGATGAGTTTCAAGTATGTATTTTCTGTTCTAAAATTAATTTAAAAGGTTTCACAAAATATTATAATTAATATCATTTAAATGCGATTAGATTGTATATGGATATGATTTAATTTCAGGAAAGAGATTCTGGTTGGAGTTTATCTTCCATTATCAATCTCGGGGTAAACATCAACAAATTTACACCTCAACTCGGCTCATCATACATCGAGCTACCCCGACCCATTAAATTAAAGCATGCATGTGTAAACGTAAAAAATAACGACGACGCATGCTTTGCTTGGTCGGTGACGTCAGCTCTTCATCCCGATATCCACCACAACGACCGCACTACTTCATACCCGCACTACTCCACCGTGTTGGACTTGAAAAATATCGTCATACCGATGACAATCAAGCAGATCCCGAGGTTCGAGTCGCAGAATAACATCTCCATCAACGTGTACATCTTGGAGAAGCAGAGTAGGAAGAAGTTCAATGTCGTTCCTACTTTCTTAACCAAGAATAAACAAGAGCGCCACGTTAACCTACTGCTAATCCAAGATGAGTATGCCGATGAAGAGGATGTTGCCGCCGCGGATTGTAGTAGTAATTTTAAACCACGTTTCCATTATGTGTGGATTAAAAATCTGAGCCGCCTTGTATCAAGTCAGCTGAGTGGGCATGATGGGCGAAAATATTTCTGCGACCGGTGTCTACATTACTTTCATTCGCAAATTAAATTAGATGCGCATACTGAAGATTGTATTAAAATGAATGATTGCAAGATTCGTCTACCAAATTCAGGCGACACGGTTTCATTTAAAAATTTTAGAAACAAAGAGCCCACACCGTTTGTCGTCTACGCTGATTTAGAATGTATTCTGCAACCCACATCAGACAATAATCAATATCAAACACATGTCCCGCATTCTATTGCTTATTATGTAAAATGCTCATATGATGAGACTTTATCTTTTTACCGGAGTTATTGCGGTGAGGATTGCCAACAATGGTTTGCCCGGGAAATGAAACAATTTGCAGACGATGCTGAAACGGTGTTTCTTTGCCCTCTACCGATGGAGCCTTTTACGCCTGCGCAAGAATTTGAATTTCCATCCATTCCGCTGTGTCACATATGTGAGCAATCTTTTGAACTTAGTGATGTTAGAGTGCGCGATCATTGTCATCTTACCGGTAAGTACCGAGGTTCTGCACATGAGGAATGTAATATTAATTATCAGGACAGTCGCATAATTCCAGTCGTATTTCATAACTTATCAGGATACGATTCACATTTTATAATTAAAAATTTGGCTAAAGATTTCGAGGGCCGTGTTGATTTACTGCCTGTCAATAAAGAACGTTATATATCATTCACAAAAAATATTGATGAGAATTTAGTTCAATTCAGATTTATTGATTCATTTAGATTTTTGACGTCAGGGTTAGAAATATTAGCTTCATATTTATCAGAGTACCCAATTTTAAAGTCTCAATTTACAAATTTAGATGATTCTAAATTAAATTTATTAACACGAAAAGGAGTATTCCCTTATGATTTTATTGATTCGTGGGGGAAATTAAATCATTGTGCTTTACCCAACAAATTGCAATTTTACAATAAATTAAACGATTCAGATATTTCTGATGATGAGTATGCACACGCTTGTAATGTATGGCAAAGTTTTGACTGTCGAAATTTGGGGGGAGTACAGTGATTTATATTTAAAAACGGATGTATTGCTGTTAGCCGATGTGTTTGAACAATTTCGTGCTAGCTGTTCAAAAACATATGGCTTAGATCCAGCCAATTATTACACTTTGCCTGGATATACTTGGGATTGTATGCTCCAGTATACACAAATCAAGTTAGAATTAATGAGCGATATTGATATGATAATGTTTATTGAGCGGGGCATCCGGGGCGGTCTAAGTCAATGTTCTAAAAGGTACGCGAAAGCTAATAATAAATTTACTCAAAATTATGATTCAGAAAAACCTTCAACATTTTTAATGTATAATGACATAAATAATCAGTATGGGTGGGCCATGTCTCAGTATTTACCTTATGGGGAATTTAAATGGCTTGAGGGGGATATAAATAACTGTAATTATAATGTACCTGCAGATAATCTTGAAGGTTACATTTTAGAAGTAGATTTAGAGTACCCAGAATCCATTCATGATTCTCATGCCGATCTTCCATTTTGCCCAGAACATTTAGCACCACCAAATTCTCGCGAGAAAAAATTATTGGCTACACTTTATAATAAGGAGCGGTATGTAATCCATTACCGTAACTTGCAACAGGTGTTAGAAAACGGTTTAAAATTAACCAAAATTCATCGTATCCTTAAATTTAAACAATCTGATTGGCTTAAATCATATATTGATTTGAACACGCAGTTAAGGACTGCAGCTGTAAATGATTTTGAGAAAAATCTATTTAAACTTATGAACAACGCCGTATTTGGTAAGACGATGGAGAATATTCGTAAACATTCTAATGTGAAATTAGTGACTAAATGGGTTGGACGATATGGTGCTGAGGCGTTGGTTGCGAAACCAAATTTTAAGTCTAGTATAATATTTGACGAAAATTTAGTAGGCATTGAATTAAACAAAACTGAAGTTTATTTTAATAAGCCTATATATGTAGGAATGTGCATACTCGACATTTCGAAATTGAAAATTTATGATTTCCACTAGTCTTATATGAGAGGCCAGTTTGGTGGTAAGGCGCGAGTTTGTTACACAGACACAGACTCACTCATTTACGAGGTTGAATACTCTGATTTATATGAAGTAATAAAACGTGATGCCCAAGAATATTTTGATACTAGTGATTACCCAGTTGATAATATTTATAATATTCCTCGTATAAATAAAAAGGTCCTCGGTATGATGAAAGATGAAAATGCCGGTGAAATTATGACGGAGTTTTTGGGGCTTCGCTCAAAGATGTACGCATTTAGAGTGGATGGAAAGGATAAAGATAAAAAGGCCAAAGGTGTAAAGAGGCATATCGTAAAAAATCGCCTAACCTTTGAGGATTACTATAATTGTCTAACAACGGGTGAGGAAAAACACGTTCACCAAAATTTAATTCAGTCAAATAAACACCAAGTCTCATCTGTTGCGCAGGCTAAAATAGCCCTCAGCCCGCGCGACAATAAGCGGCATTTATTATGCAATTCAAAATTTGAGACTCTCCCCTGGGGTCATTATAAAATTATGCATGATGAATAGTTATTTAATAATATATTTATGTTTAATTTTAATTATTATTTATTAGTTATTTACTTATAGATTTATATTTAATTATTAGTTATTTACTTATAAATTTATATTTTATTTTAAGTATTAATTAATTATTTAATTTAGAAATTTATTTGGCATAATAAAAAATTGTGGGTGATTGCTGCTTTTTATTTTATTAACGCTTTATAATCATTATTAATATTTTTGTTTTATTTTGTGTAACGGGCATAAGTAAGTAAAAGAAATAATAAGATTTAAAAAGTTAATTTACAATCTTGGAAGAATTTCGAGAATCAAATTTTAAATCGCTCAGTCCGCGATTTTTCTCTGATTTAGTCAACCTAATATACAATTGATAAATAATCTTAAATATTCGAGCATTCAATCACACACAAATATTTATATCAATTGTTATTTCCTGTTATCGTTATCACCTTACCTCAACACGCACGACAACTATACAACATTTACATTATTCCTACTCAGTTAGCTTGTTGGCTTATTGCTAAAGGCGCCGACTCGTAAACTGAACTTCGCACTAGACCACGGTTCAAATCTCAGTCGGGAATAAAAAAAAATATATTTAATAAAAATAAATTAATAATTAGGTGTTAATTGTAGGCGCACACAAAGAATTTAATAATGGAAGATAATCGGTGAAAATAAGATAATTACAAATTAATATAATAATATATAATTAATATAATAAGTAATATATTATTCCCCTTTTTCCGTTAAATATGTAAATATGGTTGCATACGGTTGGCTCCTGAGGTCGCGGGGCTGGTCCTCCTAAGGTTGTGGGCGGTTGGCTGGTCCCTGGGGGTTAAGGTGGCTGACTGGGGGTGGTTGGCTGGCCCCTGAGGTTAAGGACCCTGGGGTCGCGGGCTTAGGGCGGCTGGATTGGTTAAGGCCCTTGGGGTTGAGGAAATTTAGGGGATGAAAATGATAATTATTTAGGGGATGAAAATGATAATTATTTAGGGGATGAAATTTAGGGGATGAAAAAGTAAATTGAGACCCCTGTGTAAATTCTTATGGGAATTTGGCCCCGAACTGTCATAGCTTATCTACTTTCGTCTTTTGACCGCACCACTCTGATAACTCCGATTCGACATCCCCTTGAGTTGATTCAATCAGACATCTGTTAAAATAAATATTAGTGACTTATAGTTTTATATGAATGTGTTAAATTTTTCATTTGAATTAAATTTGTCTTCTACTTACGTTATGATAATCCATCATTTAGCTGATTACTTTCTTGACTGTCTTATTTTAAAATCCTGCAACTAAACCTAAATATTATATTATGTCCGCGATAATTGAAAATTGTAAAATTGTAAAATGAAACTTTTTTTTATTTACACTGTTACAAGTCCATAACTAATTTTACATATAGCTTAACTAACATAAGACACTTCTGATAACCAGGCTGTTGTAAACCGTACACTTAGGTTAAAGAAATGCCCCACCATTTTTTAATTTACAAATCACACACATTGTTCATGTATTTTTTAATGAAAATCACATATTTACATAATTTCATGCAAAATTTATGCTAACTTGTTGCAAATTTTATATGAATCTTGTGCAAATACAAACTTTTTGAAATTGTGAGAGCAAAAGCACAAATTATTTGTAATTTTTTTGCAAATTTTTTGGGTGCATATTTGGTTTTTATACAATTTGCGCAATACGTGATTATCAGGGACGTTAATCAGTAACTATCGCAACAATCACATTTTTATTTTTTTTATTTACGACAAAAATAAATATGCCAAAAGATATGAATTCGACATTGGAGATTTGTTTATGGGTTAACATTAAAGTATTGTGATTTGTCATTATTCTTACCTTTGATTTGAACGACTGCAGAAAATATCTCCGTGAAATGCTACATAAGTTTTAGAATTCCACTTGTGTACTTTCGTTTTTAATAGGCGACCTCTGTCTAAACCTTGTGTTCAGTGCCAGACTTTTGTTGATTGATAAGCAGCCTGTGTTACCGAACGGTCTCTTTAATATCACAAATGGTATTCTATGTTTTAAGATATTCTTCATTTTTGGGAAATTTATAGAAATGATTATTTTTGTAGTCGACATTAGTTATATCGGAAAAGAAAGAATTTTGACATTCTGGATATTTACAAGAAAATTTAATGCTGCCATTTGATATTTCCATTATTAATAAATAGAAGTGACGAGTTTAAAAGACAGAATATATAATAACTTACCTTCAAACATGAATTACTAGCACTCACAGCCCTATTGAGGTTAGTTAATAAAAATGGTGAGAGTTCATTAAGCGTTGCCGCATATACATCAAAGTATAAAATATACAATGCACATGATTATATTTAATAAACAGTAATATTATACTTTCGTAAGTTATTATTACAAATATAAGCGATAATGAGTCTAATTATATTTAAAACATAATTTTAATTGTTAAAATTATTACTTTGTAGTGAAATTTTAAGTTTATTAAAAGCGGTAATCCCCATCATAAAATCTTTGATAAATCTGGCAACATCGAGAAAACCATCTTTAAAAAAGCGGCAAATTTGAAATTCTCCCTCGCCCCACTGTTCTGGTGTGGCCCACCTTTTTCGTGTTGCCGTTATTCGTATCTCGGCTTCATACCCGTGGATTGCACGATTTACCTGACGATTGTAAAAGCGGCCCTTAATATGACACAACTTTTGTTTGAAACGTTTTTTCATATTATCCATATTTCTTAAGATATGATTTTTTCCATATTTGCTCCACTGTGCGTCGCAGCGCGGATTTCCGCGCGCTTCATTTGATCCGATGCGGAAAAACCATCAAGAGACGTATCGACAGAGAAACATGTACCGAACACAAATCAAGCACGCGAAGACCGTACACATCTGCGCGGCGCGGCTTTCAACGCAAGTGTGTACGAAGCATTATGTTTATGTATGCCTTTAATGCCCACTTGCACCACAGCCGATTAACTTTAATCAGTGGTTAGTACCGGTTAGTACTTCTTTAAAACACAACAATTTTATTCACAAATTGTTTACATAATAACTTACTGATTAAAGAGACATAGTTGGGATATCTTACAAATTTATAACACTTTTATATTCCCGAATTTTGACTTAATCAGACGCTTAATCGTGATTAACGTTTGCCTAAGACTATAGGCAAGCTTCTCTTCACTGCTTTAGGAGCTTCGCCTCGCTTGTTCTGCTAGAAACCGGGCCAACCCAAGTCACGATGCATGTAATGCACAGCATCAGAGCGCCGCCGTAGGAGGACGCCTTACAAGACTTTTTTTTAAATTAAATGTATGCTGATTTTTATGAGAAATTTTGGAACTAAATAAATTAGGATTCAATTGATTTTTCAAATCAAAATATTCTTCAAAAACGTATGAATGCCTTAATATTGAGATAATTCAATTCGAAACGAGCGTGGAATTGTGGAAAAATATAATAACTTCAGTGGCTTGCAAATAATATAAAAACAATTGCCATCGACTTGAAGTTTCAGAAATTTATTCAAAACTTATTCTACAAAAATCTGTAAATACTACGTCCCTAATTTTCGACAAAATCCCATTCGAACTGAGTATCGAATTGTGGAAAAATACAACCATTCTTGGAGAGAATATAAAAAAATTGCCATCGATTTGAAGTTACACAAATCTATTAAAAATTCATTCGGGATTACGCTGCTATAATAGTTATTTATGCAACAAGTGAGTAAAGTAGTACTTTTTTTCAGGAGTAGGAAAGATTGCCACACGAGCCGAAGGCGAGTGCGGCAATTCCTACAAGTAAAAAAAAGTTGCTTTGCGCAAACAATTTTACAATTTTACAGTAGCGTTAAAAAATGAACCGATACGGCACTTTTTTTCACGCAAAAGAGTGAAAAAATGAACCGTTATGGCACTTTTTTCACGCTGTTTGTAGGGTCCAGGAATCACATATTTTATGAACCCAAATTAATGAAAAAAACTGTACATTTTATAACGGACGTAGAAAAAAATATGTAAACATCCCATTACTAAACTTTGAAATAGTCTCATTCGGACAGAGTTTAGAATTGCGGACAAATACAATAATTTCGATGACTTGATGATGAAAAAATTAAAAAACAATTGCCATCGACTTGAAATTACACTAATCTATTCGAGATTCATTTGGAATTACGATTCTATAAAAATCTGTAAACACCCCTTCTCTAAAATTTGAGATAATTCCATTGGAACAGAGCTTGTAATTACGAAAAATATAATAATTTCATCGACTTGGCAACAATATAAAAATAATTGACATCGACTTGAAATTTCTCAAACCTATACAAAATTCATTCGGAATTACCTTACTATAATTTTTTAGACTTTTCATGTCTACATCTATAGAAAATATTACTTCAACGGAGAGTAGAATTGTGGAAAGACATAATTTCAGTGACCTGAAAAAAATATAAAAACAATTGCATCCGACTTGAAGTTTCACAAATCTATTCAAAATTTATTCTGAATTTCGCGACTATAGTCTACCCAACTTATTGTGAACATTCAATATTCAACAGCTATTAACTTTTGCTAATCTGCACGATGTTTTGAAGTGGATAAGGGCTGGACTTATATAAAATGTCATAAAACTTGAAGCGCCGTGGTCTTCTGGTCGTTAAGGGCCGTATTAGAGAAAATCAATTTTTAATTCTACCACATTTAAATATTCCCGTTAATGATAGAAATAATTTTAATTTCTACCGTAAGTAAACTTACTGAGGTACGGATCTGTAACTACTTTTCAAAAGGGTTCCCTGACCAAACCGTTTTATTGCGGTCTGCAGTTAGTGGTTGTAAAAATTACCTTATATAAATTATTATAAAAATCACAATATCTTTGGTAAGACTCTACAAAAATCTGTGAACACGTCCCTAAATTTCTTGAAAATATTATACCAACAAAGCGTAGAATTGTGAAAAGGCAACAATTTCCGTGACTTGAAACAATACAAAACAATTGTCATCGACTTGAAATTTTACAAATCTATTCAAAATTTATTCGAAATTACGCTTCCATTAAAATCATTAAGCACTTCACCCTAAATTTCGAGATAACTCTATTTGAACAGAGCGTGCAATTGTAGAAAAATACAATAATTTTAGTAACATGACAAAAATATAAAAAAATTGTCATCGACTTGAAGTTTTGAAATTTATTCGAGATTACGAATTCATAAAAAAAATGTTAGCACTTAATATCGAAATTTCGAGATAATTCTATTTGAACGGAGAGTGAAATTGAGGAGAAATACAATAATTTTAGTAAATGTCCATGAATTTATCCTAAGAATTCTAAATTTTTGCTACACCCACCAATGGAAGAAAGGCATAATTGTGTCCCTAAGATCATTCTGCTTCCAGTTCTTGTCAAGATTTTTGAATCCCTGTTAAAACAAAAAATCCTTAATATCTTCCATCCCTGACTACCAATTTGGTTTATTTCCCAATAAATCAAACACTATTTCTCTAACCACCCCAAACAAAATACAGAGTCATTCAAAATGAGGGAACAGATTTCAAACATTTATTTCTTCTGACTACAAAAGATAAAAATACAATTCCAACGTTCCTGGAAAGAGAAAAGTTCAATTTTTTATGCATTAAATATGACCACCATGTGTTACACGACAAATATTAAAACGGTGGCTCATTTCTTGCCACACACGAATCAGCTGGTCTCTAGTTATCGAATTCACAGCTTCTATCAGGGGCGATCCTAGACCCTAGGCCGCCCGCGTGCAAATGATGAGTTGGCCGCCCCCTCACGTGAAGTAAAACATTTCTTGGGACGGGGTATTTTTATTTTTCAATTCAAAACATTTTAAAACCTTCTGTAATCTTTTTGTAAGGTTTTAAGGCAGAAAAATATCATGTCAGATCGCATATACACATATTTAAAATTTGTCTGAATTGATAGAAGAAATGACTAAAGAATTTGCAAGTAACCCGGGACTGCCAGATGTATTTTTGCTGTGTAAAATTGTGGATACATTGACGGGGAGTATTTGTCTATTAAATCCAGCTGGATGGTGAGGGAAAAAAATTATAGAACGGTTGATAGCTTAATAAATCAACTATATTCGTATAAAATGGCCTTAAGTACCAAGGGAGCTTGATCCACTAAGCAGGAAGCTCTCACCTGCAATCATCGAAGAAGTCATCACAGAAACGAAGTTCAGACGATGCGAAGAAAAAGAAAAAACTGTAACTACTGCAGGAAGCCCAATCACCTGGTTAAAGTGTGCAGGAAATGAATTGCTGATAGCCGTGCTCCGAAGCCTAGTAAACTGGAGTCCGACGCAAATATGTTACTCGTCAGTTAGCTCAACTGAAACAGATGCTGAATGGTCGAGATGCAGGGATGACAACGGCGCGAGAAGCCATATTTTAAATCGTTAGACTTGCTTTAGAACGTTCGAGTCTTTTTCAACTGAACCACAGCAAATTCAAGTGACCACAGCAAATGGTGAGAAAATCGAAGCCATTGGAACACGTAAAGTAGAAGTTGGGGTAGCAATCCACGGAAAATAGTACAAAATTTCCTTGGCTCATATTTGATCAATCAAGAGAAATAAATCTGTTCTCCGTGCTTGAACCAGTTTACACAAGAAAGTTATTATTGAACGCCTTATAATGCCCTCCACTCCGGAACAAAACGGGTCCAGTGAGAGCGAAAATCGTACGGTGCTGGAAACTGCTAGAGAAATGGTGCATGCGCATGGGAACATTCCTCAGGCACTTTGGGCCAAGATGATACGAACATGTGCCTGCATCCTTAATAGGACGGGGACTAGAAAACCAGGTTTGAAACATTGGTTCAACTTAATGTCTATTCTATCGAAGGAGCAAAGGACGACAATGGATCCAAAGGACATTAAAGGAATCCTCATCGGTTATGATAGCGACGGACACAGTATCTACAGTGAAGAGGAAAACAAGCTCTATGGATCCAAAGACGTCATCTTTAAAGAAAAATTGGTGGAAAACGGGGTTATTATACCCCCAGGAAGCAACGAAGCTGAAGAGACTGATCTGAATGAACCGAGTGAATCTTATAGCTCCACAAAAATTCCAGGATTATTTTATGCATACCTCGACGACCTTCAAGGAACCAGACACCTACAACGACTCCACAAAGTAACAACAAAGCCAGATTGGTGATCAAAGATTTTTCGCAGTAGATTATGATCAAACCTTCAGTTCAGTAAGAACATCGACTATTCGAACGATACTCATTGTCAGTGTTGATCTAAATTCTAAAACAATACTTCTCGCGATTTTTTTGATGCAAATTCATCAATTACATTTGAAATATCTAATGTTTCAGCGATCTCATTTTTAATAGAAATAATAGCTAAATTAGCAAATCGCTTTTGATCATAAATAATATTTAATTAACTGTAATTTCGCCGGAAGCTACAGATATCGGTATTGTTAAAAATATGTTTAGACTAATACTGAAATTTCGAAAACAAGGAATTAAGTCTTATTAAATGATTTAAAATTTCTAATGGTTTTAATTGAGAATGATTAGGAAATAATTCTCTAAAAAGATAACAATTCTTTTAAGAGTTCGATTCCATCTAAATCTTTGGTCAATTTTCTGTTTTCGATTACCTGTAATTTAATATCTAACTCCATACAACATTTTCTTAAATATTCGGATTCTGCAGAATGACATACCAACAATAATTCAAACAAGGAGCAGTAATTTTCTAACAGCTCAGAACGTTCGGATATCAAATTAATAGCGATGCAAAATTTCAAATAAAAAGTGAATTTAAAATTTTTCTCTCGGATCCAAAATACTTTCATCAGGTTTTTTCTTATACGAACTTCAGATGCTTTGTGATATTTCTTCTGTTTGTTTGGCAAAGTTGTTACCCGTTTAGAAATCGGATACATTTCCGACAGGAGTCCAGACAACCGGCCGCTATTTCGGGGCGCTCGGATTAAAATTTACAGATTTCGGACGCCGCGGACCCTCTATTGGTGGTCCGCTTCGCAGGTTTCGCCATTTTACTACTAACAATCAACATGACAAGTAACAGCGAAAATGCGGCTGTGGTTGGAACTTCTGCCTGGACTGTTCAAATTTTAAACTTTTGTCTGTCCTGGAACGTTGGAATTATGGTTTTACCTTTTGTAGTTTCAAAGAAATATACATTTGAAATCTGTTCCTTTATTTTGAATAACCCTGTACTTCGAAGGCCACTCAATATTGTTTTTCTGGATATTAAAAAAAACGTCCGACTCGGTGTGGCATCGAGGCCTGCTATGTCCTCCATCTTATTATTTTAGTCCACAAATTCCTAACAAATCGAACCTGTGTAGTAAAAATCCATCAATCATTATCCCCACGATTTAAGCTTCACCAAGGTGTCCCTCAAAAATCTCTTTGTCCCATCCTATATACATTCTATTGCAGTGACATTTGTAACCCCAATCCCAACTTCTTTACGCCTTGATCCGAACTTATACCCTCTTTAATTCGCTGACGGTACAGCGTTAGTCTCATGCTCCCACCCTGAAATACGCAATTTAATCCCTTAGAATATCACTCAGTTCCATTCAAACCTGGTCCAAGTGGCTGATGAAAATCAATCCCTGTAAATCCAAGCTATTTATTCCATTCTACAGAATAAACTTCCTTTCACCAAAAATTAAAATCCACATTTCAGAAATTGGTATTCTACTTGATACCAAACGATCATTCAAAGCTCATGCCCTGGCAGTTAAATCCAAAGCTAAAGCAAGGGCGCGACAGTTCCGTGGGTTAATATTTAAAACCCAAAGCATCTCCAAACAAACAGCCGTTAAAATTTACATACAAATTTACATATTTGCCGTCCCTTGCTTGATTGTGGTTCAATTTTTTTCATCCAATACCGCCGTTCATCATTGGATCCGCAAGGATCCGCACTTCGTACCCTGATCAAATTGTGATACACCAATAACCCTCTCCTTAACTCTTCCAATGAACTCCAACCACCCAAGTCATTCATATATCTGGGCGTATTTTGGCCATTAGTAAATAGTTCTCAACCAAACCACATAAGTTCACTCTCCTAAATAAATACTATATTCCTCGTAATCCCAATATCCTTTCTAAATACCAACATTCTGCACGCACACTTCATCAGTTCATTTGTTTGTATCACCTTGACAGTTGATGGTATCAAGTAATAAAATTGCATTTTTTGACGATTTTTGTAACCCTTAAATGTTATTACTCTATAATAGTTACTTTCTAATGCGTCTACATTTTTCCGTTTCAAAACTTGATCTTCGAGAAAAAGGACATTTTTAAAGAAGTAGTGCTGATTGTAGACGTTCTTCAGAAGTAAGAACTGTAGCACTAGAGGAAGATGTTCTTAATTTAATTGAAGAATCTCCCGGAACAAGTATAAGAAAAATTGCCCAACTGTTAAATGTAAGCTATTCCGCCATATCTTCTAACAGTCATCTGCCAAATTTCATTCTTCTAAATTCTTCCATAGTGTATACATGAAATAAAAACAAAACTTTAGAGGATTGTAACTTGGAAAAGAAGGGGTTTTAAACAGAAAAATATATGAAAGACCTCCCTTATTTTTTTTTAAATTACACTTTAAAATCTTTCGCATCAATTTAGAATCACCCTGTATATAGAATCATTTCGATGACTACTACGAAAAAATATAAAAACAATTGCCATCGACTTGAAATTTCACAAAATTAATTACATTATAATAGTTATTCGTTTAACAAGGCAATAAAGTGACATAATCCAAAATCATTTAAAAAGTTACTTTTTGAATATCTTTGTGAAAAAGAATTATACACACTAGGAGAATTGTAAAAATAATTGTTACCTAATTCATGCATAAAATTATTTGCAGTAATGTAATATTGATACGACTTAGTTAATTTTAATTGTATTCCTGACATGTTTTCACTAATATGTATTACTTACATTTCTGTTATGTTTACATATTTTTCGAAAATTAAAGATATTTTGAATTTTGAGTTTTGAATTTTGAATTTTGAATTTTGAATTTTGAATTTTGAATTTTGAATTTTGAATTTTAAATTTTGAATTTTGAAGTTTGAATTTTGAATTTTGAATTTTGAATTTTGAATTTTGAATTTTGAATTTTAAATTTTGAATTTTGAATTTACAGATGCGGCTGGAGTTTCACCGCCGAGCGAGCTTTCGAGCGAGGCTGTGAATCCAGCCAAGTCAAGAAATCTGCTTTATTACCGAGTTAAACACATATTTTTTTCGCGGATTGTTCAGGAGAAATTAATAATAACTTACAATGCGATAATTTCCAATATATTTAATTCCATCAACATATCGCAAGTAGCTTTGTAAAAATTTCGTAGGCACCCAAGTAAAACAAAAATTGACATTTATAATAGACATTGTGGTATCCGCATTTTGACAGTGTGTGTGGTGGTATTATTTATATCATAATAATCATGATTTCGTAAGTGACATGCAATGAATGTTTAAATCGGACAGACCGTATAATTATTAGGAGTAAAACTCTCAATACATTTCTTTACTGATATGGTTGATGGTGGAAGCCATTACTTTGTGATACATTTTGATTCGAAAATTCAGGAACTTTCAATAAAATGCACTTTGTTGGTATCACACACATTTCTTGACGATTAAAAATAAAGTCATTATGTTCATATTATTATTGTTCAATGATTAAATTGAAATAAAACTTACATAATACGTAACCCCCAAATACTCTTTGATCATTTTTCCGATTGCTGCTCGAGTTCAAATACATGGAAAAGTTAGGTAAACATGGTGCTCGGAGAAAACTTACGCGAGGTTGTTAATACATCGCAGAAGCCGTTATTGGGCTTCTTCCATAGGCAACATCTGAAGCAAAGTCTCTCGTTTTCTGTGCCAGGAAATGAGTGCGCCAGTCGACGGCGTTTAAAGGTCAAATGCCGGGCGACTAGGAGCCGGTCACGGCAAGCAAATTTCACCACCGTTCCGCGACTCGATTTTTGTGCGTGGATAAATTAGGGACTCGCATGAGGGTCGGGGAAAACACGCGGTATTGTTAAAACTTCGGAGAACCTGTTTTTGGCCTTTTTGGCACGGAAAATTCGAGCGCAACTCTCAATTAAGCGAAAAATACATTGTAATGTCAAACAAATTTCTGGGCGGCTTCTATTGGTCGACGCGGCGTCTCATCTAATTAAAATGGCGTAGGCCGTGAAGTCTCGCCTAATTGGCTCGTTACTTTTACAGCCCAGGGATAAATAAGCATTTTTAAAGCCTAGACCGCAAAAATTGATACCTTACAGCCCAAAATCAATCCAAAAAATCATGCATTTCATATCAATACGCGAAAAATTATATTGCACTGTATAAAGATTTATATTAAATTAAATTACAAATAACAATTTTTGTATTTTTTTATTACCAGAAAATTAGTCACTACTGTCTTCAAAAATAGGGGTGGGGGCGCCATAAAATAACTTCGCAGCAGGGCGTCGACTACCCTAGGACCGGCACTGGCTGAAAGTCTCCACAGGCTCTTCACATTTTGTCTTTTAGACGTATATACTTACGAATTCGTAAACATTTTAAATATTCTTTTTGCTTTTCTTTTCTTTTCGAGCTGGGTTATAATCCCCGCTGTATATACGTCACTGCCAAAAATAGACAGATAGACACAGACATTGAAAAAAATGGTCGGAATCGCCTCGGGGTCCTCAAAATAAATACAGGTGTTTCAAATTCGAGTCTCACCATGGAGATCTCGCTTATTAGAAGAGAATTTTATGCTGATTAATAATCCACGTAAAAAATGACTTAAATTCTTTTGTTTTCGAGTTAAGTCCAAAAAAATTGAAAAAACCTCATTTTCGTTGTTTCGTTATATTTTCGTTATATCTTCGTTATTTGAGGACACGCGGGTGCCCAGGGGGTGGCTATTGGGCATTTCAATGCTCATTTTTTTGCGATGACAACAATATATTATTTGATAAATAATTCAGACAACAAACAAAAAGCACTGTGGAATGTTGTAAAAAAAGCAACTGGTAAAGTAATAAAACAACAAATTCGAATAAACCCAACGAATGGCCCTGAATCGCAAATGATGTCTGAAATGCAATCTGCAAATGCACTAAATCAATATTTTACAAACGCTGCATTAGATTTGACAGAGTTATTACCAACAGAAATAGATACTGAATATATTCTCTCACACAATTAAACTAATTCAAATACCATTTACTTTGAGCCAGTAACACCCAACGAAATTATCGCAATTTGTAAATCTCTAAATAATAGTCACGCATACGATATATACGACTTTTCAACATCTGTTTTAAAACAGTGTATAGACCTTATAGCCGAACTTTTAGCTCATCTAATCAATTTATCACTTGAAAACGGAATATTTCCAAATCTATTAAAACAAGGATTAATTACACCCATATTTAAAAGAAGGAGATCGTTCCAAACGAGAAAGCTACCGGCCTGTTAGTATCTTGCCTATAATTTCAAAATTATATGAGTATGTAGTAAATACAAGGATGATTGGATTTCTAGAAAAGTTCAAAATATTATCTTCAAATCAGCATGGATTTCGAAAATTTTACGATACAAACACTGCATTAAATGAAACTTTAGACTCTATCTAGCAAATCGCAACGAAAATCACTATACCTTAGGCCTATCTAACAGGAAGATCTCAGTCGGTGTCCATTGATGGCACTGTATCAAAAAGTTGCCTTGTTAAGGTAAGGGTACCCCAAGGGTCCATTTTAGGCCCATACTTTGTATAATCTACGCAAATGACTTAAATAGCTGTTTACAGGGTAATTCTGAAAATCCTTGTAAACTACTATCGTATGCAGATGACAATAACATATTAATTAAGTCAGACAATATAAGACCCATACAAGGTCACGTCCAAGACAGTTATTTAAAATTCTGAATAAAAAATAAAAATTAGTAATAAATAAAAATAAAACTGCGAGTGTAATATTCGTACGGAACAGAAATGATATTGGCTTGCCATCTTTATTAGTTTCTAGGGATAACCTAAACATTACAAAATAAATAAAATTACTTGGTGTTGTTATAGATAATATGTTGAAGTGGAATTCGCATATTGATTACTTAGCAAATAAAATTAATAAGCAAATATATGCATTAAAAATAATCTCACAATACTGCAACTTGAATTCATTGAGAACCGTATATTTCAGTAGTTTTTACAATATAATGCGTTATGTGATTATTCATTGGGGAAATTGTAATAAAACTAATATGCTCAGATTGTTTAGAATACAAAAGAAAGGCATCAGAATAATATCTGGTATTAAATTTAGAGACTCATGCAAGCCGGTATTTAAAAATCTGGAAATATTAACGATATATGGTGTATTTATTTACGAATCAATAATGCTTGTATACAAAAATCTATATAAAGTTTTCTTCAAGATAACCACACATAGATATAATACAAGCAATAAAAACACACTATTAATCCCAAATGCAACATTAAGTCTTATGTATATGCCTATAGGGCCTTAAATTAAATGTGTCTGTGTGTGTCTGTCTGTGCGCGCTGTATCTCAAAAACTAACAGAGCAATTGATATGAAACTTTTAACATCCGTCTTATTTGATAATCTAAAGAACTGAAAAGCTTTTGGTGAAATTTCGTACACCGAAAATGGGCGTTTACATTAACTGTTTTTTGTTTTTGACAATATTTTCTTAAATATCACACAAACATTTAAACAAACTTTGAAGACAACAAAGAAATGAATATCTTTTGCTTAAAAACATTTTTCATAAAATTATTTTTATTCGAGAAAAAAAAATATAATTTTTTTTTAACTTTTGGTTTATAATTATAAAACTATAATAGTTACAGCAAATTTATGTTAATAATAATTGTAGAGAATGCTAAAATGAACAACTTATAAAGAATAAGTTTTTTTCGAAATTCCTTTAGTTTTTGAGTAAACTGAGTTTTTGAATTTAAAGTATAATTTCTCCATCTTTCATAATGTTAACGTCAGTTTCATCCGCTCGATGTACATTTAAAATATTAATATTAATTAATATTAAAAATATTATTTAAATTGCGCGCTGTATCTCAAAAACTAATAGAGTAATAGATATTAAACTTTAAGCATAAAACTTATATGACAATCCAAAGAACTGAAAAGCTTTTGGTAAAATTTCGTGCACCAGAAGTGGGTGTTTACCTTAACCGTTTTGTTTTTGTTTTTTTTTTAATGTTGATTTAAATATGAAAAATATCACAAAAACATCAAAATAAATATTGAAGACAACAAAGAAATGAACATCTTTTGTTTGAAAATATTTTTGATAAAATTATTGGTTTTCGAGAAAAAAAATTACTATATTATTTTTCATTTTTGGTTTATAATTATGAAACGATAATAATACATCAAATTTAAATGAATAATAATTGCAGAGAAAGCCAAAATAAACAACTTCCAAATTTTTTTTTCGAAATCTCTTTAGTTTTTGAATAAACTGAGTTTTTGAATTCGAAGTAAATTTTTTTCATCTTTCATAATTTTGACGTTTTAAACATCAGTTTCATCCGAGTCTACACAACGTTCGATGTACAGGGTGGGAAAAATTCGATGTTTGTATAGGGGATCTCGATAACTATAATAGAAAAACGGATGGCGCATCCTCGATCTCTTTTTTGAAGAAAAACTAAGTGGTAAATTTATTTATCATCTTTTGTTTTCGAGTTGCGCCAAAAAGTCAATTTTTTCCATTTTCGATATATTGAAATATCTCAGTTGTTTATCAATTGGCAATAATAAAAGTTATATGTCGTCGAGACACTTTTTTGAAAAGAATAAAATAAGCTTAACAATATTCCGATATCTTCATTAATATGAAAGTTATAACGTAAAGTTGTGTTTCTTAAATGTAACCTATAGTTGGCTTAGGCCTATTTTATTAGGTTATTTTTTTCTCCTTTCAACGATATACAGGGTGTTTCAAATTCGAGGCTCACCATGGGGATCTCGCTTATTAGAAGAGATAGAGGCTATGTTTAAATTTGGCACTTTTGTAGAATTTTATGCTGATTAATAATCCACTGGAAAAAATCACCGAAAAAACTGAATTTCGTTTTTTCTTTATATCATCGTTATTTGAGGAGATATTTAAAAATGGTAGACATTCTTATAGCACTTTTTTATTATCTAATATATGGCTTAAGATTTTTAGTTGTAACATGTTTCGTTTCTTTTAAACCATCATCAACTTTCTTATTTCTTATGGACGCCTATTTATTTTTTGTCACATCTGAATGCTTAATTTTTTGTGATGACAATAATATAACACAACATACATTTAATTTCATAAATGAACATATAATCTTCTAAAACACTTTTATTTGCAATCTCTGTAGTGCTTACTAAAAATCATCGGTGCCATGGCATTAAAAAATGATGCAGTTGCCTTCTTTCTGTATACATTTGTAAATATTTTTGACTAGCAAATTCTGTATTTCTGTTTACTGAATAAAAAATACGTAACATCTCGCTTTTTTGAATTGTCGAACGACATTTTTATTCATACAAAATAGTAATGTTTGACAACCAAAGAGGTATTTAGATTTTTAATCGTTTTTAATTCCATGGCAAGGATGATTTTTAGTAAGCGGTACAGAGATTTCCAATAAAAGTGGTTTAAACGATTATATGTCGATTTATGAAATTAAATGTATGTTGTGTTATATTTTTGTCATCACAAAAAATTGAGCATTCAGATGTGACAAAAAATAAATATGGCGTCCATAAGAAATAAGAAAGTTGATGATGGTTGAAAAGAAACGAAACATGTTACAAAGAAAATTCTTATGCCATCTATTAGATAGTAAAAAAGTGCCATAAGAAGATCTTTACCGTTTTTAAATATCGCCTCAAATAACGAAGATATAAAGAAAAAAGGAAAATCAGTTTTTTCACTTTTTTGGACTTTACTCAAAAACAAAAGAATTTAAGTAATTTTTTTCAGTGGATTATTAATCAGCACCAAATTCTGCAAAAGTGCCAAATTTAAACATACCCTCTATCTCTTCTAATAAGCGAGATCCCCATGGTGAGCCTCGAATTTGAAACACCCTGTATAGCATGTGGGGTTGTATAATATCTGCAATTTCATTAAAATATATTAAAAATTATTACTTTTGAAACATCAAATATATTTTCTTACTTTAATCTTGGTCCGCTTGTTATTTATTGACTCATTAATTGTTTTTTATTAAACAAACCAATTTTCTTTCAAGATCAACACGATATAACAGTGAAAACTCAGAAAAATCAGTTATAGGCGTAATTAGACCTGAACCACTGTGGTCTGCAGTAGAAAATTAGGCGGCGAAAACTCGAAATTTAAAGTTCATGACAATTAATTTTGTCATGCATCATAGGCTTCTACAGATCCCAAATAATGCCGCAGAAATACTTACTCGACGATGATGGTGTGTTTATCAACATAAACCGAGCTCCGATATTCCGAGTTCGTATTTCAGTCTTATTGACACCACGGCATAAAGTAGTTTATTTTCAGAAGATCAAGTTCTGCAAGGCGGTTTTGAGTGGAAATGGCTTCGTGTGAGTACAAAATTATAGGAAAATACGTGTCAAGTCATAAAGTCAATAATACCGATGTTTAAAACTAGTTCTTAATATCCACAAAATTGAGTGTTGGATTCTTAGCTCCAACTCTGAATTTACTCATTTTTACTCAATGATCTTTATGTCACCAAAAAATATATTTAATAGGCTTCGCTTATCATTAAGTATCATGTGCCGATATGTGCCGATTGGAAAGTTACAATAATTTTAACTTCGTAATTGTAATAATCTGATAAATGTAATTCATACAATAATCATAACAGTGCGTGATAAATATCAATTGTTAAAATATAATGTGAGCAAGAATTTGCGATAAGTAAACAAATAACGCGTACACGCGCGGTCTCGCGGTCGGAATAACATCGATAACATAAACAAAAACAAACGGTCGAAAAATACGTCTCGGACAAAGAACTCTTTAACTTGTATCATCTAAAATCGTGCCGAAAACTTATTCAAGTACTAAAATCGATGATGTAAAATCAACAACACGTAAATTCGAACACACCACTTAGTACCGGGAAGAAAACGTAAACATCCTCTTGACCTAGATTAATAAAGAAGCAATTCAGAATAATCAAAGTCGAAAATAAGACCAGACAAATACTAATAAGTAAATTCACGGGAAAGTGCATGAACTCAAAGATACACGAGGCAATTTGGCACGTGTATTTCCGAATGTGGCGGGGGCAAATTAGATGATAAAAGGGACGGGATCACAAAATTCGAGAGGATTTCCGTGATGGAAATAGAGTGGTGAGAATCAGTGAGTGATTCGATAACATACAGGGTGAGTAATTTCTTTAATATGTGAAGTGAACTTGTCTCAATGAATAACTGCATCCGAGTAATCATTCTGCAACGAAAATGTGAAATAATTCACATTCGAATAATTACTATATGACGAAATGCGAAGCACGGGTCCAATGAATAACTGCATCCGATTAATCATTCTGCAACGAAAATGTGAAACAATTCACATTTGAATTATTACTCTGTCACGAAATGCGAAACACAAATGATCGCATCCGAATGATCCCTTTGCTACGAAATGTGGAATAATTCACATGGGGGTAACCATTCTATTACGAAATGCGAAATCATCAGAGAGATTGACTAAAAAAGGTTAGAAGACATTATTAAACGTATTGCTTTCTTCATAGCTTCCGGACGCTCTAAGCGCTGTGGCATAGTTATGTTGACAGGGGTGCCTTGCCGGCTGCTTTAAGTTAGCGCTGTTGATATCGAAACCCCAATAACCATCAGAGAGATTGACTAACAAAAGTTAGAAGTCATTATTAAACGTATTTGTTTTCCTCGTAGCTTCCGGACGCTCTAAGCGCTGTGGCATAGTTATGTTGACAGGGGTGTCTTGCCGGCTGCTTTAAGTTAGCGCTGTAGATATCAAGCTCCCTAAAATTTAATGTCTAATAGCTTTAACCTGTCAGTATTGAACGTATTTGCTTTCCTCATAGCTTCCGGACGCTCTAAGCGCTGTGACATAGTTATGTTGAAATGGTTGTCTCGCCGGCTGCTTTAAGTTAGCGCTGTAGATATCGAGCCCCAAATTTCTGATAGTAATATGATTCTCTGAACGAAGGTGTGTCATCATGGTCTCCGATTGTTAAAGTTATTCATTGAGATTGAGTCAACATTCATTGACATTAAACGAGGAAGCCCGTTGATAAGCCTCCCGTCGTTTTGTTCCGAGTCATACGTATTCTGGTCTGGTCAAAGAGGAAGTACGACGCCGATGTATAATCATACATCTCAAATTCTTGCCGCGTCATTTTGTAAAATGTTCGACGACAGTTCTGAGACTGGTTTTCCCACAGGGTTTTCCCAGATCTATTGGTACAGCAAGGAAATATGTTCGTAAATCAGATGACATTCTCTTTGTTGTACCAATGCAAATGCCAGAACTAATAAATCAAATGAATAAACGTCCATTCGTTCAACAAACAAGCATTTCATTTACCTAAACCTAACCAACACGCATCGACACTCGTAACGAATCTGTTAAATAATTAAGGGTTACTACAAAAATTAAACACAACGTATATAAGTACAAAAGGTCAGACTTGACGTACTACACATATCTATATTGATTTCATTACACTTTGTATTTTTCTTCAGCACACTAAATCGCCCACCCAAGATCACTTACGAATCAGGACCTATTTGATAAATTGAGGAAAAAATCGTCTTTGCAAGCGACGAAAGTAGCGTCAAGAAATGCTTTGTTTGATTTTGTCAGGGCAAGATGCAATACTACCGATTGGGATGATGCGTTTGAAAAAGCCGTAAGATCTGCACTGCTTACGTTCTGTATCGTGTTGCAAAGGAAGTGGGACGCTTGTCACAGAACGTACGACGTTTTTGTTCAACTAAATACAGATTGGCTAGAAACTGATTACGAACTGCCCGCGAAAACACAAACTCAACCTGAAACTTCTGTCGGAAGACCAAGCAAAGATTTTGAAAATAGCAGTGAAAGATCGAAAAGAGACAAAGTACAGAAATTGACGGGCACTGTTTCGTCTGCTGAACTAAATTATGCAGTCGGATACAATTTGCGCAAGATTGGAAAAAGAACAGCTTCTGCAATGGTTGGTGAAATCATTAACAATCCTGAAAATTCTGTCGAAATTAAAAAGTCCTTACAAGAACAGAAAGAGAAAAGACCAGTTGCACTTACACCTGCCGAAGCACTTGCTTATTTGTTAGACAATAATTTTTCTAGAGATCAGTATGTTAGTACTCGGTTGTTATCTAAAAGTCATTGCGCTGATATTTTTCCGAAGTATGGCGATGTCTTAGAGGCGAAGAAACAATGTTACCCTCCAAACATTGAAATAGCAGAATTGAGTTGCAAAATACCGTTACAAGACCTGTTGGATCATACCGTTTTTCAAATCTGCAATATGTTTGATGTGAAAGATGCACGAAATGGTTTGAACGGTGTGAGGCAGCTTAACATGTTATATAAATGGGGCTGCGATGGGAGTAGTGGTCAGAAAATGTACAAACAAAAATATGAATCCTCCGAAGACGTGAGCGACGAGCATCTTTTCCTGATTTCTTTAGTTCCTCTGCAACTGAAGTATAGCAGTGATACCAATGACACAATAATATGGCAAAATCCTACAGCTTCTTCAACGCGATTCTGCAGACCCATTAAGTTTATATTCAAAAAAGAGACTAAAGAAAATACAGTTGAAGAAGTTGAATGCGTCAAGAACGAAGCACAAAATTTGACACCAACTACGATATCAGCTGATAATGGGGATTTTGAGATAAAACATACACTGATTTTCTCCATGATCGATGGCAAGGTGTGTATAACGTGACATGTTTTTAATTTTAGTGTTTTATGATTAAATATTTCCGATATTCAATCCTTAAAATTATTATTTACAGGTCTGCAATTCAGTCACAGACACATCTTCGCAAACCTGTTATATATGCGGTAGTAAACCTAAGGAGATGAACAACATTGAGACTGCACAAGCTCGATCGGTAGATGTAGAACGAATGCAATTTGGACTGTCAACATTGCATGCACGCATTTGCTTTTTTGAATGTCTCCTCCGAATCAGTTACAGATTAGAATTTAAAACTTGGCAGGTTAAAACCAATTATTGAAACTACTAACTAATTTTGAGTTATTGCATTATATTTTATACTACATCTTCATTCCAGGTAAGATTACAGGAGCACAAAATACTATTTGCGGAAAGAAACAAAAAGATTCAAAATCAATTTAGAGAGCAGCTGGGGTTGCTTGTTGACGTTGTATTGCAGGGTTAAACAATATTAATAAAAAATGGTGATGTGGCTATCATGTTACTTTCTCCGATTTGATGGTATCATTTATATTTATGCTTTCGTGATTTATTTTCAATTTAAATCATATTCAACGTTTTGTAGACTCAGATGAAACTGACGTGTAAAACGTCAAAATTATAAAAGATGGAAAAATTATACTTCAAATTCAAAAACTCAGTTTACTCAAAAACTAAAAAGATTTAGAAAAAAACTTAGTCTTTATAAGTTGTTCATTTTGGCATTTCTACAATTATTATTAACATAAATTTACTGTAACTATTATCGTTTCATAATTATAAAACAAAAATGAAAAAAAATAATAAATGTTTTCTCGAATAACAATAATTTTATGAAAAATGTTTTCAAACAAAATAATCTTATTTCTCTATTGTCTTCAATATTTGTTTAAATGTTTTTGTGATATTTTTCATATTTAAGATAATGTCTGTTGGCAAAAAACAAAAAACAGTTAAGGTAAACACCCATTTTCGGTGTATGAAATTTTACCAAAAGCTTTTCAGTTCTTCGGATTATCAAATAAGACGTATGTTCAAAGTTTCATATCAATTGCTCTATTAGTTTTTGAGATACAGCACACAGACACACACACACACACACATACACACACACACACACACACAGACACAATTTTTTTTTTTCCAAAAATTGTTAAAATGGCATCTATAGTAGTAACCCCAAAACGGATATTTCCGTAAAATACTACTTACTTCGTAACAGAGAAAGTAAAATACTATTTACTATATTTAAATATTTCATGTTTACTGATTTATTTAAATTTATTCACAGGTTCTGGTACAACAAATGACGGAAATACAGCTCGACTTTTTTTGATAACTCTGGAGTTAGTGCGAAAATTACTGGCACGAGTTAATTGAGAAATGTCGAGTGATTCTGGCAGTCATTACAAGCGGTTATGAAGTGAACATCCCTGCATTCAAAAATTATACAACTGAAACAGCGCACCTTTTTGTATCACTATACCCGTGGTTTTACATGCCAGTTACTGTGCACAAAATTTTGATCGACGGGGCTGATGTTATTCAACATGCTCTGCTTCCAATAGGTAAATAATCTAAACTTATTTTTTTCTACGACCATGTTATAATTCATTCATAACGATTCAGAAATTTGAATCATTATGACCATCATAATGATTCAAATTTTCATAACGCAACGAGTTACAAATAATTGCGAAAATTAAATAGCATCGCGTCAGCATTGGTCGGTCAGTTGTCACTTTGACATAAGACTTATAACCAGTCAAACTAATTTTCTGTATAATTATAAAATGAGTGTCACAGCGACAGTGAGATTCAGTTAACACCTCCTGATATACTGGAAAAGGCAGAAGAAGCCTGCCATAATTTATTTTCAACAAAATCCAGGAAGTACTATGAAAAATCATATAAATTATTGATGGATTGGCAATATAAAATAATTTCTACAATTGTACAGGAATTACTATTATTAATTTTGTTAATCCTGAAAAGAAAAATTCTATTTAATTGTCTATTTATGTTATTATTGACAATCCTTGTTAATTGCTTATCTATTTAATAAACTAGTTTATACATTTTCATAAAAATATATTCTCTTGCATTTTTTTACGATTTACCCCAAGAACAGAAAAAATAAATAAAAACCTATGGCCGTAGAAAAAGTAATGTATGCAACTCCCACATTATGACTTATTAATGCATTCATATGAATTCGTACTCATGCATTAATAAGTGTCATAATGTGGTCGTTGCATAATATACTATTATACGATGCCTATATAATATTTTTAACATTTTTTGCAGGTGTATTGTCCGAAGAAGCACAGGAAGCACGCAATAAGGATTACAGGAACTACAGAGAACATCATACTCGAAAATCTTCACGAATTAATACCAACACTGATCTCATACCAGTGGCGGCTCGTCAGGGGAGGCAGGTGAGGCACTGCCTCACCATTAATTTTCAGGCACTGCCTCACCATTAATTTTCTATTTTATAAAAATATAAATCTATTCAATAAATTTCTTCCGTGTTGGCTTTAATATTGATAATTAATTATACAGTAATTATAAATGGATGTATTAACGGAAAATTCCCGATTTTTAATGATCAGAATTAGCGCGCCCATCCAGGCCGAACTTGCGGCAGAAATGAACCAGACCGGTAGGAATTTATGCAACTTAATATGCCTCCACACAGTTTACCCATATCACATTCGAAGTAATGTGCAGATTTATTTCGATATCGGAGGCGAGCCTCACAGGCTTCTCATTGGTCGGAAATCACCCGCGTGATAGAGAGAGAGAACCTCGCGGCACTCGCAATTGTCAGCTGTGTTAGTAATCTATTCATTTCACTCCGCCGTCCGTTGATCAGCGTTAGTTATTAAAGGTAATCTTATTGATATTTATTAGTAAATAGTATTTATTCCTATATTATAATGGATGACGGAAATAGCACTCTTACAGTGAGAAATTGTAAAGACATCGTAAATTTCTTGCTTGATAATCCATTTAGCCGGTTGTCGTACGATGATAAAGTTTATGTAAAAGGTATCAAAAGGCCTTGCCCTGATCTTAGTTTATTATTGATTCAAAAACATCGATCATTTAAAAGTGCATGGTTTGACAAATGTAGTTGGTTGACAGGTACAATGATTAGAAATAAATTATTTTGTTGGCCTTGCATATTGTTTTCAAATAGCAATGAGTCGGTATGGCATAAAACAGGTTATGACGATTTAAAAAATTTAGCGCGTTCTATTGATAAGCATTCCAAAAGTAGAGATCATATATCATCAAATTGTAAATTTCACATTTTAGGTAAACAAAATATAGTTAATGTTTTAAGTACGGCAAGGAAGGAAAATAGGGGGATTTTAAAAAGATTAATCGATGTGACAATATTTTTGTGCAGTCAGGAATTGTCATTTAGGGGGCATGACGAATCAGAAACCTCAAATAATAAGGGGAATTTTCGAGAATTAGTTTTGTTAATGAGTAAAACGGATGGGATTTAAAAAAAAATTAGATGATGCTTTAATTTTTTCGGGGCTTTCAAAAACAATTCAAAATGAGTTAATTGATTCAATCAGTTACACACTGAAGAATCAAATAGAAAGTGAAATTTTAAATTCCAATTTTTTTTCATGGCAAGTGGACGAAACTACTGATATCACTTGTATTTCTCAATTATCAGTTATATTTAGATACGTCATCCAGGGAACACTTGTTGAAAGGTTTATGGGATTTTATGATGTAAATTCTCAACGAACGTCAGAAGACCTTGTTAGACCTTGTTAACAGAAACATTTGGAAAATTTAATATCAAAGAAAAATTAATTGCTCAAACTTATGATGGTGCTGCTGTTATGGCTGGTCATTTGAATGGTTTACAAACCGAAGTAAAATCAGTAGCTCCACAAGCAATTTTTACTCATTGCCATGCTCACGTTCTAAATTTAGTGCTAAGTAAATCGTGCAACTCAATAAAAAAAGTACGAATATTTTTTTCAAATCTAACAGGATTTTCTGCTTTCTTTTCAAAATCAACAAAACGAACCGCAGTATTGGATGAAATTTGTAATGCAAGAATACCATCTAATGCACAAACACGTTGGAATTTTACATCACGGGTTATTTTTACAATTCATGAAAATAAAAATAAATTAATTGAAGTATTCAATTTTATAATTAATTCAGACAAATTTGATAATATATCTATCAGAGAGGCATACGGCTTAAAATCATTGTTAGAAGACAACCATTTCTGTTTCTTATTAGATTCCTTCAAACTTATTTTTGAACAAACAAGTGTTGTATTTTTAATTCTTCAACACAAACTAACTGACATCACGTATGCAAGAGGGCGTTTAACTTCACTTATTTTAAAATTAAAGGAATTTAGAACCAATGAAACATATTTTAATCATATATACGAAAAACATTTTTCTGACATAGAAAATCCTCCGAAAAAGCGAAAGCGCTCTGATGATGCAGATGATACGGGATTACAATATAAACAGATATTTTACGAAATTTTAGATACAGTGGTAGGACAAATCGAAACAAGATTTTTTGATCTAAGTAAATTAAAATTCTTTGATTTAATTTCTGTTAGTAAGTTTGAACTGTATTCAAAAACGTTTCCATTGCAGTTGTTTGAAGAATTAATTAAGCAATATCCATTTTTTGACAAAATACAATTACGAAATGAACTGTGGGTTCTATATTCAGATAAGCTTCTTGGTGAGTCTAAAATGCCAATGGATATGTTAGAATATATAAAGAATAATGACTTGCAAGTATGTATGCCTGAATTGTACAAACTAATTTCTTTAATAGTAACCATACCGGTAACATCTGCATCTGTGGAAAGAAGTTTTTCCGTGTTAAAACGAATAAAAACATGCACAAGAAATCAAATAGGCCAAAATAGGTTGTCAAATATGTCACTCATTGCTATTGAAAAGGAATTTGTGAAAACACTTTGTAAAAATGAACATTTTTACGATCAAATTATAGATTATTTTGCTGAAAATAAGAACAGTAGAATACCATTAATATATAAAAACCATTAAATTTTTTGATTACATTTTTCTTGAAACACTTTTGTGCAATCTCTTTAAATAAATAGGATCCGTTTTCTTTAATATTCAATATACACATTTCTAGTTTTGTTTAAGAATTTATTTATTTTCAAATGAATAGTTTTATGTTGTATTTTATATTTAATATTTATTAGAGTATTTTTAAGTTTGTTGTCCCATTTATTTCCATAACACATTCCATTATTTATTATAAACCTACGTAGAGTTTTATTTTTGTTATAGAATTTAAATATTTATTTATTTTTATTTAATAGTTCAACCTTATTATTTCCTTTCCAATTTTCCCATCCCGGCAAGAAAATCTTCACACATTCTCGTGGTTCTTGCTGAACAATAGAATATCTTAAAGATATACCGGGTGACCCAGGGTTCCGTAAAAACCCCATAACTTATTTGCTATTTAAGATATCGACTTCTATTTTTCATAAACTAGTACCCGCACCTATTCTATATATTTTAAAAATATGTATGTTTTTGTACAGGGTGTCTCAGTATAAGTAACAGATCAAAGTTATGTTTTTTTAAATGGAACACCCCATATTTTATACTTTATTTTTAATCCTCTTAAGAAGCTGATAAAAATAGTATAAGATAGTATGGACGGTATTACAGACTAAGATTATGGATGGTTGGTTAGTTATGGGCAAATTTGTGGCAAAAACATGTTCACATTGAAAACATTGCAGAAGCGTTCCTAGCAAAGATTGCTTCATTTTTTATACACTAGAAAATTTTCCAAATCAAGAAGAATAATGCACATCGGCTTTAGTCCTTTTTTGTTCATACTGCTATACAGGGTGTCAACATACGCAAAATAATGGATAACTATTTTTTTCAAATGGAACACCCTATATATCAACCTTCTGTTGATTTTTGGATTTTCAGCCTAAACTATGCATTTTCTGAAAGAATAATAAGAGACCAAAGTTGTAGAGCGGAATTTTTCCAGAAAATGCATAGTTTTGGCTGAAAATCCATAAATCATCAGAAGGTAATAAAAGAAATATGTTTTTATTGATAAATCTCAAGAATCCTTAATATTTTGTTATGCAAACTGTATATCATTGGAAAGCTTATCAAAAATGCCATAGATTGGTGGCAACGTGGTGGTGTTTTATTTGAAAAAAATAGTTATCCGTTGTTTTGCGTATGTTGACACCCTGTATAGCAGTATTAACAAAAAAGGACTAAAGCCGATGTGTATTATTCTTCATGATGTGGAAAATGTTCTAATGTATAAAAAATGAAGCAATCTTTGCTAGGAATGCTTCTGCAATATTTTCAATGTGTACATGTTTTTGCCACAAATTTGCCCATAACTAACTAACCGTCCATAATAGACCCATAGTATCTTATACTATTTTTATCAGCTTCTTAAGAGGATTAAAAATTAAGTATAAAATATGGGGTGTTCCATTTAAAAAAAACATAACTTTGATCTGTTACTTATACTAGGACACCCTGTACAAAAACATACATATTTTTAAAATATGTAGAATAAGTGTGGGTACCAGTTTATGAAAAATAGAAGTCGATATCTCAAATAGCAAATAAGTTATGGGGCTTTTACAGAACCCTGGGTCACCCGGTATATACACAGATGTTTTATTGGCCGAGTGAAGTGTCGACAATATTAAATCTGTGCCTCACCAAACCAAAAGTTGACGAGCCGCCACTGTCTCATACACCGGCTGGAAACTTCAGACCCTTATATTTCTGCGTTAAGAAAAGTTCCTCGAAAAAAGATTGCAGAGCTCTGTGAAGTAGCAAAGAGTTTGATTTTATTGAAAGATAAAATAGATACTGTAGATACTCCAGATGCCGATGAAAGTTGTTTATTGAATACGAAGAATTTGTAAGTGTTTCATTTATATAGCGTATTACAATGCCTCATTTCACTAATCACATGCAACAAAACATTAATCTTTTTTTAAGAACTTAAATATCTATTTTTCCAGTTCAGTAACATTATTATTAAGTTTTTCATAAATTCAATTATAATAGAACCGAAACAAAATATTATCCAAGCATTTTCATGGCGATTCCCCAAAATTTATAATTTCTGCCGCCTAAAGTGTCATATCAGACCACAATATGAGCCACCTATTTCAACTCATAAAATCTGGGATTTCTATTTTGAAAAACATAAATTTCGGCCTTACACTATCCGAAATTAACATTGACAAAATCTGCAATTTCAATTCTTATTTACCGTTGTATTATTTGGACGCACGAAGCATATGTAAGCTCTGCAGGAATATTTAATAGGAGTAAGCATAACGCGCATTATTGGTCTAACTCTCACCATGTTGTTGATGTCCAGTGCTTTGGTTTTAATGTTAATTGTGTGCCCTAATAGGAAAAAAAAATTTACCATACGAAATTTATGAACAATACCTTCACAGACGACGTTATTATAAAATTTTACACCAACACGTTATTGAAAACTTTTTGGATACATTACCATTAATTTAACGAAGAACTATATTCTTTCAACAAGATGGTGCACCAGCCCATAATACAAGAATAGTGTCAATCCTATTAAATATTCGTCGTGATATGTATGTATATGAAATATTTGTACATACATCAAATAAATTGTGGTAAAAAACATAGTAAGTGTTTTATTCAGTGATTTTCTTCATATTATATAAAAAAAAACAGTTCTTTATAGAACTTTTATAACAATCAGTGGAATCGCTTGGCTTAACCTCAAAATACCGGGTAATTGTCTAAATTCTCAGGCGCGGAATCTCGTGGTCAATCTTTTTTACAGCAGAAAAGGAAAACGGCCCTATAATTTCGCTGAATGCTGTCCAAGAGGTAATTTCTTTCTTTGTTGTCTTATTGCCTGATTATTAATATTACATCGTTTCATAGAGAGTTACTGATGCTTTAAAAATAAGTTTACGGACTATCTCTAGTATTAAAATTGCAAGTGAGAGAAATCAGTCGCTTTCTGCTCCTGGAAAATCTAGATCCTGGAAGAAATCAAAGACTCAAAACTAAACGAGGGTGCCAAAACGGGAACCAAAAGTTAAATATGATTCGCATGTTGACATGCACAACTAACTTATTTCCGGTGATGGAAACGAAAAGCTTGGTATATTTTCGTTACCGTTCCTGGTTTGTTATGAAGCCGCTTTAACAGGTTTCATCACGTTTTCATCACGTTGTAGCGTGCGCTTCTCGCTACAACTCCGTAGTTACTCCTCGCGCACAGACCGAAATTTACTGACGTTTAAAACGTCAAAATTATGAAGGACGTTGGGATCATAAAGAATTTGATTTGTTTACCTTCCGGCCAAATGCGGCCCGATAGACCAAGCGTTTCGTATTCACTCACTACAAAGGCATTTTTGCATCTCATTCATACTGTTGTTTTAACAGTTTATGTCGCGGGCTCAGACTAATTTTAATGTGTTGTTTATTTGCCCGATGCGGAATTTGTTTCGACTACGCCACTGATGGAATCCCTAGCGTTGATTGTATCGGACAACTATCAGTAGTGGCGTGCACGCAAAGATCCATTGATCCAAGTATATATAAAGATTAATGAGTCATAGATATACATGGCGACTACTATAAAAAGATAGTTCGCTTTAAAAATCCCCCTACAAGAGTCACTGTACTTAATATTATAAAGTAACCTTATTACGCTTTTTGTATGATGAAAGTATTATTTGCATCAGAGAGCAAAAATAAGCATGATATACCATCCTTAGTGTATCGTGACTCACATATGGTTTAATTGTTCTCATGCAGTGTATAGTACCGTTTAACTTGTTATTTAGTCCTGTTATATGATTTGACCAATCCAAATTTTTGTCAATACAAATTCCCAAAAATTTGCACTCCAATGATATTTCTATATCTACTGATCCCAATGTTAACTTTTCAGGTAAATTATGTGTAGCTCGTTTTGTACTAAATATTACACATTTTTTCTTCATTAAGAAATAATTTGTTTTTGTTGAACCACGTCTGAGTTTCATCAAAAACGCTATTGGCTGCAATGTGGATATTTTGAAAATTCGAATCTCTTACAATGATATTATTGTCATCTACATAACTGACAACCGATTTGCTGTCGCTATTTATTTCCCCAAAGATGTCGTTTATATAAACTATAAATAACACTGGTCCCAAAATACTCCCTTGCGGTATACCCCTAGTGATTTCCAATAATTCTGATTCAAAGCTTTCATGTCCTCTTTGTATTTGTACTTTTTGCATTATCTTGCATAGGTACGACTTAATCAACTTAAAGTTGACGCCTCTTATACCATACTTGTAAATTTTATCAAGTAGTATATCGTGATCTATGCAATCGAATGCTTGAGACAAATCCATAAATAACCCTACCAGATTTTCTTTGTTATCCAAGGTGCTAGTTATTATGTTGATTAACTCAACCATCGCTGTGGTCGTGGATTTATTTTTTAGGAATCCGTGTTGAGACGTGTGAAATATATTATGTTTGTCAAAAAAATTTACAATTCGATATTTGATCACCTTTTCAACAATTTTTGCAAAGTGAGTAAGCAAGCTAATAGCTCTATAATTGTTCAAGTCACCAGGATCACCTTTTTTTTAAACCGGTCTAATTATTGAGTACTTTAGATAATCTGGAAAAATACCTGATTCTAGAATCCTGTTTATAATATAAACTAAGGGTTCCTTTATATGTTGTATAGCGCTTTTGATTACTTTTACTGAGACACCATCAATCCCTGTTGCATTTGAATTGTTAAGTTCATTTACGACTCTGCATATTTCACTTTCCGTAACAGGCTCAAAAAAACTGGAATGTGGGTTCATGTGTATTGAGTCAGAATATTGTGCATACGGTATATTTGCTAATATTTTATTAGCTTCATTAACAAAAAAATAGTTGAATTTATTGACATCTCCTACAAAATTTTCCTGTTTTTTGTTTTGTGTTCTTAACTTCATGCACAATACTCCAAACTGTTGTTGCCGTATTATGACAGTTTATGAATCTATTGTCAAAATGATTTTTTTTTGCCTGAATCAATGCTTGGTCATATTCCTTCTTTGTTGCTTTGTACTCTCTATTAAAGAGTTATCAAACTGCTTTAATGTATTTAGTAAATCTAGTTTTTCTTTTAGTTTTAATATATGTGAAGATTTGTAAATGTACTGTTTGTTTTTTTTATTTGCATGACATTTGATTCGTGGGAACGATTCATTATACATTAATAGAAATTTATTTTAAAATGTACCCCACATTGTGTTCGTATCTTCTGTGTTATACACCTCATTCCAGTTTTCTTGCATCAACTTATCGTTAAACGTCAAAAGAGTCTCTTCATTTATTTTCTGTTTAAAAAAGTGATTATCGTGCTCAGTTTGTTTATCAAAGTTTTGAAAAGTTAATTTTTGACCGTAATGATCAGAAATATGAGAAATTAAAATAGAGTATTCAAAATTGTTGACAATATTACTTACGATATTATCTATACAAGTGGTTGTGTTTTTTGTTACCCTTGTGAAATCGCGAATTAATGGTTTAGATCCATATCTAAATAACAAGTTACTTAACCTTATTTTATTTGAAGAGTTGCTTAAAAAATCCACATTAAAGTCCCCAGCGATTATATAATAGACTCCCTCATCCGCTAATTTACTTAATAATTGTGAAATTATCAAGTTCCTTGGTTTGTAAGACAACGCTGCCACCTCGTTGCTGAACATTTTGCAGGGAGGATGACTTTTGAAGTTTGCCAATTTTTGTAAAAAAATTATTTATTTGTTCTGGTTTCCACAAACATGGCACATTCAAAACTATTATTTGATAAATAGTTATTAATAAGGTACGACTTATTATTGAAGCTATTAATATTGCAATAAATAAAATTTATGTCCGTGAAGATGATGCCGTATTTGTCGATACTATAGTTTGCTTACCTATTACTGGAGCTGTTGTATGGCGCCCGGTTCCTCAAGATCAAAAAACATAAGGATGTAGAAGCGGTTTCCCGAGAAAGTAACTATCGTATCTATACGAAAACTGTCAATAACGCGTTGTTTTAATTTCGGAATTGTCTTTTGCCTGTCGGTAGAATTAGGATTGTTTAGTTCAGTTATATATTTGTCGATGATAAAGTCATGAATGGTTAATAAATGATGAACTCGATTGTTAGTAGTAAGTTGGGTTTCCATGTCCGCTGTTTTTTTGTTAATGGACTTAAGCCTAATATTGGAAGTTCCCGGAATCGGCGCTGATGGATGGTTTTTGCACTTCGTTGACCACGCATTGTGATCGGGCTCGTTGCAAGATGGGCATTTGATTGGAAGTGTAGAATGGCATTTTGCCGTGCTGTGTTGTGTTGTCCCAAGCATTTGTTGCATTTTAATGGAGCGACGAAGTCTTCTGTCCGATGGGTGAACGCGTGGCTTTTTCCGCAAGGTGCTGGTACGGGGGCAGGTGGATGGCTTTCGACTACTGCAAAATGTTTATTCTTGAATATGATTCCTTCCTCCAGTAGCCTTTGGTGTGCATTGAGTGATGATATAATTATTCTGATTTTGTATATAGAAGAATTGGTTGCTTTTGCAATAATTCTCTTGCGATAGTGGTAAATAATATTCTGACCCGTGAGAAAATTGCTAAGATCGGTATCCTCCATGTCCATATCTACAATTGTAGGCAACTGACGAAAATGATAATTTTGGGGTGTGTGGCTGATTAGGAGGTGGATTATTGATGACTCTATAGTTGCTGATGTGTTGATTATTTTACGTTTTTAGTTTTGTTTGAATGTCATTGACTGCCGAGTCCGACTTGAGTGAAAAACCGTATCTTGTGTGCAGAAATAAATCCTTCGGATTCGCGTTTTGTTGTGCCCACAAATCTACGAGCTGCGTGCGTGAGATTTGTTTTGTGGTAGATGGTGTTATGTGGAACGTGTGTAGGTGCTTTTTAAAAACGATCTGCTTCATATGTGGTGATTGGATTGCATGTAATGGTTTTTGTGTAGGATGCAAAGATGTATTGGTAGTCATAGTATTACTTACAGCTGGCTGTCGAGCTTCCTGAGTAGCATGTGTCTGCTGCTTTACCATAGATTGTATCGGTGCCGTGGAAATTTCCATATTTGTGTTCTAATTGTTTGTAATCTCACCGCTTTGTGTTGTCGTCTGCTTTTGGGAACGCGACTTTCTTCGGTCTTCCTCTTTTTCGCAGTTCAAACTCTGGTAGCACGCTGCTGCTATCGCTATCGGCCATAGTTGCCTCTAGGGCAACTATGTATTATATACACTATACACAGTAGTAACTAGACTTCCGATTCTTGTGCTAATGGTTTTAAATTACCTTTAACTATAAGCACTTTGTAGAGAGAAAGAGAACTGCGGAACGCACGTGTTGCTCGTTCGGTGTCTCGCCTCGGAAATGATTTATTGTTGATTTATTGTATTTTTTCAATAAAGTATTGAAATAAGTTTACATCTAATATTACCTCAGAAATACAAGCCAACAATAATAATTTTTACTAGATTTTAATGAAATTACAAATACAACCCCCATATGCCATTGAAAAGAGAAAAAATAACCTAATAAAACAGGCCAAAGCCAACTACAGGTTAGATTTAAAAAACAAAACTTTATGTTATATCTCTCATATTAATGAAGATATCGGAATGCTGTTAAGCTTATTTTATTCTTTTCAAAAAAGTGCCTCAACAACATATAACTTTTATTATTGTCAAATGATAAACAACTGAGATATTGCAATAGATCGAAAATGGAAAAAATTGACTTTTTGGCTATAACTCGAAAACAAAAGAAGATAAATAAATTTAGTTTTCACCATTGAGTTATTCTCGAAAAAAGAGATCGAGGATGCGCCATCCGTTTTTCTCTATCTATTATAGTTATCGAGATCCCCCATAGAAACGTCGAATTTTGCCCACCCTGTACATTTGAAATATGATTTAAATTAAAAATAAACAATGAAAGTGTCAAAATAAATGATACCATCAAGTCGGAGAAAGTAACATGATGGCCACATCATAATTTTTTTTAATCGTTATTTTTTTTTCATTTTCGGTCTATAATTATGAAACGATATAGTTACATCAAATTTATATTAATAATAACTGTAGAGAATGCCAAAATGAACAACTTATAAAGAATACTTTTTTTTTTAATCTCTTTTTATAATTTGTCATTTTTTTCATAATTTCGACGTTGTAAACGATCATAACGCCACGATTTAAAAATACTATATTATTTAACGAGCATATGATGTAGGTTATATTACACGATGAAGTTTACAACATGAGCCGAAGGCATCCCTAATTTCTGTAGGTGTACAAGGTAAAGGTTGGTCTTCTTCGTTATTTAATGAAAATTCAGACACAATAATAGCTATTCAAATAAACTTCAGGTTTCATTGAAACACATCACTTTTAACTTGACATTTCAATACCCGGATCAACGTGATCAACTTATTAAAAATAACTTGCCGTGTAATGTGATCATCCTTATGTGTTTACAGTTGCATACATAACGCGTATATTATTTAATAGTTGCAGATAATAGTATATTACATAACTAGAGTTGTAAGTAGCAAATTACGCGCAAGTGAAAGATATTGCGTACGAGCCGCGTAGCGGCGAATAACGTAATTTCACGAGCGCGTAATTGCGTTACAACTCGCGTTATGTACTATGCTTTACCTTCGACCTTACATTTAATCGCTTAAACTAAAGACATATTGAAACTGAATGTTGTCAAGGTGACGTTTAAATGTGTATTCAATTAGCCGGTAATGGCAATGCAGGACGACTACCAACTAAACAAACGAATTACCGTACGAACAATTTTCAACAGTAATATAACGAGTGCCTATGATTTTGCCGGCAATTATTAGCGGCAGGATCACGATTTTCTAGAAGCTACAAGCAAGAGTGATCCAGACGCTAATAATTGCCTAGGAAAAATCAGTCACGAGTTAGATTCGGGAAGACAATTGGCCGAACAGAAAGTTCACACTTCTTAATTTGAAAAATTAAATTTAGTGACACCAAGTGTCAGACGTGTATTTATCTGCGCCACAATAATTGTAGTAAAAATGAGCTCACCAAGATTTTGAGAAATGCCTATGAATACTATTACTGATGAAAGTACTAACACTTCACCCGAAAATACAAACAGATCGAATTCAGGAGCAAACTGCTTAAAAGTCCGGCAATAACTGACGTTTTATACGCTATAGAAAATGAACCAACGCGTTGCTAGGCAATACCAACATGAGAGATTATCTGATTAGATACGACCCAGGGTAAATTGCCATGCATAACATAGAGCGTGGTCTGTTACGCATCGTAATTAGAATTTTATTGGATCATCTCATCAACGTTATTCGATTTCATTGGTTAGTAAGTAAATGAGGGCAATTGTCCGTCAAATAATATATTGTCAAATACATTGATTGAACAAATTTAACGATATGGATCGTTGTATTCACTCTGAAGTGTTAATCTACTAAGATACCATTGCGATGGAAGTACCAATAAGGCATGGCGTGAAGTTTATTGTGTCGGTGTGTTTTAACCAATAAGTTGTAATCTGACGTTTAAATGTCACTGTCGTTAAAATGTCACTGTCACTTTCATATTTAAAGACAAACAGACGAATGCAGGGGGACTCGGCGGGCGTTCATTGTAATTGGCTAATAAGTATATAATATAGCGAGGTACATAAGTGGTAATAGTACATGTTACACATTTATGTACACCATTTAAGATTTATATATGATCTATATATTCGTAATGCGTCGCTTACGATTGGTGAAAACAGTTCGGTAATTCATCAATTACAAAGTGGGAGTAGGTAAAAATATATAAACTACAGGGAAAGATTAAATGTATTTATTAAATGCATTCGACTTATACATCTACGCATCCTCATTCTCAAACAATAAAACAATTGAATTTACAAGTTACAGTTGAGTCTTGAGTTAACGGGGTCGGCCACGTTTCAATTTAGCTTTCGGCTGGGCGTCCTCTTGGGAATCCTCCGAGATGTGCGAGAAGGTGTGCTTCAGCTTTCTCACACCCAGTTTGACATCACGCCATTTGGTTCTTGCCTCATATAAAATTTCAATGAAAGTACGAACCTTCACTAAATTATATTTCTCTCCTAAAAGAAAACAAAACGTTGCATTCTTTTAAGGAACGAAACAAAAAGCCCTTTGATGCTTGCCTAACAAGGCGACCATCAGACCTGTTAATAACTGATTTTGATGGGTGTTACACATATTGTAGGGGTACTTGCCCTGTTCACGAAGGTATACTGGAAAATTTCCAATTGGCCTTATTATTAATATAAGTTACAAAAAGCGTTTTCATGATAATAGGTAGTTTTTACAACAAAGTGAAATGCAATTAATTATTACGACACATCTCATTTTTCTTCGACAACTTTCATTTTATTACTAGTACGCTGCCCTGTTAAGCATAGAAGTCGTAACTGACAAAATGATTGTTTAAAGATATTCCACATTTACAAAAATTTGTTATGCCCAGGGCCGATCCTAGACCCTTGGCCGCCCGCGTGCATATGATGAGTTGGCCGCTCCCTCGCGTGCAGTAAAACATTTCTTGGGGGCAGAGGATTTTATTTTTCAGTTCGAAAAGCAGAAAAGTAAGCAGAAAAATATTATATCAGAGCATATACAGATATTTCAAATTTGAAATATGTTTGGCCTGAATTGAAAAAAAAAATGACTAAAGAATCTGCAAGTAATCCGGAACTGCCAGACGTATTTTTTCTTTGTAAAATTCTGGATATATTGCCGAGGAGTATTTTTCTATTTTACCCAGCTGGATGCTGAGGGCAAAAAGTGATAGAACGGTTAATAACTTAATCAATCAACTATGTTCGTATAAAATATATTTCAAGATGGCGCCAAGTAAAGGTGTTGAAAATGTTGATCCTTGCAAATCTTGTAAAGTGCAGTTTACATTAAACGACGAAAGTATTTCGTGCTTTGTTTGTGCAGTGAAATACCATATATCGTGTGTTTTGAAGAGATCAGACTCCGGAAATCCAGAAGACAAAAATTACAAATGGGTATGTGATTTATGCATTAATGAGTTTCCGAAAAAGCGGCAATCGTATCTAGACTGTAACTGCAGTTGCGCCGCAAATAACGCTGAGATGAATACTAAATTGAACACATTATTTAATATGGTGAAAAATATCGAGAAACAAATCGTAACCTCAAACGAAACCAAAACAAATAACTCAGTGCCTAAACAGGATGCTGTAATTTATACAAACGAAAAGACATTAAGTTCATCCATTAAACACGGGAGGGCAGTTAAAGCTGCAAATCCAGTACCACCAAATACGGCTGAAGATAGCGATGTTATTCTGCAAGAAATATCAACGCAAAAAACATATTCGGAGGTGATGGCAAAAACAACCGGGAGCAACGGATTAACGGCGATTTCATCAAATGGAAAAAGCGAAAATCCGGAAACAGATTTCTTTTTTTTTTTTTTTGGCGTTACGCCTGGCCTTGGTTCTGTGACCATTAGCCATCATCAATGTTATAGAAGTATATAAGTTATGAAATAAATGAATAAATGAATAATGAAAGACGTATACAACAACCACGGACCCAAGCGGATACTTCTCGGTCGCCGAAAAATCTTCCGCCTGGGATGGGAATCGAACCCACACGGCCGCGGTGCAGCCGGCACAAGCGCTCGCCTCTACCCACTACACCAACGGGCCGCCCAAACAGATTTCAAATTGGTAACGAGGAGAAGAAACATCAGGAAAAACAAGTCAATCACAATTCACGGCAATAAAGAATACTCCACATTTAAAGGGGTAACTAAAATGGGCCACATACACGTGAGCAGAGTTGATCCAGCAGTATCAATCAACGATATTGAAGAGCACTTAAAAACAAATAACTTTAGCAATATCTATATTGAAAAATTAATATCCAAATATCCTGATAGTTACAGTTCATATAAAATATCAGCTTCGATCAATATAATCTCAGATTTAAAAGAACCATCTCTTTGGCCGACAGGAGTGTGTGTAAATAATTTTTTTTCCTTGGCTGCTAAAGAAGAAATCAGAAACGTAAATAATAGTAATACTTATCAGCATTTTAACTGTAGCAGAGACAGAAAAAATGATAAAAATAAAAATAATTTTATTAGCATATTTTATATTAATATCCAATCACTCAATAATAAAATTGGGGAAATTGAATCATTTTTAGCGGCAGAAAACGATTATACATATCATTTTCTCTGTTTTACAGAACACTGGTTGAACTCAGTGTTTCATTCTATTGTAGATCTAATATGTTACATGGAGGAACAGCTATTTATGTACATAATTCTATCCCTTGTCTAAACAGGGAAGATATAGTAAAACTTTCTGTGGAACATGATTGTGAACTATCAGCAATTCAAAGTTTAGATCCCAATATTATTATTATTACAGTCTATAGAGCACCATCTTCTAATCTCAATAATTTTCTATGCACAATGGAAAAACTATTTGCGTTTAATAATTCAAGAATAGTTATAACTGGTGATTTCAATATTAGTTTTGATAATAAGAATTTCATCCATTTAAACTTTGCAGATGTTTATACATGCAATGGTTTCAAAGCCCTTGTGTCTACGAATACTCGCGGTTCTAGATGCATCGACAATATTTTATCTAATATGGAGTCTGATGACATTAATTGTGCAGTTTTTGACCCTATACTCTCTGATCACAATGCAATTGCTGTTGAAATTAAATTCACAAATACTCACAATTGCAATTCTGTAGCCCAATGTCGGTCTATAACCTCATATGGGTTATTTCAATTTTATAATATTATTTCTGCCCAATCTTGGGAGTTTATGACCCAAAAATTTGATCTGAACAACAAGTGTAAAAAATTTATTGATAAAATGATTTAGCTTTCCCATTAAAAACCAAGTACTTTAAGAACAATGGTACTTTCTCACCCAACTGGTTCGATAGTGAATTAAAAAGCATGAGGGAACATCTAATTTTTGTCAACAATTGGTTTAAAAAGTACCCAACTGTCAATAATAAACTAATTCGAGATGAATTTAAGAACGACTATAAATTAACTATAAACTCAAAAAAGTATTCAAACAATGATTCTTATATATTAAATGCCAGTAATCGCCCCAGAGCAATGTGGGATGTAATAAATCAAAATAGAAATGTCACCCTTGCCTTCTTCAACGCTAACTTCTAATGATTTTAATCATTATTTCGCTTCAATTCCTTCTATTTTAATAAATTCGTTAAAAAGCAATAATAATCAAAAACAATATTTAGAATACATACATATGAATAATAATGATGTCACTTTCCAATTTTCAGAAGTCAGTTATAATCAAGTCCGTGATACTGCTACTAAACTGAAAAATAAAAATAGTAAAAATATTTATGATATTAATAAAAAATTGATAATGACTGTTTTAAATATTATATTAATCCCGCTAACCGACTTGATAAATGAATGTATTAGAGAAAGTACTTTCCCATCCCCGCTGAAAATATCCAAAGTCATACCGCTATTTAAAAAAGGAGATGCAAATAATCCTGGGAATTTCAGGCCCGTTTGTATTATACCTTTTATTGGAAAGATTATTGAAATAATTCTTAAACAACAATTACAGGATTTCTTTGAATCAAATAATCTTTTTAATAATTGTCAATTTGGGTTTAGATCAGATAAATCTACCAGCGATGCAATTAATAATGTAACACAATTTATTGTAGAAGCTTTTGAAAACAACAACTATTCTTCCAGCGTTTTTTTCGACCTTTCTAAGGCATTTGACTGCGTATCACATAGCATACTGTTAGATAAATTATCTTATTACGGCATTCAAACAGAATCTATTAAATTACTGCAGTCTTATTTATCTAACAGGTTACAAATAACTACATTTAATGGATCCTTTTCTAATCAAGAATTAATTAAAATTGGTGTTCCGCAAGGATCTGTCCTCGGGCCCCTATTATTTCTCATTTTTATAAACGACATCGTGACCTGTGATAATACAATCAAATTCACACTATATGCTGATGATACTACTTGTAGTGTAAGTAATAACAATTTGCAGATCCTGACTCAATTGTTAGAAGAATCAAAAATACAGATTAAGCAGTGGTTCTCAGCAAATTCATTAACACTTAACGAAGAGAAAACAGCGCAAATGTACTTTTCACTAAAAAACTTGTCCGCAATATACACAAATGATACAATACAATTCCTTGGTGTTATGCTCGACCCCGGTTTGACATGGTCAGAACACATTAACAAAGTTTGTCAAAAAATCTCCAAAAATATTTTTTTAATTAAAAACCTAGTGAAATGTTGCTCTATGGAAACTGTACTAACCGCGTATCATGCTTTAATTGTTTCACAAATTAACTATGGCATTATATGTTGGGGACATTCAACACATATTAATCGAGTGTTTAAACTTCAACGCAGATGTTTAAGAATCATGTTTAAACTCCATTATAGATGTGATGTTAGTGATCACTTTAAAAATTATGGCATATTAACTGCTCCGGCCTTATATATCTTTAACTGTATTATGTATGTAAAAAAGAATCTTCCAAAATATTCAGTATTATCCGAACAACACTCATATTGTACTCGGCCATCATATGATATACCAGTTCACTATACACGGATATACAGATCTCGGAATGGACTAAATTATTTTGGCCCATTATTCTATAATAAATTATCAAAAGAGCTGAGATCGTTAGATTTGCCAGCATTCAAAGAGAATTTAAATATTAAAGTGCAAGAAAGTTTACTATAATTATAAAGAATTCCTTGATGATCTGTTTTAGTTCTTAAAAATGTACTTTGTATAAAATATTTAATTACTTTTGTATTCTTTGTATTCTGTATCATTCCTGACGTGTGTATATCTATTTATTCACACAAATAAATTTATTATTATTATTATTATTATAAAAGGGCCTTAAGGACCAAGGGAGCTGGATCCACCAAGCAGGAAGATCTCATCTGCAATCACCCGAAGTTGCTGAAACACTGAACCAGTCCTACAGTCGGGAGCTGCTGAGTAATAATGGCAGGGAGTTCGATAACACAATCAAGGTATTAATCAACGTCTTATAATGCCCTCTACTCAGGAACAAAACGGGTCCAGTGAGAAGGAAAATCATACGGTGGTAGAAACTGCTAGAGAAATGATGCACACGAATGGAAACAATCCTCAGGTACTTTGGGCTGAGATGATACGAACAGGTACCTACATTCTTAACAGAGTAGGGCCACCTACATCCCAGGAACATGACATTTCGAGTTGTCGTATAGCAGGAAACCAGGTTTGAAAATTGCTGTATTCATGTATATTCATATCGAAGAAGCAAAGGTCGAAAATGGATCCGAAGTCCACTAAAGGAATCCTCATCGGCTATGATAACGAAGACGGATACAGTGGAGAGGACAACAAGCTCTACAGATACAAGGACGTCATCTGCGACAAAAAATTGGTAAAAAACGGGGTTATTATAACCCTAGGAAGCAACGAAGTTGAAGAGTCGAAACTTGCTGACCTGACGAAGATATAGAATTCTGGAAACCCGGTGACAGTGACAGTGGTTGAACAATCTTAGAAATGCTGGAAGTCAATAAAGAAAAGCATGCAGGTGAGCATGCCCGACGACCTTCGAGGAACCAGACACCTACAACGACACCACAAAGTAAAAACAAACGCCGATTGGTGATCAAAGCTTTCTCGAAAAGAAAACGAGTACATTATGATCAAACCTTCAGTTCAGTAGCAAGAACATCGTCTATTCAAACGCTACTCAGCCTTGATCTAAATTCTAAAACAATACTGCTCGCGATTATTTTGGTGCAAATTCATCAATTACATTTGAAATATCTAATGCTTCACCGATCTCATTTTCAATAAAAATGATGGCTAAATTAGCAAATCGCTCTTGTGATATAGTTGACCGTAAATAATTTTTAATTAATTTTAATTTGGAAAAACTCCTTTCGCCGGAAGCCACAGTTAAAGAAGCCATTGTTAAAAATATTCTTAGACTAATACTGAAATTTGGAAAACAAACAACTGTCTTGGCTAATTAAATGATTTAAAATTTCTAATGATTTTACTTAGGAATGATTAGGAAATAGTTCTCTAAAAGATAACAATTCTTTTAGGAGTTCAATTTCATCTAAATCTTTCTGTTTCCGGTTACCTGTAATTTAATATCTAAATTCATATAACATTTTCTTATATATTCGCACTCTGAAGAATGAAATACTAGCAAAAATTTAAACAAGGAGCAGCAATTGGCTAACAGTTCAGAACGTTCGGATATCAAATTAATAGCGATGTCAAAAATTTCAAAATAAAAGTGAATTCTAAATTTGTCTCTAGGATCTCTAGGATCCTATGTTTATCTTCATGGTGAGGTGCTCCTGACGTCTCACCAATCGAGTGAACTTCTCCTCGCACACCTCGAGGAATGTGGGGATGTCCGTCTGATCCTCCAGTGTGGCCTCAATCGCGTAACTCGCTATGCGATTTCTGAATGCTGAGGCGATCCTCCTAACGCCCTCCCCGTCGACTGTGGCGATGGCCCGTAGGTGGCGTTGGGTTCTTAAGTGCTCAGCGAGGAGTTGTGGTGTGGTAAAGTCCTCCTGGCACGCGTCACACCTCAGTGTCTTTGGGACCGGCTTCACCTTCTTCGCCGGAGTTACTAGGGCTGGGGGAACGTTGGCCTCTGTCTTCAGTGGTGGGAAGGCTCGGGATGGTCCTGCTACTGCCAACGGCTGAGACGGTGCTGCTTGGGGCTGATACTTCCTCACATGCTTCTTCAAGTTATTCTTCAGTGTGAACATTGATGGACACAGCTCGCACGAGAACATGTTTATTACTCGGAACTTGCTAATAAACTGAATCATTCCTCGCTGAGCTTGAATTTATATGCTGCGACAAATTCTTATCAGTTGCGCAGCCGCCTGCATATATCAGTATTTCCTCTAATATTTGCAAGTTAATCTGCACCACAGTTCTGATATAGGTTAGGATATCTTCCGATAACTTTGAGTTAATCTACACCGCAGCTTCGATATTGGGTAGGATATCCTTCCACAATTTCTGATTTCAAAATCAGAATTTCCTGCTCTACCGTATCAGTCTTGTCAGCATCCTGTGTGTGGTCGGCTACATCCGTTACTAAGCGTTATCAGCATTGTCTGCCAACTGTCAAATGTCAAATCCCCCAGATTTTGACAGTTGGCAGACATTTTGAGATGGAAATCCCCCAGATTTGAATTTTTCACCCTAACATCCCCAAGATTTGAATTTTTTCACACCGAAATCCCCTAGATTTTGGTTAGGTTGGCACCACATTTACTTCTGGGATCACTTCCTGTTTCCGTACCGGTTGTTCCCCTCTACTAAAACACTTTCATCGCATTGAACATCCGCGGTTTTTCTTTTCTTATACAAAGTTCAGATGCTTTGCGATGCTTCTTACGCTTCTTTGGCAAAATCATTACCCGGTTATAAATTGGAAACACTTCAAGCAGGGGTCCAGGCGACTATTTCGGGGAGATCGGTCTAAATTTTACAGATTGGTCAGCGGCATTGTTCTACGTTCCACGGGCTTCGCCGGTTTTGCCGCCGCCCGTGTGCCATGCACGCTCTAGCCCCCCTGTAGGATCGGCCCTGGTTATGCCACCAAATTGAAAACTTTTATTAAAAATTCCATTTAACATTCTCTAAGAGCTTGAAAAGCAGAATCTAATAAGCCAGAGTATTATTTTAACACATAAACAGAATTTAGAGTTTTGATAGATACGCCATTTAACACTACCATCGTACCAGGTTTGCATAGTAAAAAAGAACATATCTACACAAAACTTAAGTAACTTTATTTAGCAAAACTCTATTAATTCAGCCATTAATTTCAATCATCTAAATCTCGAATTTCCATTTGAAATTGGAATATCCTACCAAAATGTCTTCCTATTCATTGGCATTGTAGTACCACATATTTTTGATAGTATGAGATCCCTTCTTTCTGCAGTGATTCCTCTTGGGATGAGTTTTGGTGAAGGTTTTGGCACACCTTGCTTAGCCATTTTAGCATTTAGAAAATTTAGTTCCCTTTTTTTACAGTGTCGAAATCTGTTTTATATATCAGTGTTTGTTTCCCTCTAAAAAACTGACTTCTACCATCTCATTAAGGTAGGAGCGAGGAGAGATTTTATTCAGTTTGTATTGCCATGTACCATTTTGCCAATCATAAAAGTCGCCTTTTTACTAATGACTTTTGCATTATTGGCAGAATCTTTTACTGAGTCACTGAAATCTTTAAAATCATAGACTTTGCAAAAATTTGACGCTATACTACTGCATTTGTTTCCCTTGCTTTTACAATTATTACCCACACATACTTGTACGCCTAATAGTGAGCAAATTACTTTATAAATGTGTTCATTAAAAATAAAATAAAATACAATGTGTCATAATAAATTAATTGCACTTCACTTTGTTGTAAAAACTATCTAAATACTCAACACATTATGATAAAATTGTAATTTATGTGAATATTCGGGATGCATATTCGGCGGCTCCTCGTTTTTCTCCTATTCTACAATATATGTAACATTCATCAAAATCCATTATTAAGGTCTGATGGTCCCCTTGCAAGCTAAAATGTGAATTTCAACGAAAGGTTCTTATCTCGGTTAAATATTTTTTCTCTGCTAAAAGAAAAAGAAACATATTAATGTTTTTAAGGAATGAAGCAAAACGCCGTTTGCTTCTTGCCTCGACTAAAATTTCAACGAAAGGTTCGTTTCTCTGCTAAAATATCGGGTGTGTATAGATTGGCGGATAATCTACACGTGACGATATTCTTTCAAAAATTCTAAGCACCTTATCTTAATTCTAAATTGTTGTACCATGCTTCCTGCGTCTTCATGAGGTCCTTAAAGTTTGAACATCTAGTTATTAATTTACAGAAAACCCTGCAATTTAGGTAGTATGACTAGTTTGAAAAATATTTGTCAGTGTGTGCTGTCTTTCTATAATTAGCTTATTTTCATCAAAAATACGTTCGGCAACGGGTGTCACACCCGCTTATGGCACTTTTCATACAAATAATTCATTTAACCCTTTGGCCTACTTTCCTTACGTCCGAATGCAGTAGCAGAAACCAGTCCGACTGAGGCACGCATGGCGTGCCCAATTGTATGCGCACAAATTCATGCTTTTTCATGGCACAACTGAAAACGTAAAATATGGACTTCAAAAAATTCTGTTTCCCAAGAAAATGCATTAATTGTGCAGCACTACTAACGCAAGCGCTGCGCCAGGAGTTAAACTTGTACTCGATTTGATTGGCCCAAGCGGCGCGCTACGAGATATGCTCGTGGTCGTTGTGTTTGGCCCGAACATTTAAACACGAGGAGTACTCGTGGTTGTAGGTCAAAGGGTTAAACTTGCTAGTTCCATGTTCATGCCAATTCTGCTTTTCTCATTATTATCAGTTTGTATTAGAGCCCGCGTTTCAGTGTTTTTGTGTTTGTATGTTTCTATGTTATTTTCGTTTTGTTTTGTTCAATTACAATGGATATTACTATTTACTCATAAACTGTTTTACCTTGCAACTGTAAATAAACCCCGCTCTATCTATCTATTACCTTCTACTCTGAACCATGAGATTAATGATAAACAGGTCAGCTCGTAAATGCTATGTTGCCAAATGTACATTTCTTTTAAATGGTTGCTGATGGCCTATAAGGCATGGTGGAACATTTTTTCATGGACATTTTCTATTCAGAATTTTAGGAAGAACATCGCCACGTGTAGATTATCCGCCAATTTATACACACCCGATATATTTCTCTACTAAGAGAAAAGAAATACGAATAAAAAGTAAGAACGAAACGAAATGTGGTTCGTATCTGTGCTAAAAGAAAGAAAAACTTAATAACATTTTTGACGAATTTCTGTACATAATTTGGTAAAAAACGAAAGTTAGTGTCTCAGTAAAAATTTCAAAGAAAGGATTGTATTTCGCCTAAAATATATTGCTTTTGCTTAAGATTGTAAAAATTGTTTAAATGAAGAAAAAATAGCCATTAAAAGTAAGTGGAGAAAAATATTCAAAAGCCGTTTGGTCCGAGCCCAGGTTAACATTCCAATAGATACGTTGATATTTCGGTTACATTGCTGCTTAGGGATGCTATTTTGAAAAGTGAACGATTCAAAAATAGCAACCCAGAATAGGTAAATTAATCGCGGTGTGGGTAATATAATGATCTATAATTTATTGATAATATGGCTAACTGTAATTTGCCGATAATATAATTACCTGCAGTGTGGGTAATACAATGTTCTGTAATTCATTGACAGTATAGGCAACTGTAAGTTGTCGATGATATAATTATCTGCAGTGTGTGGATAATACAATTATCCGTAATTTGTTGCTGCAGTGTGTGGGTAATACCATTGCTTAAATATATACAGTTAGATAACGCCTGTGTAAAATAGGGAAAGTCCGAAAAGGATGCGGACTATAGATGGCACCAGAGTCTAAAGTATCAATTTTCGTAATTAGCTAGTACACTAGTAACCAGTAGGTGGCGCCAGAGTCTAAAACATCAATTTTCGTAATTAGCTAGTACGCTAGTAACCAGTAGGTGGCAGTCGCGGCAGTTTGAAAACTGAAGGTCGCAATCTAAATGCCAAATGTCATTTACATTGTTTGGTAAACAACACGTGGATCGGCTTTTGTCTATTTAATATGTGTTCTATTGAGATCACTTTTTAATTAATAAAGTCGTAATTTGAACGATATTGAAAAGCAATGTCAGGCAATAAGTGTCAGTTTCTAAATTGTAATAAAAACCGTAAAAAATTTCCCGGACTAAAAATGTTTCATTTTCCTGCTCACGATCATGATCGTTGCAAGATCTTACATTGCGGTATGTACTTAATTTCAAAATAATAATAAAATATTCCTATTGTATGTAATTAAGCAATTATTCATCTAAATATAATGTAACCTCCTCATTATACATACCTCTCTAATAACCAAATTGGACTTAATTGATTGACATTGTTAAGTTAATCACGTCATCATGAATAAATATTAATTATCCCAATTTCACCATTATTCCAGTCCAATTTGTTATAAATAAAACACTTTCTTTAATAATATCACACAATTTATTAATAGCGACTATAGTTTCGATCACGTACTGATAAAAATTTTAGTTTGATAATGATCAGTATGTGATCAAAACTATAGTCACTATTAATAAATCGTGTAACTTGATTAATGGTTAAATTGGGCTAATTTATATTTATTCATGATGACGTGATTAACTTTGTACTAAAATTATTTATCCCTTATAATTTTGCTTAAATTAAGTAAATATCTACAATACTGGCATAACGACGATGTAGAGAAAACGTGCAATATATAAGAGAATTAAAACTCTGTTAACATCTGGTCATATTTTTTAAAAGACTTTTCTTAATGTGTATGTTTCCAGTTAGTGTGTGTTGAAATAAATAAACAATATCGACTAAACGGATGTTATTAATTGTACCACCAGTTATATTTAGTGAGAGAAAACAACTCATGAGTTACATGGTACATTTTCGAATAATTTTATTGGCTGAAAAAATAAAAACGTAAGATGCTATCAAATCGATGATAGACAGTATCATCGCATGTTACTCCTAAATTGTTTACAGGTAATCAAATTTAGTTGAAACATCAGTGTGACTTTTATAATTTTCTCACTGATACTTATCAAAAATTTAATAACAAGAATTTGTTTATCAAAATGAGTGATTGCATTCGATGGGGAGAGGCTACGGATGATGAAGTACGAGAATAAATTGACGGGAGTACTCATATATTTTAACAAAATCATTATTTGAATGTTGTAAAAATTATAAATGTCACAGCTGACATTTATGATTTTTAAGCTGAGAACGAGGCATTTCTTTATAGGTATTGTAACATTCATTGTATTCTCTCCCCAAATATAACTTGTGCTATGATTAATTCTTGATGATACCACTAGTTAAAGCTATCAGAAAATTGTACTCGTGCCTTCAATTTTCATCGGATTCAACTCGGTGCTATCAACGATGATAATCATAGCACTTGTTATATTACCCTCAAGAATATAACAAATAGAATTTTATAATCTTGATCACAACTCACATATTGCAATGTTTTAATTAGTTTTGTAGTTTCTTGCAGCACCAAAACTCAATAAACTGCTGCCACTGGAACTCTTTATTACTCGCAGTGTTTCTAGATGTCATATTTTTCACAATTTCACTGTTGTGCTTTTATTGTTTTAATTATTTCTATGTATGTAAATGTTTATAATAAAAATATGTGAAACAAATACTTTCTTTTGTAGTTGTATATATGTAGATAGGTGCTGTCACGCTGCCAGCCATCTCTCCAACCAACCCTACCTATCTGTACTGCCACCTCTGTTACCTCGACCATACCATGAGTCACCCCTCGAGCCATCACTGATATATACATATATATGTATTCAAGCCACCAATTTATTACAATTTTTCCATGTATGACTACATTTCATTCATGCCGAAATTCAAATTTGAGGATGAGTAACTTTTTATATACCTACCAATAATTAATATTGCATTTTTTTACAATTTTGATAACTTTATATTTACTTACAACTAATTATTCCAAAAATGAAGTGATTGTACATTTGTAAATTTCACAAAAATTTAAGGTAAGCGTTTTTAGTAAATAATAAAAATTATCTTTGAGTATTTTCACTAAAAATTATTCAAACTTATCACAAGTTTACTTAAATATATAATAAAACTTTTACAAGTACTTTTTTAAATGCGATATGATTTCTAGGACATATTCTTAATCGTGACAGAATCCAGGATGATAGTCTGGGGTCCGCCGGGGTAGGCTCATAAACAATACATAAATAGGTTAGCATCACTATTATAGATCTCTTGTGCTATTTATGTGCAAGATGTATGTATGCATGTATGAATGGTGACACTGAAAAGTGTCCTCGTACATGTCCTCCTTTTTGATATTTGACCTGTAAAAAGTATAGTTCATGTCCTTTTTGATATTTAAAGACTAATCTCTTACTTTTTTATGTAAAGAACACCAGGCATTAATTTAGTCGGCAATAATTTTTTTCCGCTATCGGAAATATAATACTTAAAAAAGATCAGAAAATATTCTAAAATACGGCTTGTAACATTTCGGATTCAAATTTTTATAGTCACCTATGCGTCCTATGGCATCCCCGCAACCGAGAAAACAATATCGAATTTTGTTTGTTTGTGTCATCCAGTGACAGTTTTTGCGGGCATGGATGCAAACGAAGCTGCGAATATTGCGTGTTAGAACCTGTTACCGGCAAAATCGAAAAAGGTATGTGCCCTGTTACGACTCTTTTGAGCAGTGGTTATGTAAAAAGGATGCCGATGCTATAAGTATAGACGAAAATGTGTTGCTCGCATATATGTTGGAGCGTTACGTTTCTGTTTATTATTTTCCTAGGTCCGTAAGTAAAAATTAAGTTCCGTCGCTAAGGACAACAAATACCACGAATGTTATCAGCCACTTACGGCACCTGTAACCATGGATGCAATGCTTATTTACGTTGTCGGTAGCGGAAAAACATGTTTAAGTTATTCTAATGGAAAGCATCATGTAGAAAAATAATTGATTTATTACTAACTAAAATTTTCTTCAAAATTTTATGATAAAATATACATTAAAACAAGGTATAATTTTTAGCATGTAAACTCCTATGGCCCACGATAACAAAAAAAAAAACTGTATATATGTATATATCAGTGATGGCTCGAGGGGTGACCATGGTATGGTCGAGGTAACAGAGGTGGCAGTACAGATAGGTAGGGTCGGTTGCAGAGATGGCTGCCAGCGTAACAGCACCTATCTATACATATATACAACTACAAAAGAAAGTATTTGTTTTACATATTTTTATTATAAACATTTACATACATAGAAATAATTAAAACAATAAAAGCACAACGGTGAAATTATGACATCTAGAAACACTGTGAGTAATAAAGAGTTCCAGTGGCAGCAGTTTAGTGAGTTTTTGTGCTGCAAGAAACTACAAAACGAATTAAAACATTGCAATATGTGAGTTGTCATCAAGAATTTAAAATTCTATTTGTTATATTCTTGAGGGTAATATAACAAGTGCTATGATTATCATCGTTGATAGCACCGAGTTAAAGCCGATGAAAATTGAAGGCACGAGTACAATTTTCTGATAGCTTTAACTATTGATATCATCGAGGATTAATCATAGCACAAGTTATATTTGGGGAGATTAGATTCATGTCACTCGGAACCATGATTTACCAAATATATTGGAAACTGATAAATCACTACTACAGGGTGAATCTGAGCCTACAGAGAACATTCAAATAACAATACCTGATGAAGTTAACGAGAACGATGTTGACGACAGTGACAATGGGCAGAACATTAACTCTCTTACTAATCATTCTAGTGACGAATCAAATATTCAGTATACTAAAAAGGGGACTGTACGAAAAAGGCAAAAGTATGAAATATCAGTGAGTGAAAGAAAAAAGAGGAAATATGATACATTTGTGGAAAAATATGGTGTGAAGAACGGTTGTAGGGAGCAATGTCCAAATAAGTGTACCCAAAATATATCTGAGGCCAGAAGAGAATTTCTTAATTCTGAGTTTTGGAAAATGACAGATGAAAAAGAAAGAAAGTCTTTCATATTGCATCACATATCATCAACTGCTGTAAAGCAAAGGACGACAGTTGTTGCTGCTGATGTAGGCCAGGAGAGTTATCGAAGAAATAATTCATATAATCATATGCTCAAAAATGAAAATGACACTTCACATAGTGTATCTAAAATATTTTTTTAACTACCCTTGGATTTAATGGAAATAATGACAAGGTTTTTCGTACAACATTATTGAACGCAAAAAATTCTGTAGTGCCTGTGGCAGACATGAGATGTACAAAAGAGCACCATAATAAAATAGACTATGAAATCATTCGCCAGGACATTTCAACATTAAATCCAACCATTTCGCATTATCGCAGGGAACATGCACCACGCCGCCTTTATCTGCCAAGTGATCTCTTATTCACCGCAATGCATGAAGACTTTCTTAACAAAAATCCCAACTTTAAATGTTCGTATGAAAAATACCGAGTGGTGGCAAAGAAAATGAATGTGTCACTTGCTAACATTAGGCATTAAGAATGCGAGAGTTGCGAGGTGTTTAACTTACATAATAAAAGTCATACAAAGAACAATCTCGATGAAAATTGTGATGTTTGTATGAGGTGGAGCAAACATATTGAGAGAGCAAACAAATCTCGAGCAAAATACAGAGAAGATGCCGCAAGAGATAAAGAAGTAGGAGAAATAGTGTATTGCGCAGATTTAGAAAAAGTTATAATGTTACCACGGCTTGAGATGTTTAAAAGTGCGATTTTTACAAATCGTTTAACAGTATACAACGAAAGTTTTGTTCCAGTTGGAAAGAAAAGAAACAGCAAGCCATTTGCAGCTCTCTGGCATGAAGCTTTGTTTAAACGAAACAAAGAAGAGTTGATCAGTACATTTTACCAGTTATTCATTAGCAACAGAGACGTTTTAAAAATTACGTTATGGTTCGACAATTACACAGCGCAAAACAAGAATTGATATGAAATTAATATGAAATACTTTGTGCCGGGCCATACGTTTATGGCTGCCGACTCCTTTCATCACAGAGTGGAGGTTTCCATGAAAAAAATGGCCAACAAGCTTTATGATTTCTCAGATGTTGTACCAGCCGTAAAAGGTGCTGTTCATAAAACCGAGGTCCTGCCACTGGAGCTACAGCATTTTTACATTTGGGAAGATTTTTCCTCACAATACAAATTAACTCGTACATGTAGAAAAATGGTGATGTGGCCATCATGTTACTTACTCCGACTTGATGGTATCATTTATATTTACGCTTTCGTGGTTTATTTTCAATTAAAATCATATTTTAAATACATCGAATGTTTCGTAGACTCGGATGAAACAGACGTTTAAAACGTCAAAATTATGAAACATGGAAAAATTATACTTCAAATTGAAAAACTCGGTTTACTCAGAAACTAACGAGATTTAAAAAAAAACTTATTCTTTAGAAGTTGTTCATTTTGGCATTCTCTACAATTATTATTCACATAAATTTGCTGTAACTATTATCGTTTTATAATTATACACCAAAAATTAAAAATAAAATTAATAAATTTTTTTCTTGAATAGCAATGATTTTATGAAAAATATTTTTAAGCAAAAGATGTTCGTTTCTTTGTTGTCTTTAATGTTTGTTTAAATGTTTTTGTGATATTTTTTTATATTTAAGAAAATATTGGCAAAAAACAAAAAACAGTTGAGGTAAACACCCACTTCCGGTGTACGAAATTTTACCAAAAGCTTTTCAGTTCTTCATATTATCAAATAAGATGTATGTTCAAAGTTTCATATCAATTGCTCTTTTAGTTTTTGAGATACAGCGCACACAGGCAGACACACACACACACACACACACACACACACACATACACGTCCCGCAATGCTTGTGGCAACCCATGAAATATCCTCAATTGTGGCGCTTTCGTTTAGATGCTGCCCTTTCGCTGCGCTTTTCCACGCTATTTCTGAATACGTGATTCATTTTGTTTTACCCTCCATATAAACAAAGTTATTGCAAAAAAACAATTGTGGCAACCGTGCCACAAGTATTGGGAAACGTGAAGTGTGTATCCAGGGTGCCACAAGTGTGGGGAAACATACCGTGTGTAAGAATGGGTTGCCACAAGTATTGCATAACCTACCAGTGTGTGAAAAGCAACGTTGCCGCTGCCAGCAACCTACAATAATTCATTGCATTCTACCTTTTGAACATCTTTTACCCTTAAATGCATGGTTATTTAACTAAAATTTGTTTTTATATTATCGATGTACATATTCAGAAAATAATTTATGACAAGCATTCAAAGAATTACTTCATTTTGTGAGTAGGGAATTTGCACAACGACGGCGAACCAGCAGTTCGCAACGCTACGAAATAAAAATAAAGGCACTTTTAATGCGTGTATCATTCACAATTTTTTCTATCGTAATAATAGTTATTTTTGTACGTGCGCAAAATTTGTGTTTTTATTGTTTCGCATGAGAATGTCATTCGAATGCGCCAATAATCATCGAACACGAAATACAAACAATATTTTTGTTAAAATTAGAATACTATACTTAAATATTGAGAATTTAGCGATGCGTCAATACACTTTTTTTCTGACGATTGTAGAAAATAATATTTGTACTTTTGTGATTTATTTTCAATTTAAATAATAAAATTTTACTTTATAATAATATGCTGACATAGTTTCATTGGTTCAAAACTTCGGATATAAAATGTTGTAAATCTTCTGAATCAATTCTAATGAATAGTTTTAATTAAAATAAGACACTAATATATAAAATTCGAAATTTTTGGTATTTAACTCTGATTTTGCATCAAACCCAATGAGTGTTCAGAAATACTCCAGAAATAAGTGTCATATTTTCGATTTTTTTTTAGTTTAGTGGTCATCCAAAAACCAGTTGCACTTTTGGTTTTACCGGAAGTTACATCAATTAATTTTTAGTAAATTTATAAAGTTTATATGAGAGACATTTTCAGGACATTTTTCATTTCATTTTTTTATTTGAATGGCAAAATATTGTTAGTTTCAAAAAACAACCGACCTTGTTGTGTATTTTTTAGATAGAGCATTTGTAACTACGATGCAATACTATTTTTTCTAGGGTCGCCTAAGGCATTTTTCAAGTAAATTTGACGAAAAAAATGTGTGCGTGTCTAAAATATATCGCATAATTTTATAATTAATTTTTTTAAATTAAATTTACCAGATTCAAAAATGCATTGAACTAAAGTTGAATACTTTGTTGCTATAACAATACACTTTTTTACTCTTTATAGATTTTTCTCTGATCCCATTTTTTTAAATTGTATTATTAGAAATTTTTTGAGTCATTTCGTTTAAAAAATAAAACAAACAATGCGTTGCCACAGCAACAAAATAATAAGTGGCAACAAATATCCAACATCATCACTAAATGCATTATTAAATTCCAAAGAACTTGTAAACAAAGATTTTAATATATAATTCATAAAATATTTTATTGGGAACGACATTTAATCGATGAAAATGATATTTTCTCATAGCAGATTTACATCCCTTCCTTGCTATTAGTTCAGTGATTTTTTAATTAAATTACTTTACATAAATGGATATTTTACTGTTAATGTGTAAATGTTTTTATGTGCTATTGTGTGTTAGTTTGGACCGGATATTGGGATGTGACGCATTCATTCCACGAATTCGTTTTAAAATTTAAAGGGCCGTCGAAAACAGGTAGTTAACTTGGGGGTGACGAATGCTAACATCTGCGAAAGATAAAAACATTTGAGGCATGGCATCCACTTCTATACACATTTAAAAATAGATTTTTACTATTGCTATTTAAATTAATAACTTTCTTTTTCGTTTTTTGCGGTTTCAAACTGAATTTCATTGGCCATTGTAACGCATGGTAGAGAAATAAATCTTCGATTTTTTATTACGTCCATTTTCTCAATAATACTTTATTCATACATTTCTTGTAAATATTAATATAGAAATAAATACCAATCAATAATAATAACTTACGACAAAAAATAAGTTTTTCGAACAATTTTAAACTGAATATAACATTTACTAAATTATAAATTGGTGGTCAAACAATAGCCTAAATTATACTATTTCAAGTAACGTTTGATTTTGTAAACTTATTTTTGCCTGAGCTATAAATCTTTGAGATAATTTTAGCTCACTAAATTGCCGGAAATAAACAATGAATACCAATATAATATTTAATCAAATTTGTATTGGTTTTGATTTTCAAAAGTAAAGTGATTTTTCTTGGAATAATTAATAATGCACAAATTACGGTATTAAACCTGTACCTGTACTAATATTAGTTGCATCCTCTTGTGCCGTAATAGAGAAAAGTTAGACAGAAAAAGATTCAATGGAAATTAATCACAATTTTTTTTTTAATTTTAAAATTTAATTTGATGAAAATGATTGATTCATTACTTTTAGAATAATTTGCCCAATATTATAAACATAGTAAGACATCTGATATCCTATTATTTGAGAATAATTTTTATATGTGTGTTATTTCTTTTCGAATCAGTGACCTGTTTAGTACAAAGGGTGTAATTATAATAAGCCGTGCATGTGTGATGGTTTTTATATAGGGTTCTTTAGTATTGCCTGGGAACCGTGGGTTACTCCGCGATGCTGCCAGAGAGGGGTTACTTCTTCTGTTATTGTTAGTCGAAATTACTAAATCGGATTCTTTACGTTGGTTTTTATTTCTCGTTTATAACAATTTACAGACTTAACCGAAAAACTATCGTTGTTCTTCGACCGGAGCTTAGAAGAGAAGTGTTGTTAATGTAATGTGTTCGGTCGAAGTACAAAAATCGAGGCGGGCGCACGTGATCAGAGACTCGTTTAGCTGTGGTCAAAGTATTATTTATTGATGGTCAAAGTATTATTTATTGATTGATAATTGAATGGTCTTCATGATCGGTGCGTCCGTCTCGGGTACATATAGATAATACATTTTACACTATTAGAACCTTTATAACGGTAATAAATAATGCGGATTATTACATAGCAGTAGTAAGAGTAAATATAATCATGACTAACATAATTGGCATCCGCATGACTTCCTAAATTAAACATAGATATTAAAAATAGATTGGTGATTACAATTACTATGTAAATAATATTAATGGTTTATCTAAAACAGAAAGACATGAAAACATATAATAATAATGATAGAATAATTAAATGCATATTAAATGTATAGAACACTAATAGTAGAATAATTAAATATATATAAGAATAATAATAATGAATAAAGTGAGTGGAGTACGTTACACTCCCCCCCTTAGAGAGAAAAAAAAATTATTTTATATAACTTTTTTTTTTCAAAAATAAATGAAAAATCTTACTATAAAGGAACCATTAAAAATGTTATTAATCATTACGAAATCTGGCTATAATTCTTTGACTACGTCTAAGTTCTGGAGCGGCTTCGCCATTAAAAGCATTAGGTTCATTGTTTGCAATTTGGATTTGATCGGCAAGTTGGTTCAATGGTATAGCAGCAGGGGTTACATTGCGCGAAATTTTTTGTTTGTAAAACGTAGATAGTTTTTTGTAGCATTTGAATAAAAAGAAAATGAGAATCAGCAAGGATAATAGGTAAGCTAAATAGGAAGGTGAAGTCATAGAAAGTTGAGAGTCTTTCGAGATATTATCCGATTTTACAATATCATCAAGTTTGTGACTAGCAGTGATCAAATTATTCTCATCGACCTGAGTTAATGGAATTGGAATCAGATGGCTGATATTTAGTTTCGGAATTTTGTCGCAACAATTGTCGACTAAAATGTTATACGAAGGCAAGGTAAATGTTAATTCACTCTCAAAGTAACTGGAGGACGAGGTTAAAGTGCTTGTACCTGTGTACGCTTTGCAGTTTGGAGCTAGGGTTAAAATTCCAGCATTACTCAATAGAATGTCGGTACTAACGGTGTTTTTACAGGTAAGGGTAACTAGTAATTCTTTGGGAAGGATAAAAAGCCATGAATTTCTTTGTTCAAGACCTTTCCAATAAGCAGAAATAAATTTGATGATTCTTGTATCACAACTTTTGGAGATTTTTGAGTTTAATAATATGTTTGATTCACAACTGGGTTGTAGTAAGTTAGATCGTAGTGGTTGATCTTGAAAGCATATATATTTTTCGGGTAACTTATGACAGTAACTTAAATCATGAAAAGAAATATAGTTCAATTTGTTTAAAGAAATTGCAATGAAATTGGAACTTGGTTGAATGAAAATGTATGACGAGTTGTCATGAGATGTAGGAAGTGGAGATAATTTATAGAATCTATAAGTTAATGGAGAAATTAGCGGGTTTGAAATTACAAAAATAATTTTGTTTTCCCGGAAATAAACTGCTAGAGAGGTTATTTGTAAAAGTTTAACAGCGTTTTCCCTAGTCAATGGTTGTGCGAGCCTACTGAAATTAGGAACAAAACGTCGGTAATAACCTGCGAGTCCTAAAAAAGATTTAATGTCCTTAGGGTTTCTTGGCACGGGAAAATTTTCAACACAGGAGGTCTTCTTTGGGTCTGGCCGGACTCCATTTTCCGTAATTAAATGTCCTAGGTAAACTACCTCATGTCTTAAGAATTGACATTTCTTTGGTTCGACTCTTAAGTTATGTCGATCGAGTCTATCAAAAACTTCTCGAATTTTCTTTATGTGATTTTGTAAGTTGTCGGAGAAGATGACTATATCATCTAGATACACAAAACATCGATGATTATTTTGTAAACCTGATAAGGCTAAATTCATCAATCTCTGAAAGGTAGCAGGTGAATTTTTCAATCCGAAAGGCATCCTATTGAACTCGAAGTGTCCCTGCGGAACACTGAATGCTGTCTTTGGTGCATCGCGTGGGTGCATCTTGATTTGATGAAAACCTGAGGTAAGGTCGAGAGTGGTAAAGTATTTAGCACTTCCTAGTTCATCTAGAATTTCTTCGATGTTTGGTAAAGGATAGGCGTCGCCGATGGTTATTTCGTTTAACTTACGATAGTCGATGACCAACCGCCATCGTTTGTTACCCTCGGAGTCGCTTTTCTTGGGAACAATCCATACAGGTGAATTCCAGGGGCTTTGCGAAGGTTTAATAATATTCTGACGAAGCATCGACTCCACTTGTTCGTCGACGACGGGTTTTAAAGCCGGAGGGTACCTATATGTTTTTGTATTTATGGGCATATCCGTTTTAGTGTGAATTTCGTGATGACCTAGGTCGGTCGATGTTAAAACATCTCCTTCCAGGTAAAATATGTGATTATATTCAAGACATAGTTCTGTCAAAGCGGTTTTTTCTTCTGAGTTAAGGTGGTCGCATTGTAAAGTATCCACTAGAGTTGTCAGCCGATTTTTATTTATATTAGGGAAATCAGTATCGGGAATTAGAGTAGGATTGAAAACTTCTGTCCTTCTTACATTTACAGGTTCGATTGTTGCATAAAAATGATCGATTATTACATCCTCAGGGGACATATTTAAAACAGTAGTGATCGCCTTGTTGTCTTTGACTACCACTAGACTACGACAAAAAATTACGTCTTGACAGATTTCCATATTATTTATAATTCCTTCATTTATTTCAGGGTTATTGATTGTTACTGACACGACCGTTTCGGATCGAGCTTTTAGAGTTATTTTATTTTTTAATTGGTTTGAGTTAGCGAAATGTTGATCATTGCAAGGAAGGCAGGGTTGGGAAATGTTTTCAATATTATTAATGGCTTCGTGTTTAAAAATAGTATTACTATCAGGATTAGGTAAGGTTAGGTTGGCATTCGTTAAAGGGTCAGGGTTAGTTATGTTATTATTATAGTTTGAGTTAATTAAATCATGAGGATTAGTGGGATTATTGTTAATAAGTGTTTTGTTGTTTCTGTGAGCAGGATTAAAATCAATTTCGTTAATTTGATTTGGGAAATTATTGAGTTTATCATGATGGTTAGGATTTATTTTAAAATTATTGTTAGAGTTAATTTTGTTCTGGAAATTAGTAAAATTATTTTTTATAAGTACTTGATGATTTTTGTTAGTTTTGTTAGTTTTGTTAGTTTCATTAATTGGAAAATCATCCTGTTGATTAGAAGAAATTTTACGTTCATTATGTTGACGGGAATTACTATTAATAGGTAAATAATTTTTATTATCATTAGGATTATAAACGATTTCATTATTATTGTTAGAGGAATTGTTAAATTCTCTATTAGGCATGGGATCCATTTTGTTATTATTATTAATATTAGTTGTATCGGAAGAATATGTAGGATTATCATTAATAGGTGGATGTGTATTGAGGTGATTAAGATCAATTTCGTTATTTGCGTAATTATCAGAAAATTTTATTCTATACTTTGGGATAGTTTTAATTTCTACAATTCGTTCTGAACTTACGAGTTCACTAGTTTTATTGTTATCTTTTGCATTGAAATTAGAAATAAAAAGATCATCACCCGAAAGGCGAGATGAATTCAGAAATTTACTTACAATATTTTTTCTATTTGTCCGCACAATTGTTTGTGGTGAAATGTTAGTTTTATTTTTATTGATCTTAATGTTGTGATCTCGTTGACAAGGGATAGGAATTTTAATATGATTATTATTTTGACTTGTGTTATAATCAATGTTAGTTTTATCGTCCTTCGAATGATCCGAATTACCTGATGATTGACTTAAAACCTTATGTATATTATCATTGATTTCGTTATTATTGCTACAGTTTTGAGCGATTTTGCTAGTTTTGTTAGGAGAATTTAGAAATTCAGAATTTTTATTACAAATAGGAATTTTAAGATGATTATTGCCATTATTTAGATCAAAATCAGGAACAGAACTATCATTACTCGAATGATCCGAGTCATTTAATGAAGTTAAGGATCTCTGGATAACATACAGAGGTAGGTAATTGTTCCCAATAAAAAGTTTTTTCTCTTGATAACAGATTTTGCTATTTACCTTGAGTAAGAAATCGTTACCAAGAATACCATCTTGTTTTATAGGGAATGAATCGGGAACTACATGAAAAATGTGAGAGATAACCTGATCGTTAATGATAACATTAAATGTACAATAACATTTTGTTTTATATGGTTCATTGGAATTATTTATACCTCGTAAGGTAATAAGATTGTCAAGGTGACAAGGTACGTGACGTTTCAACTTCGATAATTTTATTAACGAAACTTCTGAACCTGTGTCTAATAAAAATGAAGGGTCATTAATTAATTCGGGAATAGTTAATATAGTATAGGTTGATGCAGCTAATAAATTCAACGTATAAATTCGGCTTGTACTGTTGTCGACGACCGGGGTGTTGCCTCCGCCTCGGTCGATAACGAGTTTAAAGAAGCTTGTTGTTTGGACATTTGATAAGAAGTGTTTGGGGTGTTTGATCGATTAAATTGATCTGGAGAATTAACATAGCGTGAATTTTGCGGTTTATTATGATAATTTTGGAAGTTATTTCTGTTGTTTTGAGAAGGTGAGTTGTAATTTCGTGTGTTTTGGTCGTGGAAATCTGGGCGGTTTTGATTAAACCTCGGAATATTCGAATTTGAAAAATTACGATTAGAATTATGTTGGTTAGTCACATTGTTTGGGAATTGGGAATTTCTATTAGAATAATTTTGTAGCGAATCTTGATATTGTTTTTTTCGACATTCGTTTATAGAGTGTCCTCCCTTTTTGCAATAATGACACTGTATATTAAAATTAATAGGTCGTGACTTGTGGGTTTCAGGGTAATTTTGATTTGGTACATGATTTAAAGAATTGAATCTGCAATTTGATGTGACATGGGAGTTTTTGTTACAAATGTGACAAAATTTTGTTGAATTAATAAGATCAGGTGTAAGTTTTGTGTTAATATATTCCTCATTAGTTGCATAGCTAATTGCTTCTTCTAAAGTGGTGGGTTTCATCGCTCTTACCAAGAAATTTAACTGACCTTTTAGACCAGTAAGAAAAACACTAAGAACTTGTGCATTAACCATTTGAAGTTGCGCTTCACGCGCCTCTTGAGTTAAAGTTCTGGGTAGAGTGAGTATTAAATTTTGACGACATTTTTCAACACGTAATCCGAAATCAGAAACGATTTCGCTAGGTTTTTGAATACATAAATTTAAATCTGCTAAAACGGCACTGTAACTTCGTTTTATTGAAAAATTATCACGTAAAAATGTTTTTAAATCATCCCACGTGTCAATTTGTCTACTCCTAGTACAGCGGCCAGCGTCGCCAATTATTTTATTTTTTATAGCAATTAATAACTGTGGTTTTTGAGCGTCGGGAACTAACTGGATTGCGTCACTACATTGATTTATAAAATCTTCTAAATTATTATGAGGTGATAATTTAGAGTTGTCAAACCTGGTGTCAATTAGGATATTAAATGCAAAATTTAACATAGTCAGATCATTGTTTGCCATTGTAACGATAAAAAGTAATAATAAAAGTGAGAGAAAAAAAAAAAAAAAAAAATATATATATATAGAAAGTAATTAAATGGTTGGTTCCGTAATAGTAAGAAAATTCGACTTACAAAAAATATATATATAATGGTGACATCATGCGTCTCTAGTTGTCGGTTTCGGCTGGTGGACTCGATCCTCTCGGACTCGACTTCGATGAGGCGTCTCGGTTCTCTCCTCAGTACCTGCACGTCTCCTCCAGGTGGTCTATTCCGGCTGGTGGACTCGTTCCTCTCGGACTCGACTTCGATGTGGGGTCTCGGTTCTCTCCTCAGTACTTGCACGTCTCCTCCAGGTGGTCTATTCCGGCTGGTGGACTCGTTCCTCTCGGACTCGACTTCGATGTGGGGTCTCGGTTCTCTCCTCAGTACTTGCACGTCTCCTCCAGGTGGTCTATTCCGGCTGGTGGACTCGTTCCTCTCGGACTCGACTTCGATGTGGGGTCTCGGTTCTCTCCTCAGTACCTGCACGTCTGCTCCAGGTGGTCTACTTCAGCTGGTGGCTTGGTCCTCTCGAACTCGTCTCTGACGGCGGTGTACATACACAGATTTCAATTTCCAGACAATCCTACCGACTGCGCCAATTTTGTGATGGTTTTTATATAGGGTTCTTTAGTATTGCCTGGGAACCGTGGGTTACTCCGCGATGCTGCCAGAGAGGGGTTACTTCTTCTGTTATTGTTAGTCGAAATTACTAAATCGGATTCTTTACGTTGGTTTTTATTTCTCGTTTATAACAATTTACAGACTTAACCGAAAAACTATCGTTGTTCTTCGACCGGAGCTTAGAAGAGAAGTGTTGTTAATGTAATGTGTTCGGTCGAAGTACAAAAATCGAGGCGGGCGCACGTGATCAGAGACTCGTTTAGCTGTGGTCAAAGTATTATTTATTGATGGTCAAAGTATTATTTATTGATTGATAATTGAATGGTCTTCATGATCGGTGCGTCCGTCTCGGGTACATATAGATAATACATTTTACACTATTAGAACCTTTATAACGGTAATAAATAATGCGGATTATTACATAGCAGTAGTAAGAGTAAATATAATCATGACTAACATAATTGGCATCCGCATGACTTCCTAAATTAAACATAGATATTAAAAATAGATTGGTGATTACAATTACTATGTAAATAATATTAATGGTTTATCTAAAACAGAAAGACATGAAAACATATAATAATAATGATAGAATAATTAAATGCATATTAAATGTATAGAACACTAATAGTAGAATAATTAAATATATATAAGAATAATAATAATGAATAAAGTGAGTGGAGTACGTTACACATGTCGAAACTGGTTGATCGAACACAAGATGAAAATGAAATAATTAAGAAATAGAATAATTTTCCTCATCATGGGTGTATTAATTCTCAGTAATATTTGATATTATACAGGGTGTTTCAAATTCGAGACTCATCATGGGGATCCCGCTTATTAGAAGAGATATAGGTTATGGCACTTTTGCAGAATTTTATGCTGATTAATAATCCATTGAAAAAAATTACTTCATTTTTTTTTGTTTTTCGTTGTTTCTTTATATCTTAGTTAATTGAGGAGGTATTTAAGAATGGCAAAGACGTTCGTATCATAAATTTCTTATTTCTTATAGATGCTATATTTATTTTTTACCACATTCAATTTAATTTTTATTATATTTCAAACACTTTTTTTAATAATAATAATATTCAAAAGACAAAATGATTTTGAAAGATCGACGGCGTGTAAAGTGATTTGAATTTTTGTAGAATTTTTTTCTTGCGATTCACATTATTTTTTTAATTTTTTGCGCTCGAAAGTTTGACATTGAAGAAACTTCATTTTCAGAAATTCATAACGACTGAAAATTGCTGCACATTCAAAAACCAAAATTATTATTGAAAGATAGACGCCTTGTGAAGTAAACTGAATTTTTGGTAGGATTTTATCCTTCTGTTTTATATTATTTTTTAATTTTTGCATTCCAGTGTGCGTCATTGAAAAAAATACACAAAATACGACTGAAAATTGCTGCACATTTAAAAGCCAAAATTATTTTAGTTTTTAAATGTACTTAAAACATATAATAAATATCAATTTTGTTATCAAGTAATAAATATTATTACTTTGAAATATGTGCTACGTGTGTAAAAATAAGAAAATCCTCGAATACGTCTGTTTTTAATTTTAAAAATAAAAATAGTGTTGGACAAATAAAATATATGTAATAATTACTAAAATTTATATACCGAGTGTTTGGGATAAGGGGCGAACATAGGGATTTAACATGTAAAATTAAATATGTGTAATTATTTGCTCCCCTATTCATTTTAGAGAAAAATCGTAAAGGAATATTTTTTAGAGAATTAAAAACTGTAAATGTATCATCCATTTAATTTACGTTTGTACCAGCATACACCTCAGAAATAATAAAAATAAGTTTAACAATTTACCATTTAATAAAAACTCTTGCCATGACTTTGACAAATGTCATGTTATGGTGAGAATAATTTTACTAGTCAAACATTAATTCGGGCGGCCCGTTGGTGTAGTGGGTACAAGCGAGCGCTTATGCCGGTTGCACCGCGTGCCGCGAGGGTTCGAATCCCAGCCCGGGCGAACGATTTCGGGGTCGCGGAATATTCGCTCGGGACCATGGACATTGCATTTGTCTTTCATTATTCAGTTATTCATTTAATTTCTGATATATTACAATACAATGATTATGGCAGATGGCCTCGTAGCCGACGCCAATTTCCCGAATCATTCAATCTCCTTAACCCGCAGTTCCATCCACGTCCAAATATCAATTCACGCATTGTTATTACTATGAACAATAATATGAGTTATTCCAATGGAGAGAGGGTATTATTTATTATCAAAATATTTACAGTGGCGTCAGTTTACACAGAGTTCGTGACTTATTTTCGGTTACATTTAACAATCGTCTGTATCAACAATTTCCAAATTTGTGAAAAAGTTCGAAAATACAGCAAGTGTAGCGGCAGATGATTCAAAAGGTATTTCAATAGTCCAATTTCAACAAATATTATTTCAAACATATTAAAATTAAAGGCAAACGGAAGAGAAGAATTAATTTTACATGTTAAATCCCTATGTTCGCCCCTTATCCCAAACACTCGGTATACATAATCTCTATTAACAGCCTTTTGGCATGATTACATTATTCACATATTTTTTAAATAAACAAGACTGTCACATGGGCTATTGACCTAAGGTCTTTCGACCCTAGAATGCGTATATACTTGAATTAGATTAATTTATTGTATATTGGTTTGAATCGGACTTTTCGGAGCTACTGAACATAAATATAAATTCATTGAGCCATGTTACATTTAAAAGTAAAAGTTGAATTTGATAATTGCCGTTTAGATTGAAAAAGTACGTGTAATATAAATTAAATATGAGTTTTATTCAGGGTATGTTAGTTTGGAACGGATTTTGAGTTGTGTAGCATTCATTTAAACGAATTCCTTTTAAAATTTAAAGGGAAGGTCGAACGCAGGTACTAGGGATGAAGAATGGGAACATCTGGCAACATAAAAGCCAAGGTTGCCAGCCCTATAAATTTTCATAGTTACTTACATAATAAACAATTGGGCCGTTGAATGTTTACATCAAGGTTATCATTTTTTTTTAAATTATATCGTCTGTAACTTTAATTTGTATTTTATTAATACATTATGCACTTAAATTATTTCAAAGTTATTTCTCGATTAATTTTGCTGTATTTGTTTTTCTCTTCTAAATAATAACGGTTATATGGAATAAACTTGTAATACTTTGGTTTTCATTTAATTCTTATATATAGTGCACGCAGTACAGTATGGAATAAATTCAGTAAAATCAAAATAAAATATTTTTGGAAAAAATCCTCATGTCAATTTTCTTTGATATGTCAATTTTCATTGCCCGAATTTTCTGGGCTAAACCTGCGCATTTCATCTCTTATGCAATGTTCAAGTTCAGCTAAATTTTGTGGTCTGTTAAAAATATTAAAGATGTTCTAGAAAGGCTTGTAATTATTCATTTTTTCCTCCTTTTATTCTGCAAATATTATAACCGTTAGTGGGTGAATGGCTTATAAGCCAAATCCAATAAAAAAAAAGAAGGGCTTGCGAATTGTCTAGAAATCGATGGGTTTCCATCAACCCTAATTTCATGAAATAAATATTCATTACTGTAGTATTGTATACATTTTTATCTGGATGTTTGTTATTAAATATTTCATCTGCTTCCCGATACGTTTTATAATCTTCAATCACAATTAATACAATTTCTATTTTTTCTCCAAACTCAATGTCACCGGAATTACTATTCGTTTATAATTTTCAAATATCTGACGTTCAATGACAGACCTGTCACTGTCATTGCAACATTTGAAATATCAATGTGCATGTACCACTGTAGAGAAAAAGAAAAATTACAAAATCTTATTTTTATCACTGGGCAGACATGACTGTATGTTTAAACCCAATTTTAAATTCTAAATAACTTTTCTTTATAACAGTTCTTGATATTGTCAATAATAAAGGTACTTTATTCTGGAACAAAATTCATATTTTCACACAAACTCCGTATATTACTGAAAAAATTGACATCTGATGATTGCATTCTAGGTTTTGGACCATGCAGAACTTTTTATAAAGAATAACTTTTTTCCCTAAAAGTAACTTTCAAAGGGGATAGTTGAGAAGCTGCAAACAAACAGCATTCATTGCAATGCAGAAAAAATTTTAAATATATTGATTGTATTTTTAATTGCGGACTTTTAAAGTTTTCATCTTAAGTTTTAAGTGGTACTATATTAAAATTTAATTATTTAACTGTTGATATGTTAACTTTGATAACCGAAACAAGAGAACAAGAAATTGTAATTAATGTCAATGTCATTTTACTAAAAATTAAGCTAAAACCTATGGATTACAATCTATTGTCTGTTATAATAATATTCTAATTATAAGAACAATTAGTTCGCTGAAAAGAGATAAAATTTTAATATGGATTTTAAGCAAATATTTTCATTAAAACATAAGTTAAAATATGGTCCAAAAGTTAATTGGCAAAATATTAACGGCTGTGGTAATACAATACACGGCATATTATAACATACCCCCGAAAGCAGAATCTATTAATAATATATCATCTAAACCTATAATTTAACTAAATTACAAAAAAAACATTTAATAGTAAAATATGTAAATTTAGAAAAACAAATTGAAATTGTATTAAATTATTATTAAAATATTTGATAGGATTAAAATTATTTACCATTTTGTGCCAGTTATTAAATTGAAATCACATAAATTCAATGGACAATTGACTCTTAGCTCGATTCATACTAGATGATATTTATAATAATCAATTGGTCAATTGGTCAATTTTCTATGTTTTAAAATGTTCAAAAATGTTTAATAAAGAATATCTGAATATTATTTTATATTATGTTCTTAGTATTATTTGAGATATTTTTTACTCTTCGCCTTGTCATTGACAAAAATAGTTTTAATAAAATGTAAATTTAACCTATTCATAAACAAATTAAATTTGGAATTTGGAATTTTACCATCTTTTGAAAACAATTGTAATCCTGGCAGTCATACCAGAGAGACGGTAAAGGCATGGAAATGCACACCTGTGGCTGATTTCCTCACTGAAGACGAGATTGCGTTAATGCACTAAATCCTATTCGTTTAAAATTTATGAAGCATTTTTTGAAACGTATACAATTGTGCATTTGTCCCTGAAGATGTTAAATAGAATTATAATACGACCGAATAACTTTAAATAAGAGCCTCAAATTCAATTTAATAAACTTATAGGAAAGTAAACAAGAAATAAAGTAAACTAACAAAAATGATAGAAATATATTATATGTATGATCAATTGCTGAATGTCTAACAATTAAATAATTTTTAAAATTATTTTATATTATCTTTACTTTATTCAGTAATTAAGAAGAAATAATTATTGTTAATTATTAAATTAATTATTTATTTAACCAATATAATTACTTATTATTATTATAACAGATTAAAATATGATATGTATGCAACAGAAAAACAATTCATAAGAGCAGAAATGATTTCTAGGATATTATCCGGCTCCAACCCAAATATATATGCGCCGAAGAAACTCTCAGTATCAAATTACTGGCAACGTAGCATTTTTTTGTAGAGGGCGCCACCAACTAAACACTACTGAAGTTGCCACAAATATGAGTGTGTGTACCACATGCAAGATCCTGAATAGTGGCGTCTTTTACACATTTTTAAAAAAAGTTGCATAACTTGTGTAAAAGGTACTTTTCGTAAATACTATGATAATGAATAAATGTATTTTGTTGATCATAATATTCAGTGTAAATATCGTTAGTCTAAGTTAACAAGAAACGGAGAAATCACCAGAGAAAATTGTGGCACAGTGTGTAAGTTGCCACAATTCCGTGCGTCCGCCACAGTTCAGGATGAGGCACACACAAGTTGCCACAAGTATAGAGGAACATACACACCATCACACACACACACACACACCATCACACACACACACACACAAAAAATTTCTAGAAATTGTTGAAATGGTATCTAGGGACCCCAAAACGGATATTTCCGCAAAAAAAATTTTTGAAAAAAAAATCACGATTACAATACTTTCTCGTACTTCGTAACGGAGAAAGTAAAAATAATTGATTTATTACCAACTAAAATTTCCTTCAAAATTTTATGATAAAATATACATTAACACAAGGTATAATTTTTAGCATGTAAAATCCAATGGCCCACGATAAAAAAAATGGTGATGTGGCCATCATGTTACTTTCTCCGACTTGATGGTATCATTTATATTTACGTTTTCATGGTTTATTTTCTAATTAAATCATATTTTAAATGTACATCGAGCTTTCCGCAAACTCGGATGAAACTGACGTTTAAAACGTCAAAATCATGAAAGATGGAAAAATTATACTTCAAATACAAAAACTCGGTTTACTCAAAAACTAACAAGATTTCGAAAAAAACTTATTCTTTAGAAGTTGTTCATTTTGGCATTCTCTACAATTATTATTCACATAAATTTGCTGTAACTATTATCGTTTCATTATTATAAACCAAAAATTGAAAAATTAATAATAATTTTTTTCTCGAATAGCAATGATTTTATAAAAAATATTTTCAAGCAAAAGATGTGCATTTCTTTGTTGTCTTCCGTGTTTGTTTAAATATTTTTGTGATATTTTTTATATTTAAGAAAATATTGGCAAAAAACAAAAAACAGTTAAGGTAAACGCACACTTCCGGTGTACCAAAATTTACCAAAAGCTTTTCAGTTCTTCAGATTATCAAATAAGACGGATGTTCAAAGTTTCATATCAATTGCTCTATTAGTTTTTGAGATACAGCGCACACAGACAGACACACACACACACACACACAGACAGACAGACACACACACGCACACACACACAGACACAATTTTTTTTTTTCCAGAAATTGTTGAAATGGCATCTAGGGACCCCAAAACGGATATTTCCGTAAAAAAAATTTTTGAAAAAAAATCACGATCACAATACTTTCTCGTACTTCGTAACGGAGAAAGTAAAAATATACTGTATATATACCGTGTGATTGATTTACCACGCAACATAGGGAGTTAACATGGGAAAACGTTTTTTTTTTAATTACTGGTTCCCTGTTTAACCTGAAAGTAATCTTGAACAACCGTTAGATTTTAAGGTGCTGCTAAATTATATCATCGTTAGTGGCTGAATCAGAGCCCTGCAGAAGCGGGTTTTTGAAAGCCCGGCCCGGCCCGGCCCGACAGTGAAAATTTAAAACCCGGCCCGGCCCGGCCCGTTGCAACGAAAATGTGTTGCGGGCCCGGCCCGGCCCGGCCCGGCCCGTCTCCGAAAAATGTTGAATTAAATAAATAAAATTACTGGACCTACGTACTCCTTAAAATTCCAAAAATACATGTTAATTCATGTTAATAACATTTTTTTCAATTCACTTAGTTGTTGCTTTCCAAATTATAATAAAATTAAATTCATCCAAGCCCGGCCCGGCCCGGCCCGGGTTAAATTATCCATCGGAAAGCCCGGCCCGGAGTTTGAAAAATACGGTACGGCCCGGCCCATGCAGGCCTCTGGGCTGAATGGTCAAACCTATGCAAAAAAAAAACAAACAAAAAACCGTTAGATAGATTAATTTATTGCGCTTCCGTGCAATTATTATTTAACACTGTTTTACCATATGTATAAAGCTTTGACTGGGTTACTGCAACGGTCGTTTTACATTGAAAATCATGCATTTTCATGTTCCTTTTTCTCTAAAACCGTTCATCCGATTGACTTGCAATTTTGTAAGCTTATTTAGATAGCTAATCTAAAGAACTGGTCATGATTTTATTATTATTGCTTTTTTTTAACTGATTTCATAGCAGTTTAAAAAATCGAGCCCATGCTGACGTGCTTTGTAAGGCCAAAACTTTATTTGTGTTATAATTTGAAATTCTCGCTTATCACCGAATGATCTTAAGGTCGCCACGAATAAAATAAAAAAAACTTGATATCTCTCATAGTACCAGAGAAAAAGGAACATCAATGAATAGTTATTTAAGCAACAAGGAACGTAAGGACGTATTAACATTTGAGGTAGGCGAATACGAGGCGAGGCGGAGCCGAGACTCGTCGCCTGCCGAAAATGTTAATTGTCATTACGTTCCGTGTTGCTTATTAATTTTTTTTCCGCTACCGGAAATATAATACTTAAAAAAGATCCGAATATATTCTAAAATACGACTTGTAACATTTGGGATCAAAATTTTTATAGTCACCAATGGATCCTATGGTAACCCAGCAACCGAGAAAACAATATCGAATTGTGTTTGTTTGTGTCAATCCAGTGAAACATGCGGGCATGGATATTAACGAAGCTGCGCATATTGCGTGTTGGAAACAAAATCGAAAAAGGTATGTGTCCTGTTACGACTCTTTTGAGCAGTGGTTATGTAAAAAGGATGCCGATGCTATAGACGAAAATGTGTTGCTCGCAGAGCCGTTCCTACCAGCCGTGCAGTGTGTGCCCGCACGCAGGTGGCCGATTTTAGGGGGCGGCCGACTGCGGTCGAAAATAGAATAGAGCGACCAATTGAGAATGTGATATATGTTTATAAAATGCGTTAATACAACAAATTCATTGTATTCTGAATTTCTCATTATAAATTTAGATAAAGCACTTATATATACTGGTTTAAATATGTTTTCGCATTGTCAAGGTAAGGCTGGGGGACGACGAAAAATTGCTCAGCACGCAGGCGGCTGTACACCTAGGAACGTCCCTGGTTGCTCGCCTATATGTTGGAGCGTTACGTTTCTGTTTATTATTTTCCTAGGTCCGTAAGTAAAAAATTAAGTTCCGTCGTCAAGGACAACAAACACCACGAATGTTATCAGCCACTTACGGTACCTGTAACCATGAATGCAATGCTTAGTTACGATGTCGGTAGCGGAAAAAGTACTTTTCAGGGGAGCGAAAAGCGAGAGCGGGCCGCGGCAGTTCCATCCGGCCATAGCTCAGTTTGGAGATGATTCTCGACCCCTCACAGTGCGAATAAAATCTGCGAATTTGTTCATAAATAAGTCTAGTTTCAAAAAATGAATTTAAAAAAATATATTTTTTTCCAATGTTCTTGTAGTGGTCCTCTGGAGGTCACTCCCTCAAAAAATAACAAAATTATCGTTTTTTTACCGTCGATTCTGATTCGGCACTCAATTCTGCGTATAAAAATATATTACATTTTTCCAATTAATAGAAGTGATCGAAATTTGTAAGCAAAGTAAGGGACTATTTTTAGGTTTTTTGACTTTCCTGAAAAATGTACCTTTTTTAAGTTTAGGTACACTTTTCTTCAAAACTATAAAAGCTATCAACACTATATTTGTTTTGTTTTAAAGGTGGTATCGATACCTACCAGTATGGTTGAGATTATTTCCATATGTTGAGTGGCGGATTTTTTTTTTAATAAAAAGAACTCGAAAAATTTTCATATTTTTTATCATCTCATAATTCTGAATCCAATTACTTTTTTTTAATTCCGCAGCCATAAAAGCTTTTGGAGGTAAGAACATGTGTGAAAAATTTCAGAGAAATCGGTTCATTAGTTTTCTCGAAAAGTGACGACGAATTGTTACTACCAAAAGAATAATTAACGGGTAATCTTTTAAAAAGGAAGTAAACACTTTTAACTTCAATATTGAATGCGATGCTCCTCCCCAAACTGCATGGATTTCAACCGCCCGTATTGTGTATCTTTCCTTTGTATGTAGTTAGAAATTTAAAGTTGTAACGGAAGGTTGACTTTTAATATATAAGTTAAAAGTGTTTACTTCCTTTTTAAAAGATTGCCCGTTAATTATTCTTTTGGTAGTAATAACTCGTCGTCTTACAAACGACAAAGTGATCAAGACTATCACAATTATCTAAAGATTTGTTTACAAACTGCTGAATAGTATATAAACTAATCAGATTCGGCAGTTATTTTGATGGAATGTTTATTTTCTAATAAAATTATATTTTACAATTATATACAGTTATACAGTGCGAGTCTCTAACTTGGAATAAATTCAGTAAATCAAACAAAGTTTATTTTTCGGAAATATGCTCGGACACGTCGATTAGTATTTTAAATTGCGCTCTTTTTGTTGTAATAAAATTTTATACAGCGTATCCCAAATTTGAGATATGACGTCATCGACTATTTTTTTTAATAGCAACCCTAATTTTTTTATCACTATTTTTAAAGAGTATATCAAGTTACACATGTGTGCCAAATTTCAAATTTTTATTTCCTGTCATTTAGAAGATATTTAACAAACAGTATCAAATTTGAAAAATGAATTCAACTTAATAGTCTTTCTTCAATAAATGCTCAAAATGTTGTCCATTTTCTAACTGACAATACCCTAAACGGAACTGAAACTCATTTTGAACATTTCTAATTACTTCGGGGGAAATTAGTCTACACTCCTGTCTTATTCGTTCTTTCAACTCCTCAAGATTTGGCGGTTTGGTCTTAAAAACTTTGCTTTTCAAGTACCCCCATAAGAAAAAGTCCATAGGTGTTAAATCCGGAGACCTGGGTGGCCATTCAACTGGTCCTCTTCTGCCAATCCATCTTCGTGGAAATACATTATCCAGGTACTCACGGACACGCCTTGCAAAATGAGGAGGCGCAACGTCCTGTTGAAACCAGATGTTTCTATTCGGGACGTCAGCTTCTACAGGGCAAGGAAACAAAATAGCCAAACTCGGAATTAGCTCTTCCTCCAAGAATTGTAAATATCCCGCTCCATTGAGATTATTTGGAAAGAAAATTGGTCCTAAAATTCGATCACCAACAATCCCTGCCCAAACATTAACTTTTTCTGGATATTGAGTGTGGTTCTTGTCTGCCCAATAATGGCAATTTTGACGATTTACCTCACCATTTAACAAAACGTTGATTCATCGGAAAACAATATATTTTCTATTTTTAGAACATTTCTATCTAGTAGATCCATCATTTTTTCGCAAAACTGAAGTCTTCTATCCGGATCATCTTCGGTGAGTTCCTGGAGAATTGTCATTTTATAAGGATGAAATGTTTGCTCTCTAAGGATTCTTGACACTGAAGACTGGCTAATTTTGAGTTCCCTAGCCATCTGCCTAGAGGAGACATGATGATTTTCCTGAACAGAGAGAAGTACATCAATTTTGACCTCTTCACTCGCGCATTCTGACGATGATTATTCGTTTTTTTTAAATGCCCATTTTCCCGAAACTGACTTTCAATCTTGCTTACGGTACTTTGAGATATGGCTGGGAAGTCAGGATACTTCTCTCTAAATAAATAAATAACTTCATTTTATGTTCTTGTCCTATCTCCATAGCCAATCATCATTAAAATTTCGATTTTGTGGGTTTCAGTTAAGTACGGCATGTTAGTATAATTTTTCGACCAACGGTGAACAACAGTCAACACAACAATGGAACGACTAATACTCTCCTCACTCGAATATGCGTGGAATGCGATGCTACACTTCTTACTTGTTTTTATAACTAAACGTCAAAATGATAAACGTCAGTTTGAAAAAAAAAATTACAAACCAGCACGTTTTGGCATTCCACTTTTAAAATGCATAAAAATTCGATTAAGGTGACTTGATTTCTTCATTCTACAAATTTGATAATGTTTGTTAAATATCTTCTAAATAACAGGAAATAAAAATTTGAAATTTGGCACACGTGTGTAACTTGATATACTCTTTAAAAATTGTGATAAAAAAATTAGGGTTGCTATTAAAAAAAATAGTCAATGACGTCATATCTCAAATTTGGGACACGCTGTATAAAATTTTATTACAACAAAAAGAGCGCAATTTAAAATACTAATCGACGTGTCCGAGCATATTTCCGAAAAATAAGCTTTGTTTGATTTACTGAATTTATTCCAAGTTAGAGACTCGCACTGTATAAATAAATCAAAACAACTACAACTATACATGACTCGAGTTTCGACGTGTGTCATTATCAAGTTCATAATGATGGTCACACGTCCACAGTTGCTTAAATTTATATAGCTATCCTCACGTTATATAATATATTTAATCCGATACAGGGTGGGTTTCTCGTCTTGAGATAACTAAATATCTCAAAAACTACGCATCGAATTCAAAAACGGAAAAATACATGTTCAATATTCTTTTTAATGCTGTAGGGTTTGCCCGTTGTTGACTCCTGCCCCACTCCCAGGGGGTGGGTCGGGGCGAAACTTTGAAATCTTAAAATCCTAAATAAGAACCACAATTTATTATTGCAGATTCGGATTCTCTTTAAAAAAATACGTAACTTTTGTATTTACCATTTTTTTCGTTTCATAATAGATGACGCTGTGTGATTGGAATGTGAAAAACCCACATTGGTTACACGAAGTTAAACATCAGCATATGTGGAATGTCAATGTTTGGAAAAATATAATAACGTATCACCAATGAATGTAGACAGATTACACCGGAAATACTTCTCAATGTTCGATATTTTTCCCCATCGATAAAGAATGTACCAATGAATTTGTCACTAATTTTTCCGCACCAAACATTGACATTCCACGGATGCTGATGTTTAACTTCGCGTAACCAATGTGGGGTTTTCACGTTCCAATCACATTGAGAAGCATTTCCGGTGTAGTCTGCCTACATGCATTGGTGATACGTTGATTCATGTTATCACGCGTTGTTGGCACTTCACTATAAAATTCACTGTTCATGTAACCCCACAAATAATAGTGTGCTGGAAAACCATCATGTTGAAATCACATAATTTGTCGCAAATCCAAAGGAGAGTCCTCCAAGAATGTATTTTTCACCATTTAAGTTGCCATCGATTAGGGTTTTTTCACACTGCAATAACTCAGCGCTCTATCACGAAACGAAAAAATGGTAAGTACAAAAGTAACGTATTTTTTCCGGAGAATCCGAACCTGCAAGAAAAATCGGGGTTCTTGTTTAAGATTTTAAATCTGCTGGGGGTGAGGCAGTACGTCAACAATGGTATTGCTGGTATTTTAATCCCATGCGTAGCCGATACAAGTCAATACAATTAAATACATTTATTAACAAAAGATGTCCAGGTTATATACTAAAGATATTGCATGATATTGCCCATGTTGAGAAACACTGCTTTAAACGGTCCGGTAGAGAGCTATAGATAAAATACTATTTACATAATTAACTATTGAACTATTGAACAAAAGTTAATGTTACTTATTCTTGGAGTATTCAAATAAACTCAAGATAAATGTAAATACTAACTTTATTTGTTATTCTGTTTTACAAATTCTACCAAACGTTGGTACCAAATTCTATCACACACGCTTTATTTATATCCAACACGTAGCCAACCTTACATGGGTTACCAGGGACATCAGATATGGGCTTAAAATTGGGCGGAGGAGGATTAACTTCCGGTGTGGTGGGGAGTCCAACAACATCAGTATTACTCACAAAGATCGTTATAAACAATAGAATTACGTTCATGTATATATCCATGTCAATTTAATGCGAACTATTGTTCAACAGAATAACTTTTACAACTCGATAATTACTTAAACTGCCCGAGCTTTATTTATAAAGTTTCTGCAATGTCACAATTGCGGCACATTTTATATACACAATCTGAACTATTCCGTGAGTATTCCACAGGTGATTAACAAGAAAAATACCACAACTATTATTATTGCAAGCCATAACTTACATAACTTACATTTATATTTATTAATAGTACCTGTTTGCAATCGTATCGCAATCGCAATCGTATGTTTGTGACGTTATTTACATGTTTTATTATTATTGTGTATTTATGCGGCTATGCTTATATCGGGTGTGTATAAATTGGCGGATTATCTACACGTGACGATGTTCTTCCTAAAATTCTAAATAGAAAATGTCGATGAAAAAATGTTCTACCATGCCTCATAGGCCATCAGGAGCCATTTAAAAAAGAAATGTACATTTGGCAACATAGCATTCACGAGCTGCCCTGTTTATCAATAATCTCATGGTTCAGAGTAGAAGGTAATAGCAGTGGCGGCGATAAGGCCCCCGCAGACCCAGCGGCGCGGGGGGGGGGGGGGCTAGCATCTAGGGGCCCCGGGTCATGCAATTATATATTAAAAATCGATCACGTATTAATGAATTTATTTTTGTGATGATTGTAAACAACGAGGCGCGACGTTACTGTTAAGGGGCCCATCCACTGTCGTACATGTTGGACGGACCACGACGTACATGCGCGTCCTACATGAACGAATAGTGTATGGGCACGTTCGGGCAAATTAGAACGTGCAACGCAAACACTCCTAGCATTTGCTCGCAATGATACAAAAACAAATGTGAGCAGTGGCGGCGGTTATCGCTATTAACACAAACATATTTCTTTTTCTATTTACTTTTTCTTCATATCGTGTAAAATTATTACGAAAAAGTGTAAATATTATAATTTTGTAAACACCAATTTTTAAAACAAATTTGGTAATTTATTTGCCATGTAAATAGACTAGAAATTTTCAATTATATATTTCTGACGAACGTCGCTGGAAAAGATCGTGGAACGTGGTACGTGTATCCGGCACGATGGTAGGACGGACCAAAATTCAAGCGGCGACAGAAATTTGGTCCGTCCTGCAAATTTACCCATCCACTATCGTACATGCACGGGCAGACGTGTACGTCGTGCAAAACCGTCCGACATGTACGACAGTGGATGGCCGCCTTTAAAGGCGGCCATCCACTGTCGTACATGTCGGACGGTTTTGCACGACGTACACGTCTGCCCGTGCATGTACGATAGTGGATGGGCAAATTTGTAGGACGGACGGAAGTTCTGTCGCCGCTTGAATTTTGGTCCGTCCTACCGTCGTGCCGGATACACGTACCACGTTCCACGGTCTTTTCCAGCGACGTTCGTCAGAAATATATAATTAAACATTTTTAGTCTATTTACACGGCAAATAAATAGCCAAATTTGTTTTAAAAATTGGTGTTTACAAAATTGTAATATTTACACTTCTTCGTAATAATTTTACACGATATGAAGAAAAAGAAAATAGAAAAAAGAAATATGTTTGTGTTAATAGCGATAACCGCCACCACTGCTAACATTTGTTTTTGTATCATTGCGAGCAAATGCTAGCAGTGTTTGCGTTGCACGTTCTCTTTTGCCCGAACGTGCCCATACACTATTCGTTCATGTAGGACGCGCATGTACGTGGTGGTCCGTCCGACATGTACGACAGTGGATGGGCTCCTTAAGTAATAATATTTGTTTTTTTTATTTTATTTGTATCATAGCGGCGGGACTGCTAAAGGCTTTATCGGTGCGGCGCGGCGGCCACTGCTTTGATATGATGTCAGATGTGATTGATTTAATGGTTCCTTGCGCGATAAGCGTCTTTGAAAAAAGAAATGCTGCTCGACTTTACATGTGTGTATTGCAAATAATTTGAAATTTTACAGTTTCTTTCTTCAGTTTGTCTCAATGCCTCAGTTTGATTGCTTCTTAGTTCTTTCTGACGGATAATGTTTAATATTCGCGATCGACGGGTAAAATTGCTGTGTTGCAACTAGGCCAATAATTTTATTGGAAACAATAAAATAATTAAAATTAAAAAAAAAACTTGGTGCATCGGTTATAATAAATACACATTATAGTCTGTGTGGGTATTATTATTTATCTATAAATACTTTGGTGCTACATTGTTTCGTCTCTAGTGTTTTAAGTGCATATTCATTTGTCTGTGTACTCATATTGGAATACATAGTAACAAATAAATAAATAAATATGTCGGGGAAAGGAAGACAATATTTAAGTGGAGCACAAAAACGTAAATTGTAGCAAGAGAAGTTAGAAAAAGCCAGCAAACTTACAAAAATAAGTTCCTTCTTTCAACAAAACACCGAACCTGTAAATAGAGGTAAACAAAATGCAGATGTAGCAGAAAGCAGTACTTCCTTTGCATATTCAGAAGATTTACTAAATAACGACGAAAAGCGAACTTCAATCAGTGAATTCAACTCAGACGATAACCAAAATACTACTACAATAAGCGAACAAATTAATAATACTACTAGAGAAGTTAGCGCGATCAATACATTTAATACTGACAGGGCTCTGTTTTCGGAAAATCTGTCTGATGTGGAAAAGCGGAAAATTATTGCATTTGGACCAAATAGGCCTACAGAGCCATTTCCCAAAGATGACAAAAACCGATCATTTAGTTCCTATTACTATTGTACCATAACTAAGACTGGACAGAAGATTGACAGATACTGGTTGTGCTACTCGAACATTTTTGACGCAGTCTACTGCCAGCCATGTTGGCTTTTTGGTGCACAATCATCGCAGGCTTGGCGTGATGGAAGTATCCGTGATTGGAAAGGATTAACCAAAAAAATTAAAACACACGAAAATAGTGCAACGCATGTTGATTCATGTGTGACGTACACAGCTTGGGAAGAAAATTCTACTGTTGATAAATTATTTGTAGGACCTCAAGACACCATAAGACAAATAATAATCCGTTTGCTGGACTTAAGAACTTAAGAACCTTGGCAATATGCAATTTACCATTTCGAGGACATCGTGAAAATATTGCAGAAATTGGACCTGGAAGTGGTAATTATTTAAATTTTATTGATTTATTTGCCAGATATGATCCATTGCTAAAATCGCACCTCATAAATACAGACAATCGAAAAAAATATTTACACCATGATATACAAAATGAAATGATTAATCTGATGGCAAGAACTGTCCGAGAAGAAATAATTTCTGAGATTTCTAAAGCTCCTTTCTTCACAATAATAGTTGATACAACACAAGATATATCCAAAAAAGACCAACTGAGTCTTATTATTAGATATGTTTATATAAATTTGGATCAAAATACACCATCTAACTCAAATTTAGGCGTTATAAAGGAATCATTCCTTGGATTTACCGAAGTAAGTAACCAAAGTTCACAAAATTTTGAAAATGTACTCCTAAATTCTTTAGAAGAAATGAAAATTAACATAGAAAAATGTAGAGGTCAGGGTTATGACGGAGCTGCTAACATGAGTGGGAAATATTTTGGACTGCAAGCTAGGATTAAAGTTAAAGTACCAACTGCTGATTACATTCACTGCCCTGCACACAATTTAAATCTCGTATTAAACGATTCCGTGCAGAATTTGATAGAAACAAGGAATTTCTATGCACTTCAAGAACATATTTATTTGTTCTTTAGTCAAAGTTTGCCACGTTGGCAAGAGTTGAATAGAACGGTCGAAAACAATTCCAGTGTGGGCATTGTGACAAAAACTTTAAAGAGGCTGTGTCCTACAAGATGGTCTTCCCGATTTGATTGCCTCAGTGCTGTAATGCAGTGTTTATCAACTTTAAACTTAATATGTAAAAAACCAGCTGACAGAGACGAGGAGAATTCTATTCTACGTAAAATGAGTACGTATGAATTTATTCTACTGTTGGTTTTCCAAAGTAAAGTTTTAGGCAATATTAATTTAATTTCAAAGCGCTTGCAGAGCTCAACATTCGATATTGGTCGAGCTTGCGATTTAATTAATATCGCAAAAAATAACTTGTCCCGTATGAGGGAAAATTTCGAAGAGATAGAAAAGGAAGCTTCTATTTTGGCAGAAAGTTGGGATATTAAGCCAGAACTGCCATGGAAGCGACAGAAACACGTAAAGAGATTTTTTGATGAATCAGCAATTCATCACAAAATTGAAGATCCTATAAAGAGATTTCAAATACTAATTTTTAATCAATCTTTAGATATTTTAATCAACTTTTAAAACGGTTTACTAGTATGAACGAGGTAATGAAACATTTTTCTTTTCTGGTACCTCCTCGATTCGTTGGCCTATCTAATGAAGAAATTAAGATTCATGCAGCCGCGTTATTAAACAAATACGAATCTGATTTTTCATAGAGTTTACCTGAACAATTAATAAGCTTAAAAACTGCCTTATCCGAGGAAATTCGAAAAAAAACAAGCATATATGATTTAGCAACTTATTTCTTCGCTACAGATAACAGGTGCATCTTCAGCAGTCTACCAGACGTGTTTTCATTATTTCAATTATTTCTTACATTACCGGTTACATCCGCTAGTGCAGAGAGATCCTTCTCAAAACTCAAACTTATCAAAAGTTACTTGCGCGGTACAATGAGATTTTTTTTTGAAAATCGTAAATTTGGCACTATTCTGCTTATGAATGATCATAATTAAGATTTAATGGGTATTTTATTAAAATTTTCTGATTTTTTTTATTTTGACTTGAAATTGAATGATCAAAATCAAGATTTTATTATCTTTTGATTAATTTATTCATTGGTGAAAAACTAGGTGCGTGGGCAATAAGATATGGCCCACTCACCACGTAAAATAGCACCCACCCACCATCCACTCTACCAACTTTATTCTAACCTAAAATTCTGTATGGTTGAAGAAATAAAAGTTTACAAATAATGCGAAACGTATTTTGTAAATCTAAAACGCTTTATTAATTACTTTGTACTCCATTTTTTTAATATTCGGTGCGAACAACTAAACATTCCTTTATTAGAATTTTTGAAATAATACCACGAAACCAGCACCATAAAAATTTTCAAATTTCACGAACTAAAAAAAATATAACAATTCTCTCAAAACTCAAAATATACTGGACGATTCGACGTTAATTATTTCATTTAAAAATAATCCCTCGAGAACAGAACAAATCAGCATTTTAAATATGCGCTTTTTCAGAGGCAAACACAAATCTAAAAAAAACGAATATCAAGTACTTGAATTGAAACTTTACAAAATGACTAAAAATTCATTCCATTTTACGATTCTGCAAAAATCTTTAAATGCTTCTCATCTAGATTTTAAAACAACTCCCCGAGAACAGAACAAATTGTTATTTTGAAGATGAGCCTTTTCAGAGACATTTGCAACATATTTTACTCAAAATACAATCCACTACCTTTCCGCAACAGTCTAGAAATGCTTCTTCACTAATTTTGAAATAATCACAATTTCAAAAGGTGTTACGATGTTTACCATCACTGTTTAAAATCACTGATATTAAAAAGTAGCAATCACAGGTAGCAACGTGATTCAAAAGTAGCAGTTTTGCCCATCTCTAATTATATTTAAAAGTGTTATCGTGTACTAATTTATTTCTATACATAATCATTTGTGTAATTTCGATTATATTATTTCACCGTCGACAATAACTAAGAACCGATTTGGACCTACATTAGTCTCACATCAGCACACTACGGTCGTCCTTGGCTTTATATAACGAGCCTCCCCTGCACACAGTGCAGGATTTCTCAACATTTTTTTGTTTAACACCACATCAATATAAACTAGCATTATATGTAACACCAGAGATGGATTTTTCATTTTGATAAAATAAAATTTTCTTGGGTATGAATATAGAAAAGTCGTGCAAAGTTAGTTATAAAAACCCTGTTTAATGTTAAACTGTATGAAGGACCCACCGTATCCAAAAATCGACCTTGCCAAACTGAAAACATGGATTTCCCAGTTGAAAAACAAAAGTTTTTGTTTTTATTGCAAAATATGAAATTTGAATAAACTAATGTTTTGTGTTCTCTTTACATTTTTCAATTTTATTTAAATGATCTGACAAAAAGGGGTCAAATTTAGCTAGCATTTCTGCTGCCTTTAAAAAAATCGTTATTTCTCTTATAGAGATTGGAACTACTTCGTCTAAAATCAAGACACTGACTTGTTAAAAAGTGCACAGTAGCAATCATTCTTTCTACAATAGCCCCCCATCGTGTTTTTTCGAATTCAAATTGTTGTTGCTCTTTGTCTATGATTTCTATTTATTTAAATGGATTTTTAACTCCCACCATTTTTGGAGACACTTAATATACTTTGCACTGTTCTCATGTTTTACGAATTGGTCAGCACAATAGCGTAAGTCCCGTAGTTATAATTTTAATATTTATTTTCCAAATAATTTACATACGAAACAAAATCAGCAGCTTTGTCTTACGTTTCGCGGGCTTCGCCGGTTTTGCTGCCCCTCTAATCGCTGCCCATGTGCCATGCACGCTCTAGCCCTCCGGTAGGATCGGCCCTGAGTGTTTCATTGGTTGTATGTAGTGTAGCTCCGTCTTGTTGAAACCACATATGCTGGATATCTATCCCATGTAATTCTTCCCATAAAAAATTCCCAAGCATCGATCTATACCGCTCTCCTGTTACGGTTACTGAAACTCCGGCTTCATTTTCGAAAAAATATGGGCCAATAACACCTCTAGCCCAAAAAGCACACCAAACAGTAACTCGCTGGGGGTGCATTGTCTTCTCCACTACCATTCGTGGATTTTCCTCACCCCATATTAGGCAATTTTGTTGACAAATCCTCCGAGATGAAAATGCGCTTTATCACTGAACATAATGTTGTTAAAAAAATTTCAATTTTCTTCCTTTTTTTGTAAGGCCAAATTAACAAAGTTACGCCGTGCTTCGTGATTAAGTGGCTTTAGCTCCTGCGTTAACTGTATTTTGTAGGCCTTTAAATAAAGATCTTTGGTTAAAATGTTATGCACAGTCGTATTTTTGAGGTGCAGGTGCTGTGCTCGGTGGCGAATTGATGTTCTTGGAGCTTCGGCAACGCTTTGCCTTACAGCATCAATATTTTCAGGAGAGCGACCACTACGAAGATAAACGCGCTTTCTTGCATCCTGTACGGTTCCAATTTCCTCATTTTTTTTTATTAACAGCCGTTGATTCTCTTGGAAAGAGAAGATTCTCTTGGAAACACTTCGACTTGTCTGACGTACATACACGCTATTGAATTCAGAACCACGGATTTCGTAAACAACGGGGATCGTTTTTATTTTTAACATTAAATTGCTAAAAGTTCATTTGCTACTTTAAAAAAAAGTTTAAATATGACTTGATGATTTTGTTTTAGAAAAATATTTACTATTTCCACGTTAGTTTTTCTAAATCATGTTAATAAAACAAACAATTTATCTAAATTTGGTAATTTATTGAATATGTGGTTTGGTGCCGTTTTTTTATTTATTAAATTCTGAATGATTTTCACTGGAAAACCGTTCGCCATTGCAAATGCAATGATATTATTTAATTTCGTTTTATTTTCTTTAGTAAATCTCAGATCAAGTTTTTTTCGCCACTCTTTAAACTGACTCAACAAAATCAGTTAAAATTCTCAAACAGCGATCGACAGGTAAGTACATTTGAATAGAGAAGAACTTCAGCCTACGCGAATGTTGCCAGTGAGATACGCATTATTTCAAGTAAATATACTATTTGGGAGGGTTTTTTTGTGATATGCTTCACCAGCTTTGACTGTGAAAAGAGTCGACTCTGAGTCAGTTCATGACGCCTTCAAACAGAAATTCTTATCATCCAAGAACGTACGCAGTCGCGAATAAATTCCGATGTATGGCATTTGGAGCAAAAAAAAGCATCAGCATCATATTTCGGTAACATTTGTGATCGTAGAATGATAACCCGCTGTGGGCCATTAGTGGAACGAATTTTATACCTATTTTACATCTACAAATACGGAATTTGGTATAATTAATGAACCCATAGCACTACGGGATGTAAAAAAACAAATTGGACAAACAATTGAGCCATGCGGATTATTTATAGACTCAGTATTGCCGTTTTTAGTAGCTACGCCGGACGGACTTGTAGGAGAGCTAGGGATCGTGGAAATAAAATGTCCATGGTCCACAGCAGATGTGACACCAAAGGAAGGCATAAGATTTAAAAAAAAATGGGTTAATAATAAAATTACCATCCACCATGAGTACTTTTACCAAATTCAAGGACAATTGTACATTACTGTCAGCGCATATTGTATTTTAGGTGTATGGACTCCACACGGCATCAAAATTGAAACAATTTTTAAAGATCACGATTTTTGGAGATCTAAAATACAAAAGCAATTGAGTTTATTCTGTAATGATTGCATTTTACCAGAAATAGTAGACTTGAGAAAAAACAGGAACATGGTAATTAAAGATCCGTTATATATTGAAACAGCCATTGCTGACTAAAAACAAAAATTATTTTGATGTAAATAATTCCTCATTTCTCCACAACATTTATTATTTGTTATAATATTATTCTTCTCATTCGCAAAAAAAATTGAGGTGACTATTATTTAACTTTCTCCGATTTCAACATATAATGATTTCTAATAATATTTTGGATATTTATCGTTTTTCTTTCAAAAACTGATGGAATTTTGATACAAAATTATTTTTCATAATTCAATAGCAAACCATGTGGCGTTTCTTGCTATCTTCATCATTTATTGAATGATTTCTCTAATATCATATTTAAAAAAATGTTGTTGAAAAAATTAAAAATCCACTTCCTGTGTATGTATGATCACAATATTTTTTGTAAATCAATATAATAAATAATAGTAAGTACTGTCGCTATTAACCACTTCCATAGTTGATATCTCATTTTCATTGGTAATTTGTATTGCATTCATTGGATGTTCTGCAGTATTGCCAGATTGGGTTTTTTTCCCAAAATGGGGTAAATTATTGTTTTGGAGTGAATTTTGGGGAACTTCAATCAATGGAGTATTTTTTGGAGTGGGTATTTTATACGAGGGGTATTTTTGGGGAAATTAATGAACATATTATTACATTTGCTAGAAATCATCATTACCAATAGCGCACAATCATAAAGAAGTGAATAATTTTCCTCAGCGACGAGGAAAAACCTGTGACATCATTTATAGAAGTTGTCCTGGTGATTCTATTATTGCCGTTTTCGTAATTTTGTGACCACCAATAAGAAGCTGCACTTTCATTTAAAAAATATGTATGTGTGCCGAAAAGAAGATGAACATATTGCGGATGAAGATGAATAATAAATTTAATATTTATACTACTTTAATTTTGTATATAAGTTTCCAATAAATCCACTGTATTTACGTTTTATTTTCAAATTTTATTATTTTGGAGAGGGACATTTTGGGGAATTTTTATTAAATGTCTGGGGAAAATTAAAAATTACTACCGACGACACTCGTAATCAAAAAATTACTATTATATTAAATATTGAATCTTTTTGTTTGAATTTTTATATCGTTAGGCCTGGATTTTGACCTATAGTTTAAATTTTTGACCTGCTGTTTCATTTTTTTTGTATAAATTTCTGATCTTTTGAACTAATTTTTTTTCATTTTGTTCTAAATTTTAGATTTGATTGTTAAAATTTTCGATTTTTTGGTCGACATTTTTGATTTTTAGGCCTGATTTTTTATTATTTTGCCCTATATATCAACCTGAATTATTCATTTTTATGTGCGATTTGTTTTCCAATATTTTCGAGTTTTTGATTTTTTGTCCTTTACCTTTTTTTAAAACATTGTCGCGTTTCTGGTTGGCAATTTATTTTGAGCTAGAGTTATTTTTAGGACTGAAAATGGCAAATTATTTTTCCTTTGCTTTGCTCAATTTTTTTTAATAGTTTGTTGAAATTTTCTGTTTTTAAGTCTACATTTTTCATTTTTCATTTTTCGATTTCTTTCGTTTTTTTTTTTGTCTTAATTATTAATTTTAACGAGCGAATTTTTGATTGGTCTATACCAGTGATGGGGAAACTACGGCCAAGTCCGGCCCGCGGAAAGGTTTAATCCGGCCCGTTTAAGAGTGCCGTCGTGAGAATGTTTGAACGCGTTCTTACTTCGTAATGTGACGATCCGCATAAAAACTACCTGCGGCGATATTCAAAACACAATAGTATTCTGGACAAATCCATCCGACCTAAACAGATGACTCATCTTCGCTCGAAACTTCCAGACACTCTCGCAGGTAGGTATAAATACAAGCGAGGCCGCCCGAAGATCAGTTAGTTAGCGACTTAGTCAGTCATCTGCAACGACCCGCTGCCGCTGTGACTCGAGTAATTGTTTGTGTAATCCCCCAAACTTCCAGTGCCTCAACAAACTCCCGCGTAAGAGCATTAGTTAGCAGTAAGCTTTCGTCAATTGCGTTTCTGTGTGTTGTTCTCCGTAGAAGGTAACGTCTAAAATGGATGTTAAAAAAAGAAAAGTGGATTCAGAATGTCGAGTTTTTAAAGAAGAATGGACGTGGAAATATTTCTTTACTTTATTTAAAGAAAAACCTGTGTGCTTACTTTGCAATACAACTGTTGCAGTTTTAAAAGAATATAACATTCAACGCCATTTCAAGAGCAAACATGAAAACCACTCCTACTCATCGTTAAGTGAAGAGGTGAAAAAAATTAAATCGAAAGATTTAATAAAAAATTTATCAAGTCAACAACAATTATTTCAGAGAGCTAATCATTCTCAAAGATGCGCTACGAAAGCCAGTTATATGTTGCCTTATAATATTGCTAAATCTAATAAAGCATTTTCAGATGGTGAATTTATAAAGCAGTGCATGATAGATGTGTGCGATATTATGTGCCCTGACAAGAAAAAGGATTTTCAGTCACTGTCTCTCTCAAGAAGAACAATCACCGAGAGAATTGAAAATATTGATAAAAATCTAATTTCACAACTGACTACAAAAACTCAAAAATGTATTTTTTATTCAATTACCATGGATGAAAGTACAGATATCAGCGATACTGCGCAGTTACTCATATTTGTAAGAGGAATCAACGCCCACTTTGAAATTACAGAAGAACTTGCAGGGCTGCAGTCAATGAAAGGAACAACGACTGGTGCCGATATATTTTGTGAATTTGAAAATTGCATCGATAAACTTCGTTTACCTATTGACAAGCTATGTAATGTAACTACAGATGGTGCTCCTAATATGGTTGGAATCAATCAAGGATTTGTTGGGAAATTTAATTCTAAGTATCCGGAAAATGATGTTGTTTTTTTGCATTGCCTTATACATCAGGATGCTCTCTGTAAATCGGCTTTAGATATTGACCATATACTTAATATTGTTGTAAAACTGGTAAATATGATTCGTTCCAGAGGATTATTACATCGCCAGTTTCAACAGTTTTTGGAGTCCGTACATGCTGAGCATTCCGATATCCTGTATTATTCAAAAGTTCGTTGGTTAAGTGCTGGAAAAGTATTTGAAAGAATTGGGGATTTAAAAGACGATATTATGAATTTTCTTCTTGATAAAGACATTTATAATCAATTTGACGTCTTAGAAAACGAAACGTGGCTTTCTGATTTCGGTTTTTTCACAGACCTCCTCGTACACATGAATAAACATAATCTCAAATTGCAAGGAAAAAATCAGTTTCTTCACGATATTTGGCAATACCTGAAAAGTTTCAAATTACAGTTATTATTTGCTAATCAGATCTCTAAATCTGATTTTTCTCATTTTCCAAGAATACAATCTTTAAAATTCACTATATCAAACAATAAGATTAAAAAATACGAAATTAATTTGAGAAAACTATCTACAGAATTTGAAAGGAGATTTCAGGACTTTAGAAAAATGGAACCAGAGTTTAGTATTTTTGCGACCCCATTCAATGTTAATTACGAAGAAGTTGATGCAAAATTTCAACTTGAGTTAATAGAACTGAACTGTAATACTCTCCTGAAACAAAATTTTCATACAGTACCATTACTAGAATTTTATAAAAATTTAAGTCCAGATAATTTCCCAAATCGAATTACTCATGCAATGAAGATAATGACAATGTTCGGCTCATCTTATATATGCGAACAAATCTTTTCAACAATGAAGCTTAGGAAAACTTCTTTAAGAAACAGAATTACAGATGAGCACCTTTCATCAGTTTTAAGAATTTCTGCTTCGCAAATGGAACCGGGCTATGATGAAATTTTGATGAAACAGTCTCAATTTCATTTTTCTCATGCACCATCAACCAGTAATGACACCAGAAAATAAAGTGATAATACTTCACATCAAGAACTACACTAAATTCATTTTATATTTTGTGCTTATAATTTTGTTACCTTTTGCTTTTTTACTATTAAAATAATAAGTGTATGTAATAATATATGTATATGTTTATAGAACACATAAATTAGTTAACGATTAAGCATTATTCTTTGGCCCGCTACGATTGTCTAGTTATTACAAATGGCCCGTCTTAAAAAAAGTTTCCCCACCACTGGTCTACACTTTAATTTTTTAACATGAATTGTTGATTTTTTTTGTTTTGAGGGTATTTTCGAGTTTCTTTGTAGTAAGTATTTGATTGTTGCCCTTAATTTTACATTTTTTTTAACCTTTTGATTAATTTGTTTAATTACGTTCAAGTTCAGAGTTTTGGCAATTTATTTTGAGATAATGTTATTTTTGGGGCTGAAATGGCAAATTATTTTGCTTTTGCTTGAATTTTTAATTTTTAGTCTGAATTTTAATTTTTTAGACCAGGGTTTTTGATTTTTTTTGGCTATATTTTAAATGTTTTTGGCATCTAAACCAAAATTTTCTAATATTTAGTTGAAAAAATGAAAACTCTTGGCAAAAATATTTTTATTTTTCATTTTTTTTACGAATGTTTTTAGTTCTGTTACCTTAATTATTCATTTTAATGAGCAGATTTTATTATTGGTCCTTACTTTAGATTTAAATTAATTGTTGATTTTTATGAGCGAATTTTTGGCCGATATTTTGGTCCAAGTTTTTGATTTTTTGTCCTATAATTTAGATTTTGCAGACTGAATTTTTGATATTTTTGGCCTGTACTGGGCTTTTGAATTTATTTTAAGTTATTTATTTAATTTGAAATTTTTTGTTTTTGTGTTTTTAATTTAATTATAGTGGTTGTTTTAAGACAAAACGAATGTACTTTGATATTTGGCTCGTAAATACAACCTGCGCGGTTTGTGTTTAAGGAATTACTTAATTTTCAAATATTTTGATTCAATGTTTGAAGCCAATTTAGTTTTTTTAGTAATTGTTAAATATAATACTTTTGCCCGGATGAAACCGACCACCCGGTATAACTGTAACTGTTTGGAAATTATGAAAAAAAAATGCGAACAATTTTAAGTAGTTAATTATATAATAATTAATTATTTGGAGGATACCACAGCACGATTCAATATTTTTCTAATTGTTTAAATGGCGTTTTAGTACTACCTACATATTTTCGGAAAAACGGAGTTATAAAATAAAACTGATGCATTTTGTACTTTAGTACAAATTCCGAAATCTTATCAGCGCGCCTTCTATAATCCCTGTGTTGCCAGATTGGGGGGGGAGGGTTTCCCAAAATGGATGTGAATTAAGGTTTTGGGGAACTTCCATCGAAGGGGTATTTTTTACGAGGGGTAATTTTGGGGTGTTTTTATGAAATATTTGGGGAAAATTAAAAATTACTCCTGGCAACAGTGATGTTCTGATTAAAAGTAAACTCTGTAATTTCTGATCAAAGTTGCTATTTTTATACAGTCGAACATAAAATCCTTTTTTCGCCTGCCTCTACCGAAACCATATATTACGGCCATAAAAATCGGGCCGATACTACGATTAAGCGTATCTAGGGCCGAAAAAATAATCTAGACAACCTTCCGCGGAATATGAGTAGGCTATGCAAAAATCTGACAGTGACAGTTCAATGGTGCGCGATATAAAATTTCCTGAAACACTCTTTTTACTTAAGGAAGGCGAAAAAATATCGAGTGTAACTCATGCCGAAATGTTTTAGCAACCCCCGCTCGCTCGTGTTGCTAAAAGCGGCGGGTTGCTAAAGCCTATTTTCGGCCCTTGATACACTATATACTTTTTAAATACAATAAAACGAAATGTAGCCTGAATATATGAATATTCAACCTGTTCGTTAATATGCAAGCAAAAATTAAGTCTTACTAAGACTATAAACAAATAACTTATTGAAACAACTACTGTTTGAGAGAGAAACTCGGGAGGACCGTGGACTGTATTTTTATTTCTAGAATTCTCCCGACTATATGTGAAAAAAGCGAAAAGCGACAATGAATAGACGACGGAAAGGAAGTTGGACTCACCTGTAGGCTGCAACTCCTCTGTAATGGCACTGTTGACTATACGATTACGACGAACACGCGTAGCTAGCTAGCTTATATTACATGTACTTAAAACTATGGACACACATTTGCTCGATCACTGCTCTTCTCGTTCTGTCCATCCTCCTTCCTACAGGCGATGGATGAGAGTTTTGGGAGGGATGATCACATGATAGGTTTTTTGGTTTTGGATTTCGCGAATTGAATGTTTCGCGTAAATATGTACTGAACATACCCCCCACCCAAAATGTGAATTTTGTGAAAACTGCGAGTGATCTTACAATTAAGTAAAATAAACAAATATAATGAGCGTAATACGAAATTTAACTTAACCCGATAATTTACACTCAACTAACTTATTATAACGATGAATAATTTCGGTTTTAAATTAATTTGAAGGTAACGGCACGATTTTAACTATGGGCCTCATCACCTCACCTGCGGCAGTTTTAATCTGCACCACTCTCGTCAGACCGTCCGCGCCCGGCATCAATCGCGTAATTCTGCCTTTTGGCCATTGCGTTGGTGACATACCCGGACTGTACCAAAAGACAAGATCACCTTCAGAGAACGTTTGTGTTGATTTAACCCATTTTGGTCTATTCAATTGAGTGTGTAAATATTCGCGGCTCCACCTCTTCCAAAAGGACTGGACCAGACGCCTGGTAAGTTGCCATCTATTGAGACGGTTTATGGGCTCATCAAGAATATTAACCTCCTGTCGGGCCAGAATGGGGCCGCCAATCAAAAAATGCCCTGGAGTTAAGTAGTCAGTATCGTCATCAGGCGAATTTGATATGGAACATAGCGGACGAGAGTTTAGTATGCCTTCAATGCGAGTAAGCACTGTTTGAAACTCCTCTAGAGTTAATAGTTGTGCGCCAATGACGCGTTTAAAATGATGTTTAACGAACTTGACTCCGGCCTCCCAAAGACCGCCGAAATGGGGTGCATAAGGAGGGTTGAATCTCCATTCAATATTACGAGAAGCGAGGTAATGCGAAATTTGTTCATTCGAAGTATCCAGAAATTTGGTAATTTCAGATATTGCCCTTGCTGCCCCTTTGAAATTTCGACCTTGGTCGGAGTATATATGAGTAGGCAATCCTCGTCGAGAAATAAAGCGGTCTAATGCAGCAAGACACCCTTGTGTCGTGAGATCCGTAACGACTTCCAAGTGTAGAGCCTTTGTGACCATACATACAAAGAGGGCCATGTACGCCTTCACGGAGCGCGTTGTTCTCAATAATCAGGCTTTATTATAAAACGGGCCAGCGAAATCTAGTCCGGTATGACTAAAACATTTACTGGGTTGTAAACGATATGCCGGTAGATCGGCCATAGCTGGATGAATAGGTTCTGCCCGAAAACGATAACAAGTTAAGCAACTGAAAATTCGCTTCCTAATTAAATTACGTGCGGAAGGAATCCAGAAACAACGCTGAATAAGGGACTGCATTAGTTGAGGACCACCATGACCCGAGATTAAATGGTAATGGTCGCATAATAAAATGGCAAGACGACTATTAGGAGGGATTAAATAGGGATGGCGAGACTTGTGCGAAATGTTAGCCCATTTTAATCGACCCCCCACCATGACGAATCCCTGGGGTGATAAAAATGGTGATAAACCACGGTAACGTTTAGAGCACAGTTTCCCATTTTCCAGATATTTTATTTCTGAACTTAAATGCTGTGCTTGGGTAATTTTAATAGCGAGCAAAGATGCATTTGTATATTCTTGACTACACAAAGGCCCGGATAAATATTTATCATCCGGTTTCTTGCGAACTTTAAGAAGAAGATTATGAGCAAAACGTTGAATGTACGCGAGAATTCGTTGTAATTTTGTGAACGATGAAACACGTTCAAGCACTTCAACAAATGGTGTTGAATCGAATGAAGAGATGTGAGAGAAAATAGCTAATTCTTTAGTATCAGGAAGAGCTGAGGGAATTTCCGTTTTATCTGTGGGCCATTCTGCTAACGGTTTAAACAGAAAATTGGGCCCCTTCCACCAGAGTGTACAATCTATGAGCTCCGATGGACTTAACCCACGACTCGCCGGATCTGCAGGATTTTCCAAACCTGGGACGTGTCTCCATTGAGCATCTGCATAATTTTCGTGAATTTGTGTAACCCGATTTGCGACGAATGTTTTTAGACGATAAGGAGGGGTTCGAATCCAGGCAAGTACCGTGGTAGAGTCAGTAAAACATATCGGGACATCCATATGAATGGACGAAAAAGAAGGTGCTACCATCTTCATCAATTTCGATAACATACATGCGGCCCCAAGTTCCAGTCTTGGTATCGTCCAAGTTTTTAGTGGAGCTACACGTGTTTTCGCAACGATTGGATGAATGAGAATCGAGTCCTGTAACTCCAACCGAAGATATATGACAGAGGCCATCCCTCGAGAACTTGCGTCGGAAAACCCAATTAATCGAGCATTCCCGTAAGTGGGTGCCATTATCCACCGAGGGATGTGTATATTGCTAAGGGAGGGTATCTCTTTAATGAGACGTTTCCAATGTTCCATAATATCTAAGGGTAATGGGTCATCCCAGCCACTTTTCAGTAGCCACAAGTGCTGCAATAGCGCCTTAAACGATAAGAGAAGCGGACTGAGGTAACCATTAACATCGTAAATCCGAGCAACTCGTGATAATATTCCACGTTTTGTGGGAATTTCTTCCTCAGAATTAATGACGTATGTAAAATGATCACGTGTAGGATTCCAGTGTAATCCCAACACCTTTATTGAGGACAGACTATTCGTAGGTAATTCCTGCGATATCGAAGTATTGCTAGGGATAACGTGGCTGTTTGAACTTCCATTTCCCAAGCTCAAATCCGCCCAATTTCAAAAGTTGAATGAGTTCGTTACGCAACTCAATTGCTCCGTTCACGGAATCTGATCCAGCTAATATGTCATCCACATAGGTGAGCGAACGCAATGCTTCAGCAGCGAGGGGATAATGAGAACCTTCATCTTGAACTAACTGCAGCAATGTGCGTTGGGCCAAAAAAGGGCTACAGTAGCTCCAAAGATTACTCGTGTGTGTTCCCAATCGGTTATGGGTTCTTGTGTCGAAAATCGCCACAATATATGTTGATATTTGCGATCGTCTGGATGTACCAAAATTTCTCGGAACATGGACCGAATGTCGCATGTGAGAGCTATTTTTGAAAGTCGAAAACGAGTAATTATTTGGCCGATATCTGCTTGCAGTTTCGGACCAGACATAAGAGTGTCATTTAAGCTAATTCCATTTTTATCCTTTTCTGCGGGATTGAATACAACACGGACCTTTTTACCGATATTATTTTGTTTGGTGACACCATGATGTGTGAGAATATAAGGCATTGCCTCTTTGGAGGGTACTAAGTGACCCCGTGACATATAATCTTGGATATTTTCAGAGTACATCTTGTGTAAGACATTATCGCGTGCAAAGCGACCTTCAAGCTTTAAAAACCGATTAAGTGCAATTTCCCTATTGCAACTCAATTTAGGAGAGATTCCCTCTTTGAATGGTAGTCGCGTAATGTAACGACCTAGGCCATCTCGAGTAGTAGTTTGTTGAAAATATTGTTCGCAAACCTCCCCTTCCGGAGACATTGGTTTTTCGACAGAAATCTCTTCATTTTCCCAAAATGCCCTGAGTGTATCATTCAATGAAGGTTGTGATTCGATGTGATTTAACATTGCAACAATTGAGGTTGGATTAGAATTGGGCATGGGATAACCCATCCCAGCGTTGTGAGAACAGCCGTAGGGCTGCCTTTGATATGAGAGGGTGTATTTGGAGTTAATTCAAGAACAGTTCCCACCCCTAATAATAAATCTATGGGTGCCGGTTTGTGAAAATCCGGATCTGCTAAACTCAAAGAAGAGAATCTATCACGAATTTTTGGAGTAATCAATCCAGTAGGCAAATCTGCTGTGATGTGAGGTAAAACTACCGCTGAGAAATTGATTACTGGATCATGCGATTTTATGGGGGCTAATTTGCAATTCACGAGACCTTGAGGCCTCCTTAGGGGGGTTTGACCAACTCCTTTAATATCATATGGACAACGTGAGCTCGACAACCCTAATCGATCAGCTAATGAAGCAGTGATAAAATTCACCTGACTTCCAGGATCGAGAACGAGTCTACAATAATGCCACTGACCGGAGGAGCTTAATACCTTTGCCTGTGCGGTGCCTAGTATGGTTGTTAAACCATCGATAGGACAACATGAATTAGCTAATGAGACGGAAGGCTGAATTGTATTTTCGTTATTATTGGTCAGTTCGCTAGATTGTTGAATAACAACATCTTGTGCTACATGCGACCGGTTATTGTCAAAATGTAAGAGTGTATTGTGGCGTTTACTGCCACACCGTTTGCAAAAATTTATCGATGAGCACTGTGAAACATTATGCGAGCCCAAACAGGCATAGCAACGTTTGTTAGATTTAACAATTTCATGCCTAGCCTTAGGTGTCGCTGCGAGAAACGAGGGACAAGTTATCAATTTATGATTAGATTTGCAATGTGAGCATACAATATTTGGATAGCTAGTGTAACGTTGTGAAACTACTTCCTGCGCTGCCAATGAAACACGTTTTCGCTTTTGATGTTGATCATTAACTGCATGTGCTTGACTGGAAGTTGTAGCTGAATGTGAAATCAGATCGGCCACTGCACAATGATCACGTAGAAAACGCACGAGATCATTAAATGTAGGTAAATTATTATCCAAATATCGTTGTTCAAAATCCTTCCGAGTTTTTGGAACCAACAAACGAAGTGAAAATTCCAGCAATAAATAGTCAGATAAATCCTTGATCTTAAGAGCCTTCAGAGACGTAACATTTGCTTGTAGTGTGTCGACAAATTCTCTTAACCCTTGAGATGAATCAGTTTTCAGAGGATTTAAATTGAAAATTATTAATTATTATTAAGTAGTGATTAGCGATAAGTCGTTTATTTGTATATCGCTTAACTAACAGCTGATATGCGATAATATAGTTTTCCGGAGAGAAGTTAACCGTTTGAACCAAACGCAGAGCGTTACCCTCCGTGTAACTGATTAAATACGAGAATTTTTTAATATCGGGTAAAGCTGTGTCGTGAATTAAATTATTATATATCGGGTAAAGCTGTGTCGTGAATTAAATTATTATATATCGCTATGAATGCGGGAAATTTCTCCGCGTGTCCATCAAATTTGGCAATCTGAATTTCAGGTAAATGCACCCGAGATTCACCCGCTGACGATACTGCCACCGGAGACACGGAGGTTGATACATATTTGCCCGCCTCCGCTTGAACACTATAATAGATGTCATCAAAGGCTTTACTTAGTTCAATTGTATTAGTGCGAAAACTAATGTGAACGCTTGACAAAAGCCGCACGAGTTTTAAAAACATTTATTTTACCCGGCAAGTTTTCAATTAAATCATGACATAACTGCAGCTGATTCCACAGACGTTCCTTTTTATTAGTGATTAGCGTGAAGCGCTTCAAGTCTTCGTCTTTCGGTGCAATACTCATTTTAATTATACTAAGCGTAATATAACAATACGAATGATGCGAGATGCGAGCGAAGTGAGGAGACGTGATTTTGCGAAGAGCGTGATTAGAATGAGAGCGCGCAGGTGTGGCGACTATCAGGATGCGCGCGCGAAAGAGCAAACCGTGTGTCCCGGCGTCGATGTGATATGCGAATTTCAAGATGGCCCGAAGCGAGAAAAAAAAACCAAAATTTTGAAATTTAGCCCAAATTTCGTGAATCACGCGATAAATACTGCGATTATGCAATCTATCCGGTTCGAAGGACCAATTATGTTTGAGAGAGAAACTCGGGAGGACCGTGGACTGTATTTTTATTTCTAGAATTCTCCCGACTATATGTGAAAAAAGCGAAAAGCGACAATGAATGGACGACGGAAAGGAAGTTGGACTCACCTGTAGGCTGCAACTCCTCTGTAATGGCACTGTTGACTATACGATTACGACGAACACGCGTAGCTAGCTAGCTTATATTAAATGTACTTAAAACTATGGACACACATTTGCTCGATCACTGCTCTTCTCGTTCTGTCCATCCTCCTTCCTACAGGCGATGGATGAGAGTTTTGGGAGGGATGATCACATGATAGGTTTTTTGGTTTTGGATTTCGCGAATTGAACGTTTCGCGTAAATATGTACTGAACAACTACTTTCCTGGCTAATGCCACGCCGGATATTGAATGATACAAAAGAAACTTGCATGTTATTACTAGTACTACTAGCGAAATAACATTGGTTTAAGATCGTTTATTTCTACCCACATGACTAACTTGAAAATTAAACTAAATTGAATTTGAAAACTTTAAACTATAAAAACTGAACCCTAAAATATGTAAAAATTAAGTAAAAAGCCATCTGCAGACGCGTTTCGAGATTTATCTCTCATCAGTGCAGCTTCGCATTTAAATTGAATGTTAAATAATAAAATACACTTACGTGAAGGTGATCGTGAACGTGAAGACGGAGGTTATGGAAGGTTTGAACTGGTTTTATACCTGAGTTGGAGGTGATTAGTGAAAGTACAGATGTGAAGAAATAAATGATCTTGTTTTCGGTTGGAATCGAATACACGATTAAATAATAAACAAATTGGTAATAACCTTACTTGTTGCAGAAAGCATTAGATAAATACAATAAAACGACCCTGTGGGTAGAAATAAACGATCTTAAACCAATGTTATTTCGCTAGTAGTACTAGTAATAACATGCTAAGTTCTTTTGTATCATTCAATAACGTGGCACTAACCAGGGAAGTAGTTGTTTCAATAAGTTATATATTTGTAGTCTTAGTAAGACTTAATTTTTGCTTGCAGATTAACGAACAGGTTGAATATTCATATATTCAGGCTACATTTCGTTTTAAACACATACACAGACAAAAAACACGAAAATAAAATGTAATATTCTTTACAAATAAGAAATGAACATGGATTGTTTAAAAATATTTTTCATTAAATGATTTTTATTGGAGAAAAAAATGTATTATTTTTTTTTATTTGTGGTTTATAATTATGAAACGATAATAGTTACAGTAAATTTACATTATTAATAATTGTAAAGAATGCCAAATTGAACAACTTATAAATAAAGAATAAGTTTTTTTTCGAAATCTCTTTGGTTTCTGAGTAAACTGACTATTAAACTCAACTCACGTACCACAATTTTAGGTTATGTCGCAGACGAGCGATATAAATTCAAAATGCGCACGCTCGCAAACTAGATCTAGAATGGAAATAGATCGTGTCCTATTTTCATCCAATTTATTGTTCAAGATTTGATTTCTTGTATTACACGATACGAGAAAAAGGCATACAATTTATTTCAATATGCATTCCTGTTCTAATGTATACGTGTCTGCTTGTGCGCGCTGTATCTCAAAAACTACTACATCAATTAACATCAAACTTTGAACATAAGCCTTATTTGATAATCCAAAGAACTTTTTGGTAAAATTTCGTACTCCGGAAGTGGGTGTTTACCTTAACCGTTTTTTGTTTTTCTCCTACATGTTTTTAAATATGAAAAAATACTATAAAAGTCCTTAAACAAAACTTGAAGACAACAGAGAAATTAACATCTTTTGTTTGAAAATATTTTTCGTAAAATGTCTGGTTTATGAAAAATAATAGTTATTAAATATAATAATTTTTTTGTCATTTTTGGTTTATAATTATGAAACGATACTAGTTACAGCAAATTTATTTTAATAACAATTGCAGAGAATGCCAAAATGAACAACTTATAAAGGATAAGTATTTAATCTGACTATTTGAATTTACAGTATAATTTGTCATTTTCATCTTTCAAAGATTTGACGTCTTAAACGTCAATTTCATCCGATTCTACAAAACGCTATATGTACAGTCATGCTCACATAAATCTAGTACAAGCAATTTAGATCAAGTTACCCAATTATCTAAAATTGTTTATTGTACAACGGACTTTTTAGTCAAAGTACAAAATAAAAGAAATAAAGGCAACTAATATTTGATTGCTCCACCATTTGCGTCAATTTGCGTTTTAAATTCCACAATAATTGTAGGGGGTGACTTCAATATACACTTTAATGATAAAAATAATATGCAAACAATTTGTATCTGTGATTTATTTGAAACTTATGGATTACATTCAATTGTTACATTTCCCACTAGAGAAGAAAATACACTGGATAATATTTTTACTAATATTCCAACCGATAAATGTTCAGTGACGTGTATAAACACCGCACATTCTGATCATAGAAGCATTTCTATTAAAAGTACAGTGTGTACTAACACTGAAGATAATTTCTCGAAAAGGATAATAAGACCTATTACTGATACAGGCAAATTTGCTTTTTATCATTTGTTATCTCAAGTAAATTGGGAAGTAATGACAACTGAGGTAGATTGTAACAAGAAATATACCATATTCCATAACGCTATTCTACATAACTTCAATTTAGCATTTCCTTTGAAGAACACTACCAGTAAAAAATCAAAAAAGGAATTACATTGGTTTACAAATGATTTGCGTTGTATGAAAGATAAATTAGAATTAATTCAAGAATTTTATAATAAGTTCAAAACACCCGCAAATTTAGAACTGCTTCGTTTGCATAAAAGGCAATACAGGGCAGCAATAAATCAAGCAAAAATAATTGCTAATTGCTACTTTATAAATAATTCTAATACTAAAAACAAATCCATATGGCAAATAATACACTCAATACACTCAATAGTAACCGACATACCGAAAACTCTGAAAAAAGCGATATTTCACCTGATACTTTTAACTTTTCATTTATTAAATCAATATGTGATCTTGTTAATTCGGTTCCTCCCGCCCATGATCCTATAAGATTAATGCAAAACAAACCTGCTAGTGTATTTCGTTTCAAACAAGTATCTAGTATTCAGGTAAGGGATGCAGTACGTTCATTAAATAATAGTCGAAGTAAGGATATTTACGGATTTTCAGTAGAACTGGTAAAAAGTTGTATTGATATAATAATATTACATACATCATCTATCGCCCTATTACGGATATTGGGAAAAGTCAATTATTTAATCACCTTTGTGATATAAATTGGAATTTGTAGTAGTTGAAGTGTAGTAGTGCAAACATTGCATGTGATCAATTTTTGCAGCTCTTTATGTCTGCTTTCAATAGTATATTTCCTGAAAAAACAACTCGTCCATCTAATTACTCAGCCCTGATTCCATGGTTCACAAATAATTTGCGAAGTATGAAAGAAAACCTGCTTCCTAAAGGAAGTATTTACCAACAATCTCACTCCCAACAATAAAAAACTGTATTATGACTATCGCACTAAATATCGAAAGGCTATCCAAGAGGCCAAAACTAAAGCAAATGATGCATTTATTAGTAACTCGTCAAGTTCTCCTAGGGCAATGTGGCATGTTATAAATAGCAACAGAAATGTAAATAAACGCAATGTCAATGAAATTGACAGTGATGATTTCAACACTTTCTTCACACAAATTGCTGAAAGGATTGTTAATCAACTACCTACTTGCAATACTGATCCTATTCACATGGCTCATTTCAATCATGTGCCATCACTTGAATATTTTAAATTCGAAGCCGTAACCCAGTCAGAAATTAGAGAAATTATATCGAATCTCAAAAATAGCAGAACTAAGGATATTTATGGAATTAATACTGACCTGATTAAATCCATAAAAGAGTCTATCATTGCCCCGTTAACGATATTAGTGAATTCGTGTATAAAATGTAATGTTTTTCCTGATCACTTGAAACTGGCCAAGATACTGCCAATCTTTAAAAAAGGGGATAGTAATGACCCGGACAACTATCGACCTATCGCAATATTGCCCATTATTTCTAAAATATTTGAAAAAGTACTCTATAAACAATTATCTGCTTTCTTAGTAAAAAATAAATTACTATCTATTAATCAATTTGGTTTTAGAAAATCACTATCAACCACAAATGCCCTATTAGAACTGACGGAAATTATTCTGGAAGTCTTTGAAACGGGCAGTTTTTGCGAGGCTAGGTTTTTGGATTTAACCAAGGCCTTCGACTGTGTCTGTCATTCCATACTACTACGGAAATTATATTGTTATAATATTCATCCGAGTGGATGCGCTATGATACTATCTTATTTAAGTAACCGCAAATAAGCAGTTTTCAATAACAACAAATTATCTTCCTTTCGAATTGTTGAACACGGTGTGCCACAAGGATCAATCCTCGGCCCACTGCTTTTCCTTTTATATATAAATGACCTCCCGAATTTCATTGAAGACACTGATATAGTACTTTATGCTGATGACACCACGCTAGTAAACAAAGGTAAAAACTTAAATGAAGTATCTATTTGCAGCCGGCAGTCACATTTAAGGGCTTTATCCTGGTTCCAAAGTAACCGACTCTCTGTTAATGATTTAAAATCTGTCCAAATTGTATTCACACTAAAACATCTACGTAACGACATAGTGACTGAGAATTTGAAATTCTTAGGTTTCATATTAGATCGGGAATTAGTATGGAAAGCTCAGGTGGAGGAAACCTCGAAAAAGGTATGCTCTAGCATCTTCTTACTGCGTAACTTAAGGAATTGTGTATCACCGTATGTACTAAAAAGTGCCTACTACGCATTAATTAATTCCCAACTTCAGTATGGCATCATTGCGTGGGGCCACTCTTCACATGCCCAAAAGCTTTTTGCGTTGCAGAGAAGAGCTATTCGGATATTGGCCCAAGTGGACTATCGAGCGGATTGTAAACCTCTTTTCTGCCTATTCAATATATTGACTCTTCCGTGTATGTATATATTAGAATGTTTACTCTACATTAAGAAACATGAACATAAGTATACCACACACAATGAAAAGCATAATTACCAAACAAGAAATAACCAACGTGTCTGTTTAAATAGAACTCGTCTCGCTAAATCGCAAGTAGGGACTAATTATTATGGTATCAAATTTTTTAATTGTCTGCCTAACGATGTTATAAACCTACCTCTCCTGAAATACAAACACAAAATCAACATATTACATTACAATCCTTCGAAGATCGCGAACATTGTTTAATAAGTTTGTTAGATCTCACGAAAGCGTTCGACTGTGTAAATCATGAGATACTGCTAAGTAAATTGTTGCATTATGGGTTTGATGATGCCAGTAGGAAATTAGTTGGCCCATACTTATCCAACAGGAGCCAAGCAGTTAAAATAAATAATGGAATTTCAAACACTTTTAAAATCAAGTACGGTGTACCGCAGGGCTCAATTTTGGGCCCATTATTGTTCATAATTTATGTAAATGATTTCATAAACTATCAGAATACCTGTAAAACAATCTTATATGCGGATGACACATCGTTGCTTAATAACGGAACTAACATAATAGAGCTGTCTCAGCAAAATTAAACTGCTTATATCAAAACTGTTAATATCATTTTTACATTAAGATCATGCGAACACAATTATGATACCTCCGCAAAATTTTTGGGAGTAAAGTTAGACACCACGTTAACTTGGTGTTTACATGGAGAGAAACTTGTTTACTTGCAAAGAAAATATGTTCTAACATATTTCTTTTGCGCAATTTCTCCCAATCACTATCTCAAGCAGTCTTAAAAACAGCTTATTTCGGTACGTGTCACGCTCTAATGACGTACTGCATACTTACCTGGGGTCACTCAGCGATCAGACACAGAATTTTTGGATTGCAGAGACGTGCTGTTAGAATCATAGCCGGTGCGCAATATCAGGAAGACTGCAGATCACACTTCAAAGCGTTAAAAATCATGACGCTACTGTGCCCTTTATATATACGATATGCCTTCACATCAAAAGGCATATCGACGATTATCAGTATGCTGCTTCTACACATTCATGTAGACCCGCCAGAAAAATAATATCTATGTTCAATATTCACGGTTAAGTAAATCACGGGATGGTCCTAGATACTGGGGATTCAAGTTTTATAACAAACTACCCGTCATCGTCAGATGTTTACAGTTTAAACAATTTAAAACTTATCTGAAGAGTTATTTGAGTTCTACACCTTACTATACATGGGAAGAATTTCTTCAAGCGCAAGTGTGCTAGTTATTATAACGGTGACTTTTAAAACAAATGTTTCTTTCAATCTTGTATGTGGCAGGTATCTCAATATGTCCATGTGTATTTATTAATTATATTTGCTCTATTTTTAATGTTACATCTTAGTTTTTATTTAATCTATACAACCAATTTTAATGTGTATATGGATAATGTCCGTTATTTCTTATTGATTTTTATCTTTACACTTATTTTAACAATCATATCTGTTCTATTATAATTACATTTTTACGTATCCTGTTACCTGGATTCCCTTTTTTAGACTTGTGTAAAACATTTTGTAGTTTCTGGCATCAATAAATTATTATTATTATTATTAATAATTACAGCCCTTAATCTCCTCGGCATCGACAATATAAGATTTCGAAAGTAGTCTGGCTGTTCTATTAAAGTTTCCCATGTTTCTTCAATTATTCCCCACAGTTCATTTACGTTGCTGAACCTCATACGTGGCATACGCTTCGCCATCTCAGCCCATACGTTTTCTATAGGGTTCATGTCTGCGCTTTTGGAAACCCACTTGCGCAATTTGCTACTTACAACTCTAGTTATGTAATATACTATAACGGAAACGTGGACAAACAGTGATAACACTGGGCAACAAAAAAAATATATATTTCTTGTTGCATGAGATGTTTTAACTGATTCTGAGTATTTTAATAATGCTGATTTCAAATCTGGAATCAGTTTTCTTCTGCAAGCTGCGGTTATCATGCAATTTGACACTTTGATTTTTCATTATTTCTGTACTTTGATGTTGAATTTATTTAATTGCTCGCTAATGAAAAAACGTTAGAGCAATGGGGTTGGTTTTCTTTTGTAGCCAAATGTTTCACAAATAACCTCCCGGTTTTCGTTTTTTTTTTTTATATTTTGCACAGTTGAGGAGGAATAGCTGCCCAATCACGCAAGTTCGGCCAATTTGGACATCTAAAATTTTTGTGCTTTCTCAAAATTTAGTTCACTATACTTTTGTAGCCAGAAACCTCACGAACAACCTCCCATTTTCTGTTTCTTAATATTGTACCCAGGTGCCGAGGAATAGCTGTCCAATCGCGCGCGTTCGGCCAATTTCGACATCTAAAATTTTCGCCTCATTTTTCTGTTTTATTTAAATTTAGTTCGGAATACTTTTGTAGCAATAAACCTCATGAATAATCTGGTGTTTTCCTTTTGTTGATATTTTGAATGGGTGTCGAGCTAGCGTGTACGGGCGCATCATTAGTTGCCGCGTAAATATATTGAAATTGGTCACCTTTTTCGCCCCGAAAACATACATTTCTTCTCGAACGCGTTAAAAGGAAAACAAACATTAGACGTGTGACTTGTGTATAAACTACGAGCTTTTGTTTACTGGAAGTTGTTCTCTTTCCGCTAACTGGGGCGCAACATGAGCATCAAGGTCCATTTCTTGAACAGTAGCCTTGATAAATTCCCAGAAAACTTAGGGGCTGTAAGTGACGAACAAGGTGAACGCTTCCACCAGGACCTGATGGTCATGGAAGATCTATCAGGGGTAATGGGACAGGAATATAATGGCGGACTACTGCTGGACTATAAAACGAGATTGCTCTAACCAAGTGCACAAACGCAAGAGCTACAAGCGCAAATTTTTGCCGGAATAGAACATAGCTGAACTGTAAGGTATCAACCTTCATTCTGGACTCATAATATGACTATGTTTGTACGCTTATGTGTGATTTATGACTTGTTATGCATGTAATATGTATAATAAATATGCTAATTTTGAAAAATGTTCAACGTTGAATAGCATAAAAACGGCAGCTTAGGGAGAAAAAATAACGTCATATATGGATTCAGCACACCAAAATTATGTTAGAACAAGTTCTTTTGTCAATGCAACAAAAATTTTGTTGCCCGGTGTAATGTAAGCTTAATTAATCTACCGGGATACAAAAACATATCCAATTTTACTCGCAATCTATAGACCACCTAATGGTAGTATACACATATTTTTTTCTGAACTAACTGATACTCACCGAATCACACCAGAAACATCTAAACTCTAAATCTAGATAAGTCAGCATGTACCAAACCTAATGAAACAGTAATAAATATACGGAAAATAAACTAACATAATAAAAATATACTGAAAAATAAACTAGGAAATGTAAATCGGAGTATTATTGAATCGGACAACATAAACACTTCCTTTGATTTATTTCTAAAGGAGTTTCTATTCCACAATGAGAAAGCCTGCCCACTAACAAAAATAAACATAAAAACAAACAAAAAGCCACTAAAAAGAAGGATAAATGTTAATATAATGGAAAACTTAAAAACTATTTCACCTAAAAACTATACTAAATTTTCCAGAATTAAACAATGACTATAAAGTAGCAAGAGAGCGTCATAAACAACTAATCAAAATTTCTAATGAGAATTACGTCGCTCCACAATTACACGAAGCTTTAAACAAGCAGCAAAGGATTTGGTCAACAATCAATGAAAATCTTGGCAAAACAAAAAACTCTATCAACGTTAACTTAAAAACCCTCGAAGGAAAAAAATTAAACCCAGTAAACACACCCGAAGTATTTGTGGAATACTCTTCTACAGTGGCCATCAAGAAATTAAATAAATTCAATAAAACGAAATGTAGCCAGAATATATAAATATTCAACCTGTTCGTAACTCTGCAAGCAAAATTAAGTCTTACCAAGACTATAAACAAATAACTTATTGAAACAACTACTTCCCTGGCTAGTGCCACGCCGGATATTGAATGATACAAAAGTTTTATTGAATTTATGTAATGCTTTCTGCAACAAGTAAGGTTGTTTCTAATTTGTTTAAGAAATTAAATACCCAACTCGGAAACCACATATCAAGAATGCACAACACCAGCTCCAATTTCTAACACGATATTTTTGGAACCGTGGAGATTGAAGAACTAGGAGAAGTAATTATAAAACTAAAGAACGTAAGTGCTGGGAACGATGGAATAACTACCAACATTCTAAAATCGGTAAAAAACGAGATAGTTTCACCCATAACCTATTTAGTAAATGTACGTTTTACTTCTAGAACTTTTCCCGAAACACTGAAAACTGTAAGAGTAATCCCAATCCACAAAAAAGGAAGCAGTGATGAAGTAGAAAACCATAGACAGGTAGCAATTTTAAGCTGTTTCTCAAAAGTAATCGAGAAAATTACATTTGAGAAAGCGAAGGTGGAAATTTATAAACAAGGAGAAAATACTAAAGCCAAATCAACATGGATTCCGTGAAGGGCAGTCGTCAGAGACTGCAACCATGGATTTGATGATGTCGACCAAGGAATGTGCGTGGCAAATTTATTACTTTCTCCGTTACGAAGTACGAGAAAGTATTGTGATCGTGATTTTTTTTTCAAAATTTTTTTTTTGCGGAAATATCCGTTTTGGGGTCCCTAGATACCATTTCAACAATTTCTGGAAAAAAATTTTTTGTGTCTGTGTGTGTGTGTGTGTGTGATGGTGTGTGTGTGTGTGTGTGTGTGTGTGTGTGTGTGTGTGTGTGTGTGTCTGGCTGTGTGCGCTGTATCTCAAAAACTAACAATGAATTTGATATGAAACTTTGAACATAAGTCTTATTTGATAATCGGAAGAACTGAAAAACTTTTGGTAAAATTTCGTAACCGTTTTTTGTTTTTTGCCAATATTTTCTTAAATTTGAAAAATGTTACAAAAACATTCAATCAAAGATTAAAGACAACAAAGAAATGAAAATCTTTTGCTTGAAAATATTTTTCATAAAATCATTGATATTCGAGAAAAAAATGTATTAATTTTTTTTTAATTTTTGGTTTATAATTATGAAACGATCATAGTTACAGCAAATTTATATGAATAATAATTGTAGAGAATGCCAAAATGAACCACTTCTAAAGAATAAGTTTTCTTCGAAATCTCGTTAGTTTTTGAGTAAACCGAGTTTTTTAATTTGAAGTATAATTTTTCCATCTGTTATAATTTTGACGTTTTAAACGTCAGTTTCATCTGAATTTACACAACGCTCGATTTACATTTAAAATATGATTTCAATTGAAAATAAACCATGAAAACGTAAATATAAATGGCTATGATACCATCAAGTCGGAGAAAGTAACATGATGGTCACATCACCATTTTTTTTTACTTTTCGTGCGCGATCGACACAGTGGATGCCAAGTTCATGAGTGACAAGTTATATGCATACGGAATACGGGGCCCTACACCGATTGTTATCACTTTGTGATTTATAACGCAGAGATATATTTATATAAACATCAACAACCAATTGTCAAAAATTCGCCCAGTGTATAATATAGTGGCTCAAGGTTCTACCCTAGCACCCACAATCTTTATATTATTTATTAATGACCTGATAGAGCATATAACCGAGGGTCATTTAATGACAATGATTAGATATTTGCTGACGACACGACGGTTGTTGTACATGGTAAAACACAAGTTGAATTAAACGACAAAATAAACAAAACGGCCGAGGAAATATCGCAGTGGTGCAACAGGAACAATTTACTGCTTAACAAAGACAAATCTGTAATGGTGCAATTTTACAACCGGAAAGCGTCTATAGTCAACAACAACAAAATTCCTTGGAACAATTGTGGATGAACAACAGTCGCGGAGTCAACTTATCAGTAGTATATTTTACGATTTGGATTCGTAAAATAAATTTTTTAAAAACTTGAATTCGCGATGAAGCCGAAATCAGTGGAAAATAACTTTATTAAAATACTTTATTATAAACGAGGCGTTAAAATACAGAGAGCGAATAATTATGAACTAGCTGCTAGTGCGAAAGATAACAAGCTAATGCTGTCCTACCTAGACTAATATAAGCTTCTATTATACAGATAAGGGTCACGTCACCTCCTGAGGAATGCGTAACATGTGGTGCTAAACGTATCACAGTGGTCATTGTTATAAACTGCGCAACATTTAATTACGTCTGGCACACATTAAATTCATTAAGTGAAGTTAATAATTATAATTATAAATCTTATAATATAAAGTACATATGGCTATATTATTACCTAACATATATGTAGTAAACTAAATAAACAGCGCGTGTTATGCAATACTTAAATTAAGGTCCATTCTGCCCAGGGCCGTCTTTCCGCAAGGGCACGGTGGGCACTTGCCCAGGGGCCACGCACCACCAGGGGCCCCGTGCTAGCGGGGGCCCCATCGCGATAAAAACCACGACTTTCATAAATTCATAAACGGAAGTAGTCGAAGCGTTGTAATAATTCAAATGTACATACTTGTACTTGAGTTTGGACCAAATCTTAAGTGTGCTCCTATGACGGAAGAGTTTTATTCGTTGCGGTCGTAAAACACTTATAACCTGACAGTAATTAGGAAAGAGCGAGCTTAACAATTTTGTGAATACAATTTTTGCGCGTTTATAGATGAGAGCCGAACAGTGGATTTCCTTAGAGCGTTTATATCGCCTTGCAGCGCCAATGCTCCAAGGTACCAGGTAGTATGCTGAAAAATCAAGCAGTTGTAAAAACCAGATTTAAAAACATATAAAATTGCATATTGTTTTGCGCATACTTTTCGGCAAACTGCATTGACGCTGAAAGGCGGCATGCACACTCTATTGAACGCACATTGAACGTCACGCTGTAATATCTGATTCTGCTTAAGCAGTGATTAGCAGCAGAGCCCTGCAGAAGCGGGTTTTTGAAAGCCCGGCCCGGCCCGGCCCGACAGTGAAAATTTAAAACCCGGCCCGGCCCGGCCCGTTGCAAAGAAAATGTGTTGCGGGCCCGGCTCGGCCCGGCCCGGAGCTGAATATTCAAAGCCCAGCCCGGCCCGGCCCGTCTCCGAAAAATGTTGAATTAAATAAATAAAATTACTGGACCTATGTACTCCTTAAAATTCCAAAAATACATTGAATTCATGTTAATAACATTTTTTTTTCAATTCACTTAGTTGTTGCTCTCCAAATTATAATAAAATTAAATTCATTCAAGCCCGGCCCGGCCCGGCCCGGGTTAAATTATCCATCGGAAAGCCCGGCCCGGCCCGGCCCGGAGTTTGAAAAATACGGTACGACCCGGCCCGGCCCGGTGTCGGGCCGGGCCGGGCTTTCCGGGCCGGGCCAAAGCCCGGCCCATGCAGGCCTCTGATTAGCAGTATCTGGCAGATCGCGATAGCGTACACATTTTACACGCATTTTTTGTTACCATACTAAATTATCATTGATTAATCGTTGTGTGTGCGGTCCCGGAAAATATCACTTGTATTATTGTATACAAGTTTGTACCGAGTGCTGGCTGTACCCCCACAACCACTACACTAGTAAGTATACCCTCTAAATTACATTTTTTATTGATATTTAAAAAATCGATCTCGTCACTCTTCTTAGAACAAAATGAAACGTGTCGAGTTGAGTGGCGCACAGAAGAGAAAGAGAGCAGCGAATGAGATAGACAAAATTAATGAGTTACCCAAACTAACACAGTGGTTAAAAAAAGATGACACCCATCTCACCGAAGAATCACCAACAGAAACACACGAAAGTTTTGCGCGAGAAAGTGCGGGTATTCCCCTAGTTGCCTTAGTTCGTCTAGCAGCAGCAGCAGCCAATTTTAAAATACTGACAAACCCGTGGACGAAACAGATTTCAATGCCGATGAAACAGATCCCGGTTTATGGGACAGAAAAAATATCAATTTAATAGATGCTTGGATCAAAAATGGGAACTGTGGAAATGGCAAAGTGTCATATTTATCGGCTAACACATGCGATGAGTTCATCGAAGTGTTGGGGCACCACGTTTCAAGAGAAATCCTAAAAGAAATTCAATAATCAAAATATTATTCCATTAGTGTTGATTCCATCCTCGATGTTGCATACACAGATCAGCTAACATTTACTCTACGGTATGTGCGAGGTCATCAACCTGTGGAACGTTTTCTGATGTTTATCCCGATTTTTTCGCATGATACCCAAAGCCTATCAGACGTGGTTATTAACTTTTTAAACGAGAAAAAGATTCCCATATCAAATTATGGGGGACAATCATATGACAACGTGGCTAATATGTCTGGATGTTATAACGGGTTACAAACAAAAATTCGGGAGTTTAATGAATTTGCTCTTTATGTTCCATGTTCTGCGCATAGGTTAAATTTAGTGGGAGTTAAAGCTGCATCTTGTTGTTAGCAAAGTATCAAGTATTTTGATTTTATTAGGCGACTTTACTCTTTTTTTGCGGGATCAACTTATCGGTGGAATATCCTTACAACAAAGCTACAAAAGAACGTCGTAAAACGCCTTTCAGACACAAGATGGTCGTCACGCTTTGATGCTGTCAATGCATTATAAAAATGCTATGACAATATTAAGGAAGTGTTAGATATGTTGTCATCGGAATCAAAACAAGAAGATGCAAGTACAAAACTGGAAGCAACCGGATTGAGCGAGAAGATGGCACATTTAGAAACAGTGTTTCTTGCCACATTATGGAACGACATCTTAGAAAGGGTAAACAAAACAAGCCAAACTTTACAATCCCCGAAAGACAACATTCTTGCAGCGGCCAACGTTCTCAAAGCATTTAGCATATATCTCCGTGAAGTAAGAGACCAATTCAATGTATACTAATTAAAAGCCAAGACAATGTGTTCAATCTTCGTATATAGTGATATAAACAAGCGAGAGCGAAAACGTAGTGTGCTTCGCACAAGGTACGATGGTGCGGCTGGAGAAGTAGAATTGAATTCATCCGAAAGGTTCAAAATTGAAACTTACATTCCAGTGGTAGATATGTTGATCAGCGATTTGACAAAACGAAGTGATGCATATGATAACATTCCCAATTTATTTCCATTTTTAACAGAATTGAGTCAGAAGAACTTTCGAGAAAATGTGAAGTGTTAGTTAATGTCTATAATAAAGATCTGGACAAAGACGATCTAAATGAGTGCATCCAACTTAAACATTATATAGGTGAAGAAGATTGCTGCAGTCTCCTGTTATTGTACCAAAAAATAATTTCGGATCAGATTAAATCAGTTTTTCCCAATATCGAGATTGCACAGAATATTCTTGTGAATGATGGTGACAAATGCGACTAGGGAGCGCTCATTGTCAAGGCTCAAAAATTTGAAAAAATACCAGCGCTATAATATTAGCCAGTCGCGTTTGAATTCATTTGCATTATTATGCATTGAGCTTTGATATATCTGAAATAATAAACGATTTTTGTTCAACGAAATGTCGCAAACGAGAATAATAATTTATAATAAAAAATATTGTTTTAATGTAATTGAGTTATTCTTATTGTATCCCTGGTAGGAAAAGGCGCCAGAAATTGTCCATAATCTGGCCATATTTTCTGTACTCATAACAGAATATGGCCATATTTGTATCAACAGAAACCTTACTTTCATGAAACGCTTCAGTGGCCAGAATCTGGAGAGCAGTTATGTTATGGAATATGTTATGGTTTCTGGACAAATTCTAATAGAATTTCTATCAGAATTCTATAAAAAAAAGTTGGTCGGACAAGTTTGATAATTGTCCGAACAGTTAACATTATTATTATACACATTATTTCTATCATTAATACATTTTCATTTTTTTAAATATTTCTTTTTACATTGGGTTACCCACCCAAGAACTGAACGCGCCGGACAATGCTTAGCTTTGAAAAGATCGTGATCGATACCCTGTGATGATGTCTAGAATTTCAATCTATCAAATCAATCAAAGAGATTTTGATTTTATTGATATTTATTATTTCTGTTTATGAAACTAATACCTAAATAAATACCTAAATAACTTTTTCTTTTAGAAATCGATTTTTTAAAATTTTCAAAAAATGCACATGTTTACTAAGAAATTTATTAAAATACCTTTCGAAAAAAAAGTTAGTTAGTTCCCTTCAATAATAATAATTGGTAATAAATATTGTTAACAATTTATTAGTTAATTAATAATATTTTTTTATCTATTTAATATTTTTACTTTCACCGAATTAGATTTTAAACTCGGAAAAAATAATTTCCAAAAAATATTAAGAGAAATTTTAAAATCCGAGTTTGGATTTTTTTAAACATATGTTTTAATACTTTTTCCAGGGTTTTTTCAATATTTATAATGAGTATAATATAATGTTTATAATTCCCAAAGAAAAAGAAAAATTGTCAAAAATCTGTACACTGAATATGCTCAAATTCTGTCCATAATCTGTTAACAATTTATAATTTTCTGGCAATATTATGGATATAACTCTTAAAACAGATTATGACCAGAAAATTTTACCAGATTATGTGACAGAACCAGAAATTCTACCAGGGATATAGTTTATTCCAAAAATGTTAAATGTAAATCTAGTATTTAACAGTCTGAATGTATGAGTAAGATGTTATAGGGGGCCCCTGATGATGTTGTGCCCAGGGGCCCATTCATCCTAAAAGATGGCAGTGATTCTGCCACTAAAATCACTTGAGTCTCTATTACTCTCTGGCTTACCCATATATTTCTTATAACATAGTGGCATGCGGTGGATCTGATATTCAAAGAATATTGGTGGAACAAAAAAATTGTTTGAAAAAATAATGCTTCGCACAAATATGATACTTGGAACGCTGTTACTGCGTTGTACTAAAGATTTCTATTCATGCATAACGGTATATAATAGACTTCCACAAGATATTAAAAACATTAGAAATCCAAATAAATTCAAGAATATTTATTATACATTCACGGAATTTCTAAATGTTCATGTACAAGAGTAATCCTATTTGAATTTGAATTTGAATTTAAATCTGAATTTAAATCTCAATCTAAATATGAATCTGAATCTGATCTGAATCTGAATCTGAAACTGTATCTGAATCTTAATCTGAATCTGAATCTGAATGTTTAATTTTAATTTAATTTTAATTAGTGTAATACATCATTGGTTTTGGGAAGTCAAAAGCTACTGAAAAATGAAATAACAAATCCAGATCCGTATTTAAAAAATCAAAGTTGATATGGCTATCCTACACACGAAACGTCGTATCTGAAAAATAAAATTATTTTCTTGAAGAGCATAAAAAAGTGCTTTAAGAAACAAATAAAACCAAAATTGATTTTTTCAGGTTTTTCGACCATCTCCGGAAGAGGTTGGAATATTTTCAATTCTTTTTTTTAATGATTCAGCAATAAAATGCGCAACTTTCCCTCAATTTAACCAACTCTCTGTCTCTTATAGTTACGGAGATAGCAATGTTAATGCATCGAATTTTTAACACCCTGTATATGGAGTACTCAAATTCTTTCATTGGAAAAAAGATACCATAATAACTATATATGCTTATTTGAAATATGTATATATTGTTATCTATTGCGGAAACAGGCAAGCATTGCTAACATTATACAATCCCCACATTTTGATTTGTCGTAAGATTGTCGCAATAATACCTATTATTGCTTGTGATTGTGTGTTATATGTATAATATAATTTAATATCAAACGTATATCTAAACATGTTTTACACCAATATTACTTTTTTTGGTAAAATTTTTTCATAAATATCTTTTTCATTTTGCGTTCTTAATTAAACTCTTAAACTATCCAGGTATAAATAAAATTCGCGTATTAGCTTCATAAGAGTACACAATTAATAAGCGAACTGTTTTAAACGACAATCAAAATTCAATTTGAAATGAAGATTGAATTTCAATATCACAATATATTATTTCAGTACATTTTATTGATTTCTTGTTGCACAGTTGGTGAAATGAGTTGAGGATTTTTATAATTAAACATATTAAATAACATCGATCTATTAATATTGGTTTGGTGCCCGGTGCCCGGAAAGACACCAGCATTAATCCTATTGTTATTATTTCAAAAACACAGTCATAACGTTAAGGTTACCGAGTTGCCTATAGAATTTGGGCCACCCGGTACATAAGAAAATCTAAGACACCGTTGATATCGAGGATTTTTCCCGAGGCATAGATACTTTACTACTACAGACAAAAATAAAAACCAGGGTTTCATACCGAAGTCAGAGTATTAGTTGAGGATGTTCCCTTGTGAGTGCAGCAAAGTCAGTAATTGTAATAATTTCTCCTTTGACTCCATCTTTAAATTTGCCAACTACCATATTTTATTTTTATTTATTTATTATTTACTTTATCTTTGAATTGATTATTTCTAGGATAATCAAACATTTTATTGGCGTCTCTTAAAATCATATCATAAATAGATGTAGTTGCCGGATTTCAATTTTCTAATTTCTTGATAAAATAATAAACCAGAGAATCCGTATCTATAAACAGGGCGGCAGAGAAGTTCGTTCACCATAAAAAAATTGTAGTTTGGTCAATTTTTATTGTTTTTTCAAAAACTTAATATTTTATAAACATCAATAGCCAAAGTAAACTCAAACAATTTTAAAAATTCCTCAGTAATAGCAGCCCAGGCGGCCATTAAAGATCGCTTTAGGTCTTCAACATTAGCATGACGTTTTGCACAAGCCGCTGCTTCTATATAGCGTAATCCATTGTATTCAAGACTAGAGAAAATGAAGGCCAATCTTTAGATCTTCAGGCGAAATGAAGTCTGAAAGACTTTCTCGAATCCAAGCAATAGTGGCATTGGCTGTATGGGGCCTTGCCGTCTGGCTGGACAGTCCACCGACGCGACGGTCTCTAAAATGTTGACGTGCCCGTGGTTCTATCACGGTCTCTAACATGTTTCCACGGTATATTTCTGCGGTCATCCTAATGCCCTGGTCGAACACCAAAGATGTTTTTTTCCATCTGCTGTAATTCCTGTCCAGACTTTGTAACACTTCATTTTAAGCTTCTTTTTAACAATAATCCGGACGCTTTCTCCGTTTATTTCAAGTTCGATAGCCCCCTTTCGCATCGATCGTCTTGGATTTCGTCGAATTGTGTCCCTAATGTTACCTATCTTTTGACGTGTAACAGCAGTTCGCGGTCGTCCGTTTCTTGCACGATCACTCAAGTTTCCCAATCTTCGTAACGAAAAATTACTTTTTGGACTGTTATGAAAAGCGAATTTACGAACAATGTCACTAGCACGATTTCATACCATTTTGCGCAAATGTTATATATATATGTTATAAGCTCCATGTGGGGAACCAAATGGCAAGTTTTTTTTATTCCTAAAATTGGTTTTGAACTCGATAAACATGTATAAATACCTGTGCGAAATATAAGAAAAATAAAAATGGGGCAGCACATCCTTTTGCTGAAAAAGCATGGAATGACCCCTAATCATTTTTACTTACCGTTGTCGCTGACGGCGGCCGGTAGTAAATGTCACACAACTTGTCAAATGAATATTAACTTTTTCGTGAATAAACAAGCAGCTCCGTACCATCGAATAATTCGACCATAAACATGAGGGGTTGTTTAGACCAGCAAAATGCTTATTATTATACATTTAGGAAACATGGTACAACATTTTAGAATCAAAATATGTTAAAAATTTCAGAAAGAACATCACCACGTTTAGATTATTCGCCAATTTATACACAACCCATGTATGTACAGGGCTTTTATTTTAACTCTGAACTTATGATTGTTAATGCCTATGTTCAATCGTAAAATGATCACGTCAACGCATTAATAGGTAACCATACTTACTCAGTTTTATTTAATCGTCAATATTGGGTTATTAATAAAAATGTATTACACCACCGAAGAAAAAACACAAATAATGAATTAGTATAAGAGCGGGAACAGCACTAGAGGTGTTATAGATTTGTTTTCGGTTGCGTATCCAAGCAGACAAATTCCATCCATCGCAACAATTTTTAATATTGTCCATAATTTTGACAACTACAACACTGTGTAAGTAATTTTCAATACCTTGGCTATCACGGTCACTTGATTTATCTTCAAACGGCTTTTTTGTAGGGGTATGTAAAAAACAATGTTTATACGTAATACCAATATAAACAATACTGAAGTGTTAAGAGATCGTATTATTACTGTTTACGATGAATTGAAAAAGAATCCGCGACACATTACAATGCCTTCAAGCATTTTATAATCGACCTGGCTACTGCCTGGAATGTGAAGGTGGTCATTTTGAATATTTAATATCATTACTTATGATTTATCATTGTTCACAAATTTCACATGTTTCATTAATTTAACTTTATTCGTAACGCGTTAAGGGCATGCCACACTCGAATAATTTTCCCACAGATGGCTCCCTAATCGCTAGTTTAAAATTAAATCGCGATTTTGAGAGAGAAGGTGTTGTTGAAGAAAGATGCAGTAACATTTGCATAGATAAAGTAAAATAGATCGGCGACTCCTATAAAAACATATTCCGCGTGTTTGCTCCTCCACGCGCTGGTTATGGGGGGAGCGGGGCGAGGCTGACCTTCTAATATGTATGTATACACCCAGGCATGTATTTTACGCCAGCGGGAGACACATTTATATGATTCATAAAAAGAAGCGTGCACAAAATAAAGCTTGAAACTATGAACGAGTGGAGTGACTACGATAGCGTCCGGCCGTAAATGATAAAAACAAGACCAAATTTCGTGTATATACACTCTTGATATTTTCATATCTTGGATAATTTGCGTAATAATGTTCATTACTTCTTGAAATATATTACACTAAAAATCTATCAGACAAAAATATATTATCTTTTTAAAAATGCAATGAAATACGAGAGTAAAATGCATGTGCAAAGGAAAACTTGTAAACCAAACTGTATTTATATTTGGCGCATGTTATGTTGGTCAATAATTCGCCATTTCAAGTAATTAATATTTATCGATATTACAACAACTTAAGACAATACACATGTATGAATGATTAATACAACTGATAAACTAATGTAAGATGACAGTTAGTCGTTATAACAAATTTTGTTTTATTTTGATTTATGCCTACTTGTTTTAAACTTACAACAATTAATATTTCCATTATTTTTTATTTTGACTTAGGTTGTTGTACATCGTTGAAAAGAGAAAAAAAAATCTATTTATGCGTGAAAAATCAAATATGGCGGCCGTTTGAAATAAGAAAGTTGGTATTAATATCTCGGAAACCGCCATCTTGAATTTTATTTTGACTTGATTTCTATGTTTGCCTAATTAAACCAAGTATCTTTTATTTAAAACTTTTTTTCGCATCTTTAATAATTATTGAGATTTTTGATTTTTTTGAAAATTGCGATTTTCAGTTTTTTTTTAAATATTTTCTAAACTGCTCGGAATTTTGAAAATTTCTCAACATAATCTGAATTAGCATAGAAAACTGCACAACATTGCCCATTTAACCAGGTCTCTAGCTTTAAGAATAAGAAAGATACCCATGCAATCCTACTCTATTTAGGACACCCTGTATATAACAAAATAAATAATGGCAAATATATTTGGTTATGCATGTCTGAAACAAATTTAAAGTTGATGTTTTATAATATTTTATTTATGTGATATGAAGAAATGCCCTACAAGCTAAGTAATACAAATCTAATACTGACATCTACCTAGCCAGGAATAAAGGAAAGAGGGTAAATGAAACTACCCACGTCATTTATTTCATATTCAGAACAAAAACGCAAACTGATTTGTACGGCCTTTGACCTCTTTTTGCGACGACGGGTCAAGGCAGACTTTGTTTTCGGCTTATTGAAATAGCACAATATAAGTTCATATACGTATAATGATAGGAATCTCACCTATTTTAATTATACGAGTGGACAATGTTCACTCACAATTTACACAATGTTCACAAAGGCGTAAGATGGCTGTTCACAGAGAAATCTCATCTGTTCGCAAACGCTAACAATGGTTTCTACCCTTGAGCCCTTCGAGTGTACCCAAGCGTACTCAGTGGCGTCACGCAATGCGTGAAGGACGATATCTTGAGGCCGCGGTGAGAGATAAAGAAATACTGCAAACACGTTTTAACCTGGCCCGGGGGAGGGTGCGCAGTAAGCGTAATCTCGTGCAAAATGGTCGCGCCTTCGCCTCAAAACAAGTTGCAGTGGCGCACCGCGAACACTGTAAAATTGAAACGAGCGTAGTGATTTTTTTTTGCAAAATGTCGACAATCGGTGATGGCAAAGCTCTGCATAGCCAATCGCGTGAAATTGTGTTCAATGTTTACAATTACATATTAAATTTGAAAAGTGTGGGTGACTCTGCAACGGACATTAAAACCCGTACATCAGAAGCTACAGGTGTATCCATAAGAACATTTAGTAGAATTATTCAAGAAGGTTCTGCAGACGTACAAGAAGGAGAGCGTAAGTTTAGAAGTCCAAAAAAACGCGTACGTACGAGTTCAGTTACAAGTTTGCCGGAATATAAAATGGTGGACGTCAGAAACACAATTTATTCGTTTCATCGGACTGAAGGTATGCGGCTAACGATAAATAATTTACGCGAAAAATTGAAAATGGATATAGATTGGGATGGCTGTAATACATCTCTAGGTGTAATTTTAAAGAGGATGGGCTTTAAATGGCGAAACACTCAAAATAACAGGAAATTGTTAATTGAAAGAATGGATATTAGGGCATTGAGAATATCTTATTTGCAGAAAATTAAATATTACAGAGATCAGCAGAGGCCAATTGTGTATCTAGACGAAACTTATTTACATAGTGGTCACACGTCTTCCAAGAATTGGAGCGACGAAAGCACGAAAGGCTTATTTAAAAACATTTCAAAGGGCCCAAGGCTAATTATAGTACACGCGGGGGGCGAAATGGGTTTTGTTCCCAATTGTTTGTTAATATTTAAGTCGGTTAGTAAAAGTGGCGATTACCATAACGAAATGAATTCGGAAAATTACGGCAAATGGTTACGAGAAATGTTAATCCCCAATTTACCCCCTAATGCGGCCATTGTAACAGATAATGCCCCTTATCACAATGTACAATCTAATCCTGCACCAAACTCAAACACCAAAAAAGCAGACATGGTTAATTGGTTAGTGGAGAAAAATATTTCTTTTGACCCCTATATGTTGAAACCTCAATTATATCAGATAATAAAAAATAATAAATCAAGACATAGAGTTTTCAAATTCGATACATTATTACACGAAAAAGGTCACAGTGTATTGAGGTTACCTCCTTACCATCCGGATCTAAATCCAATCGAATTAATTGGGCTACTGTCAAAAATAACGTCGCTAAAAGAAATATCAGCTTTAAATTGGAGGACGTAAAAGCACTAGCGGTAAAGGAATTCAATTCCATCGTTAAGGAAGAATGGGTGAAAAGGTGCCAGCATGTTGTTAAACTGGAGAATCAATATTTGGAGAATGAAGTTGTTACAGATATGCACACAGATTATTAATATTAACAACGATGACAGTGACGATGAGAGTGATTTTTTGGGATTTGATAGTGACTAGTAGCTTCTATATTGTCTGTATTGTTTGTATATAATATCATAATAAATTAATTTAAAAAAAGTAATTATTTCTTAAATTTAAATAATTTTCGCACGCCTATGTACCTGCCGTTTCCCCCTACCCGTATGCGCGGCGCCGGGCCCGGTTAAAACGTGTTTGCTGTATACTATTATAAGAGCCCTGGGCCTCCATACTAATCCTCCATCATCAATACCCAAGGGAGGCAAGAAAATTATTGCAGGTGGTCGAAATTTTAAGTTACGCCACTGTGACGGTGGCGTCAAAAAACTAAAACTTTACCGAAATTATTTACACATTTTGCATATCCTGTTCCGTAAATAATCTGCATCAATAAGAATCTTTTATGTACTGTAAATCGTCTCGTAAAACCTAACTTCAATAAATAAATAAAACTGTATATTCAGTCTGAATAATAGTTATTTAAGCAACAAGGAATGTAAGGACGTATTAACATTTGAGGTAGGCGAATACGAACCGAGGCGGAGCCGAGGCTCGTCGCCTGCCGAAAATGTTAATTGTCATTACGTTCCGTATTGCTTATTAATTTTTTTCCGCTACCGGAAACATAATACTTAATTAAAAATGATCAGAAAATATTCTAAAATACGGCTTGTAACTTTTGGGATTCAAATTTTTATAGTCACCTATGCGTTCTATGCGTCCTATGGCAACCCAGCAACGGAGAAAACAATGTCGAATTTTGTTTGTTTGTGTCAATCCAGTGACAGTTTTTGCGGGCACGGATGCAAACGAAGCTGCGAATATTGCGTGTTAGAATGTGTTACCGACAAAATCTAAAAAGGTATGTGTCCTGTTACGACTCTTTTTAAGCAGTGGTTATGTAAAAAGGATGCCGATTCTGTAGGTATAGACGAAAATGTGTTGCTCGCCTATATGTTGGAGCGTTACGTTTCTGTTTATTATTTTCCTAGGTCCGTAAGTAAAAATTAAGTTCCGTCGTCAAGGACAACAAACACCACGAATGTTATCAGCCACTTACGGTACCTGTAACCATGCATGCAATGCGTATTTACGTTGTCGGTAGCGGAAAAAGATTATTTGTGTCAATGAATAATGGGGAGGCACTATAAATGTTTATTTCCACATGCGAATAAATATATTTTTCCCAAAAAAGTTTCCTTGGAACATTTATTTTAAATAAAATGGTTGAAGATTTAATTTTGTATTAGAATGGATTTCATCGTCCTAGCATTCAATATTCGTTATTGAAATAATATTTCAAACGACCTTCGAAAGACGAACAGCCAAGTATCAAATTACACGTAACTGAATAGAGAATAAACAGACTATTTACGTTGGAAGCGACTATAGCCTATCGGTTATATACAGAGAGCTATGGAATTTAAAGAATGTAAATAGTATGCGCCTTTAAAATGGTGAGCGCAGCGATGAAATAGAAAATAATTTTTTTTTTGGCATGTTATTTTCAATGGGCCACTCTGTTTACCGTGTGTTCGAGGGTATAAGCTGTGGACCAATATATTTTTTGTGATGGTTCGTTCATATCTCGCTGAACACATGGCCCGACCGCTGTACCACTCAACCAAAAGTTATCGCTCCGCTTTTCCATGAACGTAGACGTCTTTCGAAACGGGAATTATAAAGTTTGTCGTTTATGCCCATTATTTACAAATAATTTAAACCATAAACATATTTAAATATGTTTTAAGTTTAATTATATATTGTGATATTCAAAAAAATACTAAAAAGAGATTTTATTAATAATTCAAACGATAATATTACTGAATTTAACGACCATCGGCACATTCCACGCGCATTCCATAGCTCTTCCTATTTCTCGCATAAGGTATAGGACAGGCAGTGCCTTTCAGTATATTACATTGCCACTTTTTATATAAATTTTATGTAATTAGTTTAGCTTCCCTCGCGCGAGGCAACACCGTCACAAGACATTTTGTTGACGAAAATAGACTCGAATTTATTGTAAATACATAATTTTTGATTTAATTGGTCATAAAATGTATTCAATATATTAGGAAGTATGGTAGTAGTTTATGTATTGTAAAAATCGTCTCGTAAAACCCAACTTCAATAAATGAATAAAACAAACTGTAATATCTTCATCTTACATTTTTCCGTTGAACTTTTTAGTCGTCGATTTTAGGCGACCTATGCAGCCCAGTACACACATTTTTACATTGGTTATATGGGAATAAATCAAGTGAGGTTGCCTCAAATTTATTTATATGGGAATAATTTAGTTTTTCTTTTGTAATCAGATTTACACCTAATATTTCTTGCTTTTTTTGCCCAAGAATAAAAGTATACTTCGTATAAAGAACTTCCTCGATAAAAACTTTGTTTGAACTTTCATTATGAAATAAATAATTTATTTTTCGTAAAAATTATAAGTGAATAGATGCCCATTAAAAATAATCATATTCGCGTTAATTAAATTAATTTTAGAAATCCGTTGAGATGAAGTTCTTGGGAAAGGACATACATTTATAGTTATCCAAGTAAATTGTCACAGTTTGCACTTATAACGGTGTTTCAGAGGTAATTCTAACATATAAATTTTACATTACCATACCCCCCTCTTAACATGTGTCACTATCACCTTTGTGTACTTGGTTGCATACAATTTCAATTAAATGCCCTGCGTTGATGTAACTATTTTACGATTGAACATAGGCGTTAATAATAGTATGTTCAGTGTTAAAATAAAAGCCCTGTATGTACTATAATACATTTTACCTACTCCCACTTTGTAATTGATGAATTACCGAACTGTTTTCACCAATCGTAAGCGACCCATTACGAATATATAGAGCATATATAAATGTTAAATGTTGTACATAAATGTGTAACATGTACTATTACCACTTACGTACCTCGCTATATTATATACTTATTAGCCAATTACAATTAACGTCCGCCGAGTCCCTCTGCATTCGTCTGTTCGTCTTTAAATATTAAAAGTGACAGTGATATTTAAACGTCAGATTACAATTTATTGGTTAACACAATAACCGACACAATAAACTTCACGCCATGCCTTATTGGTACTTCCATCGCAATGGTATCTTAGTGGATTAACTTCAGAGTGAGTACAACGATCCGTATCCTTAAATGTGATCAATCAATGTATTGGACAATATGTTATTCGACGAAAACTTGTTCGAACGGTAATTCGTTTGTTTGGTTGGTAGTCGTCCTACGTTGCCATTACCGGCTAATTGAATAATATACTATTACCTACTCCCACTTTGTAATTGATAAATTACCTAACTGTATTCACCAATCGTAAGTGACCAATTACGAATATATGGAGGATATATAAATGTTAAATGTTGTACATAAATGTGTAACATGTACTATTACCACTTATGTACCTCGCTATATTATATACTTATTAGCCAATTACAATTAACGTTCGCTGATTCCCCCTTCATTCGTCTGTTCTTCTTTAAATATCAAAAGTGTCAGTGACATTTAAATGTCAGATTGCAACATATTGGTTATAAAACTAACCGACACACTAAACTCCTCGCCATGCCTTATCGGCACTTCCTTCGCAATGGTATCTTAGCAGATTAACACTTCAGAACGAGTACAACGATGGGTGTCCGTAAATTTGTTGGACAATATATTATTCGATGAAAAATTGTTCGAACGGTAATTTGTTTGATTAGTTAATAGCCGTCCTATATTGCCATTACCGGGAAATTTCATGCAAATCCCCACCTTGCCATTACTGGACAATTTTATGTGTTAGATTAACGGTAGGTGTATGGTATAATTGGTAGTACAAAAAACAATTATTTTGAGTGATTTATAATTACTCAAAATTCTTCCATTTACAATATGTTATTCGGGAATGTACTATAAATGTATGTATCTTTGGAAAAACTGAAATTTTTCATTAACAACAAAGTTAGGTTTATAGTGTTATTTTCAAAAAGTTATGTAAACACGAAGTTGATTTTTACTATAATTGTTGATAATAGTACAATGTACGGTGTGTGAAATTTTCATCATTTTTGCTATACAGGGTGTCAACATACGCAAAAGAATGGATTTTTTAAATTTTTTTAATGGAACACCCTATATACGTTGCCACCAATCTATGCAATTTGTGATGAGCTTTCCAATAATATATAATTTGTATAACAAAATATTAAGGATTCTTGAGATTTATCAATAAAAAAAACATATTTCTTTTGTCACCTTCTGCTGATTTTTGGATTTTCACCCAAAACTATGCATTTTCAGGAAAAATTATAAGAGATCAAAGTTGTAGAGCGGAAATCTTACGATCGATTTGGGTCTTTCAACTTTTCAGATAATTTTAGCGTTTTTTTTTAAATTTTTTATTAATAAATTGAAAATAAAGTATAAAATATTGGCTGTTCCATTAAAAAAAAACATAACATTGTTCTGTTATGTATACAGGAACACCCTGTACAAAAACATACATATTTTTTAAATATGTAGAATAAGTGTGGGTACCAGTTCAAGAAAAATAGAAGTCGATATCTCAAATAACTTATGAGGCTTTTACAGATCCCTTGGTCACCCGGTATATACACTTTTAACTTTTATCTAGTTTCTTAGTGTATACACATTTTTTAAATTTATTTATAGTTTGTATTACTGTTCATTAAAAACCTAAGCTGTAAAGAATATTGGTGTAAATTCGTTAAAATCGTTCAAATAAAAGTTACGTTTCGAATATACACACATCAGAAAAGTCTAAGGATATTTTTCTACGTGTAGGTATGTTGGTTAAAAAATTTATTTCTAAATATATTTATAATCTTTACTAATCTTTTTTGTCAATGTTACAAAATAAGGTAAACATTTGTTTTTAAGAGCTAGTCATTTCCAAGAAATAACAAAATTAACAATATATAACTTTTTAAATATACGGACAATTCTCGCTGGTTAATCACGGCTCTGCATCTATTGTTCATAGACAAAATAATGTTGTCAATATTTTCTTGGGGTAAAAGTGCCCATTCTGCGGTCAAAAGCTCCCTGAATCTAAAGGCATTATGAATTTTGACCATATGCGGATTGATTCTTTTTTTAAGCATGTCTCACACATGCTCAATGGGGTTTAGGTTCGGAGATTGTGCTGGCCATGGCAATACTTGTATTGTCTCGTCGGTCAACCAGTTCATCACAATACGTGCGACGTGCGCTCGAGCATTATGATGCATGAGATGTAAGTTTTCTCCAACAGCACCGGCAAATGGACGCTCAATAGGTAGAAGAATATTGTCCAAATATTGCTGAGCTTTCAGAAAACCATTTGGGAAAATGAGCTCCGTTCTACCGCCCAGAATTATTCCGCCCCATACCATTACAGTATCACCTCTGTAACTGTATACCTCCTGGACGTGTCTCAAACGTTCCTCATTTCCGGATCGTCGCCATACTCTTATTCGACGAGAATCTGGATGAAATCCAAATCTAGATTCATCAGTAAACAACACGTTCGCCTAATCATGTTCATCCCAATTGTGAAAATCTCGACACCAGTCTAATCTTGCTCCGCGATTGCCTCTAGACAGAGGTGGATTTCTGAGAGGCCGTCTAGAATAAAGATTGGCTTCATGAAGACGATTTCTTACAGTATATCTGCGACGATTACGTAACTCGGTAACCAATTCAGGTGCCGTGATAGTAGGATGTCTTCTAGCTGTTAAAACCAGATATCTGTCCTGAGCTGGTGTTGTAAAACGTCCACGTCCTGGATGTTGTTCGGCCGGACTTCCTGTTTTCCCAAAACGGCGCTATAACCGACTGATGATACTTTGGGAAACACCTATCGTCTCAGCCACTTCGATTTGTTTTATGCCAGCTTGAAGAAGGCCTACCGCTCTATTCATCACTTCTAAACTCAAATGTTGTCGTTCCATTCCGAAACACAGTATTTTCGACGTAGTGAGTAATCAAAGCACCGTAAAACGACTAAAATCGAAGAATTGATTTTTCACAATATCGAGTTTTCTCTGTGTGTTTTATTTGTTTGTTTTTGTTTCTTTTTCAGGTGTTGAAAGAAATAGTCTGCCTTGAGTATTCTAACTGACAATTGCATTAAATGTACAATATAAACAATATACAGTTCATTTTAATGGTTTTATAAAAATATCCCTAGACTTTTCCGATGTGTGTATATTCGAGTAGAGATTTATATAATGATATTCGAATAATCATTCGAATGCTCCTTCAAATTTTCCAAATACTTCAAATAATTTATTCGAATTAATCATTTGAATGATCGGTGCTCGATTATTCACTCGAATGATCATTCTAATGTTCATTCGAATGATTATCCGAATATTCATTGGAATGAATAATCGAGCACCGATCATTCGAATTATAAAAATAAGTTCTCGAGATAATCGATTATTTTCATAATCGAACGGATCGATCATTCGAATGATCCCAACACTAGTAAATTAAAATTTATTATAGACTCTGAGAAGTAACAACTAGGTGAATTGAAAAAAATGGGTCTTTGATCAATTCACAAAAAAAAAATTAGTATTGAAAGAATATTATTTGAAAAGGAATGTGTACTACCAATAATCTTGGCAGGTGTCTGATAATTCGATCGGCATTAGATAATATCGCCAAAGCGAAACTCTCTAATGCGGCGATTTATTTTTCAATCACCCACCACAACAGGCAACAGCGAGTCACTTAGCAGGTACTCCTCCGTCAATTTCATATTTTATTGCTCCCAATAAACTAGAAAAGGATCAGAGATCTGCTTCTACGCTTCAGCGCCTAGTGAGAAATCGCTGGACTATTCCTTGAATATTGACGGGAAATTAAGGGCGGCGTTGATCAACAAATAAAAATATCAAAGGCAATTAAAACTGGACATGACCGCTCCATGGATGGGCCACTGCAATTTTCAGTAAGTTTATTGCAGTAATAAATTGAACCCATGGAGCCGCGCGACCGGCGTGGCGAAGGAGGTAGATGTGGTGAAGGGATTCGATTTTGGGTAATGATATTCTAAGGGTTTTGTATTGTAGTGAGGAACTAGTCTGATTCATAATCATGAAATTTACGCGGAACTATTTCACGATAACTATCCGTTTTGATTTTGCACACACAAGTGTGAATATTTTTTTACCTGAATATAAGACCACTCAGATCAACACACCTGTACGCACTTACCTGTTTCAATAATCAGAATATACGTATTTATATGAAGGTAAGTATTAATAAAAGACAATTATTACTATCTACAATATAATTTAAAAAAAAAGTAAGTCACAATCACGGAAGCTATTTACAATATTAAATTATAGACAACATATATACAAGATGGTAAACAAAACACTAATTAAAACAATGTAATAAAAAAAAAATTATCACAACCACAGAAAAAAATTGCAACATAAAATATTACATTTTATACAAAATATATACGAAATTAAAAACATACTTATTACAATTACCGGCAATACTTAAATTACAAAATAATTATAATAAAAAGCACAATTAAGTCATTGCCAGATTATATTTTGCAATTGAGACATTGGAAGTGGATCAACGAATTGTGGCAAAATACATTTATTATAAAAAGCTTCTAGAGTCGTTACCATTTCCGCCCACATTATCCTATTTCGTTCAATTTTTTGGATCGACATTTGTTTAGGAGTCCATATAACAACATAGCATATGTCACGCCCCGTGATTTCTAATTGTCCTTGAATCTGATACATGTAATTATCTCGTTCTTTTAATTTAATTTGATTATCTTCTAAATAGCACCATTTAAATTTTTTTGTTGTAATGCCTTCCTCCAATGATAAATCCCTGCATGAATATGGACATTTGAACTCTACTATAGCGTTATCCCCAATTGGTCCATCAGGAGATGCAGCTAAAAATGAATGAACCGGATGAATGTGAAGTCCTGTTTTTTGAATATGTAACTCATTTTTTCTTCAAAACGAATTTTTGCCGGCTTTTTCTTTTACAAATGAGTCCAAAATTAGATGCGGTTAATCTTTTAATTCTTTCATTGTACCATGTTTCGCTGGCACTCTGAAGGATAGTCCTAACACGAATATCTTCTCTTTCATCGTCCGATTTGGACAATTTTTTTTTAATCTTCTTGTTTTATCAAGTAAAGATCCTTTGCCATTGAAATAAACAAAGGTTCTACAAGCCCATAATCTTGGTCAGGTTCTGTGTAAGTTCTTTTTCTGCAACTGGTTGGTTTTCCTTGTTTTCTAATTTGTATCGCTTTTACTTTTTTTGCAGAATAGTTGCATGTATAATAACCTGCACTTGTTTCGTCTACGTTTGACACAATTTTTTTAATATCGCCTTGACTATTATGGGACACCACTGCAGCTCCGCATCTTGTAGTATATGAGGACGTCAAAGAAAAGTTAACACGTTTGCCTCCTACAAATTTACATACAATATTATTAAATTTTTCGGCAGAATTATTGTCCACGTCACATATTAAGCTATTCGCATGGTAGGCTGCTCGATTTGTCGCTGTAATGATTGCTGGAAACAAATTACTTTTTTTAAATTCTGGAACCAGATTTGTTTCGTTACATTTTGTCCCTTTACAAAAATATACATCGCATTTAGCGTGGTCTCCGAAGACATGGGACGGACAATTTAAAATATCCCTCCTCAAATTTGTGGCTTGTACTTCACTGGTATATGGTTCATTTTTTCGGTGTAAAATAGCCTTTGTTATACCAACTCTTAACCTAAGCATATTTTCCTTAACTACTTTACGATGTTCTAACGGAAATTTTGAATCTGTTGTGGTATCTTTTATTTTGTTAATATAATTCCGTAAAAGATGATTACGGCATTCAATTTTTAATATTGGATAGTCAATTCCATATGGGCGTATTTCCAATTTTTTTTTATGTACGCTGCTGTCTCCGTCGCCTATCAGTTTTTTATATCTTAAACCATGCACCTTGACGCTCTCACAAAACCCTTGTAGAATGATATCCGCTTCCATGCTTGTAAAAGTTTTGTTGGACCAATTTTTAAGGCATACATGTTCTTTGACTGTTCCTTTTCCTCGCATGCAAGTAGCACAATGTTTATTTCTGACATTGAAGAATAATACTTTTTTCGTACGAAATCCAATTATACATCCTACACCTGATAATGCATTAAAATTGCTTCTGTAGGATCTCTTACTCCACGCACCGTCAGCTACGACCGTTATAAAGGGAATGCCATCTGTGTCGACGTCTCCTGCCTGACGAGCTAAAAGATGTTCTTCTTGTCCTGCTGCCCTCATAATTTGATCGGCACGAATTTTTACATTTTCATATACTTTTTCGTGATGCTGAATATACGTATTCATGGCCATACAAGGTATATCCATTATTGAAAAAAACTCGTTCAATTGGCTGTGACCAACCCCAATCGTAACACATGCTGATGCTGCAGACGTATTTACATTTATAATTTGGGTTTCGCGGTTTTCGGTGTAAATGGTTCGTTTTAACTTGCACATTTCACAGGATACGACAAATTAACTTTGCAATCCATTTCTATGTTCCAAGTTGTTGAAATTGTGAAAATATGTATTGAAAATCGACAATACGTCGACCATATATTTGAAATTAAGAGTCGAGCGGTTGTTCAGTTCCGTTTCGTTATTCGGTATTTCGCATGGAATTGTAGGACTGACGATGCTTCCTTCAGTTTCTACGCGAGAACCGCCAGATGCTCTTCTTTTCCACCTGCAATAAAAGATCAATGGTGATTTATCGTAAATTAGGTGGGCCACAGTTGTTTTATAATTCGTTTTTTAAACAATCGAAAAATAAATAATATTATTGGCAAATAAGTCATACTCTTACCACTTCATATGTTAAATTATCTACACAAATATATCACCAGCTTTTATTAATTACAAAAAAATAATTATTGTTAATGTCATCCCAGAGATAATTTTTATATTATTAATCAAAGATAATATTGTCTGTAATTTTGTGAAATTTTTGCAATTTGTACATATACGTAGTAATTTCGTAGAATTTCGCAATTATTTCGTAACATTTCGTAAGAAAAAAAAAATATACCGGGTGACCCAGCGATCTGTAAAAGCCCCATAACTTATGTGCTATTTGAAATATCGACTTCTAGTTTTCTTGAACTGGTACTCACACTTATTCTACATATTTTAAAAATATGTATGTTTTTGTACAGGGTGTCCCAATATACATAACAGACCAAAGTTATGTTTTTTAAATGGAACACCCTATATTTTATACTTTATTTTCAACCCTCTTAAGAAGCTGATAAAAATAGTATAAGATAGTATGGGTCTATTATGGACCGTTGGTTAGTTATGGGCAAATTTGTGGCAAAAACATGTGCACATTGAAAACATTGTAGAAGCGTTCCTGGCAAAGAAAGCATCATTATTTATACACTAGAAAATTTCCCACATCATAAAGAATAATTCACATCGGCTTTGGTTCTCTTTTATTCATAGTGCTATACAGGGTGTCAACATACGCAAAACAATGGATAACTATTTTTTTTTTCAAATGGAACACCCTATATAAGTTGCCATCAATCAATGGCATTTTTAATAAGCTTTCTAAGGATATACAGTTTGTATAACAATATTAAGGATTCTTGAGATCTATCAATAAAAACATATTTCTTTTGTCACCTTCTGCTCATTTTTGGATTTTCAGCCAAAACTATGCATTTTCAGGAAAAATTATAAGAGACCAAAGTTGTAGAGCGACAAATTTTCAATCGACATAGGTCTTTTAACTTTTAAGATAATGCGTGCATTGCCAGCCAGAGCGCGCAAAATCGTGACCATATATGCATTTTAGTGTTTTCTTTTCAAATTTTTTATTAATAAATTGCACTATACTTTATTTTCCGCACCCTCTAGCGGAAAAACGGGAAATTATAGGGAAATTAAAATGGCCCATATCGATTGAAAATGTTCCTCTCTACAACTCTTAATAGAAGCAATTTTTGCCAAAAATGCATAGTTTTCCCCAAAAACGCAAATTGAAAATGTATATATCAATTTTTGCGTTTTTCAATGGTTTTTTGCATTTTTAGCGAAAACTATGCATTTTGGGCAAAAATTGCTTCTTTTAAGAGTTGTAGAGCGGAATATTTTCAATCGATGTAGGTCATTTAAATAATTCTATAATTACCCGTTTTTCTGCTAGAGGACGTGGAAAATAAGGTATAGTGCAATTAATTAACAAAAAATTTGGGAAAAACTTTAAAATGCATATACGGTCACGATTTTCCGCACTCTGGCGGGCAATGCACGCATTATTGGAAAAGTCGAAAGACCTATATCGATCGCAAATTTTCCGCTCTACAACTTTGGTCTCAAAAATTTCTATACTACATGAAATATCACATTTATCCAGATGATAAATATATCTGCTACTTGAATTCGGACTTCTTTCTATTTCTAATCGTCACAAACTAATCTGCGTAAATGAGTTATTTAAAATAGTGAATGGTTATATCGATAATAGTACCATTTTAGATAATATTAATTTCACTGTACCCAGATTGTCGGCTCGCCATAAGCATACATTTTCTTATCTCACTCCGCGTACTAATAATCATGTCAACTCTCCTCTCAATAAAATGTTTAGGCATTACCATGATGTTCAATACAACGTTGACATTTTTTGCAATAACTTAAAGCAATTTAATATTGACTTAAGGAATAGTCTAATGTAAATTTGAATATCATATCACTCATTAATTGTTTGGTTTAAATCGCTTCATTTGTAACCGTGTCATCGCTACTATGTTGTAAACTGTATTAGATTATTAACAATAACAAATTAGTTTAGTTTTAATGTATAGGTTAACTATAAATTTTTCTAATTATATATGTATAAATATACTCTGTACACCTTACATTTTCTCTGTAATTGGACAATTGTCTGTTGGGAAAATAAATATTATTATTATTATTATTATTATTATTATTATTATTATATTATTTTTTCAGAAAATGCATAGTTTTGGCTGAAATCCAAAAATGAGCAGGAGGTGACAAAAGAAAAATGTTTTTATGGATAAATCTTAAGAATCCTTAATATTTCATTATACAAATTGTACATCATTAAAAAGCTTATTAAAAATTCCATGCATTGGTGGCAAGATATATAGGGTGTTCCATTTGAAAAAAAATAGTTATCCGTTATTTTGCGCATGTTGACACCCTGTATAACATTATGAACAAAAAAGAACCAAAGCCGATTTGTATTATTCTTCATGATGTGGAAAATTCTTTAGTGTATAAAAAACGACGCTAGCATTGCTAGGAGCGCTTCTGCAACTTTTTCAATGTGTCCTTGTTTTTGCGACAAATTTGCCCATAACTAACCAACCGTCCATAACAGACCCATACAATCCTATACTATTTTTATTAGCTTCTCAAGATGGTTGAAAATAAAGTATAAAATATAGGGTGTTCCATTTAAAAAAACATAACTTTGGTCTGTTATGTATATTGGGACACCCTGTACAAAAACATACATATTTTTAAAATATGCAGAATAAGTGTGGGTATCAAGAAAACTAGAAGTCGATATCTCAAATAGCAAATAAATTATGGGGCTTTTACAGATCGCTGGGTCACCCGGTATATATATATATATATATATATATATATATATGTTACGGTTAATATGATTAATGCTGAAATTATGCATAATTACCAGTCATTATGTATAATTACTTCCAATATTGGAGAATTTAATAAAGTTATAGCAATTTATTAAATATGCTGGTCATTTTAAATATTATCTAGGGCTCATTGGTATGTTTGATAACTTTCGTCATTTAGTGCTGTTGTATTGCTGTTGTACCAAAACCTAACTCAATCTAACCGAACCTAACCCAACCTAACTGAACCTAACCCAATCTAACCTAACCTAACCTTACCCAATCCAACCTAACCTAACCTAACCCAACCTAACCCAACCTAACCCAACCTAACCCAACCTAACCCAACCTAACCCAACCTAACCCAACCTAACCCAACCTAACCCAACCTAACCCAACCTAACCCAACCTAACCTTACCCAATCCAACCTAACCTAACCTAACCTAACCTAACCCAACCTAACCTAACCTAACCTAACCTAACCCAACCGAACCTAACCTAACCTAATTTACTTTCTCGTACTTTGTAACGGAGAAAGTAAACATGAAAAACAATTCTATCAAAAAGTTATACATATTCGCCAGTAATTATTTATACTTTCCAATTTATCATATTGACCGTAACATCTACACGTATTAACAAATAAACTTTGATTTGATTTATATTTTTTTGTCCTAAAATTTCAATTAATCAAAATGCCAGTAAGTATTAGATATTATTCATAATATCCAGTATGTTTGATAAATTAAGCATATTCTCCAATATTATTGGGAATTATACATAGTCGCCAGTAATTATGCATAATTTCTAATTTATCATATTAACCGTAACATATATATATATACCGGGTGTGGCACTTAAGACGCCTCGGACCATAGCTCCTTTACGATAAAAGCTATCGAAAAAAATCTAAGAACAAAGTGGTGCATAGTTACCGTCGCTATGTTTTAAAAATATTTCTAATCATCAGTGGCGTGCCGTACTCCAGTGGCGTACCAAACTTATGTTTTTTTAAATGGAATGCCCTATTTTTTATTGCAGATTTGGAAAGTGCTCGATGAGTACTTATTTTTTTATCTAACATGTTATACCCTTCACTTTAGCGGTTTCGCTGTTATAACCCCTTCTTTCAAAATTGCGCCCCATTTTTGAGATTTTTTTGTAGAGAAACTAATTGACGCCGGCGCCTAAATTTTGAATTGAGGTACAGGTTAAGACCTCGTATACCTTCACATAATTTTTTTTCGGGTAATTTATGGCAAAAAAATAATTTTTGATTGATCTTCGCATGTTGTCATTTTTTCCGAAAATTTCAAATGGCACCCCCCTAAAAAAATTACGGCGTTGTACAGCCAAAACTCTAAATTTTTCATTGGTGTAAAAAAAATTACACATTGCATAACAAAATTTCGGAGAAAAAAGGAATTTCATCGCAAATGTTGGGAAACGTTTTCCGTTCCCAAGTGTGCCATGAGAAAACAAAAGATTGGTAATTGTCAAAGTAAATTATTAGACGTCAGTAGCAGCCATAAGTCATTTTTGATAAACGTTCTAAAAATGTTCCGAACTCAAGAGGAAATGGTTGACATGATATTTATTCTTGGAGAATGTAACAAGAATTGTTTCTTGGCATCACGAGTGTACGCTGCGAGATATCCGCACAGGGCACATCCAAATGAACGTGCGTTTCAAAAAGTGTTGGAGAGATTTACTACTACGGGAAGTGTGAAACGGCCAAGGAGAGTTAGAAAGAAGGCAGTTATTACCGAAAATAATGAACTGCGGTATATCACCAGAAGTTGCGGTTATGCCTCCAGCAGGAAGGTCGTCATTTCGAACATCTAGTTTAAGTTGTTAAATTTTCTTTATCTGCATTTTTCATATCATGTTGAATAAATAGGTACATACTATTATGTTGACCGTATTTGTGTATTTGTTTTGGTACTTTGACAATTACCAATCTTTTGTTTTCTCATGGCACACTTGGGAACGGAAAACGTTTCCCGACATTTGCGATGAAATTCCTTTTTTCTCCGAAATTTTGTTATGCAATGTGTAATTTTTTTTACACCAATGAAAAATTTAGAGTTTTGGCTGTACAACGCCGTAATTTTTTTAGGGGGGTGCCATTTGAAATTTTCGGAAAAAATGACAACATACGAAGATCAATCAAAAATTATTTTTTTTCCATAAATTACCCGAAAAAAAATAATGTGAAGGTATACGAGGTCTTAACCTGTACCTCAATTCAAAATTTAGGCGCCGGCGTCAATTAGTTTCTCTACAAAAAAATCTCAAAAATGGGGCGCAATTTTGAAAGAAGGGGTTATAACAGCGAAACCGCTAAAGTGAAGGGTATAACATGTTAGATAAAAAAATAAGTACTCGTCGAGCACTTTCCAAATCTGCAATAAAAAATAGGGCATTCCATTTAAAAAAACATAAGTTTGGTACGCCACTGGAGTACGGCACGCCACTGATGATTAGAAATATTTTTAAAACATAGCGACGGTAACTATGCACCACTTTGTTCTTAGATTTTTTTCGATAGCTTTTATCGTAAAGGAGCTATGGTCCGAGGCGTCTTAAGTGCCACACCCGGTATATATATATATATATATATATATATATATATATATATATATGTTACGGTTAATATGATAAATTAGAAATTAAATTAGACTATGTATAATTCCCAATAATATTGGAGAATATGCTTAATTTATCAAACATACTGGATATTATGAATAATATCTAATACTTACTGGCATTTTGATTAATTGAAATTTTAGGACAAAAAAATATAAATCAAATCAAAGTTTATTTGTTAATACGTGTAGATGTTACGGTCAATATGATAAATTGGGAAGTATAAATAATTATACTTATTATTAATATGTATAACTTTTTGATAGAATTGTTTTTCATGTTTACTTTCTCCGTTACAAAGTACGAGAAAGTAAATTAGGTTAGGTTAGGTTGGGTTAGGTTAGGTTAGGTTAGGTTAGGTTAGGTTAGGTTAGGTTAGGTTAGGTTGGGTTAGGTTAGGTTAGGTTAGGTTGGGTTAGGTTGGATTGGGTAAGGTTAGGTTAGGTTAGGTTGGGTTAGGTTAGGTTAGGTTAGGTTGGATTGGGTAAGGTTAGGTTAGGTTAGATTGGGTTAGGTTCAGTTAGGTTGGGTTAGGTTCGGTTAGATTGAGTTAGGTTTTGGTACAACAGCAATACAACAGCACTAAATGACGAAAGTTATCAAACATACCAATGAGCCCTGGATAATATTTAAAATGACCAGCATATTTAATAAATTGCTATAACTTTATTAAATTCTCCAATATTGGAAGTAATTATACATAATGACTGGTAATTATGCATAATTTCAGCATTAATCATATTAACCGTAACATATATACTATATATATATAACACGTGCTTCTATCGAAATTAGAAAAACTTTTTTCCACAATTCCTATTTTTTTATACTATGTATGATAAAGTAAAAATAACACTAAACATATAAGGCACTACCCCGTATTTTTTTGGCTGATTGAAATCAGCAAAAACACAGCGAAACAATAAAAAACAAAACAAGACACTTACCTTGATAAAGCAGCCCTTTTACGTTTTTCTTTGATCGCAGTTTTGCTCCACTTCTGATGATTCGCCATGGCCACTACAAAACTAATACACAACTTTACACGTAGTTGCTTACAGTAACTATTTCAGCTTCAAACTAATTTATTCCAAATTGCGTTTCACTTATATACAAAATACAACCAATGGTTTTGTACTATTCGTTGCTAAAATAAAATAAGTACATCTGCTAGAGGTACTACCATTATAAATCAATTAAATCATACACCCTGGAGAGAGGTAAGGTATTAGGTACTCAACGCGACGATTTTAATTGTATTGAACTAGTTAGTAGGGTAGTTGCTAATGAGCTAGTTCCTGTACACAATAAGCCATAAACCTAATAGCCAGATTAAGGTGCATTTATTTCTCATTAAAATTAAAATGTTTATCCAGTAATCTTTTGAAAATTAAATACTTTTAATACTTTTGCATGTATTAATAGTATTACACACACATTAAATGCATATGCATTATTGCATGTTTATTTATTTCCCTGAAAATATAAAAGCTAAATAAATTTTTATATAAAATAATGGCAATAAATATTAAAATCAGCCATTTTTTTAAAGTTTCTTGTGAAATTTTTATGGCTTTTGCACGCGTGTGGCACTAGAAATATTTCAAATATATTCAGATGCCAAAACGAATGAAATGTAAATGTTGCTGCTTTCGTAGTTTTTAATACCGTTAATTTATGGTGTACTGTAAAGAAATCCGAGCAGTGAGAACTCATTGACGCTACCCCAATAAACCCCGAGTCGGTCGATGCAGTCGGCCAGAAGAATAAAGTAAAAAAAATCCGGTGCTAAATTAATCCAGATTTCTTAATTTCAAAGCTATTTTTTAGCAAAACTAGGTAACGCACAACTTTCGTTTTGGTGTCAATCGAAAGGTATTAAAGACGGCTTTTTATTTTTGCATGGCCATTTTAATATCTCTTCTACTTTAGCTGTAATGCCCAAATAAGTAAAAATAAGTGAAACAAGCCGTGTTTTGTAATGTTTAATTAAAGGTAGCTTCCAATATAATGCACACACATTGATAAACATGCAAAACTAAAAAGATAAATGTGCAAGGAATGTTCAGTCCAAATCTGAATGCAATTGCTTTAATAGTTTCGGCAAAAAATAGCTTTTAGTTAACATTGAAATCCCTATACCGTTCTCACTGATCAACGCTCTTAAGAGATGAAAGAAACTATCAACGATACTAGCGTCCATAGCGGACGTTCTTGAAACCCGGCGAGCTATAACCTACCGTTAAATATAATAATGATAAAAATAATAATAATATAAATTTATTATCCAACAGCTTAAAATTAATTACAGGATAATATGAGAGTATACAATATATAATTATAGACATAATCTAAGGTAAGATAAAAAAAATAGTGATAAGAATAATACTACAGCCGCGTTACTTAAAGTTAAAACACAATAATATAATAATACATAATAATATAATAATACGCCGTGTCGCAGTGTTTAGACCTTGGCTGTTAATAACATTGTTTTGTGCACAGCGGAGTTGAAATGATTGAAATTGGATATTAAGTTTGATTTAGGACAATTTATATGTGGGTAATTAGGTACATTCAAATCGCCAGACGTGTGGCGTCTAGGCTCAAGCGACGTTCTAGTTGGTTGAATACATGATCGTAGGCAAAAGCTGTTTGTGGCGGAAAATACAATGTTATCAAATAGAGTGGCTTATCAGACACTATAGCGTGAACACAGATTACATCAATGTTATAGGTCTCAACGGCGATGGGTATTTCTTCTGCCTTAATATCGCTAGGGGGCGCAATGAGTACGCCGCCACGTCGGCCAATCGGTCGCAATTAGTCCAAAACACTTGGTACGAGGATAAAAAAAAATCGGCATTATACAGAGAATCGTTTGCCCAGGTTTCCGTTAGGAAAATCATATCCAGGTCGTCGGCTGCTAACTAATTATTGGTCAAGGTAAATGTTTTGGTGTTTAGCCCGCGTGCATTTTGATAATAAAAGTTTAATTTAGATTCTTGCTTTTGGATTCGTGTAAGTTTTTTTGGTTCATAATTTGGGGCAGGCCATTATAATATTTCAGAGTTACTTCTTCGCCATTCTTCTTAGGCTACGGCCATACGGGCGTGAATTCACGCCGCATTTGAGGAGAAAACGGCGAAAAAATACACCACATGAATTTACGCTTGGCCGGCCAGACGCTGCGTGAATTCCCGCTGGTAGGAGGGCAGGCGGGCGCCACTGTACGCGAAAGGAGTGGCTACACGGGTGGAAAATCACGCCGTAAACTATTTGTCCTACCATCTTCTGGTTTTTATTTCGTCATGGAATTTTTTTATTGTGAAACAATAATTATGGGAGTGCAGAAGCACCCTTGTCTTTATGATTTAGTCGTAAAACATATATGGTGGGTTTATAGTACATTTTTTAAGTTAATCGCGCAATCAATTTAATAGCGCCATCAAATCAATCGTGGTTTACAGATAGTCTTTTGTCGAAATTAACAACGCTATTAATTAATTTCAATTAAGTCGATTTTAATCGTGGTTGGTACGGCGCGAAACGTCAGCGGCTTACTTCACGCCATTTAACATAACCTAAAAATTAACTAGTGTTTGTATGATAGATAAAGTAAAATAGATCGGCGACTCTCTGTATAAAATATTTACCGCATTTTTAGTTCATCACTGTAGTCATGGGATGGCGCTGGCGAAGCAAAAGCGGTTGCGGGTAGAACGGGTTGCAGAGTTAGTGGGTTTTCAAATTTCACAGTACTTGATTAAAATCAAATGTAGGAGTAATAAGAAGTCATTAATTAAAATAATATATTTATTGCAAATTGCACAAATGGTTACTTACAATATAATAATAATATTATATATCGATATTCAACCAGCAAGAAAATTTTGTTCCCTTCCATTTGAATGTGGCATGGTATTTCATTACATTATTTCTCACACACTTTAGAAAATGAGGAGAATAAAACGATGGAATTATTTCCTCGTCACCTATGAGAAATAAACGATAAAAATATTTTGTCCCAAAAAATGACAATATGACATTCAAAATTTCATAGACAATAAAGAAATGTACTTGTAATAAATATAACTAACCGGTTCCTTTCTAGCGAAGGAATGCATATAAGTCATTCTGTTGTAATTTTTGCAGGATTTAATGGCACAATAACGACTCATTATTTATAATATTTTTATAACGCGAAGGGACTTTCTCTTCGTTTTAACAGACGGAAAACTGAAACTAATCGAATATTCACGTACTTACGGTTTTGTTTGTTTACATATACTCGGCCTCGCTGATGTTGAATGATTTTCAGACGAGATTTCAAATTGTATTAGCAGGTAGGGCCATCTAGCGTCATTTGCTGTAACAAATTCCAGCCTGTTTGGCGATACTTACGCCATCCCATGTTTCCAGTGCGAAGCTCCAATGCGAACAATTTATTTCGTATGGAGTGCGCAGAGCATGGTTTGTATATTGTTATTTTGTGTTGGAACATGTGTGAAAAAGGACACCGTAGTGAAAACTTTACTGAGAAGGAGAAAGAAGTGGCTGTAACTATTATTAAAAAGTACGTATTAATGAAGTAAAATAATTTGTTGTTGCAGTATTCTAGCAGTATTCTAGCGCACACGACCAGTTTCGTTTTATCCATTCACACATACGCTCACTCACGCGTCCGCTTAAGGTGCATCTCTTGCAGATGACTTCAAGACGCGAGTCATTTTATCCCTTACATGTTGCCTCTTTCTAGCAGAAATGGGGATCGGCTTAGTGTGCGTATCGTTACCACCCAGTGTTAGTAGGAGGGGAAACTGGAGGCAAACATTAATAAGAGAATATATTTTCATTATATTTGGTGCCAACAGTAACAAGAAAAACTTATACCGAGTCATTTTTTCCGGGAACCATTCTGGTATTTGATAAATATTAAAAATACCTTTTGTATCATCAAATCGGAAAATGTTGTATGATGACGATCACTCGTAATAATTAGTCATTGACGGTAAAAGAAAATAATGTGACTCAATCGCCCCGAAACCGCAGCCCGCGCTCATAGACTGCGGTTATTTTTGCTGTATCATTGCATACTGTTTTTTCTAAGCGCGGCAATATTTTTGATAAATACACAATACACTATTTTCATTTATAGACAGAGGTCCAAAAAAACGGTACAATTTTTAAAATATTTTCAATAATAATTAACGCATTAAATATTGTTTCCAAAAACAAAATATCCACACTGTGGATTGCAAAAATAATTAATTGCATTTTTGAAAAGTTTTTGAATCGGGGATATTTCACATTAATGAAGGCTCTGCAAAAATGGGCATTTATAATGCACCTTTCAGGAATTCGTACTGTACGTGGTCTTCCACTTATTTGTTTGCGATTATTGTTACCGTAAGTTCTGAGTTTAATTATTAATCACTGAATACTTGTAACCGACCAACCCTTTTGTGGGTATTTGTTCACAATCTATCGTGCACATAAATTGTCATTGTGAAACAAATGTTTAATTTTATCTTCTTTACTTTGGCAAATATTTTTTGTGACAACTAAAATGACTGATAGAAGTGACAGCTAATGTCTGAGATTCATTTGAGAACAAAAACAAATCATGGCCCACTGATACCTACAAATGCGACGTGGCGATGCATTATAAACTCCCATCTTTGCAGCGCCTTCATTAATGTGAAACATCCTCGATAAGAAAACTTTTCAAAAATGTAATTAATTATTTTTGTCATCTAGAAAGTGCAAATATTTTGTTTTTCAAAGCAATATTTAATGCGCTAATTATTATTGAAAATATAAATATTTAAAATTTGTACCGTTTTTTTGGCCCATTGTATAATATCCCTGACGCGTCAAATATTACCGATCATTTTTTAGTGCATTTTTGTATCAAGAATCGGCACGAGTCGAACACGAGGGCCGATTGTAATCACAAAAATGCACTGAAAGAATGATCCCGTGAATTTGAAGCATTTGGGATATTCAGAAGAATATCGGTCGATTTTAAAAGAATGTAATAGAAGTAATATTTATGAAATTTATAAATACAATTTTAAAGAAGTAAATTAATAAGTTATTACAAAGTCGCAACGCTTTGGCGAAAATTCGCTTGCCAAAATAATAAAAGCTATTCAGCGAATTACCCCTGCTTACAATAAAAAATCAAAATTATCAATTTGGAATCAGTTTAAAATAAACTAGCCTTGTCTTTGACAGAAGTGATCATTTGCACTAGTACGTTTGACCGGTAAAAACCGGTAAACGAACAGATTGCCATCCATTCGTGTCTACACGCTGTCACATTGTAAATAAAATTGATACACGTTGTTGGTATAATTGCGTCCCATTGAAAATTCAAAATTAATTCACACTCGACAAAAAAGGTGTCCTATTTTTTAGCCGCTAGTTTTCGTTGAGAGTTTTGTATAATCGATTGATTCTGACATGCCAAGTTTTAAACCTCCAGGATTTGTTTTTGCTCGAAAAGTCTAATTTGACTGGACTAAAACGTAAAATAAAATTTGAATGCGTCATTAGACACTTTTATTAGACATTTTAGTTAAAATCAATATTAATAATTAAAAGAGTTTTTCCTCTTTAAATGCAAACTAATGTTCCTTACTTTATGTAGTCCTTTTATTTTTAAATTTACTGATTAATCGGTACAAAAATGCCGACTAATTGTCCGCCCGCACGTTTAAATATTGAATTTCCATATAAAAACGTAATTATGTGCGCAAGCGTTAGATCGTGGTTTCTTGAGCGACAAGATTTGTGCAAATAAAATTTGATTCCTAGCGCAAGTTTTCATGTGAAACCTTAAAATTTTCGCATACTGACTCATCCATTGTTATCGAACCTAGCGATGTAAAAGCGAGCACGGAGAGCGAAACCGTTTAGCACGGAAAACGAGAAACCAGATTGCGGCACACGTCTGTACTTCCCCGAAATGTGAATCATGAGAATCGCGCCTCGCACCAATCACGGCAAGTTTGTTTATCGTGAAGATATTGGGGTGTGTCCGGGCACGGTGCAAATTTAATTTATAAATTCTGCCCCTTCGAACGCGGCAACTTAGACATCACTACTCTGATACAATAAAGCTACATTTAAGGGGCAGATTTGTTTTTATTAATATCTATAAAAATAAACAAAATTTTCAAATTCCAAGGATGGTCCTCCAATACTTAAAGTGTTGTGCAGATAATACCCATCTCATAATTCACTATTTTATCGAATTTATAGAGTAAACTTTAACGTTAAATTCTCATTTTAGGTATACTTCAACATTTATTTATTAAGCAAAACAATAAAAAAGTCAAAATATAGCGTTGCTTGTCTCCGGTCCTAACCTTTCTGTGCATCATACTATTTTACGGATTTTGAAGGTAACACGATTTGGCCAGAAAATACATCGCGGAGGCCCATGTTTTACTACAAATCGGCAATGTTGGACCTTAAACTACTAGTAGGCCCGAAAGGGGGGACCTTAGCTTAACCCTAACCTTAGCACAAGCACCAATCACCAAAATCCTTGTATGTGGGTATAATAAAACTGGTTGAGTGCCAATGGAATCGCGAGATTCGCGCCTGCGCGTTTGCGAGTGGTACATACACAGATCCAGCCGTATTTTTATTCAAATCACATTCCTTACTTTATAACATCCTTTATTGAACCTTTATCCATCCTTTAGATACCACAGTGTAATTGATAATAAATCAACCGATGGGGGATAAGAGGCCTGGCAACAGGTGACCGAAGAATATAATGCAATGGCCGTTTCTGCCCCAAGAATCGCGCAGATATTAAAAATTCTTTGGTCAAATTTGAGGCGTCAGGCCAAAAAAAAACAGTAGCCGAAGAAAATATGAGTTAGTGGTGATTAATTTGATATTTAAGTAAGCTATCATACATTTTTAGAAACGAAAATACAACGAGGTTTTAGATCAGTGTGAGGAGCCCAGAGATGAAACCGTCCAAGTTCTAAAAAAAATCATGGTAGAGGACAAGGTTTGTTTACCCCATAATAGGTTATAAAAGTATGAATTTTGATAAATTTTACTTCAGAAAAGCAGCTCCAAAACAGGAGGTGGTGCCTATAAGCCACGATTATGTGAAGTGGGCGCCAGAGTATTGGCCATGGTGGAGCTACAGGCAAAACCGTTGGTCAACAAATATGATGATAATAATTATTATCATGGAGGTAAATATATTTACTTGATTACATGTTTTAGAGCAGAATTTAATACAACATATGAGATATGTATCTAAAAAGAGTGTTTCTGATGAAAATTTGAAATTTTTGAGAGAAACGTTATAATGTAATAGTATATTACGTAACAAGAGTTGTAAATAGCAAATTACGCGCAAGTGAAAAAATTGCGTACGAGCCGCGTAGCGGCGAGTAACGCAATTTCACGAGCGCGTAATTGCTTTACAACTCGCTTTATGTAGTATACTTTATCTACGACCACTCTCACCTTAATTTATTTTTGATTCTCCAGTCCATAAATGTTCCTTAAACATTTTTGTATCGCGAGGCGTAGCAGGGAGAAACTTGTTGGCCGCTTATTTAATCATTTTCGTTGTTGCTGTTACTGGACATTATTTATCTTGCAAGAATTGAAAAGAGTTTCATTAACAATGGTTACATACCTCATTATTTGGTACTTACTTCTGGATATCATTGCATTTGAATGAGAATGTGCGGAATAGCGAAGTGACAGCTTCGGGGTGCGTGATGTGACGTTTAACAATCGCGGACTACTATATTTAATAAAAACGAACAAACGCGCAACTCTCAACCAATCAAAAGTTCGTAAACGAAACTCACTAGTATGTTATGGCAAACACACACGTACCTTTAATTTACAAGCGGGCTCTAACATACGTGGGTGTTTTGGTGTATTTACGCAGTACGCGCATTGTACGATAATGGGCATTTACAGTAGTGGTCGTAGATAAAATATTTTACCTACTCCCACTTTGTAATTGATGAATTACCGAACTGTTTTCACTAATCGTAAGCGACCCATTACGAATATATAGAGCATATATAAATGTTAAATGTCGTACATAAATGTGTAACATGTACTATTACCGCTTATGCACTTCGGTATATTATATACTTTTTAGCCAATTACAATTAACGTCCGCCGAGTCCCCTGCATTCGTCTGTTCATCTTTAAATATTAAAAGTGACAGTGACATTTAAACGTCACATTGCAACTCATTGGTTAAAAGAATAACCGACACAATAAACTCCATGCTATGCCTTATTGGTACTTCCATCTGAATGGTATCTTAGTAGATTAACACTTCAGAGTGAGTACAACGATCCGCACCCTTAAATTTGTTCAATCAATGTATTGGACAATATATTATTCGACGGAAAATTGTTCGAACGGTAATTCGTTCGTTTAGTTGGTAGACGTCCTACATTGCCATAACCGGCCATATAATAAACATTTAAACGTCACCCTGACAAGATTCAGTTTTTCAATATGTCTTTAGTTTAAGCGAATAAATGTAAGGTCGAAGGTAAAGTATAGTACATAACGCGAGTAGTAACGCAACACAACAAGCTACAATTGTTGTGAGGGTTGTCTCTATCTTAGTCCGTAAACCAGTCGCAAGACAAGGAAATCGTTTTTGAATAACACCAAAACACCTTTCAATGGCATTCCTTGTAGCCTTATGTGAATCATTATAATCTTGTTCTGCTTGTGTTGTAGGGTTTCTGAGGGGTGTTAAGATGAAAGGGCGACAAGCGTATCCACTATCACCCAACAATAAACGATCATTTTCCAGTTGCGCACATATTGAAGAATCATTAAAAATGGTACTATCATGCTGCACACTTTCTGGCCATCAAGCAACAATGTTACGGATTTTTAGATCCGCATCACATATAGCCTGCACATTGATGGAAAAAAAAGACTTTCTGTTTCGAAAATATTCGGCATCAGGATATTAGTTATATGGTATATGATGTACTTCCAATTAAAGACAAAATTAGATTTTATTTCCGGACTAGTTTCGATTCATCTGATGAATCATCATCGCCGGAAACTACAAAAATTATTAAAAGATATTTACATTTTATATTATTTTTAGTAATAATAATAATAATAATAAATCTGGTTTATTCAAAAATAATTTACAATATCCCGAAATATGGATACATTATGAAGAATATCATCACGATAAAATACATAAATAAATAAATACATAAAATACATAGTGTGAGTTTAATAATAGGTAGTTTATAATTGGGTTAGCGTTCTTTATACATATAAAATTCCTTTAGCGAATATGGCTCCAAGTCAAATATAAAATTTAATAGGTTACGTTTCATAGCACCATAATTGCTTGATTTTTTTATTGCGTCAGGGCTGAGGTTAAATAATTTTAGACACGAATAGTATGCACCTTTTTCGTATACTTTTAGCCTATGTTTTGGAATGCTGTATTCACCATAGAAAAGATATATCTATAGAAGGCCCACTCCCATATACTGGCTCGAGACTGCGTTTGGTGCCACCTGTGAGATTGTCCGCAACTAAACTTGGGACGGCGGACCAGGCGGGATTTACGAATATCTACAATAAAGTATTAATTGTATAAAACTTCACGTTTTTTTTATTACGACAATATTTTAAATTATCCAATATTTATTTTCAAGTAAATAATTTGAAAATAGTAATTGAATAATTAATATAGTCGCAATAAAAAACAATGATATATATTTTAGTCAATATAAAAATTAAATATTTTTCTTTAAGTGAAATAGATTTACTTATTAAAATATGTTAAAGATTGTAGTATGTATATAAAAGAAAACCAAATTGATACAAATAATAATAATGGACTTACCGTACTATTGATATCCTGCACGAGAAAAAAAATGTTTTGGAAGAATGGATGAACAGTAAAAAACAAATAGTAACAATAAAATTCAGTTTTATACATTTATTAATAAATAATGTAACAGTTTATGATATGTAATATATGTGCTGATCGTGATGATCCTTACATTGTTTGGTACCTAGATTAGATTAATGTAATAAAAAAATTACTAACCTTTATTGATTTACACCAAAGTAGATATCCACGTAGTCGCAATGAACACACAATAAACGTTTAATAATTCAAACGAATATCATGCTAGTAATCGCAAAGCAAAGGTATCGCAGGTATATTATAGTAGAATATAGCCTACAAAATGCAAGTGTACTCTTTCACAACAACGAATGTGCAGGAAAGTGCGGGAATAACCGGGAATGTGGTGGGAATTATAAAGTTGAAATTAAACTTACTGGCGCCATCTAAAGAGTTTGTCCGGAAATGTTTTTATAGTATAAACAACTCCGTATGAGTGGACCGACCCTGGTATTCACTACCATGCCTGGTTGAGTACATTAAAATAATGGTGCGTCAGACGTTCTGATTCAAACGCATATTCGATGTCGGGGTGACTCGTCATATTTTATATAGGTGCTGACATGATTTATGTGCTAGCTTGCACAAAACCAAGAAGAAACCTGAAATCGCGAGCTCTTATTCAGAGAGAGAGATTCGGAGATTTATCGATAAGGACATTTTACCTTAGCTAGTGGTATCCGTTAAAATGGTGGATAGAAAATACACAAATATTTCCCCATTTATCACATTTGGCAAAAAATAAACTATGTATTCGAGGTTCTTTTCCAAAGCGGGTTAATTATCGGAGAGATGATCTCGTTTAAAGGAGAATTTTTAAATATCAATTATAAAAAATAAAAATTTAACAAATGCAAATTTGTTTGTTGTTTGATAATAAAAATATTTCTTAAAATATATACAAAAATGTACATCAAGTTCTCAGAGGTTACTTTAAATAACGGTTACTAAATAACCTTTTAAATAACTAGTTATTTTGTAGTAACAGTAACTGTTATAACCGTTACTGGAGAATAACCGTTTATTTCATCACTAATACGAATTACGCCGTCTTACATTGATTACGACTTGCGCCGCGGCGTAATTCGCGAAATAATAGATTTGATCGACTTGATCAAGACGGACCCCTTTATTGCTGTTGGGCCATAAAACGATTTGGGCCTTTTCGGTTGGAAGCAGCGGAGGCTCCTTTGTCTACGCTTCTCCGAATTTGGACAAAGGGCCTCGCATTTCCAAATCGTTTCATGGCCCAAGATATTCAAAATATTTTTAGTAAACAGCAAAACTTTTAGTTTTTACCACCCCAAAATCTCATTGTTCGTACTTGAGTACTTGTCCATCTGGGCGGCAGATTTTGCTGGGCGTCATCACGGCGCGTTTGTTTGGCACGCAAAGTTTATGGCGGTGCCCTAAACCTTGAACCTTTGACTATATACTAATGGACTGCTATTCCCCCTCCATTTACCATATGATCACTGCTCCAAAAGTTGTCCACGAGCTGGAGCCCGATATAAGTCCCGCCCCGGAGCCGAAAATGGAGCGTAATTTAAAAACCGGAAAGCAAAAAAAATATTTCTCGATGTATTCATCAGCAACGCGGAGAATGCAAATGCGAGCATATTTCGGCAACTCGGGTCCACTTTCCGGCCTGTTTTTTACAAGCAAAGCATCAACCCATAATTTGCGAAGTTCCGGATTTGATGGAAATCTAATACAGAATTTTAGGTCATAAGTCAAAAGTCAACTGACGTGTACATCAGCTGACGAGTATTATAACCGCGTTGGCATATATACGTGGACCTATTGCAGCCTTTCGCATAGCAATATTTTGACACAGTGTGAATATTTAACAATATAAATGTTTATATATTCAAAGGTGTGAATAAATTGCAGGGTATGACAATATGCAATGCGAGCTCATAGAGTCATATGTCATAGACACAAAATAGCTACCAATTTAGTAACGTACCGCAACCATTTAGGGTCCCGCCGCGCCACCGTTGCTTGGAGACTAGGGCTGTGCAAAATAATCGATTAATCGATAAATAATCGATTAATCGATTAATCGACAGTTCGATTAATTCTAAAAATAATAAAAATAGAAGTCCTAATTTTAACTTCTGTCAAAGCCAAGACTATTTTAAACTGATTCCAAATCAATAATCAAAAAGCATTGCGACATTATTATATTACGTCTGTTGTTACATTAATTTAAAAATTGTGCGATAGTCTTCCGAATATCCCGCGTGCTGGATATTTTTTTGCTCGTGCATTTTTACCATTGTAATCGGTTCTTGTCTTCGTCTCGTGCCTCGTGATTATGAACGCAAAGCACTCGCAAAAAATGATCCGTAATATTTGAAGCACTACGGATGTTATATGTGATAATGTCCTAATTCAGTCGAATTGATTACAGCTTCCAATTTACATTAATTAGATTGAAAAACAGTATTCACGAGGCTGTGCAAAACTTTGATGTTTTGATTATTACTCGAGAAATATTCAATTAATCAATTAAACGATAATTTGATTTTTCATTAATAGATTAATCGATTAATCGATTAATCGATAATTTTATTTTGATTTGTGGTGACCGCCTGGGTCATGGAACGGAGAAATGGAAACGAGGATCACGGGTAGCCCGGAAAAACGCGGTTACCAGGGAGGCGAGAAAAACAAATAATAAAAAAAAAGAAAAATTTTGCTGGAATACAGAAAACACACTCATTTTTGTAATTCCTACCAAAAATAAAGTAATCACCTTATTCGTCGACCTGCCTCTCTTTTTGAAGTTAAATTATATTGTATCAAGTCGATAACGACTGATCTACAAGTGTTGAATTGTTGGACCAACGAGAATCATCAACCACAACAGCTAGTTCACACGACGTGATCCTTCAATTACAACATCTGGTGACCCCGACAGAAGACGCCCGAGAGCCGCTGAGCGACACCTTCCAAACTCCACGAAAAACGCCGCGCGGAGCCCCACTGTCATTTTTGACGTTTGACGCTGTACAACCGACGCCGTTGGAACCACACACCCGACGTCGACCGTCCCACGTCCAGCCTCCGCCCACCGACGTCCTCAACCCGTTTTTCTGTTCCGTGCTCCAGGTGATTGCTAACCATTTCTCCGTTTCCCTCACTTTTCCTCTATCCTATATTCTCTCACACATACACGCACATTTTCACACAAATCCATGGAGGATCAGATGGAAACGACCGTCAATACATTTAATTATAAACTTCCGGTCTATTCAAAATTTGACCTTCACTACAGCACTACAAACTGGAACAGTTCATTCCGGCCGGCTCCAACACGTCCATCTACGTAGACACGTCTCTAGCTGCACGACGACCCTATGTTCCTCCTGCAATGCGACAGGAAGTTCTTTGTTCGCTTCACGAACTTACACATCCGGGTACTCGTGCAATGAGACGTCTCGTAGCAGCACGGTACGTGTGGCCGCGGATGAACCATGACATTGCACTTTTCGTCAAGTCCTGTTTGAAGTGCCAGAAGAACAAAATTCATCGCCACACTGTGTCACCCATTGTGAAATTTCCAGACCCGGATGACCGATTCACCGACATCCACATCGACATAATCGGCCCTTTGCCTATTTGTGACAATTTCAGATATCTTCTGGTCTGCATTGATCGCTTTACGCGTTGGCCAGAAGTAATTCCTCTTACCGAAATTACTGCGGATTCCGTTGCACGAGCATTTCTGAGTGGTTGGATTGCACGTTTTGGAACTCCATCTACGGTCATTACTGACCGAGGTCGACAGTTCCAGTCCAACACTTGGAAGGAATTCTGCAGGACTTTCGGTATACAACACAAATCCACAACCGCCTACCATCCGCAATGTAACGGCCTGGTAGAGCGGCTCAATCGCCAAATAAAAGACTCAATCCGAATGAGCAACGATCCTAAGAACTGGGTAACCCAACTCCCTTTAATTCTCCTAGGGCTCCGGACAGTCTTCAAATCATCTCTTTTGGCAACGACTGCAGAGTTCGTCTACGGCAAGACATTACGCTTGCCGGGCGATTTCATATTTCCAAATTCCGCGCGTAAAAAAATTCCTTCTGGTTCAAAATTTCTCGACGACCTGAGGGACAATATGCAGACACTTGGTCCTGCAGCGGCGCGGCCATCCGTTCGCAGGAATTACGTTCCTGCCGACTTAAACACTTGCACGCATGTTTTCGTCCGTCGGGATTGCGTAAAAAACATTACACATCCATACTACGACGGCCCATTCAAAATTTTAAGTCGAAATTCAAAATTTTACACAATTGAAATTGACGGTAAACAAGACAACGTTTCCATTGACCGACTGAAACCTGGATATTTTTCTACTATTTCGGCCACTTCAGTTAAAAACACACAAAACACCACCAACCTTTCTGTTTTTCCACGTTCAATTTTAAAATCTAACAAATCTTCTACAAAACCTTTTATTTCTCGCAAACACGTATCTTTCTCTTGTTCTGTTTCCTTCCGTAGCCTCTTTTAGACGGGGAGTGGTGTGGTGACCGCCTGGGTCACGGAACGGAGAAATGGAAACGAGGATCACGGGTAGCCCGGAAAAACGCGGTTACCAGGGAGGCGAGAAAAACAAATAATAAAAAAAAAGAAAAATTTTGCTGGAATACAGAAAACACACTCATTTTTGTAATTCCTACCAAAAATAAAGTAATCACCTTATTCGTCGACCTGCCTCTCTTTTTGAAGTTAAATTATATTGTATCAAGTCGATAACGACTGATCTACAAGTGTTGAATTGTTGGACCAACGAGAATCATCAACCACAACAGCTAGTTCACACGACGTGATCCTTCAATTACAACAGATTAATCGATTAATCGATAATTTCGATTAATCGATAATTTCGATTATCGATTAATCGATCATTTCGATTATCGATTAATCGATCATTTCGATTAATCGATATAATCGATAATTAAAAATAATCGAAAATCGATTATTCATTTCCATAATCGAACACCCCTATTGGAGACACACATGAAGCGGCGCTAGCAGTCCAATAGTATATAGTCAAAGCCTTGAACCGTTTGGGCCGCGTCCGCATGGTCACCCAGCGCTTGTCTATCAGTCCGGACGTGGATATAGTCCGTTCTCCGGAGTTCGGTAAGTAGTGGACGTAATATTTTTTATCTCAAACCAATCTTTGTTGAGAAGTACTGGTGTAAAAGTGCGTACACCAATCGGAGCGAAGGACAGTAATAAATGTATGGGATGCAATTAGACGAACCACCAATACCTTTTCTTTGAGGGTGCGTCGATCCTCAGGGCGGACCGACCGTTTTACGACTTCGGCCGCCACATTCCACCGAATATGCTATACGCATAAATTAGCCAGGTAGCAGATCCTCACGAAAGACTTACTCACATGCCCCTAATTCCCTAACCTTACGAAGCTTAGAGTTAACATACATCCTATTATTTACATGATTAAAATACGTTTCGTCAATGTATGTGTTACGAACGTAACTCATTTTTAATAACAAATAAGTACACCTTTTTATACATGAGTTGAATTATCATAAATAAAAAATATTTACTGTTGGTTGTATATTTCAGGATTTTATTAATAATACTTATATAGACGAGTACAAATAACTAACCATCAGATATTCTATAATTTTTGCATTACAACTTCTTTTCATTCCAACCTAAGTTTACCGCCTTCTCACTATTTTCCCATAGTTGTCTAGCTAACTCCCAGTCACCACACGTTTTATACATCTTAACTTCGCAGCACTCCGCGTAAAGTTTTCCAGAAATATTTTCCAATTTTTTTGAAAGAGCACAATATAGAGTAGTCTGTGCACCTTCTTCTGGTGTCTAAAAATGATAAATTTGTTAGAACTCAATTTAATGTTAAATGCGAAGGGAAGTACAGTACAACGCGGATCGTAAGTTGAACAATAATTCCCCATTATGCAAATCATTTTATTTCGAATAAACTTTACACCATCAAAAATAACGCTTGCAAATGAACTAATAATGTAAGAATACGCATGTATACTAAACGTTAGATATGAATTTGAAAGAATGTGCAAATCGCGTTATATCTAAAGTAGCGCGTTAAATGAGGGTTGCCAGAGTTAAACAGATTGAATAAACCGAGGTAACTATAATATCTAAAACAATGGTTGTATTTTTTATAAGATGCAAATTTTAGTTGTGTAATTCAATATTCAACGTGGAATTCGCCAGGGAAGTAGTTATTTCAATAAGTTTTGTTTCTTGTCTTACAAAACCGCTTGAATATTTTTATATTTCGTTTTTATTTAATTTAGTAAAAGCATCTGCATCTGTTTCTATTTTCAATTGAAGAAGTAGTAGTTTACAAAAATTAAATTTGACTTACTTTCGCAATAAGATAAGAGAAAAGATGCCATAGTTTAAGTACTGCACTAGGCAACGTCCTCAAGATTTCAGTAAAGACTAGACCAGGATGTACGGCATATGTCGTCACGCCAGTTTGAGATAGTCTTAAACCTAATTCACGGGTAAATAAGATATTCGCTTGTTTTGTAGAGCCATAGATAAATCTATGATATTTAAAAACACTATTTACATCAGATGGTCTGTTTGTCGCTTTAATCTCCAGTTTTCCAAATACAGCACAGCTCGAAGCTAAATTAACAATTCGACTCGGAGCAGATTGTATCAACTTTTCTAAAATCAAAGGTAACTTACTGGTGGTAGTAATCAGAGGCGGCTGGTGAAGTGATTTATGATAGGGCCAGGGTAGTAGAGGTGACAATCAACATGGTTGTGGGTCGGTTGACGGTTATCTTTTAATAGACAAATAAAGTAAAGTTGTGCTCTAACTACCAATACTTACTTATTAACAAGTTTGTAAGTAAAAATGGGGATAAGTGATTAACTTGCCACATCACTTGCAGCCCATCTTTAGTGGTATAATTTTCTAAACCATAGCATCCAGCATTATTTACTAAAATATCTAATCTGGCTTCGGTTTCATTATAGTCTTTGCAAAATTCTCTTACTGACTGCAGGGATGTGAAATCTACAAGCTTAACATAAACGTCTGCGTTTCCAGTAGCAAGAATGATCTTCTTCTGAGCCTTCTCTGCTCTTTCTTTATTTCTACAAGCTAGGATTACTCTAGCTCCACGTTTTGCAAAATCCAGAGCAGTCATATATCCTATTCCTGCAATAAAGCAAATATATGCGGGATGTCTTAATTATAATGGATAAATTCGATTAAAATCGCAAGAAATATTTTTACCAAAAAGCACTCGACAGGTCGATTTTGCTTTATCAGCATAGAATCTAATATGATTGTAAAATAAAGTTAGAATAGTACATTAGCAGAATTTGTGTTCTCGTTACTAATCAACATAATTTAAGAGGTATACGCCACAATTATTAACAGTCGAAATTTATTTTTTTTTCATCTCGAGATGTATCTTAATATACCATTTTAATATTGAATATTTTTTAAGTAATTAATGCACGTACGGGTTATAGGAACATATAATTCAAAACTTTTAAAAGGTTAAGGAAATAGAACGCAATTTTATTATTTGACATGGAAATAAAAATGTAGCAATTAATAATCTACGTAAAGGGTATTAATAGGGTAAGTCTTTGTAAATGCTGTGGCAGTCTGTAGATAAACTTTTAATTTCTTGTAAATGTTGCCATTTTTGGGGTTTAATTTGTCTTGATGCAATTGATATAATTTATATTCTCAGGATATTTTAGAGATCTTTGTGAAAGACAATTAGTCTTCGTTAAAGTCTAATAATATCCAATGATTTTGTTTTCAAAATCGTACATTAAGGCCCGTATTCATAAAGAATCGTATAACGCTTTAAACATTTAAGCATAAAAAAGTATAGAATAACTTTCTTCGTATCCGTAACAATTTACGATATTTTTGAGTTCAAAATAAAAGTGTACTAAAAGTTTATATGGTTATAACTAAAGACCAAAAGCCATGTCTTGATAGCCTTTATAATATATGTGAAATTCGCTAAAATCCCTGATGTACCCCCAAAAAGTGTGCATTTATTTATGGAATGGCCGATGTGTAATTATTAGCTCCCCTATTCATTTTAGAGAAAAATCGTACAGGAATATTTGTTTGGAGAATTAAAAATTGTAAATGCATCATCCTTTTAATTTACGTTTATACCAGAATCCACTTCAGAAATAATATAAATAAGTTGGACAATGTACCATTTAATTAAAACCCTTGCCATGAGTTTAACAAATTTCATGAATTTAATAATAATTCTAAAAACACAGATTCATCATTTTAAATGTCATAACATTGCCTTTTTGAAATTTTTTTAAATTTCATTTTTTCCTCAAATTGAAAGCATTTATTGTACGCTAAGTGGCTCCACCATCAAAATGTTTCACCAGCCCCCACTGCATAAAATAAAAGAGACAAAAAACTAAGTCATCATTTAAAAAATCGCTAAATGTATAACACTTTTTAATTAGGTATTGTTTGAGTTTTTGCTTAAATTGGTTGCGATTATTTACTTGCCTGATATTGTAGTAGTTTATTGTATACTAGAATACACGAGTAGTAGGCCGATCTCTAATATAAAACAGAAGCGTGTTTCTTGCGGTGCCTGGTATCGTAATTATGGTTCACATTATTTTTTTAAACATCTCTAGATTGTTCGCAGCAAATGTTGCTATTTTAAATATGTAAATGCATATTAATGTAAGTATGTTGTTCTCCTTTAATAAACTATGGCAAGTCTCTAGTCTATACCTCATTTAATAACCAGGCGGACTAAATCAAATTATATCCGCCAAAATACGTTGTAATGATTGGTTAAACGGGCGCCGTTTTTACACAGGTCAAAATTCCTAAAACGCTAATGGCCCTTGTTATGATCAGCTGATCTGCCACCGTTTACTTGTGTCCCACCGGTTTTACGTGTTTCTGGTCAGTTTCTGTATTTCCTCCCATTGGAAGTGTAAGAATCGGTTCTTTTAAGAACTCATCCTGCGAGACCTGGAAAATACAACCGAAGGACTGCAAAAGAAGATCTTTAACTTTTTCGCCAAAGAATTGGCATTACAAATATTTATTGAAATCCTTTTTTTTTGTTATTAAATCGTTTGTTCTAATTATCGGTTTGTTCTAAGTCTATTTTATAGAATATATGGCGATATGAATCTGGCAAGATAATATGGTGTTTTTCTACGATAGAGTACTCATATATTTAACCAAAATCGTTATTTTAATGTTAAATTATAAACGTCAGTTCTGACATTTATGATCTTTCAAGTATTTAACTCGTGCTATGATTATCATCGATGATCCCACTCGTTAAAGCCATCAGAATACGTGTCTAAAATAACCTAATATCTTAATTTATTATCACTCACCTGTATTTGAACCAGTAACAATAGCAGTCTTCCCTGTCAAACAGATGCAAGATTTGCACCAACGCGTTCTTAATTTGATGTAAAACTTTAATCCAAGCAGAATAAGGACTAGAAATCCAAGCAAATACAACATTAGCTTTAACATATTTCGACGCTAATAGTGTCAAGGAATTATTTTGTAAGTAGTTTTAAATTACTTTCAAATATGTCATTTACATATGGATATATAGCTGTCTTGATAGCTTTGCAATAATACCGAGAAAGATTTGTTTTTAGATTTTATTTGTTAACATTTCGTGGTGAGCCGAAAAACGCTCGGAACCGACTACAATTCGTAAATGAAACATCATTCTGTAAATTTATCAAATGATATATCTGTTATTCCAAAATATAATTACTCGTTTGAGCTCGGAAATAAAGTGAAAAATATATCGTATGTTCATTAAAAAAAACCTCAAGTGTGCCATGATTTCTTATTTTTTTAAATATAAGTTGGCACACATGTTAGGAATTGAAATACAAAACGTCAGATCTTTCTAAAAGTCACAATTATTCCGTGGTCACAATGGTTTACAGCAACCAGCAAAAATGTTTCTAGTTGAAAGTTATTTCCGAAATGGGACTAAAGTGGATGAAAATTGGGTGTATTCATTCGACGCGCCTATTGCAGAGTTTCAGGAAGAATTTACTAACGTTCTCATTATTTATGATGAATTTAAAAACACCTTATCACGATCTGTTGTATTATTTCATGAAACGGGTAGTATTCTCCGTAAACCAGGAAGTGGTAGACCAATCAAACGTACTTATAAAAATCCTAGTAGGATGCTATTAACACAGCCCAAGGAATTTCGAAAGGTAAACCTACGTCTTCTCTGCCTCGTTTATTACAGCAAATTAAGGGTAGGGTACCCATTAAATTAGCCGCTCAAGAAATCGAATATATCATTGTAAATATAAACTTTTTCGAAGAAAAGTTTATTTTGATAACATATTATATAAAGATCGATTATTATTTCTGTGTTTAAGTTTTGGTTTAATCGTTATTATTAACAAAGTTAGCAACATTTTACTTTAAACAGACAAACTGCAGAACCAAGTAAGTAACAACATAAGATGGCGAACACGAACACAAACGGTCGCTCACTTTCCGAAAGCGATCTGCTAAACACGACTATTATTAATATTAGTGCGGATATTATCTGCTCTGGATGCAGCAAGCAAGTAGAAACACATAATATTATAAAGTGTAATATATGTTTAAGCGATTACCACGACTACTGCATAAAATCTGAGGACAAATTTGGATTTGTTGCATGCCACCGATGTGAGAAACAAGGAGTACAGCGTATCACCCTACAACTTCTATTGAATCTTAGAAAGGAAATCAGTGATCTAACAGTCAAGGTACATAAACAAGGTGAATTAATTAATAATAAAGATTTAATTATTCAGAATCTAACCTATAAGCTGAATAATAAACAACTGCCACATACACGAAAAGTAAACATTGATCGACAGGCATCTACTAAAAATAAAGCCAAGGAAAAGAAACCTGTAGAATATAGTCAAGTCGCACAGTCATCGGTTTGCGCGGATGCTAATACCACGAGCGCCCCAGACGTATTTATGAAGACGCCAACGAGAGCGGCCTCCACCATTTCGCCCGGGCCCCAACAGATGGATAATTCTGAAGTCAACATGGATGCAGAGAGGACAGGCGAATGGACTAAAGTGCGCGTCCGAAACAGGCGTAATACAAACAAGACTTACTTTAAAGGCTGCTCTGAAAACAGCGCACTCCAAGTAAGTTCCTACGTAAATCGTAAATGGATCTTCGTATCAAGACTGAAGAAAGGCGTTTCGGTAGAACATGTAAATAATTATCTACAAGACAACATAAAAAAGTCCACTAGCGGTTCATTCGTCGGGGATTTTATTGTCCAAGAAATGGAACCCAAATTTAAAAACGGCGACTACTCGTCATTTAAAATCGGAATTCCACAAGATTCTTACGACATTGTATTCAATCCAAATTTTTGGCCCATAAATACTTTTATTAACCGTTTTTATGTAAAGAGAAATAACCCGTCTCAACCAAATTTTCTGGATCGACCTGCAATAACACCGTCGAAATAATTAATAACTCTAAATACGATCTGTTACTCTTAAATATTCGCTCTATAAGTATTGATAAAATCAATCAAATCTTAATAGATTACGGTCAGTACAATTTAAAGTTTATTTGTTTAACGGAAACATGGGCCGAAGAAAAAACAATTTCTTTTATAAATATTAGCCAATATTTTTTAGGTACCAAATATTGCAGACACGGTAGAGGCGGTGGCGTGGCAATATGGTGTAAACTAGATCTCAAGACAGAAACTGTAAACCTGGACAAGTACTGTTAAGTAAAAACAATTCGATGTATATTGTTACGTGTTACCGTCCTCCATCCGGGGACATGATACTATTTATCCAGCAACTACAACTCACTTTAAATAATATTTATAATATTAAAATTCCCATAGTGCTTACAGGAGATTTCAATATTAACTCTTCTTGTCATTCTGATCATTTATCCACACTTCAAAATCTATTGTTGTCATATAACTTATATCAAGTAAATACCGAAGACACAAGAATCACTTTCACTTCGTCTACTTGCTTGGATCATATCTATTCAAATTTAAAGTCAACTGACACTATCACGTTAAATAACACAATATCAGATCACAAATCAATATTATTTAACTTCCAATTACCGAATAATTCATTATCACAAAATGTCACTTATACATGTAGAATCTATAGCGCTGCTAATATAAACAGTTTTGTAAACCATCTAAAGTCAGAAACATGGATCGATTTGTTCAACATTTGCGAATTTAATGCCCAGTTTGATTATTTTCATAATACAGTTTTACACTATTTTAATATTAGCTTTCCTTTTGTAAAGAAATCCTTAGTTCCAAATAAGTCATGGATTAATCCGAACATAAAAGCTTCCAGCAAGACACTGCACGACCTTTACATTATGGCAAAACAACACCCAGCACTTAAATCAACCTATCAAACAGCAAAAAAAAAATCACGAAAAACTAGTCTCAAATACAAAGAAAGTATTTTATCAGAATTTAATAATAAACTCCAGTAACCAGGCAAAAACCTCTTGGAAAATTATAAACGAACTTGCAAAAAAATCTGACAATACCAAAAACATACAAATACAGTCGAATGGTATTCAAGATAATCCTCAAATTATTAGTAATGCATTCAACACTTATTTCATTGAAGAGCCACTCAACTTAATTCAAAAACTTCCTCAAACTGGAAAATAGAATCACAGTCCATATTCCTGAAACCATTTACGGAAACCGAAATTTTACATGTTATAAATAAATTAAAAAACAAAAAATCAGGTGGTTTTGATGAAATTCCTGACATTATAATCAAAAATGCTGGTCATACTTTAGTCAAACCCTTACAATATTTAATAAATAAATCATTTGAACTTGGTATATTTCCTGAAAAATTGAAACTATCCACTATTTTGCCTATTCACAAGAAAAATGACCCTCTCGAACTTAAGAACTATAGGCCAGTCGCACTTTTGTCAGTATTTTATAAAATATTTGAATTGTGTATGTTAATAAGACTGCAAAAATATCTAGACAAATTTAAAATTTTGACACCTTCACAACACGGCTTTCGTAAGAATCACTCAACCACATCGCATTTCACTCATTTTACAAAACCCTTATTAAATATCTAGAAAGCGGAGAATATCCGGTCGGATTATTTATCGATTTGAGTCGTGCATTTGACTGCATTGACAATGATCTACTGCTTGAAAAGCTCTCTTATTATGGAGTAAGAGGGGTCGCACACGACTGGTTCAAGTCTTATTTAACAAATCGACGGCAACGCGTGAAAATAACTTCAAACAAAAAGACATTTACTTCAACCGATGAATATATCAACTTAGGTGTCCCACAAGGTTCCATTCTTGGTCCGATTCTATTCATTATTTTTATAAATGACCTTACAAACTATATACCAAATAATATTTTTATGTATGCCGACGATACATCTGCAATTATAAGTCATTCTTCAAGCACATCTCTTGAAATGAACTGCAACACGGTAATGAAAAAAATGGTAGATTGGTTTATACAAAATAGATTAATTATTAATCTAGATAAAACTGTCTTCATTCGATTCCAAAATAGACAATGTAGACAAAATTTAAATATAAACTTAAAAATAGAAACTGCTTCAATTCCATCAAATGAAACCACTAACTTTCTAGGTATTACATTAGACAAAAATTTAGACTGGTATGCACATTGCCATAGTTTACTTAAATCACTCCATAAGTCGTGTTATCAAATAAGGATTTTAAGATCTGTCTTGACAACTTAGAATGTTTTATTTTGCCACGATACAGTCGCGTTTATCATACGGATTATGTTTTTGGGGAAACTCCAGTTCATCCCAATCGGTTTTCATAGCTCAAAAACGCATAATTAGATGCATGGCTAACATTCCACCAAAAACTTCATGCAGACCTTATTTCAAAAATTTTAACATACTGCCTCTACCTTGCCTGCTTATATCTGATCTATGTCTGTATACATATAAAAACCGGAGCAAATATGTTAGCATTAATGATGTACATAGTTATCCTACAAGACAAAACGATAATATATACATACCGCACTATCGATTAAAATTAACAAGTGACTCTCCAGAAATACTTGGCGCTAGATTATTTAATAAACTGCCAAGCAGTATAAAGAAAAAAACAAATTTATATTCTTTTAAAAAAGCCCTACGCACGTACCTTTTAGAAAATGTATACTATAGTTTAAGTGAAATGCTGTCATAAATAGTTTTAATTTCAATTGTTACGTAATTAACCTGACGCATCTAAAATGCATTTACTAACACACTTGTAATCATTCACAGACAATAAATAATTATTATTATTATTATTAAAAAAAACAGTGAAATTTGACTTGTAGCCAACCAAAACATACATCTAGGCAATGAATTAATTTGATGGCAAAATCATGGTCAATAAAAAAATTATGAACGAATTAGAAGACAAATGAATAATAAAATGATGTTTTTTGTGTCTATTCACCTGCATGCCCAATAACATCGCATGTTATTCACATTTCTGCGTCACTCGCGACGGCGGCACTTACTCATATTAGTGTATCGAATTACAACTGCACTAAAAAAAATAAACAAGGGTCCGGAGGGCAGGGTACCTGCGACGATTCCGATTTATAACATGTACATACTAGTAATGCGTACAATAAAATTTATAAATTAATTACGTCATGTATATTTTTGATAAATAGAAGTAGTTGATCCCCTCATCATTGCAGAGTGCAAAACTAACTTGAAAAGTATACAAGCTAATAAGAATAGTCACATAATCGGGGAATTCCAGATATTTATTAGTAAATAATTTAAGACCGATACAGTGACGGCTCGCTGGGTACTCTCATGGTACGGCCGAGGTAGCAATACAGATAGGTAGGGTCGGTTGCAAAGACGGCTGGCGGCGTGATCTATCTGTATTACCATCTCTGCTACCTCGGCCGTACCAGAGTCACCCCGCGAGCCGTCACTGGTCCGATAATTTATAGAGTATTAATTGGAAATTGTTTTTTTGATTTGTTTGTTTTGGTTTAACGTTCGGCTGTTTATTATCTATTCCACTATTTTTTTATAGAAAACATTTTTAGGTCTGCTTTTTAAAAAGTATTTACCCATTGGTATCCCACTATATTGCCAATTAAAAACCGGTACCCCCAGCACAGTGGTCCAGCTACCCTAAAAAGCTGGCCAAAATCCCAAATGAACTTACATTCGTGCAGAAATTGGTATATAGGGATTTTTGACGTCGCTGATTACAAGTCCTAATTCAAAATTACTATAAACACAACGGCGGATCCAATATGGCGGCAAAATATGAGGAAATGATATAAAAAGTGATGAAAATTAGTATATGGGGGTTTTCGAGGTCGCAGATTACGAATCTAAAATCAAAATAAATTTAAACAAAATTGCTGGTCCATTTTTCATGCAGCGCGTTTTTCAATTTTTTTAAACTTCAAGTAACTCCTATGCAGTGACGGCTCGTGACCTACGGAAGTGGGTCATTGCTAACGCGACATAATTAGGCAAATGTAAGTAAAACCCAACTGTAGGAGAGTAGGCGTACCAAAAAATTAAATCGTCCGACAAGAACCACAGGAAGGTCTACAGCACTCTTGTCAGGATATGGATTTGACAGAAGTGAAGTACGTTTGAGGTGGAGGATATAAAAAAAGAATAACACTCTTAAAAATATGAATAACTTGAAAGATAGGGGTCAGGAATAAATAAATATTTACCTACAAAATATTAAATTAAATAAACTCTCAACACGAAAACTAAAACCAATAAAACTAAAACCGAATTTTGAAGAGAATATAAAAATGGCAGAAATGAAAAATAAAATATTTACTCTTAGAAAATAAATAAATAAATAAAATATAAAATAAAACAAATCTCTCAACAAAAAAAAGTCAATTCTTTTTAATGTCAGGAAAATAAATAAAAACTCTCAAAACTAAAGGGATTTTTTCCAGGAAATAGCAGTGGTGCCCGTGTATGTGAAAAAATGAAATATATAATATTTGAATTATTTCAATCATTTTTAAATATTAAATCGATTCGCCGGGATTTTTTTGTAGCGAAATCGTCAATAATTTTATTATAAAAACTATCATTCTTACCTAAACTTTTAACTAACCCTCTTTCTATTGCTAAAATAGATACATTACTTAAGCGCGATTGGGATATTGTATTCCTACTGTAGGATTTTATTCTTTTCAATGCTGAAAAGCTTCTTTCTACCGATGCAGATGTTGGTGGGAGAGACAATATTAAACAAAATAATTTATATAATTCCGGAACGTCGGTAATAATATCATTATTATAAATAAATTATGTCATTTCACCTACTGTTGGGGAATTACCGAAAATAAATTTGTCAGCATACAAAACTTGCAATTCTCTTTTTAATTTTTCATTATTAAAAAATGTTTTGTCTGATTTCGAACAAAAATTATTCAATATCTCAAAAAATTCAAAATTTTTTAATTCAAAATATTTCTCGAAAATCAAAGAGTTTACGTAATTCATCCACCAACAAAATATTGTTATCTTAAATAGATGAATAATCATTTTTGTAATAGAGAGAAACAATACATTTATTGAGGCACTTTTACAAATTACCTCAACAGGCAATTTAAAAATGTCTATTAGATTTTGAGACACAGTGCCCATAAAATGACAGACTTAGAGATATGTCGACACAGCACCCGGATATACAGATCATTTTCCAAAAAAATAATTGTTTTCGGGAACCTCAAAATGAATATTTTCATGAACATTTTCAATCTCGAAAACAATACTGAGGGCAGTTATGCCAGGTACAAAAGTGAGATGAACATAATATTTGTATTACAGGGTCTATTATAAAAGTAATGGGAATTTTCTGGGAAAAATATATTTAATGATCGTACCCGTACAAATGGTTAAAATTTTTCAAAATACTCTCCCCCAGCATCAATACACTTGCCGAGACGAGTCTGCCATGGCTAGAAGGCACCCTGAAACGCCCCGACGAGAATGTCTTGTAGGAAGCGTGTAACATGCTTTTGGATATTTTTCATGGTCTCCCAACTGTCAACTCAGCCTTTTACCTGCAGGTGCTCAAGAGGTTGAAACGCTGGATCGTGCGCGTGATGGCTGACATCAAAGACACGGTCAGGCTCCACCATGACAATGCCTCCAGCCACACGGCCTTCATCGTTACCAATATCCTGGCCCGGAGCAACACCCCGACTGAAGAGAGAGCTGATAGGAAAGCATTGGGAGTCCGTGGACAACATCCAAAAGCATGTTACAAAGAGACATTCCCGTCGAGGAGTTTCAGGGTGCCTTCCAGGTATGCTAGACACGTCTCCTCAAGTGTTTTGATGCAGGGGGAGAGTATTTTGAAGAATTGGAAGCATTTGTACCGGTGCGATCAATAAATATATTTTTGCCAGAAAATGCGCATTACTTATACCGAGTGTTTGGGATAAGGGGCGAACATAGGGATTTAACATGTAAAATTAAATATGTGTAATTATTTGCTCCCCTATTCATTTTAGAGAAAAATCGTAAAGGAATATTTTTTAGAGAATTAAAAACTGCAAATGTATCATCCATTTAATTTACGTTTGTACCAGCATACACCTCAGAAATAATAAAAATAAGTTTAACAATATACCATTTAATAAAAACCCTTGCCATGACTTTGACAAATGTCATGTTATGGTGAGAATAATTTTACTAGTCAAACATTAATTCGGGCGGCCCGTTGGTGTAGTGGGTACAAGCGAGCACTTATGCCGGTTGCACCGCGTGCCGCGAGGGTTCGAATCCCAGCCCGGGCGAACGATTTCGGGGTCGCGGAATATTCGCTCGGGACCATGGACATTGCATTTGTCTTTCATTATTCAGTTATTCATTTAATTTCTGATATATTACAATACAATGATTATGGCAGATGGCCTCGTAGCCGACGCCAATTTCCCGAATCATTCAATCTCCTTAACCCGCAGTTCCATCCACGTCCAAATATCAATTCACGCATTGTTATTACTATGAACAATAATATGAGTTATTCCAATGGAGAGAGGGTATTATTTATTATCAAAATATTTACAGTGGCGTCAGTTTACACAGAGTTCGTGACTTATTTTCGGTTACATTTAACAATCGACCAATTCCGTCTGTATCAACAATTTCCAAATTTGTGAAAAAGTTCGAAAATACAGCAAGTGTAGCGGCAGATGATTCAAAAGGTATTTCAATAGTCCAATTTCAACAAATATTATTTCTAACATATTAAAATTAAAGGCAAACGGAACAGAAGAAGCAACGATGAATTGAATTAAAGTGGTGTCAGATTACACACAGTTCGTGATATATTTTTGGTTTTACCGTAACCAGCGGTCAACGGGAAATTTTAGAGCAAGTACTCAAAAAGTTCTCCGTTCTGGTGTAAACAATAACCCAATCCGTTATAAAATGCATGTCTAACATTAGCCAACTGCCTATCTGTAATCAATGTGCATTCCGCAAAAATTGCTTCCCGCAAAGATTCAATATTTGGATGGTGTTTTTTGTAAATTTTGTTTTTCAAGTGACCCCACAAAAAGAAATCACATGGTGCTAAATCAGGAGATCTTGGTGGCCAGTTGATAGTGCCACCGCGACCAATCCAGCAATTGGGAAAATTAGCATTTAAATATTCCCTTACATTTAAACCATAATGGGCTGGACATCCATCATGCTGATACCATATCTCCTGATTGTCACGTGCAACTTCTTCTAACGCAGGGCCAACCTGGTTGATTAAAAGATCTAAATAAGAATTCGAATTTAAATTTCCACATATTTCAAACGGCCCAATAATATTATTTTTTAAAATACCAGCCCAAATATTGATTTTTTGCGGGAACTGGGTTCTAGTTCTAAGGCATATCCGCGGATTTTCTTGGGTCCAGTATCGCGTGTTCTGAGTGTTGGGCTCGTTGTTAAGTGTGAACGTGCATTCATCCGTAAAACAGATAGACTGCAAAAAGTTTCTGTCTATGTTTGATCGATCCTGCATTATCTCGCAGAATACACGCCTGCTTTCTTCATCCACTAGCAATATCTCCTGATGGCATTGATGTTTGTAGGGATAATACCCATGCTTATTCAGAATATTATACACTGAGAATGTAGACACGCTGCACTCACGAGCAATGCATCGTATGCTAGTTGTTGGATCAGCATTTATCAACCCCAAAACTCTTTCTTCCAATTCATCGTTGCTTCTTCTCTTCCGTTTGCCTGCAATGTTAATGTTTTTGAAATAATATTTGTTAAAATTGGACTACTGAAATACCTTTTGAATCATCTGCCGCTACACTTGCTGTATTTTCGAACTTTTTCACAAATTTGGAAATTGTTGATACAGACGGAATTGGTCGATTGTTAAATGTAACCGAAAATAAGTCACGAACTCTGCGTAAACTGACGCCACTGTAAAACGTTTTAATAATGAATACCCTCTCTTCATTGGAATAACTCAGATTATTGTTCATCGTAATAACTAGAATTGATATCTGACTTGCAATATTATTATTTTCAACAGTAATTGCACAAGTGCATTGGAAATTATCGGTAACAAGTTTGTGCGATTTCGACAAACGAAGTCGTATTGTTTGGCAACAGTCCCGAGCCCGGAAGGGCGAGGGGCTGTTGCCTAAAACAATGCGACTGAGTTTGTCGAAAGAGTGCAAACTTGCGATAATTTACAATGCACGAGAGCAATTTATCAGACTATATCCCAACAAAAATATTACAAGAAAATAGAATGACATTTACTGTCATCGCGGGCGTGTCGTGCCGGTTTGAATATTACATTTTTAAATGGATCAAACAAAATTTAAAAATCAGAAACGTACTTCTCTTGCATTAACTTAGCACTGGTATTCCATATGGAGTTTATATTTTCTTTACAGTACGTACCGTTCGCGTTTCGCACGTTTTGTGCCCCGTTTTCCAATATTGTAGAAATGACTTCCCGAGTACAGGTCATGTTAGTGACTCCGCCCAAACTTTTTGGTTGGGCCTCTTTCCCTTTTTCTTGAATTACTTCAAGAGAAACACTTCCAATGCGGAGTTTTCACTAATTTTAATAGCGTTCTACCCGCAAACTGACGTTTGACATTGAACATTGTTTTTCTTGAAACCAATCATGTGCCGAAACATAATGCGAGTAGAGAACTAATCACAAAGCCGCATTCGAACTCTACATGATATGTTTCCTGAAAATAGAAGTTATATAGAATCTGATTGGTTCTAATTCATTTGAATTTCGGCATGCTACGTTTGGCGGGATATAGTCACTATAACATGAAACATGACATTTGTCAAAGTCATGGCAAGGGTTTTTATTAAATGGTAAATTGTTAAACTTATTTTTATTATTTCTGAGGTGTATGCTGGTACAAACGTAAATTAAATGGATGATACATTTACAGTTTTTAATTCTCTAAAAAATATTCCTTTACGATTTTTCTCTAAAATGAATAGGGGAGCAAATAATTACACATATTTAATTTTACATGTTAAATCCCTATGTTCGCCCCTTATCCCAAACACTCGGCATAATGGGCCCATACAACAGATATGGTTTCAAACTACATTATAAAATCTATTGGTAGCTTTTGGAGATTTGTTGTATGACAATAATGAAAATTTCAAGTTATAATCCCCAAGAGATTATTTCGTGGGAATTACTTGCTTACGATTATGTCGCCCTTCAATTGTGTTTGGACGACGCTCGCTAGATCGTGAAATGGTTGGGTTGGGCGGGGTTTGGTGTAAACGCTACAGTAGAAGTGTTTTTTTATAACTTCTCACCCGCCACCGATGCGAAAAAAAAATAACCACAATTTATTTTAATACGGTTCTCACGCTTGCGCTGTAGCGGGGTGCAGACGTATAATAGCCTCTTTTAGAATGGCAGGCGCAACCTTGAATGTATTAGATATACGGAAATAGCACTGAGTTAATTTACCCTCGCTGTAAGCTGGGTTGCCTACAGTCATACCAATTTGATTTAATGCCCCTCTCGCGGGCGTTTACCGTACTTTTGATGGATACCCTACCGTTAATTTATCGGTAGGAACATGCCGCAAGTAACATAACCTCAATTTGTGTTACCAACTTAAATAAAAAAAAATAAAAAATCATGGCGCACTTGAGGTTTTTTTTTAATGAACATACTTTAGCATGGTAGCTGACGTGTTAATACATGGTTGAAATATACAGAGTTGGGCAAATGTGTCACAATACCTGATTTCTAGCTGAACGTCTGCTGCTTTCTTATAACTTTTGAAAGAAATGTTATAATGATATAGGGTGTGGTGGGTGTACAACTTGTGGTTTTTAGAATATTAAATTAAATAATGAAAAATGAAATTTGTGAATTTCCTGAAACTTTTGCAAAACCCTTGGAACTGTAGATTCTATCAAGGAATGTTGCACAAAAAACATTACATGCAACTTGTAGAGATCTTCACCAATTTCCAAAACTAACCATCATTACCAATGTAATTCTCTCTGGTTCAGTTACCCATAATCAGGGGGGGTTAATTAAATGGGGAAAATTGGAAACGCGACAGCCACGCCATCTCACAGTCATCTGGCCCAACTAACGCAATGCAACGCTGCCAAATCTATGTACAAATCTTTGTAACCAAGCAATATGGTCATATTTTTGTTGGTTAAATTTATTTTAGGTATTTAAGAACATCCAAATATCTGGTAATATTCAAAGTCCACTAGTGTTAATTGTTTGTTTAAGTCTATTTGATAAATTTTAAAGCAAAATAGACTTTTGAATAATTTCACAAATGAGATATGACAACATCTATTTCCCATCAAATTTCCGGCCTTTTTATACATAACCCATTAACGTCACGAGTTGAATTGTTATTCGGCCAGGTATTTATAATTCAAATTTAAGCTAATATTCTCAAACCTAAAAGAGTGTGCAATGGGTAAATTAAGTACTCTTAAGGCACCTTATTGCAGTAACGTTTATACCCGCGATTCAAATATTAAAAATAAAGCTTTCTTTCCATTGAATGTATTACTCTAAAAAAATTCCACTTTCAAAAGTTATGCACATTTGTGAGGACCACTTTTTAAGTATTTATTAATTCCTGTAGAAAATATTTAAATTGGAATGCAATTCCGACAATTTTTAATATACCTTCTTGTAATACTTCTTCCAGTACAGTTCCTGCAAAATCTTTTTAAAAAGGGCCCCTTCAAGAATGTAGCTCACAGCAGATTTAACATCTGCCCTAAAAAAAATTCGTTTGGAAAAAATTTCAAGCGAATCCCCTTCCACATCATTTAGAGCTTTACTTTTTGCGTTTAATTAAATCTAAGCTCTTTATAAAGCAAGTGTCTGCGATTTCCGCTTTTACTTGGATGCGTCGCACTGATGAGAACCAAAACGTTCGAAACACTTGCAAAAATGAATTGTAAAGTCGCAATTTTAAATTTCCCGCTGGCTCGATGTGTTTGGCCAGATGACTCGCAGACGGCGCTGATGGCGTTTCCAAAAGTTAACATTGAACTGTCCCTCTTTATCCTTAATGCCCTGTGCCCATAATTGAACAACAATGTTAATATTTCACAAGGATACTATCTGTCAGTGACAGGAAACAAAAGAACACGAAATTGTTTTATCAGAAAATGTATTATATTTAATTTAATTTCATTTATTATATTTAAAAAACCACAAGTCGCACACCCACCAAACCACATCATAGCAATTGTTGAAAAAGTGTCTACTCGAAAATATAAAAATATACGTTACGCGGTGATTTATTTAAAAAACTGCCGATGAAGTCATATCTCAAAAGCTAGGGTAGGTGTTGAAAAGCAGAGTACATCAGTGAATAGAATAAATAAATCTATAAACATTTCTTTTAAAAGTAATAATGAAAAACATACATTTAGACAGAAATCAGGTGTTTCGACACATTTGCCCAACCCTGAATATTTTAAGCAACAATTTTGAATTTGCTGACATTTATAATATGTGTAATATTAATTTTGATCCATAATTAATAAAAAAGGCGTGCCATCTAAGTCAATTTAATTGTATTATCCATTAGCGAATTTTAGAGAATTTGTGAATGTGACGATATGTACGAAGTTGTGATGTTGTTCTGCGGGTAACATGTCACTGCCAATAGCAATGTTCTGTTTGCAATTACCTCTATTGTTTGGCTGCAGTGCCCGCTTTAGATTCTGCATCGCCCTGGTTAAATAAAACATATCATATACAAACTAAACAAAAGCAACATCAACTACATTGAAATCACAAGAAATATTTTGATCACAACATGGCAAAACCATTAAGACGATTTTGCGTGGTAATGAAATGTAAAACGTTCTTAATTGATGTTCATTTAGACTCTTATTCCCACTTGCTATAGTTATTGGTACAATCAGCAATTGTTTTAAGGCAACACTAAGGTTTGGGGTTCAATTTAACATTGTTGTTAAAGCCTAAACATTGTACTAATTGTTTTTGCCCAAACGCGCAGAAAATGCTGAAATTTGCTGTTTATTCTACCCCATTAAGGTCAACAAAATCGCTGTCAGTTCAAATACTTTCCAAATCCAATTCAATCAATTTCTTTAGAGATGGTTTTCAAGAAGTATATATTATTCATCCTGTATATAATTAATGGGTGTAAAATGTATAGCAACAAGGCCGCAGCATTTGCAAACTTGATTTTTCATGAAAATCCTCACACATTGATATTTAATTTGAAAAATGAAAATAAAAAAGGGATTTCCAAGTTCTTTATGCTCCCCCAAATCAAATCAACATTTTTCTATATTTAATTTAAAAATTGAACCCCCAACCTTTATCAACATTTTCTTTTAAATGGGAGTCTACCCATAGTGATTCCTTAACCAGTTAGCTGTGTGACGAGTATACTCGTCATGAACAAATTGGCAAAATTTTGTGTTATGTCGAGTGGGTACTTGTCATATTGCCATTACCTCATGACGAGAATACTCGTCAAAAACAGCAAAAAAGAACAAATGGCAATATTTTGTGTTTATATCGAGTTATAACTCAAAATATTGCTATTTGTCATATACTCGTCAAACACAGTTATCTGGTTAAATAAAAGGTATAAAATTCAATAAGCAATCTAAGGCCATAATTGAAATTGATAAAACTGGTATTATAATAGCTATTATTACAACTAGGGAAATATGAATAGTATATTTCCCGAGGTTGGCTAGTTACATATATAGACAACCAAGGGAAATGTATTCATATTTCCCGTGTTGTAATCAATAGTTTTTTTCTGATTGAAAGAATATTGTTCTGTAAATGGGAAAATATTGGATTGTAAATTTTTGAATTTATCGGATTGGTAACGTTACTAAGGGCCTAGTTTGTAAATATCATGGTTGACTTGACTCGGTATTTGCGTTGTTTCATAAATTGGTGAAATGTCAAACTATGTGTTAAAGCAAGCGACGAAAGACCGTGAATGTTTGGTTCCGGTAAAATCCAAAGCTGTAAAATCCATAAAGGATACCTTCCTAAGAAATCGGAGGTGTTGTCCCGAGAGCAATTAAAACAATTCTTGCGAGAAGCTCCTAATGACATGTTTTTGATGTTTATATTTTCCTAGGGAAATATAAGCACTTCATATTTCCCTAGGGAAATATAAGTGTGTTATGACATCGTAACTAAGGCAATATTACTCGATATTGTTCAGTCAGAAAAAAAAATATTAAAATTTCTATTCTGTTTCTCACTTAATGAATCCATAACAATTAATACATTATATTATTATTTTTCAACTGAGTACAGTATTTTCATTTCTATTTAACAAAACTTATAGATTTCTACACCTCCTGTTTATCCGAGGATTACCACATTTTGGCTCTAACTGAAACGTGGCTGCATTCTTCAATCATGGATAATGAGATTATCGATTGCCGATACGCTGTGTACCGCACCGACCGTTCAGCTACGACAAGTACAAAAACTAGGGGAGGTGGCGTGCTTCTTGCAATTAGGAAGAATCTGCAATCAACCAGAATACCGACTGATGACACCTTGGAAATGATAAGCGTGAAAATAATTAGTGGATCTATAAAACTGATATTATGCTGTTGCTACATTTCGCCTAATTCTCCTCTAAGTGTTTATACGGACCATTGCAATATGCTTGAAAAACTAGTATTAGATTATTCTGATTATAAAATTATTGTTATCGGAGACTTCAATTTGCCAAATATTAATTGGGTCGAAGATCATGATAACTATGGCCTTACTCCAACGAATATTTGCTCTCCGATAGAAGTATTATTTTGTGATAGTTTGGGTTCTATCGGTTTAAATCAATTTAATTCAAATCGGAATGAATATGGTGTGTCACTGGATCTATGTTTCTCAAATTATGAATCCTTACCAGTGGTCACATGTCCACCAATTATTGCACCTGACAGATATCATCCCTCATTAAATGCTTGTTTTAGTTCAGAAAGCTGCGACTCTATAGTGGATACTATTCATTATAAGCCTGATTTTAAGCGTGCTAATTACGATCAGATTAATAATTTCCTGGCATGTGTTGACTGGTCTCATTTTAATAGTTGTTCGGATGTTAATACCGCCAATCAGATATTATATGATATCCTCTATTTTGCTATAGATTTATATGTGCCGAAAAAACGTGTCAATTATAATTCTTACCCGGTTTGGTTTTCCAAAAAACTCATTCGTATGATTAAATCTAAAAAGGAAGCTCATAAAAAGTGGAAACTAAGCTCTAGTGACTCTAATTATAAGGTATTTGCTGATATCAGAACACAATGTAAGTCGGAAACTATGTTATGTTATAGAAGGTACTTAGATAATGTTGAACAGTCAATTCCACATAATATTAAGTCTTTCTGGTCTTTTGTTCATCAGAAAAATAAGTCGTCTGGAGTACCAATGTTTATGACATATGATGATACCAGTGCTACGTCAGGTGAAGAAATCTCAAACTTATTTGCCAAGTATTTTTCTTCAGTTTATAAACCAGCTACTGAACGTACATCAACTTTCACGTCTGATATATCAGTTAACTTAAACAATATTGACATAACTCCTGAACAAGTACTACATGAACTCTCTCAATTAAAGATCACTGGTGGCCCAGGCCCTGACAATATACACCCAATATTTCTTCGTAACTGTAGTTGCACGCTATACTATCCGTTGTATAAACTTTTTTCATTGTCATTAAGTTCTGGTGTCTTTCCTGATGCATGGAAGTCGGCATATGTAACACCAATTCATAAGTCTGGTTCTAAAACTAACACTAGAAACTATAGACCTATTTCCATCCTCTCGGTCATACCGAAACTTTTTGAAAAATTATTATACAAACGATTATTTGGAGTGTTCCGTAACATAATTACTGAAAATCAACATGGGTTTTACGCAAGTCGTTCCACACAAACGAACCTGTTGATCTTCACTAATTACATAGTTCGCGCCTTTGAAAGTGGATCTGAAGTTCATTCAATTTATACCGATTTTAGCAAAGCATTCGATTGTGTAAACCATTCGATATTGATACAAAAACTGAGTGCCTACGGTATAGGTGATCCTTTGCTAAAATGGTTTAAATCGTATTTAACAGATAGAGTTCAATCTGTTAAAATAAATGATTATGTCTCAAGCTCATTCCATGTAACTTCTGGGGTTCCTCAGGGGTCTCATTTGGGACCCCTGTTATTTTCTATATTTATTAACGATATATCAGACAAACTCACCTGTCCACACTTATTATTCGCAGATGATTTAAAAATATTCGTAAACGTTAGAGGCTTAGCTGATTGTATTACCGTTCAAAGTAATTTAACCTTAATTAATACATGGTGTTTATCCAATGATATGGAACTGAACATAAACAAGTGCAAATTCATGCCATTTTCGCGATGTCTAGACCCGATCAATTTCATTTATACTCTGAATAGTATTCCCCTATGCAAAGTACAGATGATACGAGACTTGGGTGTGTTACTAGATTCTAAGCTATCCTATAATCTACATATTGATCATATAATCAACAAGGCCAATAAAATGCTTGGGTTCATAAAGCGGAGCACAACCGATTTTAAGGACGTCCGCGCGCTGGTAATTCTATACAATACCCTGGTCAGATCACATCTTGAATATTGCTGCCTTATATGGTCACCTGTATATAGGACTCATGTAGCTAGAATAGAGTCGGTGCAAAACAAATTTGCTAAAGTATTGTCGTACAAATTACATTTCCAAGGAATCTATTTGACACCCGAACAATCATGTACTTATGTAGGTCTCAAATCACTGGATATTCGTAGAAAACAAATGGATCTCTCATTTTTATTTAAGGTGCTAAACGGAATCATCAATTCAGAGCAATTGTTAAGCCTTATTAACATTAATGTACCTTCTAGAACATTACGATCGGCAAATTTTTTGTACACGAACCGTCATAGAACTACGTATGGCATGCATAGCTCCATTTCACGTATTGTTAAAAACGTAAACAATACGGCACTGTCGATAGATTTTGTCGGAGTTTCTTACTTCCAATTTAAAGCGCAGTGTAGAAACGCGCTGTAACATGTACGTGCATGCGTTCATTCTTATAAAATTTTAGTTTATATTTTTATTTGCACATGTGTATATATGCATGCACATGTAAAGAGTTTTGTATTTTTGTAATGTTTCAATGTTTTATATTTATAGCCTATAATGTATTTGTATATATACAGGGTGTCCCATGAGGTAGTGGACAGCCGATATCTCGAAAACGGTAAGTAGTACGAAAATGAAATTTGGTGGCTTTAAATGGTTTGAAATGGTGCCCCTTTCTGCATACATGGATTTAATTTCTGTTTCTCCATTTTCGACAAAATGACATCAACTTCAGAATTTCAAATGGGACACCCTGTATATTTATGGATTTTTGGAAAGGTGATTGAAAGACAAATCCAGCAATACCATATTATTAGGGAGTTTTATTGTAAGATAAGGGAGTATTGTTGAAGTAATAATCGAAATAGATAATCGCGGTGGCATGGATTAACAAAAAAAAGCGTAAAGAAAATTGAAAACGCTTCATGTCAAATGTTCGATGTCAAGTTGACTATACATTCTGATTACGTGTAAGTAATGCCTCCCAGTTTTACGTATGACGAGTATGTCGACATGCTCCTTACCTATGGAGAATGTCGCAAAAACAGTCGACGCTCTCGAGATTTGTACAGAGTTACAAATCGCCGAATTCCGAGCAAAAATACCTTGGTGAAGTTAAAAGAAAGATTGCGCAGAGGTTCTTTTCCGGCTGGAAAACATGAAACACCCCGAAAAAGGTCAGCTAACGGAAGATAACGTTATAAATATTTTGGCATATGCATAAGCGAACCCGCATGTATCTACTAGACTTCTTTCTCAAGAATTAGGAGTTAGCAAATCATCAGTCCACAGAGCGTTGAAATTTAATAAATACCACCTATTCAAAGTTCATCTAGTGCAAGGATTAACACCAGAGGATCCTGGACGAAGATTAACTTTCATTGCTGAAATATTAATCAAACTTGAATACGATCCAAGTTTCTTAAATAAAATATTATGGAGTGATGAAAGTCGATTTCACAACAATGGCACTGTTAACAGACATAACTGCCATTACTGGTCTCCTGATAATCCGCGTTGGATGGAAGAAACTCATTTTCAACACATTTGGGGAGTAAATGTATGGTGTGCTTTATTTAATGGTCGTGTAATTGGTCCTTACTTTTATCAAGGTACACTAACTGGCGCTGTATATTTAAATTTCCTCCAAAATGAACTTCCAGAATTGTTAGAAGAAATTCCGCTAAATGAGAGAGCAATGATGTGGTGGCAACATGACGGTGCACCCCCTCACTATTCTCGACGAGTGAGTGAGAATATTGATACTACTTTCCAAGGACGCTGTATCGGACGAAATGGTACGATACATTGGCCAGCGCGATCCCCAGATATTACACCTTTGGATTTTTTCCTTTGGGGATATTTAAAAGATGTCGTATATACTACACAACCTACAGATCTGGAAGACTTGCAGAATCGAATCGTAGCAGCATGCCGAACAATTACTGCAGATATGGTGAGAGCAACTTGCACAAGAAACCTCATGGCAAGACTTGAATTTTGTGTTAACGAATCTGGAAATCAATTTGAACATTTTATAGCCTGAGTTCTTGTCTCACAACTTTTATTAATTAGTTTGTTATTTTTGTTTGTTAATTTGTTCGTTGTTTTTATATACATTGTTCTTTTGTTTTCCTAAAAACGATATATGAATAATATGATATCGCTGTATTTGTCTTTCAATCACCTTTCCAAAAATCCATAAATATACAGGGTGTCCCATTTGAAATTCTGAAGTTGATGTCATTTTCTCGGAAATGGAGAAACGGAAATGAAATCTATGTATGTAGAAGGGGGAATCATTTCAAACCATTTAAAGCCACCAAATTTCATTTTCGTACTACTAACCGTTTTCGAGATATCGGCTGTCCACTACCTCGTGGGACACCCTGTATATATATATATATATTCATGTAGTTTACCATGTAAATGCAGTAGCGTTAAATAAATAAATAAATTATAAATTATTTAAATGCAATTATTGTTGTAATGTTAGTTCAATGGATTTCAATTATGGTCACATCATTGGATTGCTGATTAAATTACCTTTTATTTGGTATCATAATGGGTAGACTCGCAGGTTGACTCATACTGAGAAAATTTTGCTAAAATGCAAAGAAACCAAACTAACTGAAGAAGTTGGCAGAACAATATATGGCGAATCATATAAAACACTCATTTAGAACTGAGCACAAAAGGGCAAATACTATAAAGCTTAAGATTATTTCAAATTGGTGACTTTTGAAATGACAATCCTTATATCAGATACAAAATTTAAAAGGTAAATCAACATACAAATGACATACATATCATAAATATATAGTCTAGAAAGTGCCAAGGTCTTGTTCCAGATTTCTGTGAGAAGAAAGTAACAAAAAAAATGGCAAGGGTTGAGAAACTAAAATGGGCGCCATTTTTAAGAGAATGAAAATCTTGTTCTTTAAATACTGATTTCATGTTATAAGTGATTTTAGATTTAAAAAAATTGATGTAGTCATCATAATATTCTCCAGTTTAAGGTAAAGTATGTTCATTAAAAAAAAAACCAAAGGTGTGCCATGATTTTCAAATTTTAAAAATTTAAGTTGGTAACACATATTGAGGTTATGTTACTTGCGTTCCTACCAATAAATTAATTTGCTGTGATAAATGATGCAGAGAAGACGTAGGTTCACCTTCCAAAATTCCTTGGGTTGTGTTAATAACATCTTAAGTACGTTTGACTAGTCTACCACTTACTACCCTTTTCATGAAATAATACAACAGATCGTGATAAGGTATTTTTAAATTCATCATAAATAATGGGCACGTTAGGAAATTCTTCCTGAAACCCTGCTAAAGGTGCGTCGATTGAATACACCCAATTTCCGTCCCATTTAGGAAATAACTCAATTAGAAACGTTTTTTGCTGGTTGCTGTAAACCATTGTCAGCACGGAATGATTGTGACTTCTAGAAAGATCTGACGTTTATATATCAATTCCTAACAAGTGCGCCAACTTTAATTTTTAAAACGAAAAAGTCATGGCACACTTTTTTTTTTAATGAACATACGATATATTTGTTTTAAATCAGAATGTCGGTGTGAGTTACTATTTGCATTACTTCGCTTTTCATTTTATCTATTAAATACAAAAAATATTATAGAACTGGCTTAATACTGTATAATCCTGGAGAGTTACATAATTAAAAGAACAAAAAGAAGTAATAAAACAGATATAGCAATTAAACAGGCGGGAAGCAATAAAATAAGTATTCTTGATAAGTTTATTTGTATTATAAAATTAGTTTAAAATAAATAACATTTTACATAATTAATTTAAGTTCATAAAGCGATCGGATAAACACAAGAACGCAACAAGACGAGAAAGTAAATATACACAATAATACGATATAGAATGCCTTGAATGTATTTTAAAAAATCTTAAGACTTTACAAAAATATATAAATTTAAAACTTAAACGTAGCCAGTGCGATAACACTTGATTAAATTTAAATATAAATTTTGGTGTTTTGCAATAACAAGCTTACTTATTTATCATAGAGCAAACTTAGTATATGGAGTAATACAATGATAAAAATATTTTGCACATGTAATCTCATAATATAAAATCACATTTTTATAAATCTAAATATTAACAGATCTCTTAAATCTAATCATAGACGCACATTTCCTGGAAATGTGTGTACTTCATAAAAAACGCATTGAAATTAACGAATGTATATTTATATGACATTTAAACTTGGAAGTTCCTTTACTTTATCCTACTTAGAACATTTATGTGTGTATATAATGGACATTTCAAGTATATGTGAAAAAAGTCTCTTGCAGAATTTGGCTGACAGAGTTTGAAGCAATTATTTTTCGTTTAAACTTTATTGCACATTGATTTGATTCTTTATTCACAGTCCCTTAAATATCATCAGTAAAAATCAATTACGATAGTTATAATTCTATATAGACAATATGATAGAAAACAGAAAAAATTTATATTTATCTAGTTACAGTTAACGATTTGTATCAAATTGAACAGAATAAAATGATTGCATCTATTTATATACGACTGACAAAAATGAAAAGTGATATGGAAACAATTTGTTTAAACTTATACTAATGCAGCAATTGATCTTTCCATGCATACCTTAATTGAACACGGCTCGGGCTTAGGTTACACGGGCTCGGTGTTGGCGGGCTGAAACCTTCATCTGCAGAAAGAGTTAGATCCTCTTCTTCTGATGATATATATTGTTCTAATGCTGCTGTACCATGAAAACTCTGTATAATAAAGATTCGGTGATAATTATTTTCATTATAAAAAAAACAATATGATGTACAAGCAAAACATGAAAATGGTGTACAGATTTTCTTGTATTGGTTTAATTCTATACGGAAAATGTTTATTTGCTGGTGGATACACAAAATACATCAGCTCATTAATCAATTAACTTTTTCTGCTTTATGTAGTATGTTTAAGATTTACAAATTAAATGATTTTGGCAGATGAAGAAATTAATTTAGAAAAATCAAATTTAAAAAAATGTTTCATTCATCTGGTAGTAGGTTTGGAAATTTTTATTTGAAAGTTCATACCTCATTTTTTTTTTCTAACGCTGCTCAAAATTAATGTCAATGAAGACAGTTCAAAATGGATACTTTTAAATTGTGCCAAAACAAGGTTTTCAGTTTACCATTTAGGCAACTTCAAAGACAAAAATTTAAACATATAAATTGATTGATTCAATTGCGACAAAATTTTGTTTTCCCATGGATTGTACGAAAATTGCCCGACTGGTCTTCAGATTAATCATCAATAGAGTTCTTTCTGTGGGACCATTTCAAGAATTAAATTTATATCACTCAATTGAATCAGTGGCTGATGTTCTGGGAATATTTTTGTGGTGTAAAGAAACATAAACATAAAGTAGCATTGCGTAATTTCTAAGCATGTATTATTTGAACTGGTAATATTGCTTTTACAAATCCAGGCCAACTATTTTTGAATTTATTTAACTACTATTGCCATGTGAAAGGATGCAAATCACAGCACAGATGTCACATGTTCTCATCTCATACAACTGATTGAAAAACGCGTTTTGGTGAGACACGAATGACTTTATTAAGTTTTTACAACTTAGCTTCCGCCATTTTGCAATAGATGGCTGTAGCGGTAAGTGGTGGTCGAAATAAATAGATCGTAGATATCATACAATAGGCGTAAGCATTTGTAAACAAAACTCCATCGAAATATTAGTTGATTTGTGTCTGTATCATAAAGTTATTCTCGATTAAAAATTCTTGTCATTTGTGGGAGGTTTTACTTTTCTGCTTTAATATGAAGAAATCTGTGGCAGAGGCTCATCGAATGCTCTCAAATACCTATGGTGAGGCCCCTATTGGTGAACGAACGTGCCGAGAGTGGTTTCATCGCTTCAAAAACAGCGATTTTGACGTCGAAGACCGGCATGGCGGTGGAAAAAAGAAGGAAATGGAGGAAGGAACGAATGAAAATGTATGAGAGAGTAGGATTATTTGAAGTGAAAGTGAGAGGGAGTAAATGTGGCAAAGCGGGTGAGAGAGAGGGCGAAGGAAGTGGATGTGCAGGAGAAACAGGGATGTATAGAAAGAAGTGAATATTAATGACATGTATGGGAGTTGGCAAGTATTTGGATGAGGACGGGTGGAACGGAGAAGAGAGGGCGACATTGGCTAGGGCTAGGTGTGGATCAGAAGAGAGAGGGAGGAAGAAGTGGATGGGCGAAGAATATATGACGTGTGTAATGTGTGAAAATGGGAGGGATACATGGAGGCATCTGGCGGAGGATTGTGACGGAGTAAATGAAGAATGGATGGGAGGAAAAAGGAATAAGAGGGTAGCGGAATGGATGAGAGAGGATGGGGCCGGGGTAAAGATGCTGCAGAAATTGGGGAAGGAAAAAGAATGTAGGAGAGGGAGCACGAGAATTATTGTTATTATAATTGTATTTTTGGTTGATAGAAGTTAGATATGCCAATAAAGGTCTTTTTTTTTTACTTGATCAAGACTCGCTTCAAACGAATTAGCAAGATCATTGGGAGTGATTCAACAAGCCATTTAACAATGCCTGAAAGTCTTGGGAATGATTCTGAAACAAGATAATTGGGTGCCTTAGGAGTTGAAGCCGAGAGATGTTGAACGGCTTGTGAACAGCTGCTTCAAGGCAAAGACGGAAGGGATTTCTGCATCGTATTGTGACGGAGGATGAAAAATGGGTTCATTACGATAATCCCAAGCACAGCAAATAATGGAGACTTCCCGGCCATGCTTCTACGTCGACGGCAAACTGAATATTCACGGCTCCAAGATCAAAACCCGTCAAAACATACTTGCAAACATTAAAATGGGAAGTCCTACCCCACTCCAGATATTGCTCCCTCTGTTTCGATCAATGACAATCGCCTGGTAGAGCACTTTCGTTCTCATGTAGAAGTGAAAAATTAGATCGATGCGTGGATCATCTCAAAAAATTACCAGTTTTTTCTACGCGGGATTTGTATGCTGCCCGAAAGATGGGAGAAAGTAGTGGCCAGCGAAGGACAATTCTTTCTACCGTAAGTGTATATAACCAGTATATAACCAGTTTTTCAATCTGATATAATTACATCGAAATAGGGGTCTGATAGAAAGGCAACAGCTTTAAAACCCTTAAAACAATCATTTAAATAGCGTGAAAATCATCAATATTAAACATAAAATTAACAACTGCAGCTTACTGTGTTTTCATTATCAAAGATGAGAACAGTGCATACTGCATAAATATAATATGATAGCGAAGCAATTTAATATACAGATCAAAGGTGTTTGCAAATAATGCAATTAAATGCAAACTCGAAACAGAAAACAAACCAATAGAGCAACCTAGGAATGGAGGTATCTAGCAAGAAGGATTTATACAACAATGAACAAAGTCAACTAACGAAAGCTTTACGATTTATTGAATGAGGAGATATGAGAATAATAACAAGACAGTCTTGCAGTTTTATTTTAAAAATGGGAACTCTTAAATTGTTGCAACAAACTAAATTTAAAAAAAATATTAAGCTTATTAAGCTTGAGGCACGCCTTTTGACTTTTCAAAAATAAGTCACGAAACAAACAGATGCAAACCTCCAAGTACCAAGCCAACCAATCACCTCAGCTTTTACACAGCGGCGCGAGGGGTGACTTCAAAAAGGATGTCATCTGATGTTTTTTATGGTTATGGTACCGATATCAATTTCCTTGGATCCTGAAAACTACAAGCTGAGGCGGCATTACGGCCACTATTTTGATCATACAAAAGAAATACGTAAAAATTAAGTGGATATACAGGGTGTCTCAGACATGATTCCCCAGGCCTATAACTTTCTTATTTTTAAAGATAAATATAGAAAACCATATATATTTTTAAATGGGAGCAAATTCTCTTTAAAATTATAAGAATAAAATTTTCAAAAATTTCTGCTCATATTTCGACAGTGATGTTCAACTATTTTTTTCAAATGGCACTGGACTTGTTTTTTCCATATTATAATAGTATTTTTTATTATCTTTACAATCATGTAAACCAATATGGTTATTACATTAGAAAAAAATTGAGAAAAATGAGATTAAAGGTTGATTTTTAAATTGATTTTTTTAGTTGGCTTTGAAATATTTGATTTACAGAATGACATATGTGATTGTTCTTTTCAAAACTTGTTGCACCTTGTCTAAAGTTATAAGAAAAATGAATTACAGAAACTCTCATAAACTTGACATGATCCTTCTTTATGGTTTGTACAAGAAGACTGCGAGAAAAGCTGCAAGGTTGTATGCACGAAGATATCCGGAAAGACCACATCCGGATCATAAAACAATGATTAATTTGGCGAAGAATCTTTCTGCGCATGGCTCATTCAAAAAGAACAAGAAAGTTCCAGATGTAATAAAACGAACCGCTACCAATGATGCTCGTGCAAAAGCAGTTTTGGGGTACGTTCAATTATACCCTAATACCTCGCTCAGGACTGTTGCATCTCAATGTGACATATCAAAATGTTCGGTGAGTAGGATACTAAAGAGGAATTTATACCGACCTTTCAAATTTATTCGGGTACAAACACTACACGCAGGGGATAATGACCGTGGAATGGAATTTATTAGTTGGATAATGGCAACTTATCAAGAAGAACCTAACATTCTAAGTAGGATATTATGGACGGACGAAAGTAAATTTCATAATAATGCTGTGGTGACTACTCAGAATTCTAGATATTGGTCAACTGAGCAGCCGTACTGGATGAAGCATCGAAATTTTTAAATAATGTTTTTGGAGATCGTTGGTTCGGAACATATGGATCAGTGCGCTCACCTGATATTACACCGTTAGACTATTTCATGTGGGGGTATTTAAAAGCTCGTATCTTTTCATTAGAATTTGATAGTGTGGATGAATTGAAAGCAAATATTACAAGGGTCTGTCGAAATATTCCGCAAGAAGTATTATTAAATGCTACCAGCAGAGCGTTAATGCAAAGACTTGAATATTGCGCAACTGAAAATGGTGGGAATTTCAAACAATTTTTGCAATCTTTTAAAGTTATTAATATGTTAAAGTTAAATCAAGAATATAATTTAATAAATACTGATTATTTACTATTCAATTGATTTCTTATTGTAATTTTAAACAAGGTGCAATAAAATAATGATATTGAAAAACTGTAATGACAATCTGTGAGTCAAATATTTCCATGGCCAACTAAAAAAAATGAACTTAAAAATCAACCTTTAATCTCATTTTTCTCAACTTTTTTCTAATGTAACAATCATATTGATTTACATGGTTGTAAAGAGATTAAAAAATACTATTATAATAAGAAGTCCAGTGCCATTTGAAAAAAAAAGTTGAACATCACTGTCAAAATCCGAGCAGATATTTTTGAAAATTTTATTCTTATAATTTTAAAGAGAATTTGCTCCCATTTAAAAATATATATGGTTTTCTATATTTATCTTTAAAATTAAGAAAGTTATAGGCCTGGGGAGTCATATCTAAGACACCCTGTATACTAAAAAAATAACGTCAATAGAACACAAATTATATAATCCAAAAATTTCAGAATTTTACAATAAAATCGTTGCTTTGCAAAATGTGTAATATCGACTGGATTTCCTTACCTTTTTCAGAAATGTTCTAAGGTATAAATAAGGCTAAGAGGTGCTTTTAAAAGGTGGCGAGTCAAAAATCCAAATGTTTTTTACAAAAACTTTCAGCAAGTCACGTCCATTATTGCTACCACTATGGTACCTGAGGCTTTAACCGTTTTAGCCTATTGGGTAATATGTCCCTGGGAAGACCTATTCTTATTAAAAAGAAATATAGCTTATTAAAAAGAAATAAGCGTGTTATAATCTTAAACTGTTTTAAATATTACAGCTTAACTTGTTATTATTATTCTGCCTTATAATTAAATTCATAAATTTAAACATACCAGAATCAACAAAAATGCTTTTGGTTCTTTGTATTAATTAATTACAATAGCAGCTAAAGTTAGTTGATTTTAACTAATTCTAATAATAACCAATTTAAGCGGTATACATTTTGCTGTCACAATAGTATGGACATGTTATTGTTACTGTGAGATGTATTAATAATACAAGCTGGTGTTGTGATGAAATGTGCACAAACTGAGCATTGTAGCGTATATACAAATTGTTTTGAGGTTGTACACACATACTTTGTTTCGATTACAGGATCATCCATTGTAACCTTAGCATTCAAAAAAGAAATATATTCAACTTAGTACTTTTTAAATATAATGAAATAATTCACTTTACCAATATCACATATCGTTACTTCAACATATGTCTGTATTTATCCTGGACACCCATATTGCGGAAACGAAGATTCGGAGAAAAAAATGTTTCAAATAAAATGTATTTGACATGAAGGGGCCAATGCAGCAAGCATAGGTATTTTTAATTCTAAGCAGGTTTTCAAGGTGATTTGAAGTTCAACTTGTTATTTTTAAATGGAAATTAATTTTTATTAAGGCATATGAATCTACGAATTAGAGGAAACCATTTTTATCTAAAACATTTTTCTCTTCGACGATTACTTTAGAAGATCAATTTAACGGGTGTTTATGGCGAACACTATTGCAGGCATTTTGAATCTGTTCCTTCATATTTCCTACCAGTGGTAGGAACCTCTTTGTAGACTGTTTTTAAGATACCTCCATAAAAAATCAAGGGGCCTTAAATCTGGTGATCTAGCAGGTCAAGACAATGAAACAACTCGTGTATATAACGACCATTATTATGATAATCCAATACTTTAATGCGAATAAGGTGGTGGACAACCATCATGTTAATACCAAATGTTCAATCTCACTCTCAAATTTAATTCTTTTATCAGTATTTGTAATTCGTTATGAAAAAAATGGTATCTCTCACCGACGAGAAGTAGGCCACAACTTTCTAGCCACAGATTTTGGTGCATCCACCATCATCCAAATTATGACCAATCTTAACAAAATGTTGGTTAATCCCGCATTTAATTTTAAAAAAGTATCGTATTAAGGGATATCCAATAAACATTTTATAATTATTTGTTTACAATTTTAATAAAAATTGGTGGCGATTTCAATTTGACGTTAGCCAAGGATCCGCTCGGCACAAAAAAATTTCTAAATGGCGTTAGGCGCTAGTTGTAAATGACATTATTATACAGGTATGTTAAGAAACACCTAATAAATAATTTAAAATAATTTATTTGCAGCAGTCTTCATAAATTGCGGCGGAAATAGTTTTTGAAGTCAGCCACAGATTTTCTTTAAAAATTAAATATTGCAAAAAGTAAGCACTGGAGAAAAAAATGGGTTCAATAAAAGTTATTTGCTTTAAGAGCGTATTAAACGGTCAAAGTTCATCGACGATATTTGTACCGTAAAATTAGAAGAAGACAACCGCGACTCCGCCCAATAATCTGATTGGGAGCACAGCACATGTGGTGCGATTCCTATGAATCGCATTTCGACGAAGAAAGGGGCGCATAACGAATCAAGGTCGTAAAATTATTCTATCGTTTAAAATTAATTTTAACCGTAAAATGTGTCGTATATTATTAAATTTTCATTATATATAATTACAAAATTTAACTTTTAATTTATATAAAATAGTTGTTTTGATGAAAAATAATAAAAACAATAAGTTAATAAATATTTTTTTATTCCCTGAGTACATTAGGATTGTTTAAATTATTAATGAACAATATTAAGTTACAACACATACAAGTAATTTTGTTATGATTATAAAAATTATGAAAACTAAAATATCACAGAACCATAGAGCTATTCACCAGAAACGGCAGTCGGGGCGTGTTGTCCGACCGAATCAAGTAGTGTCCGTTGCAATTTTCCTCCATGGGCGTGCGCAAAAAACGCGAGTAAATCCGGGAATTCCCCTATTTTTAATGCAAATAATGTAAATATTTGCTTGTTTCCCTTGTATATATGTATATATACCTGTTCGCTTAATAATGTAATTTACATTAGTTTTGATAACTAAATGTGACAGTTTAGTTTTAAACTTATTAGAATATTTTCAAAAGGAGAAAGAAGATGGATCCATTTCCACATTTGCCAAAACGTATTAAATAAATTCTTTAAAAACATATTTTCTTTCAAACAACCTTCGCTTCACTAAATAGCGCGCTCCTATGAAATAACCGGTAAATAAGGGAATCCCCAGGATGCCCTAAACTATTTCTTTCTTCTTCTACCGCTCGGTCTAAGACCGAGCTACGCAGGCCTAGTTGCATTTTCTAGATACGGCCGACGAAATCTTACGTCTTGGGAATATCCGCTCAGTTATCAGATAGTAGAAAAGGATAACATTCTTATTTGAATGTTTCCGAACTTGGTTCGTAAACTGCCCTTATTCGTGAATAGTTCTATAGCCAGGTTACATTAACAAAAATAATACGTAGGTATACCGCGTATACATTTTATTATGGAAGAAAGAAATATAATAAACATTTAATGTTTCATCGGGTAGAACGTATACTGGAGATTTATATTTATAGAGAGAGACAATACACCTATTGAGACACTTTTATAAATGACATCAACCGGCAATTGACCAGAGGTCTTTCAGCCTTTTTTATATTCATTTTTAACATAAATTATACCATCTAATAAAACTAAACAGAAATGGAAAACAATATGAATTTAACAAAACTGAATACAATATAAATATGTACACAAATTGAAAACAACAACAAAATGTTAACAATATCAACATATACTAAAGTATATTATTTATTTACATAATTTTCTTTTTCGTTGAGCATTTAAAATATGTACAGGTTCGCGAATTAATTCTTTTATATATTTGGGATCCAATAATTCAGGCAGCAGACATGTATCAAAAAATAATTTTAATTTTGGTAATGCTGTCGTTTCAAAAAATATTTTGTCATATTTTATTATTTCGGTTTTAATACCCATGCTGCTCCAACATCCAAAATAGCATAATTCCATTCCAGTGACATATAATTGGCCCTGTATTTGGAAATACCATTTATGGTGTTTATTAATAATAAATGAGTCTCCACATTTTTTCCAAAAAGTCACCTTTTTATTTACAACAGCTTCTTCTGGAGTACAATCTCTTGCTGTGTATGGACACTTTACTTCCACAATTGCTTTCAAATCTGATATTATACCATCAGGGGTAGCTCCTAAAAATATAGCTTTGTCTGTTGTAAACAAGCCGCATTTTTCAATGTTGACATTAAACGTTTGTTCCAATGCCTTCAGTGCCTTATTTTCATTGTTTAGTCCATACGTAATTGCTTTGGAATAAAATTGTTTGCCATATAATAAATTAAATACAAGTGATTTGCAGCTCGTATGCGATTGCCTGCTACAAATGATTCCAAAATTAGAAGCAGTTATTCGACTTTTTCTTTCTTCTTCCCACAAATGCTTATTATCTCTAGTGGACTTTTCTAGAGTTAACCTTTCATCAACTGACATTGTTAACGATTTTAAAAAGTTTTGTTTTAACACAGTCATTTCTTCTGATGGTATGTCGGGTTTATCGGCGTAGGATCCATATGAACTATTTTCCTGTTCGGTAGGTGTTTTCTTACGAGTTCTAGTTCGTTTACTATTTATTTCCAACCTTCGAAGTAATTTTTTTTCTAAATTTTGAATATGCTTTCCAGGTTCTCTTTTGTTTATATACAAAAATATACTGGATAGCGGTCTTTTTGTATTTCGATGAATTGCCATAATTGAACATCTTGTTTGAAAATTCCTTCTGGAGCAATAATTAATACGTTTTCCACCGGTCAATTTGGAAAGAATCGAATACAATTGTTCTACTGAATTACTGTGAATATCTTCAATTAAGCTATTAGAGTGCCTAGAAATAAATTTCACATGACTCATTATTTTGTCAAATATTCCTGAAGATTTTAAAGCCGGGACAAAATTTTCATAGTCTTCTGAATTGTCCTTGTTGCAAAAATAACCTATTTCTTTGCAATGAGCATGCTCACCGAACACATGACTTGGTGAATTTAAAATATCATTTTTTAACTTTTCAACATCGCCGTTACTTTCGCTCGTTCTATGTTTGTTTCTGTAGCGCAGAGCTTGTGAAATAGCTGTTCTTAATCTTAAAATGTTTTTATGAACTAATTTTCTCTCTAACACCGGACCAGCTGAAGTATCTTTGCAAACATCTCTTAATGTATTAACATAGTTCCGCAAGAGGTGATTTTTACATTCAATTTTTCTTACTACAACGTGTTTGTAAGGCTTGCTTTCTAAAATTGTTTTGTAAGTGCTGCTGTCCCCATCCGCGATCATTTCGTTATAGATAATTCCATACATCTCCAGACTTTTGGAAAATCCTTCTGCCAAAATACTGGCCTCCATGGAAGTTGCAGATTTATTCCAATTGCGATAGCAAACATGCTCTTTTGGAAGTTCACCTTTATTCTCTGCTTTCTTACACACCAGGCAATACTTGTTTTTGACTCCCATGTAAAGAACTTTTTTTGTCCTAAATCCTACAATAGCTGCCACTCCTGATAGAGAACTATAATTAGTTCGGTACGAACGTTTAGCCCAACAGCCATCACAGACAACCCTTATCATTGGATTTCCATAAATGTCTACAGATCCTTGTGCAATGGCCAATTCTGCCTCTTCCTTAGCTGCATCTTGCATAGTCTGCAAGGCACATTGTTCCCAAGCATCACAAACTTTTTCTTGTTTTTTCACGTATGTAGGAGCACTCATGGATGGTACGTTAATAGCACATAATAGCTGCTGTAACTGTGAATAGCCTAAACCTGATGCCATAGTTCCAATTACAACTGACGTGTTAATATCAATCTTGTCGCTATCAACTGGTGAACTAAGATATAATTTTAAATCCATGTTGCACATATTACATTTGAAATACATTTGTGACAGCGTATGATGTGGTGCCAAGGAAGGGGATGATAGAATGTTTGAGGAGGAGAGGGTTGAGTGAGGGGATGATAGGATGGGTGAGAGAGGTGTATGAGGAGACATGGGTGGAGGCGAAAGTGGGGGGGAAGATAGCGGAGAAATTTAGGACATGGGTAGGACTGAGGCAGGGGTGCCCGTTGAGTCCGCTATTATTTAACCTGTATATGAGCGAGTTAGAGGGGGTGTTGGAAAAAGGTCAAGAGGGAGGGGTGGTAAGTGGGTCGAGAAAGGTATGGATGTTGGCATATGCGGACGATATGGTTTTGGTGGCGAAGGACTGGATGGGTATGAAAGGAATGATGAGGAGGGTAGAGAAGTATATGGATAAAAGAGGTATGTGTGTGAATGTAGAAAAAACGAAATGGATGAGATTCAGGAACAGAGGGAGAGTGGGAGGAGTGAAAGAATTAGAGTGGAAGGGAGAGTTGATAGAACGGGTGAAGAGTTTTAAGTATTTGGGGTTTGTATTTAAGGAAACGGGTGGATATGAGGAGCATGTAAGATGGGTGCAAGGCAAAGCGAGGAGAGCATGGGGGATAGCATGGGGGAAATGGGGAAGATGGATAGAGAATAATATGAGAGTGATGTGTAAGGTATGGGATGCGTGTGTGGGATCGGTGATGATGTATGGCGTGGAGGTATGGGGGACGAGGGAGTATGAATGGGTGGAGAGGGAGCAGGGTTGGTTTATAAAATGTATGTTGGGAGTGGAGAGGTCGACACCGAGTTATATACTTGGGCAGGAGACGAACAGGGACAAAATGGTGTGTGAAACGATGAGGAGGGTGGTGAAATACGAAGAGAAATTGTGGGGTTTAGGGGAGGAGAGATTGGTAAAGGCAGTATGGTGGGGGTGTGTGAATGGGGAAGAGGGGAAATGGAGAAGGGAGAGAAGGAAGATGTATGAGAGGGTGGGGTTATCGGAGGCAAAGGTGATAGAGTGGATGGGGAGGGGGGTGAAGGTGGCGGGATGGGTGAAGGAAAAAATGAGAGAGGTGGATATGCAGGAGAGACAGGGGCGGATAGAAAGGAGTGAATATAATGATATGTATGGGAGGTGGCAGGTGTACGGGAGAATACCAGAGTATTGGGGGGAAGAAGGATGGAGTAGGGAGGAGAGGGTGAGGTTGGCGAGGGCGAGATGTGGGTCAGGAGAGAAAGGGAGGAAGAGGTGGATGGGGGAGGATTATATGAGATGTGGGCTGTGCGAGTGGGGGAAGGATACATGGAAGCACTTGGCGGAAGAATGTGAGGGGGTGAAAGAAGAATGGGTAGGAGTGAGAGGGAATAGAAGGGTGACGGAATGGATGAGAGAGGATGGGGCAGGAGTGAAGACGCTGGAGAAGGTGGGATGGGAGAAAGAGGGGAGAGGGAGGGAGGGGAGGGGTGGAAGGGGGGGGTGAGGGATGTAAGGAATTAATTTGTTTTTTGTTTTGTATATATGGTTATGCCAATAAAGGTTCTTTTTTTTTTTTTTTTTTTTTTTTTTTTTACATTTGTGACGCACATCCACTTTTGTATTCCCCGACGAGAATAATATTACGCAAGGAGCAAGAAAATTGAGAATTATGTTCATTCATTGCTATCAGGTTGTCCCAAAAGTAATTCCATTGTACTAAACGGAATTCTTCAGAGTCCACGACAGAAGGTGGGGCTGTAGACGGTAAAACCAATGTCTGAGAACTCTGAGATTCCACATTCCCTGGCAATATCCTATACATATGAAATACAGCATTAACAATATTCTATTATTCTACATTTAGTTACTTTTACTTTCTGTCTACGCTACTGTTTTAATTTTTTTATAAACTGTATAAGAAATAAATGCGTACATACCGTATTAATTCCATATTTGAATTTTCAGTAATGAGCGAACTTGTACTTGGAGCATTGTCATTTAGCCTAAATAATTATGTATTATTGCGTTGAGTAAATATTATGTATAATCAATTTAATTACCGTTTACGTTTCCAATAATTACGAGCTATATTTTTCCGACTCATACGTCTAGTTGAAACGCTAAGATGTTTGTTTTCAACTTTGCTCTTTATATGTTTCACCATGGTAACACCCAAACACACACCAAGAGTTTACTATTTAACAATAACTATAAACTACACCTTACAAGACCAAAGCGAGTATCCACATAAAACACAAGAAGGGTAGGTAGATGCTTTGGTACTAGAAATTGAATTCGTTTTCAGAATTAGTGATGACCGTGCTTATCACCTAAGTAAACACCATTATTCGCAGTACGTGTGAACTCAAATCGCGGCTAGTTCACGCGGCCCTCCAAGAATTAAATTATAATTTCAATAATTCTTGGGCACTGTATTAATTCTTGCATAAATATACTAGTGCCGGTCTTATTCAATATGATTCGATTTTAATAAATAATACATATTATTTATTTTAGCACTTTATAGCGGTTTATTACGAAATCATTAATTAGAACATTTCTTAATTTTAGGAAAACGAGCATAATAACAAAATCGTAGTATGATTTCACATGGCTACATGCGGTCTGTACATGCGCGTTTGCACCTCCTTGACTCCTCCCACAGAGATTTTTCAAGCCCCGTTAAACGGCGTCGCCATCTAGTGAGAAGTTTTTAGGATTCGAAATTTCTCCGTTGTATTTGACCTTTTTGTAGATTTCAAAATATTTCTGTACCAACATTTCTTTGAAGAATGGCGCTGTTAAATTTTTATTTGAAGAAAAAAAAAATTCATAAAATTATATTGCATAAATAATTAATTATAAACAATATTAACAACATAACATGTCAGCCCCACTCTAATATTTTTTTATTATTTTTTAGTGAAAACAGAAATAATCTTTGAATTACCGTTTCTGAGATATTCCAAATCTTGCGTACTTAATACCCTCTTAATTGGTAGATTTCGATTCCCTAATAAAAATTACAGGTTTACATTTAAAAATCACGAGTGAACCTTGAAATGACCTTGAAAACCTACGATAACATACAGGTTGTCCGAAAAGTATGGAATATCCCGTATAGCTCAGTAAATATCCACTTCAGAGAAAAAAGTTCTAAATATAACTTATTTAACACTATCAAGTTTTATGTCGTTGAAAAGAGAAAAAAAAATCAAATGAGTATAATAAAGATGTGCCTTGTCATTTAAAAAAATGTAAGTGTTTTTCGTTGCGCTTTTGTTTATAGCAAAAAATAAAATTGATATATCCAAGGTGGTAAATAACTAAGTGTTAAATAATAGATATTTATGCATTAAGGGAGATATGGAATGTTTTTCTCCCGAGGTTGACAGGGTTACAAACCGAGGGCCTCTGGCCCGAGGTTTATAAGTCAGCCGAGGGTAAAGAACATGAATATCTCCCGAGGAGCATACAATATTTTATTTTTTAGTTAAATATTAGTCATTCGTAAAAATATTCAGTATATCTATCTGCAATATGTATTTGCATGGTTGCTATGAGTTTGTTTTAGATCAAACCGCCCGAATTTCATGAACTGACGTTTATTTATTTTGATTTGATTAGACGTTATTGCTGTAACAACAAACGTACAGTTGTGGATAAAACAGTGAACAAACCTGAAAGAAAAGTTTAATTCCTGTCTCGCTATAAAGTTTGTCGTGAGCAGACGCAAGATTGTCTATCTTCAACCATCTTTAGCGGAGAATTTGGAAATTGTACATACTATTTGTCAGGTAAACAGGAGCAGACCTCATAACTCCCAAGGGAGATATAACTCATATCTCCCGTGGGAGTTACGAGTACGCTTTCATGTGTTGTATCCACGACGATAATAGTAAATATCATACTACTAAAAAATAAATTATATTTAAAAGTTTTTTCTCTAAAGTGGATTTACTGAGCTATGCGGGATATTCCATACTTTTCAAACACCCTGTATATACTTGCTGCATTGGCCCCTTCATACCAAATATATTTTATTTGAAACACTTTTTTTTCATAATTTTTTTTCCATAATATTTCGAGTGTCCAGGATAAATGCGGCACTATGTATATACAAAAATATGAGTTTTGCTACTGACAACTAACTATCGAATGTTAAATATATTTAATGATAACTTCATTTGTATTAAGTTATAATGGTTATTCAATTATCAGATTTCATACTAATGTTAGTAAAACTAAACTTGAATTAGAATTCAAAATTTTATTGCAAATTAATACTGTAGAAAGATTGAATAAATGTTACTTATCAAATAATTAATGCATATATTATTGATTAGTACACATAAACAAACACGATTAGTCATTTTTGTCGTGGAGTTTCTCCAACACTTTCTACTTACTCAATGCATTTCAAGTGGCACACTTTTATATAGAATTATTTTAATATTCATATGCATTATAAAGTGTTATACCATGATTCAAGTGAACCATACTAGAAAGAAATAAGTCTCGATTAGCATTCTGTGACGTAACTAGATCATTTAAAAATAGGAAAAAAGGTTTTCTGTAGTAACAAATACCTGTGACCGGTGGACAGAACTCGAATGGGAAGGGGAACTATCACAATCTTGGTTGCCCTCATGGTAGGACTGTGTCATTGGGCAATGACTCTGCTTCTTGGCCATTTCTGCTTTGCGTTTGCCCTCGGCTGCTGCTTTCATCGGATCGTAGCTTTTTCGTCTTTTCCAATTCTGAAATTCCACTTCTTTGCTTGTTAACGATGAATTGCTTCTTGGTCCAGATGGTTTTTTGCCTGTAAAATATATACCACATAATCTTGACAATAAATATGTATCTATTTCAGTACACAAAAAAATCTACGAATTAAAAGAAATTCAAGAGACTCGTTTGGACTGGGAGGTGTTCTTATTTCAACATAATCAGATAAAATGACTGGGGGAAAGTTTCCAACAGTACTTTGATAATGATTCTTTAAACTATTACATTCCGAAATATCTTCAAAATAAGTATATTTATGTACATTGCACAGAAATTTTTGGTGTATGTGACATGTAATGTCTGATAAAACTTTTATTAGAAAAAGAGGACAAACATTATCAAAGGCCAATTCCAGCATTCCGCACCTGTTATTAAGAGCTCAAGAAAAAGACCAAAAGTCATTAGCAAAAGGGTTAGATGAGTTATGAATTTTGAAAAAAATCTTATGAATGTAATATTTTGTTACGTTAGAATACATATAATTATTGTGAAATGTATATTGTAAGCAGCGTAATTAATAATATAGTTTTGTCCACTATTAAATAATGTATCTATTATGTACATGTTTCCTCAAGACTAATGCTATGCATTATTATTACTAAGGAGGTCGAATTAAAACAATTTGCTGGTATCACGAATTTTCCACTTTATTGTAACTAGTTTCGTCCTATTCGGATATTATCAAACAATATACTGGTTGCAACTACCAGTATAAGCTTATACAGGGTGTGTATTTTTTCGATATTCTCTATGGGGATCTCGGAAACTATAGATAGAGAAACGGTTAAATGGGCAAAGAAGTGCCCAATAAAAATAATACTTTCAAAGTTTTCAAAAAAGTGAAGGGTAGCTAGGTATTTTGAAAAATGTAAAAAGGATCAATTTTTTCAAATAAATATATCTCAGTTATTATAACAGATAGAAAAAAACTGTAAAGAACAAAGTTGTAGATAATTATACGCAGCTCAATTGAATAAAATCAGAAAAATTTTAATTCCATTATTTTCCGAAATATGACGCAAACTTAAATTTGTTCAAATGGAAACCCTAGTTGGCTATGACCTCATTCGAAAGACATTTTTAACTTTTATTATAAATGAAAAAATAGTTAGCCATGAAACAATTGCAGTTGTTTAAAACAACACTAAAATATTGTAGTTATTATTTTTATAGAGATAAACAAAGTTGACAAAAAACAACATAAAGTATAATAATTCTTTAATTATCAAAATATTAATAGGATAGTTTGATCGAAACTGCAGTCACTAATAATTAAACAGTGTGATATTAACTAAGTAAAAGTGCGTTTTATTTAAATAATAATAATAATACATATCCTCACTTCACCCCCCTTACCTACCTTGAATGGGGAAAAAAAAAGAACAAGAGAGCAAACCTGGGCAGAAAGACCGATGGTCATTAGCCCTTTATCAAATAAAAATAACATTTACTGTAGGTAAAATAATTTAGTGTAACATAAACATGATAATAAAGATTTACTACTACTAATAATAATAGGAGACAAATTCAATTTTAAAAAGATGTAATTTATGGCTGACTTTTAAGCATCTTTTGTAATAGTAAAATGTAAGAATTTTATTTTAATTAAAAATAAATGATAATCAATAATCGTACATATTCACCGCCTGTTATGAAATAATTTGTAGATGTTTACGCTTAGCAACATAACCTAGATACATTTTTACATGCGAAATATGCCTTATTAGTTGTAGGCTTTACGTATACTGTAAACAGGCGATGAATATGAACTGATGACTGTCAAAATTTAACGAATAGAAGTCATTTTATTTATTTTTACGAATACATATTATTTTATTCGTTTATATGTAACACACTATTCAAATTAGTATTTTACTCAAAATAATAAGACATTATTATTATGATTTTTTATAAAGTAAATATATTGATTGTCTCTAAAATAATTGCAAATCCATGTGCTTCAATTTAAATTATTTAAATTTGATGTTATTTCCAACAATTATTTTATTATTACACACTTTGTAGATTATGGCAAAAAGGAATAGTTATTTATTAAGTCAGGAAAGTTATGCTTTACCTGACGAGGCAGAATTTTAAGTTAATTACGAGGATGTGATGCGGTGGATTATTTTAATTAAAATTAAAATATTTACCTGACGAAATTTCCTTCCTAATTGTTTTCTGAGAATTTGTCATCGCTGGTTTGGTAACTGTTCTCATGCTAAACCGACCAGAATCTGTCCTCGAAAATATCGCTGGCTTTGGCGAAGGTTTCGTAACAACATTCCCAATTTTTGGTGATCCCTTAACATCCGCTTTTGATTGCACAGCAGAGACTTTGTTCTTGGCAATGTTTAAAAGATACCTACTTTGAATATCGGTAGACTTCATTGGCCTACGATCTACAGATATTGCCCTTTCGGCCCTGGGATCACTGGGTTGGAACTTTCGCCGCATTTCCGGTGTATTTGGGCATTTTGGTGGCGGAATTGGATCATCTAATCTCGCTCTGCGTAAACTAAAAGCTCGATTGTAGCGAGTATTTGTAATGTCTTTCTTTTTTGCAGAAATTTTAATATCTTCTTCAGAGCTAGATTCTGTGTCTCCGTATTGGCTTCTGTCTATTCTATGATCGGATGTTATGCTAGGCCTTCTATTCAGTAAATTCGGTCGTATGCTAGCTGTAGATGATGAACGTTGGATGGAGCCGTTGCGTGTGAAATTTGGCGAATTTTGTAGATTAATGTCTTTTTGCATAATATTTGAACATTTTGTGTTAATTTGATTTTTTGTTGAAAAGCTGCTCGACCGCCTTATCGGACTGTTATTAGGAGAATTCTGTATCTTATGTATTTTACTATGGGAATATTGATTTAACATATTAGAGTAAGTTTGATCAATAAGGTTTTTATTCTGGAAGTGCTCGAGCTTGTTTGAAATCTTCAGGTTCCTATCGTCTAGTGAATTGTGCCTCATATGCGTAGGTTTCTTGAGTAAGTTCCTTGCATCATTATTTAAATACTTAGTCTCATTATCACTGTCATGGTCACTATCTAACGAAAGACGTTGCTGGAGAGAATTTAACAAATTTTGCGTGGGTTTCAAATATGATTCGGTTTCTAAGCTACTGTCGGAAAGATCGATGTTTAAAGAGTTTGAGCTGTTCCTGCTGCGAGGACGTGAAGTGTGAATGGGGGAAGGTATTTTCGTGGGGGAGAATTTTCCGGATATTCCTCCTACAGGTGGCGGGAGATTAACAATCTTTCCCACAGGAACGTTTGTCTGCATGCTTTCTAAATCAATTATTTTATCACCACCATTCCTAAATTTATCATTATTTACCGCCTTCGGTAGATTCTCACTGACGAGCACTAAGTTCGCACTTAAATTGGTTCTTGGTTTATTTTCGGGTTTGCAAATTTCTGTTGTTATACATGTGTTGTCTGTATAAGCTTCCACATGAACTTCGGATTTTGAAAGACTTAATTTACGCAGTTGCAGCCTCTCCCTTTCAGACTTTGAACGGAATGCGCCACTGCACGTAACAGAAATTATGCTGCCTTGGTCTTGCTGTTTTTCTAGTCCAATTCCAATTTTAGCTTTCGGACTAGGAAACATGATTTTTGTGAAGGTTTTTGTGTATTCCTCGCGTAACGGTTTAGCAACTGGTTGTTCTGTATTCTGAATGATAGAAAGGTTTTGTGTTGGTGAAACAATTGGCGATAGTTTATTCTTGCATCTCTGAGTGTTGTTATGCATGAATGGTAGAGTATCAGGTTTCTGCAGGCATTCTTCAACGTTGTTAGGCTTCTTCAGTTCCATCCTCTTTTTCACTGTGGTCGTTGTGGTTAAACTCTCTACATACTCTTTTGTTTTAGTATAAACTGACACTTGTTCTATTTTAAATTCCCTATCTATACTCATCCTAGCTTTTTGTTCTTCTGAATAATTATCAGGATCTAGGGTATACGTCCCCGTATCACTGACCACATCAGATTTGTCAAAATCAAATTCAGCTCCATCAATAAACTGGCCTTCATCTTCCGGCGATTTCCTCGCCTCACTTTCAGGACTAGATAATTGCCTATAAGAAATTGTATTTTCATATACAGGCGTAGAATGTATCTCGGTTTGGGGACTAAACGGACTAACTAAATCTAATTCCGGGGTCAAGACATCTCTGAGCTCGATATTCGGGCTTTCGATGCTAGGTAAAGTACAGGATTGTGTCATCTTATCACTGTTCATATTTTTAAGCGGTAACGATAGACTATCACGTAATTTGACATTGTTAATACACCGAACATTTTTTCCTTTTTCATCTGATGAGCAGTAACCTTCGGTTTGCAGGGCTTTTCTGGGTAGATTGGCACTTAAAGGATGTTTTTTGTTAACATTCGAAGTTGGTGAATCGTCCAGTTTGGAAAGTGACTGTCCTCTTCTGTGCCTTTTCTGGTACTTCTCCACCAGGTTCTTGTGTCTTTGTGAATCAATGGATTTTCCCTCGCCAAAATCAATTGTGAATGCCATCGGTTTGGGAGATTCCGGTACCGGAACAGCACTTTCTTCGTTTGATGAGAGTGCACCGTTCTCCTCCATGGTGTCGGACGCGAAGATCCACAACTTATATCTGTAACAAATAAATGAATTAAACATACAAATGTCATTACTTAAAAGTGAACACCTATAAAACTAGAACAACACAAAACTAAAATGAAATGATAAAAGTTAACTTAGAATAACAGTTATTACTTTAAATAGCTTTGGTTCTGCCGTGTCTCATTCAGAAATTCTTGAATGCAGTAATAGGCTTTATCTGCTAGATTTGTTTTTTACATGTTGATTTATAGATCAAGTTTAACAAAAAGTGGTGATAAAAACATTCGGTTGCTTCTGGTATTAGGTGTGTACTAGGATTCACACGGTGCTATAGCTAGCAGCGGCTAGAGGCTGATAAACCAGCGTTGTGTGACCGCCGCTTTTGGCTCTCAAGATCCTTGTTATGTTATCTGTAACTGCTCTTTTTACTGACCCCTACTACTCTTTATTCCAATGGCAAATGGTACCAATCACCTATTCACTTTCAGACCTAGATATCAATTTATCTGGTGGGTGTCTGTGCTTTTTTTTTGTTTTATTATATGATCACGGACAGTAAAGCTGCTATACTAGCAGTCTTATGCCAAACCATCACATCTGATATGGTTTGGGATTGCGTCCAAGACTTTAGACAACTCACTAAACACAGCAGGGTCTCCCTAGCTTGTGTGGCAGGTCGTAAAGGGATACAAGGCAATGAAAAGGCAGATGCTGCAAGATAACTGAGTGCGTTAATTAGACACCAGTCAAACAGGGACCAAACAAAACGAACGATGAAGACAATATTTCACAACATTTGACAATGGGCATAATGCAGCTAATTAGAAAACAGATAGGCATAGTGACAGTACAAGTTACAGGATATTGTAACTTGTTGCAAGCAGCTGTTAAAAATTATCATATTCGAATGTGAAGCAATTGCCTTCCGGAACAAACTCGCAACCAACATAATGGAAGAAGCTCCTGAGACGTGGGGGAAAGTCAATAGGCCCTGAGGCCACAGTGTTTAAGGGGCCCCCACATTGTTACTAAAAAAAACAAGATAGCGGATAGGGTGTTCACTTTAACTGGCTGTTAAGAACTTTCTGGGTAGTTTTTCAAAGTGCTGTAGTTCAGTTCAATACTATTAGAAGGTAACCTTGTTATATTTATCTTAAAGGACATGCCATAGAGAATGAGATATTAGAACGACAATTTTCCTAGTAAACGATAAAAACTGTAAATGGGGACCTCAATTACCAATGGCAACTGGCTAAAGGTAGGCACTTTTGCAGACATTCTCATTTCAATTTTTCGAAGAGAATGGAGGGGTCGCAGTTTTTTTTAATTTCTTTAATCCACTCTTTGAGGGTAATACACTATAACTTGATACAATTTTCAAAATATTTTCTTGTAAATGCCACAGTGCATTAAATTGAAATTATGCCTATACCGTGTGTTCGATAAAAAACGCCCAACGCCATAATTCTGTTATTTATCGACCGATATGAATGAACTAAAAACTAAAGTCAATGGTGGTTTAAATACTAACAAATAACATCAATATCGATTTTTTTCAATAATTTCATTGTCAAATGATAGCTAACTTAAAATTTTTTAATGGCAGCATATAATATTTGAATTTTTTTGCATTCGACATTATTTTTCTGAATCCAATAATGCCCAGTATGTTGTTTTTCGTTCAATATTTTGGTCGAAAAAAATTAAAATAAATCTTCCATTTAAAATTATATTTTTCAAAAATTATAATTAGCGTGCCTTGGAAAAAAAGTGAGAAATGTCTTTTGTTGTAAGGTTATGTCAAACATGAATAATAAGGACCCAATAAATAAGTACCTATGTTACAACTCAATGTAGAATAGAATAAATAAGTAGTGCAAGTATTAATTCACTTGTGATTTAGATGTTCAGTGATTATTGTAAGCACTAAGTAGAACGTCTAACTCTGTAAGTCCACGAAATTGTCGATCCCCTCTCTTCGACTTTTTAAAGGCTCCATATCGTCTCAAATTTCCTTCTAACCTTCTAAATTTAAGTTCTGGTATTCGCCGCTCTTGAAACCGTAGATGATAAATTCGTGCCGAAGCTCTTCGATTTCTATTATACAGTGCGAGTCTCCAACTTGGAATAAATTCAGTAAATCAAAGAATGTTTATTCTTCGGAAATATGCTCAGACACATCGATTAGTATTTTAAATTGCGCTCTTTATGATGTAATAAAATTTTATACAGCGTGTCCCAAATTTGAGATATGACGTCATTGACTATTTTTTTTAATAGCAACCCTAATTTTTTTATCCTTAACTTCCAAATAAATTTTGGTACACAAAATAATTCAACAATTAAATCAAATTGTGTTGAGCAAGTTGGAAATATATAAATGTAAATGTTTCGTTCAAAATCATTTTTAAATGATTTTCCGTGCAAAGAAAGCAATAAATAATACAATTTAAATCAATTTTCTAATTGCAATTAGTACATGAAAATAAATAATGTATATTTGGTGCACTGAATTTTAAAATTCTTAAATATTCAAATTGTTATAATGTAATAGAAGGTGTGAGCCACTGAATTTTATTGCTGAGATGGTCATGCCTGAGAAAGAGAAACAGTCATGTCCGAGATTAATTATTTTTTAATTCAACTGAACTCATGTTCTCATGACATGACGTGAATTATCATTTTTAAAACAAACTGACAAGTCGAGACAATTTGTGATATTAAATTAAATAATGGTTTTCATGAGCATGGTGGGTATATAACCCAACTTACAATTTTTGATTTTCTTCAACCGGCCCTTTTTTGTAGATATTAGTTCCAATAGCCTGTAGGCTAAATGTCCTAATTTTTAATGTGCGACATGCGTAATTTATCTCACAGTCAAATCTGAATCAAAATCTTGAGGCTCACACGATATAATCTTTTATACTATGAACTTTATGAATTAAAAATGTCAGTGAAACTTTCAGGTGATGAATTTTGTACGATTTTAATTGTAAGTTCCATTTTACGACCAATTTTGAATAGTAATATTTAAAGATTTCATAAAAACAAATGCCATATTTAAAAATTAAGTTCACCACTGTACCTCAATACTATTAGACTGGCATATTATTAAAAATTGCATCCTGCTAATGTAAATATTCTTGTAAAATGCGCAATTTATTAAAATGTTTGATATAATTAGGTTGTATTTCAGATGTTTAACTAAAACATGACTTTTTAAATATTCTGGCATTGTTTGGGCAGACTTGGCCATGAATATAACAGTAAAAATAGCTTGTTCTAAAAATACAAGGCACTTAAATAGTTCCAGTTGTATTGCCTTGTAATTAATGAAATTGAAGGAAAATTTGATAATTGAGTTATGCGAGTTACAGTTTGATGCATTGTAATTTAGTGAAAGTATCATTGTTATATCATATAATGATTACTAAACAATGGGCTAACAACTTATCATGTGAAAACAGTGCAATGTTTTGAATTATATCAATCGGAGTGAATCATTACTGATTGTTTGGTTTGATTCACTTTCATAAATTCGTAACAATTATATTATTTTCCAAGAATATAAATAAGAATTGATTTATGCAATATCATCATTAAAAATCATTGTGCAAGTGTTCATTTTTCCATAAACAATCAGCAAAATCAGGTTGCTAATATTCACATTATATATTTCATGTATTTTATCAGAAAAGCTGTTAGAATTAAACAATTGAACAAATATCACTATATCTAATCAGCTTAAACACAGATAACCATTGGTTACAAATTCAGTGTGTATTAATAAATATTAAATTACCTTTACATGTTCTCTGTTTAAATTACTGTGACCTGTTATCAATATATGCTGGAATGTCTATATAATAATTCTGAGTTATTCGAAGATAAGCTGATTAAATTAATTAAACAGTATAAGAGATGATTAATTAACCTTGATACCATGTAATTCAGAATATATCAAATAATAGCATTTAATTGAAATGTTTACAGGTGATTTTTCTAAACAAAACTAGGTTAACATGTGATGAGACAGTAAAAATAAATCAATTATAGATAATCAATAAAGCAAAAAGATAATAATTCAAAATCAAATTAAGAAAGTCAACTGAATAGGGAGATAAATATGGTATATTTACAAGCTGGTAGTTATTATAAAAAATTACATATGTACCAATTACATTGGTATATAAAACAGTTTCATTGAGATAAATTGTAATAGGCCCCATACACTCTGGGCTTATTTAGCTTCTGTTTTACTATGCTCATGTTATTGAAAACTATGCAATTAAATATAAGAATGCGCCGAACAAAACCAAGCACAATGCTAGAAATGCTAGAAAAGCAAATATGTTTTCAATCTTCATTGACTTATTGATTGTCCATTAATTCACCCATTGTACAACACAACTAGTGCTAAAAATGTATATAAAGAACTAAATACACTGGTGGAAAACAAAAATGAAACACTTGAAATTAGTGAAATTTTGACCATTTTCAAACCGCCATAACTCGGCGTATTTTCAATCGATTTTGATGAATCTTTGAGGACGAAAAGTTTGAAGTGTCTTCTTTAAAGTCATGCATGTGAGCTTAAGCGTAACCCCTTGCGCCCCCCTCTAGCACCCCAGTGAAAAAAAAAGTTTTTCCAGGAAACCATGTCCGAAACCAATTTCACGATGTCTACGGAGTTGGAAAAATTTTGTCGACTCGATCCACTATAAAGGCATTAAAATTTGATCAATTCCCTATGCAGGACTCAAAGAATGAAGTTCCTACGACGAATTGGCACAAAGTTATGGGTGTTTGAATAAAGTGCATTTTGTGGTTCTGCATTGTGTAACTCAATATTTTGCACTCTAATTTAGGGTACTTTTTGTTTGAGAATGACTAGTGTAGATTTAAGATTGTTTGAATAGAAATTAAGAATAATAGAAAGTTTTAACCAACTTATGATTTAATACAAAAATAGTTTGTACAAATCAATACTGGCATTCCCATAATTAAATCATGACATTTAAGAAATCTATTATGATCATCATCTCATTTGCATATGAGTCACAGCTAACAAAAAAAAAACGCAAAATGTGAAATGTGATTCTTTAAAAGATTTGTCATTTCATGTGAATGTGTAGAAAGATCCCAGTATTTTCTTATTTATTTTCCGATTAAAATGCATCATGGCTCTTTTTTACTGCCATTATTATGTATAAATTTAATTTTTAAATTCACAGATTCTATTGCAGTGTGTTAAATTCTCTGGATTCCTTACATATTAACATATACACATCAAATTTTTAATCAACATTGAATGGTAAATAATGAAGATATAAAGTATTTTCTATAAAAGAACAAACAGCATTTTATCTGCCCGAACGAAAAACTTTAACAGGCTATAAAACCTAAACCATTTAAGATAGAGTGTACTTAAACCCACAAAAGAAACAAGCACGCAAAGTTTCATAAAAATCTGTGATCATGGGTGTCAAATCTACTTATTACTTTCTCCGTTACGAAGTACGAGAAAGTATTGTGATTTTTTCAAAAATGTTTTTTACGGAAATATCCGTTTTGGGGTCCCTAAATACCATTTCAACAATTTCTGGAAAAAAAAAATTGTGTCTGTGTGTCTGTGCGCGCGCGCGCGTGTTTGTGCGCGCGTGTGCGTGTGTCTCTGTGTGTGTGTGCCTGTGTGTGTGTGCCTGTGTGTGTGTGTCTGTGTGTGTGTGCCTGTGTGAGTGTGTCTGTTGTGTGCCTGTGTGTGTGTGTGTCCGTGCGCGTTGTATCTCAAAAACTAATAGAGCAATTGATATGAAACTTTGAACATACGTTTTATTTGATAATCCGAAGAACTGAAAAGCTTTTGGTAAACTTTCGTACACCGGAAGTGGGTGTTTACCTTAACCGTTTTTTGATTTTTTCGAATATCTATACAAATACATATGAAAAATATCACAAAAACATTTAAGTAAATATTGAAGGCAACAACAAAATGAACATTGTTTGTTTGAAAATATTTTTCATAAAATCATTTTTATTCGAGAAAAAATATTTTTTTTTTTTGGCATAGGTTCGACCATTCAGCCACTAACGATGATATAATTTAGCAGCACCTTAAATAATATTAACATTAGGATGTACAAGGACACTCTTCACGCCAAGGGGTATATCAAGGCAGCTTGAAACGCAAACAGGTATACCACGGTTCAAAGGCTTCTACCACAGAGGATAATTACATAACTAAATTTTAATGTTTGATTCCCGCAAAAATTTGAATTTATTACAAAATAAATTACAATCATACACTGTAATATCATTAACACTTAATAGATATAATAGTTCGCATTCAATGGGTACTCTAGTCGCAACAGATGAAGTTCTTTTAAAAAGTTATTAATGTTCACTACATTTAATGAGCATTCGAACAGGATATGATTAATACTTCCATAACTTCCGCATTCACATAAAGGATCTGCCTTAACTTTAATGTAGTTTAAATGAGAGGGAGATAAGCAATGCATTGTTTTCAGTCGAAACATTGTTGCAGTAAATGGCTTAGGCCTACATTTTTCAATGTAAGCTAAATTCTTCAGAAGGGAGCAATAAATTATACTATAGTAGGTTCTATTGCGCATATTGATTTCCCAAAATTGCTTCCATTCCTGCATTACAGTTTGTCTAAATGCTGTAACATAGTCGGAAAAAGGCAGGCAATATATTCTATATTATTGTTACTAGTTGTGGATTTAGCTAATTGGTCAGCTTCCTCATTTCCCTTAATTCCACAATGGACCTTCGTCCATACAAATTTCACACTTACTTCCCTTATCCGCAACTCTTCCAGCAGGCAAATAATTTTATTAATTAGGGAGTCTTTAGTTTTACGTGGATGAAATGATTTAAGTGAATTAAGGATTGATAAGCTGTCTGAACAGATAAGTATATCCTTCTCTGAGTGCGTGCAAGCCCACACCAGAGATTCCACTACCGCCAATGCTTCTGCCAAATAAATAGATGCCATCAACGGGAGCCTTTTCATAATTACAATATTTTTAGAAGGAATCACGCAGGTAAATCCAGCTCCGTCGCATGTCTTGGATCCATCTGTATATATATATATACCGGGTGACCCAGGGATCTGTAAAAGCCCCATAACTTATTTGCTATTTGAGATATCGACTTCTATTTTTTATAAACTGGTACCCACACCCATTCTACATATTTTAAAAATATGTATGTTTTTATATAGGGTGTACCAGTATACATAAAAGAACAAAGTTATGTTTTTTTAAATGGAACACCCTATATTTTATACTTTATTTTCAACCCTCTTGAGAAGCTGATAAAAATAGTATAAGATAGTATGGGTCTATTATGGATGATTGGTTAGTTGAAAAAATTGCAGAAAAGCTCCTTGCAATGCTAGCGTCATTTTTTATACACCAAAAAATTTTTCACATCATGAAGAATAATACAAATCGGCTTTGGTTCTTTTTTGTTCATACTGCTACACATGGTGTCAACATACGTAAAATATTGGATAACTATTTTTTTTCAAATGGAACACCCTATATATCTTGCCACCTATGCATGGAATTTTTAATAAGCTTTCCAATGATGTACAATTTGTTTAATGAAATATTAAGGATTCTTGAGATTTATCCATAAAAACATTTTTCTTTTGTCACCTGCTCATTTTTGGATTTTCAGCCAAAACTATGCATTTTCTGAAAAAAATAATAAGAGACCAAAGTTGTAGAACAGAAAATTTTCGATCGGTAAAGGTGTTTCGACTTTTCCAATAATGCGTGCATTGTCTGCCAGAGTGCGCAAGCGTGCATTGTCTGCCTGAGTGCGCAAAATCGTGACCGTATATGCATTTTAGCGTTTTTCTCAAATTTTTCGTTAATTAATTGCACTGTACTTTATTTTCCAGGTCCTCTAGCAGAAAAACGGGTAATTATAGAATTGATAAAATGACCTACATCAATTGAAAATATTCCGCTCTGCAACTCTTAAAAGTAGCAATTTTTACCCAAAATGCATAGTTTTCGCTAAAAATGCAAAAAGCCATTGATAAAACGCAAAAATTGATACATACATTTTGTATTTTTAGGGAAAACTATTTTTGGCAAAAATTGCTTTTATTAAGAGTTGTAGAGCGGAACATTTTCAATCGATATGGGCCATTTTAATTTCCCTATAATTTCCCGTTTTTCCGCTAGAGGGTGGGGAAAATAAAGTATAGTGCAATTTATTAATAAAAAATTTGAAAAGAAAACGCTAAAATGCATATATTGTCCCGATTTTGCGCGCTCTGGCGGGCAATGCACGCATTATCTTAAAAGTTGAAAGACCTATATCGATCGGAAATTCTCTACAACTTTGGTCTCTTATAATTTTTTCTGAAAATGCATAGTTTTGGCTGAAAATCCAAAAATTAGCAAAAGATGGCAAAAGAAATATGTTTTTATTAATAAATCTCAAGAATCCTTAATATTTTGTTATACAAACTGTATATCATTGGAAAGCTTATTAAAAATGCCATAGATTGGTGGCAACTTATATAGGGTGTTCCATTTGAAAAAAAATAGTTATCCATTGTTTTGCGTATGTTGACACCCTGTATAGCACTATGAATAAAAGAGAACCAAAGCTAATGTGCATTATTCTTTATGATGTGGAAAATTTTCTAGTGTATAAATAATGATGCTATCTTTGCTAGGAACACTTCTGCAATGTTTTCAATGTGTACATGTTTTTGCCACAAATTTGCCCATAACTAACCTACCGTCCATAATAGACATATGGTATCTTATACTATTTTTATCAGCTTTTCAAGGGGGTTGAAAATAAAGTATAAAATATAGGGTGTTCCATTTAAAAAAACATAACTTTGTTCTGTTATGTATACTGGGACACCCTGTACAAAAACATATATATTTTTAAAATATGTAGAATAAGTGTGGGTACCAGTTTAAGAAAATTAGAAGTTGATATCTCAAATAGCAAATAAATTATGGGGCTCTTATAGATCGCTGGGTCACCCGGTATATGAACTGCAGATGGAAATTGACTCACCACCTTTTTAAACACTATATCACTGTGCGCCGCGTTATTTGCATATTGAGGAATTATTACATGTGGAGTTAGAGTAAGACAGCTATATTTAAGACAACGGCGGGTGAAATTTTTTTTTTCTGGTTTATAATTATGAAACGATAATAGTTATAGCAAATTTATGTTAATAATAATTGTAGAGAATGCCATAATAAACAACTTATAAAGAATAAGTTTTTTTCGAAATCTCTCTAGTTTTTGAGTAAACTGAGTTTTTAAATTTGAAGTATAATTTTGACGTTTTAAACGTCACTTTCATCCGAGTCTATAAAACGCTTGATGTACATTTAAAATATGATTTAAATTTAAAATAAACGATGAAAGCGTAAAGATAAATGATACCATCAAGTCGGAGAAGGTAACATAATGGCCGCATCACCATTTTTTTTCTTTTTTTTTTCAATTGATTTGACATGGACTAACTTGGGTTAACCTTAATAGTTATTTCAAAATAGTACATTTACGGTTTAGAAATGAGTATTATAGTGAAGAAGCACTAGGATAAAAAAGTGCATTATCTCGGAACCGGTGGAAACTATTACGATTTAAATTTTTTTTAATGTCTGTGATCTAAAATACTACAATATTCCTGTGAAAAAATTAAATAAGAAACAAGATATCTATTAAATCTGTAATTACACTTTCTACCCATATATTGCATTAATAAATTCATCAAAAATGGGAAAATGAATTTTATTACAAAACCAATTAAAAATCAATTTTATATCTACGGTTATTTAATAAATAGATTTTAAATATATTCTGCAGTCTCTTCCTTTTCTATTTCATTATCATCTTAAATGATTGGTGGTAGATAATGAGTGCAAGTATTTCCAGTAAGCCCGGTTTTTTTACACACGCAATTTCCTCCGAAGCCAAATAAAAGGTTTTCCAATAGGGATGATTTTGAAGTGACGTTTCGGCCATTTGTAATACGTCATGATCTGTCATTTATTTTTCATTGTATTCAGTAGTGTTTACAATTTCATCATGGAGAGATATACGGAAGAACAATGTTTACAAATTATTCAGTTTTATTATCAAAATAATCGTTCTCCAATTGCAACTTTTCGTGCGCTTTTGCCATTTTATGGTCGTAATAATCGTCCAAGTGTGCTCGCTATTCGTCGAATTATTGAAAATTTTGAGCGTACATTTTGTTTACATAATGTTATGTGCCAATAAGACAAAGAACCGCTCGAAGTAATGCAAATATTGCTGCCGTTCAGGCAAGTGTTGCTGAAGACCGCAATTTGTCGATTCCAAGACGTTCTCAACAATTGGACTGTCTCAAACCACAACCTGGCGGAGTTTGAAAAAGGATTTGGGTTTGCATCCGTATAAAATTGTTCTCACTCAAGAACTGAAGCCATTGGACCACGGTAAACTTCGTGAATTTGCTGATTTTGCCTTGGAACAATTTGAAAACGATAACGATTTTTTTAAGAAAATCATCTTCTCCGATGAGGCTCACTTTCATCTGAGTGGTGCGGTAAATAAATAAAACTGTCGATTCTGGTGCGAAGAAAATCCACAAATTATTCAAGAAAAACCATTACATTCACCTAAATTGACAGTTTGATGAGGTTTTTGGTCTGGTGGAATCATTGGTCTGTACTTCTTTCGAAATGAAGCTGGTAACAGCATTACTGCCAATGGAGAGCGGTATAGAACGATGCTAACCAACTTTTTATGGCCGAAATTGGAAGAAGTTGATCGTGACAACATTTGGTTCCAACAAGACGGGGCTACGTGCCACACAGCAAATGCAACAATTGAATTATTGCGAGAAAACTTTGGAGATTCAAGAAGTTGTGATTTAATACCATTTGACTATTTCTTGTGGGGTTATTTAAAGTCATTGGTCTTTCGAAATAAACCAGACTCTCTTCAAGCTTTACAAGTCAATATTGAACGTGCCATTCATGACATACGACTTGATTTAGTGGAAAAAGTGCTTGAAAATTGGGTTCATCGAATTCGTTCCTGCAGAAGAAGTCGTGGAGGCCATTTGAATGACGTTTTATTTAGAACTTAATTGTATCGATTGTACTTCACATTAAATATCATTTTTTTTTGTAAAATATACATTCAAATCTACCGTAGATTTCGGAGCACCATGTAAATAAGGAATGTATCTTACACCAGTTTGATAAATGGCATCTATATCTTTATTTGCTATCAGTAGCATCTTTCAAATATTTATGTTCTTAAACTTTTTCACCAAATTTGCCTTAATTATAAAATGATGATGAAGTGTCACAAATTGTGAATGCATGAAAGAACAGCATTTCTTTTTCTTCTTATGTCAAAACTATTAATATAACCAACATGTCAATATCCTGATAACAATAACAACATTAGAGGGTGAAGACTCTAATGCGGTAACAATGATTAATCTATCTGCGTCGCTATCTGTTTCTTTAAATTTCATTATTTTTAAGACATTGTATTGACTTCGAAATAAATCTAGCTTTGTTATTTTCATTTGAAAGAAATTTAGCTTGCGCAATTTTCAACTGCATGTCTTTTACAAAAGCATAATCGACTGAAGAATTTTTCAAAGAATGTTCTTTCTGTCACCTTAGTTGTTTCCTGTTCATTTCCAAATACAATCATATACAGTGTGTAAACTGATGAGGTTTCCTATAGGGAAAACTTTTTTAATATGAGTTTTAGGAGAAAATCTTATTCTTTATGAAAAAAATTGCTTGTATTGATACTCTCTATAATCAAAGAAAAATCCTGTAATTACTTAAGATGAGATCAAAAACTTGAAATAATGTTGAGTTAATTTGACGTTAGACGAAAGGCAAATGTCATTGTGATAAAACTTGTATTGCTTTTCTGTTTGTAAACAAGGATGACTATGAAACTTAAACATTTATCTTATTATTTTCTGAATAAAAACATGTTATTTTGAATACAATAATTTTAAATTGTACAGTTATTCCACATACTCTCCTCCAAATCCAGTGCAATCTTCAACTCTTTTTCTAAATTGTTTGTAAACGTTGTTCAGCATTTCAAGATTAATTTCTCAAACAGCCTCCGCAATCCGTATTTTTAGATGATTTACATCATTTACCATTGGTTCTCTGTAAACTTTTTGCTTTAGGTAGCCCCAAAGAAAAAATCCATGGGAGTTAAGTCCAATGACCCAGCCGGCCAATGTATTGGACCACCTCGACCAATCCATCTACCAGGAAAATGTAAATTTAAGAAATCTTTAACAATCATCCCCATTTGTCACCCATATTGTTGGTAATAGATGCGTCGCAATTCCTCTTGCTCAAGTGATGGCAATAAAAAATTCTGAAGCATTTCTAAGTAATTACATTGATTTAAATTTCCATTAAAAAAATAGGGTCCAATGATTCTGTTGAACAACATTCCACACCAAACATTGACTTTTTGATATCACTGATTTCCGGCGTTAATTGTAAAATTGGGATTATCCTCTGACCAATATCTACAATTTTGCAAGGAAACAGTACCATTTGTCGAAAACGTTGCTTCATCACTAAACATTAAATTTTGATAAAATGGGCAATGTTCCATGGTGCTCTCACCAACCCATAAACAAAACTCGAGTCTAAAATCGGGACCTGCAATTTCTAAGGTGTGTGCCTGAATCTAGGTTTATATGGATAAATTTTATTCGCTTTATAAATTTTTTGCAGTAATGTATGACTAACATTGAGTTCAGTTGCTCGCTGGCGTAAAGAACTCGTAGGATGTTCCACGACTGATTCAATAGCCACAATAGTCGTAGCATCATCATCATGGTATGATTTGCAAGGTTTCTTTTTGTCGGCAACGGATCCCATTTCATCGAACTTTTTAACTAATTTCGTTAAAGCTGTTCTACTTACAAGTACATTCGGGTATTTCGCATTAAATAACTGTATTGCGTATTTATAAGAGACTTCTCCTAAACCATAGCATTTCACCAGGTAGATTCGCTGCTCTAACGTCAACATTGTTTTCAACAGTAATTGCACAAGTGCATTGGATATTATCGGTAACAAGTTTGTGCGATTTCGACAAACAAAGTCGTATTATTTGGCAACAGTCCCGAGCCCGGAAGAGCAATTTATCAGACAATATCCCAACAAAAATATTACAACAAAATAGAATGACATTTACTGTTATTGCGGACGTGTAGTGTCGGTTAGAATTTAACATTTTTAAACGGATCAAACAAAATTTTAAAATCAGAAACATACTTCTCTTGCACTAACTTAGCACTGGTATTCCATATGGACTTTACATTTTCTTTACAGTACGTACCGTTCGCATTTCGCATGTTATGTGCCCTGTTTTCCAATATTGTAGAAATAACTTCCCGAGTACAGGTCATGTTAGTGACTCCGCTCAAATTTTTGGTTGGGCCTCTTTCCCTTTTTCTTGAATTACTTCAAGAGAAACACTGCCAATGCGGAGTTTTCACTAATTTTAACAACGTTCTACCCGCAAACTAACGTTTGACATTTAACATTGTTTTTCTTTAAACCAATCATGTGCTGAAACATAATGCGAGTAGAGAACCAATTACAAAATTGCATTCGAACTCTACATGATATGTTTCCTGAAAACATAAGTTATATAATCTGATTGGTTCTAATTCATTCGAATTTCGGCATGCTGCGTTTGGCGGGATATAGTCATATTAAGCACGCTGAACTATCTCAGTAAATGTCAACCGTCAGTAAAAGTCTTTGTTTAACAAGTAATTCATGGGTAACACGATGGTGATGTAATATTCGATCTTAGATTTAAAATCAAAAATTTGACATAATTTCAAGTTTTTGATCTTATCTTAAGTGGTTACTGGATTTTTCTATAACTATAAGGGGTTTCGATGCAAGCAAAATTTTTTTATAAAGAATAAGTTTTTCTCCAAAAACTCGCATTAAAAAAGTTTTCCCTATAGAAAACCTCATCAGTTTACACACTGTATATAGAGATCGCTGACATGACTATAAAATATCAATTATCAATCATGTAACTATTATACCATTGACATTGTTCTGCAATTCTTCGAAAAACTTATAGAGGGTGGATTTTTTTTCCTATTCCTCCATCATCATACAAAGATAGTGGGTAAGGAGCTAACTCCTATTTCATGTACTCTCGTTATCATCATTATATGTTTTTTTAGAATGTTGAAAAAGTAGAAGAGGATCAGTCAGATTAATTATTTATTTTGATTTTACTAGTAGCAAACAAGGGGATAAGGTTTTTAATTTAATTTCTTTAAAATGTTTGCCTTTTATTTTTTCGATACCTTTTCCAAATGCATCATAGAAATTTGTTTTATCTCCAGCGACTCCTGTTGCAATACCAAAAATAGCTTCAATGCCCAGAAAAGGATTATAAGACTGAAGCCATTCTTCCAATTTCTTAACATTGTCACTATGTCAAGTAACTCTGGCATTTCCAGCATCAGATGCCATCGATGATATTATTCAAGAAAGATTCGATGCCTTCGACGATATCTTCCGAACAAGGAAAACAATCTAGTGAGAATCGACGCTATCTGTGGCATCACGTCTAAAAGAATCACCCTCAAAGCTCATTCATTTCATGAGAGTTTGTTCAATAGTCTGATTAGAGTTAATACTACCGAAGAATTTATTGGTGAGTTTAGCTGTAAAGTACATTTTTGTATTCTTCGAGGTCAATTGTTTTTCTAATTCTTACATGTCTTGCAGATAAATTTGTAAGGATATAGAAAATGCCCTGCTGCATTCAATAATGGAATCATTAGTTCAACACAAGTTAAATGTAATTTCCAATTTCACAGTCATTCTGGGGCAGTAAAATCTAGTAAAATTGAAATGTCTAGTCTATAATTTGGAAGACTTGCTTTTATTTTCTGGTTCCATTTATTTTTGTTCAAATATTTTGGCTAAAATAATTTATTCTTCAAATATCCTGTTTGTAAAAAAATAGTATATCTGCCTCAGGAGGAGATGCTATTTTTCATTTGATGCATTGTATCTCTCGGGATTAGCTCTCAGGCTACAACTGCGCACTTCTGGAAAAATCATGCATTTGTCTCCCTTGATATATACAGGGTGTTACAAATTCGATGCATTAATTTTGCCATCCAACTATAAGAGGCAGAGAGTTGGTTAAATAAAGGCAAAGTTGCACATTTTAATTCTGAATAATTTGCTAAAAAGAAATTAAAAATTTTGTGATTAATTCCGCAGATGGGACATTATTAACGAACTATTCCAACACTCAAACGGTTGTGAATAAAAAAATTGAACGTAGCATGGGTGGAGTTACCATTTCTGATCCTAAGCTTCTTATTGATATTTTGTCAATGAACCGTAAGTATTCACTCAAGTTTCTCTGCAACAAATAAATCACCTTATCTCAGTGTGAGTAAAGTCTCCAATAGTATATTTCTGGAACCTTTTACTGAAGCAGAATTAAGTTTAGTAATAAATAAATTAAAAACTAATCGGCCACCAGGCTTTGACGGAGTACCGGATCATATCTTTAAAACAGCTGCTGTACAATTGTTACAACCAGTAACTTATTTAATAAATATATCTTTAGAATCGGGAATAATAAATTAAAATTGAGTATAGTTGTACCAATATATCGTCCCCATAAAATTAGAAGTAGGTAACTCATAATTTTAGCATTCTGAGAAAATCACTTTTTAATCATTATTATAAAACGAATGAATGGTGTTTTAGTTACCTACTTGTTAACAGCGGCTGGACACTATTCTATCAACATTACACATATCTAGTATAATGTGGGTATGGTCCTGGTATTATGGAAAATGTAGATATCTGAAATTTGTCATTTTTTTGAGTTATCTAATTCTAATTTTATGGAGACGATATAAAAAGGGGGATAGACTGAATATCAAAAATTATAGACCAGTGTCGCTAGTTTTGGTATTCTATAAAATATTCGAATTATGCATGATGGACCGATTACTAAAATTTATTAGACTAAATAATATTCTCAGTCAAAAGCAATATGGGTTCTTGAGAGGGCGATCAACTATGACTGCCATTCACTCTTTCTATGAAACCATTCTTAAAAATCTAGACATGGGGGAATGCCCCATTGGATTCTTCTTGGATCTCAGTGGGGCATTTGAATGCGTCGATACAGAGATACCACTAGATAAATTAAACATATATGGTATAAGAGTAAATATGGAAAGTACTGAAGAGAGGCGAAAGAAGGAGACGGGTAGGGATAACACTGGAGGAGTGGACAAGGAAATGTAGAGAAACAAGTGGGTACCTAGAGGAAGTGGGACAAGGAAGGTGTATGGAGATGACGGAGGAGTTCTCTAAGGAGGAAGTGGAAAGAGCTTTCGAGGAAGTTAAAGAAGGAAAGGCTGCAGGGTTGGATGGGCTGAAGGCAGAGATGTGGAAGGAGATAGGAGAAGGGGGGAAGAAGAAATTCAGGGAGCTGTTGAACGAAATGTGGAGGGGAAGAAGGAACATACCGGAGGCCTGGAGATGGGGTACGATGTGCCCGGTACATAAAGGAGGGGACGAGAAGGAGGCCGGGAACTACAGGGGGATTACAGTGATGCCCACAGGCTACAAAATCGCTATGCTGGTGGTAAAGAATCGGCTGGAAGAAGAGGTGGAAGAGAAGGATTTAATACCAGAGACTCAGGGGGGATTTAGAAGGGGGAGGGGAACAAGGGAGCAGATCTTTACCCTGGCAAGAATGGCGGAGAGAGTGACTGAAGAGAAGGGAAGCATATATGCGGTGTTTGTGGATCTAAAGGCGGCGTACGACTCAGTGCCGAGGGAGAAGTTGCTAGAATGTATGAGGAGAAAAGGAGTGAATGAGAGTATGATTGAGTGGGTAAGAGGAGTATATAAGGAAACTTGGGTGGTAGCAAGAGTGGGAGTGGAGGTGTCGGAGAGTTTTAGGACGTGGGTAGGATTGAGACAGGGATGCCCGTTAAGCCCGATGTTATTTAACTTATACCTAAGCGAACTGGAGGATGTGTTGAGGAAAGGGCAGGCGGGAGGAGTAGTAATCGGGAAGGATAAGGTGTGGATGCTGGCATATGCGGATGACATGGTGTTGATGGCGAGAGATTGGGAAGGGATAAAAGACATGTTGAGGAGAACGTGAATGTGGGGAAGACGAAATGGATGAGATTTAGGAATAAGGGAAGAGAGGGGAGCGTGAAAGTGTTAGAATGGAAGGGAGAAGTGATTGAGAGAGTGAAAATATTTAAGTACTTGGGGTTTATGTTTAAAGGGACAGGGGGATATGAGGAGCATGTAAGGTGGGTGCAAGGAAAGGCCAGGAAAGCGTGGGGTATCGTGTGGGAAAAATGGGGAGAATGGATGAAGAACAGCGTCAGATTGGCGTGTAAAGTGTGTGATGCATGTGTTAAGTCGATAGTAATGTATGGAGTAGAAGTGTGGGGCGTGAAAGGGTATGAGTGCGTGGAAAGGGAGCAGTGGTGGTTTCTGAAGCGTATGCTGGGAGTGGAAAGGTCGACTCCCGGGTACATACTGCTTCAGGGAGGAAGCTTAGGATGTGTGGCTATGGAGAGAATGGTTAGGTATGAGATGAGGTTATAGGAGTTAGGGGAAGAGAGGTTGGTAAAGGCGGTATGGAAGACATGCGTGAACGTAAGGGGGGGTAAATGGAGGAAGGAACGAATGAAAATGTATGAGAGTGTAGGACTGTCTGAGGTGAAAGTGAGGGAGTGGTTAGAGAGGGGGGTAAATGTGGCAAAGTGGGTGAGCGAGAGGGCGAAGGAAGTGGATGTACAGGAGAGACAGGGAAGTATAGAAAAAAGTGAATATAATGACATGTATGGGAGTTGGCAGGTACATGGAAGGAGACCGAAGTATTTGGATGAGGACGGGTGGAACAGAGAAGAGAGGGTGATATTGGCTAGGGCTAGGTGTGGATCAGAAGAGAGAGGGAGGAAGAAGTGGATGGGTGAAGAGTATATGAGGTGTGTAATGTGTGAAAATGGGAGGGATACGTGGAGGCATCTGGCGGAGGAGTGTGAGGGAGTGAATGAAGGATGGAGGGGGGGGGGGGAAGGAACAAGAGGGTAGCGGAATGGATGAGAGAGGATGGTGCCGGGGTAAAGATACTGCAGGAAATGGTGAGGGAAAAAGAATGTAGGAGAGAGTTTTTGTATTTGTGATTTTAGTTTTTGGGGAGTTAGTATAGTTATTTGTTTAGAGATTAGGAATAGTTTGTAGTTTAGCTTAGTGTTAGAATAGGTGAATATGCCAATAAAGGTCTTTTTTTTTCTCCACAAATGTAATAACTCTTCTCCGTTTCTACAATTGGTTTCTAGAAAATAAAGTTTTACTTAATACAAGTAAAACGGCTTATATAAGATTTAGTAAAAAAAAAAAAGGACCTTTATTGGCATAAAAATAAAATACATTAACTTCCTTTCCTTCTCCTCTCCTTTTCCCACCCCAACCTCGCCAGTGTCTTCACCCCGGTTCCGTCCTCTCTCATCCATTCGTTCACTCTTTTCCCCCCTCCCACCCATTCCTCACACACACCCTCGCACTCCTCTGCCAAATGTCTCCAAGTATCCCTCCCCCATTCACACAATACACATCTCCCATACTCTGTACCCATCCATACTTTCCTCCCTCTCTCTCCTGATCCACACCTGGCTCTTGCCAGCGTCACCATTTCCTCCCTGCCCAGCCCCTTCTCACCCAGGTATCTCGGCAACCTCCCATGCACCTGCCACCTTTCATACATATCATTATACTCACTCTCCCTGATACATCCCTGCCTCTCCTGAATTTCCACTTCCTTCTCCTTCTCTTTCACCCACGCTGCCGCACTCCTTCCACTCTTTATCCAATCCTTCGCTTTGGCTTCCGACAACCCCACCCTCTCATACATTCTCTTTCGCTCCATTCTCAATTTGTACTCTCCTACACCCACTTCCCACACCTCTTTCACCAGTCTCTCCTCCTCTAATTCGCACAACCTCATCTCCTATCTAACCACTCTCTCCATTGCCACACTCTGCATATTCCCTCTATTTGTTTGCTGAAGCAGTATGTACCCTGGCGTGGACTCTGCCACCCCCAACATACGCTTCAAGAACCTCTCTCTCCACACATTCATACCCCTTCGTTCCCCATACTTTCACACCATACATTAAGATCGTTCTCACACATGCGTCCCACAATTTACATGCCATTCTAAAATTGTTTTCCATCCATTTTCCCCACTTCCCCCAAACCATACCCCACGCTTTCCTTGCCTTACCCTGCATCCATTTTAAGTGTTCCACGTACCCTCCCGTACCTTTAAAAACGAAACCCAGGTACTTGAACACCTTAACCCTCTCCACTCTCTCACCCGTCCACTCTATTTCTCTCACTCTTCCCTCCCTTCCTTTATTCCTAAATCTCATCCACTTCGTTTTCCCTACATTCACACACAGCCCTCTCTTATACATATACCTCTCCATAAGATTTAGTAAAAAACAATGTACAACTGATTTAAATATTAATATTAATGTCAATGAACGACCGATTACATTCAGCGATAATGTTAAATTTTTAGGATTGCAAGTTGATAAAGTATTAGCATTGTCAAAACCTTAAACAAAGTTTCATACCAAATTAAATGCCTAAAAACAATAATGAACACACAACAATTGATTCATGTCTATTATGCAAATGCTCAGTCCTGATTGACTTATGGATTATCCATATGGAAATCTGTGTTTGTTGCCCAAAAGCGGGTTATCAGATCTATCGCCGGCATACTACAAAACCAATCATGCAAAACATACTTTCGGAAATTTAATATTATGCCTTACCCCTGTTTGATCATGTATGAACTGTATTTGTATGTCTTTATAAATAAACAAAAATTTGTTACGAATAATCAGGTACACACGTATAGCACTAGGCAGAATGGTGATATTCACATCGCAACTTGTCGCATGAGGAAACATTAACCAGACATCTCAGGACCAAAATTATATAATAATTCACCCGAGGATATGAAAAGGATCACATTACTAATTATGCTTAAGAAAACATTCAAAAAGTATTTACTTGTTAATTTATTTTATAATCTTAACGAGATATTAATTTACATTTTCATTTTATGGTAATTTTTTTCTATGATGACCAACACTTTAACATCATATACAGGTTCTTTTTTTTAACTCAGAACATATTATTGTTAACGTCTATGTTCTATGTTATAATAATCACATCAACACATTGCAATGTATTGACAATGTAGGCAACCAATTACACAAAGGTGCCAGCGAATGCTTCTTCTTCTCTCGGCCCCGTCGACCTGTCATAGTACAGTGAAAGCTTAAAATTATTACGAATAAAGTAAGGTTAATGAAACAAACAATGATAAATCGTAAGTAATTATAATAAATATTCAAAATGACCACCTTCACGTTCTAAGCAGTAGCCAAGTCGATTCAAAAATCCTTGAATAGCATTTCTAATGTGTTGCGGATTTCTTCTTAATTCATCGCAAACAGTAATTATACGATCTTTTAACTCTGAAGTATTGTTTATAATAATGTTATTATAAACATTGCTTTTTAGATACCCCCACAAAAAAAGTCGTTTGGAGACAAATCAGGCGACCGGGGTGGCCAAGGTATTGGACCAAATCTATCTATCCAGTGATCAGGAAGTAATTCACTTAAATAATTATTAATGGCAGCTGTAGAATGTGGAGGCGCTCCATCCATCTGATAATAAGGAGCAGCAATGTTTAGTGTATGAATTTCTGGCATTATACGAGTTCACAGAAGGTCTAAGTAAACATTACTGTTTAGATTTCCATTAATAAAAAAAGGACCAATAAGGGTATCATTAATTAGTCCAGCCCACACATTAACTCTCGCATTGTATTGTGTGTGCGTCAAATTTTGTAAGCGAGGATTATTGCTTTCTTTGGTGGTGTAATACATTTTTATTAATAACACAATTTTGACAATTAAATAAAACTGAGTGTAAGTATGGTTGCCTACATTGTCAATACATTGCAATGCGTTGATGTGATTATTATAACATAGAACATAGACATTAACAATCATATGTTCTGAGTTAAAAAAAAAGACCCTGTATGTATATTTTGCTAAAGTTCATGGAATAAAGATTATTGTTATTATTATCATTATAATAATCTTTCTTAATAGTTCATGGAATAAAGATTATTATTAATATAGATAGTTGAAACAAAACTGAAAAAAATCAATTTTTTTACAACTTTAATAATGGCTATTTTAAAAAATCAGGAGCACTTTTGTACGCCCTTCCAAAAAACAATTTTATATTTCAAATACGACGTTTCATCATTTAGATAACATCAACTTTATTTTTTTAAATGCAGACCTGGATATTTTATTTCAGTTCTGAGTAGCTTTTCACCTCCCAAAACCAATGGCGTATCACACTAAATCGTCACTAAATTGTTTGCTATAGGAGTGATGTTGAATAAATAAATTTGTTGTAAATAAGTCTACTGAACAGACCTCAGGCCATTGCATATTATAAAAAACCAGTTTAAAAAAATTTATAGCCCTACATTTTGATCAGTATAATTTAAATCTTGATTTCAATAAAAATTGTTTTGAACTGAATTAGCAGAATTCCCACTAAGCAGGATAACCCATTTTACATCCGTTTTCGGATGTTTGCTTACACATCCAATTATAAGTGATTAAAGTTTTATAACTGTCTTCCCGCAGAAATAAGAAACTTAAATAGCAGCAAATACAAAGTGTACCTCAAAATATGTTATTAGGCAGCTGCCCATTTAGCATTGAAGATTTTTTCAATTACACATTTTAATTTTTGTCACTAATATATAGTCGGAACGAGTGTAAATATTTGCTGTAAATATCTAGCACAATAAATATTATTATTATTGTTATTATTATTATACAGTATGTTTTTTTTATCGTGGGCCATAAGATTTTACATGCAAAAAATTATACCTTTTGTTAATGTATATCTTATCGTATAATTTTGAAGCAAATTTTAGCTAACATTGCGGTTGTCATAAGGGGTAAATACGACAGCGTCGTATCGTCCCTTGCCCAAGAGGCCCTTAACACCATATCAAAATGGTGTCTGAGGGAGGGTTTCAATGTCAATCCGAACAAAACTGTGATTGTTCCTTTTACTTATCGCAGGAAACTTTCAATCAAAGTGACCGACCAAGTGAAATATTTAGGCTTAGTGCTTGATAGGAAGCTTAACTGGAACGCGCATCTGGAAAAAACGATAAGCAAAGCAACGGCGGCACTCTGGATAGGCCGCCGGCTCTTTGGTAGATCATGGGGACTCAAACCTAAAATGATACACTGGTTGTACATCATGGTGGTCAGACCCATTATCACATATGGCTCACTAATATGGTGGACCAAAACAAAACAAGCAACGGCACAAAAGAAGCTCCAAGCTCTTCAAAGACTGGCCTGTCTTGGTATCACGGGAGCTGCACGTAGCACTCCCTCTGCAGCAATGGAAGCTCTACTAGACCTACTTCCCCTGCATGAACAAATCAGAAAGGAAGGTCTAATGAGTGCACTGAGACTAAACTGGACCAGTACAGGCCACAGAACCGGGCACTCAGAAATTCTAGAACTCGTCACAACCGAGTTCCTACAAACACCATCGGATATAATGCCGATCAACTATGACTTCGAATCAAGATTTGATGTGACTATTGATAGTCGCCAAAACAGTCTGAAACGAGTCACAGAACTAAAACACAACTCTGTACTCTGGTACACAGATGCATCCAAGACAGAGGTGGGCACCAGCATAGGCATATATGGGCCTAAGCATAAGGAATCAGTTCCTCTCGGACATGGCCCTTCTGTCTTACAGGCTGAAATAATAGCCTTAGAAAGATGTGCTCAGGTGTGCACAAAAAAGGGCTACAAAGGGGCACGCATATATCTAATCACGGATAGCCAGGCTGCCCTAAAGAGCCTTAAAGCGTACAGCTTTAACTCCAAGACCACTTGGAACTGTAAACAGGCTCTGAACCAACTGGCAAAGGGCAACAAGCTCACCCTAATGTGGGTACCCGGCCACGCAAGCATAAAAGGCAATGAACATGCCGATATACTTGCTAAGGAAGGAGCCTCAACTACCATCATTGGACCAAAACCGACCTGTGGGCTATCGAAAGCACACAAAAAAGGCGTGATCCAAGAATGGGAAAAAAAGTGCAAAACAGACCATTGGAAAAATGCACCAGGTCAAAGGCAATCCAAAATGTTTATTGACTTCTCGCCAAATAGAGCCAAACAGCTCTTACGTCTCACCAAAACCGAGATAAGACTAATCACCGGTCTCCTAACAGGACACTGCCCAGTGAAGTACCATCTCCACAATATGGGCGAAGTGGATAACACCACATGCAGATTATGTGAATCGGCAGAAGAAACGGCCGAACACATATTATGCGAGTGTGTAGCTCTAGCTACCACCAGGCAGGCCCTAACCGGAGGTATGGCGGTAACGCCAGAACGGAGGTCATTACCTCCCAGGAAATTAATTGACCTTGTCAGGGAAGTTGAATTTCTGGGAATCAAATAGCAGTAGGGTATTAGTACAAAAGATCTAAACAGGTCGCAGTGCTGTAAGGCTCAGCACAGCCAATCGACCCCGTCTAATCTAATCTAGCTAGTAATATAATCAATTCTCTTTCTACATGATGTGCTTAATTATAATAATTTAAACATGTTTTTTTCCATTATAAAGTGCTTTTACTCGGAACTGGACGATCGGGATATGCTACAGAAAAGTTGTCAACTATTTCCCTAAAATAAAAATTCCCTGACTTCTTGTAGAAAAATACAACTACTTCCCTGCTGGACAAGCTTCTTATAATTGCCGTTACAAATTCCACCAGTTCTTCAACAGTATAAACAGACATTTTCTAGTATAAATTCGTTTGATTACTTGCCTTACTAATCAATCTGACATTTCGTAAATTCAAGGATTATTTTTACTCAGTTATTTATATTACATAATTTCAATTTTTAATGGAATAAAACATGTTATTCTAATGCAGCGTATCATGTGGAAAAATAATTGATTTTATTACTAACTAAAATTTCCTTTAAAATTTTATGATAAAATATACATTAACACAATAATTTTTAGCATGTAAAATCCTATGGCCCACCATAAAAAAATATACTGTATAGTTAGCTAGTCCAACCTCTGTTTACTAATAAATAGCTAAATACACAAAACAATTACCCTACAACATTTTTTTTTTGCGGTATAAACCCTATAAGCTATACAATTAATGAAAAAAATATGATACTTTTGTAATTTACAATGAACAAAATATATATTCAAACTACTTTAATTAATATTGAATTACACAACAGTTAATTTGTGTATTCAAAATATCAAAGCCAATTTAATTTTAAATGATTTAATTTGATAAATGAGGTAAATGCCTTTTAGATATCATTAGTCAATGAAATGCCCCAAAGTTAACTAATATTCTAATTTAAAAAAATTCATTTAGAGATATGTACCCAGTACACAGTACGTAATTTATGAGTATACATAAGTTATATTTGAAAGTTTGATATGTCTAGAGTACCAATTAATCGAAGAAAAGGAAATTTGATCTTCTTGAATAGCAACTTAATTGCTCAATAGCGGTAATGGCCAACTCTGCTGCCCAGACAGGCTGAGCTGGCAGGAGCATGACCCTAAGTGGGTGGTACATGCAACCTTGATTCTCTATATTATATAATTTGTATTTCATATGCTTCTTATGCTGCAAGTCTCCACTGTAAATTTGGCAATAAATGGTAGTTTCCATACAGAATTAATTGCATTGCATTTCATTTTACTGTTATCGGAGCACGAACACATTATTATATGCACAGCTCATCAGATGTTCTCAATTTACGAGACGATTGCACTGCGTTTAACCTATTTCCTCAGAGCAAGAATGGAGCAATCAAAATAACATTTTGCACAATTCTGTCGATAAAGACAATTTAGCAAAAATTACTCATTTAGCTAATGCAAGTTTCAAGTTAAATTTTAAATAAATAAGAACCGTTAAATTGATTTTCTTGTTATTTGATACATATACACAAATTAATCACAATAAATTAGAACATTATTTTAGATTATTATTATTTAGATATCGTTAACAAGTAATGTCATTTGAAATACAATTAATAGCAATCGGAGTTATGGACACTCCTCTGAAGTTTGTTACTCACAAATACACAACACAGTTGAAGTATCTCACATTGATAGCCAGTTTAGCAAAACCTAATGAATAAGTTTACTACTACTATAAATAACAATTTCTTTTACAAAATCTATTAAATAAGACTTAACAAGATAGTTTTATTGAGGTATTAAACCAATATTAATTTTATAATACTATTTGTAGAACAAATATATCTTTTAAAATTCAATTAATCCTGGATAAGTTATTTAGTTTTTTCAATATAATATATATTTTAGATCACATTAATATTTTCAAATTTTACATGAATACATCTGAAATACGCTACCTAAAATACAGTTGTACGTTCCAATTAGCAAATGTGTCATGTTTTCATTTTATAAGAACATTAAGTTCCAATTACTGTAATAAATAACCTTAATAATAATTAAGAAAGAGATTATCTTCCTTTCAGTACAACTCAATTTTATTTTGAATTACACTTATGCTTTTAAATGGAATATTTTACTCTCACTAATCATAAGTTTTTTTCATTTTATAATAAAAAGTGAATGATTTTATGAACATATTTCATATTTTTTCCTTCAGCCTTTTCAGCGAATTAAGCATTTATTGATGATTTCATAGAAATTTGAAGCTTCATCGATTGGCATATAATAATTAAGATTCTAAAAACAGGTTAATAAATGTTCTCTTTTATTTACGGAAATAAATACTTTTGAAAGTATATACAGAATGTTTCTAAATTACATGGACTTGGCATAACCACAAATTCCTAGGCTCAAAATGATTTAATACAACTTATCTATACAGAGTGTAACTGAATTCTGGTAGACCCCAAATATCATTTTCATTTCAAGATATATCTTAATGAAAATTAGTATGGTGTTTTTAGGGAATAAAGTGCGTCGATATGTCTACTTTTAGTAAAAATTCCACTTCCAGTTTAACCGGAAATGACTATAACTTTTCTATTTCAAATGGAACACCCTATATATTTTTATGTAATTTAAATCGTCTCTAAATTCTGAGTTTAGAAATGTATCATAAGTGACCTTTTGTTTGTTAGTTTATTGTTTAAATTTAATCAAATTTACATTGAATTTAAACAAAAAACTAATAAACAAACGGTCACTTATGATACATCTCTGAACTCAGAATTTAGTTACGAATTTATTTATGTAAAAATATACAGGGTGTTCCATTTGAAATAGAAAAGTTATAGTCATTTTCGGTTAAACCAGAAGTGGAATTTTTATTAAAAGTAGACATGTCGACATTTTATTCCCTAAAAACATTATATTGAATTTTAATTTTTTTTTTGTAAAAATGACCGCTAAAATCATTTGCATTTTTGCATATATCTTTGTCAAATGTAGTATAGTGTTTTAAGAGAATAAAGTCAATATAGTAGACTTTTAATATAAATTCAATTTCCGGTTTATTTTTTTATATTTTTACATCTTAATTCTTCCCTAAATTCTGCGTTTAGAAATGTATTGTACGTGACATTTTGGTTGTTAGTTTTTTGTTTATGTTTAAATTAAATTTAAACAAAAAAAATAAATTTAAATTAAATTTAAACAAAAAACTAATAAACAAAAGATCACTTATGACACATCTCTGAACTCAGAATTTAGAGACGAATAAAATTATGTAAAAATATACAGGGTGTTCTATTTCAAATAGACAATTTATGGTCATTTCCGGTTAAACCGAAAGTGGAATTTTTATTACAAGTAGACATGTTTTATTAGAAGTAGACATGTCTGGAACGGTTCCAATCTAAAACACTGAGGACTATATATCGTATGTTCATTAAAAAAAAAACCTCCGTGCTCACAATGGTTTACAGCAACCAGCAAAAACCGTTTCTAATTGAAAGTTATTTCTGAAATGGAATTAAAGTGGACGGAAATTGGGTGTACTCATTCGACGCACCTTTAGCAAAGTTTCAGGAAGAATTTCCTAACGTGCCCATTATTTATGATGAATTTAAAAATACCTTATCATGATCTGTTATATTATTTCGTGAAACGGGTAGTATTCTCCGTAAAACAGGAAGTGGTAGACCAGTTAAACGAACTCAAGATGCTATTAACACAGCCCAAAAAATTTTGGAAGATGAACCTATGACTTCTTTGCGTCATTTGTCACAGCAAATGAATTTATCGGTAGGAACATGCCACAAGCTTCTACGAAAAGATTTGCAAGTATACCCTCATCTCATAACATCGGTGCAAGAGTTATTACCTGTTGATTACCCCTGATGACTGGAATTTTGTCAGTGGTTTTTACAAAATGTAAACGAGGATGTTTTACAAATTACTTTTTTTACCGAGAATTTTATATGAGAATTTCGTCGGATGAAAATCCTCGTATATATCGAGAGAAACCACTACATCCAGAGAAAGTTGGCATTTGGGCAGCGATTAGTGGGAGAAAATTAGTTGGACTTTGAAGGTAAAATCCTATTTTTATTATTAATAATAAAAATTCAATAACCGTGCATTCATTTTAGGTACGATAACTGGAAACCGTTATCGTACAGAAATTTTATTACCTTTTATGAATGAATTAAATGATGACGAACTGGAAAGTGAATATTTTCATCAAGACGGAGCAACTCCTCATTGCACAGTGGATAATTTGGCCATTTTGGAGAAATTTTTTGAGGACTGAATAATAAGTCGAAATGCACGGATTCTCTGGCCGCCCCGTTCATGCGATTTAACACCATGCGATTTTTTCTTGTGGCCATACCTGAAAAATTATATTTATGCACAACCAGTACACAATCTAGAAGACATGCGGCAACGAATTCGAGATAAATTTATAGAAATTAACAATAATCCAGTGTTGTTGCGGAGCTTAACTAACGGAACTTAAATTGTACATGATATTACAAAAAAAAACATGGCAGACACTACTGCATTGTTAGTAGCTCAGGTGCAACAAGAAATCTGTTTGCTGTTCAGTTGAATACAGAGAAATAGATTTTAAAACTACAATTACAAATTATGTATGAAAATTTGAAACTTTTAACAATAATGAAAAATAAAATACCTTTATACACAGTCCTTCGTTTTGACACAAACCACATCCAAATATATTATAAAGAGACGTTCAAACATTAAATAGTTGATTTGCATTAATTAATTGCCTACTGCCAACACAAAATACGTCGTTTGTAAATTTTATTCGTAAGGTGTACCCACATAAAGAAGTCACGAGGAGCAAAACCCACAGATCTAGCTGGAAAATGTATAGTATTGACTCCACCTATCCAACGATTTGCAAAAGAATCATCTAAAAAAAATGTAAACGTCTAATGTGCAGGATATCACTCTTATTGAAGCCAGATCTCCTAATATTCCCTCCCAACTTCTTCTACCGCAGAACTTACCTTAGTGATAAACAGATCTAAATTTTTTCAGAATTTAAATTTCCTTCAATTTCGATTTGTTAACATTGATAATGATCATACAGAGCGTAGTGCCATAGATAATTTGGCTCCAATAAGAAAAGTTTTTGAGGATTTTGTTGAGAAATGCAAAGAAAATGACCAATTAGGCAAGTATGCAACGTTTAACGAAATGTTGGGAGTCATTCCACTAAATATAGCATAAAAACTATACTCTTGTTGATTCGTGTATATTTTATACCAGCAATATGGAAATTTATGCAACACAACTAGAAAGGCACTATAAAACAAGAAGACAATTCAGCATCCAATGTAAAGAGAATTATTTCTCCAATTATCAACACTGGACAAAATATCACAATTGATAATTACAGAATACAACTATTGTTGGAATATTGAAGCACAATAAGAAAGAAATCCCTCCAATGCTTCTAGAGATAAAAATGAGACCAGAATGTAATAGTGTTCGATAAAAAACGCCCAATGCCGTAACTCTGTTGTTTATTGACCGATATGAATGAACTAAAAACCAAAGTCAATGGTGGTTTAAATACTGAGAAATGACATCAATATTGATTTTTTTCAATAATAACTTCATTGTCAAATGATAGCCAACTTAAAATTTTTAAATGGCAGCATATGATGTTTTAATTTTTTTTACAACCGACATTATTATTTTTCTGAATCCAATAATGCCCAGTATGTTGTTTTTCATTCAACATTTTGGTCGAAAAAAATTAAAATAAATCTTCCATTTAAAATTACATTTTTCAAAAATTATAATTAGCGTGTCTTGGAAAAAAAATGACAAATGTCATTGGTTGAAAGGTTATGTCAAACATGAATAATAAGGACCCAATAAATAAGTACCTATGTTGTAACTCAATGTAGAATAGAATAAATAAATAGTGCAAGTATTAATTCACTTGCGATTTAGATGTTCTATGATTATTGTAAACACTAAGTTGAACGTCCAACTCTGGAAGTCCACAAAATTGTCGATTCACTCTCTTCGACTTTTTAAAGGCTCCATAACGTCTCAAATTTCCTTCTAACCTTCTAAATTTAGGTTCTGGTATTCGCCGCTCTGGAAACCGTAGATGATAAATTCGTGCCGCAGCTCTGCGATTTTTATTGCATTGAAAATAAATTTGTAACATGTCTGTTAACTCGCTATTGTTCATGATTATGTCTGAAAAACACACTAATAACAAATGGTTGACATTACTTATACAATAAATGACATTTGTCGATTCGAATTTTTTTCAAGGCACACTACATTTATTACCAAGAAAATCATGTAAACAAGATTTATTATTATCTTTTTCTGATATAAATAATAACTTAAAACCAACATAACGGGCATAATTGGATTCAGAAAAACAATGTCTAATATTATAAAATTAGAAAAGTATATGCAGCCATTTAAAAATTAAAAGTTGACCATCATTTGGCAATGAAGTTGGTTTTGAAAAAATACATAATTATCGTCATTTTCTAGTATTTAAACAGCCATTGACTTTATTTTTTAGTTCATTCAAATCGGTCAATAAATAACAGAGTTATGGAGTTGGGCGTTTTTTATCAAACACACGGTATACTGCACCTCTATAAATAAGTGAGAGCAAAATGCTAACAAGTCACCGATCATGTTATAAACTGAAGCGCGATTGAAGCCGGATTAAATTTAAGCTTTATTTAATCAGAACTTAAGCTTCTGAAAACCGGAAGTGGAAGATTACCTTAACCGTTTTTAGTTTCTTCCAAATAGAATTATTATTTACAAAATAATACAAAAACCTTTTTATAAATGTTGAAGATAAAAAGCTTTACTGCCAAACGTTAATACAGTGGAACCTCATTTATACGAAGACGAGGAGGAACGAAAATTCTTCGTATAAGTGAATACTTCCTATATGTGAATAGGTGTCGCTTCCTTGCATGAATTATACTGCACTGTTTTTCATACGCTTTTTTTTTTATAAATAAACGTATAAACGTAACAAATATTTGTATTTTAGTATCTGTAGATTATAACAAAATGAATTTTCTTCGTCTACATTAAATACAGCAAGTTGGTATATCCATTAAATACATTCATACAACACTTTATAAAACACTTACACTAAAACAAAATTATTTTTAATAATTTATTATTATTTTTGTTTGGTTGGGGTTATCATCAACCTCTTTCAGAATTTGATATTATCTTCTATAGAAAGTGTGCTTCTTTGTTCCTTACTCATTGTCTATTCACTTTGTTAATACGCGAAAAACAAAAACGGGCACCTTCTGCAAACACAACAGAACCTCTGACTTTTCTGAAAAATCAAAATACTTGAGCGAACGAGAAGTGTGGATGGGTAGAGAGAAGGAAACCGGTCAGATCGTAAAGAAATCACGGAAAAAGCCGTGTTTCCTTCGAATAATTGAATGAAATTTATGGCGGGGGACTGATCATCCTATCGTATAACTGAATATCGTATAAGTGAATAATTAAGTACACGTGCCTTATGGGAGTATCGTCGGGGAAAGAGATGTATTCATATAACTGAGTGTTTCGTATAAGTGGACTTCGTATAAGTGAGGTTCTACTGTATTTGCTTGAAGATTATCGCAACACTAATTTCGAATTGTACAGAACTTGATAAAAAATAAACTTTCAGGTAAATAGAATGGATCAAATATCAGTTCTTAATAGGTAGGTGAATGTGAAATCTAATAAGGGTATATAAGGTTATGAATTGTCATATACTTGTGCACACTTAACCTTGCTGCGAATGCTATTCTAAAGATTAGCTTTTTTAAACATGAAATGCGTGTAGCCTGTATATGAATATTAATGAGTACCCACATGAAGTTTTCAATGCAAATCAAGGATGAGCAATATAGTGACATTGAGAAACAAATGAATGCCAAAATACATTAATAAAAATGGTAAACATATTCATCTAAATATGATTCGCGTACTATTCGGTGTCTAAGCAAATAATCAAATTATGTGAGACAACAGTGAATCAAGTACATTTTCCTTCGCATATTGTTTCTAAAAAAATGTCTTCGATGTTAATTAATAATAAGCAACTGAGTGACATTGAGACATAGAGTTGCTAAAATATATTTAGAAAAATGAGAAAATGAGAGAGAGACTGATAAACACAGCCCAGTTTTATTTATTTATAAAAGTCGGTACAGGTTAGTATAGTGTAAGTCCGATACGGGGGCGAATTTTAATTAGGTTTATGGTTGAACTAGACTCACCGTTAACACTGCCTTCGTTCTATCCGATAATTGCACATATTTTCGTTCAGCTTCGCCAGAATTTTCACAAAGAAAAAACAATTTGACATTTGCTACATTATGACAGAGCGTTGACAGATCAGACGAAGCGTGTGAAACGCCAGTATGTTCACACACCGACGCTTCGAGTGGAAGGTTTTAAACACTGTAATAATTAATAACACACACCCCAAAAGCACACCCGCACGCACACATGCATATTTATTAATCCATAGCCGAAATTACGCAAAAATTTAATTAATTGCAAAAACTTTAACTGGGATTCAAAAAAAATATTCGAAAACACTAGCCCGTTTCAGTGTACACTCGTGCTTCCAAGAGCTTGAATACACTCAATAAATATCGCATCAAAGTAAGATAAAAACTATGCGATCGTAAATTTTGTAAAACGAGTTTATTAATAGATTGGGATTTCCTTGCAACGTGACGCGAAACAATGTTAACGAGCGCGACTATAATTACGTTCCGATTTAAATTTAAGTTAGCATCGGATGTATTCGCGTCGCTAGAGACGAGACAGGTATGCATCATGTTGGCCCGAGACACCTGTGAACACCTGTATACGCAATGTAGTTCCGTTCCGGCCGAGTAATTTGGTCGGCGCGGGGGCACGAAAATTCGAATTATGGTTTTGCACTTTCCCCGTTATATCATTAGAGTAAATTTTGTGATTTGATAACCGATTTAAATTTGTTCTATTCAGATATTATTATTTATATATAGCTGCATAAAAACACTGTAAAATCATACATACTCACTTACTGAATATATGCGCCTAGACGAATTCAACCGTAACCATAGCGGGTCCAATTCAAAATGCAATTAATCACCGTTATAGTGGCGCCATCTATTGGTTGCATTCTATATTAGTTGCTATTTGGTTAGGTTGTTTTTCTATTATTTTTATATTTATATCATTATTCGCAATAAAAAATACTATCATTTTTCTTCGACCAAACGCCAAATTATGTTTACATATACATATAAATATATAACATGACTATGTATGTGTGTTTTACTGGCATAGCCTTAATTAGGGTTGCCAACTTATTGAATTATTAATATTAATAATTATGTTTGTTAATAACCACTGGTTATTATACACACGTTGTAACTTTAACAGATATTTCAATATTAGTTTACAAAATAAAATGCAATAATTGTTTGTAGCTTATTGGTGTGGTACTGTGGTATACCACACAGAACACATACCTTTAGAAGTGAAACCTGCATGTTAAATTTCGGAAACACGATTTTTGGCGCCGCCTGGTGTCGGGGTGGCAAATTACTACGATTTCAGCGCCAAAATTTAAAAATGTTATACTCGTCTACACGATATATTTCAATTTAATAACACTAAAAATATAATCAATTATGTTTTTTGAGCACATAATTGATTATACTTTTAGATAGTACATAAATGAAGAAGTTACTGGTTTTGGTAAAAGAAAAAAGATTGGATTTCACAAAATAAAAATAAAAATAGGCCTACATGGAAAAAATATATTTAACAGAATAATTATATACATTATTATTAACAAAATTATCAAATATAAAAAGATCACAACAATCTGGTATTAGGGTCTTGTCCAGGTGCAATGTTCCATCAGGTCTCTTCGTTCTTCTTAGGATATTTCTTTCAGGCGTCGTAACAGGTCAGTTGTTTGCTCGTATCCAGGATTCATGGCATTAAAATAGTTAGAAAAGTAAATTAGTGTAGTTATATTGTCTTACTTCTTGGTGTCGGAACAGCATTGCAATTTAATTTTTTGCGGAAATGGTTAACAAAATGTTTATGAATAAAATGATCTTCACATGAATGAAAATTTAAACAATGAAGACTGTTCATATCACAAATGGTTTTCCATGTTTTAAGATATTCTTCATTTTTGGGAAATTTATAGAAATGTTTATTTTTGTAGTAGACATTAGTTATATCGGAAAAGAATTTTGACATTCTGGATATTTACAAGAATATTTAATACGGCCATTTGATGTTTCCATTACTAATAAATACAATTGACGAGTTTATAAGACAGAATATATAATAACTTACCTTCAAACATGAATTATTAGCACTCACAGCACTATTGAGGTTAGTTGATAAAAATGGTGAGACTCATTAAGCGTTGCCGCATATACATCGAAGTATAAAATATACAATGCACATGATTATATTTAATAAACAGTAATATTATACTTTCATGAGTTATTATGACAAATATAAGTGATAATGAGTCTAATTATGTTTAAAACATAATTTTAATTGTTAAAATTATCACTTTGTAGTGAAATTTTAAGTTTATTAAAAACGGTAATCCCCATAATAAGATCTTTGATAAATCTGGCAACATCGGGGGAACCATCTTTACAAAAGCGGCAAATTTGAAATTCCCCCTCGCCCCACTGTCCTGGGGTGGCCCACATACTTTCGTGTTGCCGATATTCGTATCTCGGCTTCACACCCGTGGTATACCATCCTTCCCACACTTGGATCAGCAACATATCTGAGCAGGATCAAACTAGGCTAAAGTGACCACATTTTCATTGAGACAAAGCGGGATAAATGGGATGAAATGAGAATTACAAGTTAATTATATATATTTTATTGTATACATTCATATACTTGTACAAAAATGTATTTATTATTAATTGCACTGGGCAACAAAATTTTTGTTGCATTGATAAAAGAACTTGTTCTTACATAATTGTGTGCTGAATCCATATATGACGTAATTTTTTCTCCCCAAGCTACCGTTGTTATGCAATTCAACAATGAACATTTTTCGAAATTCGCATATTTATTATACATGTTACATGCATACCAAGTCATAAATCACATATGAGCGTAGAAATATAGTCATATTATGAGCCCAGAATGAAGGTTGATACCTTACAGTTCAGCTATGTTCGATTCCGACAAAAATTTGCGCCTGTGGCTCTTACGTTTGTGCACTTGCTCAGGGTAATCTCATTTTATAGTCCAGAAGTAGTCCACCATTATATTTGTGTCTCATCACCCTTGATAGAGCTCTTCCATGATCATCAGGTCCAGGTGGAAGCGTTCGCCTTGTTCGTCACTTACAGCCCCCTTACAGTTTTCTGGGAATTTTTCAAGGCTACTGTTCAAGAAATTGACCTTGATACTCATCTTGCACCCCAGTTAGCGGGAAGACAACAACTTCCAGAAAACAAAAGCTCGAAGATTACACACGTCTAATGAGTGTTTTCCTTTCAGTGCGTTCGAGAAGAAATTTGTGTTTTCGGGGCGAAGAAGGTGGCTAATTTCGAGATATTTAAGCGGCAACTTATGATGCGCCCGTACACGCTAGCTCGGCACCTATTCAAATTATCAAAAAAAAGAAAACTCCAGATTATTCATGAGGTTTCTTGCTACAAAAGTATGCTGAACTAAATTTAAATAAAACTGAAAAATGAGGCGAAAATTTTAGATGTCCAAATTGGACAAACTCGCACGATTGTACAGCTATTCCTCGGCACCTGGATAAAATATAAAAAAAAACGGAAAACGGGAGGTTTTTCGTGAGGTTTCTGGCTACAAACGTATAGTGAACTAAATTTTAAGAAAACAGAAAAATGAGGCAAACATTTTAGATGTCCAAATTGGCCGAACTTGCGTGATTGGGCAGCTATTCCTCGGCACCTGTGCAAAATATAAAAAAAAAAACGAAAAACGAAAAACGGAAGGTTATTTGTGAAACATTTGGCTACAAAAGTAGGCGAACCCCATCGCTCTAACGTTTTTCATTGGCGAGCAATTGCATTAATGCAACACCAAACTACACAAATGATGACAAATCAAAATGTCAAATTGCATGATAACTGTAGCTTGCAGAAGAAAACTGATTTCAGATTTGAAATCGGCATTATCCAAATACTCAGAATCAGTTGAAACATCTCATGCAACAGGAAATATATATTTTTTTTGTTGCCCAGTGTTATTGGTAACTATAAAAATATTTGTAAAAAATAATAATTTGAACATCATGATTTTTAATCAAATTAAATTTTTGATTTAAAAAAAATATGATTTTCTTTCACGGTTATATTTTTGACCCGAGTGAATACTTTGCAATAGATTCGGATCATTTATTAAAATGTCGTGAAATATTTCACATGAATTGGTCAAATTATATTTTACACTTAATATAGTTTTTAAGTTTTAATGTTCAACTGCGTTTTTTCAGTTGTCCATATTTTATTAATACTAGAAAAAACACGGTATGTTGCTGCATTTGTTCCTGGAAGGGAGAGCACGAATTCTACAATTTTCAAAATATTTTGGTAAGGAATATTATTCTGTTTAAAGTCAAGGAATAACTCCGTTTATTTTTTGTCTGTTTCCACATTTGCTAATATATTCACAAGATTTTTCCACATATTCCCACAAAATCTCCTTTTTTAATATCACCCAATGAAAATTTTTAATATCTTCAAATTGAACTGTCCATTCTTCAAGATATTCCAAGCAGTTATTATAAATAAATTTGACATGTTTCAGAAAATCAGGTCGTTTAATGGCACTTTGTTTTTCCAACCCAGTGATGTCTTTTCAAATAATCTAAGGAATGTAATCGTTATCAATTCTTTCTCGTAATTTTGTTTTTAAATTATTGATTTCATTTGACACTTCCGTAATTGTCCCCTTCAATAATTTTGTGAAATAATGTAGCTTGGTTGTGGATGAACTGAAGCCATGTGATGTGTCATTTTCTAAAAAGAGCTGCAATATTCTTGGACATTTATCTTGTGATAAAAAGTATGATTTTAATGGTTCGTATATTTTTAAAATATTTTCTACAACTGGTAAAAGAGCTATCGTGTTTTGCTGTAACCAAGAATTCTTTTATGTTCGATTTCTGCGCTTTCGCAAAAATCCTTCAAACTTCCAAGACGCACAGTATACAGGGTATTTCAAAATTCATACACCAAAAATTTTCTGCGTACTCCTCGTAGATAGAAAGAAAAAAAACCCTTATGACAAATCTCGATTTTCTACAAAATAAAATGGATTTAACCCCTTCGCTGAAATATTAATGAGACGCCACAGTTCCCTATCAATGAATACGTTCGTTCGCTTATATAAAAACAAACGGTCCCGATTTTAAGTGTTGACGCATAATTGAATGGTGACCTAATTTCGAGCGCGCAGTTGAAAAATTTTTATCTAAACATAAATAGTCTGGTGCGGGTTGATAAAACCGACGCACAAATTTCAAGTTCAAGTTTTTTTATTGTTCCTGGCGGCTTCCTACACTTGTGCATTTTTATTGCCGTGCAATTGTATCCCCTGCAGTCCTATTACTTAAAATCGCGGGGGGTAGGTGCTGTAAAATGATATCCCTTTGTTAACCAAGGCCAAGACCTAATTTGGAATAACACATTTTTAGAAAGTTTGTAAAAACATCTGTGTTTCCAGGAAGACACAAATCGGTTTTAAAAATTCCAATTCCATACTCGATGGTACATTGACCTAATTTGTGTGCTGCGTCAATGTAATCGGCTCCGTTTGTTTATCTAATACAAGCTCGAGAGACTCCAGACCAGGCGAGCGCGAACATGTACGTGGTGTTCTCGCCTGTTTCTACACGCGAACGTAGTATTTATTGATAGGGAGCAGTGGCGTCTCTTTAATATTTCTGCGAAGAGGTTTAATCCATGTTATTTTGTGGAAAATCAAGATTTGTCATACGAGTTTTTATTCTTTTTATCTACGAGGAGTACGCAGAAAACTTTTGGTGCATGAATTTTGAAACACCCTGTATACAGTGTGAAAATTAAGTAGCGGATAAATTCGGTAAACCCAAAATAAAATATTTTTGGAAAAAATCTTGGAACAGGTCGATTTTCTTTGATAAAAATACACATTTTTGCATAAAAGTTAATTTTTAGTTGTTATTTGTTTTTGAGTAATGACGTCATCCATTTTGTTTTTAAATGACAACCCCCTATTTTTGTTCTTGATTTTGATAGATCTTTTGATTGTCAAACTGGCAGTATATAAATGTTGCCATCTTACATGATACATTTTTCGACTAAATGACAATTGAAGGTGAGAACCCATATTTAGAGTTTTTGCAATGTTTCAGCACTTGTAGCAATTTTCCCAAACAACAATGATCTTGACTTTCCATTTAATACAATATGGTTTCAGCAAGACGGCGCACCCTCGCGGTATGTACGTTTTTTTGAACAATTGCTTTATAAATAGGTGGATTGGCAGGCGAGGACCGATAGAAGGGCCCGCGAGAGAGATGAACTGTGCAGAATTAGCCCTGAAAATATTTAAAATGTTCAAGAAGAATTTCTACGTGTTCGAACTGTGGATGTCAGAACATTTAATTTAATAATTGCATTTTCTTTCTAAAGATGTTTTTGTTTATTTTGTGTTAACAATAAAATTTATAGTTTCCCACTTTCAATTGTCGTTTACTCGAAAAATGTCTTATGTAAGATGGCAACATTTTTACACTGGCAGATTGACAAGGAAAAGATCTCTCAAAATCAAAAACAAAAATAGGGGGTTGTCATTCAAAAAAATAATGGATGACGTCATTACTCAAAAAGAAATGACGACTGAAAATCGACTTTTATGCAAAAATGTGTATTTTTATCAAAGAAAATCGACCTGTTCGAGAATTTTTTCCAAAAATATTTAATTTCGGTTTTTACCGAATTTATCCGCTACTTAATTTCTACACTGTATATAAAAATACGAAGAAATTTTTGCAATAAAATTTTCAACATCAACTGGAAGTAAGCCAATAATTTTTTGGTTCAAATGTTCGTTAAGTTTCGTAAAAACGTTATTGATGCCTCTTCTAGCTTTTTCCACCAAAATTTGCGTTTGTGTTTTCCGCACAATAGGCAATAATTTTATTGTTCAAATTATTCTTTTTTAAAATAGTACTTATTGAATCAAAAATTATTTGTGAAGTTTCACCCGGCAATGAAACAAAATCTAATATTCTAATTTTAATTCTTGTTTCTGGACCAAAAAAATTAACAATTGTGGGAAATAATTTTAAATCTTTGTGGTTGGAAGCATCAGAATATATGGATATAAATGCGCATTTTTCTAATTCTTTCTGCAATTGTGAAAACGAATATGTTGAAAAAACATTAGAAATAATTGCTTCGGTTTTTGTCTTTGCACATGCAATTTTTTTTTGTCGTATAATGTTTTGATCATTTCCGACGTACAATCCATTGATCTGAAACTTTGATTGTGGTTTATGGTGTGGAAAGCAAATAGCCCTTCCGATAATGCTAGCTATTTTTCCGTGTTGCCAAAGCTAGCACTGCGAAAAAACTGTTCCATTTTAGACGAGGAAGCGGCATTATTCAAAAATCTTTTGTGCCTCTTTGTCGCTAGATGTTTAGTAATATCGTTTTTTCCACCATGTGAGATCGAAAATTCAGCATTGCATTTATCACACCGTACCATATAGTCTATTTTGTTTTTTTTAATAAATGGAATTTCCCTGCTTAGCTCTTCATTAAATTTGCATTCTCTTTTTTTACTCATCTTTTATCCTGTGGGTAAATACTAGAAATAAATACAAAATGTGTCAAACCGAACGTCAAATTGAAAACACCAAGCCGCACTGTCTGCACTTATCTGAATTAAGCCGAGACATAACGACAATACCACCGAGTAAATCCAACTCGGTACATTGCCTCTAATTTAGTTTACTCTGCATGCATTTTGGATGAAATTCAGGGGTTAATGTAATCATGCGGGGGAAGGTTTCTGTGTAAAATAGAATATGTTTGTCTACCATTTCTTGGTTTTAAATGTACATAACCTAACTAATAGTATTTGTTGTATTTAGCGAATGTCAGGAGGATGGAATAATGTACGTCAGGCGTTACCAACTGAAATTGGTGCGATCTGAATTCACTTGATTTGCCAGGCATGCCGCCGCACATTTTAACATTGAAACTTGGCGTGCCTATAATTCTTCTTCCCAACATCAATCCACCACAACTTTGCAACGGTACCAGGCTTTCAGTGAAAAAGATGATGAGCAATATCATCCAAGCTACCATTTCCAATGGAAAATTTAAAGGGGAAGATGTATTATTACCACGCATCCCAATGATTCCGACAGATATGCCATTTCAATTTAAACGTTTGCAGTTTCCTGTGCGACTCGCAGATTATAATAATTATTCCTGATGTGATAATCGCCGAATACAAGAAAACTATTGAGATTAGGATTATACAATCTGAAAGATAATTGGATTCTACTTAAGAATACGTTACTAAATACAGGGTGTGCCATTTGAAAAAACGAAGTTATTTAACTTTATAAGTTCGGTTTTTCTACCGCATTTTTTTATCACCCTGTATAATTTTTTGTATGAAGTCATGGTTGGCTCGATAGTTCGAACCTACAACTAAATAATAGAAATGATGGTAATCGTTCAACGTCAATCACTCGGGCAAAAATAAAATTTCACCCAGACTATGCATTTCAACAAATCTTCAAATATTTTAAAAACGGCAAACAATAGGTATAGGGAGTATTGAAGTAACTCACCTTTATTTGCTCCATATAATTCAAAAATGACAAAAAATACAGGGTGTTCCATTAAAAAAAAAAACATAAGTTTGGTCTGTAACTTTGTTATGAGACACCCTGTATAAATTTAAATAATTTTAGGGCGTGCAGCTCACTATTATACACAACTTTTGTATAAAACATTTTTCGAAATTTTGAAAAATAAGCACGTGATTGACCGTTCCCGGAGCTCTGAAACACCCTGTATATATATATATACAGGGTGTCCTAAATAGAGTAGGATTGCATGGGTATCTTTCTTATTCTTAAAGCTAGAGATCTAGTTAAATGGGCAATGTTGTGCAGTTTTCTATGCTGATTCAGATTATGTTGAGAAATTTTAAAAATTCCGAGCAGTTTAGAAAATATTTAAAAAAACTGAAAATCGCGATTTTCAAAAAAATCAAATATCTCAATAATTATTGAAGATGCGAAAAAAAGTTTTAAATAAAAGTTACTTGGTTTAATTAGGCAAACATTGAAATCAAGTCAAAATAAAATTCAAGATGGCGGTTTCCGAGATATTAATACCAACTTTCTTATTTCAAATGGCCGCCATATTTGATTTTTACACGCATAAATAGACTTTTTTTTCTCTTTTCAACGATGTACAACAACCTATGTCAAAATAAAAAATTATGGAAAAATTATTTGTTGTAAGTTTAAAACAAGTAGGCATAAATAAAAATAAAACAAAATTTGTTATAACGACTAACTGTCATCTTAGTTTATCAGTTGTATTAATCATTCATACATGTGTATTGTCTGAAGTTGTTGTAATATCGATAAATATTAATTACTTGAAATGGCGAATTATTCAATATCTGAACAATACGATATGTTTTGTAATTACATCAAGTGTTACAAAAACCCCCACCTTGCAGCACAAACATACCAAGCAAACTTTCCTGAAAGAAGGCAGCCGGACAGTAAGGTATTTAAAAGATTGGATGAAAATATGCAATTGTATGGAAGTTTAAAAAAAAACCTAAGAGAAATAGAAATATGATCGTTGATGATGAAGAATTAACATTGGCTTGTGTGGCAGCTAATCCGAACATTTCATGTCAGCAGATTTTGTGCTGATATCCTTAGACGTGGTCTCCTTATTCACTAATATCCCTATGGATCTAGTAATTAATATCATTGATTCAAAATTCAATTAAATTATACCCCACACGGGTTTAGATAAAATTAACTTCATTAAACTTATTAAATTCATTGGGGATAATAATTATTTCACTTATAATGGGTCTTTCTATAAGCAAACCTTTGGGACACCTATGGGTTCTCCTTTGAGTCCTATTTTGGCTCAAATCGTCATAGACGACTTACTGGATGCGGTCATCCCTCAATTACCTTTCCCACTACCTTTCATCAAGAAGTATGTCGATGACTTAATTCTTGCAGTGCCCCTCGAATCGGTTCAGCTCACTCTGGACACATTTAACACGTTCAACCAACACATTCAATTCACAGTTGAAACGGAAGTCGATGGATGCATACCCTTCTTGGACACGAGGGTTGTTAGGAGAACTGACAACACTCTTATCCTGGATTGGTACCGCAAGCCAACGAATTCCGGCCGTTATATCAATTTTCATTCACATTCACCTTTTCGAGTGAAAATTAACACCTTATTGGGTTTAAAATCTAGAATTATAAAAATTTGCCATCACTCCTTCAGGGAAAAAAACCTACATTTATTAGCGGATATAGCGGTTAACAATGGTTTTCCACGTTCACTTGTGTCCAAATTGATGTTTAACCGACAAGATCCTATTGTTACTCCACCAACAGTAGTCCCTACTGAACCTCCCCCACACCCCCCCGACCAAATAACATTCAGAAAGTTGCCCTACGCAGAGAGCCTCACCCCTAAACTTATTAACGTTCTGGGCCACGACAAAGTCAGAATAGCTCAATCTAACATTAGCACCCTTAACAGTAATTTTTTCACTAGGCTAAAAGACAAGAATTCAATTGACGTCTTGTCTAATGTAATTTACAATATACCTTCACAGTGGCTCAAGTCACGTTTGACACAGCACAGGAGCGATTACAGACTGGGCAAGAAGTCATGTGCTCTTTCTATTCACTGCAACTCTTCGAACCACAACCCAGACTTCAACAACGTAAAAGTTCTCGACACTTGTAAATCCTATAGGGGCAGACTGTTTCTTGAGATGTATCACATTCAGAAGAACCGTGGCAAAACAATGAATTTCAAATCGGACACAGATCGCTTAAGTAACATCTATTCCTACCTTATCAGTCTTTCAGACCATCACAAAACTAATAACGATCCCTCGATTGATAATTCACACAACTCCTTAATTTCTGCTGCTTGATTTTCGTTGGATTTAGTTAATTGTTTCTCGTTATCAGTAATTACACCAAATTATCACTATATATCTTACATATTCTCTCTTACCCCCCAGCAATTTATTGAAATTGCTGTATTACACTTAAATAATTTAAACTCTTAAACACCACTTTTTACACCTCTTTAACATCACGTAACTTATACGTTTTCAACAACAACACTGCAGCCGCTGCAATGTGTTATGATATTACAATGGCCTGTACATTGTTAATATTACAACTTACAATATGGGGGTTACATTAATTCACATAATTTCACCATAAACGGTGTGTTCACCACTTAACCACCACCACTAACAATTATGTTATAACTCATCTATTAATCCTAACCCCTACATTTTATTATAGCGTTAAAATGATTAGGCCATTGTTAATGTTATAATCTACATTTGTAAAGGTTAAATTGATAGCCACAGACACCACCACCCTTTTACACTTTTTACATTTTTTACACTTTAAAAATTTCAAATTGAAATTTTACCGCCACTTTTACGGCATCAAATCCCAGGGTTGGCACTAATTGTGTAGTGTTCTCCACGGGTGTGAAGCCGAGATACGAATATCGGCAAGACGAAAGTATGTGGGCCACTCCAGGACAGTGGGGCGAGGGGGAATTTCAAATTTGCCGCTTTTGTAAAGATGGTTCCCTCGATGTTGCCAGATTTATCAAAGATCTTACTATGGGGATTACCGTTTTTAATAATCTTAAAATTTCACTACAAAGTGATAATTTTAACAATTAAAATTATGCTTTAAACATAATTAGACTCATTATCGCTTATATTTGTCATAATAACTCATGAAAGTATAATATTACTGTTTATTAAAAATAATCATGTGCATTGTGTATTTTATACTTCGATGTATATGCGGCAACGCTTAATGAAGTCTCGCCATTTTTATTACCTAACCTCAATAGTGCTGTGAGTGCATGTGAGTGCTGGTAATTCATGTTTGAAGGTAAGTTATTATATATTCTGTCTTATAAACTCGTCAATTGTATTTATTAGTAATGGAAACATCAAATGGCCGTATTAAATATTCTTGTAAATATCCAGAATGTCAAAATTCTTTCTTTTCCGATATATACTTGGATCAATGGATCTTTGCGTGCACGTCACTACCGATAGTCGTCTGGTACAATCAACGCTATGGATTCCACCAGTGGCGTAGTCGAAACAAATTGCGCATCAGACAAATGAACAACAAATTGAGATTAGTCTGAGACCGCGACGTAAACGATTAAAACAACAGTACGAATGAGATGTATACGCAAATATGCCGTTGTAGTGACCGAATACGCAACGCTTGCGTCTGTCGGGCCGCATTTGGCCGGAAGGTAAACAAATCACGTTCATTATGAGCCAACATTCCTTCATAATTTTGACGTTTTAAACGTCAGTAAATTTCGGTATGCGAGCGAGGAGGGACAGATCTCAACGGAGTTGTTGCGCGAAGCGCAAGCTACACCGTGATCTTAGAAACCTCTTAAGGCGGCTTCATAACCCGGGAACGAAAATATACCCAGCTTTACGTTCCCGTTACCGGAAATTAGTTATTAGTTGTGTATGTCAACATGCGAATCATATCATTTAACTTTTGGTGCCCGTTCTCGGGTTGTTGTGAAGCGGCATTTAGTTTATAAGTAATAATGGAATCTAAAATGTTCGGCTCATAAAGAATTTGATTTGCTTATCTTATCGTATTCCTTCACTAAAGGCATATTAGCGTATACATCTCATATTGCTGTTTTAAAGGTAATGGTTTGCGTCGCGGGCTATTATATGAACACTAAATTATATGGGAACAACTCCACTTATCGGTCCCACCTTCTTGAAATTAAATTTAAAAAATGCAAAATAATATACCTTTTATTCACATTTGTCTACTCTTTAGGTTTGGCGGAAAATAATAATTTCCGATCGTTCGGCGAGATGGCCTTTTGCCGGTTAGGCCCGTTACACAGTCACGCGGGTGCTCCGCTCTCCGCGCTCCGCGCGCGGATAGGATGCCATTGCTGTAATGGGAGTATACACAGTGAAGCGGAGGGCCGCGACGCGGAGGAACCGTCCGCGTGGCCCGTACGCCCCACGGAGCAACCGCGGGGCGGACGGGCCACAGAATCAATTAGTGCATGCACAGTTCAGCGGTTTCCGCGCGCGGACGGAACAAAACCGAAGCCGATTAGTTGATGTTTGACTACTTAACTTACAACATAGTTTTAATTTTTAATATGTGTAGTGAAATTGATACTGTACTATAAGTAAGTGAGGTTGAGAAAAAGAAATACTTGTGGGATGCATCTTTGTTCTATAAGGGATGTACCCAAAATCTTCTCTCACGTTTTGCTTTTCTTTTTTGAAAACGTAATACGCGGAAATAATTTGGTTCAAGCACATTACTGATTGTTAGTTCAAAAGATACTGGCGAAGACGCGGACACCGCGCTACTGTGCAAGCAAATTCATCGTCCAGATTGCGGGCCATCGTCCGCGCGCGGAGCGCGTAGAGCGGAGCATCCGCGTGACTGTGTAACGGGCCTTAATGTCACACTTACGAAATTAAAAGACAAATTATCAAATCACTGTGTGACATTATTCCAATTTTGTACCAACTCTGGGCAGATAAGCGGAAGCCCCAAATAAAAAATAAAAGTGACCATACACAAGTTAATTTTGAAAGTCCTCTCTGATATTATTATAGTTGCATTGTAATTGTGATGTTAACACGTCCGCGAATTGTAAAAATTTCAGTGCGGCTGCAATTTTTTTTTTAATTAGTTGTGAAATCCGAAATCTGATTAGACATATTTTATAAGAATAGTCAAAATATATTTTACGATATGATATTTACTATTATCGTCCTGGATACAAGGCATGAAAACGTACTCATAACTCCGAGGGAGTTATAAGTTATATCTCCCGAGGGAGTTATGAGTTATATCTCCCGAGAGAGTTATGAGGTCTGCTCGTGTTTACCTGACAACAAGTATGTACAATTTCCAAATTCTCCGCTCAAGATGATGGTTGAAGATAGACAATCTTGCATCTGCTCACGACCAACTTTATAGTGAGACAGGAATTACACTTTTGTCCCAAGTTTGTTCACTATTTTATTCACAACCGTACGTTTGATGTTATAGATATTTATGCATTAAGGGAGATATGGAATGTTTTTTTCCCGAGGTTGACAGGGTTACAAACCGAGGGCCTCTGGCCAGTCAACCGATGGTGAAGAACAGGAATGTCTCCCGTGGTCCATACAATAGTTTATTTTTTAGTTAAATATTAGTATTTCGTAAAAATATTCAGTATATCGATCTGCAATATGTATTTAGATGATTGCTACGAGCTTGTTTTAAATCAAACCACCTGCATTTCATCAACTGATGTTTATTTAATTTGATTTGAAGTGAATGCTTTAACAAGAAATGTACAGTTGTGAATAAAATAATGAACAAACCTGAGAAAAGTTTAATTCCTGTCTTGCTATAAAGTTGGTCATGAGCAGACGCAGATTGTCCATCTTCAACCATCATCTTGAGCGGAGAATTTGGAAATTGTATATACTATTTGTCAGGTAAACATGAGCAGACCTCATAACTCCCACGGGAGATATCTCATAACTCCCATGGGAGATATCTCATAACTCCCACGGGAGATATCTCATAACTCCCACGGGAGATATCTCATAATTCCCACGGGAGATATCTCATAACTCCCACGGGAGATATCTCATAACTCCCACAGGAGATATCTCATAACTCCCGAGGGAGTTATAAGTACATTTTCATGCCTTGTAATCATGACAATAATAGTAAATATCATACTACTAAAAAATTAAAGCATTAACGTCAAATCAAATCAAATTAAATAATCGTCATTCATGTAATGCGGGCGGTTTGATTTAAAACAGAGTCATAGCAACCATGCAAATACATATTACAGATCAACATACTGAATATTTTTATGAAGTACTAATATTTAACTAAAAAATAAAGTATTGTATGCACCACGGGAGATATTGGTTGACTTATAAACCTCGGGCCAGAGGCCCTCGGTTTGCCCTGTCAACCTCGAGAGAAAAACATTCCATATCTCCCTTAATAATAATAATAGGTTTATTTCCCAACAGAACAAAAGAATATTTCAATTACAGGGAAATTTTACAATTAACAAATAAAAAATAAATAACTTTAATAGAATTAAAAACTAAAAATAATTATAGATAGTTTAAAAAAAAAAAAACATATCTATGTTGTTGAAAACTAATCACTTGAACTGAAATCAGTATCACTGCCACTCTTGTCATTGTCTACATGAATAATAATTTCAGGAATATCCTCTATTACTTTGTCTTGATCATACCATTCCTTAATTATTTTTTCGGTATGACAAACATTTGCATGCCACACTTCTGGTGTACATTTTTGTAATGCTTTATTCCACATTTGCACCACTTTCTCATCTCCGAGGCCGTCTTCTCCTATGTGTTTGTCGTAATATTATTTTGCATGTGCCCAGATCATTTCGATGGCGTTGAAGTGACAGTGGTAAGAGGGCAATCTTAAAACATCATGTCCATGTTCTCGCAACAGTTGGTCTATTTTATATTTCTTCGGCTTTCTGTGAAACTTTGCTAAGTTCAGCAGTTCTACTTTAAACATTGATTTCTCATAATGAATATTATTTTTATCTAACCACTCAGCTATCTGCGCTTTTTTCCATGAAGAAGTTGGCTGCTTTTCCACTTCTACGCTGTGGTATGATGCGTTGTCCATAATAATTAACGACGGCTCTTCTAAATTTGGTATTAACTTACTTTCAACCCACTTAGTGAATAATTCTGCATTCATATCTCCATGATAATCTAATAATTTCGATTTTGTTGCAAAAACTAAACTTGCATTTTCTATGAAACCACCACTGCATCCAGCATGAAGAACAATGAAACGTTTTCCATCATATCCTCCAGGTTTTCGTGCACTTTTAACATTGGCGTCCAGCCATGACTTCCTACGACTTCCTTTTGAAAAAATCCGACTAAATACGACTAAATGTTGAATTTTTATTGTCCATGTACAATCTTAGAAACGATGCTCTCGTAGATGCTATTATGGGTGTCTCCATCGCCCTTCGGTTATCGTCCTTCTCAAATTTAAATCCTAGATCCAAAAGTAACGTTCGTAGCGAACCATAACTAAAATTCAATGCCAATTCTTGACGCAGTTCTTCTTTTAACAAATTAATCGTCACGTGTTTTCCTAAAATTAAACAATATCTGCTTAATACTGCCTAAAGCAGAAATAATCATTAGTGTTGCGCAAGTGCGTAACAATTTATTTATAATGGTATAATTATACCATTCCCTAAATATTCCCACCAATAATAATTTACTTACTTGCTGCATATAAATTGTACAACATATTACGAACTGCCATTTTAGCACCCTCGTCTAAGTCTTGAGTTTTCGATTTCTTCCGGGGTCTAGATTTTCCAGGGGTTGAAAGCGACTGATTTCTCTCACTCGCAATTTTAATACTGGAGATAGTCCGTAAACTTATTTTTAAAGCATCGGCAACTCTCTATGAAACGATGTAATATTAATAAGCAGGTAATTAGACAACAAAGAAAGAAATTACCTCTTGAACAGCATTCAGTGAAATTAAAGGACCGTTGTTTTCCTTTTCTGCTGTAAAATAGGCCATTAGATTGACCACGAGATTCCGCGATTGAGAATTTAGACGTTTGCCCGGCATTTTGAGGTTAGGCCAAGCGATTTCACTGATTGTTATAAAAGTTCTAAAAAGAACTATTTTTTATATATCACGAAGCGATGTTTATCACGACGTGTTTATGTTACGACACAAAATGTGCTGTATACGTTGTAAAATCGAAGAAATATGCAAAAACGAACACAAAACGGAAAACACTGCTTATAGCGCCGCCACTGCATTACGAATCACGAAATGACTTACGGACCAAGGTTTTGTCTTTGTTCAACGCATGGTTTTACCGAGTGCCGTACGTCCTCGCCATGGACGACATACGTACACATATTATTGTGTCTAATTTCACTTATCATAGAGGGAGTAAACATATGAAAATGTTGTCGGAGATAGGTTCAGCTAACTATGACGTGCACGCAAAGATCCATTGATTCAAGTATAACTAATGTCGACTACAAAAATAAACATTTCTATAAATTTCCCAAAAATGAAGAATATCTTAAAACATGGAAAACCATTTGTGATATTGAACAGTCTTCATTGTTTCAATTTTCATTCATGTGAAGACCATTTTATTCATAAACATTTTGTTAACCATTTCCGCAAAAAAATAAATTGCAATGCTGTTTCGACACCAAGAACTAAGACAATATAACACTAATTTACTTTTTTAACTATTTTAATGCCATGAATCCTGGATACGAGCAAACAACTGACCTGTTACGACGCCCGAAAGAAATATCCTAAGAAGAACGAAGAGACCTGATGGAACATTGCACCTGGGCAAGACCCTAATACCCGATTGTTGTGATATTTTTATATTTGATAATTTTGTTAATAATAATGTATATAATTATTCTGTTATAGTATTTTATACAACGTGTGGCTAAACAAGTGCTTTATTTTACGCGTGAGCCGTTTAGAGTACGAGCGATAGCGAGTGCTCTAAAACAAAGGATATAGAGAGAAAACAATCAATGTTGATTATTAAAATTCCAGATACGAAGACACATATTGAAAGAATTTTTACCGTTATGGATGTGCCAATCAAAGGTACCAATGTGCTGCAGATCATTGATAAATATACTGCTCTTCGTCCTGCCCATACAAACCATGACAGCTTCTTTGTGCAATACCGCAAGGAAAAGTGCACTGTGCAACGTGTGGGTATAAATCAATTCTCTTCAATGCCATCCACGATTGCAAAATATCTCCGACTTCCTCAACCTGAGTCTTACACGGGACATGCATTCAGGAGGTCCCCTGCGTCCATTTTAGCTGGAACTGGGGCAGACATATTAAGCATTAAGCGTCACGGCGGCTGGAAATCATCCGCCGTGGCCGAAACTTATATTGAAGAAAGTTTGGAAATGAAGGCGGGAACTTCAAGAAAGATTTTCGGTGGTGAAAATATTCATAATAATAGAGCTGTATGTACTGAGAGCATGGAAACACGACAGATACAGGTTAATGATGGAAATTCTGCAGTATCTATAGAACGTCAAGTAGATATAGATATAGAAAGCTTGCCAGTTGCGAAAAACGCACTCCCCGTAATCAATATTAACAATGTGCACAATAGTAGTATTAAAATACAATTTCATTAAATAAATGGTTTTCTAGTTACTTTTACTTGGTTACTTCTTTATTGTATAGTTACTTTTTAATTTCATAGTTACTTTTTTATTTCATAGTTATTTTTTTATTGCATAGTTATTTTGCACTATGAAAAAATGATATATTTTAGAGGCTGAAAACTATCAAATAATGACAACTTAAGGATATGGTGTTGCAAAAAATATATTATTTCCATGTAGTCCTATTTTTATTTTTATTTTGTGAAATCCAATCTTTTTTCTTTTACCAAAACCAGTAACTTCTTCATTTATGTACTATCTAAAAGTATAATCAATTATGTGCTCAAAAAACATAATTGATTATATTTTTAGTGTTATTAAATTGAAATATATCGTGTAGGCGAGTATAACATTTTTAAATTTTGGCGGAAATCGTGGTAATTTGCCACCCCGACACCAAGCGGCGCCAAAAATCGTGTTTCCGAAATTTAACATGCAGGTTTCACTTCTAAAGGTATGTGTTCTGTGGTGTTCTCCCTCCAGTTTGGCTTGTACCTCGGCCATTACAATCTAACCTAGTTCACAATCACTGTTAGTCATCGCCTCGAACCAACATGTCCGGCGATGTGTGTTTGTAAAGTTTGTAAATTTTAATCTTGTGACATCAGCGTTTTTAACAAGTTTTAATATGTTTAACTATTATTGCATCAAGCCATTTTATTAATCCCGTATGTTCAACGGTTTAGTTTTCACATCTTCCATGTAAGTAAATTTTCGCCAACACGTGCGTCGCTAACACGTGCATAACCTCAATTCATTAACTTATAAATTTTTTCTCTTGTAAATTAATTTGTAGCGTTATCCCTGAAGAAGCTAATAAACATTGGCGAAAGCCAAAGTTTTATGATAAATAGATGATTTATTAACCACCCCTTTTGGTCGGATTCCCTGATACGAGGATTTTTCTTCGATTTTTTTACTATTCTCCAACAAGTACGGCCGTTACTTCCCTCCAGCATCTATATATATATATATATATATATATATATATATATATATATATATATATATATATATCTGCATGTGTTTAATTCCTGGATGATGGAATCCCATGCTTCTTACTTACTGTTTGTTTGTTGCCGCATTTGTTGTTTTATTTTTCATAATTTTGTGGACCGATACCAACGAGCCTAATAAATTTAGCTCTTCTTTGGTGAAATTCTCACGCTTCGCTTGCACTTTTGCTATTATCAAACTACACTAAACTTGACAACGGGAGGGTTAAAATCGTTAGAAATGAAATTGACATAGTTTACATCAAGTTTACGCGGAAATACAACGTTACCACATGTAATGAAATCTTACCTAAGATATGTATTTTTGGTTGGTGTAACAGAACAAGAAGTTCAGAACTACTTAAAAATAAGTCATACTTAAGCGAGACGTATTTTAAGATTCGTTGGAGAAACCGGGAGTTAAGTAGATAAAACATATCTTAAAAATAAGACGTTCTTAAACTGTTGCATCAACAACACAGAATAATTGAACAACGATTTTCTATTCGGCGAGTACAATATTTTACTGAAAGAATAATCAAAATCTGGTTATCAGTTCAAGAGTTATCCTCCAAATTCAGAACAGAACACTTTGCTGAAAGAATTTGTCAAATTTGGTCATCCGTTCAAGAGTTAACCTCAAAAAAAAAATTGACGAATGAAAATGTTTGGTCCCATCTACATTTATTCAATGAGTATAACACATTTCTGAACAAATTTTTTAAATCTGCAATTTTGTTCAAGAGTGAAGATAACTCAAAACCATAAAACAATTGAACAATGATTTTTTTAATCTTTTATACATCTATACGGTGAGTGCAATTCAGAATGTATCTATAATATCTGTTTATCCGTTCAAGAGTTATTCTCAAACACCAGAAAACAATTGAACGACAAATTTATTTGTTTGGTCTTATCTGCATCTATTCGACGAATACTTTTTACAGTGCTGGAAGTTTGTGCTCTTGAAGCAAATTCCTGGAGAGAATACATTTTTAGAATTTTTCAAATTGTTGAATGCATTTTTGTTTTGTTTTCGTAGTTCAAATTCGTGATTAATTTTTTAGATTCTTTTAAATCGATGAAAATTTTTTCGTTTTCCCAGTTAAAGTTTGGATTATTGCCCTTTTTTTTCACCTACGATGTGGCAATTGTTTTGATGGAAGATCAAAAATGTATTATAGTTTCACTGAATTTTGAGCTATTGACGCAAGTTTGCTTTTTTTGTTTTTCTAATTCAAGTTTGAATTGTTACCGTTTTGTTGCCACCTAGGATGTGTCAATTGTTTCTAAATAAAATTTGAAATGCATTGTTGTTTTATGTATTTTGAGCTATTAAAATAAATTCGTCAAATGACTAATTTTTTAGATTATTTTCCGTCGCTGAAAATATGTTTCCTTTTTCCAGTTCAAGTTTGGATTGTTGATGTTTTGTTAACACCTAGAGCAGTGGTGGGGAAACTTTTTTTAAGACGGGCCATTTGTAATAACTAGACAATCGTAGCGGGCCAAAGAATAATGCTTAATCGTTAACTAATTTATGTGTTCTATAAACATATACATATATTATTACATACACTTATTATTTTAATAGTAAAAAAGCAAAGGGTAACAAAATTATAAGCACAAAATATAAAATGAATTTAGTGTAGTTCTTGATGTGAAGTATTATCACTTTATTTTCTGGTGTCATTACTGGTTGATGGTGCATGAGAAAAATGAAATTAAGACTGTTTCATCAAAATTTCATCATAGTCCGGTTCCATTTGCGAAGCAGAAATTCTTAAAACTGATGAAAGGTGCTCATCTGTAATTCTGTTTCTTAAAGAAGTTTTCCTAAGCTTCATTGTTGAAAAGATTTGTTCGCATATATAAGATGAGCCGAACATTGTCATTATCTTCATTGCATGAGTAATTAGATTTGGGAAATTATCTGGACTTAAATTTTTATAAAATTCTAGTAATGGTACTGTATGAAAAGTTTGTTTCAGGAGAGTATTACAGTTCAGTTCTATTAACTCAAGTTGAAATTTTGCATCAACTTCTTCGTAATTAACATTGAATGGGGTCGCAAAAATACTAAACTCTGGTTCCATTTTTCTAAAGTCTTGAAATCTCCTTTCAAATTCTGTAGATAGTTTTCTCAAATTAATTTCGTATTTTTTAATCTTATTGTTTGATATAGTGAATTTTAAAGATTGTATTCTTGGAAAATGAGAAAAATCAGATTTAGAGATCTGATTAGCAAATAATAATAACTGTAATTTGAAACTTTTCAGGTATTGCCAAATATCGCGAAGAAACTGATTTTTTCCTTGCAATTTGAGATTAAGTTTATTCATGTGTACGAGGAGGTCTGTGAAAAAAGCGAAATCAGAAAGCCACGTTTCGTTTTCTAAGACGTCAAATTGATTATAAATGTCTTTATCAAGAAGAAAATTCACAATATCGTCTTTTAAATCCCAAATTCTTTCAAATACTTTTCCAGCACTTAACCAACGAACTTTTGAATAATACAGGATATGGGAATGCTCAGCATGTACGGACTCCAAAAACTGTTTAAACTGGCGATGTAATAATCCTCTGGAACGAATCATATTTACTAGTTTTACCACAATATTAAGTATATGGTCAATATCTAAAGCCGATTTACAGAGAGCATCCTGATGTATAAGGGAATGCAAAAAAAACAATCATTTTCCGGATACTTAGAATTAAATTTCCCAACAAATCCTTGATTGATTCCAACCATATTAGGAGCACCATCTGTAGTTACATTACATAGCTTGTCAATAGGTAAACGAAGTTGATCGATGCAATTTTCAAATTCACAAAATATATCGGCACCAGTCGTTGTTCCTTTCATTGACTACAGCCCTGCAAGTTCTTCTGTAATTTCAAAGTGGGCGTTGATTCCTCGTACAAATATGAGTAACTGCGCAGTATCGCTGATATCTGTACGTTCATCCATGGCAATTGAATAAAAAATACATTTTTGAGTTTTTGTAGTCAGTTGTGAAATTAGATTTTTATCAATATTTTCAATTCTCTCGGTGATTGTTCTTCTTGAGAGAGACAGTGACTGAAAATCCTTTTTCTTGTCAGGGCACATAATATCGCACACATCTATCATGCACTGCTTTATAAATTCACCATCTGAAAATGCTTTATTAGATTTAGCAATATTATAAGCCAACACATAACTGGCTTTCGTAGCGCATCTTTGAGAATGATTAGCTCTCTGAAATAATTGTTGTTGACTTGATAAATTTTTTATTAAATCTTTCGATTTAATTTTTTTCACCTCTTCACTTAACGATGAGTAGGAGTGGTTTTCATGTTTGCTCTTGAAATGGCGTTGAATGTTATATTCTTTTAAAACTGCAACAGTTGTATTGCAAAGTAAGCACACAGGTTTTTCTTTAAATAAAGTAAAGAAATATTTCCACGTCCATTCTTCTTTAAAAACTCGACATTCTGAATCCACTTTTCTTTTTTTAACATCCATTTTAGACGTTACCTACTACGGAGAACGACACACAGAAACGCAATTGACGAAAGCTTACTGCTAACTAATGCTCTTACGCGGGAGTTTGTTGAGGCACTGGGAGTTTGGGGGATTACACAAACAATTACTCGAGTCACAGCGCAGCGGGTCGTTGCAGATGACTGACTAAGTCGATAACTAACTGATCTTCGGGCGGCCTCGCTTGTATTTATACCTACCTGCGAGAGTGTCTGGAAGTTTCGAGCGAAGATGAGTCATCTGTTTAGGTCGGATGGATTTGTCCAGAATACTATTGTGTTTTGAATATCGCCGCAGGTAGTTTTTATGCGGGTCGTCACATTACGAAGTAAGAACGCGTTCAAACATTCTCACGACGGCACTCTTAAACGGGCCGGATTAAACCTTTCCGCGGGCCGTAGTTTCCCCATCACTGTTGTACTCAATGAATGAGTAAAAACAGGAAATTCACTCAGAACTCCTAGAACTCTCATTTTTTTTTTGCTTTGCGACTTTTTTCAAAAAAATATTTCTGATAGTTCCGGATAGTTCTGATTGGTGCTTCTTGTAGTTCTTTGTGAGTTCTATCCATAGTTATTATGAAATATTTAGATTCAACCAATATTAAGTGAGTAATATGAATTTGAATATTTAGAATTTCCAACTTTGAAAATTTTTATCTCTGGAAATTCAACAGAACTCTTTTTTAAAAGTATCATGAACTATAGTACTAAACCAAACACATCTTAAAACTAGTTCAGAACTATTCGATAACAATGTTGAGGTGCGGTGTCAAGTTAGCACCCCATTTAAAAAAAAAATCCTGATAGCCCAGTTTTACAGAACTCATTTTTAAAAGTTGATAGTACTTCTAGATACATCAAAAGGAACTGAGAACTCTATTCAGAACCATCAGAACTCTTCATTAGGGTACCAACTTGGCACACTCAAAATTGCCAGACCTCACCTCTCCAGATTTTGTTCTTGTGGGGTTACTTGAAAGAAGTGCATTGAAGTTCAAGGACATCATTTTGGGCCTTTAATTAAATTAACAACTTCGATGGAGAGAGGCGAGAAGCCGCTAACTTTTTATTTATGTTAAAGTTAATTTTTGCTATTACAGCTCCATTTGTTGCGAAATGAAAATAATCTTTCATTAAAAAATTACGCATTTTTGCCATAGAATCCGATTCTGTAATAAAAAATGTTGATGTGGCCATCATGTTACTTTCTCCGACTTGATGGTATCATTTATATTTACGCTTTCGTGGTTTACTTTCAATTGAAATCATATTTTAAATGTACATCGAACGTTTTGTAGACTCGAATTAAACTGCCGTTTGAAACGTCAAAATTACGAAAGATGCAAAAATTATACTTCAAATTCAAAAACTCAGTTTACTAAAAAACCAAAGAGATTTCGAAATAAGTTGTTCGTTTTGGCATTATCTACAATTGAACCACCAATTGGAAGAAGGGAATAGACGCCAATTTTTGATGAATCCACTTGTTCACACTTTTGCATTCTATAGACGTAGCGCCACAATACAAGTTCGAAGAAAGGCTTAAAAACCTCCTCAATCCATATAGATTCACGCGGTCATAAAATCGTTAGTTGGAAGAAGGAAACAAATCCTTCCTTTATTTCCTTCTTCCAACTGATTGCCAAATTTACGTATACAGGGTGTCAATTTGAAAACTTTCAATGCGAATATCTCTGAACATAAAGGAGTTAGAAAAGCGCAATTTGGTACAAATGTTATACAGGTAGGGGGAACTAGAACCACTATATTTTGGTTATGGGGTGAGTGACCCCTTGGGCCCCATTCACCCTAACCCCAAAATTTTAAATGGCATCACCCCTTTTGTGATCCCTTAAATTAAACGTTTTTTCGAGTAGTATTCACCAGTACAAGAATTTTTTTTAAATTTAATACAGGGCCTAACAAAAAAGTATAACTAAAATAAAATAAATTCTATGAATTGCTATTTTATTTAATTGGATTCTTATAATTCATTCCATTTTGGGCTACAAAAAAGGATAATAATTTTTTTCTCCAAATACTCGAACCAGTGGGTCAAGTTTCAACAAATAACAATCACCTAATGCAGTCATGTGTGCTAGATTGTACGTCAAATTCAAAAACTGAAATAATTTCAGACGAATTCACTATTTAATTTTCTTTTTTATCCGGTATTAGACATGGTTTACAGTATGGCTGAAAGAATTGCGATTTAGACACCTGACTGAAATAGGTGATTGTTATTTGTTGAAACCTGACCCACTGCTTCGAGTATTTGGAGCAAAAAAATTTATTATCCTTTTTTGTAGCCCAAAATGGAATGAATTATAAGAATCCAATCAAATAAAATAGTAATTCATTGAATTTATTTTATTTTCATTATACTTTTTTGTTGGGCCCTGTATTAAATTTAAAAAAAATTCTTGTACTGGTGAATACTACTCGAAAAAACGTTTAATTTAAGGGATCACAAAAGGGGTGATGCCATTTAAAATTTTGGGGTTAGGGTGAATGGGGCCCAAGGGGTCACTCACCCCATAACCAAAATATGGTGGTTCTAGTTCCCCCTACCTGTATAACATTTGTACCAAATTGCGCTTTTCTAACTCTTTTATTTTCACAGATATTCGCATTGAAAGTTTTCAAATTGACACCCTGTATAGAAATTAGTGTTTATTAGTGTTTTTTTCTTACCCTTGTTGCAATGAATCGTTTTGAGAAAATATACCAATGATAATAATATCGGGACCGCTAAAAGACTGATTAGGCACAAGAACAGAATTTACGTTCCAGATGAGTATAATAGTCTTTTGGCAGCAAAAACCAGGGGCTTTTCAGTTAAACCCATTACTTAAGAAGACATACTTAATTTTAAAAACTCATGGCAGAGGTATCTCAAGAAAAGCTGCAAGTCATTCGAAATTCAGAAGCTTTGAATATAATTCAAGTCATAAAGGTACTTGACATTTTCTGAATTCATAGATGTTTTAGTTAAAGATACATTTTTTCTTCAAACACCTTCTACAAGCCCGAAAATACAAGAAACTACGGCATATTTTACTGAAATACCCATAAATGAGAGAAAAATGAATGCAATAACACAACATATTGACGAATTCAAAAAGCTTTATAATATTATTAATACCTGTCCTACTACAAAATCCGAAAATGATGAAAAAGATGAAGAATAGAGTGTCCTTGCGATTTTGTAATAAATGAAATATTTTGTTATCCTTATATTGTCTATTAATTTAATTTAAAAACATTCCCGAAATTGTTGAAATGGCATCTAGGGACCCCAAAACGAATATTTCCGTAAAAAAAAATTCACGATCACAATACTTTCTCGTACTTCGTAACGGAGAAAGTCAAAATTATGGGTCCTATTGGAAATTTCAAAGTTGTCCCACCCACTGAGGGTGGAGTAGGGGGCTGAATTTAGAACAGGATGATGTCCTATTAGGAAATATTAATTTTCGGTCTGGGAACTTTTTTGTGCGATGTTTCGAGTTATTTTGATTCGTCAGGTTAATCTGGTATATTTTGGGAGAGAATGCTATTTTTCCCTAGGTGCGTTATACAAATTTGCACCTCAGGAGAAATTAAGCATTTCTCTCTCTTGATGTATAATCTACTATTTTTCACAAACGGGAGAGAAATTCGTGTTTCAAGCAGTCGAAATCGTGACAGAAATAACATTTCTCTCCCAAGGTCTACTACCAATGTTTTTCATTTTATGTTGATAGGAATATGTTAAACTCATAGTTATAGATAATAATTTAATCGTTAACAAAGAATAAAAATTAACAATTCATTTGTTATAGAGGGTGATTCATAATTAGGTGTAATCAAAGCTTCTTTAGGCCAAACAAAGGAATTAACCAATACACCTTAGTACCAAAATGCGCCATGAAAAAGATAGAGGGTGTTAATGAAAAAAATGATTTATCCGATTTATTTGAATATACATCAAAATAAACACAAAATTAACAAAACAATGATTGAAAACTATAACAAATGTTCAAAATTCCCCCTCCACGCTCAATACAAGCATAATTATTACCTAATTATAATTATTATTGAGGCGAGGGGGAACATTAGTTTAGTTATAGTGTTCATTGTTTTGTTAATTTTGTGTTTATTTTATGTATTTCAAATGAATCGGATAAATAAAGTTTTAACATCCTGTATCTTTTTCGTGGCGCATTTTGGTACTAACGTGTATTAGGTTAATTATTTTGTATTGGCCTAAATAAGCTTTGGTTACATTTTTTACTCCTAATTATGACCCACCCTGTATTATAAAAAAATAGATTTATCTATAATTAGAGTAAACGCAGCATTTCAAACTAATAAGGGCGATCCACTAAAGTGACCAATTAAAACGAACAAAACAAAAGTACACACGGCCTGATCGTGCAATTCTGTAAACATTCTGTAATTAATGATCATTTAAAAAGTGTAATCGAAAAAGATACGTTGCATATTTTAATATGTATTCATTCATATTTGTCATTTATGAAAGTAGTTATTTAATGTATGTTTCAGTCGTAATAATAATTCAAATGTCTTCCGTGACCTTAATTTTTAGATATTATGCATTCCATTGAAACAACCTAAAAATTTTATGATGGCATGCACTTTCATATCTAGTTAATTATTCATTATCCTCTTGGGAGATGGTATCCTTGAAATAATACATTTTCGAATATCTGGAGCTAAACATTATTTACAATTAGTGACAAACAAAACAATGACTCTTCTTCAGATAATTAGGCCCAAAAACAAATTGTGATTCAGATATTTATGCTATACTTTGTTCTCGTTCTAAGTTAGCCCTTTGGGTCTCATAGGCCATTGGAAATATTTGGTCGAAAAACGACAAACAGCGCAATAGCGCAACAGTGCTTGTCATTTATCGATTGCGAAAAGGCCCTACAAAAAATCTCAACTGCACGATCGCGTACCCACAGGCGGCGAATATCTTAATCCTTATTATACCACATGGGGTACTACAATCAACACCGATTTTGTATTTCTTTTAACATATATTTCCTTGAGTAAGCAGCGAACGAACTTTTGCTTGCTCCAAATTACAATAAAAAACTGGTGGTGGCCATCATATTACTTTCTCCGATTCGATAGTATAATGATTATTTATTTTTTATACTTTCATCGTTTATTTTCAATTTAAATGTACATCGAGCTTTTTGCAGGATCGGATTACACGGACATTTCCAACGTCAAAATTGTGAAAAATTATGTCGTCCGTTTACTCAAAAACTAATGGGATTTCGATTTTGGAAAAAATGTATGTAATATTGTTCATTTAGGTAACCTTGGGTAAATTAGGTATTCTATTAAAAAATGTCAGTGTTGGGAATAGCTCTTAAATCTATTAGTGTCTATAATCTAAATGGATCAAAGTGTCAGCTGATTATTTAAACCAGGCACATTTGTTACCATAATTGGTTTACATTGTAATTTAGGAATGCCTTCTTATGTTGTAAAATCCAATTCTAGAGTAATACACGAACACCACGCGAATAATTTGGCAAAACGAGCGTACGATGTTTCCATTATGTCCAAAATATTTGACTGAAAGTAAACTTTAATTTGTAGTCGATTTGTTTAAATCAGCAACTCTCATGTATTGTGGTCAATAATAACAGAGCCATAGGCACCGAACAAGGTGAGAAAATAGTTATTTGTATGGTAAGAGCGCAAAGTGATACATTACCGCTTGAGAGAGGAAACCTCTCTCAAGCGGCAATGAGCTTTGCGCTCGCACTATACATAAAATTTTTTCTACGACCGCTTTGAAAAAGAAATATAAATATAATTAAATATAAAAAGCAATAATACATGACTGTGGCGTGTGCTTATTTTCAGTCTGTTATACCGTGGTCAGCTATGGAATGTCGTATCCATGGTAACGGGTCAATAAAAATTGTGCAAAGTGACGTTTAGATAGTTGTTGTGAATTTATATTTAAAGTATATTTAAATTAAAAATGAGTAAAAATGGAGATGATAGTGGCAGCGACTTTACATGTACTCCGTCCGATATTGCCGAAGTCGCGAGCTCCGTCGCTTTGGATTAGCTACCGGTCAAGTCGAAGAAGAAATACGAAAAGCAGTACGAAATATTCCAGGAATGGCGTAAGAAACATAAAATTAGCAGAAGTACAGAAAATGTATTACTTGCATATTTTTCGGAATTATCAAAAGTGAAAAAATCTTCCACACTTTGGTCAATTTATTCTATGTTGAAATCAACATTGGCTATTAAGACCAATATCGACAATAGCAAGTTTCACAAGCTAATTGCATTATTAAAACGCAAATCAATTGGATACAAGGCAAAAAAATCTTCAGTTTTATGAAGAGATGAAATAACAAAATTTTTATTGGATGCACCAGATAATCGTTATTTGATGATGAAGGTAAATTAAATTTTGATACCAATTTCATTATTTTAATAAATTATCATTGTTTTTATCTTACGTAGGTTGCTCTGATCATTGGTGTTGCTGGGGCATGCCGCCGAGACGAGCTTACAAAAATGTCTGTGGACGATATTGAAGACAAAGATTCAATTCTTATAGTTAGAATTCTTGATTCTAATACGGGCGCGCGCACCTTCACCGTGAGCAATGGTGTATAAAATTCACCGGATTTAATTTTATTTTATAGAAAATATGCTGTACTCCGTCCACCACAAATTACAACACGTCGATTCTTCATTCGATTCCTAAATGGAAAATGCACAAACCATGTTGTAGCAATGAATCAAATTACGAAAATTCCTATGACAATTGCAACTTTTCTTAATCTAACGAATCCAGCAGCGTATACGGGACATTGCTTTAGACCAGTGATGAGGAAACTACGGCCCGCGGGCCGAGTCCGGCTCGCGGAAAGGTTTAATCCGGCCCGTTTAAGAGTGCCGTCGTCGTGAGAATGTTTGAACGCGTTCTTACTTCGTAATGTGACGACCCGCATAAAAACTACCTGCGGCGATATTCAAAACACAATAGTATTCTGGACAAATCCATCCGACCTAAACAGATGACTCATCTTCGCTCGAAACTTCCAGACACTCTCGCAGGTAGGTATAAATACAAGCGAGGCCGCCCGAAGATCAGTTAGTTAGCGACTTAGTCAGTCATCTGGAACGACCCGCTGTGACTCGAGCCCAAACTCCCAGTGCCTCAACAAACTCCCGCGTAAGAGCATTAGTTAGCAGTAAGCTTTCGTCAATTGCGTTTCTGTGTGTTGTTCTCCGTAGTAGGTAACGTCTAAAATGGATGTTAAAAAAAAAGTGGATTCAGAATGTCGAGTTTTTAAAGAAGAATGAACGTGGAAATATTTCTTTACTTTATTTAAAGAAAAACCTGTGTGCTTACTTTGCAATACAATTGTTGCAGTTTTAAAAGAATATAACATTCAACGCCATTTCAAGAGCAAACATAAAAACCACTCCTACTCATCGTTAAGTGAAGAGGTGAAAAAAATTAAATCGAAAGATTTAATAAAAAATTTATCAAGTCAACAACAATTATTTCAGAGAGCTAATCATTCTCAAAGATGCGCTACGAAAGCCAGTTATGTGTTGGCTTATAATATTGCTAAATCTAATAAAGCATTTTCAGATGGTGAATTTATAAAGCAGTGCATGATAGATGTGTGCGATATTATGTGCCCTGACAAGAAAAAGGATTTTCAGTCACTGTCTCTCTCAAGAAGAACAATCACCGAGAGAATTGAAAATATTGATAAAAATCTAATTTCACAACTGACTACAAAAACTCAAAAATTTATTTTTTATTCAATTACGATGGATGAAAGTACAGACATCAGCGATACTGCGCAGTTACTCATATTTGTAAGAGGAATCAACGCCCACTTTGAAATTACAGAAGAACTTGCAGGGCTGCAGTCAATGAAAGGAACAACGACTGGTACCGATATATTTTGTGAATTCGAAAATTGCATCGATCAACTTCGTTTACCTATTGAGAAGCTACGTAATGTAACTACAGATGGTGCTCCTAATATGGTTGGAATCAATCAAGGATTTGTTGGGAAATTTAATTCTAAGTATCCGGAAAATGATGTTGTTTTTTTGCATTGCCTTATACATCAGGATGCTCTCTGTAAATCGGCTTTAGATATTGACCATATACTTAATATTGTGGCAAAACTAGTAAATATGATTCGTTCCAGAGGATTATTACATCGCCAGTTTAAACAGTTTTTGGAGTCCGTACATGCTGAGCATTCCCATATCCTGTATTATTCAAAAGTTCGTTGGTTAAGTGCTGGAAAAGTATTTGAAAGAATTTGGGATTTAAAAGACGATATTGTGAATTTTCTTCTTGATAAAGACATTTATAATCAATTTGACGTCTTAGAAAACGAAACGTGGCTTTCTGATTTCGCTTTTTTCACAGACCTCCTCGTACACATTAATAAACTTAATCTCAAATTGCAAGGAAAAAATCAGTTTCTTCGCGATATTTGGCAATACCTGAAAAGTTTCAAATTACAGTTATTATTATTTGCTAATCAGATCTCTAAATCTGATTTTTCTCATTTTCCAAGAATACAATCTTTAAAATTCACTATATCAAACAATAAGATAAAAAAATACGAAATTAATTTGAGAAAACTATCTACAGAATTTGAAAGGAGATTTCAGGACTTTAGAAAAATAGAACCAGAGTTTAGTATTTTTGCGACCCCATTCAATGTTAATTACGAAGAAGTTGATGCAAAATTTCAACTTGAGTTAATAGAACTGAACTGTAATACTCTCCTGAAACAAACTTTTCATACAGTACCATTACTAGAATTTTATAAAAATTTAAGTCCAGAAATTTCCCAATTCTAATTACTCATGCAATGAAGATAATGACAATGTTCGGCTCATCTTATATATGCGAACAAATCTTTTCAACAATGAAGCTTAGGAAAACTTCTTTAAGAAACAGAATTACAGATGAGCACCTTTCATCAGTTTTAAGAATTTCTGCTTCGCAAATGGAACCGGACTATGATGAAATTTTGATGAAACAGTCTCAATTTCATTTTTCTCATGCACCATCAACCAGTAATGACACCAGAAAATAAAGTGATAATACTTCACAACAAGAACTACACTAAATTCATTTTATATTTTGTGCTTATAATTTTGTTACCTTTTGCTTTTTTACTATTAAAATAATAAGTGTATGTAATAATATATGTATATGTTTATAGAACACATAAATTAGTTAACGATTAAGCATTATTTTTTGGCCCGCTACGATTGTCTAGTTATTACAAATGGCCCATCTTAAAAAAAGTTTCCCCACCACTGGAGTACAATAATTCTTTCTTATAAACAAATTCGATACAATCACGATTTATAGCATTTTTAAATAAATTTAAAATTCGATAATAGAAAATTGAATTTTGAAAATACCCATTTCCTGTCATTTAATCGCAATTTGCCATTAGAGTTTTCGATAGAACTCCTTGAGTACAACCCATAAGTCAAATCAGAACTCCCAGAACTATTAAAAAAAATCAACATTTTGAAAATAAATAAATAAGTCCGAAAAGAAAAAAAAATGAGAGTTCCTGGAGTTTTGAGTCAATTTTCTATTTCTACTCATTGAGTACAATAATTCTTTCTAATAAACAAATTCGATACAATGAAATAAATTTAAAATTCGATAATAGAAAAATTCAATTTTGAAAATACCCATTTCCTGTCATTTAATCTCAATTTGCTATTAGAGTAATGTGCGAGAAACTTCAAAATGCACTTTTTTCAAACACCTATAACTTGGTGCCAAATCGTCGTAGGAACTTCGTTTTTTGAGTCCTGCATAGGGAATTGATCACATTTTAATGCCTTTATAGTGGATCGAGTCGACAAAATTTTTACCCTCCGTTTACATCGTCAAAGTTGGATATGGTTTCCAGAATTTTTTTTTTCACAGGGGCGCTAGATGGGAGTGGAAGGGGTTTCATTTTTTTCCTTGACTATATATACCGGGTGACCCAGGGATCTGTAATAGCCCCATAACTTATTTGCTATTTGAGATATTGACTTCTATTTTTTATAAACTGGTACCCACACCCATTCTACATATTTTAAACATATGTATGTTTTTGTACAGGGTGTGCCAGTATAAGTAACAGAGCAAAGTTATGTTTTTTTAAATTGAACACCCTATATTTTATACTTTATTTTCAGTCAGCAGTGAGTGAGAAGCTGATGAAAATAGTATAAGATACTATTATGGACGATTGGTTAGTTATGGGCAAATTTGTGGCAAAAACATGTACACATTGAAAAAATTGCAGAAGCGTTCCTAGCAAGGATAGCGTCAATTTTTATACACTAGAGAATTATCCACATCATGAAGAATAATACGTATCGGCTTTCGTTCTTTTTTGTTCATACTGCTATACAGGGCGTCAACATACGCAAAATAATGGATAACTATCTTTTTTCAAATGGAACACCCTATATATCTCGCCACCAATGCATGGCATTTTTTGATAAGCTTTTCAATGATATACAGTTTGTATAATTAAATATTAAGGACTCTTGAGATTTATCCGTTTAAACATGTTTCTTTTCTCCTGCTGATTTTTGTATTTTCAGCCAAAACTATGCATTTTCTGAAAAAAACCAAAGACCAAAGTTGTAGAGCGGAAAATTTTCGATCGACTTAGGTCTTTTGACTTTTTCAATAATGCGTGAATTGCCCGCCAGAGTGCGCAAAATCGTGACCGTATATGCATTTTAGCGTTTTTTTCAAATTCTTGCACTATATTTTATTTTCCACGCCCTCTAGCGGAAAAACGGGAAATTATAGGAAAATTCAAATGACCTATATCGATAGAAAATGTTCCGCTCTACAACTGTTAATAAAAGCATATTTTGCCCAAAATGTATAGTTTTCGCAAAAATGCAAAAAACCAATGATAAACGCAAAAATTGATACATACATTTTCAATTTGCATTTTTAGCGAAAACTTTGCATTTTGGGCAAAAATTGCTTCTATTAAGAGTTGTAGAGCGGAACATTTTCAATCGATATGTCATTGAATTTTCGTATAATTTCCCATTTTTCCGCTAAAGGGTGCGGAAAATAAAGTATAGTGCAATTTATAATTAAAAGATTTGAAGAAAAAAAAAACGTTAAATGCATACACGATCACGATTTAGCGCGCTCTATCGGGCAATGCACGTATTATTTGAAAAGTCGAAAGACCTATATCGATCGGAAATTTTCTGCTCTACAACTTTAACTTAATAAGTTTTCCAGGTAATGCATAGTTTTGGCTGAAAATCAAAAAATCAGCAGAAGGTGACACAAGAAAAATGTTTTTATTAATAAATCTCAAGAATCCTTAATATTTGATTACACAATTTGTATATAATTGGAAAGCTTATCAAAAATTCAATAAATTGGTAGCAACATATACAGGGTGTTCCATTTGAAAAAAAAATAGTTATCCATTGTTTTGCGTTTGTTAACACCCTGTATAGCAGTATGAACAAAAAAGGACCAAAGCAGATGTGTATTATTCTTCATGATGTGGACAATTTTTTAGTGTATAAAAAATTATGCTATCTTTGCTAGGAGCGCTTCTGCAATTCAATGTGCACATGTTTTTGCCACAAAATTGTCCATAACTAATCAACTCTCCATTATAGACAGATAGTATCTTGTACTATTTTCATCAGCTTCTTAAGAGGATTAAAAATAAAGTATAAAATATGGGGTGCTCCATTTAAAAGACATAACTTTGATCTGTTATTTATACTGGGACACCCTGTACAAAAACATACATATTTTTAAAATATGTAGAATAGTTCATGAAAATTAGAAGTCGCTATCTCAAATAGCAAATAAGTTATGGTGCTTTTACAAATCCCTGGGTTACCCGGTATATATATTTTGGTTATGGTTTATCAATGATATATATTGATAATAGCACCAAAATCCAAAGAACAAGTTAAGACTTTAAAGCGTACATGATTATGTATGGCGATACCCTTCTGTTATTGATGTAATTTCTCTCTTTTTTCAAGTCGTTGTACTCGCACCAGTAACTGCCTGTGTATGTTATTGCGATATAATGTTCGATAGTTTTAATGTATTCTACTAATCCACAAAGATTGTATCCCTTATTATCAAGTGTAATCGTTTTTGCAATGCAATGTAACGTCATATCTGCAACACATTTTTTCGCAAAATACGGATCCGTCAACGCACTAGTGTCCAAAAAAAGATGAGGGCCATATAAACGGGAATTTGTCATTTCACCTTTGCATGTATTGCACTTTTTCACTCAACGGACACCATTTCAGTGTCATCGATTGCATCCGGAATGGTCCCGGGCCCTTTCTCCATTATAATATCAACATTAACATTTAATGTTGGAATATCTCTTTGCGTAACATTGTTGCAAACACCACATGATGCGATTCTCGAGACACTTGGCATATCATTACATAACTTTTCAATAAGATGCCCAGCGTTGCATTTCGCATCTATAAACTGTAAATTCCTTGTGCCAGTTTTAACGAAAATGACTATCGTTCTTAAAATTGTTACTCGAGCAATATAGTCAGCAGAAGATATTTTCCCTCGAGCTAAAATTGTTGATGCCAATTTAAGTGTGCTATTATTTAAATGCATTTCAGTATAGTTTTTGTATTGCACCTCCTTACCAATGGCATGTGCAATCAGTTGAATTAGCGAATCGTACGCACATGTATTCTTAAGGCATAACATAATATTACCTAATTTGGCTGATTCACACAAATTGCTATTTTTTTAAATAGGTATTTTAATAAATTTATAGGATTCTATATGATCCCAATCAGGACTCGCATCCATATAGTAAGGTTTTTTTTAAATTCTTTTTAACATCTCCAAAACCACCCCAATTTTCAGTAGCTTGCAGTGAATTGTTTTCAGTATTCTGTACTATGTCCAAATTATTGTTGACAATTATACTGCTAGAGTGTTCCACGAAAGCATCAGTTCGCTTTTCACTCTGTAGTACTTCTTTGGTAGTTCTTTTGTTGCACGGTCGTTGAAAGTCCTTGGTAGAAGCTTCTTTAACTCGACCGTCTAAATACTCTAGATGTCTCGGAACAAACTTGTCGATTTTAAGTGGCAATTCACGCTTCAACAGCCTTCCTTTAATATTGGCATATTCCGATTCTACACTGGAAGAAGTCGCAATTCTAGCACCCATAGAAAAAAATGGAATTATAGTACCAGTCCAGATAGACGCATAACGTGCCATATGTTTAATTTTTCCAGCCACTTCAGCATTGCAAAAAGCATTCAAGGATTCGCCATCGACACATTCCGAAGCAATAGTAGAGGCTTGGTAGTGGCCCAATCACCCCAGCTAGCTGGGCACGCTCCCTCAAGATCGGAATGCTCTTCATTTTCAAAATCCGTATTGGCCGACTCGATCACATCAAGATTACTTAAACCTTTTATTGCGGAATTTATTTTATCTAGCCTTCGTTGCAATTCCAACTGGACATCTGACATTGATCCGACTGTTTGACTCAATGCTACTATCAATAAAGATTCGATAATATCTTCAAACTCTTGAAATGATTGAATTTGATACGCGTAACATAATACCCTTCTATAGAACTGCCTAACTTTAACAAGAGGAAGCGATTTAATACAATGCCACCTGCTTATGATAGCCACTACATAACATCTAAGCGAATGAATGTTGTGGGTGGTACGCTTGGCTTAGTCATCAACATATTGAAACAACTTTGCATGTAGTCTTGTAAATTTCCTTTTTGACCAAATGCTATTGAAATACCATTCAGGAGCGCGTGACTAAAGTCGCATATAACCAAACGTGGAATCGCGACTACATCCCTTAATATTCGAAGTAACCACGTTGTAATGGCTACAGTATCTTGTTCAGCAGATATCATTTGAAATACAGAGACACTTCCTGCAAACCATACCATCATATCATACATTGATACAAAAAAATATGGCTCGATTTTCCATGATCATAGCGAATTTTTTTACGATTGATCCCGTAGCATCAATTGTCATAAAAGATTTTTTATCATGCTTTAAAATTTCTTTATAAATCATCTTCTGTTCTTTAGTCCAGTAATGACAAAAAAATGGATCCGATCCAATATTATGAATATTTTGAACATATTCGCCGTGTTTTAATCTTATGAGATTATCAATGGCTTTACTACCACTGACATAACTGCAACGTTTATTTTTCACTTCCCTTATTGCTTCCCGAACAACACCAGTTGTAGGAATTATCGGCGGATACGGTCCACTGAATTGAACATACTCTGATGCCTGATTTCTTACGAAAGTAACAGCATCAGTTTTTGTATTAATTAGGGTGTTAGTAATTCTAGCTCGTCTTGCACCTCTTAAAGGTCTTCGTTTTTTATGTCTGAACGAGCGTTTTTAATGCGACATTAGAATTGTACATCTTCTATAGGTTCATGCCGTAACACTGCACTAAATTTAGCAGAACACTCATTACATACGGCCTCGATTTTTAAATAGTTTTTTTTATGACCACCATTAAAACATTTTCCATGACGGAATGTCAATGCACATGGAATTTGGTGCTGAACCCAGATTTTTTCCGCAATTAAATCCGTCCAATTTTGAAGCACAAGATATGTGCGCCCGTCTGCGTAAACCCTTTCATGTGGTTTGATTTGTAACCACTCACTCCAATCCAATTTAAATGAGTTGTTTAATTGACCAGTTGACAAATCCGGATCATAGCTAATATCGCAATTGGAACGGTCCTCATTCGCATGTATTTTCGACTCGTCGATTACTGAGAATGCTCGCAAAATATCAAATAAAATATTATTTCGGTTGCACCTAACAATTGTGTAAATGTGTTTCGCACTGGGCGAACCACCCATTTGGCTCGAAAGACCACTGTAAATGCTATTTGAAGGGGGGAAAACTTTTCCATCATCATTGACAACTCTATTTGCGTCTATAGTTAAAATTGCACGAAGTTTCGTTAAGTCATACATGATTAATATTAATTTGAACTGTTGTTAATACGAAGATTATTAACGTTTATAAAAATACACAATACCCAATTGAAAATATATTATTATTCAAATGTATTGAATACTTCTATATCTTCGTAATGCGGTAATACAAGATAACAGAGCATAGGCTAATATAAACCAAGTAAGAAATGCGGAATAAAATAAAAGATAATATATACCAATTAAGAAACGCAAAACAAAACAAAAGATAATATAAACCTAGTAAGAAACGCAGAATAAAACAAAAGATAATATAAACCAAGTAAGAAACGCAGAATAAAACAAAAGATAATATAAACCAAGTAAGAAACGCAGAATAAAACAAAAGATAATATAAACCAAGTAAGAAACGCAGAATAAAACAAAAGATAATATAAACCAAGTAAGAAACGCAAAACAAAACAAAAGATAATATAAACCTAGTAAGAAACGCAGAATAAAACAAAAGATAATATGTAGCGAATCGCACTTCCAAACCAAAACAACGATGACCGGCGAATGAGGTAATCTGTAGAATAAGGCAAGGAATATTCAGTATTTACGTCGGAACATCCCCACCAATTTGGTTTGACCGTTATATGGGCCTATATGCGTTATGATTGATTGAAAATAATCACGCGTATGATCGAGCTAAATGTTGGGGTTGCCATCTGGTCTCGGGTCGACCCTCTCTGGCCGAAAATTTAAAATGCCCGCAAATTCCGTCCATCCCTACTATACCTACCCATGAAACGGCGATGCCTTTATCCCTGCCGTTGCCCAGTGATTATTTCTTGTATTTGTTAATTTTGAAGTCGCCGCTACGGGCACAGCTGGCATGAAGTGTGTGCCTCCTTGTTACATATCCTTTGCTTAATCTGTACTTATAATTTAAACTTTCATTAATAATGGATACAAATATTTGCAATAAATGTAAAAAGTCAGTTGTGAATTCGAAAATTTAATGTATGAAATGCGATACAAAATATCACGTGAAAATATACTGTGAAAGTAAAGAAGGCGGTATTTTTAAATGATGATGAGTTCTACTGCTGCAGCGACAACCCACTACCCACATCGCCGATTGTCGATCCTAATTCGCTGAATTCTTCCTTCATGTTGGCGGAAATCAAAAACTCTATATCTACTTTGCTTGTCGAATTTGAGTGCCAGCGCGCCGACTTAACTGACAAGGGGAGGATCAGATGTGTGACTCACCGATTTGATTCATCCTTGGTACACTTGTAGGTCATAACTAGGAGTGTAACAGGGGCAAGTAAGGGCGCACTATTCAGCCGTTTTCGAGAAAAAAAGGTTTTTTATTTGCTATATGTTTATGTACCATTTATGTTAACACCGACCTCCGTGGCGCATCGGTAAAATCTTTGATTCGCAATCGCAAGGTCTGTGGATCGAGCTAGGGATGGGCGATATTTCACGTACCTGTGATTTTTCACTGGTATTGAAAAATCACAGGTTGCTACTGTTACTAATAGGCGAATTTCACTGCTATTTAAAATCACTGCTACTTAAAATCACTGCTACTTAAATTCACTGCTACTTAAATTCACTGCTACTTAAAATCACTGCTCCTTAAATTCACTGCTACTTAAAATCGCTGCTACTTAAAATCACTGTTCTTTAAAGTCACTGCTACTTAAATTTACTGTTCCTTAAAATCACAATGTGCTACTTAAGCTGTGACTGTTATTTAAAACATAGTTGTAAGAAGATAATATGAGGAGATTTTATATGCATTACTTTATTCTCCCATTTATGCGGGGTGTTATATTTAAATTTAAAATAATTATTTAATAAAAATGACATATTCAGTATAAAAATACAATAGTATACAACATAAAAATAAATAAATTACGACAACTTATCTCTACTAATAAATGATTATTAATTAATCAATTGGGATTTGAAAGAAAGAAAAGTCTTGCCCCGGCGCGGAATCGAACAAGTCTCGCTGTGATCGAACGGTGGAATCCAACGACTTTACCACTCGGCTAAGGCCCGCTACACAGTCACGCGGAGCACCGCGCACCGCGCACCGCGCGCGGATAGGATGCCATTGCTGTAATGCAGTGATTCCCAAAGTGGGCGCCACCGTCCCCTGGTGGGCGCTGCAGCGATTCAGGGGGCGCTGATGGCCACAGATGCATTTGGGAGGCGATGAATAACTGTAAGGGGGTGATGATAGTATAAAAGAAAGAAAAGAAGATTTAGTGGAACGTGAGTTCAGTGCGGTAATCAATTTATTAACAAAAAAAGAAACGAATTGCAAATAGTCAATCTTGATGATTTAAGATTACTGCTGACAAAAATAGGGGGCGCTAAGTAATATTTTTTCTGGAAAGGGGGCGGTAGGACAAAAAAGTTTGGGAAATACTGCTGTAATGGGACCGCCGACCGCTTCACTGTGTATACTCCCATTACAGCAATGGTTTCCTATCCGCGCGCGGAGTGCGGTGCATCGCGTGACGCAACAAACCCTTAAGAAGTTTGCATCTCATGTCAGTTAATGATTTCTCTAAAATCCGATGCGGCGCTGTAATCAGTATATGAATCAGTGCGATGTTCATCGAGGGTGAATCAGTGACAGGTTTTCTATAAAGTTGCCAGTGTTTTGATTACTGTCTCTTTGTAAAATGTCTGATACAAAACGAAGAAAACTCAGTGAACTTTGGGAATATTTTGAAGTTCTGGATAAAAACTTTGCACAATTTAAAATGTGCAAATCCAAATTATCATACAAAACAAGTATATCCAATTTACGAAAACATTTAAACAATAAACATCCAACAGTTTTGTTTGTGAGAAATACAACCGTAACTAAACAGAAGATAAGTAACATATTACTTGGAGTTTTCTATATTCCCTCCTATTGCAATTATCCTGCTTCGTTTATTTTCTCTTCTGTCTGTTGGGGAGGGCTGATGGAGCACTAATAGTTGCTAAGTCAGCCCATATATTACTTTTAATTTATTATTTAATTTATTTTTAACTAACGATCAGGGAGCCATCTGTGGGAAAATTATTCGTACCGGACGAGTGAGGCCCGCCCTTAACTTAAATTAGTTAATTTATAATTGGTAGTCGGCAGAGCAATAAAGCTAAGAAGTACATATTACCTATATTTTATAGTGCCCTTAGATTAAATATCGCACAATATTTCAGTTTTAGATTTTTAAATTTTTAAAGAAAACATACATTTACTTTTATTTAAAATATTTTTAATTTACAAATATTTTTACATAAAGTTCACATAAAGACTACTTTACATAATAGTGTATTTTATTCTTGAGATAATCTTTAAATTTGTCTGTTAGTTCAATTAGTTAATTAGTTCAATTAGTTAAATTGGATTATACTCTAGGTAACATAACTTTAAAAAACAACAAAATTAAAATAACAAAATGTAGTCTTTGAAGAAATTACCCAAAGCATATTTGTGCCAAATGAAAAATAAAAGATGACTGATCAACGTAACTTAAATTAGAAAATTCAAATAATTATTATTGGCCTTAAAAAGCGATTGGGAAAATGTGGAAACATGTTAGATTGCAATTATTACAATTTTTTCATTAGATCTATTTTGTATATTAGTTTATATGTTTCCCTAGATATACAATAAGATAATTGAGGAAATTGAGAGCGATGAAGAGGATCGACCAAAATCCCCATCGCCACAACTACCAACATCACAAATGTCAACATCAAAACAGCTAACAACATTGACGCAATCATCAATATCTCAGGGCGGAAAACATTTTTCAGGACAATTGCCATTGAATGAAAAACCTTCCACATCTAAAGTCATAATTTGTGACGAAGCAAAACATCCACTAGAGGTTAGACCTACATTTGGAAATCTAGACAAATATTTAAAAAAAAATAAACCTGCTTCTACGAAATCAGAAATTGTCAACTGTTTGTTAAAATTATTTATTAATGATTTCCAGCCCTTTAGTATAGTCGAAGATAAGGGTTTTAAGGAATTTGTAGAAGCACTTAATTATGAAATACCTAATAGAAAATCAATTTCAAGAACGCTTATACCTGCATTGTATGAAAAATGTTTACATGAATCAAAAATAATTATTAAAAATGGCAAAAACTTTTGCATTACAACTGACTGTTGGACCTTAATTAATAATATTAGTTATATAGGTGTTACAGCTCATTACATCGATGATCATTTTAGAATAAAATCTATTTTATTGGAATGTTGCCCTGTGACAGCTCATCATACATCTGAAAATTTAGCTAATGAGCTTCAACGGATCGTTATTAACGACTGGGCTATTAGCAGTAATAAAATTGTATTAATAGTATCCGACAATGCTGCGAATATCAAAAATGCAATTGTAAATCATTTAAAGTGGGAGCGAATTGGTTGTTTCGCACACACATTAAATTTAATAGTCAAAGAATCATTAAGAGATTTAGATATTGCAATAATATTAGAAAAAGTTAAAGAAATAGTAGGTCACTTCCATAGAAGTTATAATTCTAATAAAAAATTGATAAAATATCAGAAAAATGTAGGTAATAATACTCCATTAAAACTGATTTAGGATGTTTCTACTAGATGGAATTCCACGTATTATATGTTAGAAAGATTTGTGGTATTAGAAGAGGCGATTAAATCAACGATCACATTAATTGATAAAACTTTACCCATGTTGAGTACTCGAGAATGGACAATAATAAAACAATTGTGTTTAGTTTTAAAGCCTCTCGAAAATGTTACAAAAACCATTAGTGCGGAGAAATATTACACAACATCATTAATTATCCCACTAGTGAGAGGTTTATCACAAGTTTATTTAAAATTAAGTGACAAAACATTTGAAGAGCCCACACAAAATGTGATTCAAATAATTAATAATGGTATTAAAAAGCGATTGGGAAATGTTGAAAAAAATGAGATATTATTACAAACAACTTTTTTGGACCCTAGATTTAAACACATCGCAATTTCTTCATCTGATGCAGTAGAAGAAACTAAACAAAAAATAATCGAGTTCATAAATGAAAATATGTCTCATGAAGAAGTACCACAAAGAGATTTGCTCACCAAAAATCAAGATTCATTCCATAGTGATGAATTATCAGTATGGAGTGAATTTGATAAAATTCACTCTAAAGTGGTGGGAAGAAAATAAAATTTATTATCCGCATTTGGTAGAAATTGCTAAGCAAAAACTATGTTAATATTTTTAAATTCAAATCATAATTAAATAGTTGAATAATTTTATTACTTTGTTCTTTATTATAGATTTAGATGTTATGTTAATTTTTTGTTGAATAAATCGTCTTGAAATTATTTATGTTTTTCATTTATAAATAAAAAAGTGTTCTTATGAATTACTATATTTAAAAGTATCTTTCGAATGATTATTGTCTTCGTTCTATAAGAAAATATTTTATAAATGTGGAAACTGGTATTAAATTAATATAATACTAAATTTAAACTAGCATAGCGTGTAACTGTGATTATTTGTTATGATGTTTACAAACCGTGATCACAGTCACAGTTTAAAATCACTGTTATTAAAAAGTAGCAATCACAAGTAGCAACCTGATTTAAAAGTAACAAATTCAAAAAAACGAAATATAGCCTGAATATATAAGTATTCAACCTGTTCGTAACTCTGCAAGCAAAATTAAGTCTTACTAAGACTATAAACAAATAACTTATTGAAACAACTACTTCCCTGGCTGATGCCACGCCGGATATTGAATGATACAAAAGAAATTTGCATGTTATTACTAGTACTACTAGTGAAATAACATTGGTTTAAGATCCCTTATTTCTACCCACAGGACTAACTTGAAAAAAGAAACTAAATTGAATTTGAAAACTTTAAATTATAAAACTGAACCCAAAAGTATGTAAAAATTAAGTAAATACCGAATACTCGATTTAGGTTTTCCAACTGAAAACAAGATAATTTATTTCTTCACATCTGTACTTTCACTAATCACCTAAATTCAGGTATAAAATCAGTCCAACCCTTCTGTAATCTCCTCATTTGTTTACGACTCCTTCACGGTCACGGTCACCTTCACGTAAGTGTATTTTATTCTTTAACATTCAATTTAAATGCGAAGCTGCACTGATGAGAGATAAATCTCGAAACGCGTCTGCAGATGGCTATTTACTTAATTTTTACATACTTTTGGGTTCAGTTTTATAATTTAAAGTTTTCAAATTCAATTTAGTTTCTTTTTTCAAGTTAGTCCTGTGGGTAGAAATAAGGGGTCTTAAACCAATGTTATTTCACTAGTAGTACTAGTAATAACATGCAAATTTCTTTTGTATCATTCAATATCCGGCGTGGCATCAGCCAGGGAAGTAGTTGTTTCAATAAGTTATTTGTTTATAGTCTTAGTAAGACTTAATTTTGCTTGCAGAGTTACGAACAGGTTGAATATTTATATATTCAGGCTATATTTCGTTTTTTTGAATTTATTTAATACTCTCTGCAATAAGTAAGGTTGTTTCTATTTTATTTAAAAGTAACAGCTTCGCCCATCTCTAGATCGAGCCCCATTGATGAACGTCAGTAAATCTTCTTTTTTATAATTTTTATAAATAACTAAAAATGTTAATTTTAGAATAAATTATATTCATTTTATTGTTCGGAGAAAAATTAAACAGGAAACTAAAAAATCAATATTTTTATTTCCGGTATTTTTTTTAAATCTTCTTTCTATAATAATAATAATCATTTATTGATGCCATTACCAAAACAGTTTACATAGTTTAACAATTAAGAACTTACAGCATGAGCTCGCCTGAATACTCGAGTAGCGCAATAGCGTATAGAACTTTTTTTATAAAAAAAGACTGGAAATAAAAATATTGATTTTTTAAATTTATTTGTTTTGTTTTACACCTAAAAATGAAATTAATAGAATTGATTCTGAAATTGACATATTTAAATACGCATGGATTTATAAAAACTATAAAAGAGAAAATTAACTTACTTTCATCAGCGGACCCTGCGATTGCGAAGCAAAGATTTTACCAATACGCCACGGGGTCGGTAACTCTCATTGACGTTTTATTAACATAAAACCTACATAATTACACTGGAAATAAATTAATCATTTTTTCTCGAAAACGGCTGAATAGTGCGCCCCATTACTTGCACGTGTTATACTCCTAGTTATGACCTACAAGTGTGCCAAAGATGAATTAAATCGGTGAGTCACACATCTGATCCTCCCCTTGTGAGATAAAAACTGCCATAGAAACTATCGAAGTTCTAAAATTGGAAAATCTGCAACTAAAATCTACAGTATCATCCCTTGAGAGTAGAATTGAGATATTAGAGAATAATATTCCAAAAGACAATAGTTCTCTTTTAAATAAATTGGCTGAACGTGGCGCACGTGACACAAATTTAATCATACACGGACTACCTGAGTCTGAAACATCGGATGTCGAGATAAGAAAACTTGAGGATTATAACACCGTGAAAACCATGTTAAAACCCATCAACGATAATTTAAAAATAAACTCGGTGGTACGTCTGGGTCGCAAGGGTACCACACTAACTAAACTTAACTATAAAGTATATAATTTCTCAACCCAAAATTGTAAGAGTACCGCAGGAAAACTAGAGAACGCCCAACAGACCTCAATAACTAAATATAAATTAAATTGTTATTATCAGAATACAAACAGCATACGGAACAAATTACATGACGCATATAATAACTCTGCTTGCAACTACTATGACATAATATTTTTAACGGAGACGTGGTTAGATAGTTCTTTTAATGACAATGAAATTATGGCACAAAATTACAATATATTTCGCCATGATAGAGCACAGCGAATTGGAGGTGGTGTACTAATAGGAGTAAGAAATACATTTATTTCCAGAAGGCTAACTCTTAATTTTCCGGCAGAACTTCCTATAAAGCGTGTGGCCCTGGAACTTATCAGCGATAATTCTCCAGTTACTTTGCTATGTACCGATATTCCGCCTAACCTTAGCTCTGATGTATATGAGGAGGTGTTTGATGTATTAACCACTCAAATCGATATGGCAAATCCTACTATTCTTTTGGGAGATTTCAACATCCCCGAATATACCCAAAATAAACAAACTGGGGGCATTAAATAACTTTCTTAGCTTCTGCAATATGTGCCAACACAACTACGTCAGAAATGAAAACGGTGTAATCTTAGACTTAATTACAACCTCATCAAACATTGAATGTGTTGCTAATAAAGAAATTAAGCCTCTTGTCAACGAAGATGTACATCATCCAGCATTATCTTGTGAATTTGTGCTAATTTCACGTCTCACCCCAAACTTTAAAGGTGATAACTCAGGACTCTATAATTTTAAAAGAGCTAATTTTCCATTACTTTACACACATCTACAACACATCGACTGGGGTGAATTATTCGCAATCTCTACTGTAGACATCGCCTGTAGCCTACTCTATCAGCAAATATATGAAGGATTCGACCTTTACGTACCAAAATTTAAAAATAAGAAAAAATCCAGAAACTATCCATCTTATTTTGATAAAACAATAACTATAGCCTTAGAAGAAAAAAATAACCTGAGGAGAATGTATCTTAAAACCAAAACCACAGTGAATAAAAATAAATTTAATCTGTCTAGAAGTAAATTGAAATGTGCAATTAAACAGGCTAAAAAAAACTACATCAGGCGAGCAGAGGAACAATTAAATTCTGATGCGACTAAATTTTGGTCACACATAAATTCATTAAAAGGAACCTCAAGAATTCCAGGAACAGTAAAGTATTTAGGCAATCAATACACAGATGCCAGTGACATAGTAAACTGCTTTGCTGATGTATTTAATTCTGTTCACACGAGTGAGGAAGACGCTGAAACTATATTGAAACACTCCATGAATCACCTGGGAAACTTCAGAGCTTCTGAAAATTTAGTTCTTCACCATTTAGAGAAATTATGTGCTAAGTTTACTATGGGATTGGACCAAATTTCGTAATTTTTAGTGAAAGACTGTGCAAGTGTTTTATGTCCACCAATTACACATATCTTTAATTTAATATTAAAATATGGAAAGTTTCCCACCATCTGGAAAAATGTTCGTGTATGCCCCATCTTCAAGAATGGTGATAAGAGTGAGGCAGTGAATTATCGGCCAATTGCGTTAGTCAGCATTTTCTCGAAGGTGCTTGAGTCCATATTGAGTGAACAAATAACGTATTTAGTGCGCACGCAAATTGTTACTCAACAACACGGTTTTGTTTCGCGCAAATCAACCATGTCTAACCTGTTAAATTTCACCCAATACGCATTCGCCTCCTTAGGTGATAGATGTCAGGTGGATGTAATATACACGGACTTTAGAAAGGCCTTTGATACAGTATCGCATAACATCCTCATTAACAAATTAAAAACTTATAACATTCCTTCTAATGTTATAAACGTAATTCTATCATACTTAACAAATCGGCTTCACTTCGTACAGTATCAGGGTTCTACCTCCAAGTCTTACACACCAAATAAGGGGATCCCGCAAGGCTCCAGTCTTGGTCCGCTGCTTTTTATACTATTTATAAATGACTTAGTACAATATATTAAATCACCATGTTTGTTATACGCCGATGATTTGAAAATGTATTGTAGCATTACTAGCTTAAATGAGTGCATTGAGTTGCAACATGATTTGGATAAGTGAAGTGAATGGTGTAACATAAACAAATTGTATTTGAACTATGATAAGTGCTCAATAATGACATTTTCCAGGAAAATGGACAATATCCATTATGAATATAAGCTGGATGCTTGTGTGTTGAAAAGAATAAATGAGACAAAGGATCTTGGTGTGATGTTTGATAACAAACTTACTTTTAACTGCCATGTTTGTCATATTGTAAATCAATGTCTTTTAGGATTCATAATAAGAAGTAGTAAAGACTTTTACAGAAGTGAGACAGTCATAACATTATTTAATGTGTTAATAATAAGCAAAATTGAATATTGTGCACCAATATGGTCGCCTATGTATGATACATATATAAATTGGCCAGAGAATGTTCAGAAAAAAACTGTTAAAAAATTTGTTCTTTTCAACACATGGTATCTACCCGGAAAAAGGAAGCTACCTCAACTTACTCGCTTATTTTAATCTTAGCAGCATTCAAAATAAACATAGAATTTGTTTATTACTTCACTTTTATAGATTACTCAATAATTTTGTAGACGATCCACCAACAATAAGTGAATTACAATTTAACGTCCCTAGACCATCGATGAGAAATTGTCGGTCATTTGGTTTCTGTATGCCTAGTTCGCGCTATCATACAAATTCTCCATTGATCAAAATGTGTATGTTATATAATCATATTCAAAACAATTGCGATATTTTTGGAAAAACTTTAATTGATTTAAAAAAATGTGTAATAGAATGTTTGTCTTAAGCATGTATGATCTATACATCTTTTATATATCTTTTATTTTAATGTATTCGTGCACTATAATTAAGATTTGTTCTGTAATCGTCTGTTGGGCAATAAATTATTATTATTATTATTATTACTATTATTATTATGATTTCCGATGTTTCACTTGGGCCGGCGCGGCGTGGCCCCCAGCAATGTGGGTAAATACGTGAAATGTGGCCACACGGGTCTAAAATCAGGCAAAAAGTTACTTGTGAACCCTTAAATCTAATGAAATTCGACTATTTTTAACTGATTATTTTCAAATTAAACGTCTTCGGGTTTATCCACCCGAAACCAACTTTCCTTGCCACGCCTAGGTATTAAAATTACTTCATCTGGTTTCACGTGCTTAAAAATAATGGGGCCCTATTTTGTTTATATCACGGTGATAAATTCACCCGGTGAAAAACTATAAATTTTTGATCAGAAGCCAAAACGGAAGTACATTTCTAAAATGATAGTAGATACATTTGACAACCCTTTAAAAGCGGCATTTTCGAAATTAAATTGTCTATTTTCGAATTTTAACTTTATTTAAAAATGCCATAAATCGCGGTTGTATCGAATTTGTTTATAAGAAAGAATTATTGTACTCAATGAGTAGAAATAGAAAATTAACTCAGAACTCCTGGAACTCTCAATTTTTTTTTCTTTTCGGACTTTCAAAACGTTCATTTTTTACTTTCTCCGTTACAAAGTAGGAGAAAGTATTGCGATCGTGATTTTTTTTTCAAAAATTTTTTTTACTTAAATATCCGTTTTGGGATCCCTAGATGCCATTTCAACAATTTCTGGAAAAAAAAAATTGTTTCTGTGTGTGTGTGTGTGTGTGTGTGTGTGTGTGTGTGTATGTCCCCACATATTTGTGGCACTTTGTGTGTGCTACATCCTGAATTGTGGCGGAGGCGCGTTCTTGTGGCACCTTACCCTCCGTGCCACAAGTACATTCGGCTATTTCTCCATTGCTTCATATGTCACACTTACGACATTTAGTACCAATGTTAAAGAAGATCAGATTATTTCAGTTATCTATACGAAAATTCTCTAAAATCATTCTCACGAAAGTTATGATACCTTAAAAATAATTGTGTGTATGACGCCACATCATGGGTACCGATCATGTGTGCTACACACCAAATTGTGACAACCCTTGTTGGTAGCGCCACCTGGAACAAAATATGCTGCGTTGCCGACCTATCCCACATACCTACCGAGGGGATCGCATTGTTTGCTCAATTCTCGGGTTGGAAATAGATTTACAGTTGGCGTTAGGACTTGCAGTGTCCATTCATAAATATTTCAATTAAATAAATAACATAAATTATTAATAAATAAATATTGAAATATTAAAATATTAATGAAATAAGAAATTGTGAGTAGAGAAATTAATTAAATTAATAACAGTAATTATTAATAAATAAATAAAAATTGAATTATTTATGAAACATAAAATTGCAAACAGAGAAATAAAATGTACAATTAAATGTTAAAAATGCACGGAATTTCTTGTAATTGTCTAAATTATTATTGTTCTTGACAATTAATACCCAACTTAAATTGATTTTTTTGTTCCCACTTTACTTGAATTACAGTTAAAATTATGCATAAATTATGCAAATTCACCAAATTAAATAGCATTTATTTATATTAATTTATTGGATTCTGTTTTAAAGTTTAAACGGGTTCGGGATGATAAAATGATACAAATATTATTACAATCTTTATATGTATATAAAAAGTGCATGTAATATAATTTATTTCGTATTCAATTAACAAAATTTTCCCACTTTCTTTGAATTTTTAATTTTATCTATATGATTTTTAACACAAAATTTAATGTCAGTCCAACCGCGTGAAGATAATATAGAATTGCTATTCATACATTGTATGCAGTTTACTTTTCCTGGTACAGTATTTCTTTTTATGTGCGTTGCAAAAAACTTCAACACTGCTCCTTTCTCTGCACTAGAGCATTATACATCATATTAAGGATACAAATAGTTTATGATTAATTTTGAAATAGCACTAAACAATATTAATAAATATCATTACCTGAACATGTACGGGGAACAGGTACTTGAGTCGACACTTATATTAAAAAAAATATTTTTTTAATGGAATAAAACATGTTTAAATAATTCTAATTAATCCCATCATATAGAAAAATAATTGATTTATATTACTAACAAAAATTTGCTTCAAAATTATATGATAAAATATACATTAACACAAGGTAAAAGTTTTAGCATGTAAAATCCTATGGCCCACGATAAAAAACATACTGTATATCTAACGGTCAATCCATGTCAAATCAACCAATGATAGTCGCTAATTTTTTTTTATTTTCCAGAAGTTTTAGCTATTTTTTAAATTTCTAACCAAAAAGCTAATAAAGTCTCAGTGATGAAATTTTAACCACTTAGCATAACACCATTAAAGAACGTTTTGTGAAAATATTGGGTTTTTAAAGTGTGTCCCTTCCGAGATATTTCAGATCGAAAATACCTGATTTTAGGAAAATTGCAATATTTGAAGACCCTTTAAAAAAGGATGTAACTCTCTGGCCTGATACTTTTTAGGGAAGTAGTATACTATAGACACTATATCCACAAAAAATGAATTTGAGTCTTCGTTTTATCTTTAACACTTTTAATTTTTAAAGAGAAGCTTTTTATTTTGGAAACGTTAACATTTACCTATTTTCTGCTAATTTACAATTTAGTATAGGCCTATATATATATATATATATATATATATATATATATACTTAACAGAAAAAATTGTACATTTTATGTTCTTTAACATGGTTTCTTTTTGAACCAAATATCTCCAAAAACCGAGGAGCTACAGAGTTTAACGTAAATATCTACAAAATGCAAAATAGGCTGACCCACCAATACAAAATGGCTGTTCACAAAAAAAACTGAACATCTGAAAAATTAATGCATAGCTGTTTTCAACTCTCTGAATATACTACAACATAGGTAAAAAAACGAAAATAGATAAATTTTGTCAGAGACCTTTTCAAATTAAATTGGTTGATTTGATTGACCCCTAAGAATTTTTAGTGACAATCTAAAGACAATAATCAAACAAACTGTTTTAAAAATATGTTTACTTCTTAAAAATAATATTTATTGTTTCAAAATTGTCTAACAATAAGTAAGAAGTTCGTTTGAAATGCATCTCCCTAAATATATGTTCATGAACGCTGGAATATTTAGGTTGGTTCATATACTTACATGTTTGTTTGCAAAATATTAGGAAAAGTTGATAAAAACCAAAGAAAATATGAGCGATTAGATTTTTCACCATAATTGCTTTGAATAGTATGAGAGTGCTGTCTTTATTCTGACAACAATTAAAATGTAACTCATTCTAATTTGGTTTCTGTATCGAATAGAAAATTCAGCAATGTACATTGGCGATTTACATTGTATTTATATGTTTATGCAAACTCCTGCTTCCCATACAGATGGCAAAAAAAGGCAATAGCATAACAAAAAACGTGTATTGTAACTTGTTACTCAAGAGTGAAAAAATAAAATTAAAATATTTGGGATTTCACACGAGTTACCGCGCTTGTCATCAATTGAAAATCTATAAATAGATTGTTAATAATTTTCTTAAAATACAATCCGGAATGAATTTTGAGTAAATTTTCAAATCGATGGTAATTATTATTACATTTTTTCACTTAAATTATTACAGATTTTCAAGAACTTATACTTTATTCTCATGGATTTATCCCACAACTTGCGGATGGGGTGTTTGCAGGTTTCTATGGATTAATAATTATAATTAATTTTTAGTAAATTTATAAAGTTTATAGGAGAGACATATTTCATTTCATTTTTTCATTTGAATCGCAAAAATATTGTTATTTTCAAATAACAACCTACCTTGTTGTTTACTTTTTAGATAGAGCATTTTTAACTACAATACAATACTATTTTTTCTCCACGACCACTGTAGAATTTAAGCATTCTGAAATCAATTTTGATCATAGAACGTACACATTCTCACTCTTGTTATGGATCAAAATAAAATGCACTTATGCGTTTTGCATGTAATTCATTCCATAATAACTAATGGAATGAATATTCTCACACCGTTTCGAATAAAACAATTAGCCTTGGATATCACAATTGTCAAAATACTATAAACATAACCACAAACGCGATAATAAAACGTAAGTTCTTTGTGTTAATTATAATTAATATACTAATACAATAATTATTGTATTAGTCTATTTTATCTGGTCGAGGAGAAAGTATAGTCTACTACTAGGTAAGAATGGAAATTCTGATGCTAGTCCACTCGCATCGAATTTCCATTTTAACCTTGTTACAGAGTATACTATTATACCCTCGCCTAAGGCATTTTTCAAGTTAATTTGACTAAAATAAGCGCTGCGTGTCTAAAATTTGTCGCATAATAACATTTTTTTTTAAATTATTTACCAAATTCAGTATTGCATCAAACTAAAGTTGATTATTTTGTTGCTATAACAATACACTTTTTTATTCTTTATGGAGATTTTTCTCTAGTAATTTTTTTTAAGTTGCATTATTAGAAATTTTTTGAGTAATTTCGTTTTGAAAATAAAAGCAACAGTGCGTTGTCCTAGCAACAAAACGATAAGTTCCAACGAATATCCAACATCATCACTAAACGCATTATTAAATTCCAAAGAACTTGTATACAAATCATTTTCGGATTCGGTAAATAAAATAAAAGTAAAGTCATTACGCAAAACCCTGACCGCTTATTTAGTCGATTTTTTTTTGAAAATGTTATTGTATTTGCAACCACATTTAATTGATGAAAATAACATTTTCTCATACCAGATTTACATTCCTTCCTTACAATTAGTTCAGTGATTTTTTAATTAAATTACGTTCATAAAACTCACATAAATGGATATTTTGTATATGCTGCACTGTCAAATAAGCTCCAATTATGTGTCTAATATTAATTTCTTGGTTTATTTGATCCATTCTCATTTTACTGTAAATGTGTAAATGTTGTTATGTGTTAATTGCTATTGTGTGTTAGTTTGGACCGGATATTGGGATGTGACGCATTCATTCGACGAATTCCTTTTAAAATTTAAAGGGACGGTCCAAAACAGGTAGAACACTTGGGGGTGACGAATGCTAACATCTGCGAAAGATAAATATTTGAGGCCTGGCTCCTACTTCTATACATATTTAAAAATAGACTTTTATTATTGCTATTTAAATTAATAACTTTCTGTAAATTTCTTGCTCTTTCAAACTGAATTTCAATGGCTATTGTAATGCACGCTAGAGAAATAAATCTTCGATTTTTTTATTACGTCCATTTTCTCAATAAAACTTTATTCATACATTTCTTATAGATTTTAATATAGAAATAAATACCAATCAATAATAATAACTTACTACAAAAAATAATGTTGGTAAAAATCAAACTATTATCTTTTAATTTTTATGCTATTAAGGAATTCATTATTTTTTGCTGCCCAAAACAGCGAATGGATAAAATAAACCATGAAATGAACATTAGATACATAATTTGCGAATATTTGAACGTGTGAAATACCCGAAATGTCCATTTATGTGACGTTTATAAATTCAAAACTTACTAAAGTAAGGAGATATTGTAAATCTAAAAAAATATGACTTACATCTACATTCAAATCCTTATTTCGAATAACTCTATCGACTTTTTTCTGACTACATAGTTTCGACAAATAAGTGTGTCAGTTTCGGACATAATTATTTTTTAAATGAGAACCGAAACTTTCAAATGACGAGTGTATCCTAAAATAAGTTTTTCAAAGCAAAAATTTTGTAAATCAGGTCTTGACGTTACTAATATGGCGGAATCGTAAGTGGTTTTTTCTACCGTTTGTTTACTCATGACTTTACTAGTTTAGAGTTTTTCGAACAATTTTAAATTGTATATAACATTTACTAAATTAAAAATTGGTGGTTAAATAATAGCCTAAATTATACTATTTCAAGTAACGTTCGATGATTTTATAAACTTATATTTGCCTGAGCTATAAATCTGAGATATTTTTTCAGCTAAATCGCCGGAAATAAATAATGAATACCAATATAATATTTAATAAAAAATGTATTGGTTTTGATTTTCAAAAGTAAACTGATTTTTCTTCGAATAATGAATAATGCATAATTTACGGTATTAAACCTGTATTTGATAATCCTTTTGTGCCGTAAATTGTGTGTGTAATAGAGAAAAGTTAGACAGAACAACATAATGACAAATCTTTTTTTTTTCATTTTAAAATTTAATTTGAATTCATAAATTTTAGAATAATTTGCCTAATATTATAAACATAGTAAGATATGCTAAATTTGCGAAGTAAAAAAAATATAAATTGTGTTAATTGTGAGTTAAAATTATAAAACGTATCGGGAAGCAGCTGAAATATTTAATAAGAAACATCCAGACACAAATGTACATACAATAATTAATATTTTGAAATGAAAATAATTAAAACATATGGATATGTTAAAAATAAATTAAATAACAAACGTCGATAACTGAGGACTTTAAAGTGAGGACTTTAAATGTAATGTTATCTACAATAGAATATATTAAATATTAGCTGCGCAAAAGGGTAAAGATATGATGGCAAATATTTTGAAAGCACACAAATTCCACCCATATAAACCACATTAAAACCTAGAGATTATGTTAGTGGTTTCAATTTTTGTTCTCTTATCCAAGGAGAGTTAGAAGAGCATCCATTTTGGGTTAGAATAATCATGTTTGAAGATGAAGCTTCATTTAATTCAAATGGTACAGTGAGTTCCCAAAATTGTCGATGATGGAATGACCTTCAACCCTAACTAACTAACGAAATAAATATTCATTACTGTAGTATTGTGTACATTTTTATCTGGATGTTTGTTATAATATATTTCAGCTGCTTCCCGATACGTTTTATAATTTTCAATCACAATTAATACAATTTCTATTTTTTCTCCAAACTCAATGTCACCGGAATTACTATTCATTTATAATGTTTAAATAATATCTGATGTTTAATGACAGACCTGTCACTGTCATTTCAACATTTGAAATATCAATGTGCATGTATCACTGTAGAGAAAAAGAAAAATTACAAAATCTTATTTTTAGCAACAGGTATACATGACTGTATGATTGAACCCAGTTTTCAATTCTAAATAACTTTTCTTTATAACAGTTCTTGATATTGTCAAAAATAAAGGTACTTTATTCTGGAACAAAATTCATATTTTCACACAAACTCCGTATATGACCAAAAAAATTTGACAGCTGATGGTTGCATTTTAGGTTTTGGACCATGCAGAACTTTTTATAAAGAATAAATTTTTTCCTAAAATTAATTTTCAAATGGGATGGTTGAGAAGCTGCAAACTAACATCATTTATTACAATGCAAAAAAAAAATTAAATATATTGATACCAACATAAGCACAACTTATAAGATGAATTGATATGTAGTGTATTTTTTACTGTGAACTTTTAAAGTTTTCATATTAAGTTTTAAGTGGTACTATATTAAAATTTAATTATTTAACTGTTGATATGTTAACTTTGATAACCGAAATACGAGAAAATGTAATTCATGTCAATGTCATTTTCCTAAAAATTAAGCAAAAACCTATGAATTATAATCTATTGTCTGTTATAAAAATGTTCTAATTATAAGAACAATCAGTTCGCTGTAAAAAGATAAAATTTTAATATGGATTTTAAGCAAATATTTTCATATGTTAAAATATGGTCCAAAAGTTAATTTGCAAAATCTTAACGGCCGTGGTAATAAAATACACGGCATATTATAACATACCCCCTAAAAGCATAATCTATTAATAATATATCATCTAAACCTATAATTTGACTAAATTACAATGTTCGAAAGACATTTATTAGCAAAATATGTAAATTTAGAAAAACAAATTGAAATTGTATTTAATTAAAATATTTGATACAATTAAAATTATTTACCGTTTTGTGCCAGTTATTTAATTCAAATCACATAAATTCAATGGGCAATTGACTCTTAGCTCGATTCGTACTAGATGATACTTGTAATAATCATAATACTGAAATAAAATTGCAACGGATATGCCCGTGTGTCACATCACTGAAATCAGCAAAAAAAATCTGATTTAAATATGTATATATCATAAATTGTGCCCACAATGAAAACGAAAGCTAAGTGTAAAAAAACAAAAACTAACCCTGTAGATAAAAATCGTTCGCCATTTGATAAGACGTAAAAAGATGCCGTAGGAACGTTTTTACGAAATTACGATTTACACTTCTTTCCAAACTGCAGAGAAACCGTTAAAATAATTTAAATGTTAAAGCAGATTATTAATCAACATAAAATTCTGCAAAAGTGTCGAATTTAAACCTACCCTCTATTTCCTATAATAAGCTATATCCCCATACTCGCCCTCGAATTTCAATCACCCTTTATATTTCACCCGATAGCTGACGAGGCAATTCAAGTACAATTACTCAAAATATAGCTTTAAAACATTTTCGCATATTCTGTTATATTTTTTATACCAGAAAAGTTTTAAATGTATAAACCTCACTAAAGACGGTTGTAACATAATTAGTATTATCAACCTACCTAAAATAACTGGATGTAACAATAGTTTCAAAAAGGCCAATAATTTTAATCCTATTACAAAAGTTTGCTGTAAAAGTTGTGAGCTTTCATACATTTAAAACATCAAGAGACTATTTTTATTGTCCCAACAGAAATCTTGGAGCATGTCAAGCACAAACATAAAAAATCACTTTTTGTCAAGGTTATTTAATTAAGCCATGCATATTCTAAAGCTATGCTTATTCTAAAATATTTATTTTACCATTTTTCAATTAGTTTATAAGGCACATTTTGATCATAAACCCAAACTTAAAATGTTTGTACAATAAAATTAGGTTAAATTATTAGTTCAAAGGGTATGGTTTAATACTCGTTTTTTTATAGATATTATATAAATTTATGGTTTCATCGTACAAATCCTTGTCGTGTGGGACCCAAAAATATTTATGGGGGCCTATTTAGGTTATTGGAGAGATAATTTCGGAAAAATTGTATTGTCATGCTCCGCTGTTTATAATTATTTAAATCCGAAGGGTAAGTACATAAGAAATCATTCTCGTTTTTCTCCTGTGCTAAGTTCCTTTATTATCCAGTAACCAATATTTATAAATTATTGTTTTCTGTGGTTACATACAAAAGTATTTTAAAAGGATAACAGACAAGAGTTTGCTAATATGCATAATTATGTAATATTAACGTGATTATTTCCGTTTTTGGCCTCTTCAACTACCATTTTTTGACTTCGATTTCGTTCTGAGCCGAAACTTTGTGATGGTTATAAATTAAAAAAAACATATAAATAAGGAGTCTAAATCTAGTTCATAGCGTAGCTTTGAGTGGTTTATCTTTCAAATTGTATTAACAAAAAAAGTCATTGCTTCAATTTGTGGATATTATTTTTTTTTCCTTAATTTGAAAGTTAATACAGACATTTTCATATTTATTTTCAAAAACAAAACTCTCATTAGCGTAATGAAATTGATTTGCCAAAGGCAATAAACTTTACATGTGGAAACATTTTGGGGGTTATTAATATTTTGAAAAAATGATGGGATGTTCAAATTCAATTTTTGAACATGGTAAGGAAATTACAAACATACGTTAGCCCTTATGATAAAATTGACACTGACAAATTGATTTCATGACATTACCAGTGTTTCGTTTTCGGCATTGAATATGAAAATTATAAATTTAATTTATCTTGAATTTGATACTATTTTAAATTGAAAATTCACGTGACTTTTAAACGTTTAATTGTAAAAAACTGTAAGAAAAATAATATTTGTCTACCTTTTAAATTAAAAGGGAAAAAAGGTTTAAAAAACTACAAGAGCTTAAAACAACTGAAAACGGAAATTTTTCCTCACGAAGATACTTCACGATTTATAAATGAGGATTATATTCAAGATAAAATAATTCTAGATTTAAATATTATTCACGTTAAATCTTTATATTGAAACTGCATTTTTAGTGTTTATAGTACTAGGAAAGTTGTATTTTCAAACATTTATAATATCCAGATGTCGGCATTGTTCGTCTCAGCAGTCGAAAGCAGGTACCAAGCGTCCCTTTAAATTTTTAAAAGGAATTCCTAGAAAAGAGGACAGACGACTCATTTCAAAATCCGGTTCAAACCAATATCATTCATATTGTTTATTCTGGAGACTTCCACTTCTTTATACATGTTGAATAATATAATAAAACACTTTTCACTTTGTTTTGTATAACATGGTAATATATTCAAATTGAACCGGATGAGAAATGCTTGTTTTATTTTCATGTTTGAAAATGGTAGGCGTTGTTAGCGAAACATATTATACAACATAATTCATATTTTATTTATCCTTCGAGTATATTCAAATTCTAAATAGTATTTCTCATTATCTCTATAGTTGTGGTTTTTATAGTCGTTTGTAGCGATACTTGCCGCTACATAGTAAATTTTATACACAAAACATATAACTTTTAAAAGTAACCTGATAAATTATAAATACATTCATGAATCTTTTAAATAACTTATAATCCTTAATAAATGAACCATTTATGTTAATACTATAATTCATAGAAGTATATTTTTTTAAGTAAACAGAAGTTTTTCAATATATCGAAATTTTGTAAGTGATAAAAGAAAATCATTCGTTGTAGATAATTAAGAGAAACATCTTATTTTTAATTGTTACAATAATACAAATGAGTGAAATAAGTAGAGTTTACACTATATTTAATGGTAATGCATATCTATAGTATAGATCTTTATTTAATAAAAAAATTATCAAGTTGACTTTGATTTTAAAATACTTCATATGGAAAACGTTTCCCGACATTTGCGATGAAATTCCTTTTTTCTCCGAAATTTTGTTATGCAATGTGTAATTTTTTTTACACCAATGAAAAATTTAGAGTTTTGGCTGTACAACGCCGTAATTTTTTTAGGGGGGTGCCATTTGAAATTTTCGGAAAAAATGACAACATGCGAAGATCAATAAAAAATTATTTTTTTTCCATAAATTACCCGAAAAAAAATTATGTGAAGGTACACGAGGTCTTAACCTGTACCTCAATTCAAAATTTAGGCGCCGGCGTCAATTAGTTTCTCTACAAAAAAATCTCAAAAATGGGGCGCAATTTTGAAAGAAAGGGTTATAACAGCGAAACCGCTAAAGTGAAGGGTATAACATGTTAGATAAAAAAATAAGTACTCGTCGAGCACTTTCCAAATCTGCAATAAAAAATAGGGCATTCCATTAAAAAAAACATAAGTTTGGTACGCCACTGGAGTACGGCACGCCACTGATGATTAGAAATATTTTTGAAACATAGCGACGGTAACTATGCACCACTTTGTTCTTAGATTTTTTTCGATAGCTTTTATCGTAAAGGAGCTATGATCCGAGGCGTCTTAAGTGCCACACCCTGTATATATATATATATATATATATATATATATACATATATATATTTATATATATAAACATGCAAATGATATTTGGGGTCTACCAGAATTCAGTTACACCCGGTATATAAGATACAAATTGCAATATTGTGCTTAATGTTAAAAATCTTGAATCTGAATCTTTATGTTTTATTTTAATTCATTTAATTACTTATATTTTATTTATTTATTTATTTGGTATTACATTTTTATTTTATTATCTATTGGAAGCGTTGCGCGGGCAAGAAAATGCGTGACAAGGACTTTCTTTGCAAATTATAAGACGGTCACATCTCCACGGCAACATTGCTTTTCACACACTTACACACATTTTCATGGCATGCAATATTAGTGGCACCATAAATTGATACCAGTCATATTTGTGACACCATGTGTTAACTTTTCACGTTTCATAATATTTGTGGCACATTTGATTTTTTTGCAATAACTTTTGTTATATGGAGGGTATCGTAAAATTAACCACATATTCAGAAATAATGGAAAGAAGCGCAGCGGAACGACAGTATCTTAACAAAAGCGCCACAAATGGGGATATATCATGCGGTGCCACAAATATGTAGGGACGTGTATGTGTGTGTGTGTGTGTGTGTCTGTGCGCGCTGTATCTCAAAAAGTAATCAAGCAATTGATATGAAACTTTGAACATAAAACTTATTTGACAATCCGAAGAACTGAAAAGCTTTTGGTAAAATTTCGTACACCGGAAGTGGGTGTTTACCTTAACCGTTTTTTGTTTTTTTCCAATATTGTTTTAAATATGAAAAATATCACAAAAACAGTAAAATAAATATTGAAGACAACAAAGAAATGAATCTTTCGTTTGAAAATATTTTTGATAAAATGATAGGTTTTCGAGAAAAAAATGTATTAATTTATTTTTCATTTTTAGGTTATAATTATGAAACGCTGATTAACATATTTAAATGAATAATAATGGTAGAAAATGCCAAAATAAACAACTTCATTTATTTCTTCACATCTGTACTTTCACTAATCACCTAAATTCAGGTATAAAATCAATCCAACCCTTCTATAATCTCCTCATTTGTTTACGACTCCTTCACGGTCACGGTCACCTTCACGTAAGTGTATTTTATTCTTTAACATTCAATTTAAATGCGAAGCTGCACTGATGAGAGATAAATCTCGAAACGCGTCTCCAGATGGCTATTTACTTAATTCTTACATATTTTTTTTGGGTTCAGTTTTATAATTTAAAGTTTCAAATTCAATTTAGTTTTATTTTTCAAGTTAGTCCTGTGGGTAGAAATAAGGGATCTTAAACCAATGTTATTTCACTTAGTACTTAGTACTAGTAATAACGCAAATTTCTTTTGTATCATTCAATATCCGGCGTGGCACTAGGCAGGGAAGTAGTTGTTTCAATAAGTTATTTGTTTATAGTCTTAGTAAGACTTAATTTTGCTTGCAGAGTTACGAACAGGTTGAATATTTATATATTCAGGCTATATTTCGTTTTTTGAATTTATTTAATACTTTCTGCAATAAGTAAGGTTGTTTCAATTTTATTTATTAATATTTCTATTATCGAATTTTAAATTTATTTAAAAATGCCATAAATCGTGATTGTATCGAATTTGTTTATAAGAAAGAATTATTGTACTTAATAAGTAGCAATCGAAAATTAACTTCAGAACTCTTGGAACTCTCATTTTTTTTTCTTTTCGGACTTTGAATTTTTTTCAAAATGTTGATTTTTTTTAATAGTTCTGGGAGTTCTGATTTGACTTATGGGTTGTACTCAAGGAGCTCTAATGAAAACTTTAATGGCAACTTGCGATTAAATGACAGGAAATTTATTTGAAAATGCCATAAATCGCGATTGTATCAAATTTGTTTATAAGAAAGAAGTATTGTACTCAATAAGTAGAAAAAGAAAATTTACTCAGAACTCCTGGAACTCTTAATTTTTTTTTGCTTTGCGACTTTTTTCAAAAAAATATTTTTCATAGTTTCGGAAAGTTATGATAGGTGTTTCCTGTAGTTCTTTGTGAGTTCTATCCATAGTTGTTATGAAATATTTAGATTCGACCAATATTAAGTGAGTAATATGAATTTGAATATTTCGAATTTCCAAAATTTTTATCTCTGGAAATTCAACAGACCTCTTTTTTAAAAGGATCAGGAACTATAGTACTAACCCAAACACATCTTAAAACCAGTTCAGAACTATTCGATAACCATGCTGGGGTGCGGTGTCAAGTTGGCACCCCATTTTAAAAAGAAATCCTGACAGCCCAATTTTACAGAACTCTTTTTTAAAAGTTGATAGTACTTCTATATACATCAAAAGGAATTGAGAACTATATTCAGAACTAAAAGAACTCTTCATTGGGATGCCAACTTGACACACTCGGCAATTTGGCTGGCCAATTCAGCGATCCAGCGATTATTGTAATCCCGTACTAACGAACGATAGGACATTCTGCTGGACAAACATCATGTTGAAATCGCATGTTTTGTCGCACTTACACCAACATTGGTAGTACTTCCTCAAGCATGTTTCGGTATGTGTTACCATTGAAATTGCCATCAATAAAATACGGTCCGATAAGTTTATCACCAATTATATTGTATAATTGGTGATAAACTTATCGGACCGTGTTTTATTGAGGACAATTTCAATGTTGTAAAATGCGCGCACGTTCGCGAAACCGTGCGGATGTGCAGCGACAAATATGCGTACACTGTGCTATCACGTGCAGGAGCACAAAATTCCGAAATATAAGCGCAACTTGCGCGAAATCTGCGGTTAAAAATCGGTCGCTCTTCTCATTCGGTTACAATAGCACATCTACTTTACGTTTGTATTTGCTTTTAAAATGTCAAATTTCGTAGACATTTTAGCGAAACAATTCCGTTTTGTAAATTAGATCATTAAGTGTATACGTGAGAGTTTGCCATTTAAAAATTCTGGTAAACCGGATATTTGGAGTTACCATCCTAAAAACAATAATTAATTTGAGTGTAACCACTAATTGGAAGAAGGGAATAAACGCCAATTTTTGACGTATCCACTTTTTCACACTTTTGCATTCTATAGACGTAGCGCTACAATGTAATTTCAAGGAAGGACTTAAAAACCTCCTCTATCCGTATAGATTCACGCGGCCATAAAATGGTTAGTTGGAAGAAGGAAACAAATCCTTCCTTTATTTCATTCTTCCAACTGACTGTTAAATTTACCTATATAGAAATGAGTGTTTATTTTTGCTTGTTTTCTCAATTTCATAGACACTAAAAAGTAAAACTATTTTTCGTCTTACCTCCCTTAAATCGGAGGGAAAACTGAAAATAAACGAGGGCAGCATCGTAATTGAGGTAATATCTTACCAAATGAAGCGATTGCGGCCATTGATGAACATATTCGATCATTCCCCAATCTCAACATGTGCAAAATTTAGAAGTCAAAATAATGTATACACTCTTTTTGAAAAAATACCCCAATATCAATTCGTAAAATACGATTACTACAGAAAATATTTTAAAGAAAATCATAGCTACAGATTTGGTCGGCCACAAGTCGACCTTTGCTCGTATTATGAAGAACTCGAAGCAAAAATAAAGTTCTCTCAAAGAGAATGCGAAGAGATTGGCAGTTGTGGAAAAAATGATACATCTTAAACATGCTAAAAAGTTTTATAATAAACAAAAACAAATTTAAGCCTCGTGTCATCGTGTTTGATTATATGCAAAATCTGCCGCTTCTCAAGATCCCAATTCAAGGGATGTTTTATTAAAGAAAACTTTGGGACAAAATAGAAATAACACCCTTGTAAGGTTTTTTCTTACCATTGTTGCAATGAATCGTTTTAAAAGACGCATAAGCAAAAAAAAAACAGAATTCACGTTCCAGATGAATATAAAAGTCTTATTTTGGCAGCAAAATCCAGAAGCTTTACAGTTAAACCCATTACTCCAGGAGAAAAAAAACTCATTTCATATTTCAAGAAGAGCTGCAAGTCATTAGACAATTCAAGATTTTTAAATATAGAAGCTTTGATTATAGTTCAAGTTATAAACGTTACATGACATGTTCTGAATTAATTGATGCTTTCGTTAAAGATACATTTTTTCTTCAAAAACCTTCTACAAGCCCAAGAATACCAGAAACTGCGGCATATCTTACTAAAATACAGATAACTTAGAAAAAAATGAATGACTTACGAAAAACAACGCAATATATTCCTGGCAAATTCAAAGAGTTTTACGATATTATTAATACCTGGCCTACTACAAAATCCAACAATGATGAAGTACATGAAGAATAGAGTGTCCTTACGTTTTTGTAATAAATAAAATATTTTTTAATACTTATATTGTCTATTATTTCTTTTATTGATGTAATTAAACAAAACAATACCGGTGGACATCACTAATCAAAATAAGTGTAACATTAGTACCGAAGATTTTAATAAATACTTTTCTAATATTGGTCTACAACTTATAAATTCCACAAACAATGTTGTCTCACATGAAGTTCATATAGCAACACCTACTAAGACATTTGTATTTACCGAGGTCTCGTTCAACCATGTAAGAGATAATTTTAAATCTTCCTAACAGAAATAGTAAGGATTTCTATGGCATAAATACAGTTATTCTTAAAACAATAGTAAATTTAATTGTAATTCCATTAACTCATCTCATAAATGATTGTATACACACCGGAGTTTTTCCAGACTGCCTAAAAATTTCAAGAGTTGTACCCGTTTTTAAGAACAAGGGCGACCCCAACGATAAGGACAAATATAGACCAATTTCTATTGTCCCTTTAATATCTAAGGTAATAGAACTTGTATTAAAGGAACAGCTGTATGATCACTTGGAATTTAATTCGATTTTTAATACCAACCAATACGGTTTCAGCCATAACAGAAGTACCACTACCGCACTACTAGATCTTATGCAAGAAATAAATGATGGTATTGAGTCAAAGCAAATAACTGCAACCCAATTTTGTGATTTATCAAAAGCTTTCGACTGTGTGTCCCATGATATTCTTTTGGATAAATTAAAAAAATACAATGTTCACGAAACTAGTAGAAAACTTCTTAAGTCCTATCTATCTAACAGGAGACAGGTGGTGTCGTGTCTGATATGGAGGAAATAAATTGTGGGGTACCTCAAGGCTCTGTTATAGGGCCCCTACTTTTCCTATTGTACATCAACGACTTGCCCTCCTTTATGCAGAACACGAAAGTGGTATTATTTGCAGACGACACTACCTTAGTCAATAAATGTTACGAATCCTTAGAATTAAACGACATAATGGATATCTCTCAGTTGAAGGCTCAACAGTGGTTCGATCAAAACAAGCTAAAACTAAACGTAACCAAAAGTGAAACAATGTGAACAAATTAGAAACAACTTTACTTGTTGCAGAAAGCATTAGATAAATACAAGAAAACGAAATGTAGCCTAAATATATGAATATTCAACCTGTTCGTTAATCTGCAAGCAAAAAATTAAGTCCTACTAAGACTATAAACAAATAACTTATTGAAACAACTACTTCCCTGGCTAGTGCCAGTAATAACATGCAAATTTCTTTTGTATCATTCAATATCCGGCGTGGCACTATCCAGGGAAGTAGTTGTTTCAATAAGTTATTTGTTTATAGTCTTAGTAAGACTTAATTTTTTGCTTGCAGATTAACGAACAGGTTAAATATTCATATATTCAGGCTACATTTCGTTTTCTTGTATTTATGAAACAATGTGGTTCACAAATAAGAAAATTGTAAATCCATATACAAATCCTGTAAAATTTCTGGGGATATTACTGGATTCAAGTTTATCTTGGGAAACGCAAATGAATGCTCTAGCCATTAAATTAAGCAGGAATCTATATCTTCTAAGAAACCTGCGTGACTGTACCGACACCAAAGTGCTTTGGACAGCCTACCATGGTCTATTCTCGTCCTTATTGTACTATGGAGTACTCGTTTGGGGTCACTGTTGTCAAACCTCAAGAATTTTTGGGCTGCAGCGGAAAGCTATTCGCATTATCACGGGTGTTAACTTCAGAGAAGATGTCAAACCAAAATTTATTGAAAATGGGATACTTACTTTCCTATGTATTTATATCTTCAATGCACTAATATACACTAAAATGAACCTATCTCATTACGAAACGCATGATGAAGTACATAATCATAACACAAGGTCTTCTCACAAAATCAATATTGCATTTCATAGAGTGCACAAAACCAGAAACGCAAAGAACTATTTTGGCCCTAAATTGTACAACAAATTGCCTCTAACAGTCCAAAATCTACCGATACCTCTTTTTAAAGATCACATAAAAAAATTACTTGTGCAGAACGCATTTTATTCAATTTCTGAATTTTTCGGCATGTCATTTTGATTCTGTTCCATATTTATATATTATATTATTAATTAACCTACTGCTTGCGTCTCTTACATTTGTATTATGTATTTACGTGTGATATTTATGTACACTGTTAATTCTAATTTTAACCTGTGATCCAATGAGTTTCTGATCTCACGTTAACTATATTTTATTTTATTCATTTACATGTATGTAATTCTGTGACTTGTGTAAAACATTTTGTATGTTGATAACTTAAATTAATTATTATTATTATTATTATTATTTCCTTGGTCCATCATTTTTATTTTTATGCCAGAATTTTAGATATTTGGTCTAAATTTTGTATCGTATATTTTTGATTTTTAGTCCATTTTTTATCCTATATTTTAGATTTTTTAAATTGGATTATTGATTTCATTTCGTGAATGTTTTTATTTTTTGGCTATTATTTTGGAATTTCTGCTCAGAAACGAATTTTTGGCAAATTATTTTGCTTCTACCTAAGTTTTTAATTTTTTTCTGCGTTTTTTTATTTTTAGATCAGGATTCTTGATTCTTTGGACCATATTTAGATTTCTGTATTTTTGATTTTTTTGTTCCAATTCTTTTTATTTTTCTATATTTTGACCGAAATATAGGATTGGTTTTTATCTTTACGCCCGTTTTCAATTTTAGGCTATATTGTAGATTTCTTTTTTTTTTTCTATAGTTTTTATTTTGACGAAAAATTTCGATTGGTTTGTAGAAATTTTCAGTTTTTTGCTTGCATACGCCCGAGTTTTCGATGTTTTGTCTAAATTTTCACCTTTTTAGGCCCTACATTTTTGGCCTATATTTTGTATTTTCGATTGTTTTGGTTTCAATTTTAGGTCTTTTGACCGAAATTTTCTTTATTTCGACATAAATTTTCGATTCGTTTGTTAAAAATTTTGATTTTTTGGTTTACCACTTTGATTTTTGGGTACGAATATTAGATTTTTGGTCTTAATTTTTTTTGTTCCATATTTTAGATTTTCTTAAGTTGAATTATTTAATTGTGAGATCTTTTTTTAATTTTTATTTTTGCTATTATTTTCGAATTTCTCGTTGGAACTTATTTTAAGTTAAAAAGAGTAATTTTTGGGGCTGAAAATGTCAAATTATTTTTCTTTTGCTTGTATTTTCAATTTTTTGGTCTGCATTTTTATTTTTAAACCAGGATTTTCGAATTTTTGGCCGATATTTTAGATCTTAGGCTGTTTTATTTCAAATTTTTGATTTTTTGGCTAAAATATTCGATTGGTCTAGGAAGATAAATGGTTCTTTGTTTCTTCACAAAGACTGTACTGTATAAGTGGCTCTACTATCAACATGTTCCACGAGCCGCCACTGGTTAAAGGTACCTTAACCTTACTCGTTTCTAAGTAGTTATTGGCATGTTAACATTATAGGATAAATATATATAAAATAATTATCATAATTGACACATATAATGAAAGTTAATAATTTTTAAGCAAGTTAAAAATGATCATTTTTTATGACAAATTTTCATGGAAATATTGTTGTATTGTTATTGTATTTGTTATAACAATTCAATATAAATAAAATATTCATATAAAAATGTATTACCTTTTTATTTTAGAATAAACATGTAAATTACTTTTTTGTAAAGTAAAATTTCTGCATGCAGTCATTACATTTTTTTCATTCTCAAAAACCCGAGGAAAATAATAAAAATTAACTTTCACGGAAATCTTTATTACCATAAAATTAAAATGAAAAGAACGTGTAAACAATTATGAAGTATTCAATCAATCTGACAGGAACCAACCAATCAATACGGCGCTATTATTTGCTTATTTTAAACCATTATGTTGGTGAAAATTATCATTTTTATTTTATTAAAATTACAATATTAAGAACATTGAAAATATACTAATTTTTAGCATCTGCACCCTATATTAGTTGATAATTAAAATTATTTTATTTAATCCTGCCATTGAACTTTTACTTTCTTACGTGGATACGCGCAAAGAAAGCTTTACTTTTATCCACTCAAGCAGTTGCTAAGGAAACAAGTGAGTGAAAGTACTTTACACTCACTCTTATGTCACTTTCAGTCATCCTAATGTCAGTGGAAATATTACAAAGGGTTCCTATCTTGCTATTTGCATATTTTATTGACATACTTAAATAAACTCATCACATCAGACGTCAAAATTGAACAAATTGCTACATAATTGAGGCATTTAATTTGAGGCGTCGCAACAACATGCCTGCATTATACAGGGTCTTTTTAACTCAGAACATATGATTGTTAATGTCTATGTTCTATGTTATAATAATCACATTAACGCATTGTAATGTATTGACAATGTAGGCAACCAAGTACACAAAGGTGCCAGTGCCTTCTCTTGGCCCCGTCGACCTGTCACAGTACAGTGAAAGCTTAAAATTATTACGAATAAAGTGAGGTTAATAAAACAAACAATGATAAATTGTACGTAATTATAATAAATATTCAAAATGACCACCTTCACGTTCTAAGCAGTAGCCAAGTCGATTATAAAATCCTTGAATAGCATTTCTAATGTGTTGCGGATTTCTTCTTAATTCATCGCAAACAGTAATTATACGATCTTATCTTTTAACTCTGAAGTATTGTTTATAATAATGTTATTATAAACATTGCTTTTTAGATACTCCCACAAAAAAAGTCGTTTGGAGACAAATCAGGCGTCCGGGGTGGCCAAGGTATTGGACCAAATCTACCTATCCAGCGATCAGGAAGTAATTCACTTAAATACTTATTAATGGCAGTTGTAGAATGTGGAGGCGCTCCATCCATCTGATAATAAGGAGCAGCAATGTTTAGTTTATGAATTTCTGGCATTATACGAGTTCGCAGAAGATCTAGGTAAACATTACTGTTTAGATTTCCATTCATAAAAAAAGGACCGAGGGTATCATTAATTAACATATAGTACACCCAGTGACATTACTAACGCTTTTGCTGATAATTTTATAAAATCATATACAACTAGGACAGTTTCTCATCCCAAACGTAATGTGCAGTTAAATAAATCCAACTTGGGCGATTTTGTGATAGATTCGATTGATATTCGTCAGTAATTAAAGCGCTTGAAGCCCACCCTAACAATGGGGTTAGATTTAGTTCCTGCTATGATATTAAGAGATGCAGCTGATGTTTTATGTGAACCTCTTACTCATATCTATAAATTAATATTAAAGACTGGTATATTTCCCACAAGGTGGAAAGAAGTAAGAATATGTCCGGTATTAAAGTCAGGATCGAACAATGTTATAGAGAATTACCGACCCATAGCTATTCTTAGCAACCTATCAAAGGTATTTGAATCCCTGTTGAGCGACCATTTATATTATCAAGTTAGTCCATGTCTTTCCACCCGACAACATGGTTTCATGAAACACAGATCTACATCTACGAATCTAATGAATATAACGCAACTGATAACTGAAGCGATGAACAATGGGAAACAGGTTGATGTTATCTATGGAGATTTAACTAAGGCATTTGATCGTCTAGATCATTCTTTGCTTATCGACAAACTACACAACTTTGGCCTAAACCAAAATATTATAAACGTCTTGTCATCCTATCTGTATGATCGTCGCCAACTTGTGGAAATTTATGGCTGTAAATCCAGGTGGTACGTTGCAAGTAGTGGTGTTCCAATTTGGGGCCTCTACTCTTCCTGCTATTTATGGATGATGTGTGTAAAATATTCAAATGTGATATGTTACTATATGCGGACGACATAAAAATATATAGTGTTATTGATAGTGCATACCAATGTGCTCAACTTCAAAGTGAACTCAATAACTTTATTGAATGGTGCAATGCCAACAATCTATCACTTAATATTTCTAAATGCTCTGTAGTTACCTACGGAAGAAAGAATAACTTAATATTGTATCCATACTTTATCAATGATATACAAGTTACTAGGCTAAGTGAAATTAAAGATCTTGGTATAATATTTGATGTCAAGTTGTCATTTAATAACCATATTTCACAAATAAGCAAGGATTGTTATCGTCTGCTTGGCTTTATTATCCGTAACTGTAGAGCATTTACCGATATGAAAGTTATGAGTTTACTTTTTCGTTCATTTATATCTAGCAAGATGACGTATTGTTCAATGGTATGGTCCCCTATGTATTTAAATTACATTAATATGTTAGAGCGGGTACAGAGAAAATTTCTCAGATACCTGTATTTTGTAGAATATAAAGTTTACCGCTTCGATATACCTTATAATGACCTACTATCAGAGTTTAATTTCATTACAGTACATAATCAACACATATATGGAAGTTTGTGTTTTCTTTATAAACTAATTAATTACTCCATTGATGATTCGCACCTATTAAGCTTATTTAATTTTAATGTTCCTCGACTGTCCGCAAGGCACTCTAAAACTTTTGTATATAACTCTTCAAAAACTAATTATTATTCAAACTCACCAATTTTACGTTTGTCGCGCTTATATAACCAATATGTATATAATGTTGACATATTTAATCCATCATTCAATGAATTTAAGAAAGATCTTATGGAATGCTTGAAATTGTCAACTTTACCCTAGGTTTAAGTTTCTATAAATGTAATTTATGTTTGTACCATGTACTACATTTGTATATATACTTTTAGCCCTGTTAATGGACTTTGAGTCTGTTGGGTTTATGAACAATAAATAAATAAATTAGTCCAGCATACACATTAACTCTCGCATTGTATTATGTGTGCGTCAAATTTTGTAAGCGAGGATTATAGCACGCCCAAAATCTAAAAGGTGAAGGAATGGGTGTAAGGAATGGGTATCGATAAGGAATGAAGAAACTAACCTATAATTTTGTGGATTAACTTCACCATTTAAGGAAAATGATGCCTCATCAGTAAATATTATTCTGTGTAAAATTTCTTGATCATTATTAATTAAATTGAATACGGTTTCATAGAATTCTGGTTTGCCTTTGTCCTCATTTGATAGTTGCTGATGATTTGAAAACTTGTAAGCATTGTATTTAAATTATTTTAATGTCTTGTAAACGGAAGCTGCGATAACTCTTAACGATGATATGGGGTTCTGCAGTATTGTCAAAATGATGGACAATATTACAAATTGTTGAGATGGATGGAACTTGTCTGCTGGGATACTCAACCGAAAACAAATCTCTAACACGTCGAATTCTGTTCCCACTCTTGTACCAATTAATTATCTCTATTCTTTCTTCGGTGGTGTAATACATTTTTATTAATAACACAATTTTGACAATTAAATAAAACTGAGTGTAAGTATGGTTGCCTACATTGTCAATACATAGCAATGCGTTGATGTGATTATTATAACATAGAACATAGACATTAACAATCATATGTTCTGAGTTAAAAAAAAGACCCTGTATAATGAGTCATATCATTAACAAATATTCTTCACTTTTTATTTTATACATTTTATGGGCAGGATTAAACTATACGCTATACAGCACTTGTGGTGAAACAAATTTCGCTAACTTGTGCACTCGCCTACGGCTTGTGTACGAACAGGTCTACGCGTGAGCGAAATTAGTACTTTCATCACTTTTACTGTAATATACTCTTGCTACATTGCTGAAATTTGAGTATAAGAAAGTCAAAGAATGTTGCTAGCCTTATTAGTTATTATTTTTTTCCAAAACTGAATTTTAGATGTAAAATAATTGTTAAATATTAAGCCTATTTCATCGTTTAATTTAGCCGTATTTAAAATGTATTCCAAAATGTTTGAATATTGGAGAGGCTTTTGACAAATTTTGTGATTATTATGACGATTCAAAACATTAATTTTAATTTTCGACTATCGCATATTTCACTATATTTTTTTCTCTTAGAATCTTCTTCTTTCTTCGGGCTTGCAGCTTTTGGGGGCACACGGGGACGAAAAGAGTGATTCACATTATAACTATTATGGAGACGAAAATTACAAATATAACAAAGTGTAAATTGCACAATTCATTTTTCTTCTTAAAACTAATAATCAATGGTGATTATTGGTTCTATCGTGTTTCGTTCTTCTTTTATATCAGCGGTACGCTGTATCTAATTAACGAAAATCATAAATACGCGCTCTTTTAGAAATTATTAAACCATTTACTACTTATTAAAATACTCCCAAAAGAAAATTTTGGTTATCTATATGTATATATAAAGGATGTTTCAAACTAGAGTATTACCATATGGATCTGGCAAGCTTAATATTAGCACATTTACAGAATTTACGATTCATCGAATTGTATAGATTTTGTTTCTACAGGGTGATTCTTGTCATCGAATCGTAAATGTTGCTTTAAGAACAATTGTACATTTTGCAAGTTATTGTTCGCCAAATTGTGAGATTTTTACTTTTCTTGCTCTTTCCTCTTTTATAATCTTATGGCAATCACTTCAAAAAGTTGAATATAGAAAAAAATGTTTTACGCTCTATATTATATAACTAATAAAAATAATACTAAAAAAATCTCATAAAACTAAGGTAAACTAAAGTCGCACGTCAAAAACTAAAAACAAACTATAAAAAAAAACTTATAATTCTCAAATTCTATGAGTAATGAAGATATGACTAATTGAAAGCACAATACATATTTCATATCTGAAGAAATTCACCATTTTATGAGGTATGACGGTAATACCAAGAAAAAGAATTTCAGGGTCCAAAGCAGAGCCCTGCAGAAGCGGATTTTTTAAAGCCCGGCCCGGCCCGATGAAACGAAAATGCTGCGGGCCCGGTCCGGCCCAGCCCAGAGCTGATTGAATTAAATAAATAAAATTACTGGACCCATGTACTCCTTACAATTCTTAAAATACATTAAATTCATGTTAATAAAAATAACCCAAGTTATTTTTCAGTGCACTTACTGCTGTTACTTTTCGAATTATAATAAAATTAAATTTATCTAAGCCCGGCCCGGCCCGGTGTAAATTATCAATTGTAAAAGCCCGGCTCGGCCCGGCCCGGAGTTTAAAATATACGGCCCGGCCCATGCAGGCCTCTGGTCCAAAGTCATCAGTGAACATTTCGAATGTAATATGAAGTACGGAAATTGAAATATTTCAGACTGATTGTGACTAAAATTTTAAATTTCTAAAAGTCATTTTATTGTACTTACATAATGAGGAAGGGCTTTAGGCATATAAAGGTTATTTGTGTTCCAACCGGTATAATTTCCCAATATATTTTTCGGAAAATCCACTTGATATCATACAGAAATAATATTTTTCGCGGATTGATATGAAATGTAAGATTTTTCGGACTGCTTTTAGGCCGTGAAATATCACTTTTGCGGACTAGGCTTTAAAAATGCTTATTTATGCCTAGGCTGTAAAAGTAATGAGCCAATCAGGTGAGACTACGTCATGTTACTTCGCCAATCAGATGAGACACCGCGTCGACCAATAGAAGCCGCCCGGAAATTTGTTTGACATTACAATGTATTTTTCGCTTAATTGAGAGTTACCTTCGAATTTCCCGTGCCAAAAAGGCCAAAAACAGGTTTCCCGAAGTTTTAATAACACCGCGTGTAATTTCCCCGGCCTCCATGCGAGTCCCTAACTTATCCACGCACAAAAATCGAGTCGCCGAAAGATGGCGAAATTTGTTTGCCCTGGCCGACTCCTAGTGGCCCGGCATTTGACGTTTAAACGTCGTCAACCGGCGCACTTATTTCCTGGCACAGTAGAACGAGAGACTTTCCTTCAGATGTTGCCTGTGACAACCCCGCGTAAGTTTTCTCCGAGCACCGTGTGTTTACCTAACTTTCCCACGTAATGGAACCCGAGCAGCAATCGGAAAAATGATCGAAAAGGATTTGAAGGTTACGTATTATGTAAGTTTTATTTCAATGTAATCATTGAACAATAATAATATGAACATAATGATTTTAATATTCGTTCGTTAAGAAAAATGTGTGTGATACCAACAAAGTGCATTTTATTAAAAAGTTCTTGAATTCCTGAATCAAAATGTATCACAATGTAATGGCTTTCACCATTAACCAAAGAAATGTATTGATGAGTTTTACTCGAAATAATTATACGGTCCGTCTGATTTAAATATCCATTACATGTCACTTACAAAATCATGATCATTGATTATACACACACCATCAAAATGCGGACACCACAATATCTATTATAAATGTCAATTTTTGTTTTACTTGGGTACCTACGAAATGTTTTTTTAAGCTACCTATATGTTGATGGAATGAAATATATTGAAAATTATTGCATTGCAAGTTATTAGTAATTTCTCCTGAACAATCCGCGAAAAAATTATGTGTTTAACTCGGCAATAAAGCAGATTTCCTGACTTGGCTGGATTCACAGCCTCGCTCGCAAGCTCGCTCGGCGGTGAAACTCCAGCCGCGTCCGTAAATCTGTCACTTTATTGCCTTGTTAAACAAATAACTATTATTAGACCTACCTGTATAGTGTACACACATTAAATACCTTTTTCCGCTACCGACAACGTAAATAGGCATTGCATCCATAGTTACAGGTACCGTAAGTGGCTGATAACATTCGAGGTGTTTGTTGTTCTTGGCGACGGAACTTAATTTTGACTTACGGGCCTAGGAAAATAATAAACAGAAACGTAACGCTCCAACATATAGACGAGCAAAACATTGTCGTCTATACCTATAGCATCGGCATCCTTTTTACATAACCACTGCTTAAAAGAGTCGTAACAGGGCACATACCTTTTTCGATTTTGCCGGTGACGGGTTCTAACACGCAATATTCGCAGCTTCGTTTGCATCCATGCCCGCAGAAAGTTTCACTGGATTGACACAAACAAACAAAATTCGACATTGTTTTCTCGGTTGCTGGGTTGCCATAGGACGCATAGGTAACTATAAAAATTTGAATCCCAAATGTTACAAGCCGTATTTTAGAATATTTTCTGATCTTTTTTTATTATACAGGGTGAGTTTTTTTTTCATTATCACTATGGGGATCTCGAGAACGGTAAGAGATACAGATTCGGTTAAATGGGGAAAGATTTACAGTTTTAGAAGCTTACTCAAAATCCGTTTTTGTTTTTTAGAAAAAATGCATGATTTACTTAATAAACGCAAAAAACTAAATTTTGGCAGTTTCTGTAATACGAAATATATCCTATACCGATATAGTTACAAAAAAAAGTCAAAGGAAAAACTTTTTGGTGTTAATGAATACTTCAATAATAATTTATTTTGATGAATGTCATTTGTTTCTTTGTGTAGATATAATACAATCTTACATTTTTTCTTAATGGGAATCATAGTCGGCCATGACATTTTTGAAAAGTACATTTTTTTCCGGTTACAATGATATAAGGGGTTATATACTTATTTTCATAAATAAAGCTAGCACAAATTATCGTATATTTACAATTATGTAAGTTGTCAAAGTCAAATGTAGCCATGGAAAATAAAAGAATCAGGGAAATAAACAAGCATTTTGCTTTGCGGCAGTATCTGTCAGAATTAATTTGCTTGGAGTTCGTTTTATTTAAGTTTTGGTTTAAAATGGTTTTTACAAGTCGTGAAAAGCTGAATATGCTTGAGTGTTACATTATATCTAATAAACATGGTACAAGAGCTGCAGCACGCTATTCGGAGCTATATTTTGACCGACGTCTTCACGTCTTCAACACGTCAAATAGCTACAGATGTTGGCACTTTCCAAAGAAGTGTGATAAAAATCCTTAGAACTCATAAATACCATCCCTACAAGATATCTATTGGCCAAACTTTACATGATGGTGATCGCCAAAGAAGACTCAATTTTTGCAATTGGTTTGTCTATATGTGTCTGGCTAATCGAAGATTTCCGTTACACATATTATGGACGGACGAGACGAGGTTTAGTAATTGTGGAATGTTCAATCGACACAATGAACACATATGGGCACAGAACAAGCCCCGTAATTTACGTGAAGTTCGCCCTCAAATTAGGTTTGGGTTTAATGTGTGGTGTGGCCTTATTGGTTCTACGATTGTAGGACCGTTTCTTTTTGATGGAAACTTAACCGGTGATCGATATCTACAGTTTCTGCAAGGCGAATTCGAAAACATTCTAGATGAACTAGATTTAGAAACTCGTGCCAACTTGCGGTGGTTTCAGCATGACGGCGGGCCTCCACATTATAAGACTGAATTTAGAGACCATTTAAATGCGATATTCCCTGATAGTTGGATTGGGAGAAATGGTCCTGTTTTATGGGCAGCTCGATCAACGGACCTATCACCTTTGGACTTTTTTTTATTCTGCGTACTGAAAGATTTAGTATACGCTAGATCCTACAATACGCAGGAAGAACTACGGGAGGCTGTTATAAATGCAATAAGAAATTTAGACGGACGGAAAATTCGTCAAGCCAGTATTGAAAGGATGCCAAATTTGTAGTGATAATAATGGTGGACATTTTGAAAATTTACTTTAAGTACTTATTGTTTAACAAATTTTACATTTTTTAATTGCTAAGGTGTTCAAAAACTTCGTTCCTTATATTCGTTATTTGTTTGTATGTTTCAACAATTTTTTTTTCCTAAATCGGGTGTAATAATCGAATTACAGTGGACATTTGAGCCATGTAATGTTACTCATTACCTTCAATGAGAGAATAAGTTTCTCTCACGGAATGCATAGATCCTTAGGAATCCCCATAGGATTTTTGAAATATATCAAATTGACACCACGTACGTCAAAATTTCTTGTCAAAATTTTATAAACATTATTTCAATATTTAATGCAATTATAGACGATTTTGGATAAAATTTTATATTATACTCATGTGGAATTCCTCATTAGTCCCTTAAGAAAATTACTAAATTAAAACTAAACTTTTTCTTGCGGGACTAATTACTTACAATTCCACATTCGTATAATAAATAACTATTATTTTCCATGGCTACATTTGATTTTGACAACTTACATAATTGTAAGAATACGATAATTTGTGCTAGCTTTATTCATGAAAATAAGTATATCAACCCTTATATCATTGTAACCGGAAAAAAATATACTTTTCAAAAATTTCGTGGCCGACAATGATTCCCATTAAAAAATGTATGTTTGTGTTATATCTACCCAACGAAACAAATGGCAATCATCAAAATAAATTATTATTGTAAGTATTCATTAACACCTAAAAGTTTTTCCTTTGACTTTAAGTAACTATATCAGTATACGATATATTTCGTATTACATAAACTGTCAAAATTTAGTTTTTTGCGTTTATCAAGTAAGCCATGCATTTTGTCTAAAAAACAAAAACAGATTTTGAGTAAGCTTCTACAACTGCAAATCTTTCCACATTTAACGGAATCTGTATCTCTTACCGTTCCCGAGATCCCCATAGTGATATTGAAAAAAAAACTCACCCTGTATATATTTCCGGTAGCGGAAAAAAATTAATAAGCAACACGGAACGGAATGACAATTAACATTTTTGGTAGGTGACGAGCCTTGGCTCCGCCTCGGCTCGTATTCGCCTACCTCAATTGTAAATACATCCTTACGTTTAAATAACTATTGGCGACTGGGCGAACAATAGACATAATTAATAATATATTTTCATTTGTGTCTCTTTACGCTAATCAAAGTACTCGAAAACGCCAATATAATTTCACACAATTTCAAGTGCCGTTTTAAAAAGAGATTGTATAATTATAATAATTTTTAAAAGCCGACTATTTTATGAGGAATGGCGACATCTCAATTTCCGATTTTTGAAAATATTGGAAGAATTTACATTTCGGTAATATAATAGACACCGATGAACAATGGACGTGATATACGCTCCCAAAAAGATGGTATCCCCTAAATTGAAAATAAACCATGAAAGTAAAATATTTTTATTACAAAATTATCAAACGCGTAGGTCTAAAAATGTATTTTAAAAAGCGCTACAAATATCTGTTCGAATTTTATTTAAACCATTTTAAATTTCTTTCATTCTTCCTTCGGGGCCCCTCTTTTATCGGTGCCCGCATGCACTGCATGCCTTTCAGGTCCGTTATTTACATAACTTTAATCTACAGCAATAGCAATAAATGTATTTTTATCTTCGTATTATTCATTTAAACATTGCCACCAATATTGCGGTATTTTGATAAGAGGTCACTAGCATTTACAATATGATGTGTTCCGTGTACAAAGAACAGCACTACGAGTAGGTACGACTGCGCTTCTGCTTTATTGAATTTTCAGTATTGTTCCCCAAACGTATTCGTGAAATGTTTAATCACACTAATTTTTACAACAAAAACATGCTTTATGCCACATTTATGAAACGCAACACATTTTTGCTAAATATTGTACAAAATCTATCGGCATATAGATTTCTATTCAATTCATATATTCTTAGCCAGGATGAGTTGTATATATTTTTGTACCCCTCTAGAGTTTCTTTATTTTAATCTAATTTTAACATTTTACAAATTATTTTGCCTGTTCATCTAATTTATTTTAGTCTCAAATCTGCATTATGTTATCAATATAGTGAAGGTCAATGTGATAAAGATGATTGACTTATAGATTCTGCAGTCAGTACAATTAGATAGGTATCAGCGTCTAATAAAAAAAATTATGCAAAAATTAAGGTTTATTATTTGACGACTTATTTTTTTTATAACATAAATTAACCAATATGTATTTATTTATTAAGAATTATACTGATTATGCATTTCGGTAATAGCTGGTCGAATTAACGAAATAATATTAACAAATTTGTAGCTTTCAAACATGTTTCTGTTTATTTCAGTGCCCTAACCTAATGAGTAAATTTAAATAATTAAACTCAATTACGAATAAAAACACGCAATCGTTAAAATCTATTCTATTCATCATCCTTGCCGTGTAGAATTTAAGGCGAACTGAGGCGTAATTATGTGTCATCAGTGATGTGAGTTGTTGCATTGTATGATAATTAGCAAATTACCCTACGTATTTAGCCAAAGTTAAATTTATGCCGTCAAAACCATTGTTCTCTTTCTGTAATAACACGTTTCCACTTTAAATAGAATATATTCACAACTGACTTACTGCTTTTACGATGAAAGACAAAATAAAATAGCATATTATATTGAAATATGTTTTCTACTGTTCAAAACGTAATATCTGGACAAGAGTATATGGAGAGGGTAGTTGCAACCATTACTAATTGAATTGAAAAATTCCTTGTTTTAGTCATAAATAATTATTGTAAAACAATATTATATAACGCGAAAAGTCATGAGATTATTAAGTAATTACTAATTATTGAATTCATTCTAAAAATGTTGGGGTCAGAGTATATTCTCTGAAAACAGAGAAACATTTTCTGCAGAAAACAATTTGCGAATTATAACTAAAAGGTAAAGCAAGATTAAAGACTGTCAAAAAGTTTAAGTCAGATTTCTCAATAAGGAGACAGATTATCGCTTTGTTTGAAAATGTATAGGAGATTAGGCTTAGCGTCCTTTTTGAAAATATGCAAGATTTTGAATTTATTAACGTTGGTAAATTGAAAATTGTATTTTTAACCTTTAATTGGTATGGCGGGGTCAAATTTGACCCTACAGATTTTAAAATTGAGATTTATCTGTTTCCAACTATTCTCTTTTTATATGATTTCGATTTAACACTTCATTGTAGTCTAGTGTAAATTAGTAGCGTCAAAAATTTTTTGAAGTCGATCTTACCTAAAGTTCTGGATAAATTAGTGGCTTGCTAGTAAGCACGTCTAAAAATGTAATAACTACTCACTCAACAGTAAGGTTTTAAGGAGGGGAAATCTACAATTATCAATCTGTTACAAATCGAAACCTTCTTGTTGGATGCCTTTATTGGACAAATTGATACTATTCATTTAGACTTCGCTAAAGCATTTGATTGCGTACAGCATAATATCTTATCTAAAAAAAATGGTGATGTGGCCATCATGTTACTTTCTCCGATGGTATCATCATTTATATTTACACTTTCATGGTTTATTTTCTATTTAAATAATATTTTAAATGTACATCGAGCGTTTTGTAGGCTCGCACGAAACTGACGTTTAGAACGTCAAAATGATAAAAGATGGAAAAATTATACTTTAAATTCAAAAACTCAGTTTACTCAAAAACTAAAGAGATTTCGAAAAAAACTTATTCTTTATAAGGTGTTCATTTTGGCATTCATTATTCACATTAATTTGCTGTAACTATTAGTGTTTTATAATTATAAAAAAAATGAAAAAAAAGAAAAAACTTTTTTTCTCGAATAACAATGATTGTATGAAAAATGTTTTCAAACAAAATAAGCTCACTTCTTTATTGTCTTCAATATTTGTTTAAATGTTTTTGTGATATTTTTCATATTTAAGAAAATATTGGCAAAAAACAAAAAACAGTTATGGTAAACACCCACGTCCGGTGTATGAAATTTTACAAAAAGCTTTTTAGTTCTTCGGATTATCAAATAAGACGTATGTTCAAAGTTTCATATCAATTTCTCTATTAGTTTTTGAGATACAGTGCGCACAGTACTTCGTAACGGAGAAAGTAAAAACTTGAGGCTTGGGGTTCTCTAATCCATTTGTTAATCGGGTTAGTTGTTTCTTATGAAACCGATTTCAAATTGTTAAGATAAAAAAATACTTATAGAGCGTTATTAAGGTGTCTTATGGTGTTCCGCAGGTTCTCATATTGGTCCGATATAGTTCATTATTTTTATTAATGGTATTAGTGAGTATTTGTAGTATTATAAATATTTAATATTTGCGGATGATTTAAAGTTTCATCATGATGTCGACAATATTTCTAATTGCCATGAAATCCAATCAGATTTAGATAACATGTCCTCTTGATGTAGTCAAAATTGTATAGAACCAAATATCAGCAAATGTATAGTCATTACTGAAGAGATGATTTTATGCATATTTTTGCATATTTTGCATATATTGCATATTTATCAATAGAATGCATATTTCGTATTTTAATTAGGGCTGGGAATCGAATACGAATAGTACGAATAATTCGAATATTCGAATACGAATAAATCTACAAAAGAATTATTCCAATATTCGAGTATTCAAATCAAATCAAATCATATTTATTTACGTTGCTACTGTTTTAAATGTACGTGTAACATTGTTAGTAGTTGTATACGTCAGCTTACATTAAAATACAAATAATTGAAGACAATCCCTATTCTAAAATATAAATAATCGAGAACATTCCCTACTCTAAAATATAATTGTTATAAGTTAAAAAATCCTACGCACTAAACAGATTATACATTACACCATTTAAAATGATAAGTCAGTCACTAGTTTAAAATATAAATTAATTATTACATTTTAAAAATCCAATGGATTAATCCAATTACACATTAAAAGAGAATAAATATATAAAATTGCATTAAAATCAATTAGCTAAAAATTCATTACAGGAATAATAACAGTCATCTATTATAAATTGCTTGAGTTTTTGTTTAAATGTCTTGAGCATTGTACAGGTTTTGATTTCATCCGGTAACTTGTTGTATACTATGATGCATGAATAGTATGCATTTTACACATAGTATGCCGTATTGTGTGCTGGTATTCTTATTTTATTAGTGTTTCGTGTATTGTGAGTATGGCTAATATTATTCTTTTCAAAATTGTTGAAATTTTGAAAAACAATTATTCCACATTTGTACGCAAATATACCATGTAGGTTGAGTATTTTATGTTTTTTAAAAATATCGCGGCATGACTCTTTATTTGTTAGGTCAAACATTAAACGTATGATCCGTTTTTGTGCTACAAAGACTCTTGATATATTTGCTCTACCCCATATTAGTATATTGTATGACAAGTATGGATAGACTAATGCATAGTATACGCTTAACAATGATTTTAAGGTCAGATTGTTTTTCAGTTTCAGCAGAGCGTAATAAGCGCTGTTTAGTTTGGATGTTACATGATTGACTTGTTCTGTGTATGTTAAACGATCATCTATATGAATTCCTAGAAAAAGGGGTGCTTTTTGTTGTACTTTGAATAAATTCGGTATTAAGTTTTCTATTATAAAATATTATTTTTACAGTTTTGCTCTCATTTAGCAACAAGTTGTTTTTGTAAAACCAACTTGCTATCTCATCATTAACTTTTTCGATTTTATCAAAAGCTCCTTTTCTGTAGTTGCCGATACAATGACGGTGGTGTCGTCTGCAAAATTAATTACATGACCAACTGAAACAAACTGACTTAAATCATTAATAAATAATATAAATAATAGTGGGCCCAAGGTTGACCCTTGTGCCAGTACTTTTGTGATGTTGTATATCTCGGACTGCTGGCTTTGGATTTGGACAGGTATTTTCCTATCTGTTAAGAACGACGCAATAAGATGCAGCACTATCCCACGTAAGCCCATCGCGAATTATTTCTCTTGCACAAACTTAACGCTGACGGTATCAAAGGCTCGCGAAAAATCAAAAAATAATCCCGCCACATATTTTCCTTCGTCCAATTGTTTTGTCACTTCACTTACGAGTTCTACTGCTGCAGTTTCTGTTGATTTACCCGCACGAAATCCATGTTGGCTATCAGAAACAATCTTCAACTTTTCTATAAATTCCCATATTTGTTTTAAAAGTTCTTTTTCGAATACCTTACAGAATATGCTAAGGATTGCTACTGGTCTATAATTTTCCCTACTATTTTTTTGTCCCTTTTTATAAACGGGTACAACTTTTGCAACTTTAAGGGCATTTGGAAAAATTCCTGTCGAAAATGATAAATTTATTAAGTACGTCAATTGAGGGGAAATTATATTTGCAACGCTTTTTATTATGTGAGTTGGTATATCGTCCAGTCCCGTGCTTAATTTATTTGGAAGTGAATTTATAGTATTGATCACATTTTCTTCTGTGACGGGCTTTAAAAGCATACTGCAGTTTCTTATTTCTGATGTAGTACAGCAGTTTGATAGGTTGTTTCCGAATTGTTCGGTTAGCTTTAGCTCCGTTATTGTTGAGTACTACTTTCCAAATATGTTTGCGATTTCTGCGGGTTCTTTAATATCCTCCCCATTTTCCAAAACAGAGACAACTCTTTATTTGTGAGATATATTTAGTTCCGTATTTACAAGAGCCCATATTTTCTTTTGTTTATTGGTAGCGCTGTCTATTTGGTTCTCAAAATAGTTTCGTTTTGTTGCACGAATTAATTTTTTATGTTCCTTTTTCTGGTTTTTATATATATTTTTCATGTCATCAGTTTTCAAATTCGTCGTTAACCAATATGTATTTTTTGAGGTTTTCACTAGAATTCTTAATATTATCATTTACCCATTTATGTCTTGTTGAATTTAAATTTATTTGTTTTGTTGTACGACTTATATTGAAACAGTATAAAAATTTTTGGTAGAATGCATCAAAAGCTGAATTTATGTCATTTTTCTCAACATTATTCTAATTTACTTTTGATAGGTGGAATTTAAGTTCATCAATGTTTACTATTTTTGTACTACTGTTACAATTTTTTTGTTTTGGACTAGATTCATCAATTTTGATTGAAATTAATTGACCCAAATGGTCGGATAGGTTGTTGTTCAAAGTTTTGCACGTTATCTTTCGGTATGTTCGTCAACATGTAGTCAATTTGTGTTTCGCTGATACCTCTTGTCGAATGTTGAATTCGCGTCGGTACGTTTAATTTGTTTATTAATTTATACGACGCCATTAGATCTGTTTCTTGTTTTGAGAATTGTCCAAAAAATTTATATTCAAATCTCGATGCGATATATTGCAATTATTCGCATCTTTAGTTGGTTTTTCGAATTATTCAAATATTCTGTATTCGAATTATTCGAATATTATTCAAATATTCGAATATTCAAATTTGCGGAAAAAATGAGAAGAATTAAATTTATAGGAAATTTATTTCTAAAAATATTTGTATTCTTATCTTTTCTCATTAAAGTGACACTTTTTGAAAAAAAAAACAAGAAACACTTAGAGTGTACACTAGAGTGGTACTTATTTTCGAAGTATGTAAAAACCAACGGGACAACCCGGAAACTTGTTCGTATAGATAAGAAACTAATAACTGTAAATTTTGAGTCATATCAAACATTGCGTAACCGGGCCCTAGCTCTCTAAAATTTGAAAAAGTCGGTTTTTTATTTATTTTTTTATTTTGGTTTATCCTAATATTAAACGGTCCACCCTAATGGCCAAAATTTATATTTTGTGGATAGAGAACGTTAATATGTATCCAAAAAGTGTTTATTTGTTGAAATTGGACTAAAATTGACGAAGTTCTAAATGTTTTAATCTATTAATTGAAATTTAAATTACATTATAAGAAAGCCATGTCTAAATGAACTAGGCACTTCACTTCAATTGGTAACCTCATCCTATTTTTAACTTTTGACATTTGGTAATATTAGTTTGATGCAGAGGTTTTAATCTGCGCCACAGTAATTTTCTTGCGGCCTGTGGCGCAGATTAGCATCTAGTTAGTCTGGTTTGATGTTTTCGGCGGCATTTTGTAATGATATTATAAAGTTGCTTTCAAAATAAGTGGAAGAACCGTATTTGCAGATGCAATTTATTTGATCGAAATACCGCATAGCCAAATACTTTGCTCAAAACTACCATCTAGGAAGCAAGTGTTATCTTTGTTTTTCTTCAATCAGCGAGTACTTAAAATGAATTTACGCTTCATTGAAACGCTAGTTATGGAAGAATTGTCTGTTGATCAAAGGCTTATATTCCTATTCGTCGAATCGATAAAATGTAGTTATGGCATAAAGAAGTGCAAAATCTTAATAAGCCCTCTTTTCGGGAAACTGCAGCACATATAAATAAAGAAAAATAATTTATTAAAAGTTTCTCAATGATTTGTTCGATTTTGCTTCTGAAAATGCATTGCAAACAATTGAAGAAGACAAACCATTTCTATTAATGCAGAGATAGAATGTAAGATCAGAATCAATGAATGGCGTTGAAAGTTTCGCAGTACAAGTGGAAAGTGACGTTTGAAGCGGTTAGAAGTAGAGAAGGAAGAGAAAATCTGATTAAGAAAATGGCAGCCTCGTCCATGTCTGTCTCAATGGAAACAAGAAACCAGCAAATCAAGCGAAAATGGTAATAACAGTCCAGCTGATTTGAATATTAATCGTACCTCAGATCTGGATCAGGACAGAACCACGAGGAAAAATTGCATCTATCAATAATCGCATCTGCTTTAGACAAGTGTAAAATAAGTGATATAAATGCCGTTCATCTTATGATTACCGTTGCTAAAGGATTAGGTCAAAATGTAAACGATTTAATTATAATTACATATTATTCATCAGTGCGGGCTATGAAATTTTAACCCACCATTTGGCCCCAATGTCAGGATTATATTGCCGGCAGTGAGATTCTTAGCAAAATTCTTGTTGTGAATGACATTTTAGAATGAAAAGTCAAATTAATCGAATAATGTAATTAACCAATGACAAGGAGGTACAAAAGAAGTTTTTATTATTAAACTTTGAAGAGTATCACAAGAGATTTTAATAAAATGTCATTAATTGGTACTATCTAAAAAACACGAAATATCGAAATATACAAGTATGACGTAACTAAAAAATCATAACTCTATCAATTTTAGTCCGATTTCAACAAATAAACTCATGTTTGATTCGTATTAACCTCCTCTGTCGACACAATATATAATTTCACCATTAGGGTGGATTGTTTAATTTTAGGGGTGACCAAAATAAAAAAAAATATAAAAAAACGACTTTTTCAAATTTAAGAGGGCTAGGGCCCAGTTACGCAATGTTCGATATGTCTCAAAATTTATAGTTATTAGTTTTTTGTCTATACGAACAAGTTTCCGGGTTGTCCCGTTGATTTTTACATACTTCTAAAATCCACCATATATGCTAAAACCACTCTAGTGTACACACATTACCGTGTGCCCCAGCAAAAATGATATAGAAATAATTTGTATGAAAATGAGTTCTAAACATTTTTGTATTCTTATATTTTCTCATAAAAGTAATGAAATTTGCCAAAAACAAAAAAAAACACCAAGAGCGTACCGACACTACTGCATCTCTTACAAAGAAAATGGTCATTTATAAGAAATTTAATTCTAAACATATGTATTCTGTTCTTATGTTTTGCTTATAAAACTAATAATTTTTGAGATATTTGTAAAAAAAAACAAAAGAAAGTGTACACTTTTCAGACATTACCGTGTGTCCTAGAAAACATGCTCTAAATATAATTTATTGAAAATTTTATTATGAAGATTTGTAATCTCAAGATTTTTCGAATATTTCAAACGTTATAACATTTCGAACTATTCGAATATTCGAATATATTTGAATATTCGAACTATTCGAATATTCTAACTATTCGAATACTCGAATATATGCGAATATTTCGAATATTCGAATATTTGGAATATTCGAATATTCGAATTATTCGTATAAATATTCGAATAATTCGAGTATTCGAATATTCGAATTATTCGAATATTAGAATAATTCGAGTATTCGAATAATTTCTTGAACCAATATTCAATCATAAAATCATAAAAATTCCCAGCCCTAATTTTAATGGATATTTTAACACACCGAGTGTTTGGGATAAGGGGCGAACATAGGGATTTAACATGTAAAATTAAATATGTGTAATTATTTGCTCCCCTATTCATTTTAGAGAAAAATCGTAAAGGAATATTTTTTAGAGAATTAAAAACTGTAAACGTATCATCCATTTAATTTACGTTTGTACCAGCATACACCTCAGAAATAATAAAAATAAGTTTAACAATTTACCATTTAATAAAAACCCTTGCCATGACTTTGACAAATGTCATGTTTCATGTTATAGTGAAAATAATAATATTGCAAGTCAGATATCAATTCTAGTTATTACGATGAACAATAATCTGAGTTATTCCAATGAAGAGAGGGTATTCATTATTAAAACATTTTACAGTGGCGTCAGTTTACGCAGAGTTCGTGACTTATTTTCGGTTACATTTAACAATCGACCAATTCCGTCTGTATCAACAATTTCCAAATTTGTGAAAAAGTTCGAAAATACAGCAAGTGTAGCGGCAGATGATTCAAAAGGTATTTCAGTAGTCCAATTTTAACAAATATTATTTCAAAAACATTAACATTGCAGGCAAACGGAAGAGAAGAAGCAACGATGAATTGGAAGAAAGAGTTTTGGGGTTGATAAATGCTGATCCAACAACTAGCATACGATGCATTGCTCGTGAGTGCAGCATGTCTACATTCTCAGTGTATAAGATTCTGAATAAGCATGGGTATTATCCCTACAAACATCAATGCCAACAGGAGATATTGCTAGTGGATGAAGAAAGCAGGCGTGTATTCTGCGAGATAATGCAGGATCGATCAAACATAGACAGAAACTTTTTGCAGTCTATCTGTTTTACGGATGAATGCACGTTCACACTTAACAACGAGCCCAACACTCAGAACACGCGGTACTGGACCCAAGAAAATCCGCGGATATGCCTTAGAACTAGAACCCAGTTCCCGCAAAAAATCAATATTTGGGCTGGTATTTTTAAAAATAATATTATTGGGCCGTTTGAAATATGTGGAAATTTAAATTCGAATTCTTATTTAGACCTTTTAATCAACCAGGTTGGCCCTGCGTTAGAAGAAGTTGCACGTGACAATCAGGAGATATGGTATCAGCATGATGGATGTCCAGCCCATTATGGTTTAAATGTAAGGGAATATTTAAATGCTAATTTTCCCAATTGCTGGATTGGTCGCGGTGGCACTATCAACTGGCCACCAAGATCTCCTGATTTAGCACCATGTGATTTCTTTTTGAGGGGTCACTTGAAAAACAAAATTTACAAAAAACACCATCCAAATATTGAATCTTTGCGGGAAGCAATTTTTGCGGAATGCACATTGATTACAGATAGGCAGTTGGCTAATGTTAGACATGCATTTTATAACCGATTGGGTTATTGTTTACACCAGAACGGAGAACTTTTTGAGTACTTGCTCTAAAATTTCCCGTTGACCGCTGGTTACGGTAAAACCAAAAATATATCACGAACTGTGTGTAATCTGACACCACTTTAATTCAATTCATCGTTGCTTCTTCTGTTCCGTTTGCCTTTAATTTTAATATGTTTGAAATAATATTTGTTGAAATTGGACTATTGAAATACCTTTTGAATCATCTGCCGCTACACTTGCTGTATTTTCGAACTTTTTCACAAATTTGGAAATTGTTGATACAGACGGAATTGGTCAATTGTTAAATGTAACCGAAAATAAGTCACGAACTCTGTGTAAACTGACGCCACTGTAAATATTTTGATAATAAATAATACCCTCTCTCCATTGGAATAACTCATATTATTGTTCATAGTAATAACAATGCGTGAATTGATATTTGGACGTGGATGGAACTGCGGGTTAAGGAGATTGAATGATTCGGGAAATTGGCGTCGGCTACGAGGCCATCTGCCATAATCATTGTATTGTAATATATCAGAAATTAAATGAATAACTGAATAATGAAAGACAAATGCAATGTCCATGGTCCCGAGCGAATATTCCGCGACCCCGAAATCGTTCGCCCGGGCTGGGATTCGAACCCTCGCGGCACGCGGTGCAACCGGCATAAGCGCTCGCTTGTACCCACTACACCAACGGGCCGCCCGAATTAATGTTTGACTAGTAAAATTATTCTCACCATAACATGACATTTGTCAACGTCATGGCAAGGGTTTTTATTAAATGGTAAATTGTTAAACTTATTTTTATTATTTCTGAGGTGTATGCTGGTACAAACGTAAATTAAATGGATGATACATTTACAGTTTTTAATTCTCTAAAAAATATTCCTTTACGATTTTTCTCTAAAATGAATAGGGGAGCAAATAATTACACATATTTAATTTTACATGTTAAATCCCTATGTTCGCCCCTTATCCCAAACACTCGGTATAATGGTAATATTTAACATTTCGTCGCACGGCACGGCACATTGCAACACGCGCAATTTTCGATTTCGGGCATGAACCAACACCCAGTCATTCAAGGAAATACCTTCCAAATGTTAACAAACGAATTACCAATTCGTCCTGCAATAAACAGTAATTTATGGGTTCACATATTTTTGTCGGTTTAGTTTGAAATATACGTAATGTGGCATTGGATCAAGAGGTAGAACGAGAAAGAAATAGTTTAGGGCGTCCAGTGGATTCTCATATTTATCGGATATTTCAGAGGCGCGCCGCCGGTTTAGTGAAATATTGCACTTGCAAAAGTTATTTATTTCGACAAGTAACCCTGTAGAGTGTTCGTTCATATACCTTCAAGTGAATAAGAATTTTAGAACTTGTCGAAAGTATCCAAATATCTGAGTAAACTGACGCCACTTCAAAATGGTTTAATAATGAATACGCTCTCTTCATTGGAATAACTCATATTATTGTTCATAGTAATTGCAATGCGTGAATTGATATTTGACTAGCAAAATTATTCTCTCCATAACATGACATTTCTCAAAGTCATGGCAAAGGTTTTTATTAAATGGTAAATGGTTAAACTTATTTTTATTATTTTTGAGGTATATTCTAGTGCAAACGTAAATTAAATGGATGATACATTTATAATTTTTAATTCTCTAAAAAATATTCCTTTACGATTTTTCTCTAAAATGAATAGAGGAGCTAATAATTACATATATTTAATTTTACATGTTAAATCCCTATGTTCGCCCCTTATCCCAGATACTCGGTATACATTTTTACTTTAGATGAACCATAAAGTATTTTCGGATAAAAAGTTGAATGAGTTTTGGGAAAATTTAACTGGTTTGGAGAGTGAAGATGAATAATCATTGTTTGATGACAGTTTGGAAGATCCCCCATTTGATCTATACGAAGAAGAAATTGAACATGATGTGATAGCATCTTTGCCATCTTGATCTAATGCAACATTCAATCGGTCAATCGTACAGTGGTTTAGTCAAAATAAGATGGCATTAAATAATGATAAAACAAATATTATTCTTTTTTAAATAAATTGTACCTTGGAAACACCTAGATATATTACCCTTAATAATATACGCACTAAGTTTTCAGATTCAACACGTTTTCTAGGGGTGTATATAGATGACACTTTATCCTGGAAAACGCATATTAATAATTTGTGTTATAAGTTATCATCGATAACTTATGCACTTAGAGTACTTTCAAATAGCGTTGATTACGGTGTGATGCGAACGGTATATTATGTCAATTTTTATTCACATATTAAATTTGGGATAATTATTTGGGGTAGTTCAAATGACTTGAAAAACGTGTTTGTATGCCAAAAGCGGGCTATAAGACTTATTTATAAAATTGAATCCTATGGAACATGTAGAACTGTGTTCAGATCTAACAGGATGTTAACTGTCCCAGCTTTATTTACAGTATGTTTTCTTTTATCGTGGGACATTGGATTTTACATGCTAAAAATTATACCTCTTGTAAATGTATATTTTATCATATCATTTTGAAGCAAATTTTAGTTGATAATATAAGTCAATTATTTTTCTACATATTATGCGCTTCATTAGAATAATTTAAACATGTTTTATTCCATTACAAAGTGCTTTTGCTCGGAACCGGACGATCGGGATACGCTGCAGAAAAGTTGTCAACCATTTCCCTAAAATAAAAACTCCCTGACTTCTTGTGGAAAAATACAATCTCCCTGCTGAACAAACCTCTTATAAATTCCGTTACAAATTCCACCCGTTCTTCAATAGTATAAATGGACATTTTCAAGAATACAATCCGTTTGATTGCCTCACTAATCAATCTGACATTTCGTAAATTCAAGGTACTTTGATTATTTTTGCTCAGTTATTTATATTAAATAATTTCAATTTTTACTGGTATAAAACATGTTTAAGTTATTCTAATGCAGCGCATGATGTAGAAAAAGAATTGATTTATTAAAATATACATTAACATAAGGTATAATTTTTAGCATGTAAAATCCTATGGCCCACGATAAAAAAAAACATACTGTATATATATGAATGTCTGAAGTTTGTTTTTAAAAATAGAAGTAAATTTGATTCATGTGCATAAACGCACTCTTATTCTACAAGAAATAAATTTAATTTAATAAATTCATAAAAAGAGTGTCTATGAAAAAGGAACATTTTATTGCTGTTTGAAATTATTTAACCACTTACCTCAAAATATAAAGGCGATTCAAAACCAGAAGGCACTCTTTAAATGTATCTGGAAATATTTATGCGACATGGAACCTTATTCTATACAAGAATATTTTAACTTTTGTGCTATAACATAGTTTGTGAATAATATGTATCTATGTATATGTGTGTGCTTGTGTATATATATATGTATGATACATTATGATGTAATTAAGATTTAGTTTTAAGTATTATGCTTTTGTGTATACATTTATTTGACTTGTTTCTCAGACCATTGTACTCTGTTGAAATAAATTATTTACTTACTTACTTACTTACATTCACGACTGTAAATACAACACCGGAAACAACTAGAACAGGTCAGCAAACAAGACAAAATATCTTATGGAAAAAGAAAAATTTACCACTAACTGAGGAACAATTAACTTTCCATGGAAATTGTGAAATGCATGGAGACATATTAGAGCTAGACATTCCTTTTCAGTTTATTAGTTATTTTTTTATTGAAGACCTAATAAATAATATTGTTCAACAAACAAATCTATATTGTGTAGAAAAGAATCCTGAAAGAGCTGTTGCATTTACTTGTTGTGATGTAAGACAATATATTGGAATTGTGTTGTACATGTCACTTGTACATATGCCTAACCTAAGATCTTATTGGAGTAATGAATTGACATTTAGTCCTATAAATAGCACAATGTCACAAATTTGAAAAATTGCGCCAGTATATTCATTTCAATGACAATTCCAAATTCATACCACGTGGTGAACTAGGACATGATAGACTTTTTAAAATAAGACCTCTTATAGACCACCTAAATACAAAATTTAATGCAATTTCCTTAGAAAAACACCTATCCATAGATGAGCAAATGTGTTCGACGAAAGTGAGGCATTACATGAAACAGTATATGCCCATGAAACCTCGCAAATGGGGTTTCAAATTATTTGTGTTAGCTGGAATTTCGGGATTTGCATACAATTTTCAAATTTATTTTGGGCAAGAAAATAACGAGACTATGCCAGACAACGAACCAGATCTTGGTACGTCATCAAACATAGTTATTCGGTTAGCACGAATTATAGCCCGTAATCAAAATTTCCGATTGTATTACGATAATTATTACACTGCTTTGCCGCTTATGGTTCATCTAGCAAAAGATGGCATTTTTTCTTTAGAAACAATACGGAGAAATAGACTGCCTACCGAATCAATCACGAAAAAAACAAAGAGAGGTAGCAGTCATGAGTATACGACAACTGTAGATGGGATAGATGTATTGTCCCTCATATGGAAAGATAACAAATTTGTAACTCTCATTTTGACGTTTGCCGGAACACATCCAGAAGTATTAGTCAAAAGATATGAAAGGAAAAAGAAGTGAAATGCCAACACGCGGCCTGCTGGGTGTCTACTTGTGGCCCGCGGAGCATCTACACCATTTTTTTCTTTTAGTGTACGTAAAACCACTAAAAGAACATTCCAATGTACGTAGTTCGTATCATATCTCATATATGGAAGTATCTCAGTGCATTGTTTCAACTATCGTGACAATTTCTTCTATGGCATATTCGTGTTAACAATCACAACTTTAAGCTGATTTTAAAATGCGTGGATGCGGGATGTGGGCGGGATGCGTCGGGCGACCCATAGAAAAGATATATCCGCCAGCAGTCTATGCAAGCTTGCAATGCCGTCGGACGTGTGATCGCTTCTTGCATTGTGTGCGGTTATCGCCATATGACTCGTGAGATTTTGCAATCCACTTTTAAATACACATTGATAAGAATACAAATTGCTATAACCCAGTATCCTATCTAATACTATGCCGAGTCTTGTCTACTTTAATAAGTGCAGGCAAGGTGGGCAAACCCAGCTTTTATTTTTTTATAATGTCATTTTATTTATATTTTTAAATTAAAAACGAAGACCCATGATGGCGTCAAGTAGTAAAGACGTTGGACCAAAGAAGAGAAAAGTCTCAGAAGAACTGAGAAGTTTTCAAGACAGATGGACTATAAACTATTTTTTCGTGGAAATTAAAACAAAACCAATATGCTTGATATGCAATAATTCTATTTCTGTCTTGAAAGAGTATAACATTAAACGGCATTAAGAGGCTAAGCATGCAAATAAGTTTGATAACTACGAAGGGCAATTTCGGCAAGACCAAGTAAATGAATGAAAAAGAAAACTTTCTGCACAACGTCAAATTTTTACTAGAGCGGCTCAAGAGTCAACATGCTATATAAAAGCTAGTTATGCAGTAGTAATGATATTAGCAAAAAAAAATCGAAGCCATATTCAGATGGTGAAATGGTTAAGGAATGTTTGGAGAGTGTCGCTGAAATTCTGTGCCCACAAAATAAAACGGATTTCTCCAAAATAAGCTCGAGCATCCAAGTTCATATTTTATGCTCTAGCATTGGATGAAAGCTCAGACCTATTACATACCGCCCAAGTGGCGATTTTTATCAGGAGTGTTGATGTCCATTATAACAAAATAGAAGAATTAGCGGCACTGTATCCACTTAAAGACACTACTCGCTCACGAGATTTGTTAGAAGCTGTTACATCGACATTGAATCGCTTTTCATTACAACTCAACAACCTATCGGGCGTAATAACAGATGGTGCTCCAGCAATGGTTGGGAACCACGAAGGTTTAGTAAATCTGATTGAAAATGAGGCCTGCAAAGTTGGTAATACTTCGATGCTAAATTTTCATTGCATTATTCATCAGGAGAATTTATGTCCCTTAAAATGGATCCTGTCATGAAGGTGGTCATCAAAACAGTGAACTTTTTTAAGTCGAAAGGGTTGAATCACCGTCAGTTCCAAGAGTTTCTCAAGTCTTTGGATTCACAGTATTTTGACGTTACATTTTATGCAGAAGTGAGATGGCTGACTCGTGCCAAAATGTTGAAACAAGTGTTTGATTTGAAGGAAGAAATACAGTCATTCTTCACAAGCAAGTCAAAAAGTATCCCAGAATTAATAACATGTATGATCTTATTTCCGCATTCCAAATGAAACTTGGGCTTTGGGAACAACAGTTAAGGACAAAAATCTTCACCCACTTTCCGACATGTTGTTGCAGCCAGACGTCACACAAATGGCGGCGGATAAATACGCTTCGTTAATATATGACTTGAACCTGGAATTTGATAACCGATTTCAAGATTTTAAAAAGCATCGTGTGCTTTTTTCTGCATTTGCAACGCCATTCTCCGTAGACGTGAATTTATTGCCAGGAATTTTGCAAATGGAACATTGTGAAATGTGTTGCGATTCACAGTTAAAGGAGAAATTTAATCCGGTTGGTTTGGAAGAGTTTTACAAATCATATTTAGACAAGGGGAAATATCCTGCATTTTACACACATGCTCTATCGATGATGTCGCTATTTGGAAACACTTACACGTGTGGACAGCTTTTTAGTCGAATGAAGCATGTTAAATCTCAAATGCGAACACAAATTACTGATGAGCATTTGGAAAACTGTTTGTGTGTGAAACTGTTTGCGTGTAACAACATCAACCGAAATCAACATTGATGCACTTAGTTCTGACAAACAAAATCAGACGTCTCACTAAAATGTATTATACTTTGTTTATTTTGTATTATTATTTTTTGTATTGCCTAACTCTAATCTAATAAATATGTTTGATTTTCATTTTTGTTATATTAAAAAAACAATATATTTCTTGTTTGCTTTGAATAATACAAGAAAAATTTGTTGTACGGCCCAGTAGCAAATCTTATTTCTAAAATCTGGCCCGGCTGCTGAAAAGGTTGGCCATGTCCTAGATAGTCTAATGGATAGATACAGGATTGCCATCAAAAGTAGAAAATGGTACTTGAGACTGTTTTACCATTTGATTGACTTGACAACGGTAAATGCTTGGTTGGCTGACAAACGAGTGCTAAAATAAAAAAGAGTAATTGATTCCAAAATTCCGGATCAAGCTAAATTTCGTCAAGAGGCTCATTGCCTGTATGTAAAATGAACGTTTTGCATTATAAACAAGGAAGACCAAGCTCATTTGAAAGAGAACTACAAAATAAAAAGCATAAAGGACCCTCGCAACTTGTTCCGCCTCAAGATATTCGACAAGATCAATTTGGACATTGGCCTGTCCCTGTAGAAAATAAAATAACATGCAAACGTCCAAACTGCAAGGGTTTTAGTCGCACAATATGCGAAAAATATGGTGTTACGCTTTGTCTAAATAAAAATAAGAACTGCTTTAAAATGTTTAATTAATCGCATATTTTTTAAGTACATGTAAACATTCAATGTAGCCATTTGGCAACATACAAGTTTTTTTGCAATAAAAAAGTTTATGTAATATTTTTTTTCTGATTTAATCAATTGCAATAAAAAAAATGAATAAATAAAAATCGGGCATTTAAGGGTTAAGTTAAAAAAAGTTTTAAATCCGTCAAAGTGCCACGAACTTATATTCTCCACCTGTAGTGAAGTTCGATAGAATTCTTTTCTACCAAATATAGGTCCACGGCAGGACACATATGCTCCCCAACGCAGTGAACGTGTTAATATGAAATACCTTCTTAGGAAGAAACCTGCCGATAATAAAAAAAAAACATTTAAAACGTCTGGGGACGGAATGTCCTTCAGTTACGCGGTAAACTGTGAAAATGAAGTCACTGTGTGTCCTTGTCAAAATGTTTTCGGGTTTTTTCATTTTAATAATAACATTTACAGTTTAAACTTTCACATTTCATTTTAGAATAATTTTCAAGTTAGTCCTGTAAGTAGAAATAAACGAGCCAATGCCATTATCTAGTAGTACTAGTAATAACATGCAATTTTTTTTGTATCATGGCACTAGCCAGGGAAGTAGTTGTTTCAATAAGTTATTTGTTTATAGTCTTAGTAAGACTTAATTTTGCTTTGCAGAGTTACAAACAGGTTGAATATTCATATATTCAGGCGATTTTTCGACTTTATTATTTGTATTTAATAAATCTGCAATAAGTAAGGTTGTCTCAAGTTAATTTAATATACTATAACTCTCGAGTCTTAATTAATGAGATATTTGTTTATCCGTTCTTTCAATTAATTTTTGTTACTCTATATTTTGGTTCGACATTGCACATCTAAGCTGGTTTTCTAATTTGGCATCAGTTAATGAAGCAGGTGACAACCTCTTGGTAAAGAGCATTGTAAAAACTAATTTGGTCGCAAAATATTGTTTCATTTCATTGTTGCAATGTAACTCAATAAGTCCATTTGCGGATTTTCAGGAACAATGTTGACGTCAACATGAAATGGGCATAATATGTAATTATAAGAAGAAATAGCTGTATGTTATATTTAAGTTAGATTTAATTTCATCCTGTTAAATGTTATCCAGGAGCTCCCTCCTGTCTTGTCTCAATCTAAATGCCATGATAACCTTATCTGTTATATATCCCAGTCTTAATAGTTATATAAATAGTATTGAGTATAAAATGGTGTATGTAATGCAAAAATGTCATGACTGAATGGGTAATACCTAAGTGAAAAAAAAATGAAATGGGCATGAAAACATTTCAAACATTTTATCATATTTGGTAATTCCAAGAATTGACCATTCGTATTTCTAAGTAGGCCCTCAAATAACAATAATTTCTTGTTAAAAGCTTTGATAAAATTACAAGCATCGATTACACTGGGCAACAAATTTTTTGTTGCATTGATTAAAGAACTTGTTCCAACCTAATTTGGGTGTGCCAAATATGACGTCATTTTTTCTCCCTAAGCTACGGTTTTTATGCAATTAAACAATGAACATTTTGCGAAATTTGGATATTCATTATATCCAATGTTAATTTCTTTATACTGGAATATTATCTTTCCTGATCATTTTAGAGGAAACATATGTTTTGTAGAGTAAAAATTCCTACATGTAGTCATGTCATTATTTATTTTTAAGCATTTATAAAAACCCTGAAAAATGATAAAATAAAAATGATAATTTTCACGAAAATAATGATTGCCATGAAATTAGACAAAAACGGTGTGGTGTTGATTTGTTTGCTTCTGTCAAATGTATAGAAATTCCTATTTTCATCAACAACTTTTCTTTTTTTCGAATTCATCCTGATAAGTAAAAAAATGCAAATAAATGTTAGTTGGAGAATATTGGTATATTACACAGCGCAACAAAATGTTTTTAAGTAAATATAGTATTGTTTTCTAATGATGTATTATGTAAGAATACCGAAATTTAATATTTTTGTAAATCTTAATGCAATCTCTCACTCTCCGAGTTTTACGAGAAACTTTTCAAGGCGCCTCACAGCCACTTGACTTCGACGACTACGACGATGCCAACTCCGATGAACCATTTCCGCCAGACGATTAGGCTTTAGACAATACTACACCTAGTACTAGTGGCATGCATCAATTTGAATTGGTAAGAATTGATCAACTTTCACATATCTAAGAAATACTAGCACAATTTTCAATTAATTTAATGATTTGTCATTTATTTATAATCTTTCTAGATCATGAAGAAGTTTCAGGAGCTCAGAAGACTTTCTTTTCTTTTCTTTTCTTTTCTTTTCGATCACAGCTGAAGTATTGGAGATAGAAAAAATGTTTATAAGCTTTTTGTAGGCAATTTAATAAGCAATATGTTTAATCTAAACTATTTTTTCGTATCAGTTATAGTTGCCGAGATATAGGCAAAAAACTAACGTTACCCTAGCCCAAATTTTATTAAATGAAATTATTGTATTTTAAAAATAAAATACCCAGCGGTTTTCATTTAGATGATACTGGATAATATCATCAACAATTTTTGTATATATCATATAGGTTAATATAATTTCAAATTGAAATTATACCAATTTTAATGTTTTTATTGTACCTCTGCAGTTTTCCAGAAAAGTTATGACGGTCATTCGTGGACCAAAGCAACGTTATCTTTTTATATAATTTTTGAAAAATAAAATACCCAGTGTGTGGCATTGAGACGGTACTGGATAGTACCATCAACAATTCTTGTATAGATATATCATATAGTTAGCAGAAAAGAAATAAAATAATTAAAAATGATTATTTATAATTAATTAGAATTTACATTCTAAATATTAGAATTAAAACTAGGCTAACTTATAGCACTTCTGTAATTTAAATTAGGTCATTTTTTTTTAAATAATTTCAGTCGCAGATCCTTGACCCACGAGTTGTCGATTTAAAAAAAATAAAATTCTCAGTCTTGGCAATAGATCACACCACCAAAAGTTTCTGTTTAACTCGGTTAGTTTACCAGAAAAAAAAAAAAAAAATTTTAATGTAGAGGTATGCGCAACACATCCTGTATTATCGGCCAATGATCCAGTTGTTCCACACGGTTGGGTTAGAAAGCAATTTAGTGAAGTGGTTGCGAATCTTCAATAATGAAGATGTGCCCAACATTTATGTGGTTTAGATTATTCCCTTAGAATTATTTATGATAAGAGTCGGTCTGCGGTGGATAAAATTCTTTGAAGTAGTCCGACCGTGTCAAACGAATTTTTTTTTTTTATTCATATTTGGCTATCGCCTGGCCTTGGTATAATAACCATTGGCCAACATAACAATATATAAGATATCAATCATAAGATAATGTACGCTTTTCATTCATGCTAGGGAGACAACACAGGGATGACACTCTTCTCGCCTAGGGGCTCTTCAAGGCATTTTGTACCACTAAACAACACTAAGCCACGGACAATGGGAGGACCCACAAAGGATAAAAACAAAGGACTCTCATTCACCATTAACCTACAACTTACAAACTAATTCAAACCGTCAGCTTAATCGACCGAAAGTACTCAAAAACCCGCACATAAACCTCTACGTTTCTTGATTCTAAAATTGTCATATAATTAAAGGGAAGGGTCAAATTGGAAGAAATTGAGTTAAACAGAACTTCTCTCTCTTGATAGAATCTATTACAGCTCATCACAATGTGTTCCAAAGTTCCTCTATCGCCGCATTCGCAAAATGGGTTATCTTTACGATTAATTTTATATAAGTAGGCCGGGCATAACCCGTGATTACAACGAAGTCTAAATATCGTTTTTACAAACATTTTTGATGAATCCTTAGATTTCAAAAACCATGGAATAACAGGAACCATAGGAGAAATACTTTTGTAAAAATTACCGTAACTCATATTTTGGTAAAACCGGTCAAAATCTTGGCCGAGTTGCTTCCTCAGATTATTAAATAAATCGGATGGTGTCGACGAGTAATTCGCAGAATTAGTACAATATAAAGCAGCTTTTGCTAAGGAATCAACTATTTCGTTGCCGATAATGCCTGAGTGTCCCTTAACCCAAACAAGAGCTATCTTGTTATTGAATGAATGCACAAGCTGCAGAACCTCCGCTGTGATTTCATTTAGGATGGAGGAAAATTTAAATTTTTTATAAAAGTCAACAACACTTTTACTGTCTGTTATTATTAATATGTTAGGGAAATTTGACATATCAATTTTCTGTAGATACTTCACCGCCTCTAAGATTGCAATTAGTTCAGCAGTATACACTGAAGTGGCGCTATCTAGGGAGAAAACCTCCTTGACTCCCTTTTGAGGGTCGTAGTATGCGCTACCAAATAAACCATTCGAGTGTGACCCGTCCGTATATATTTTATATGAAATTGGCCATTTATTATGCACTTCTTCAAGAAAATTAGCTGTTTGTGCTTCCCTGCAGCCAGCCTCGGGAACTTTTAGGTAATGGCATCTGATAGGTTTTATTAAAATATCATACGGCAAATTATATATTGGGTTCTTGTCTGTTTTAACTATCTCATTTTCATGTTCTATAAGGGTTCTATAACAAGTGACCAGTACTGGAGATTTTTTGACAATCCAATAACGCGAAGTCAAATCTAAAATATTTAATTCTTTAATATTTTTTAATAATTTTGACTTCCTGTGCCTTAACTTCAGTAAAAACTTGTATCCTAATTGTTTACGACGAATACATAATGGTCTCTCGTTTGTTTCCGAGAGCAAACTCTTTATTGGAGTGCTACGCAATGCCCCAATACATAATCTTAAGCATTTATATTGTAATACATCTAGTTTTTTTAGGTGGCAATCACTTGCGTTACCATAAAATAAAGAACCGTAGTCAATTACAGAGCGGATAAATGATCGATATATCAGTAGAGAGATTGCCGGATCCGACCCCCAATTACAGGAAGATAACATTCTCAGGATATTTACTCCTTTTTCAACTCTAGAGCCTATATAAGCGATATATTTGTTCCATAACAATTTGCTATCAATAATTATACCTAGAAATTTTACCCATTTCCTATGCTGATATAAAGTGTCATCTAACGTTATATAATCAGCATCAAACCTCGATCGAGTGAAAGTACACAGTTGCGACTTGTCATTACAAATAGTAAGCCCATTATCGACACAATAAGATTTAAATCTTTTTAGACCGGTTTCTAAGATCTTAAAACCTGTATCTATTTTTTGATTCTGTGTGTAAATGCAAATATCATCAGCATATTGAATGACTTTTAGAGTGGGGTCAAAATTTAAGTCCAAATCAAACAAAAAAAGAGCATATAATATTGGACTTAAAATACTACCTTGCGGTAGTCCTATATTAGCGGTACGCGGGCCAAATACTTTTCCATTAACATGTAAGTACAACTGTCTATCCGCAAGAATATTAATTAGTAATTTAATGAATGGAAGAGGAAAGCCGAATTTTTGTAATTTTCCTGATAATAAAGATAGGTCAACACTATCGTATGCACTCTTTATATCTACAAAGAGGGCCGAAACTGATTGGTTATTAGATAAACTAACCTGTATATCCGAAATAAAAGTGCCGAGGGCGTCCTGTGTAGAATGAAATTTACGAAAACCATATTGGTTTTCAGGAAATCTCCCCTGCGATTCTACCCACCAAATAATTCTATTTTTAATTATACTTTCGAATATTTTCAGTAAACATGATGACAAAGAAATGGGTCTGTAGGATGACATAAAATTCGGATCTTTATTAAGTTTTAAGAGAGCTATAATTTTGTATTCTTTCCAATCTCGTGGGATATTACCATAAAGTAGAATTTCATTGAAAATCTGAACAAGTAGGAGTTTCGCGTTCATGGGTAATTCATTGATCATTTTGTATGAAATTTGATCCAACCCAGTAGCTGAATTTTTCTGTTTTAAATTCATAAGAAGTTCATTTAATTCAATCTTCCTTAACAGAAAGTGGTTTTCTACTTGAGATGGATTAAACTGAATAATATTACTAACCCAAGGAGGAGCTAATTTATTTAATAGTTCTTCACACCACTTCCCATCAATAAGGGGATGAACATTAACGTATGATATATTTTTAATTTTCTTAATTTCCTTCCAAACCGAATTAATAGGAGTACTACGGTTAAGTTTAGAGCAAAACTGCGCAAAGGAGTTTTTTTACTTGCAGAAACTGTCTTTTTTGCTATTGCAACACACCTATTATATTCACTCATATTTGCAAGTGTAGGGTTAGATTTAAATGTTTTAAGGGCTTTCGTTTGATTCTTGATTGCCACCTGACATTCATCATTCCACCACGGTTTAGAGAATTTGGCGAGTTTGGCAGTTTCCTTATACATATGTAGGTATAGCAGTCTGACGTGCCTGATCCATATTTCTAACAAAGTCTGAATAGGTTACATAATTATTTTTTGATAATTCTTCAGTGAGTTCGTACATACGTGTACTGTAAGTTGTCCAGTCTGCCCTATTAAAATTCCATTTTTTATCAGAAGTAAAGGATTTTATATTGGGCCTGATATTTAAAGCACAACTGATTACGTAATGGTCGGAGCCTAATGTATTATCTAGAGTTTTCCAAGCCGAACCCAATGCAATGTCCGGCGAAGTGATAGTCAGATCTATTGCAGAAGGATCGGATTGTGATCGTTTTAATAATGTCGGTGACCCATCATTTAAAAAGAACAAATTACGATCCTCGATGGATTCGAGTAAATTAGTGCCCTTAGCATCCACTTTTGCATCTCCCCATGCTGTATGATGACAATTAAAGTCGCCACCCAGTAAGAAAGATCCTTGTATGCTATTAAAAAATAAATTCCAAGAATGTTTACTTATAGAAATTTGTGGGCTGCAGTAGATGCTTATAAATTTAATACTTTTATCGTTATCACATTTAATCGACACCCCGACTGAATTCACTCCAGGGATTTTAAAATATGAGTCATAGGGTTCAAATGGTATATTTTTGTTTACCATAATACAGGCGCCAGTTTTACCATTCATATTGTCATCCCTAAAAATGTTAAATCCAGACAAAATAAATTTTTCCTGGGGATTAAGCCAGGTTTCACTAATTAAACAAAGCTGAATATTTTCTTCAAAAATTAAATGTTCTAATAGACCTTTTTTATTTTTTAACGATCTAGCATTCCATTGTAATATATTCAAATTATGCATTGTGAAAATTTATTTGTTAAAATTGTTTCAATTTGTTTTTTTATAACTAATTCAAAGTCGAGGATATTGGAGTTAGATTTTAATAAATCCGACACGCTACTATAAATTTCATTTATCAAACCTGAGATAGAATCTCTACTCCAATTATTGTTAAACGAATTATTGATATTAATTATGCCATTCGGACAATCAATTTGAGGTTTTGAGAGGATTTTTCTATGTTCAATGCGTGTATCCAATATTTTTTGTGTATATTGAATATCTGGGCGTTTACGTTTAGCTGTTACACTAGGTACATTTATTTCAGGGAAGTCCTTTTGTGTTAAAATAGGTTTGTCGGACACAGCACGAGAAAATGAGGATTTATATTTATTAAGGGCATCACGATATGAAATGTTTTCGTTACTCATTATATTTTTAATAGATTTCTGTTTTTTAAATTCTGGACATACTGCATGATCGGTTGAACTATGTTCGCCATCACAATGAATGCATTTAATGGCCGATAAATTCTGACAAACTTCCGTCTCATGATCGCCAAAACACCTAACACAACGTTTTGAATTGGATTTACAATGAGTACTTATATGACCATAACGCAGACAACGTAAACATTGAATCACCCGTTGTATATACGGCTCCACTGGGCACGCAACTCGAAAAATTGAAACCATGGAAGGCAGTTTTTGCCCTTTAAAAGTAACCAATACTGACTGTGTCGGAATTTGAATAGATTCACCATTGATTACTTTTCGTCTGTTTAAACGTTTGGTTTCTAAAATCGTAAATGTTTCCCCGCCAAGGGGTTTAATAAATTCAGTTAATTCAGTTTGTGATATTGACGTGTCAATCCCCTTTATCACTCCCAACCTGCGAACCATGTAGTTTGGAATATACCCAACGATATTTTTATTTTTTAGAGACTCTGAATCAATCAGTTTATTAGCCGCAGAGAATGTTCTCAAAACCACTTTAACGCGATTTCTCCCAATAGAGGCAATTTCAATTATTTGATTATCAATTTCCCTATGATTACATAAAATTAATTTGCCAATTGACATCGGATGAAGTCTACCTAGCGACGCTTTCGTTTGATTACCCTCAAGATAAACCTGAAATGGACCGGAATCCATTACCTCGTAACGATAATTTGGTTTTAATTTGTTGGTCGAAATTTCATTTTTATTTGATTCAATACTCGGGTTTTTTATTATATTGTCTGATTTATTTATATCCGAAGAATGTGATACCGGCATGACTTCCGGCATGATATCTGCACGTGGAATATGAGCGACGTTTGTTTCTTCGCACGAATCACTATTACTAAAAACTACTTCATTAATTTCATCTACACTTTCCATAGTTGCCTCATTGATAATATTTAATGATTGCGATAGCAATCCTGGCCGTATTAAAAAAACTGTACGACTTATCTGTTGACTCTGGGTTTCCCGAAGGAAACCCAGCCGGCGGGTCCATGGGAGCCGCCTGCTCCTGGGATTGATGTTTTTCTTTCCACTACACAATACTCTTATGTGTACACTGTCCTAAAGTCCTATTAGCCTTAAGTGTACTATACAGAACTTTTATTTGCTCACGAATTTAGCCTTAACGCACTGCGCACAAAATTCGATGTTCACTCGATGAAGAACTGAGACCGAATCTGTCAAACGAATACCGAACACAAATCCAGTAAAAGCAACTAAAATGGTCAAAAACGTATGATTTTTTGAAGACACTTCTGCTATTTAAATATTAACAGTTATTAAATCCTGTTCCTATAAATAATTAAAGTATTATGAAAATAATTCCTTTAGATAGCTTCCTCTAAATAACAAGAATTCATATTAATTCAATATATATCATAAAGAAATGGCTTCAATCATAATATTAATTATACTGTACATGCAAAGTAGTGTTAGTTATCATAAATAAAAAGCATTTAGAAATGTCCCGCAATTGAACATGTTAATGATGTGGGTGAACAACCTGTCAGCTGTACATTATTAAAAAGGGGCCAACAATTATTACAGTTATCAATTCGGTGGTGACTCGTTCACAATGAAGTAACGTTTATTCATCATATTCTTAATGACCACAAATAAGAAATTAAATTGTGCCTGACTAATGTGTTTTTGACACAAAAGTCGCTGTGAATTCATTCAGTTTCTTTCACATCAATTCTCGTATAATTTCCTTTTTAAGGAACACATAAACTGATTTTACTAGATAAATGGAATTGAAATCTAAACGCATAAAATAAAAATATATAGCCTTCGTAAAAATGTACTTTATCAACTTTAAAAGTAAAAAATCTAATCATGGTTTACTCATCTAACTCGGATTTTTCATATATTTTGACAAGATCAATTTAATTACCTTATCTCATATCAATCATCTAAATTTGCTAGAGATTTCAACTAGAGATTTCTGGGACCATATGTTACAAAAGTGTTTGCTTTAGCCAGCATTATTCTTTTAGTTATTTTAAAAATAAACCATTTTGTTAATAATAAATTCCTAAAATACAATCACCAAATATTTATGTAACAAGTACATAGTTTAAGACTTTATGTATGAGCCTTAAAGTTTAGAGTCCGATCGAGCTTGCGAGTAAGGGCCAAATAAAAATAAACGACTAAACCTTGCATCTTCTTCAGGGATAAATATAATGAATAATAGTTAGTACTATCGCTATAAACCACTATCATAGTTAAACTCTCTTTTTCATTAGTAATTTGTATTATTACTAATTAGTCCAATTTACTTTTTGTAAATTGCTGGTACCTAAATTGGATTCTTTTTATTTTTGCTTTCTCCTTAAGTATTGTGATCGTAATTTTTAAAAAAATCAGATGGTCAAATAAAGCTGGTGATTCAAGTTTTATGTGAAAACATCTATTAGTTGTTGTGATTCTGCACCCACGGACTGACAAACACAGAGAGACCAGAGAGACAGACATAGAGACATACAGACATTTTTCAAAAATGGTTAGAATGGTATCGGGTGACCCCAAAAGAGATATTTCCGTTAAAATATCAAAATCGAAAAAATCACGAAAACAATACTTTCTCGTACTTCGTGCGGAGAATATAAAAATGGTCTCGAGGGGATCTCAAAATAGATATTTCCGATGAAGAACGAATTCGAAAATGTTGTTAACAATAATAGCTGATTTATGTTACTAAACAAATGGCGATGTGGCCATCATGTTACTTTCTCCGACTTTATATTTACGTTTTCATGGGTTTATTTTCAATTAAAATCATATTTTAAATGTACATCGAGCGTTGCGTAAACTCGGATGAAACTGACTTTTAAAACGTCATCATGAATGATGGAAGAATTATACTTCAAATTCAAAAACTAGGTTTACTCGAAAACTAACAAGATTTCGTAAAAAACTTATTCTTTAGAAGTTGTTCATTTTGGCATTCTCTACAATTATTATTCACTTAAAATTGCTGTAACTATTATCGTTTCATAATTATAAACCAAAAATTAAAAAAAATTAATAAATTTTTTTCTCGAATAGCAATGATTTTATAAAAAATATTTTCAAGCAAAAGCTATTCGTTTCTTTGTTTTCTTCGATGTTTGTTTAAATGTTTTTGTGATATTTTTTATATTTAAGAATATATTGGCAAAAAACAAAAAACAGTTAAGGTGTACGAAATTTTACCAAAAGCTTTTCAGTTCTTCAGATTATCAAATAAGACTTATGTTCAAAGTTTCATATCAATTACTCTATTGGTTTTTGAGATACAGCGCACACACACACACACACACAGACACAAAATTTTTTTTTTCCAGAAATTGTTGAAATGGCATCTAGGGACCCCAAAACGGATATTTCCGTAAAAAAAATTTTTGAAAAAAAAATCACGATCACAATACTTTCTCGTACTTCGTAACGGAGAAAGTAATAATGTTTTACCTACGACAACTTGGATATATGCTCATTACGTGCTTGGTAATGATTAGTATAAGTAGTGCATTGCTCCCGCATTTCATTCTGGCATCGATTATCTGTGCTAGAATATATTCCAACACTGTACTGTCACACGTGAAGCCTAACCTTCAATGTGTCAAAATGACAGAGTAGATTTAAAGATGTTTGCTTCGCTGCTTCTACATACATGGGGCGTTAGTTGTAGTACCTTGGCAAATTTGTTGTTTTCGATGTTTGTCTCCATACTATTTATATATACTTTTAAACACTAAGAATGTATAAACTCGAGAAATGATATGAACCATAAATTATATTGCGGTTGGCGGCTTGGTTTTTGACTGACGTTTGTTTCCGCGGTAACGTTAAGCAGGTGCCTCTGATAAAAGTTATCGCGTACGAATTGTCCGCTCTCGGTTTGTAATTATCTTAACTATCACAATGAAGCTCAACAACGTTGTCGTAGGTAAAGCATAGTGTACAACTCGCATGGAATGACTATTTCTCGCTCTTATGAATTGCAGCATTCGCCTTTCGGCTCATGCTGCAAACTTCATACTCGCGAGAAATGTATGTCATTCCATGCTCGTTATACAATATACTATTATATTACTACTGGTCTACCGACAACAATGATTTCACCTAATGTGTATCTCTATAGATACGGAAAGGTCCGCGCTTTCAAAATTGTCTTATACACAAAGGGGAGTGCTAAAAAACGTCCTCCTTTAAATTTTTTCCCGTAAATAAAGACAAACAAATCTTTTCGAAATGTTTCAAAGAATACATTCTGCACTGAGTCGTGACTCCAAAAAACCTTTATATTTTCAATCGAGTTACTTGACAACCCGACTCACTTCACTGACTTGATTCTTTGAGTCGGCTTACTCAAGAGTTATCCATCTCCACTATACACGTGCCGGGTGACCCAGGGATCCGTAAAAGCCCCATAACTTATTTGCTACTTGAGATATCGACTTCTAGTTTTCTTGAACTGGTACCCCAATATACATAACAGAACAAAGTTATGTTTTTTTAAATGGAACACCCTATATTTTATACTTTATTTTCAACCCTCTTGAGAAGCTGATAAAAATAGTATAAGATAGTATAGGTCTATTATGGTCGGTTGGTTAGTTATGGGCAAATTTGTGGCAACAACATGTACACGTTGAAAACATTGCAGAAGCGTTCCTAGCAAAGATAGCATCATTATTTATACACTAGAAAATTTCCCACATCATAAAGAATAATACACATCGGCTGCGGTTCTCTTTTATTCATAGTGCTATACAGGGTGTCAACATACGCAAAACAATGGATAACTATTTTTTTTTCAAATGGAACACCCTATATAATTTGCCACCAATCTATGGCATTTTTAATAAGCTTTCCAATGATATACAGTTTGTACAACAAAATATTAAGGATTCTTGAGATTTATCAATAAAAACATATTTCTTTTGCCACCTTCTGCTGATTTTTGGATTTTCAGCCAAAACTATGCATTTTCAGGAAAAATTATAAGAGACCAAAGTTGTAGAGCGAAATCCGATCGATATGGGTCTTGCAACTTTTAAGTTAATGTGTGCATTGCCCGCCAGAGCGCGCAAAATCTTGACCGTATATGCATTTTAGCGTTTTCTTTTTAAATTTTTTATTAATAAATTGCACTATACATTATTTTCCGGAAAAAACTGAAAATTATAGGGAAATTAAAATGGTCCATATCGATTGAAAATGTTCCGCTCTACAACTCTTAGTAGAAGCAATTTTTGCCAAAAATGCATATTTTCCCTAAAAATGCAAATTAAAAGTGTATGTATCAATTTTTGCGTTTATCAATGGATTTTTGCATTTTTAGCGAAAACTATGCATTTTGGGCAAAAATTGCTGCTTTTAAGAGTTGTAGAGCGGAATATTTTCAATCGATGTAGGTCATTTGAATAATTCTATAATTACATTTGTAGAAGGCTTTAACGGGTTTTATACCTGATTTTGAGGTGATTAGTGAAAGTACAGATGCGAAGAAATAAATGATCTTGTTTTCGTTGGAACCGAATACACGATTAAATAATAAACAAATTAGAAACAACTTTACTTGTTGCAGAAAGCATTAGATAAATACAAGAAAACGAAATGTAGCCTGAATATATGAATATTCAACCTGTTCGTTAATCTGCAAGCAAAAAATTAAGTCTTACTAAGACTATAAACAAATAACTTATTGAAACAACTACTTCCCTGGCTAGTGCCACGCCGGATATTGAATGATACAAAAGAAATTTGTATCAAGCCTTTCATAATCTCCTCAGTCGTTTACGACGTCTTCATGTTCACGATCACCTTCACGTAAGTGTATTTTATTATTTAACGGGTCGGTACCCATCGGAAGTACGTTAAACGGTCCACTAGAGGGGGATTAAATCAAATTAGTTTAACTATAGGCAACACAACTTTCACTATTTAGGGTAATGTTTCGGTCTGCATGATTTCGCAATCGAGGACGAAAAAAAATATATCACACGCCCCCAAGCATGGAGTGACCACGCCTCAATAAATTGGAGCCGACATGTTTATGCGTTTTTGACGGCAATACCAAAACTTGTGTTTTTTTCATCATATATAATTATTTTTATGGTGTTAGTTTATCTGATTTGATATTATCAGCGCTCCTAGTGTTTTTTTTTAACGAAAATTATCAGTTGATCAATACATTTTATTATTTAAAAACGTCACTCTACAGGGACTTCCCCTTTCTCTGATTTGTGTTGTGGCGTCATTATTTCTGTTTGCTTGGAAGTCGGGGTGCCCCCAACGATAGCTGGGGCTGAATGTGGCAAATTAAAGAGAGATAAATTATTTATTTTATTTTATTTGTTAAAATAAATTTACATATACATAATATTTTGGGCTTATAACCAGATCAAAGAAGTTAGGTACTAAATAAAATAAAACTAGTCAGAATAAGGCAATAGGCGGAAAAGCCGAGAAAGGTAGTAAGGCAAAATATTCAGAATAACGGTAGAAAACGCAAAAAGTAGTAACCAATCCAGATACGGCAGTAAAAAGGGAACAATAAATAGACGTATACATAAATATAAAAGGTAAATACTGAAAAAAAAATGAAACACTTGAAATTCGTGAAATTTCGACCATTTTCAAACCGCCATAACTCGGCGTATGTTCAATCGATTTTGATGAATCTTTGAGGGCGAAAAATTTTGAAGTGGTTTCTTTAAAGTCATGTATGCGAAATTAAGCGTAACCCCTTCCGCCCCTCTCTAATGCCCCTGTGAAAAAAAAGAAACCATGTCCAACTTTGATGATGTCTACGGAGTTGGAAAAATTTTGTCCACTCTATCCATCATAAAGACAATAAAATTTGATTAATTCCCTTTGCAGGAGTCAAAGAACGAAGTTCCTACGACGATTTGACACAAAGTTATGGGTGTTTGAAAAAAAAATGCATTTTGAGGTTTTTCGCACATAACTCAGTGACTTTTCAACCAAATTTGATGATTCTTTCGGGAAAAAATCCCATTTTGGCTCTACTTTAAGGGAGTAAACTCAGATTAGAATGATCCCTTTTTGAACCCTTCAACCCTCGAACAAAAAAAAAACAAGTTTTTGGACAAAAAAACGCCCAACTTTGGCAACTTGTACCGAGTTGGAAAAAATGTGTCGACTCGATCCAACAAAAGGACATTGAAATGTGTTCAATTACCTGCGCTGGACTCAAATAACGAAGTTCCTACGACGATTTGGCACAAAGTTATTGGTGTTTGAAAAAAAAGCGAATTTTGTGGTTTTTTGACTCATAAATCAGAAGTTTTTCGACGAAAATGTTTTCGTTTTCACGAATGAAATTTTCTTTGCATGTTCTGTGAGGTATCCACGAGCATTAATTGTTTTCGCGAAATCATGAATATCGCATTTTGTACTTTAGAACTCCATTAACAAAAAACTTTATTTTAGGTCAAAACAGGCTTACTTTAACGATCTCTGAAGGGTCGGAAATAAATGTGGGCCTAACTCACCACCATTGGTCCATTTTTCCATTCGACCAATAAAAACAAATAAATTACACTGCCGGAAAAAAATAAAACACTTGAGATTTGTAAAAATTTAGGTAATTTTAAAATGTTCATAACTCAGCTTGTATTTAACCAATTTCGACTATCTTTTGAGAACTAAAAAGCAAAATGTGTCCTCTTTGAGAGAGTTTATCCCCCACTCAAAGAGAGGGCTCTACGCCCCTCCAAACGAAATAATAAAAAGACCCCAAAATGCACTTTTTTTTAAACACCCATAACTTAGTGCCCAATCGTCGTAGAAACTTTGTTCTTCGAGTCCCGCATAGGGAATTGATCAAATTTTAATGCCTTTATGGTGGATCGAGTCGAAAAAAAAATTCCAACTCCATAGACATCAAAGTTGGACATGGTTTCCTGAATTTTTTTTTCACAGGGGTGCTAGAGAGGGGCGGTAGAAGTTACGCTTTAGTTTGTATGCATGACTTTAAAGAAGACACTTCAAAGTTTTACGTCCTTAAAGATTCATCAAAATCGATTCAAAAAACGCCGAGTTATGGCAGCTTGAAAATGGTCGAAATTTCACGAATTTCAAGTGCTTCATTTTTTTTCCCCCAGTGTATTTTATTATCAGTAAAGAGAGGATTTTATGCACTATAAAATGCTGAAATATATTTATTATTATTATTTGAAATATTCATGTAATAAATTGAAATATGTCAATGAAAAATACATAAGTTTGTTTATATATATTTTTAATAAAGAAAAAATAAGTCACATACTTTTATTAATGTTAATAATAAGAAATCAATAATGCCAAACTTGCTGTAGATGATTAGTCGTATGAATACGACTACAATTAACAAATTACTTTTTGAAACAACTGCTTTCCTGGCTAATACCACGACGAATATTGAATTATACAAAAATGTATAGTGGTACTTTCGATTTAATAAATCATACCGAAAGTGTTATTTTCGGGTCGGCTGCAGAAAAATGATTTAAATATGGATTTTATATGCGGTTTAATAAAAAATAAATGTTTAAAATAAAAAAAAATGCGAGTGACAACAAATGACTATTTATTGGAATTACTACCAACCATTGTTGTTACAAATGTTTGGTTAAGGGTGCTACCATATCTCGAGTCCTTGTGCAACGGTGTTGATATTTGGTAGTTTTTGGGCAAAAAAAAACGCTACAAGTAGTTTTTTACTGTCATATCTGTGTGAGTTATTAATATTTTTAAATAATTAATATAACTGTGAATAGTCCGATTTTTATAGATAAGATGAAGTACTTTTGCTCTATAGAAATAGTGCTTAAGGGGAGGTTACACATGCTTTTCAGTGTTATATCAATTATTTAAAAATATTAATACCTCACGAAGATACATGAGTACAAAACTACTTGTACCATTTTTTGGCCCACGGTATATTAATAAAAATAATGTTCTTTAAAAATATACAAATGTAAAAAAAGTGTGAATAACAGCGCGCGAATACACATGTGCATGTGTTAATGATCCCATTCTCATGATTCACGTATCGGGGAAGTACAAACATGTGCCTCAATCTGTTTTTGCGTTTTCCGTTCTCGACGGTTTCGCATTCACGTATTCACAAATAAAATTAAAATTTGTTTACACCACACCACCACACCGTTATTCCATGCGCCTCCCCGTTATTCCATGCACCTCCCTATCCCCCACCAAATCGCACGTTTCATTAGAATTGGTAGTATTGTCAACCCAAATAACAATTGCATTCTCACTCGATTTATAAAAAAATTAAACTATACTTTGTTGACATACAATATTAAAAAATCCTATTTTATCCAGCGGTTTAAAAAAATATCAACATAAACCAACTACCTAGGCAATCAGTACATTCGTATCACCTAGAATGCTATATATTTCTAGAAATTATGAAAATTGTCAAAATTTGTTTATAAAATTTAAGAAATAATTCAATAACTAATTAAATATTAACCGTATTTTAACTAAAAATTGCTGACCTCCTAGGTATTATAGCAACGTACATATAAAAAAAACATTGTACATTCTAACTTTTACAGAAATTTAAAAATGCACGAAAATCCTATATTGTTTATTAGTAATTTGTTTACTTTTTTTTTTCTTGCAAAATGTAGAGTGAACAGTCATTATCAATATATCTTAAATCGGTATGTTCACATCTTATAATAAACGAGCTACACCCAATCTACCGCACCAAAATAGGTAGGGGTCACCTGCCCTTAACATTCAATTTAAATGCGAAGCTGCACTGATGAGAGATAAATCTCGAAACGCGTCTGCAGATGGCCAATTACTTAATTTGCATATATTTTTTAATTCAGTGGTATTTTTAGTTATTATCAAATTTGTTTCATCTAGTAACACTAGATAAGTTTAGCACTGTGTGTCCTTGTCAAAATATTTTCTGGTTTTATCATTTTAATAATAACATTTACAGTTTAAAGTTTCACATTTCATTTTAGAATAATTTTCAAAGTTAGTCTTGTATGTAGAAATAGACGATCTTAAATCAATGTTATTATCTAGTAGTACTAGTAATGCAAATTTCTTTTGTATCATTCAATATCCGGCGTGGCACTAGCCAGGGAAGTAGTTGTTTCAATAAGTTATTTGTTTATAGTCTTAGCAAGACTTAATTTTTTGCTTGCAGATTAACGAACAGGTTGAATATTCATATATTCAGGCTACATTTCGTTTTCTTGTATTTATCTAATGCTTTCTGCAACAAGTAAAGTTGTTTCTAATTTGTTTATGGATATATGTCAAGGTTTAGCGAAATCAACATATGATAAAATAGTGCAGCATTTATACTCATCGTCGAAATCAATGTTTGAAAGTGTCTGTGCAAAAGCTGCCAAAGAAGAGCAAGAAAAAAATGTAAAAAATGAGCAAACTGCAAATTGTTTGAAAGTTTCCGGCAATGGATCGTGGAAAAAACGTGGCTTCACTTCATTGTTCGGTGTAACAACTCTGATTGCATATTACTCTGGCAAAGTAGTCGACCTTATTGTTAAAAGTGCGTATTGTTATTCATAGGCCCTAAATAAAAACACATTAGACAATGACCTATTTGAGGAATGGTATGAAGATCATAAAAAATCATGCTCCTCAAATCACAACGGTTCAGCAGGGAAGATGGAGGTAGATTCAATCATGGAAATGTTTTTAAGATCTGTTGAAAAATTCGGAGTAAAGTATACGAATTATATCGGCGACAGTGATTAGAAAACTTTTGCTGGTATTGTCAAAATGAATCCATATGGTGACGATTGCCCTGTTACTAAAAATGAGTGCGTAGGGCATGTACAAAAGCGTATGGGTACTCGACTCCGAAATAAAAGGAAGTCAGAGAAGCTCGGAGGTAAAAAGCGGTTGACGGAGAGTATCGTTAATAAGTTAACGATCTATTATGGTTTGGCAATCAGAAGAAATATTAATTCTGTCGAAGATATGAAAAAAGCTGTAATGGCAACGCTGGATCATTATTGTTCGAGTGATAAATCTCCTCACTATGAGAATTGTCCGACAGGCGTCGAAAGCTGGTATGAATCGCGCAAAGCTGAAGCCACGAATTCGCTTGAGTCTTTCAAGCATCCTGCTCGATTGATTGACGAAAATGTGGAGAAACATATTCGTCCAATCTACGACGAGCTCTCAAACGACGAACTTTTGAAGCGATGCTTAGGCGGACACACGCAAAATCCAAACGAATCTTTCAACTCCACTGTCTGGCGCATGAGTCTGAAACATTTGAATTCTGGCCGAAAAATCGTTGAAATTGCTGCGTGCATGGCTGCAGGAGTGTTCAACGAAGGATATTCTGCAGTTTTAAGTACCATGCAGCTGCTCCAAATTGGCCAACAATGTAAGATGTTTGCGGATAACGTCGACGCACAACGGACCAAGAGAGAAAATTCGGCGTAAGTCTTTTTCCAGCAAGGAAGCTCGCACGGCCCGCAGACTCGTGCAACTGCTTCAAAATGAGTTTTTTGAGGAAGTTGAAGGTTTACTTTATGGCGCAGGAATAGCTGATTAGCATATTATTACCATAAGTAATCAAAAATTAACATTTTTTTATCGAAAACTTTAAAGTGCGTTTACTTGAGTTTTCGTTTTTATGACTTTTCTAAACTGGCGGGCGTGATTGCAAGAAAACTAGACAAACAATCAAAACAAACTAAGGCTTAACAGCTTCAGTTTTGTATTCTTTTCTATTTGAACTAAAAAGATTCATGAAGAAAAAATTCTAAACAACTTTTTTAGCAAGTTAAAATGATTTTTTTTTTTATACAAAAAGCACATTTTTTTCTTCAAACCCAAGACAAATTTTACATTTCACAATTTTTTGGGGTTTTTCTTAGTTCATCTAGAAGAAAAATATATGAAAATTAAAATTTTCTTTGGTTTTTTAGTTTCAGACGAAAATGACGAGCTTCATCATTCCCGCCGATTGGAGACTGCAATTGCAACGTGTTACACAAATGTGCATAAAAATCTGCTGCGTTTGAATATTTTTCGCTCAAAAAATTTTCTTTTTAATGTTCAAATATGTAATAAAATAATTTAAAAAGTTTGCTAGACTTGCTTATTTTTTTCTGTCCTAATAAAAACCCTCCAAAAACGCTTTTTTAGGCCTCCTAAAGCAGGATCCCGCCTTAAGTGGAAGAGCAGTAGTAGTTAAGAATTAACCAACTGAATTTCGCCTACCCTGTCATGGTAAACAAATTTGTATTAGAGATGGGCAATATGACTCTTTTTGTGATCTGCTTCACAGGGTCTGACTGATAAGAGACGACTTATAAGTCCGCTGAATAAATGGCATGACAAGAAAATTTATTTGAAAAAGTAAAAATTATAGGTGAAGAGCTGATAAAAAGGTTCCTCGCTTTCAAAATTTCTCCAATATGCATCTTTACATGCTTTTGAAGAGTGGACTCATTGCAAAAAACATCTCTGGCATACAGTGAAGAGGTAAAAAAAAGGTCCTCACTTTTAAAATTTCCTGTAAATAAAGAGAAACAAATCTTTTGGAAATCTTTCGAACTATACATTCTGCACTGAGTCATGACTCAAAATTCATATTTTCAGCCGAGTCACTTGACTACCCGACTTAAGTCAGTGACTCAACTCTTTGGGTCAGTTTACTGAAGAGCTACCCATCTCTAATCTTTATTACTTTTTATTTATTTAATAAAGACTATATGTTATTATTATTTGTCTAGACTACTTATTTCATCCATTATAACTAGATTTAAGCTGTGTGTTGCAGAATGAATATTTGTTGAATTTCTTCTATTTTCCTCCAATCTTATTTGTACATGCTTATTTTGCTAGCACCATCTTAGACCTTAAAATCTTCATTTCTTTATATAACCATTTACGCATACGCCGGGCTGACCTTGGTCGCTTCTATCGTTTTCTTTTCAGCAGTAAGGAAACCGGGGAATTTTGCCGTGTGCATCGCCCTTGAACGAACGACCAAATGAGTTCGGGTATTTACGCATGTCCCCGTGCTTGCCCTAATATATGAGATCAGACAAAGATAAACGAATACGCAATGTCTTGCTAAAGAAGAGAGCGAAGAGGGCTAGATAAATCGCGTGTCCCCACTATTTGTTTGCGTATTATCATTCGCTCTTTGATATTCACTGGTGTTGTTCCTTTTCGGTTTCATTGTGCTATTTTGACGTTTTCCTGTTTGCCCATTTGATATTGTGCTCTATTTGTACCAATTTTTAAAATTTGTCGAACTAGTTTCGTGTCAAGGATTCTATTTCCAACCGCTTGAGTCTGTTTTATTGTTGTTCTTCCCCAATTGTTATATTTTTTCTGAATTTTCTATTATTCATATTTGTCTGTTTAAGTTGTTTTCTTTTGGTATTTTTATTTATTTTTAGTTTTGTTGGTTGTTTTATGTTTGTCCTAGGTATGTTTATTTGTAAATAAGGTTTACATTTTTCGTGAAAAGAATTACTGTTAATTCTGGTTATATTTCTTTATTACTATTTAGAATTAACGATATTACTATATTTTTTGTAATTTGTTTCTTGAAATGGAGAAAAAGTCAGAAATACTATACAATTTTTTCTGTCAAAAAAAATATTATATTCGCTTAGACTTAAAATCAGTGACCCAATCATTGGTTCCGCAGCGCTAACAATATACAATATAGATAATAAGTTCGCCCGCAAAAAGATTTTGCAAATTATAAAAAAAAAATCATGTAGCATTAATTCTAAATTAGCTAAAATTGAAAGACGTAAGAAACAGAATGTCGCAAATTCTGCATTGTCTTCTTTCGAAGATAATATTTACAATGTCGAACACAATCATAGTAAAGTCAATATTGTAGAACTGGATCCAGATTTCAACAAGCAAATCTTGTATTGAGGAAGATATAACACCCGAAATTCTAGATGTGACAGATGAAGAAGATAACATTAATGCAATTTTGCAATCAATGTACAATAATCCTGTAACAGTTACTTGCATTTTACCCTTTAACACCATTAACTCATACCCCACCTCTCTAGGAGCAAATGGCGCTTATAAAATATTTGAAGATTCCTTCTCAAAATAGAAGAAATGAGTTTAATTTATAATTATGCTATGGAGAAATTTGATTAAAGTGTCTATCAATTTTATTTCAGCGAAAAATTGAAAATTGTAAATAATACTTGCGTGTTTAATGTACGGTCCTGCAATTACTTGAAGCAGAGCATTATTATTTACGGATATTGTGGGCATTTCCAATGCAAAAAATTAAAATTGATTTGCAAAATTAATAAAGGATTCGACGTAAGTGTTTATAGCACTTCCTTGAATTATTTTCATGCCGATAATTTAATAGTCAAGTTAGAGGAATGGAAAGAATGATGCTTGGTAATTCATTAAAATGTACAACAGCTCTTAATGTCAGAATGAATAATATAAAAAAGGGCAGTAAAAATTTAGACAAAACCTTAAATCTGCAGAAAATAAAATCAGAACCTGTTTACAGGAAAGTCAAAGCTGAAGTAATTGCTCAAAAGGATAGGGATGCAGATGATTTATACGACCTAATTCGTATGCAAAGAATATATTTATAGAGTTGGTCAGCTTCTATATCGGGTGTGTATAAATTGGCGGATAATCTACACGTGACGATATTCTTCCAAAAATTCTAAGCAGCTTATCTTTATTCTAAAATGTTGTACCATGCTTGCTGGGCCATCACGAGGTCCTCAAAGTTATCTGATAGTTTTCGCTAAAAATGAAAATTAAATATATATGTAAACAAATTAGAAACAACTTTACTTGTTGCAGAAAGCATTAGATAAATACAAGAAAACGAAATGTAGCCTGAATATATGAATATTCAACCTGTTCGTTAATCTGCAAGCAAAAAATTAAGTCTTACTAAGACTATAAACAAATAACTTATTGAAACAACTACTTCCCTGGCTAGTGCCACGCCGGATATTGAATGATACAAAAGAAATTTGCATGTTATTACTAGTACTACTAGATAATAACATTGGTTTAAGGTCGTTTATTTCTACATACAAGACTAACTTAGAAAATGATTCTGAAATGAAATGTGAAACTTTAAACTGTAAATGTTATTATTAAAATGAAAAAAAACAGAAAACATTTTGACAAGGACACACAGTGCTAAACTTATCTAGTGTTACTAGATGAAAAAAATTTGATAATAACTAAAAATACCACTGAATTAAAAAATATATGAAAATTAAGTAATTGGCCATCTGCAGACGCGTTTCGAGATTTATCTCTCATCAGTGCAGCTTCGCATTTAAATTGAATGTTAAATAATAAAATACACTTACGTGAAGGTGATCGTGAACGTGAAGACGTCGTAAACGACTGAGGAGATTATGAAAGGTTTGAACGGGTTTTATACCTGATTTTGAGGTGATTAGTGAAAGTACAGATGTGAAGAAATAAATGATCTTGTTTTCGTTGGAAACCGAATACACGATTAAATAATAAACAAATTAGAAACAACTTTACTTGTTGCAGAAAGCATTAGATAAATACAAGAAAACGAAATGTAGCCTGAATATATGAATATTCAACCTGTTCGTTAATCTGCAAGCAAAAAATTAAGTAACACTATCTATATCTAGTAACACTAGATAAGTTTAGCACTGTGTGTCCTTGTCAAAATGTTTTCTGGTTTTTTTCATTTTAATAATAACATTTACAGTTTAAAGTTTCACATTTCATTTCAGAATAATTTTCTAAGTTAGTCTTGTATGTAGAAATAAACGATCTTAAACCAATGTTATTATCTAGTAGTACTAGTAATAACATGCAAATTTCTTTTGTATCATTCAATATCCGGCGTGGCACTAGCCAGGGAAGTAGTTGTTTCAATAAGTTATTTGTTTATAGTCTTAGTAAGACTTAATTTTTTGCTTGCAGATTAACGAACAGGTTGAATATTCATATATTCAGGCTACATTTCGTTTTCTTGTATTTATTAAATATATATGTTTTAATTTTCGCGTTTTTTAATGGTTTTTTGCATTTTTAGCGAAAACTATGCATTTTGGGCAAATATTGCTTCTATTAAGAGTTGCAGAGCGGAACATTTTCAATCGATATAGGTCAATTGAATTTTCATATAATTTCCCGTTTTTCCGCTCGAGGGCGTGGAAAATAAAGTATAGTGCAATTTATTAATAAAAACAATGAAAAAAAAACTCTAAAATGCATATACGGTCACGATTTTACGCCCTCTAGCGGGCAATGCACGCATTATTTGAAAAGTCAAAAGACCTATATCGATCGTAAATTTTCCACTCTATAACTTTGGTCTCCTATAATTTTTCCAGATAATGCAAAGTTTTGGCTGAAAATCCAAAAATCAGGTGACAAAAGAAAAATGTTTTTATGGATAAATCTCAAGAGTTCTTAAGATTTCATTATACAAACTCAATATCATTGGAAAGCTTATCAAAAATGCAATGCATTGGTGACAACATATATAGGGTGTTCCATTTGAACAAAAAATAGTTATCCATTGTTTTGCGTATGTTGACACCCTGTATAGCAGTATGAACAAAAAAGGACCAAAACCGATATGTATTATTCTTCATGATGTGAAAAGTTCTCTAGTGTATAAAAAATAAAGCTATCTTTGCTAGAAACGCTTCTAGAAACGCTTCTGCAATTTTTCAATGTGCACACGTTTTTGCCACCAAATTGCCCATAACTAATCAACCGTCCATAATAGACCCATAGTATCTTATACTATTTTTATTAGCTTCTCAAGAGGGTTAAAAATAAGGTATAACATATAGGGTGTTCCATTTAAGAAAAACATAACTTCGTTCTATTATTTATACTGGGACACCCTGTATAAAAACATACATGTTTTTAAAATACGGAGAATGGGCGTAGGTATCAGTTTATGAAAAATGGAAGTCGATATCTCAAATAGCAAATAGATTATGGGGTTTTTACAGAACCCTGGGTCGCCCGGTATATTTAAATTTAGATATTTGAGAAATATGGATTTGTACTGTGAAATGTTAATACCACAGCGGTTTTTGAAAGAAACCTACATCAATAATTATGTAGCAGAAGACTCGGGAACTATTACCAATAATAATATCAATAGTAATATCGGTAATGTTCAAATGTTTACAAAAAATCTCTAAGAAATAAGGAACCGATGTGTAGACATCAACAAAAGTTTAAAAAGACCATAAACAAGTGCCAGCAGGTTGCCTTCATTCTCTCTGAAATGGGTCACAAAGATTTTAGCCACCACTTCAATCAGTTGGAACATTTGATAAATTTTTGGAATTCGAGGCAAAAAATTAAATTTGTAAATTACGAAGAAGGAAACAATCAGCAGAATTCTAATGATGAAGTATACAAAGTAGGTGTTGGTGCATGTATAATTGATCAGATTAGAAAAGTTTGTGAGATAAATGATAATCCTAATAGTAAAGAAAGTAGTTAACCACGTGAACCAGTATATGGCAATGTTGTATATGATAAAAGTGTCATTGACAAAGTTGAGGAGATTTCTGTAATAAATAAAAGTAATTGTCAACAAATCAATTAAATCAATCAATATAAAATAAATAAACCAAAAATTGATAATATTACCAACTACTGAAAATGTTTCTATTATTAAAATGCCATTAAAAATGAAAGGACGAGGAACACCGAAGGGAAATGCCTGTACAGTTATAGGGCTGAAAAAGAAAAATAGAGCACTACAATTCACAAACAAAGCACCAATGTTGCTTCAAACTATTATTTTACTATGCATTTTTAATAACAGTAATTTTGTTAATACGAGTATAATACTGAATGAAAATAAAATAGTTCAAGAAAATGAATTGCCCGAATATAAAAAACTAGACTCTATAATATTAGAACCAGAAATTTCTATCAAACACGTCGAAATATATTTCACAAAAGATGCATTTTCATTGCTTCAAAAAAAATATTTGCAAAATTTGCTGTAAAAAAGTAAATAGAAATTCTATCCAATGTGTCACATGTTTAGTTTGGTTTCAACAAAAATGCAGCTTTTTAAAGGAATCACAAAAATCAAACAATATTTGTATTTGCTTTAAATGTAACTGTATAATATATCATTTTTTAGGTATAATAAAATGAAGCATAATTTACTTCAGTTAACACAAATATTTGCTTTACGTTAACACATGTTTTTTACTATATTTTTTTATTAAAGTTTATGCTAAATAAGTTTTATTTTCTTATTCCATTCGATTAGCTGGCTAATGCGCATATGCAAAACTTGCGGGTCCATAGTATAAATTACTAGAGTTCCGCACCTTGCATCGCATCATCGGCCTATTTTATAACCTATTATATGTAGGTTTGCCATACGTCCGTTTTTTATAACGGACTGTCCGTTTTTTGAAAAGTGTCCGTGTGTCCAGTCCGGTTTTAACAAGTGTCCGTTTTTTTTCAGAAATGTTATATTAGGTAGGCAAAATGCTTAAATATTTTTTTTGTATTATCCTCCATCTAACGGTAGGTACTGGAACTAGAAAATGGCTGTTGTTATGTAGGAATCTGCATATTTGAGTTAATGTGATTCCCCGAATTATAACCTCTCGTGGAAATTCGTGGTATAAGTTTTGCATACTTGTGTACGACATATTTAGTTTTGGCGATTATTTTATTTTAAAAACAAAACGTGTATTGTGCTTCTTTACTACTGAAAGAAAGGTAATAATACTACCAATACTTAGTTTATAATAGTTATAATGTCAATGTAATATAAAAAATCCTCTCACACAGGTTTAGTTTGTCAAGTAAATATGGGAAAACGGAAATGTAAATATTCCGTCGAATTGGAGAAACAATTTTTATTCCTAAAAATGGGACGGTACGATGATTCAGCTAAATGTACCATTTGCAATGTCGAATTTTCTATTGGACAAGGAGGTCGGCGAGATATTGTGCAGCATAAAAATACCAACAAACTAAAAAAAGCAACCCGCGCGTCAACAACTTCTAAAGCCGTTAGGACATTTTTTAAGAAAATCGAATCAACCAATGATGACCTCAATTGTGCAGCTAGAGAAGCCACATTTGTTTATCACACAGCACGACACGATTTTAATTTTAATTCGGCTACATGTACATCAAAACTAATAACTTCATTTTATGACAACTAATTTTCGAGTGCCAAAACAAAGACGGAGGCAATTATTTTAAACGCAATTTCTCCATTTCTATTTGATGAATTATTGGAAGATTTAGAAAATGCAAATTTTATTACTTTAACCATAGATTCGTCAAATAGATTTGATATAAAATTAGTATGATTAGATACTTCTCAGTCAAATCCAATGAAATCCACGTAAAATTGTTAGAATTTCAAGCCTTACCGTCCGAACTTTTAGTCGATTATATTTTCAATATACTAGAAAAATATAAGCTGACAAAAAAAATTGTTTGTTTGTGCACAGACAATACCAATACCAATTTCGGTGGAGTAAAACGCAAAGGAAAAATTAATGTTTTTAGCAAATTACAAAATAAAATCGGCCGCAAACTAGTTGGTATTGGTTGCGCGGCACATATCGTGCATAATTGTGTTCAAAATGCAACTGATAAAATGCCAATTTTAGACATTGAAAGTGCCGTTGTAAAAATATATAAACATTTTTTTAGATTTAGAGTGAGAACAACTGCTTTAAAAGAATTTTGTAAATTTGCACAAGTTGAGTATAGAAAAGTGTTAAGCCACTCTAGTACTAGATTTTTAAGTTTGTTACCAGCTATACATAGAGTATTAACAATATTTGAAGGGTTGAAGTCATATTTTTTATCAGGAGAAGATAGAGAGAGCACCTGCCCAAATGCAATTCAATCATTCTTTGAGGACCCGGCAAACGAATTATATTTGTGGTTCGTTCATGGCTCCTTATAATTATTTAATAAAACTGTGCTCAAAATGGAATTAAATGTAGCAACAGCTACAGAAATATGTGTTTGGTACACTGAACTACAATTTAAAATTAACGAGAGAAAAAAGCAAAGATTTATACCGTTTGGTGCATCACAATTATTTAAAAAGCTACAAAATCAAGAAGGATTTGACGAAAGTAAATTTTATAGAGTTGTTGATATATTTTATGAATACTGCGTAAATTACTTAAACTTGTGGAAAATAAACTTTGAAACTGTTTCCCATTTTGATTGGATTTTGTTAAAGCAAAAACTAGACTGGGTTTTTATTCTTAATGAATTATTTGACGAAGTTACAGAATTTAATTTATTTTTTGAAAAATCTTCCTTTCCAGAGCAGGCAAATTTATTAGAAAAATGGATAAGTATGTTGGATATTTCAAAACCTAATCTTCGGAAAATGATAGAATTTGTATTTTGTTTACCTGGAACTTCAGCAACGGCAGAGAGAGTTTTTTCTATTATGAACAATGTTTGGCGATCTGAGAGAGGAACATTGGACGTTTCTACGGTAAAGGCTTAGTTGCGTATTGAAGTCATTGTTAATTTAGAATGTCGCGCATTTTACGATAAAATAAAAAATAATAGAATTCTATTAAAAAAGGTACTAAGTTGTGAAAAATATCAAAGTGAGCAAAAATCACAGCCTTGTTCTACTCTAAATAGCGAAAATTGTAATAGCTGTCCCAATAATGAACCGTCGACATCCAAATAAAAAATAAAGGTTCTAAAATTTTTGTCCGTTATTTCATTTCTGAAAATATGGCAACCCTAATTATATAAGAACACGTTAAGTATGCCGTGAAGTGTTAAATCTATGGAATGCATAGTAAATACCTACAAAAAGATAATTAAATGTTATTTTAATACTTAATATCGGCTCAAACCACGTCAGCAGTTGAACACCTGCGCATTACTGTTTCATTCAATTCCATTACTTATAAACATTTTGCTTTCACCCATGGTACTTTTAATTAAAATAATTTGCAATTATATATAGTTATTCGTTAAATTATCTTAACAAATACCACTCGCGGTTATAATTTCGGCGAAATACATTTTATTTTAAGCACTCGTCAATAAAAAAAAGAAAATAATTGTTTTCCGGCCAAATTCTAACCTCTTGTGGTATTAACCCCCGAATGAAAATTTTAAAGGTGCTAATCCTGTATAACAAGAGCGGGAAAAAAGTAAAGCGTTTTCAGACTGTGCAATGTTCTTGCATTCGCAGGCAGGTTCCATAGCGCGGGATTGGAACGGGCCAGTCTAAGCTTGCGGATTGCGCGATCGTGTGAACGCCGCGCCACTTATAGCTATCATAGTCAACGAAGTATCATCATTAAATTCAAAACATTATTTTTTTATTTTTATTTTAAAGATTACACGGGGGTTATTTAAATAATCTGTTTATAAACCTGTGGTAAGTGCATAAAGTTAGCATAATAAAAAAATGATATTTTATATGGTAAATGTAATGAATTAATCCCTGGCCTCTACAAAACAGTTTTATTATGAATAAAAATACTGGCAAAACCTGTTAACATAATTCGGGGCCGGTCGATAATATAGGTATGGTTTTGTAAATGAAAAAATTTAATTAACCCCAATATATCCGCATTACTAATGCCATGCGAGCCTGCATAAAACAGTCCTTTATCATTACCCGTAACTACTTTACTATTCGCCAGGGGTTAGGGCCGCCCGTGTTCACAATGAAATATGACGTCCCGTTCTTGTTTTGTAATGGTTGTATAATGGAAGCTCAAGCAATATAGTAAAAATAGTAATATTAGCAAAATAATTGCCCAGATGTAAATGTAAACGAAACTTACTTTAAAATGAACTAATTAACTTTCCATATATTATTACGCAGGGTTGGGCAAATGTGTAGGAACACCTGATCTGGCTAAACGTCTATTTTTTCTAATTATTTTTAAGCGAAATGTTTATAGTTTTTTCATTCTATTCAGTGACGTACTTTGATTTTCATCAGCTCCTGTATTTCGAGATATGACGTCATCGGTATTTTTTTTATCGATCACCGGTATATTTTTACAATTTCGAATAGACACTTTTTCATCAATTGCAATAATGTAGGGTTTGGTAAGTGTGTGACTTGAATTTTTTTAAATATTAAATAAAATAATTCTTCCTTGTGTTGGCTTTTTACACTGTCTTTTGATAAAACAATTTCATGTTTTTTTTATGTTTAGTGTCACTGACAGATAGTATGCATGTGAAATAATAACATTGCTGTTAAATTATGAGTGAACTAACTGAACGTGAATAAATTACGTTGTTAATGATGGTTAGTTTTGGAGATTGGCAGAGATCTCTAAAAGATACATGCAACATTTCCAGATGGAAATTCTAATATTTCTAAATCAAAAGTTTTAAGGGTTGTACAAAAGGGGGTAGCATTAACTCGACTTCTACCAAAAATTTGGTTAAAAATGCGTTTTGCTTAAATTATTTCACTGTAAAATTGTATGTATTTTTCCGGTCAGTTGTGTGATAGGATTTAATTGATATAATTTTATTACACCTAAAACTAGAGAACAGCAGTTTTCCGGATTTTTTACGGGTCCTAAGACCCAAAAACATGATGTAAACAACAGAAAAACGTGATTTTTTTTTTAAATAATCATTTTATTTTTGAAAGGTTTCTTGTGCGCTTACAAAAACGGGCCAAATAGCATAAGTAGCCATATTAATTACCTTCATTTTCCCCTTAACCGCGTGTTAATATCTTCACTTGTTCGCGCGAAAACTCAAATTAAGTAAATTTAGTATTCCATACTTGGTAATAAAAATATACAGTGTGTCCACGGATGGAGTTGACGAAAGGAAAAAAAACTTTATTATTAATTTTACGGCAAAAAATCATTCTTTATAAAAAATTCTGCTTGTCGAAAAAAATTGTTTGTCATAAAAAAAAATTAGATCAGATGTACAGGGTGTTAATAAATGAAAAAAAAACACAAAATGCTGGTTTAAATAAACCATAAAGTATGGTCCAATGATTCTATCAAAGATAATTCCACACCATACGTTAACTTTTTTGTAACCTTGACTTCTTCTATTGATGACGTAATTAGGATTCTCGAAAGTCCAGTGCCGACTATTTTGGGTAGATACGTGCTCGTTGGTGCAAAATGTAGATTTGTCGGTGAAACAAATTAATCTGGGAAAGATTCTGTTTTCGATTTCGAATTTTCATTTCCTTAAAAATAACTTGTAATGTACTTTTGCTTACTTCCAGCATTCTTGCACGCTTCCTTAAAGATAATTTAGGGTTATCTACAACTGACCCTAATGCTAATAATGTAGATGTGTCATCTTCATCGCAATATTTCTTCGTTTTCTTCACATTCATGATTTTTTTTATTAGTTTTCGTAGTGCTTCCTTAGACACAGCCGTATTTGGAAATTTTATTCCTGAACAAGATCAATTTCCAATTCTGTAGCACTGTACTAAATAAACACGCTCTTCTTTAGTTAACATTTCTGAATAGTGTCAGACGTAACATTGACGTTTACGGAATCGGGTATCTTGATTTTTTGTTAAATTCTCCAAATCGCATAAAATCACGAATTATTGTAAATAGTAAAAATTATAATTTTTATTTGAAAATTTGTATTTATGCTACATTTTAACTTATAAACAACTTTGTTTAATAAACATTTTGTATAAAATAAAAAATAATGGTTCTTATCTCTTGAAGCATTTTCTTGTTTTCTTAATTATTAACACCCTGTACATCTAATCTAATTTTTTTTTATGACAAACAATTTTTTTCGACAAGCAGAATTTTTTATAAAAAAATGACTTTTTGCCGTAAAATTAATAATAAAGTTTTTTCTCCTCTCGTCAACTCCATCCGTGGACACACTGTATATTACACGAGTAATTGACTGTCCCCAGACATCAACTTGTAGATTGGTTTTTAATGTGTTTTATTAAGTTGTACACATAATGCTATTAGTGTTTCTTAGCTTTTTTACTGAAATTTACTCAACTTGTAAGTAATTTTAAAAATCGGCGATATGAAAAAGGCCGAATACAAGTTGTGATTTCGACAGATGAAGCCGAAGAATTTTCGCAGCTGTTAGCAAAACCAGTCAATATAACTGATGCACTTTGTGGACAATGTCGTTCATCGATAGCGAGGATGGAATCTAAATATCGAGAACATGAAGCTTCATCTAGCACTGCAAATGAAGATTTTGCAGGGTTGGAAAACATACCTGAAACTAATTCACAAACATCGGTATCAACGTCGGAGTCATCTCAATCAACAGTGGACCCATCGTTTAATTTCCGTATCAGAAATGTTCCTGAGGTAGAATTGGTTGAAATGCCTTTCAAGCGTTTGATCTCGAGCCACAGTTGTTGTTGTATATGTTTCTCTAAACCGAGTTCATTAGTCATTGTTCCGATCAAAGCGCGTATGCAGGTTTTTGTAGACAGTCGAACATTCGTACCAAAGCATTGTTGCTGTACACACGATTTGATTAATCAGCGTTTTTATACCGACGATGTAAAGAAGCTGAAAGTTTATTCACCTTCAAGTAGCATCGATAAAAATGAATTGGTCTTGTTCTTAAAAGTATTGTCAGAAAAATCCGCGGATAGTATTCTGGGCAAAGTACACGATTGCGATTTGTCAAGTGATCGAAGTTAACTGGCTATACGCCCGAACAATTAAAATTGTTGACGAAGATGCTCACTTCAATGCGAAATTCTGACAATCGCAGTGTGAACCAAGCTCTTTTTGTTTTCCTCTTTAAGAACTGAGAGTTCGAACAGCGTGACAGCGTCGATTTTCGATATGAAATGTGAATAGCAAGTGTCGGATTATTGCGAATCTGTTTTGAGATCACTTAAGGTAGATACTTTACCTACACACTGTGGCGTACAAGCTTGTTCTAGTGTAGATCTAATATTAAACCATACGTCGCCCTACGTGAAACAGTTATATGGCTATGAAGGACGATTAGTTTTGTTAGCTAATGTTACATAGCTGCGACACCAAAAGAGTACTAACAACTACTATAAACGAAAATCATATTCCGGTCAGAAAAAAAAAACACCATTGTGTAAACCGTTTACAGTTTGTAACACAGATGGTTATATAATTGATACATTCGGGCCGTACCTGGGTACTATGAACGACGCGGAAATATTGCGATTTATTCTAAAGGATAAAAATGGTTTGTCGAAACTTTTAAGAGAAGGTGACGTCTTTATTCTTGATAGAAGTTTTAGGGGTGTGAAAAACGAATTGGAATCTAAAGGATACATTGTAATGATGCCAGCTTTAAAAGGCAAAAGAAAACAATTATCCACTAAAGAAGCTAACGATAGCCGATTTGTGACAAAACTGAGATGGGTTCTAGAAGCAGTGCATGGGATCATTCCATCAAAGTTCACCCTTCTACACAACCAGCTAGATAATAAACTATTACTAGTTGCTCAAGTGTACTACAGAATTGTTTCTTTCCTGGTTAATACTTTCAGAAAACCTTTGAACTGTGATCCAGGGATGCAAGATGAAGTTGACACCTTCATGCTTACAAAAAAAAGCGACGATTAATTAGCGAAAGAACTGGAAGAGGGTAACTGGAACAGAAGGAAAAAGTTATTCGAACCGTGAAAATCGTCAGATGTACAGAAAAGGACTTAAAAATTCTGTTCACTGGTACCTATCAGTCAGCCCAAAGTATCTCCTACTTAGCAGAACGATATAGCGAAGACGGTGACATAAAAATTCAGTGTTTAGTGAAGATAATACAGTGCTTAAATGCGAGGTTCAGTCGCGGCATATAAACCGCAAAATATACACGCTATGTTCAATATCAACCCAACGCGATCGGGTACGGTGGTATCAAGCGTCATGTATGCGACTGCCCTAATGGGCTTCGGACGGTTGGCTGTTGTTCACACGTTGCTACCATTATATATTTTTTATCACATGCGAGTTATTTATCGAAAATAGTACGTCCTGCACAAATATTGTCTACATTATTCGAAGTGCGGAGAATTGAGTCAGTAATTAACGAAGACAGCGACGAAGAAGACTGAGTTATATTTATAATTCTTGGACAAAGTTACTATATGTATTTTTATATTCTGTACTTGTTGAAATAAGCCCAACATATTATAAATATATAAAGCACCATCTATCGTGCGCGGTGATACACTATGTTTTAAGGTTGGTACTAATATAATTTGTAACATGTCGGATGTAGTTAGTTCTTCTCGGTTTACCAATAAAGATGGTAGCATTCCAGTGTTGATTATTCAGTAAGTGTTTACCCTGCTTTTTGAACAGGTTATGTGCCCAGGTTACAGCGTGTCGCGTTAACGGTAAGGTATCCATCAAAAGTACGGTAAACGCCCGCGAGAGGGGGATTAAATCAAATTGGTATGACTGTAGGCAACCCAGCTTACAGCGAGGGTAAATTAACTCGGTGCTATTTCCATATATCTAATACATTCAAGGTTGCGCCTGCGATTCTAAAAGAGAGAGGCTATTATACGTCTGCACCCCGCTACAGCGCGAGCGTGAGAACCGTATTAGAATATGTATTGTGGTTATTTTTTTTTCGCATCGGTGGTGGCGGGTGAGAAGTTATAAAAAAACACTTCTGCTGTAGCGTTTACACCAAACCCCGCCCAACCCAACCATTTCACGGTCTAGCGAGCGTCGTCCAAACACAATTGAAGGGCGACATAATTGTAAGCAAGTAATTCCCAAGAAATAATCTCTTGGGGATTATAAGTTGAAATTTTCATTATTGTCATAAAACAAATCTCCAAAAGCTACCAATAGATTTTATAATGTAGTTTGAAACCATATCTGTTGTATGGGCCCATTATATAAGTAATGCGCATTTTCTGGCAAAAATATATTTATTGATCGCACCGGTACATATGCTTCCAATTCTTCAAAACATTTTTGAATTTACGAATCATTAAGTCAAATTATTTGCCAAAATAATTTGCTTCAAGACTGGAAACGTAGGATTAATGAAAACTTAAGATAGCAAGTTTTACACCTTTTCGTTGTTGTTAAAAGGTTACTTTACTTTATGTCTTATAGTAATATTAGTTTCCAAATTAAATTCCTTTTCCAAATTGGTGTTCTACTATTCTAAAGAGTATAGACTTGTACATCATTTAAAATGTTAAACATATTTTAACTTTCGCCGTACAGTATTGTTTTCGAGATTGAAAATGTTCATGAAAAGTTTCATTTTGAGGTTCCAGAAAACAATTATTTTTTTGGAAAATGGTCTGTATGTCCGTGTGCTGTGTCGACCTATCTCTAAGTTTGTCATTTTATGGGCACTGTGTCTCAAAATCTAATAGACATTTTTAAATTGCCTGTTGAAGTCATTTGTAAAAGTGTCTCAATAAATGTATTGTCTCTCTCTATTACGAAAATGATTATTCATCTATTTAAGATAACAATCTTTTGTTGATGGATGAATTTCGTAAACTCTTTGATTTTCGAGAAAAAATTTTGAATGGAAAAATTTTGACTTTTTTGAGATAATGAATAATTTTTGTTCGAAATCAGACTTGAAAAAAATCCACGAAAATGCAAAACATCCGAAAAACCCATTTTATACTCTCAAATAAAGAAAGTAACATGATGGCCACATGGACATTTTTAAAATTATATTACATACATGAACTTTATTCCAACATACATACAAAACATACATATGTTAGAAAGGGCCATCGATCGAGTCCTTTAGTCCTTTAAATTATATTATTTCGTTTTAGTCTTAAAAATATTGCCCTATATTATAGGTTGTAATGTTTAAAAAGTTTTTAAAACTGATGCCTTATTTCTTTTTACTTTCTACCTTATAAAATTAATGTATGTAAAGGCTTCTGAACTCTGCGTAATCTTTCTCTGCTACTATGTTGAATGTGGCGAATCTAGCCGGTAGTTTAAATACAATAGTGATGAAAGTAGAGCATATTCTAACCCAAAGTTCTGTTGTCGGCTCTTTTATATCACTATGTCAAAATTCCAATCATCTATTGAAATCAATGTAGAATTTGTAGAGCAATTTTGGAAAAAGTGTATTTTTGGTCAGCCAGCCATTTTAGTTACTGCAAAGTTCAAATTATTTTGATTGGACATATTGCTTAAGATTAATTTGTTAAAATGTTAATGTAGAATTCCTAAAGCAATTTCTGTAAGAACTGCAATTATGGTCATCATGCTTTCTCTTCATGTTGCTGTAAAGTCAAATTAATTTTCTTTAGGCAATTACAAAGACACGTTATTCACTCTATTATGTCCCTTTTCATGACTCCAATTTCCAATTAGAGAACAGCATATTTACGACAATTATTATGGACGAGACTTAGCAATAAAATATCGCACCTGAGTTACAAGCCAATTAATAATCAATTAAAAAATACAAAATGTGTGCAAAGTAAAACCTCGCTGACATAACATAACCTCATCTGCATTGAAATTCAATATGAATTACATTGCGGCTGGGATATTATACCCCGAAATCAGGCCAGGGTCCCTCAAGACCCGGGGTTCGGAGGCAGTTTCCTCCTCTGCCTCATTACAGTTACGCCACTGCACAGTGGTCCAGATGCACTCAAAATCTGGCCAAAATCCTAAATTGCAAAGTCGAAAAGAAGCTTCAAAACTAAGGTAGTTTGAAAGATAAACGTGGATAGTATTATAAAATATTAATAATTAAAATAAAGTCGTACCCCATAGTCCATGATGAGCCGTTAAAGATGTAGTGAGTGCTTTGAATGCATAATAAAACAGGTTGCGAATATAAATTTTTCATATTTGTGTACAAAGCATACAGAAGGCCTATGTGGAAAATTATATTGCATTATGTTTCTTACAATATTAAGCTCTTCCAAAAAATAATTTTATTTCTAAAATACGACGTTTCGTTATTAAGATACCCGCAATAATCATCATTTTTTATTTCATTTTTGAGTAGCTTTTCACCTCCCAAAATTAATGAAATATCACACTCAACACTAAATTGTTTGCTATAGGAGTTATTTGAAGTTTAAAAAAATTGAAAAACGCGCTGAATGAAAAATGGATCATCAATTTTGTTTAAATTCATTTTGACTTTAGATTCGTAATCTGCGACCTCGAAAACCCCTATATACTAATTTTCATCACTTTTTATATCATTTCCACATATGTTGCCGCCATATTGGATCCGCTATTTTGTTTAGAATAATTTTAACTTTAGATTTGTAATTTACGGCTTCGAAAACCCCCACATACTAATTTTCATCAATTTTTTATGTCATTTCCTCATATTTTGCCGCCATATTGGATCCGCCGTTGTGTTTATAATAATTTTGAATTAGGACTTGTAATCAGCGACGTCAAAAATCCCTATATACCAATTTCTGCACGAATGTATGTTCATTTGGGATTTTGGCCAGCTTTTTAGGGTAGCTGGACCACTGTGCTGGGGGTACAGGTATTTAATTGGCAATATAGTGGGATACCAGTGGGTAAATACTTTTTAAAAGGCAGACCTAAAAATGTTTTCTATAAAAAAAAAATTGTGGAATAGATAATAAACAGCCGAACGTTAAACAAAAACAAACAAAACAAAAAAACAATTTCCAATTATAACTCTATAAATTATCGGACCAGTGACGGATCGCGGTGGTAATGGTAATACAGATAGATCACGCCGCCAGCCGTCTTTGCAACCGACCCTACAAGTACCTATCTGTATTGCTACCTCAGCCGTACCATGAGTCACCCCGCGAGCCGTCACTGTATCGGTCTTAAATTATTTACTAATAAATATCTGGAATTCCCCGATTATGTGACTATTCTTATTAGCTTGTATGCTTTTCAAGTTAGTTTTGTACTCTGCAATGATGAGGGGATCAACAACTTATATTTATCAAAAATATACATGACGTAATTAATTTATAAATTTTATTGAACGCATTACTAGAATGTACATCTTATAAATCGTAATCGTCGCAGGTACCCTGCCCTCCGGTCCCTTGTTTATTTTTTTAGTGCAGTTGTAACTCGATACACTAATATGAGTAAGTGCCGCCGTCGCGAGTGACGCAGAAATGTGAATAACATGCGATGTTATTGGGCATGCAGGTGAATATGTATATGGAATACGAAATCTAGCACGGAAGATCGATTTGAACATCGCGCTAAATAAACTCCCCTATCATAACGTATCCCCTAATCCCCGCGCACACTACCATCACGCTCAAGTGGCCGAATGCCCGTACTAGGATGAAGAGCAATAGACTCGCTGCAAGAAATATCTACATAACTTTTTTATTTCTTTCTGATTGACTATCTTAAAAAGTTGCCACAGGATTATTTTGAAATTTTGCACATATGTCAATTATGTTCCTGTCTAGACAGTAAGAAAATTTTTATCAAGTTTTGACCAATACTAATGGAAATAGACACAAAAAACATCATTTTAATATTCATTTGTCTCCTAATTCGTTCATAATTTTTTTATTAACTATGATTTTGCCTTAAAATTACTTCATTGCCTAGATGTATGTATTGGCTGGCTACAAGTCAAATTTCACTGTTGTTGCTTACTTGGTTCTGCAGTTTGTCTGTTTAAAGTAAAATGTTGCTAACTTTGTTAATAATAACGATGAAACCAAAACGTAAACACAGAAATAATAATCGATCTTTATATAATATGTTATCAAAATAAACTTTTCGAAAAAGTTTATATTTACAACGATATATTCGATTTCTTGAGCGGCTAATTTAATGGGTACCCTACCCTTAACTTGCTGAATTGCACAAGAATGGCTGATAATTTTATGGTTAATGTGCCGAAATTAAAAGGGAGAGAGAACTATGGCGAGTGGGCATTCGCTGTGGAGAATTTTCTAATCCTAGAAGGGTTGTCGAAATGCATCACGGAAATGCCATTTCTACCTGTTAAAATTATTCGTTTAGGGAAAATGACAAATACGCCCAGGCTGATAAAATTGATATTTAATGACCGTAAATCTGCAATTTCTGTACTTAAATCAGTTCGTAATATAGACACAGGTCATGTTAAATTTTCGAATGATAAAACTAGGCAACAGCGTGAATATTTGAAGGAATTAAATGAAGAAGTTGCTAGGCGTAGAGGAAACGGGGAGGACCTGTCGATCAAATTCATCAATGGCTATCCATCAATTGTGCAGGCATCTTCAACTAGGAGTCCAAAAAACGAAATATTTATTATTACAACTGTGGCGGTTTGCGTAGTAAAATTAATGTATTAAAAACTTATTTGAATATTTGTGAAATTGATGTAATTGTTATAATAATAATAATAATAATAATATTTATTTGCCCAACAGAATACAAATTCCAATTACAGGACAAAATAATCAATTAAATTAGTATAAAGTAAACAATTTGTTCTAAAGTCTATATAATAATAATTTATGCTAGAGTAACGTAATAGCTAATGTATAATTAAACTAAAGTAAATGAGTTTGCAAATGTGATATGCATAATATAATAAAAATAATGAAAGAAAAAGAAAGAGAGAGAAGTTAGATTTATATTATAATTGAAACGTGGCTAGACGAATCGGTAAAAGATAGTGAACTAGGTTTAATTGGTTACCATATTTTAGGAGGGACAGATCATCCGCTACCAGTTATAAACAGCGAGGTGGTGGTGTGCAATTAAATCTTATATTGAATGTTTAGAGAAATTCCAATATTGAAGAGCTTATATAAAAGTACAATCAAATTATATTATGTCTGCTGTTTACATTCCACCTAATGCTGAATCTGATGCATTTGTTACTCATTGTAATTCAATTGATATTGCTGCCAACAACTTCATGATCACAAATTTGTTCTCTTAGGAGGTTATAACTTGCCCTCAGCCATTTGGAATGTTAACGAACCTAATATCATTTCGGATGACATTAATTGTGTCAATGCTAAAATTGTTGCTGATGATATATTTATTTATTTGTTTATTTTATTTATTTATTGTTTATTACCCAACAGCCACGAAGGCCAGTTACAGGAAAAATTAAAGAAAAAAAGAAAGAAACTATAATACATACATAAGTAATGATACACATAATATGTATATATGTATACATATACAAATACACAAACACAGAACACACTTAAATTTCAGTTATTTTACTTATTAATTCACTCACTAATCTCCGCTCTCCGCATGCATTAAATATATCTATGTGTTTACAATACATATTTGTAGTATGTTTTACTTATGTATTTTACAATATTCTAGTTTGATATTAAATGTATATATTTTGTACTTGAATATGTTGTGTATATTCTGATATTTTATATTTCAATATTTGTCTATTTTTTAAATTTTTAAACAGTATTGTATTTTATGGTTTTTACCTAGATGTAATTGACATATGTAAACTTCACATGAAGAAGTGTGTACATGAAATAAATATTATTATTATTATTATTATTATTATTATTATTATTATTATTATTATTATTATATTCACTGCATTGCACATTGACAAAATCGGCGCGTTCAAGTGATGATATGTACTTGTTGAACTTATATAAAAAGTTTGTTGTAGTCTACCGTTTTGGCGTGGTACATAGAAGTTCAACAAAGATATGAGTAATGAGTCATTGATTTTTTGGTGAATTAACTTATATATAAACATAATTTGAGCTAAAATGCGCCGGTGTTGCAGTAAAACGATACCAAACTCACGTTCCAACAGTTCTGATGGATAACCCTGTGTAGGATATATCTGGTATTTCCTATAGTAGAGTGATTTTAGAAATCTTCTCTGAACTTTTTCAATTTCTGAGATATGAACAGTGTAGTGCGGGTTCCATACAACCGAGCAGTATTCCAAGCGACTGCGAATGTAAGCGTAATAGAAGTTTATTAACGGCTTTGTAGTTTTAAATAATTTGGTGTTTCTGATTAAAAATCCCTATAATTTGTAACTAAAACTAGTTATTTGATTAATGTGATCATTAAATGTTAATTTGCAATCAAAATAAATACCAAGATCTTTGAAACAGGTAAGATTTGTATGATTTGATATGCTCTCTATATATGACAGGCATAGATATAGGCTTATATACGACTTGTATAAGATGATTCATTACCACATTGACAACAGTGCCTTTCTTCACCTTGTCAATATTCGGGTGCCGCAGAAATCGTGTCGCAGTAGCTTAACTTTTTGGTATCCAACACCAAGGAGTACACATCACTCTTTCTCACCTCTCGCCTTGATGGTTAGAAAATATCATGAGGTACAGTACGCCCTGGATATTTTCTGTCCAAGTAAGAATGAGTTCCGTAGAATTCTTAAATCATGTCTAGTTTAGGATCGCAAGAATTGTAATTGTAATGTTAATATTAATTTATTACTTGTACTTGTACTTTTGTCTGTAACCTCGTTTATAAACGATCATTCACTGTTTTATTTTGTAGTTTTCCTTGTAATTAGGCTTAGGCCTGTAAGGAAATGAAATAAATAAATAAATAAATAAATAAATAAATAAATTTATGTTGTAATCGAAATTAATATTTGTTTGTTTCCTACTATAGGTCATTTGTTTGCACTTATCTATATTTAACATGAGCCCATTTTTGATACACCAATCATTAAATTTAACAAGGTCCTGTTGTAATGCCAAGCAGTCATTAGCGGTATTTATGACTCTAAATAATTTAAGATCATCTGCATACATTAAATAATCAGAGTTAAAACAATTACCGACATCATTGAAAAATAATAAAAATAGTAAGGGGCCCAAGTTTGACCTTTGAGGTACACCACTGGAAGAGATAAATTTATGCGATCGAAAACCTTTATATTCCACGTAATTAATTCTGTTTGTTAAATAACATTTTATGAGTTTCACTACACAGTCACTCAGGCCAAAAGTATGGAGTGTTTTTATTAACAAATCATGTCGAACGGTGTCAAAGGCTTTTGACAAGTCTATATATAAAACATCTACCTGATACCGACTGTCCAATGCTCCAGAGACGGCTGTTGTAAATCTACATAAATTAGTGTCTCTAACAACTAGTGCGGGAATATTATCAGGACCCATTGTAAGGTTCTGTTTTAAAGATTTCGCAGCAGCCATAAATTCATCTAAATTAAATGCTCCAATTGATAATAATTCATTATTTAATGATACATTTACTTCATCATATGTAATGTCTTTTGCTTTATAAACAGATGAAAAATAGTCAGCAAATGCGTTCGTTATATCTTGAGGTTGATCAAGGACAGCATTACCCATTTTAATCAAACCTGGAATTCGTGTTTTACCTTTGCGTTCATTAATATAATCCCACAGTTTTTGGGGTTTATGTTTAATATCAGCTTCAATAGAAGTTAAATAATGTGAAAAGTCTGTTTTTATATTTGCTTTAACCAGTTTCCTATAGGCACAAAACTGTATTTTGTTAAAATTAGTTTTGAATTTTTAAAATTCTCAGATAATGCTGTTTACGTCTAATACTCTGAATGGTTAAACGTGAGAACCAAAATGGAAAATTATGAGCTTTACTAATTTTAAAGGGTACGCACAAGTCAATATAACTATTTATGATTTTATAAAGTTCATCGCAAGCAAGGTCAGGATCGCTCAAGTTAACAACAGAATCCCAATTTGTTTCAAGTATGAGTTTATAAAGAAGCGAGAAATTTGCTTTCTTGAAATTGTAAGTCGGCTGAGCTGAGCAAAAGTTTTTTACAGGGTTAACATCAGAACCATGGCATATTATATTCAACGATGGATGATAATCTTCAAAAACAAGTGGAGAATCGTTTCGTGCTACCATGCAATTAAGGTTTTCAGAACTTATTACTAAATCTAACATACCGTTCAAACTATTCTTACAAACGTTTAGTTGATTTGCTGAATGAAAGTCAATAAAATTAGATAAACTTAACGATCTACTACATTCTATAACAGGATAACTTGATACATTAACCCTTTGTCTTCCAGGCAGTTTTTTTGTGTAGGCCTATTTATCTCCCGACGGTACTTTTAAGTCCGCAGGTTTTGTTCCCCCTATACTCCACTATTATTGATCAAACTCCTTTAAAACGCCAAGGGTACTTTTAAGGACTGTAGAAACAACATAATGTTTGTTTGGTAAATTTGGTAACACTGATTTTTGTCACTGTTTTCATGCTTGTTGTGACAGCTTGGTGGTTAGAAAGCAACGTGTTCAATTATATTGAAAATATCGTGGTATTTGTTGTTACAATTGAAATCCAGCAAGCAATTAATGTAAGTAAGACCTTTATTTATGTTGTCTATTAAAATATTTGTATGTTTAGTCCATTTCAAACAAGATACACATCTTTATCTATATGGTACTCATAAGTACCTTTGGCGGTTAGTGTATAATTTATCGAATTTTATTATTTTTCAAATTTTTACAGAATGCCATTTCCTTGGGAAAGTAAATAGCGTTTGACCGATAAGGAGTTACTGGAAATAGTGGATGATGACGAATTTTTTGCCGAGTTTGATTTGGATGAGGATAATAATGTACAGACAGATGTTGAATCAGATGCTGAATCTGGCAATGAGGATCAAAATGAACATGTTTTTATTAGTCAAACAAATAACTCTGAACAAAGAGAACCAAAGGATTTGTGTGAAGAGGTTGAATCCGAACCAACGCAGGAAATAGAAGGTAATGAAACCGAAGACCCGATTAGAGAGGAGCCTGCACGTACATGGCAAAAAGTTGAAAGATCAACTACTATCCTACCTGAATATCAACCTGGTTCTTGGGAAGAAACTTATTTTAGAGATTGCATAACTGCTACGGATGTCTTTGTAAAGCTTTTGGGTAATGTAATTCCAGATATTACTTTCCAAACAAATTTGTATGGTACTCAAAATAATAAGACACTAAACATTACACAGAATGAAATGTTAGCTTTCATCGGATTGAATTTCCTTATGGGATATCATGTTCTGCCAAATCTAGAAAGTTATTGGTCTTCCGCAGATGATCTGAAACTTGAAATTGTACCAGAAACCATGTCTAGAAATAGATTCCAAACAATACTTGCGAACTTACATCTCAACGACAATGCTCTCATTCCCAACAATAACACAGATAAGCTTTACAAAGTTCGGCCCTTTGTTGACTCACTCAATGTGGTATTTTCAAATTATGTAGGAGAACAGAAAATGTGTGTTGATGAATCAATTGTGAAATTCAAAGGTCGTTCTTCAATCAAACAATATAATCCAATGAAGCCTGTGAAAAGAGGTTTCAAATTTTGGATGTTATCAGATATGTCTGGCTTTGTTAAAAAGTTTGAAATATACCAAGGTAAAAACGAAAAAGTGAACGAAAATTTTAAAGATTTCAATTTGGGAGAAAGAATTGTCCTAGAGTTGACACAACAAGACTGGAATAAGGGCAAAGTCTTGTATTTTGATAACTTCTTTACAACTGTAAGACTTTTGGAGAAATTAAAACTAGAAAACACTCTAGCTTGTGGGACAATTCGATCAAACCGAAAAGGGCTTCCAAAAGGAATGATAATTGACAAAAATTTAAAGAGAGGTGACTTTGATCACAAAACATCGAACACTGGCATTACTTTCTTCAAATAATAATAATAATAATAATAATAATAAAGCTCTTTATTGCCTAACAGGAAACCCCATTTACAAGACAATAACAATAATATATATACAATATAAAACAATTGAACAATACAGTAGTATTTCATTATTTAAAACTATATTAACAAAAATAAACATTGAAATTACAAGACAACATCACTATAAGTGATCAAAAAAAATATCGTCATAGTGAGTCATCGCATTCCGACACATAACCTGAACTGGTGCTCGCCGTAGACAATTGGTACGGGCTCCTGGAATGTAGAAAGTGCTGATATGCCTTGAGCTTGACCTAGGGACGTGGAAGTCTAGTTTCGACAATAGAAATGGAGCATCCACTCTATTGTGAACGATCTTCCAAAGAAACTTGGCAGTGAGCTCTTTTCTTCTAGCGGCTAGTGAAGTCATACCATGTCTTTCTAGTAGAAAATCTTGATCAACACCTCGTTCGGGATAGACGCCATCCACTTTATATGATAAATACTTTAAAAATCGACGATGAACACGGTCCATCGGCATGCTCTGATTCATATAAAATGGATACCAAATAAGACACCCATACTCAAATTTGCTGATGACATATGCATAATATAGACATTTTATTAGGTCAATGTCACTGAAAGGCGCACAAATACGCATAATAAACCCTAACATTCTCGATGCGGATATTGCAGTGTTACTAATATGCCTAGTAAAATTTAAATCACTGGTGAATAAAATGCCTAGATCTTTTATTTCGGCATAAGTGGTAAGTTGTAACTCATTAATTGCGTATGTCGTTGGAAGTACATTGGATTTTCGTGAAAATGACATAGTGCAGCATTTATGAACATTGAGAATTAGTTTGTGGTTTTCACACCAGGATACTAGTTTATTAATATTATTCTGTAGAGACACAACATCATTTGGCGAGGTAATGTTACTAAAAAGTTTGATGTCATCTGCATAGGCCAATACGTGACAATTTAGCGAATCTAGCAGGGAATTAATAAAAATAATAAAAAGTAGCGGTCCCAGATTCGAACCCTGCGGGACACCAGAATTAATTGAAAATTTGTAGGAGTGGTAACCATTAAAGGCGACATATGCTAAACGATTAGATAAGTAAGATTTCATAAGTTGTAGAAGACTCGGAGCGGCTCCAAGGTCAGCAAGTTTCACTAGGATTATGTCGTGGTCCAGGGTGTCAAAGGCTCGTGAAAAGTCCGTGTACACTACATCAACTTGGCCTCTCTGATCTATCACTTCAGAAACATATTGAGCAAATGAAGCCAGATTGGTTGTTGTGGATCTACCCGGCATGAATCCATGTTGGTTGGAGGATATGAATGAGGATACATTCCTAAAAATAGTAGAGTAGATTACCTGTTCAAATATTTTTGAAAAATTACTTAGTAATGCAATCGGACGATAATTTTCTAGAAAATGTTTCTCTCCCTTTTTATAAACGGGACTAATTTTTGCCAATTTCCACCTTGAGGGAACTGTACACGTACTGATAGCGAGGTTTATAATAATCTGCAGCGGCTTAGCAAAAACAAATCTACAATCTTTGATTAAGAAGGAAGGAACAGAGTCATCCCCAGAAGATGCTTTATTGGGTAATAGGGCCATGATGCTTATTAAATCGCTTTCGGAAATTGGATTTATGATAAATGATGGACAATTACTATGGGTTTCAGGCAGAGTGGTATTGTTCGCAGGTTTAAAACTTTTAGAAAATAATGAGGCAAAACCGTCAACTATATCGTTAGGAGTAGAGTACTCCTCGCTTTCATGAGTTAATCTGCTTGGTATTCTAGTAGTGCCCTGTTTCATGTGAGCATAATTCCATAATTCAGCAGGATTTGATTTCATATTATTTTCAACCGCTTCCAGATACACTCTATATGATTCCGTTATTTGCTGTTTGGTGAGCGACCTCAGCCTTTTAAATTCATCTTTATAGATTGGATTCTTACTTGATCGCCACTTTCGTCTATAATATGCCTTTGTTTGCATGTTCCTTTTTATTTCAGGAGTAAACCATGGAGGAAATGTCGATCGGGGGGTTTGGCATAAGGGAACCGACTTATTAAATATCTTATATAGATTCGTGTAGAACATATCCAAAGCCTCGTTCACATCAGTACAGTTATTTAAATATGTCCAATCAGTATTACTCAGATCCTTGTATAAGTTAACAAAATCAGCCCTTTTAAAGTTATAGCGGGCATTTTCAAATGGAAAGACAATAAAGTAGTGACACTAGCCTCCAATTTTCATGGAACTAAAAGTGTACCGATCAAACGAAAACTGCGTGATGGTACCATTTCTTATATTCCTGGACCAGAAATTGTTTATGACTACAATAAATTTATGGGAGGGGTTGATTACCACGACCAACTACGCCAATGCTATGGGATTGATAGGCGCTAAAAAAAATGGTGGCACAGAATATTTTGGGGTTGTTTGGAAATCGCTTTTATAAATGCTTTTGTTGTATACAAGAAAATAAGAGAAGAACCCATAACCGTACTAGCCTTCAGAAGAGAAGTAACTCTTGGATTGTGCAGAAGATCTCCGAAACGTGAGCAAGTAAAAAGAAAATCTGTAGCTTCGGGCCCAGCCTCAAAAAAAAGGCGTTACAACTACAGCGTATCTGACGAAATTAGGCTGGGTAACAGAGGAAATCATTGGCCCCAATTTGTTGATAGGAGAGGAAGATGTGAGATGTGCAGTGCTCAAGGCATCCAATCAAAACCACATTCGACCTGCTCTTTATGTGGTGTTTTTCTATGTGTGAATGAAAAAAAAAATTGTTTTGTACAATATCATAACATATAGTTTTTCATAATAATAATTTCATAATTTTGTATAATGTAGTACTAAGAAAAGTTTGTAAGTTTGTAATAAATTTTCAGGAAATAAACCCAATTTTTTTCTTTTCCACTCAGTTACACTCAAAGGTACTTATAAGTACCAGTCAAAAAAATATATGAAATTTACCTAAATAAACAAAAATAAGTCACGAAATAATACAAATTAAAACTACTTATAGGGGTGGCATTTTAAGAATTACTAATTTTCCGGTACTTACGAGTACCTTTGGAAGGCAAAGGGTTAAAATCACCAACCATTATAAATTTATCGTCAAGAAGAAGTTGTGATTCTAAAATGCTGAATTAGTTCATACAAGGTCGCAGATATCTTAGGCGGTATATAAACAACAATAATATTATAATAAGTATTAAAAATACATATACGTAAACAAACTACTTCAATTTTGGAATTTTCTAGTTGAAGATCATTAATCACTATCTCATAAGTGACTAAAACAATCTTTCGAGGCCACCAAGCACCGCCACCACGCCCTAAAGATCTGTCCTTACGATAAACATTAAAATATGGTGGAAACAGCTCCGCGTTTAAAAGTGAATTATTTCCCCAGGTTTCGGTTAGAAGAATTAGGTCTAAATCATTGGATGCCAGTACGTTATTATAAAATGTAAATGTTTTAGAATCCAAATCACGTACATTTTGATAATAAAGTTTTAAACCTGACTGTTGGGTGTGAATGCGTTTCTTGCTTGTACTATGCGGGGCAAACCATCTTCATATTTGAAATAGATATTTTCGCCGTTCTCCTTGCGAGATCTGAAATCACGGATCGTATTCTTCTTCACTTCGGCCTCGCGAGGAGTAAGGTCCTTGTTGATATAGATGTTGCAATATTCTTCACATGTCCGTAATTTGTTTCCATTATTTAAGATTTTCTGTGCGATGTGTGACGAGTCGAATACAACTTTTAGTAGTCTGGGTTTGGTATCAGTTCGGGGCTGACCGAGTCTAAATACCTTAAAATTATTGGACTGCAGCGGAGGGGTTTGGATTGTATTTAAGACTTTCAGAACGTTCTCGGCTTCTTCTGCTTTATTCAGTTTTCCGGTAAGTTACTTAAGATGTCATTATTATCCCTACGTTTTTGTTCACGAACTTCTTGTAGAACTTCATCAATGATATTCGAACTTGGATTTAATTGTTGCTGATTATAGGAGGTTTTAAGTTGCGCTATATCATGCTGTAATTCAATTATCATATCTTTGAGATTAAGAATGTTATCAGTTAAATCTGACGTACAGCAGCCAGTGCATGTCCACTTAATGTTCTTCGCTGAGCGTAGGACTTTGGATTCACTGTTCGATAGTTTTGCACAAATCGTACTGTATAAACACCTGCACACGTAGCATTTAACGGAGTTACTTTCAGATATTGCTATATCGCAACACTTGCACTTCATGTTTTACGTTTATATATCATAATTTCAGACAATAGTAGAGGAACTTTTTTGGATCTCATTTTTTCTAGTATTGAGGATTTGAATATCTCTGTATCGGATGATTTCTTTAAGCCAACTATACATCATACGCCAAATTCCATAGCTATACCGTATTCTTCTTTTAAAAATAATCTCTCATTTTCCCATCCTGTATTATATTTTAAGTTGCCTATAATGCTATTAATAATTATTTGTTAAATATCAATTGCGATCAGCATTTACAAGATAATGATGTTAATAGTTTAGCTGGAAAATTTCATGATGTTTGTTCATTTATTTTGTCCGAATTTACTCCAAAAAAATAAGTTAGATCATCAGTATACCCGAAATAGATTAATGCGAAACTAATCAAATTAATTAAAACTAAGAAGAAAGCGCATTATGATTATAGTCAGTGGCTCGCTAGCACAGTTTGAAAAATTTCAAAGTTTAAGGTCTAGATGTTGCGTGCTTTGTGATAAATTGTACAAAATCTATGTAAGTAAGATTGAATGTAATATTAGGAATAATTCTAAATCGTTTTGGAATTTTGTCAAAGCACCCCGCAAAATTGATGGATTTCCTAGCACAATGTATCTAAATGATAGTGTAAGTAATAACGGTAATGATTGCGTTAATATGTTTGCTGATTTTTTTAGTGATGTTTACTTGGATTCTCCCGTTACTAACAAATTGCCTCCTATAGGTTGTTCTGTTGTCCTAAATGTATTTAAAATTAGCAAGTCTGACATCTTCAATGCCATCTCTAAATTAACTGATTCTTGTACACCTGGATACGAAGGACTGTGTCAGTATTTTGTGAAGATGTGTATTTATTCATTATTTATAATATTTACGAAATCTATTAGCACTGGCATTTTTTCCTGATATTTGGAAATAGTTTCATTGCCCCATATTTCAAGAATGGCTCGAGAGAGGATATCAAGAATTATCGTGGTATTTCAACAAAAGTTTGTGCTGCACCATTTTAATTTTTTTTAATATTTTGCACAGATATTTATACATGTATCTAGAGTTCAAAACTAATTTAAGAAAAATAAAAATTCTTGCCATGTGGCAGCAATGTCCCCGGATGGAGCATGAAACATGTACATTTTTGTAATTGCAAGCGTTTGCGCAAAGTGGCATAACTTTCTTTCGAATTGAGTAAATTTAAAAATTTAAAAATCTCTTAACTCAGATTAAAGTGCCGAAAAGTTTAGTGTAATTTTCATTCATCGTTTGTTTTATTTTTTCAAATTTAATGGCCGTCAAAGTTTAGCATTGAGATTTGCATTTTTTTCTTTTTCGGCCCTGCTTTGGACTGGGAAGGGGGCAATACACTCAAACCAAATTTAGTTTGCAAGTACAACGGTAACAATAGATTTTATCTGAGGCAAAAAATCTAAAGTTTTTGAAACCCTTCTAAATTTTTTTCTCTGGAGAAAATTGGCATTTTCAATAAAATCCGTATTTTTCTAAAGCTGTATCTCCAGTGGGGTACACAGTACAAATCTGAAATTTATACTACAATAGAAGCAATCCGGGAGCAACACCATCACAAAATTTGGTAACTTTGTTTTGCCTAGTACCAAAAATATTTAAGTTCAAATTTGTAATAATTTTTATGCAATCGGATTAAAAATAGAACTTTATATTAGAACTTAATATTAGAAGGCGGTACTAAAATGGAACTCACCAGTACTAGAAGTGATTATAATACACTTGTAAATATTATAATCTCTGGTACTAGGCATTAAAGTACTTACCAAGGGTTTCCGTACAACGGGGTGATTGGCGACTCGTGAATGCAAATCATAGTCCTGGTGATAAAATTTAAAAAAGGTACCGTGGATCCTGAATAGAAACTTATTATTATTATTCAAAATGATTAAAGAATAAAATTGAATAAAACCATAAAAGTCATTAGACAATTGTCTTAAATTTGCGGCTGTGGGAGCCAAGCTGCTGATTACATTCTAGAATTTCTGTGTTAATCATTTTATTACTTTTGAATTTAATTTAAACTATAATAGTAATAAAAGGGCACTTTAGTGCTGACGTAAATGCATTTTTTATGCAATCGAAAATACTCTATTTTTAGGTTTAACATTGTAATTACTTACGTTTTTCTTCTAAAGATGTTCTAGCGTTTCAGTGGTAGAACTTGCGGATGTAATTATAGGTTATGTTGATATTTATTTAACGCAAGATCAGTAAATTCTTAAGGTTGGATTAGCATCGCGCGCGTGTTTTAAACAAACACAAAAATTCTAGAAAGTAATCAGCAGCTTGACTCCCGACAGCCGCAAATTTAAGACAATTGTATAATGAATTTTACTGCTTTATTCAATTCTATTCTTTAATCATTTTGAATAATAATACGTTTCTATTTAGGGTCTACGGTACCGTTCTAAATTTCATCACCAGGACTATGACTTGCATGAATGAGTCGCCAATCATCTCGTTGTACGGAAACCCTTGGTAGGTATTTTAATGCCTAGTAGCAGTGATTATAATATTTACAAGTGTATTATAATCACTGCTAGTACTGGTGAGTTCCATTTTAGTGGCGGCTTCTAATATTTAAAGTTCGATTTCAATCGGATTAATTGCATAAAAATTATTACAAATTTGATCTTTATTATTTTTGTTACTAGGCAAAATAAAGTTACCAAATTTTGTAATAGTGTTGCTCCCGGATAGAAGCATTGGTAGTATACATTTCAGATTTTTACTGTGTACCCCACTGGAGATACAGCTTTAGAAAAATACGGATTTTGTTGAAAATTCCGATTTTCACCAGCGAAAAAGAATTAGAAGGGTTTAAAACACTTCAGATTTTTTGCCATAGGTAAAATCTATTATAATAATAATAATAATAATAATAATAGGCCTTTATTTTTATAACCTGTACATATAATACAAATAAACCAAAAATCAAAAATAAAAATAATAAAAAATTATACATAAATAATTTACAGGTTATGAAAAACCACAAGGTGCCAGTTCAGGATTCGAAATCAGAAATTTCCCTGTTCTTCCACTGGGACCTTGATTATATAAATAATCAATTCTTATAAATAAAATAATTAAATAATATGATATGATAATGAAAATATTTAAAATTAAACATAATATCTTTACTGCCCTTCTAGTAAGAATGAATAATATTTGTTTTTAAAAACTTTAATGTTTAGACTTTTAAACGGATGAGGAACTGAATTATAAATTGCGGCAATATTGTAAGAGAAAGACTTTTTCATTTGGACTGTATGATATTTAGGTATAGTTATACAATTTCTATGTCTTAAATTTAGATGATGCACGTCGCTTCTATATGTGATGAGATTGTATAGATATGATGGTTGCTTGAGACTGATAACTTTGTGGAAGTAAGTTACGCAAGTATATTTAATTTGATTCGCCATGTTCAACCATCCTAAATCAGGAAGTTTGTGGGATATATGATCAAACTTTCTTATGCCAAATATCAGTCTCATGCAACCATTTTGTAGCCTTTGTATTTTGTTCAGATTACATTTCGTAATCGACGGACCGTAAATTTGCATGCAATGAGTAAAACACGACATCACTAAACTTTTACAAAGCATAGTTTTCACTTTGATAGATAAGTAGTGTCTGTGTGGATAAATGAGTTTAAGGTTGGCGTAAGCTTTTTTTATGTTATTGTTAACTTGAGTGTTGTATTTAAAGGTGTTGTCCATGATAAGCCCAAGATTTTTTGCCTCATATTTCACCGGAATATCAGTGCTATTTATATTTAATTTAATTCTAGTTTGTAGCAGAGAAACTTTAGTTTGGTTACCAAATAACAGAATAGTAGACTTGATTGGGTTAAGTACAAGTCCATGATTCAAAGAAGTTTCAGCAATGGCGTCAAGGTCTCTTTGAATAGTATGTAATGACTCCAAGGTTTGCTTAACTTCAAAAGAGAGATAAATTTGAACGTCGTCAGCGTACATTATATTATTGCAAGTTTTGATAGCTTTATTAAAACGGGAAGTATAAATTATAAAGAGCAAAGGGCCAAGTATTGAACCTTGTGGGACACCTTTGCTAACAAATCTTTTCTGGGATGTAGTGCTGTCCAGCTGAACTACCTGCCACCTACCATTCAAGTAACTACTCATCAACGCCCAAGCGCTATCATCCAGACCAATGAATTTCAAAATAGCCAATAATAAGTCGTGGTTAATTGTGTCAAACGCCTTGCTGAAGTCTAGTAGTGTAAGCACAGAAAGCAAACCTTGATCAGATGCTAGCAAAATATCATTTGTGCCCTTCAGCAAGGCGCTCGTGCAACTATAACCTGGCCTAAAACCCGATTGACTCTCAGGAATGACATTATTTTGGTCTAAAAATTCTCGTAACTGATTGCATAAAACTTTTTCTAAAATTTTTGAGAGAATTGGAAGAATGCTGATAGGTCTTAAATCGGCGCAAGTGCTAGGATTAGAGTTTTTGGCAATAGGTCGAATAATAGCCGATTTCCAAGCATCAGGAAAAATATTATAAACAATACAAGTGTTTATAATATGGGTTAAGTAAGGTAAAATATGAGGCAGACAGAGTTTTAAAGTATTTGAACTGATGTGGTCGGTACCAATCGACGTCGTTTTGATATTATCAATGATTTTGAGTATATCAGTTTCATCTACAGTACGAAAAATTAATTTAGGACCGATTAAACTGTGACTTTCACTGTTATAAAAATCTATCAATGTCTTACAATTATCAGCTGTGTCTGGAACACAATCAATAAAGAAGTCATTTATTTGATTGACATCCCCTATTCCCACTGGAACATTGACATATTTGTTTGCTTTTATGTTAAGTTGATTTAGTTTTTTCCATAATATTTTTCCATTTGCTTCCTTAAGTGCGTGCTCAAAGTAAGCTTTTTTTTCTAGACGGATTGTATTTGTTACTAAGTTTCGAAGAGATTTGTAATATGTTTTGTGGCTGTCATTGTTTGATTTATGATATCGTTTTAAAGCTTTATCCCTTAGATGCATTAAAAGTTTAATATTGTCAGTAATCCATGGTGCATATTTTTGAGTTATTTTTACGGTCTTTATAGGCGCATGATGATCGACTACAGACAAGATATTATTATTTAAGAAACTTATTTTGTCATTAATATTTTCGATATAAAAAATATTTTGCCATGGTATTGCACGCATATCTCTGTCAAATAATTCCAAATGAAAATTCTTGAGATCTTATAGTTTTATATGTAGCATTATGAATAATCTCCAGTTTTAATTCACAGATAATAGTTTCGTGATCTGAAAAATTTATTGAGTACCTCGGTTTTATTAGAAATAATGACTACATCAATTAACGTTTGACTGTTATCAGTAATTCGAGTTGGGTCTGTAATAATTTGAGTAAAGTCAATGGAATTCAGCATGTCATTAAAATAGAGAGTATCGGTTTTGAAGGGTGTTCAAATATTTATATTTATGTCTCCTAGGCACACTACATTCTCACAAATAGTAGACATAGATGCAAGTGAGATTTCTAACTCATCACAAAAAAGTTTATAATTTATATTAGGAGATTTATAAATTACACCTACTGCAACCTTGCGGTTATTTATGTTTAAGATTATCCACAGCTGTTCTATAGCACCAGAAGTAACAATTGTTGAATATTTTATACAGTTTTTGACGTATAAACAGATTCCTCCTCCTATTTTGTTTTTTCTGTCTTTTCTTACAACATTATATCCGGGAATAGAAACTACATTGTTATTTATTCTACTTGAAAACCATGTCTCACTTACTGCCAGGATATCAATATTTCGGGAGCTTACTAAATGATGTGCATCATTCAGTTTGGGTAAAAGAGATCGGGAATTTATATGCGCTAAACGTAGAAAATCCAATTTCATATTTAAAAGAGTCAAACAAATATTATCCAAAAATAACAAGCAGAAAAATGAAAAGAAATAAATTTACAAAAAAGGTTTTTTTTTTTTTTTGCGTGATGGATGAGCCGGTCGAAGAGCAAGTTTATATTCTTGGAAGGTGAGCTCGGTGCTGCATTGTCATGTTACTTGTATTTATCGATATCAGTACCGCTTGAAATAGTATAAACTTTATTGTTATATTTAATTTTCACTTGCCCGTTTATGGTCCAGACCATTTTTGAGCCAAATTTGTTTATGCATAACTTCAACAAGTCCATTCTTCTCTTCGTTAGATCCTCCCTGATGATTATTTTTGACCCCTTGAGACTCTTCTTTCTGCGATATATATCTTCTTTGATGTTTTTACGTGTAAACTTGATTAGAATTGCTCTTGCATCATTTGAGTTCTCCTGGGATCGGCCGACACGATGGCAGAGCTCGACGTCATCTTGGGTAAGGATTAAATTTAATTTGTTGTTGAGTTCGGTGGTGGTAACAGAAGTAATGTCTTCGTTTGCTGCCTCTGGGATGCCAAATATCCGAAGATTTTTATTACGGGAATATTGGTCCATTTTATCGCAAATTGATGTTAAACGATTTACCTCAGATTCTAGTGAGTCCACCTTTGCTTTATACTCACTAATGCAGCTCTTCACACTAGCATCAATAGATTCTCGAATTGTTTGCAATAATTGGTCGATAAACGTGTTCGAGGATAGTAATTTTTCCATGACACTATTAATAAGTTGCTCATCATTGCTACCTGAACTATTCTGACGGGATTTTACCATTTTAATATTTAGATATGCGGAAACGGAGTCTTTATGTACGCAGACAACCGAAACACGACCGTCTACTCAGACATGACGAAGAAGATCCCTATTATTACTATTGTACTTGAAAACTAAATTTGGTTTAATTGTATTGCCCCCTTCCCAGTCGAAAACAGGATCGAATAATGAAAAAAATGCAAATCTCGATGGTAAATTTGAGGGCCAATATATTTGAAAAACATATCAAATAATGAAAGAAAATTTAAATTTGCTCAATTCGAAAAAATATTATACCACTTTGCGCAAATGCTTGTAATCACAAAAATGTACGTACATGTTTCAAGCTCCATCTGGGGACATTTTTTTTTTTTTCTAAAATTAGTTTTCTACTCTAGATACATGTATAAATATCTGTGCAAAATATAAAACAAAATAAAAATGGTGCAGCACAACCGTTTGTTGAAATAGCATAGAATGACCCAATAAGTAATTCCGAAATTATTTGACAGTTTGATAGCTGAACAACTTATCTGGGCGAGAAAACACTTAATCTGTAATGAAAAACATGGTTTTACCGAGGGTAAATCTACTGTGACTAATTTAATGTGCGTTCAATCCTATACAGGGTCTTCATTTCAAAAGGAGCCACCCTGAATAACTTTAGATCTGAAGTAGTTACGGTTTTAAGAAAAAATACGTCAATTTTGTTTTCGAGGGGAACTTAAAAAACACTGTTTTTAGAATTGTATCCTTTACCCCCTCACCCCCAGCCACCCCATCTTTAAAATTAATGGGGTGGCTAGGGGTGAGGGGGTAAAAGATAAAATTATAAAAATAGTGTTTTCAAGTTCCGCCTCAAAAACAAAATTGACATATTTTCTCCTATAACCGTGACTACTTCAGAACCAAGGTTATTGAGGGTGGCTTATTTTGAAATGAATACCCTCTCTCTCTAAAACAAATGAACCGATTTCAATTATTTTTGCTTTGCTGGATAGCATTTTTTATGCCGTTTAAAATGAGGTACCGCATAATAGGGGGTGCCATTTGAAATTTTAAAGATGGGGTGGCTGGGGGTGAGGGGGTGAAAGATAAAATTCTAAAAACAGTGTTTTTTAAGTTTCCCCTCGAAAACAAAATTGACGTATTTTTTTCTTAAAACCGTAAGTACTTCAGATCCAAAGTTATTCAGGGTGGCTCCTTTTGAAATGAAGACCCTGTATATTACATGCATGGGAGAGCGGCTGTCAAGTTGATGCAATATACACAGACTTTGCAAAAGCTTTTGATCGTGTCAACCATAATAGTTAACAAACTACACCGTCTTGGGTTTGGACCAGATGTTACTAACTGGCTGTATAGTTATTTGAGTGGGAGACATCAATATGTGAAAATTAACAACTTCGTTTCTAAACCAATCAACGTGTTGTCTGGGGTACGTAAAGCATCACACTGTGGCCCTATGCCGTTTTTATTATTTATTAATGGCATTAGTACGTACATTAGCCACTGTAAGATTTTATTATTTGCTGGTGATCTGAAACTATTCCGTAAAGTATCTAATATATCAAACCAAATGTTGATTCAGGAAGATTTGTATAATCTAAGCAAATGGTGTGAGGACAACAATTTATTTATGAACATTAATAATTGCTCCTTTATACAAATAAAATGAAGGCTTTACCGACTCATTATTTTATGAACGGCCATGAATTATCGGAATTAAAATACGTACGTGATCTAATAGTAGTCTTTGATTACCAGCTCTCTTTTGCCAAACAGAGAAAATATATGCCGCAAATCTTTACAAGTATTGGGATTTATTAATAGATGTGGGAAAGATTTATCTGATGATACTTTGAGAATTGTATACTACACATTAGTGAGAAGTCAGCTTGAGTGTGCATCTTGTATTTGGTATCCATACTATGACAATGCCAGTAATTAAATTGAGTGTATCCAAAACAAGTTTTTATTATGTGTGTTCTATCGTATAAGATCAATTGATGGAACTTAAAGTCGCAGTAATATGCTTCTTCGTTTTAATTTGCGAACATTAAAGGATAGACGTACAATCGCGGACGTATGCATTCTCTTTGAAATTGCAAATTATCAAATTATATGCAGTGATATACTTGCTCATATAAACTTCAATATACCCATTAGCACACGGAATCGATAACCATTTCGTGAAAACTTTCACAGGAGTAACTATGGTCGTAACAAACCTGTGAATAGGATGATGCGCTCATTTAATAATATAGTAAGATTCAATCAAAGTTTCGGCCTAAATATGAATTTAACAATTCAATTGATTCGTTCAAGAAATCTCTGTATAATGTTAAATTATGTTAAGTTGGGTAATACAAATTTAGAGATTTGGTATTATATATTATGATGATAAATGTAACTAATGCAATTCTTAGAATTACAATTGTTACAGTTATGTGTATTTACCTACTTATTGTAATTTGTGAAAATTTGTACCGTTTATAAATAAATAAATAAAATATTCATAAAATAGGAACCATACTTCTTTATTACCACAGCTAATAAATAAAAGTGCACATGTACACGCGGAGAATTAAGTCTTGCCTGCTCTCGTTTGAAATGCGCCCTTAACGACACAACTGGAGGATTTTTATGAATCTTATTGACAATGTCTACCTGAGTAGGACATGCCTGACCCGACCAGATTACGACCCTAATGACCGACAAAACCGTTATTTGGGCCTTTGGTATATATTATTAAATTAACAGTGAATTTCACAAACATTTATTTAAGTCGGAGTTACGAAAGCCGGTGTTAAAATTTAGAACACATTCAATGTTTAGTGGAATCCAAATTGTCACATAACACCGAGTTATAAGGTATTTAACACTGGATTATAAATATAAAACATATGGTTATATGATTTTTCAATTTTATAAACAAAATAATACTTTGTTTTATAATCCAATAATAAATATGTTATAACACTGCATTAAATGACAATTTGGATTTCACAAAACATTGAACCGCGACTTACATTGTGAATGTGAATGTTTGTGAAATCCGACATCAAACCATTAGTGAGATTAGATATAATCCGCTATTTCCTCTCTACCCTTCAAACAAAGACGTTCTAATCAAATTAGGTCAGTGAAATCCCATTTCTTGATAATGTGAAATATTATCCCTCCGTGGTTTATTTAAAGATGTTATTTAAATACCATGTGTTCGCACTCATTCGTATAGTTATTTTGAATAGTGATGTTAATTCTAAAATTATGTCAAAAGAAACAACCAAGCTCGAAAGAGGCAGATTAATTGGGAAGTGGCAAAGTGGCATTGGTACAGCAGAAATTGCTGCTACTCTAAATCAAAATGTAGGTAAAATAATATTTATATTATGAATCTTAATACTTGAAATCTGTTCCGATTGAGACACAAAAAAATGGTGATGTGGCCATCATATTACTTTCTCCGATGGTATCATCATTTATATTTACACTTTCATGGTTTATTTTCAATTTAAATCATATTTTAAATGTACTTGGAGCGTTGTGTAAACTCGGATGAAACTGACGTTTAAAACGTCAAAATTATGAAAGATGGAAAAATTATAGTTCAAATTCAAAAACTCAGTTTACTCGAAAACTAAGGTGATTTCGAAAAAAACTTATTCTTTATTAGTTGTTCACTTTGGTATTCTCTACAGTTATTATTAACATAAATTTGCTGTAACTATTATCGTTTCATAATTATAAACCAAAAATTAAAATAATAAAACATTTTTTTTCTCGAATAACAATGATTTTATGAAAAATATTTTCAAACAAACTAATCTCATTTCTTTATTGTCTTCAATATTTGTTTAAATATTTTTATGATATTTTTCATATTTAAGAAAATATTGGCAAAAAACAAAAAACAGTTAAGGTAAACACCCACTTCCGGTGTACGAAATTTTACCAAAAGCTTTTCAGTTCTTCGGATTATCAAATAAGACGGATGTTCAAAGTTTCAGATCAATTGCTCTATTAGTTTTTGAGATACAATTTCATTCAAATATTGAAATATTAAATTTTGGGATTTTATTGCACCCATTACGGCAGGTAACCGTTGTTTATAAGGGCGACTATCGCGGAAACTTTAAGGGCACGGGTCACTAAAATCGTGCAAGACTTAATAGTTAATTGTTTAACAAAGCAATAAAGTGGTGGATTTACGGGCGCGGCTGGAGTTTCTCGCAAGCTGGCTCGGCGGTGAATCCAGCAAAGTCAGGAAATCTTCTTTATTGCCGCGTTAAACATATGATTTCTTCGTGGAATGTTTAGAATTAATTACCTTGTAACGCGATGATTTTTAATATTTTTAATTCTATCATCAGATAGTAGTGGCCATGTACAATCTTGTAGGTAACCATATGAAACAAAAATGAACGTTTATAATAAAATTAAAATTACGATTGCAGAGGTAAACATATTACCGGAGGCTCGTTCTATGAAAGAAAATTTGACCAAAACAGCAATGTAATAATATTTGTTTCCTTTATAAGAACATGTAATATAGCAAGAGCGGCATCTCGGATACTTCTAAACTCTATCCATTTCCAAGTGGCAGTGGAAATAAACAAACCCGGCTGCGTGATAGCCACGTGTGTACTTCAATAGACGCTTGCGATTGGTGATTCCGTGGTGCGTGCTCGTGCCCGGATTCAGTTTGTATTCTGGGCCCGTCATCGATCATCGTGCGTTTAAAAAGTGTGTTTGCAAAGTGTTATTAGAAATGTCTTCCACTTCTTCAGGCGACGAAGTACCGGCAAATTTGCCGTTAAGTCCCCCTAAAAAAACGGGAAAAAAGGGACATTTAAGTGTTGTGGTGAAAAGCACCATTTTAAACGTTTACAAATGTGAAATTCGGGAAAAACCCGGGGATCTTGTTGAAGATATTGTAACATGTGTGGCCGAAAAAACAGGAGTGAGTGTTCGTTCTATATACAGAGTTATTAAGGAGTATAAAGAAACACATAGTTTCTCGGCACCAAAAACGAACAAAAACCGAAAAAACACTATTTATGATGTCGACGATTTTGATCGTAACGCGATTCGAAGAAAAGTTCACCAATTTTTTTTTCGAAACGAAATGCCCACGTTAGATAGAATTTTGCGTGAGGTTAATGAGGACGAGGATCTACCAAATTTTAAGAGATCTACTTTCCATAAATTATTGAAAACGCTGAATTTTCGCTATCAGCGTCGAGGAAGACACAGCATGCTGCTGGACAGGGACGAGATTATTATTTGGAGACGGGATTATCTGAAAAAAATTAGAGCCTTCAGAAACGAAGGGAAAACAATTTACTACATGGACGAAACATGGATAAATGCAGGCCACACAAAAGCCAATGTTTGGGTGGATTTGTCAGTTAAATCCGCAAATCAGGCGTTTTTGTCTGGTCTGTCTACGGGGTTAAAAAATCCTGCAGGTAAGACTACAATTCAATACAAATATTATTTTATCTACTCAATCTAATTTTGGTTTATAGGAAAAGGCAAAAGATTGATCATTTGCCACATCGGTAGTTCGGACGGCTTCATTCCCGGCGCCCTATGGACATTTGAATAAAAAAAACCGCGATTATCACGAGGAGATGGTGGGCGAGTCTTTCGAAAATTGGTTTTCCAATATCCTTCCAAAACTGGAAGAAAATTCAGTAATTGTGATGGACAATGCACCGTACCACTCACGGAAATTGGAAAAAATTCCTACGACGGCAACCAGAAAAGCAGAAATACAAGAATGGCTACAGTCGAAAAATACTGTTTTTGACGCCGATATGGTAAAAGTACAATTATTGGCAATTGCAAAGCAACATAAAAAACAATTTAACAAATATATTATAGACGAAATGGCAAGGGAACAGAATAAAACTGAACTGCGTCTTCCGCCATATCATTGTGAGCTCAATCCAATAGAGCTTATTTGGGAAAAAATAAAAAATTATGTGGGTGCAAAAAACACAACTTTTAAATTTGCGGATTGTAAAAATTTATTTTATGACGCTGTAGAGACAATTTCAACAGAATTGTGGAAACAGTGTGTTGGGCATGTTATCGACAATATCGAAACTAAAATGTGGGACTTGGACAATATAATCGAAATAAATGTTGAACCATTTATTATTGACATCAATTCCATTGAATCAAGTTCCGATTATTTAGATTCGGATTAAATACACACATAAACACTGTATATATAATGTATAATTTGTATAATCGTATTATATAATGTATGGCTTTATTATTATATTTGAGTGTGTAAATATTTATTTTATTATACCTACCTATTTTGTATTGCAGTGCACTGCAGTGTTTTTATTTGGGCAATAAAATGAAATTTATTTGTGGGCGCGCTAGGATACGGCGCGTCCGACCCTGAGTATTCTCGCCGTTCACGTGATTGTGTTTACACGCGCTGCCACTTGGAAATGGATATAGTTTTTAGTTACATAATATATATTTTATACCCGAATTTTGGCGGTGTGTGTGGTGCAAGGTTATCAAGAATAGTGATTTTGACGAGATACTAACTCCGCCGGAAGTTAGGGAAGTTGCTAGAAATGTAAAAACCAATTTATAACCGGTAAAGTCGATACACATTCATGAACAAACTTACACATTCATGAACAAACTTACAGTAAATTTATGGATTATCGAAAAGAGGAAAAATAGCATCATTCTCAGAGAATGTTTTATTAACATATTTTGCAGACTTGTCAAATGTGGTCCATCTATTCAATGATAAAAGCAACTTTAAATAATAAAAATAATGTTGACATTTTGAAATATTTAAAATTACGGGCGTTTCTAAAACGGAAATCAGAAAGGTATCGTAGTATAAAGTCGAGGACTTTTGAGATGGAATTAGTAAGTGAGCATTTGTTGTATTTAATTAATATATGATATATTAACACAAACGGTGGTGGCAGAGAAAGCACACATTCTCAATTTTTTATTGGAAACACCAGATAAAATTTTCGAGTACTAAAGTAAGTAATATTTACCAGATGATATAATATAGATGTTTTATAATATTTTCCACCTTGAGCATCCATTAGTATTATATAATTTTTATATAATTTTATGGTTCAGTGTGAAAGAAAACGGCTCTGTGTTGAGGGTCGTAATTTTCAATAAAGTAAACAAGCTGCGATAAGCCATTCATTCAAGGACCCATTGACACAGCTGAAGAATGGATGTGACGCACATGTTCAAGCCGCCACAATTTCATGTGGGTGCATTTAAAGGATAGACATATTTATTTTCTAATGGACTAGATAAAGACAATGCTACTTCTATAAGAGTTCTGATCTCTGTCGGGTCTCCAGGCCATCGCTGCAGGCCACAGTTATTAAAAATAATAAATTTTGATGGTGGGTTGGGCTTCGAGCATCTAGCATAGATAAGAGATGTAAGTGATCCGCCCATCAAAAATCGCTCTGACGTCATACCGGTGAAACCCCCTTAATAATAGGAGTTGCAGAAGCTTGCAGTTGTGAGGAACTTATACAAATAAAATTTGAACACATAAAAGATTTGGGAAATAAATTCCTTATAACTTTACCAGACACCAAAACGAAAAAATGTAGATCATTTAAAGTTACACATCACCTAAACATTTTGAAAAAATTTCTAGCCTACCGTCCTTTAGCTTTAAATAATTCAAGATACTTTTTTAAATATAAGAATGGAAAAGCTTCCAAACTATAGGCATTCATAAACTCGGCAGTATGCTTAAAAAATAGCATCATATTTAAAATTAACAAATGTTAATGAGTATACAGGCCACTGGTTCAGGAGAACCTCTGCCACACTGCTGGTTAATTCTGGAGCGACATTACCACGTTAAAGAGGCATGGGGGTGGAAATTCACAACGGTAGCGGAAGGTTATATAGATGATTCCATTCACTAAATCTGCTATTGGTACAAACATTTTGTCTAGCACAAGCAACGAAGAACATAATAATTCAAAATTGTTCGAATTTTACTGTAAATGTTCATAATTATAATTATACTGAAGGAAAAAAAATGAAACACGTGAAATTCGTGAAATTTCGACCATTTTCAAGCCGCCATAACTCGGCGTATTTTCAAACGATTTTGATGAATCATTGAGGGCACTAAGTTATGGGTGTAAAAATGCATTTTGAGGTTTTTCTCACATAAATCGGTGACTTTTTAACCAAATTTGATGATACTTTCGGGAATAAAATTACATTTTTGCTCTACTTTAAGGATGTAAACTCAGATTGGAATGATCCCGTTTCGAACCCATCAACCCCCGAACAAAAATAACACGTTTTTGGGCAAAAAAAATCCAACTTTGGCAACTTGTACCGAGTTGGAAAAAATGTGTCGACTCGATCCACCCAAAGGGCATTGAAATGTGTTTAATTACCTGCACAGGACTCAAATAACGAAGTTCCTACAACGATTTGGCACAAAGTTATGGGTGTTTGAAAAAAGCGAATTTTGTGGTTTTTTGACTCATAAGTCTGAAGTTTTTCGATGAAATTGTTTTCGTTTTCACGAATGAAATTTTCTTTGCATGTTCTTTGAAGTATGCACGAAAATTTATTGTTTGCGCGAAATCATGAATATCGCATTTTGTACCTTAGAACTCCATTAACAAAAAACTTTATTTTAGGTCAAAAAAAGGCTCTGTTTATGATTCATTCGTATTGTTTGCGAAGCGTGACTAATCCTTTCATGTAAATGTCCTTTCGGGTCGTAGTCGTTTGTCACAAAATCCTGGCAGAAATGGCGGACATACCTATCCCCACTCAATCGAAAATTTTCGAACGATGACAGCAAGGGCGGGCACCCGCCGCCATAACTGAAGGGCCAGGTAGAAGACGGACGGACCGAATGAATGAACCAAAACGTTCTCTGGAATTTCTAATGCATGATCCGTTTGTATACAAGAGAGAGGGACCCCAAAACGGATATTTCCGTAAAAAAAAATTAGAAAAAAACGATCACAATACTTTCTCGTACTTCGTAATTAAATATAAATTGTAATTTATGACCAAATTCGAACATTTTCTACCTTCTAAAGACGAGGTTTCAACACAAGCTTCCAAAAAGATATCCTAGTAAAGTGGGGTAATAAAATGTACAATTATGAATAGGAAATAGGAAAATTAAGCTGATATCTTTACGAAGATTATAATACTATTAAATTATTACTGTACTATACTGTAGGAAATGTACATTAAATAACTCATATGTTATTAGTGTGCGTTAATTACTTATTATTCTTAAAAAAGTGTTGGAAATATCATAAAATGTACAGTTATGAATAGAAAATAGGAAAATATAAGCTTTAAATAAGATTTAATTTATTACTGGGCACATAAGGTAGACATTGAAGAATGGTCAATGGTGATATATGCTAACGATATCTCAGCAGTTTTTAAGATATCTTAAAGTAATTTTGAATTATATAAACTGTAACTTCTTCAAAACTATTTGAGTATTAAAATTATATAAGCTCTTTCTAAGGAGTTGTTTGGAAGTTTTATATTGCACTGCTAATCTGGAAATTTTGGACTATAGAATATGTAAATTGAATGTTCTGGTGAAGAAAGTTGAACAGTACTGTGACAGTATTCTAAGTAAGAAGATGGAAGTTATCTGCGACTCTACTAAAACTTTTTTATGTCCATGATATGTTTATATATCACAAAATAGGACATAAAATGGAAATTTATATTTAATATGTAGAAACATATTGTGTCTGGGTAGTGCTAGAATCAAAAATGGGGGAGTGTTTGTTTTAAGGACCCCACATATTTATTCCGCGGACCCAGATGAAGAAAGTAAACCAAATCAAATATGTAATCTGCATTTATATTATTCGTATTTTTCCCAATAAAAATTTTAAACATCTACTGGTGAAATTTGTGCAATCACACAATTAAGTTTTCTCGTTGCATAAAAAAGTAACAGCTCAATTAAATTATACATCGGCTAAATCAAAGAAGTAAAAGAACAAAGAAATTGAAGTGTCCCTTTTTGAAAATAGTAATAGTAGTACAAATACTATAATGACTATAATAGTAATAATAGTACCGCGAAAACTTAGAAACTTTTATTAATTTAAACAGTCTCTATGAAAATCAATTTTCAAATATTTATAGGGCTGGCAACCTTGGCTTTTTCGTTTGCCAGATGTTCCCATTCTTTACCCCTAGTACCTGCGTTCGACCTTCCCTTTAAATTTTAAAAGGAATTCGTTTAAATGGATGATACACAACTCAATATCCGTTCCAAACTAACATACGCTGAATAAAACTAACTCATATTTAATTCATATTACACGTACTTTTGCAATCTAATCGGCAATTATCAAATTCAAAACTTTTACTTTGAAATGTAACATTTTAATCAATGAAATTACAATTATGTTCAGTAGCTAAATACTTGTAGTGAAATAAGAATGAAAAGAAAAACATAAAATGAACATTAGATAAATAATTTGTGTAGGTATAATTGAAAGCGCTACAAAACTTTCTGATCTAGCTAAAATCATTAAAGAACAAATTCAAAATGTTAATAAAATCATTACAAATCTAAGTAAATCACAAATCTATAGCTAATATGAGAAACTAAGTAATTAAACTTAAATTTTATTAAAAAAATATTGTTATAACAAAATAAAATCATTGATTTAATCAAAATATATTCTTTTGTAAATCTTAAAGGAATCATAAATACTATTGTAAAAATAAATTTTTAAATTTTATTATAACATATTAAATGATTGAAAATAATCATTCCCATAAGTCCGAATCATAGAAACTAACAAAGAAAGGCCTAATACACCCTCACATTCTCTTATTGATAATGAAAAACAACATTTTCATTGTAAAATTATTATTTTTTTTAATATTTCCTTAATATCTTCAATATTATGCTCTATGTAAGCTATTTAAATAATATAAAATAAAAAATAAATATATAATTCATATAACTAAAAGAATTATATAAATTATTAAATTATTGTTAAAGATAAATTGTAAAAATAAAGACCTATTTTTCATATTGTTAAATAAATTTAGACTTCCTAACTATTCAAATCAACCTTGATCTATATTTTTATGAATTAATTTACCTAAATAAATAGGGTAATAATAAACCCCAAAAGTAGATATAATAGGCATATTCCACATTGAAGAAAAAAACAAACTTAATTTTAATTGATTAAATGTATTTGAGGTTATGCACGTGTTTTTGAAAATACTACTTACATGGAAGATGTGAAAAATAAACCGTTAAACATTAAGGATTAATAAAATTGCTCGATAACATAACAGTTAAACATATTAAAACTTGTTAAAAACGTCGATGTAGCAAGATTAAAATTTACAAACTTTCCTTTTTTTCAGGATTATTTTTGTGACTTTTTTTTTAACTTGTTATACAGGAACTCTTATCATTTTTTCTCGAATTGTAATCAGGACTTTTTAGGATTTCTTTGGAATGTTTTTCTAGATTTTTTAAAATTTTTACAACAGTACATTTTTATAGTGTAGAATACAATAAATTCAATTGTTTCTTTTATTCCATATACCATTATTATATTATAAAAGTAAATGCTTGGGAAGTATCAAGCAATCGCCATATTGTCACATTTTATTTGTTATGATTATTGAAACCAATTTTTTTTTTACAATGCATTTTCTTGCATTTTTATAGTAGTAATTTCAATCACAAATGTATAACGAAAGTCTATTACGTAAATGGAATTCAATTCGGAATATAAACGGATAATGCATTACCAAATAGAGAAAACATTTTCTGTAAAATAAATACATGGAATATAAGTATTTCCTGATTTCGGCCCGAATGTCGAGCGGTCGATGCCGTGTCGTTAAAAGAACCGAAGAATACCCTAGCCACGATTGGTGGGCGATCGAGAACATTTTGAGCCATAAATCAAAGCACCCCCCTTCCGTCGATGAGGGGTAACGGCAACTTTTGTGACGAACGCAACGCACCCTGTCCTTTCAATCACGCCCCTTTCTTCAAGTACCTCATGTTTCCGCCTATTCTGTAAACTACCCCATTTTCTTCCACCAACTACTTGTATATAATGTATTTCTTGACCAATCACGCGTGTATATAACCCGCGTATTTTTATTACTGTTTCCATATTGTAAATTTGTTAGACTCTAAACAGTGCTGTACTTGTTTCCATTCGGTGTAGATGTTTTGTCTGTAAATATTGTGTGTGTAAATATAATTTAAGTAATTTACAAAAACAAGTTGATTTACACACCATTCTAAATATAAAAATAACGGTCGACTCGTGAACCGGAGAACCATCGGCCGTACCATAGTTTGGTCCTTCGAACAGGATATAAAATAAATTGCGTTTTTATCCAAAATATCGTGAATCAAGAATCCCTGGCCACTCAGCATCAGCGCCGCACAATCCAACTTGCGAGGAAGCTGCCCTGGATTCGAAGTGAACACCGAACCCGTAAAGAAGCCTGCACAAGTTCCTGGCTCACTCAGCAGACAGCGACGCTTCGTCCACCTGATGAGGACGCAGCCCAGGTACTAATTGCAACGGTGGACCACTCCCAACTTGAGCGGAATCGGTCCAACCATCGAAGGCGTCGGAAGCAGCATCCGTTTCCACGTCGATCATCATAGTAAGTCCATTCATTCCTTTCTTATTAACACTGTCTCTATACCATTGTATTTAAAATGGACGCAAAATTAAAGGCTCTCATTGCCAAGCGCACACCGATTAAATCAACTTTAACGCGTGTCGCCACATTTTATAATTCAGTTGTAAATTCCGAATTAACGGATAAAATTGTACGTAACTTAGAAGCACGCCTACAAAGTATTGTACCATTGCTAAGTCAATTTAACGCGATTATGGACGAAATTGAAACATCCGAGTCAATAAACGATAATGATATGTTAGCATATAACACCGAAAGGGAAACCTTTGAAAATAATTATTTTTCGCTCAAATCTGATATTGAAATTGTACTCGAGAAGTACCAGGCAAATTCTAACTGCAGCGCTAGTATTATTTCTAATCCGGCGATTAACATTAAATTACCAGTTTTAAATTTACCCTCGTTCAGCGGAACATATGATCAGTGGTCTCAATTTGCCGAGACGTTTAAATCACTCATACATGTGAACGGAAGCCTGGACAATGTACAAAAATTTCATTATTTGCGTTCATGCCTGCTAGATGAGGCAAAAAACACAATTGAAGCACTTGAAGTAACCTCAGCAAATTATGAAGTTGCGTGGACAATCACTTTTTGAAATGAAATCTGTGTCTAAAGAATCTAAATCGTCACTCAGGTCTTTACTCGATAACGTTCTCACTCATTTAAGAGCGCTAAAATCGCTAGATGAACCCGTGGACCACTGGGACACGTTACTAATTCATTTAGTTAGTCTTAAATTGGATCCCATCACTCGACGTGAGTGGGAGGTTCAAAATAAAATTAGCAAATCTTCAAAATTTTGCGATTTCACTATGTTTTTAAAAAATAAATGCGAATTATTAGAAACCTTACAACTTAAAGATCAACCAAGTGTTAACGCAAAATATACTACTAACAAACACAATACAAGTGTAAACATATCCATAAACAACAACAATAAATTAACTTGTTTAAATTGCCAAGGTACGCATTTCATTAATAACTGCCAAAACTTTTTAAATCTCCCAATCACACAGCGATTGGAGAAAATCAAATCATTGGGAAATTGTACCAATTGTTTAAGTAAAGGTCATTTCAACAGTCAATGCAAAAGCCAAAACACTTGTAGAAAATGCAATAAACGACACCATACATTACTCCATTTTGAAAAGCAAGTAGTTCAAGAATCTGTTCCGTCAACTTCCGTGTCAAATCATGCCATTTCTGAAACTACTCATGTTTTGTTGTCAACTGCAATCGTCAAATTAGTTGATAACCGAGGCAAAACACATAATTGTCGTGTGTTACTTGATTCTGCCTCGCAATCGAATTTAATAACACAACAAATGTTCGATCTCTTAAAATTAACTTCAACCCCTGTAAACATGACAATTAAAGGTGTCAATCAACGCGCATCATTAATTACACAGAGGGCAGATATCAATCTAGTATCTCGTGTCTCTGATTTTAGCCTAATATTGTCTTGCCTGGTAGTACCAGAAATAACAGATCATTTGCCCCAGATACCATTTGATTCAAGCCAATGGCCTATCCCAAAAAACTTGCGGTTGGCAGACCCATCATTTAATAAGACCGGGAAAATAGATTTGTTGTTAGGGGGCCGATGGTATGCTAGGTTATTATCAATTGGCTTAATTGATTTAGGCAAAAACCTGCCCCTAATTCAAAAAACTAAATTGGGATGGGTTTTCTCGGGACCAGTGCCCATAGGTAATATTAACACGTCCTACTCAGTCTCAACGAATTTAAATATCAATTTGGAAAATCAAATAAGCAAATTTTGGGAAATTGAGGAAGTTTCAAGCCCCCCAAAATTAATTAACGAGGAACAGGCATGTGAAAATCATTTTTTAGCTACGACAACTCGCGACATTGACGGTAGGTTTATTGTCAATATTCCATTACGCAATACAGCTGACCAATTGGGCGAGTCTCGTAGTTTGGCATTAAAGCGATTTTACTCTGTAGAGCGCAAACTAATAAAAAATCCTGAATTAAGAATCTCATATAACAATTTCATGTTCGAATATCTGCGACTAGGTCCGAAATCAAGGAAAATTTGACGGAATCAATCCCTAACTTTTATTTACCACATCACCCGGTGATAAAAGACAGCAGTTTGACAACAAAACTGCGTGTTGTATTCGATGGTTCCGCGCAATCTAGTTCAACATTATCATTAAACTCATTACAAATGGTCGGTCCTACCATTCAGCGAGATTTATTCTCAATATTAATTAGATTTCGGCGTCATTCCATTGTACTATCTGCCGATATTACTAAAATGTATCGGCAAGTACTAATTGAGCCAGATCAAAGATCGCTGCAACGGATTCTTTGGCGTTTTGACGCGACAGAGGAAATCAAATGTTATAATTTAAATACTGTCACATATGGTACAGCATCAGCCCCATTTCTCGCGATTCGGTGCCTAAAACAGTTAGCCGATGAAAACCAATCGGAGTACCCCGCAGCAACCTCAATTATAAATAATGATTTTTATCTACGACCACTACTGTAAATGCCCATTATCGTACAATGCGCGTACTGCGTAAATACACCAAAACACCCACGTATGTTAGAGCCCGCTTGTAAATTAAAGGTACTAGTGAGTTTCGTTTACGAACTTTTGATTGGTTGAGAGTTGCGCGTTTGTTCGTTTTTATTAAATATAGTAGTCCGCGATTGTTAAACGTCACATCACGCACCCCGAAGCTGTCACTTCGCTATTCCGCACATTCTCTTATATAAATTAAGGTGAGAGTGGTCGTAGATAAAGTATACTACATAACGCGAGTTGTAAAGCAATTACGCGCTCGTGAAATTGCGTTACTCGCCGCTACGCGGCTCGTACGCAATTTTTTCACTTGCGCGTAATTTGCTATTTACAACTCTTGTTACGTAATATACTATTACGTTGACGACATGCTTACTGGCGGCGATTCTGTCGAACAAGTAATTCAAATTCGCAACGAAGTCGCACATATTTTAAATTCTGCCGGGTTTGAATTACGCAAATGGTCAACAAACAATTTGAGGGTTCTAGATGACACATATCAGCAGAATGATCAATTAACCGAAATCAAAACTTTGGGTGTTACGTGGAATTCGCGCCGCGACACATTTCATTATACTGCAAAAACATTCGATCACAAACGTGTGACGAAACGAACCATTTTGTCGGCAATTGCGCAAATTTATGACCCCCTGGGCTTAATTGCACCCATAGTTATTGTTGCAAAATTAATTATGCAAGACTTGTGGCAGCACAAGTTACATTGGGATGAATCCATCCCTCAAATTATTCACACAAAATGGTACCAATTTCTTAAGGAATTAGGAAAAATTAATCAAGTTTCCCCAAATAGACAAGTTTTGTGTACTAATCACAATTATATTGAATTACACGGCTTTTGTGACGCATCAGAAGTCGCGTACGGTGCGTGCATTTACATTAAATCTATCAACGAAACGGGTAACACAAGTACTGAACTATTATGCGCAAAATCAAGAGTCGCGCCTTTGAAAAATATAACTATACCAAAATTAGAGTTGTGTGGCGCTCTTCTATTAGCAGAATTAGCGTCAAAGGTTATTGACCAGCTAGAGCTGAATTTTAACAAAATTTATTACTGGTGCGATTCAACAATAGTGTTAAATTGGATTCATGGCCCATGTAACAGGTGGAAAACATTTGTTGCCAATCGAGTAAGTCAAATTCAATCAATGACTAGTATTAATGACTGGAGACACGTTCGAACAACAGACAATCCAGCTGATTTTATATCACGCGGCACCAACATTGATGTTTTATCAAACTCACGTTTGTGGTGGTCTGGTCCAAATTGGATTAATAACGATCAAGTTAATTACCCTTCATTTAATTTTCAAGGTGCTGACATTACACTTCCTGAAACTAGGAATATTACTACTACCTCTTTACCTGTTACGACTACACTTGACATTTTTTCAAAATTTTCTGATTTTACTAAATTAAATCGAATAGTTGCATATTGCCTGCGATTCAAATATAATTGTTTACGCTCTCGAAACCATAGACGCACAAATGCTCTAACCACGAATGAATTACAGGAATCCACTTTAGCGTTAGTTAAAGTTGTTCAAACGCAACATTTTTCTGCGGAACTAAAAGCTTTACGTTTAAACAAACCTGTCGGCACAAAGAGCTCGTTATTGTCATTAAGCCCTATGCTCGACGAGAACCAAATTATTCGCGTAGGGGGTCGATTGCGTAACACGAATTTGGTATTCAATAAAAAACATCCCATTGTCCTGCCTAGCAATAATAAATTGACAAAATTACTAATAAAAGACGAGCATCACAGACAACTTCATTGCGGCCCAGAAGCTCTTCTAGCGTCTGTTAGGGAAAGGTACTGGGTAATATCGGGAAGAAATGTATGTCGCAAGATTGTGCATGATTGCGTCAAGTGTTTCAGAGCTAGGCCTCCTAAATCAACACATATTATGGGTGACCTGCCCACGTCCAGAGTGACCCCAGCGTCCCCATTTCATATATGCGGAACTGATTATGCTGGGCCCTTTACCCTAAAGGATCGAAAGGGACGAGGCGCAAGGCATACCAAGGCATATCTCTGCATTTTTGTTTGCTTTGTCACTAAAGCTATGCATTTAGAATTGGTTTGTGACCTGAGTACACATTCATTCATTGCCGCGCTACGCAGATTTGCAGCCAGACGAGGAAAACCTCAACATATTTATTCAGACAATGGTACGAACTTTGTAGGTGCAAAATCAGAATTGAAGGAATTAAGTGCCTTTATAAGAAATGAGTGCAATCAAAACACAATTTGTAATTCTGCTAGCTAAAATATAAACTGGCATTTCATTCCGCCCCGCTCACCTCATTTTGGAGGACTTTGGGAAGCGGGAGTAAAATCAGTAAAACAACATTTAAAGCGTGTTATTGCTAATGCATCGCTGACATATGAGGAGCTGTTAACATGTCTGATACAAATAGAGGCAGTGTTGAATTCCCGTCCTCTTTCTCCATTGTCCAGCGACCCTAACGATTTAGATCCACTGACCCCTGCACATTTTCTGATCGGACGAACGCTCACTGGGATCCCGGATCCCAACGTAATGGATATCCAGGAACACCGGCTCTCCAGATTCCAGCGCATCCAGAAACTCACACAACATTTCTGGAAAAGATGGTCCAAGGAATACCTTGGCCAATTGCAGCAAAGAAGTAAATGGACACGCACTTCGTGCATTCCTCTCAAGGAGGATGATCTTGTGCTCCTTCGCGAGGACAACCTTCCACCTTTAAGGTGGCGACTAGGACGAGTCACTGCAGTTCATCCCGGACCAGACGGAAGGATCCGGGTGGTGACTGTGAAAACGGCAACCGGAACATTTAAGCGTTCAGTGATGAGTGTGTGCGCTTTTCCCAACGACTCTGAGAAGTGAATCAATTATATTCTTATACCATTCTCAAGATATGAACTTGTTTGAAATTTGCCATTTTATTTGCCAACTATTATTGTTACTTACATTTTCTTGAAAGATCATAACCTTTCAAGGCGGGCGGCATGTTTATGATTCATTCGTATTGTTTGCGAAGCGTGACTAATCCTTTCATGTAAATGTCCTTTCAATCACGCCCCTTTCTTCAAGTACCTCATGTTTCCGCCTATTCTGTAAACTACCCCATTTTCTTCCACCAACTACTTGTATATAATGTATTTCTTGACCAATCACGCGTGTATATAACCCCCGTATTTTTATTACTGTTTCCATATTGTAAATTTGTTAGACTCTAAACAGTGCTGTACTTGCTTCCATTCGGTGTAGATGTTTTTGTCTGTAAATATTGTGTGTGTAAATATAATTTAAGTAATTTACAAAAACAAGTTGATTTACACACCATTCTAAATATAAAAATAACGGTCGACTCGTGAACCGGAGAACCGTCGGCCGTACCAGGCTCACTTTAACGATCTCTGTAGGGCCGGAAAAATATCTGGGCCTAACTCACCACCATTCGTCCATTTTTCCATTCGCCCAATAAAAACAAACAAATTACACTGACGGAAAAAAATGAAACACTTGAGAAAATTTAGGTAATTTTCAAGTGGCCATAACTCGGCTTCTATCCAACCAATTTCGACGATCTTTTAAGTAATCAAAAGAGCAAAATGTGTCCTCTTTGAGAGGGTTTATGCCCCACTCAACGAGAGGATTCTACGCTCCTCCAAACGAAAAAATAAAACGACCACAAAATGCACTTTTTTCAAACACCCATAACTTTGTGCCAAATCGCCGTAGAAACTTTTTTTTTTGAGTCCTGCACAGGTAATTGAACAGACTTGAATGCCCTTTTGGTTGATCGAGCCGACACATTTTGTCCAACTCGGTACACAAGTAGGACTTTTTTTGTCCAAAAACGTGTTTTTTTTGTTCGGGGGTTGAAGGGTTCGAAATGGGATCATTCCAATCTGAGTTTACCCGCTTAAAGTAAAGCCAAAATGAAATTTTTCCCGAAACAATCTTGAAATTTAGTTGAAAAGTCACTGTTATGTGCGAAAAAACCTTAAAATGCACTTCTTTTTCAAACACCCATAATTTGGTGCCGAATCTTTGAGTCCTGGATTGGGAATTGATCAAATCTTAATGCCTTCATGGTGGATCGAGTCGACAAAATTTTTCCAACTCCGTATTATATATTCAACATCGTCAAAGTTGGACATGATTTCCTAAAAAAACATTTTTATTCACAGGGGTGCTAGAGGGGGGCGGAAGGGGTTACGCTTAAGTTCGCATGCATGACTTTAAAGAAGACACTTTGTTGTTTTCCGCCTTCTGATTCATCAAAATCGATTAAAAATACGCCGAGTTATGGCGGTTTGAAAATGGTTGAAATTTCACGAATCTCAAGTGTTTCATTTTTTTTCCACCAGTGTATATAATATTATTACTTTCATTTAGTATACGTTCCATACATTACCGGGGTTTCTTATATTATAGGTTATAACTGTCACACATACACACATACTACATATATATATATATATATACCGGGTGACCCAGGGATCTGTAAAAGCCCCATAACTTATTTGTTATTTGAGATATCGACTTCCAGTTTTCCTGAACTGGTACCGACACTTATTCTACATATTTTAAAAATATGTATGTTTTTGTACAGGGTGTCCCAATATACATAACAGACCAAAGTTATGTTTTTTTTAAATGGAACACCCTATATTTTATACTTTATTTTGAACCCTCTTGAGAAGCTGATAAAAATAGTATAAGATAGTATGGGTCTATTATGGACGGTTGGTTAGTTATGGGCAAATTTGTCGCAAAAACAAGGACACATTGAAAAAGTTGCAGAAGTGCTCCTAGCAATGCTAGCGTCGTTTTTTTACACTAAAGAAGTTTCCACATCATGAAGAATAATACAAATCGGCTTTGGTTCTTTTTTGTTCATACTGCTATACAGGGTGTCAACATACGCAAAATAATGGATAGCTATTTTTTTTCAAATGGAACACCCTATATATCTTGCCACCAATGCATGTAATTTTTAATAAGCTTTCCAATGATGTACAATTTGTATAATGAAATATTAAGGATTCTTAAGATTTATCCATAAAAACATTTTTCTTTTGTGACCTCCTGCTCATTTTTGGATTTTCAGCCAGAACTATGCATTTTTTGAAAAAATAATAAAAGACCAAAGTTGTAGAGCGAAAAATTTTCGATCGATATAGCTCTTTCGACTTTTCCAATAATGCGTGCATTGCCCGCCAGAGTGCGCAAAATCGTGACCGTATATGCATTTTAGCGTTTTTCTCAAATTTTTTGTTAATTAATTGCACTATACTTTATTTTCCACGTCCTCTAGCAGAAAAACGGGTAATTATAGAATTATTTAAATGACCTATATCGATTAAAAATATTCCGCTCTACAACTCTTAAAAGAAGCATTTTTTGCCCAAAATGCATAGTTTTCGCTAAAAATGCAAAAAACCCATTGAAAAACGCAAAAATTGATATATACATTTTCAATTTGCATTTTTAGGGAAAACTATGCATTTTTGGCAAAAAATGCTTCTTTTAAGAGTTGTAGAGCAGAACATTTTCAATCGATACGGGCCATTTTAATTTCCCTATAATTTACCGTTTTTCCGCTAGAGGGTGCGGAAAATAAAGTATAGTGCAATTTATTTTAAAAAAATTTGAAAAGAAAACGCTAAAATGCATATACGGTCACGATTTTGCGCGCTCTGGCGGGCAATGCACGCATTATCTTAAAAGTTGAAAGACCCACATTGATCGGAAATTTTTCGCTCTACAACTTTGGTCTCTTACAATTTTTCCTGAAAATGCATAGTTTTGGCTGAAAATCACAAAATCAGCAGAAGTTGACGAAACAAATATTTTTTTATTGATAAATCTCAAGAATCCTTAATATTTTGTTATACAACCTGTATATCATTGGAAAGCTTATTAAAAATGCCATAGATTGGTGGCAATTTATATAGGGTGTTCCATTTGAAAAAAAATAGTAATCCATTGTTTTGCGTATGTTGATACCCTGTATAGCACTATGAGTAAAAGAGAACCAAAGCCGACGTGTCTTATTCTTTATGATGTGGGAAATTTTCTAGTGTATAAATTATGATGCTATCTTTGCTAGGAACGCTTCTGCAATGTTTTCAATGTGTACATGTTTTTGCCACAAATTTGCTCATAAATAACCAACCGTCCATAATACACCCATACTATCTTATACTATTTTTATTAGCTTCTCAAGAGGGTTCAAAATAAAGTATAAAATATAGGGTGTTCCATTTAAAAAAACATAACTTTATACTGTTATGTATATTGTGACACCCTGTACAAAAACATACATATTTTTAAAATATGTAGAAAAAGTGTGGGTACCAGTTCAAGAAAACTAGAAGTCGATATCTCAAATAACAAATAAGTTATGGGACTTTTACAGATCCCTGGGTCACCCGGTATATAGTAAAAAAATCGAAGAAAACTCCTCGTATCAGGGAATCCGACCAAAAGGGGTGGTTAATAAATCATCTATTTATCATAAAACCGAGCTTTCGCCAATGTTTATTAGCTTCTTCAGGGATAACGCTACAAATTAATTTAGAAGAGAAAAAATTTATAAGTTAATGATTTGAGGTTATGCACGTGTTGGCGAAAATTTACTTACATGGAAGATGTGAAAACTAAACCGTTGAACATACGGAATTAATAAAGTGGCTCGATGCAATAATAGTTAAACATATTGAAACTTGTTAAAAACGCTGATGTCACAAGATTAAAATTTACAAACTTTACAAACACACATCGCCGGACATGTTGGTTCGAGGCAATGACAGTGATGATGAACTAGGTTAGATTGTAATGGCCGAGGTACAAGCCAAACTGGAGGGAGAGCACTATACAATTAGTGCCAACCCTGTGATTTGATGCCGTGAAAGTGGCGGTAAAATTTGAATTTGAAATTTAAAAGAGTATAATGTGGTGGTGTCTGTGGCTATCAGTTTAACCTTTACAAATGTAGATTATAACATTAACAATGACCTAATCATTTTAACGCTATAATAAAATGTAGGGGTTAGAATTAATAGATGAGTTATAACATAATTATTAGTGGTGGTGGTTAAGTGGTGAACAAACCGTTATTTGTTGAAATTATGTGAATTAATGTAACCCCCAAATTGTAAGTTGTAATATTAACAATGTACGGGTCATTGTAATATTATAACACATTGCAACGGGTGCAGGGTTGTTGTTGAAAACGTATAAGTTACGTGATATTAAAGAGGTGTAAAAAGTGGTGTTTAAGAGTTTAAATTATTTAAGTGTAATACAGCAATTTCAATAAATTGCTGGGGGGTAAGAGAGAATATGTAAGAAATATAGTGATAATTTGGTGAAATGACAATATTTACCTCACTGGCACATAAATCGGAATGACAATCGTGAACAATTTTTCACGCGGAAGCGTGTCCGAAACGGATTTTAATTATATTTCATAGCAGCGGTATTCAGAACTGACACGAACGGCCACTGTTTAACTGAAGTTAGTTGTTTACTAAAATTGTTAATATAAAGATCGTTGTCATAGTGTAGGTAAATACACTTTTATCCACTTGCAAAATTGTTTTTCCACGTTTTAAATGCACCTTTTTATACATGAGTTGAATTATCGTTGCAAAACAGGATCCATATCCGCAGACTTTTTATCTATAATAATTATAAAATTGTTCGATTAGTTTTAAAACCAAAAAATTTAAAATCTGAAATTGTGTTTTCAACATATATCATAATATATTTATAAAATTCTGCACTTTTTAATTCAATAATAATATACCTTCAAAATCGCAGACAAATAGCATTTTTCACTCAAGATGAAAACGTTTCTTTTGTCCGTGTACTTGCTCCACTAGAAGCTACAAATGCTGCGATAGAACATTTTTACAAAAAAAACATCCAAAGACAGATTAATAGTATATTGTACAACGAGCATATAATGATGGCTTTAATCACGAGAATGAGAGTTTGCGGAACGAGCAGTAGGTGAGTGGAGCAAATCGTTTGAGTGATTAATAGGCATTATATGCGAGTTATACACTATACTTTGTTCACGAAAATTAAAATCAAAATCAAAATCAAAATAAAAGAAAAAACAAAAACAAAATCAAAATCAAAATCGAAATTAAAGTTGTAATTACAATTACAATTGAAAAATAATTAAAATAAGTATTAAACAGGGTAAACAAAATATTATCATAAATCGCGTTCTGTGAATTAAAGCGCGAATTATCGTGTTTAATAACCATATTAAACACGCAAATGCGTGTCCGTGTTTAATAAGCGTATTAAACACGCAAATGCGTGTTTAAGAAATTGAGTGTTAAATGTACCCCATTAATGCCGGCCATAGAATTAAATAATGGGCACATTATAACATTTTCGTGAACAAAATTATTTAAACCCATTCGCTGCGGGAACCAAATAATATCGTAATCAATACACAAGTTCAAATTGTGCAGTATGCTGGTTGGGCTTTTGAAAATCATATGCCACAGCGAAAAGGTTTATTAGTATTACATATTAATGATTAATTTATTTCAAGTAATGTCATCTGTCATGTGTTTTGTAGTGTATTCGATATTTGATATGCGCGCGGTTAGTCACGTGAGCGACAACCATAGGGGACGGCGTACGCGCACCTGTATGGAGCACGTGATGTGTTTATCATGTGAGCTAGTCTAATTTGTACAATTGCCTCGGCTGTCTCAACCTGGTTTTAAGAGTAATAAATTTAGTTACAGTTTATGTTTTATATTAAATTATACCTAAAACATAACATGTTTGATTTCGATTAAAGATACATCATGGTAGTCTGGAATTTACAGCATCGAGTCAGGGAATAGCATATTGTATAACGAGCATGGAATGACATACATTTCTCGCGAGTATGAAGTTTGCAGCATGAGCTGAAAGGCGAATGCTGCAATTCATAAGAGCGAGAAATAGTCATTCCATGCGACTTATACACTATGCTTTACCTACGACAACTTTGTTGAGCTTCATTGTGATAGTTAAGATAATTAAAAACCGAGAGCGGACAATTCGTACGCGATAATTTTTATCAGAAGCACCTGCTTAACGTTACCGCGGAAACAAATGTCAGTCAAAAACCAAGCCGCCAGCCGCAACATTATTTATGGTTCATATCATTTCTCAAGTTTATACATTCTTAGTGTTTAAAAGTATATATGAAAAGTATGGACACAAACATCGAAAACAACAAATTTGCCGAGGGATTACAACTAAGGCCCCATGTATGTAGAAGAGGCGAAGGAATAGTATATTCTGTAACAAGGTTAGAATGGAAATTCGATGCGAGCGAAATATTCCGAGCGCGAGCCGTGAGGCGAGCGCGAGGAACCACGAGCATCAGAATTTCCATTCTTACCGAGTAGCAGACTATACTTTCTCCTCGACCAGATAAAATAGACTAATAAAATAATGAACACAAAGAACTTTCATTTTATTATCACATTTGTGTTTATGTTTATAGCATTTTGACAATTGTGATATCCAAGGCTATTGTTTTATTCGGAACGGTGTGAGAATATTCATTCCATTACTTGTTATGGAATGAATTACATGCATAACGCATAAGCGCATAGTGTTTTGTTCCATAACAAGAGTGAGAATGTGTACGTTCTACGATCAAAATTGATTTCAGTGTGCTTAAATTCTACAATGGTCGTGGAGAAACATCTTTAAATCCACTCCGTCATTTTGACACATTGAAGGTTAGGCTTCACGGGTGACAGTGCAGTGTTGGAATATATTCTAGCACAGATAATCGATGCGAGAATGTAAATTAATTTATCTGACGTTTGATGTGTGACGTCGGCGCGGCTACGTTCTTCATTACAAAAAAAGTTACTGTAATGTGATCTACAATGTTGAAGGTATTTTAGTTTTGGAAATATTTTCTTTGTACGTAATCACAACGTTTTCATTCATAGTTTTCACATTCTTACTTGTACACCAATCCATATATTGTTTGTATGCGAAGTCATATTTTGGACGGGATCTGATCGGCAGTAATCCCTTCTGGATATCTTGAGCAGATTTCCTAATTTCAGATGGGGTACAGTTATTCGATGATTTCCGATTATATAAAAATGTAAATTAATTATTTCACGTTTGATGTGATGTTCTCCCGTCGCCGCCGCCGCCGCCGCCGCCTCCGCCTCCGCGCTGCAACGTTCTATATGGTTATTATTATCTGTAACCTGGATATCATATCCGTACACCTAACCGAAAAATAGCTTATATCCGTACAGTTTATTGTTAGGGAATTAATCAATATACGGTAAGGAATAGATAATTTTTGATTTCCTGTCGACAAATGTTTCAATAATTAGAAAGTTGTAGAATTGACATTCGCCATTACTGGGTTGATAAGGTAATAAATTCAATAAAACGAAATGTAGTCTGAATATATAAATATTCAACCTGTTCGTAACTCTGCAAGAGCAGGTTGAATATTCATATATTCTGGCTATATTTCGTTTTATTGAATTTATTTAATGCTTTCTGAAACAAGTAAGGTTGTTTCTAATTTGTTGATAAGGTAATTTTTTATTTCGGACTAATAGTTTGATTACAATAAAGTCTCTACAGTTAGAAGTCGTTTGCTCAGTTCTATTTTAACGAAAGTCATGGGTTGATTTTACGTAATGATAAGTATAAAATTTTGATTATTTATAATAAAATAACATTAAATTGAACTCCGAAAGACCTCGGGCCTATAGCCAAAGGTCAAACATTATGTCAATTTAGACTTTGTATAGAGTCGTAAAATGTATTTTGTAGTTTATAAAAATTAATATATGGGCCGTTTATTTTGAAAGTGGCCTAAATCCATTTTTCAATTTTTTTCAGTTGGCGATAGAAACGTGTATTATTTGAGGTTATCTGTCATAAATAACAATTTGCGATGAAGCATATTTAAAGTATATGATAATTATTAGCACATAGATTTTCACAGACAATTATTTATTAAAAAACATTATTTTGAAAGTGACCTAAGTCCACTTAATTAATAATAATGTCCGAAAGTGCGGATCTTCAAATTTACGAAGGCAGTGATGAAGGTAATTTTATTTAATCAGTATTAATTATGTTTAATTATTGCAGTGAAAATAATCACTTAATACACACTTTTATTTTTATAGAAATTAATACACCTTTGGAGATGAATAAAAGAAATATGTTTTCATTGATAAATTTTAAGAATTCTTAATATTTTGTTATACAAACTGTATATCATTGGAAAGTTTATTTAAAATGCCATAGATTGATGGCAACATATATAGGGTGTTCCATTTGAAAAAATATAGTTATCCATTGTTTTGCGTATGTTGACACCCTTTATAGCATTATGAATAAAAGAGAACCAAAGCCAATGTGTATTATTCTTTATGATGTGGGAAATTTTCTAGTGTATAAATAATGATGCTATCTTTGCTAGGAATGCTTCTGCAATGTTTTCAATGTGTACATGTTTTTGCCACAAATTTGCCCATAACTAACCAACCGTCTACAATAGACGCATACTATCTTATACTATTTTTATCAGCTTCTCAAGGGGGTTAAAAATATAGTATAAAATATGGGGTGTTCCATTTAAAAAAAAAACATAACTTTGTTCTGTTATGTATATTGGGACACCCTGTACAAAAACATACATATTTTTAAAATATGTAGAATAAGTGTGGGTACCAGTTCAAGAAAACTAGAAGTCGATATCTCAAATAGCAAATAAGTTATGGGGCTTATACAGATCCCTGGGTCACCCGGTATATAGGTGTTAATTTTGAAAGTGGCTTAAATCCATTTGTGGTAAGAAAACAAATATTATTCGTTTAATTTTTGCTATTATTTTAATAGGAATTGTAAATTTAACGCTCTTAGATACGTTTAAGCAGTGTGGAACATTGCTTTACTATACGTATATTTTTAACATGATTGAAATGCAAACTTTTAAATATCTCAATTTAAACATAAATGGACTTAGGTCACTTTCAAAACAAACGGCTTATATGATAAATTAATAATTACATAATTGTGGCTTATTCTTGCACTCCCTGTTTTTTTTTAATTATCCCAATGTATACTTCTATACTATATATTTTTAACAACTTTTTTTAATGATGTATTATAATCCATCTGCAATTTGCATTTAAAGATTCACAGATCTGTTTATTATTTCTATTATTATAATTAGTATCATGTGCACTCTACTGTACCAGAATGATACAGCGAATCATTTCTTGATAAATTATGATTTATAATGAGAGTTTAATTAATATTAACGAAGAAAGTTAGCAATTAGAAATCTCTGCTGGACAAAACAAAAACTCATTTGCACATCCACTTGATGATGGCTGTCTATTAGCAATCTGTTTGTAGAAAGATTCAATCTTCCTCTTAACCTGAGCATGGAGTAACGCTGAATGGAATAATCCGCGGAAGTGCAGGAACAATTGTAAATTAACTCGTGGTACCGTGACGCTCATTAAGATAATTTCGTAATTGTCGTTGTCAAGTGCAATATAAATAAACTTTACCTCATTGTGGATGAATCATCACCAACGTTCAACAATATTGTGCCACTCAAGACTTTCACCGACATATACGTTTTCGGGGCATCTGATAACTAAAATTATCTTATTGTTAGCTGATGCCCCTTTAATCTACTGGTAAAGTATGATTTAAACAAATGTTACTATAATATATGTTATACTGACGAATTCTGGACAATTGTTCTAAAATCATATTTTTGGAGTATTCATTAAGAAACAAATTGTAATATTTACTTATATTACTAGCCCGGTAAGTGATGGGTTATAGTACAGTACGAGTTATTAGTTGTTTCTAAAGGAGTACTCTAACTGTTGTATATCGCACAACATTTAATTTCATACTATGCTTTCGATATTATTTTCAAACGTCAGATGTTAATAAACAAAAACACATACCGTTGCAAAGGAACAAAACAAGTGAGCCCGATGTTGGAAAAATTGGAAAAAAGTTAAAAGAATATCGACAGCATAGTTTAAAATAAAATTTACACTTTACAAGTGACGCTACTATGATGATCCATTCAAAAATCTTTAGAAAGTTAGACCGAATATATAAGGATGAATAATCTCGTAAAAAATAATCAAACATAATTAACATCTTATTTCATTGTGCAAACACATTTCTCGTATTCAAAGATATTGTTATTGATAAGCAATTTTATTTATTTTATTTTTATTTTATTTTTATATTCAGCAAACATTGGCCGTCACACGATGATTGTTTAATTTCTAATGCCCGGTGTTGCACCAACCCCCTGTTAATCAATTACTTGACGTGGTTTGCGACTAGACTTGCTTTCTAGTTCTTTTATTAATCTTCTCAAAAGTTTATTTTCTTCAAGAACGTAACACAATTGCACGGTACCTTCGGTGATGGGGGTTGGAGATTTAATCTCTTCGTCGTCGCAAACGGAGTTAATGTTTCGTCGCTCGCATTTCTTCGTCTGGATGTCCAAACACTCTGGATGATAATACCTATTGCAGCACGTACAGTCCGAAAAAATACAAATGCGAAACTCGCTCGGCGATGGAATGCTGCCGCATGTCGGTGCTTAGTTCGGTCGAAACCCGTCCCTGCTTAAAATGCAATTATGAGGTAATAAAATTTAATTTAAGCCTAGTACCCTTCTCTCCCTTAAGTGATCGAGTGTCGAATTCCTATCAGTTAATACCATATATGTGATTTTTTTTATCTTCCTATTTTTGGTGCGCCATCTTTAAAAATTCGAATAACTAAATTTTTTACGTTATTTTAATATTTTTTTAAATTCATTAAACAGTAATTTTATATAAAATTATTGGTAATATTTTAATATTAATAATTTTCTTTACAGTTTCGTATAAATAACACCTTTTTTGCCAAGATATGACCTTGAAACCCTCGCAATATAAGATTTTATTTTTTTAACGACTAAAAATTATTAAAATAGTCTGAAAAATTCACTTATATTTTTTACCCAAATAAAAGGTTATTTAGAGTATTCAATTTTTTAACATTTGTCTTGAATAATCTTAACAAAAGCAGTAATGTTATATCAATATTTATCGATCTAACAAAAGCGTTCGATTGTGTTCCACATGAACTATTACTAAATAAGTTAGCAAGCTACGGTATAAGAACCGTAGGGGAGCATACTGGGACCATTGCTGTTTTTATTATTTATAAATGATATGCCACTGGCCATTAACGCTCATTTGACCATGTTCGCAGATGATACAACGATCAGTATGGAAGGCACTGCTTAAACGATCTTAACAGAACAGCCAATCAATCTCTGAATGAATTAAACACGTGGTTGGTCATGAACAACTTGACAGTTAACACATCAAAGACTAATGTCATCCACTATAATACCATATATGTGATTTTTTCGCGTGCTTTTGACACCGTTAACGTCAAATTTCTTTGAGAAAAAATGAACTGTCTGGGTATACGTGGCAAGATATTGGATCTAGTGAAATCATTCCTGAGTAATCGCAAATTATATGTCAAAATAGTGAATATGAATGGGAAGTGCGTAACGTGTCTAGTGGCGTAGTTCAGGGGTCAATCTAGGGCCTCTTCTATTCCTATTGTTTATAAATGACCTAAGCGACTACATTACTACGGGAGATGTGATCAATTTTGCGGACGACACGGGAATTGTTGTATCATCTAACACCCAGAATGACCTATCAGATAAAATTAAACAAACAAACGATGCCGTGTATGAATGGTGCAGGAAAAATAGCATTATATTAAATTTGAATAAAACAACTACGGTACAGTTTTATAATAGAAAACCCCCAGCAAATCGAATTACAAATACGAATACTTACGTTAAATATCTTGGGAATTTTATTGAAGAGAATTTAGCCTGGGAAATGCAGACTGAACATGTGCTCTCCAAATTAAATAGTGCATACTACGCAATTTTAAAACTAAAACCAAAGTTTGATCGAAAAACACTTCTGGACATATATTACGCAATTGCTTATTCTCATATATCTTATAGTATTTTAATGTGGGGAAAATCAGACATACAACGAGAGTTTTCTGGTCAGAAGCGGATACTTAGGCTTATATTTAACCTCGGAAGAACGGAGACATGTCGGAATATTTTCAAACAAAACGATATCCTAACAGTTCCCAGTATTTATATGTATACATGTGCAATATATGTCCACAAAAATAAGCAGAAATTCGAAACAAATAACAGTACACACACGTACAATACACGCCGTGGTCCAGAAATTAGAACTGCTAAACATAACACAACAATGTACGAGAAAACAACACGATGCTGCAGTATCCTAATTTATAATAAACTGCCTGCAGATATCAAAGAATTAAATAACACCAACGTATTTAAAAAAAAATGTTAAACACTTTCTCGTACAAAATTGTTTTTACAAAACTATAATATAACGCGAAACTAATATTCCTGTACTTTTACTTTTACTTTTAATTTGAATTTTAATCTAAGCTTTTAATGTATTTATTATAATAATTTAATGTTTTACCTACTTTTAATGTGTCAACTGTATTTATGTTTTTATATTTTTTATATATTAATCTGACGCTCACATCCGCCACAATGTAACTTGAAGTACTTTGTGTTGTAATGGTGGCCAAAGTGAAGAATGAATAAATAAATAAATAAATAAATATAGAGCGTCAATGGCCCAACAGACAGTCAGTTAAATAATAATGTCATTAACGAAACTGATCATGTAGGATTCTTGGGTGTAGCAATACAAAAAGGTCTAAAATGGGATATACATGTACAAGAAACATGTTCAAAATTGGCTAAGTAGGCAAATACATCATCTCTAACAGTTGCTGCTAAAATTGCTCACATACACGTTAGTCGCTTTAATGTTAATATTACAGCTGAAGATATTAAAAAATATCTGCATGAACAGGAATTTTCTACAATACACTGCGAAAATCAAAACATCCTAATGAGTATTCATCTTTAAAGTAAGCGTGCTGGAACAATATCTCAAAAAAATAATGGACCCTGGAACGTGGCCCACTGGAATCTTCATAAACCATTTTTTTCATTGGATAAAGAAGAAAATACCCAATCCTTAGACGCGGATACATCACTAAATACTTTAAATTTGTTTCATTTAAATATTCAATCATTAGGAAATTGTGTAAATGAATTGCAATTATTTTCGCAGGAAAATAATATTGATATTATTTGTTTGTCAGAACACTGGCAATCGGCTAACGATTTATATTCTATTAAATTACTTAATTATAATCTAATATCAAGTTTTTGCCGACCATTTGGTCATGGTGGTGTAGCGATTTATTGCGGATCAAACTTTCAAGCATGTCCCCGGGATGATATAAACAATCTGTCTGAAACAAATTGTTTTGAATGTGCTGGTGTCGATGTACAAATGGCCACAAAAAAAAGTACGTTCGTAAGTATTTACAGAACACCAAATTCTGATAATGAATTATTTTTTACAAAATTGGAAATGTTATTTAAATTATTATTACTGAATAATAATACATTTTATATATCTGGTGATTTTAACATTGACATGCTTAAGCACAGCCACGTATCAACTGAGTTTAAAACCCTTGTTGATTCATATAATCTACAATTATTAATAACAGAACCCACTAGGATTTCTAATTACTCTAAGTCGTGTATTGATAACGTAATTACTGACAATGCGAATGATGTAAATGATTGTAAAAATATTCAGACAGGTTTTTCCGATCATCTGGGTCAAAAGATCAATCTAGTAGCGGCAAATATAAAAACTAACAATATTAAAAAATATCGTAATTTTTCAGCGAAAAATGTATCTATATTTAATGAATATCTAAGCCGAGAAACTTGGACGAACGTGTATAATACCACATGCGTTAACAAACAGTTTGAAAATTTTATGGAGATATTCTCTCATCATTTCAATAATAGCTTTCCACTTACAACTCATCAGATAAACAATGTTAAAAAATGTATTGCCACGTCCGAAGAAATAAAAGCATGCAAATCTCAACTAGATCTTTATAATGTGTTATCCAACTTCTTTCCAGAAACTAAACATACTTTAAAATATTATAAACAAAAATATAATTTTCTCTTGAAGACAGAATGAATTATTACAGTAATAAAATTTTAACATCACAGAATAAAAATAAAGTTTCGTGGCCAATCATAAAAGAATTAAGTCATAGTAAGACACAAGTACCATATGAGGTTAATCTTGACCCAAATGATTTAAACAATTTCTTTATAAACTCCACTAAAGATATGTTAGCAAACGTACAAAATAACACAAACTCTCACACCCCTATAGAAAAAAATCAACATTCAATGTTTTTTCCATCCAGTGACAGTGAGTTGAAAGCATTATAAAAACTATGCCTAACAAAAAAAGTAGTGGTGTGGATGACATATCCATGTTCTTGTTAAAAAAATGATCATATCAGATCATATCAGATCATATCAGCAAGCCTTTATGTTTTCTAATAAATGAATCGTTAACTAGGGGAATGGTCCCCAAACAACTGAAGTTTGCCATAGTAATACCTACCTTTAAAACAGGTGACTACGACTGCGTTGAAAACTATAGACCAATAAGTATTTTACCGACATTTTCAAAACTTTACGAATACAATTTACAAACTAAAGCCTTTTTGGAAAAATATATTTTAGCATGTAATCAGCATGGATTCACTTCAAAGAAAAACATAAACACAGCTCTTTTTGATTTTATTCAATTTATTTTCAAAAGTCTGGAAATGGATCAACTTCCTTGTGGGATACTGTTAGACTTATCTAAGGCGTTTGACTGCATTGATCACAAACTACTACTTTCAAAATTATACGACTATGGTTTTCGTGGCATAGCACATAATTGGTTCAAATCGTATCTGACAGACAGACAGCAAGTAGTTGAAATAATTAAAAATGGAGCTAAGAAGCAGTCAGGTATCTTAGATATTACAATGGGTGTCCCACAGGGAAGTATACTCGGACCATTATTATTTAATATTTTTATTAATGACCTTTTTCAACTTTCGAGTCCAATACTTGGAGCACCTTCTAGATAATGGGGAATGCGCCCTAAATTTAATAGGAGCATTGTTTCAACAAAACAAATTGATTTTAAACAAAAACAAAACAAAATGTCTATTATTTAAAAAGGCTGAAAGCATCACAACACCGTCAAATTTGATATTTGGTGATATTGCCTATGAACTCTCCCAGTCTTCTAAATTTCTTGGGATTTACATAGATGATAAATTAAAATGGAATAACCAATAAAATACTTGATCGGAAAATTAAGTAAAACATGTTATTTATTATGGACTCTAAAAGCCATTTTACCATTTAGTACATTAAAAATACTTTACCATGCTAACTCATGTAATGTATATAAAATATGTAATATACAAAAACGAGCACTTAGAAATATGCTCGGATTAACTAAGAGCACATCGTGTAGATCTGTTGTTGCTGCAAACAATATACTTACTGTTACTGGAATGTACATAATGGAGTGCCTGATTTTCATATGGAAACAGAAGGATTCCTTTTCGGAACATCCGCAGGCGCACCAGTATAAAACACGTCGCAAGGCTGATTTTATTTATCCAAAGCATAAGTATGCATTCACAGAGAAAGGGGTTGGATATACATGTTTGAAAATATACAATAAACTTCCCTTGTATCTAAAAAATTAAAAAAATTTCAAAACTTATAAATCCAACATATCTGAAATGTTGAAAGATATAGAACCATATAATTTAAAGGAATACCTAGAGTATCAGTAGCTATAGGTTCCAGTATATCCGACGCGTATTCTAGTATTACGTATTGTAAATATTTTTATTGGAATAAAGTTTGTTTATTATTATTATTATTATTATCTCATATATTCAACTAGAAATGATATCCACGTAGAGGCAGCCCGGACCGTATATGTGGTTTATTGTCAACCACAACTGACGTACGGTTTATGGTTCTGGGCTTGCACAACACAAATTAATTTACAAAAGGTTTTTGGTAATACAGAAACGACTAATCCGTGCCATTTGTAATAAGAAACCTTACACTAGTTGCCGCGACCTCTTTAAAAAGCAAAAAATTATGCCCATTATAAGCTTATACAGTATTGTGTACCCATATTCTATCAGTGGTGCAAAAATGCACCCGTAACTTTCCATTTTTTTACTTTCTCCGTTACGAAGTACGAGAAAATATTGTGATCGTGATTTTTTTTCAAAAATTTTTTTTTACGGAAATATCCGTTTTGGGGTCCCTTGATGCCATTTCAACAATTTCTGGAAAAAAAAGTATTAAAACAAACATTGAAGACAACAAAGAGATGAACATCTTTTGCTTGAAAATATTTTTGATAAAATCATTGCTATTCGAGAAAATAATTTATTTATAATTTTTGGTTTATAATTATGAAACGATAATAGTTACAGTAAATTTATGTCAATAATAACTGTAGAGAATGCCAAAATGAACAACTTCTAAAGAATAAGATTTTTTCGAAATTTCGTTAGTTTTTGAAGTATCATTTTTCCATGTTTCATAATTATGCATGGCCATTTTAATATTCTCTTCTACTTTAGCTGTAATGCCCAAATAAGTAAAAATAAGTGAAACAAGCCGTGTTTTGTAATGTTTAATTAACGGTAGCTTCCAATATAATGCACACACATTGATAAACATGCAAAACTAAAAAGATAAATGTGCAAGGAATGTTCAGTCCAAATCTGAATGCAATTTCTTTAATAGTTTCGGCAAAAAATAGCTTTTAGTTAACATTGAAATCCCTATACCGTTCTCACTGATCAACGCTCTTAAACGTCAGTTTCATCCGAGTTTACGCAACGCTCGATGTACATTGATTATGATTTCGATATATGATTTCAATAAACCACGAAAACGTAAATATAAATGGCTGTGATGCCATCAAGTCGGAGATAGTAACATGATGGCCACATCACCATTTTTTATTAATAGATGGACTCATTTGAAGCAGAATATTTAATTGTTATATTTCTTTTACATGTATTGAGATAACATTTGTAATTTGACTGGCAATTTATTTATATTTACTAATTAATATAGTTAATGTCGAAACAGCCCAGTATTTGAGCTTTCTGCAGGCACTTTCTGATTTATAATATAATTTCAATAACGAAATAAATATAATCATTATTTTTCATATTAAATGGTTTAAGTAATAAATAAAATAGATATTTATAAATATTTCAATTAATAATATTGACATCAATGTATCAAAAATATGTAAACAAAGTGGCTGGTTCGAAAACGCACCAGTGGTAAGATTCATGAACATAATTCATATAATTTAAAAAGTACTATATTTGATATGCACGAGTACTAGATTTTATTGATACAATAAATACTTCTTATTACAGCCCATCATAAAATTAATGATGGTTTGTAAAGAGTATTATACAGTGCGAGTCTCTAACTTGGAATAAATTCAGTAAATCAAACAAAGTTTATTTTTCGGAAATATGCTCGGACACGTCGATTAGTATTTTAAATTGCGCTCTTTTTGTTGTAATAAAATTTTATACAGCGTGTCCCAAATTTGAGATATGACGTCATCGACTATTTTTTTTTAATAGCAACCCTAATTTTTTTATCACTATTTTTAAAGAGTATATTAAGTTACACATGTGTGCCAAATTTCAAATTTAGAAGATATTTAACAAACATTATCAAATTTGTAGAATGAAGAAATGAAGTCACCTTAATCGAATTTTTATGCATTTTAAAAGTGGAATGCCAAAACGTGCTGGTTTGTCATTTTTTTTTCAAACTGACGTTTATCATTTTGACGTTTAGTTATAAAAACAAGTAAGAAGTGTAGCATCGCATTCCACGCATATTCGAGTGAGGAGAGTATTAGTCGTTCCATTGTTGTGTTGACTGTTGTTCACCGTTGGTCGAAAAATTATACTAACATGCCGTACTTAACTGAAACCCACAAAATCGAAATTTTAATGATGATTGGCTATGGAGATAGGACAAGAACACAAAATGAAGTTATTTATTTATTTAGAGAGAAGTATCCTGACTTACCAGCCATATCTCAAAGTACCGTAAGCAAGATTGAAAGTCAGTTTCGGGAAAATGGGCATTTAAGAAAAACGAATAATCATCGTCAGAATGCGCTGAGTGAAGAGGTCAAAATTGATGTACTTCTCTCTGTTCAGGAAAATCATCATGTCTCCTCTAGGCAGATGGCTAGGGAACTCAAAATTAGCCATTCTTCAGTGTCAAGAATCCTTAGAGAGCAAACATTTCATCCTTATAAAATGACAATCCTCCAGGAACTCACCGAAGATGATCCGGATAGAAGACTTCAGTTTTGCGAAAAAATGATGGATCTACTAGATAGAAATGTTCTAAAAATAGAAAATATATTGTTTTCCGATGAATCAACGTTTATGTTAAATGGTGAGGTAAATCGTCAAAATTGCCGTTACTGGGCAGACAAGAACCCACACTGGATGAGGGAAGGCCACACTCAATATCCAGAAAAAGTTAATGTTTGGGCAGGGATTGTTGGTGATCGAATTTAAGGACCAATTTTCTTTCCAAATAATCTCAATGGAGCGGGATATTTACAATTCTTGGAGGAAGAGCTGATTCCGAGTTTGGCTATTTTGTTTCCTTGCCCTGTAGAAGCTGACGTCCCGAATAGAAACATCTGGTTTCAACAGGACGGTGCGCCTCCTCATTTTGCAAGGCGTGTCCGTGAGTACCTGGATAATGTATTTCCACGAAGATGGATTGGCAGAAGAGGACCAGTTGAATGGCCACCCAGGTCTCTGGATTTAACACCTATGGACTTTTTCTTATGGGGGTACTTGAAAAGCAAAGTTTTTAAGACCAAACCGCCAAATCTTGAGGAGTTGAAAGAACGAATAAGACAGGAGTGTAGACTAATTTCCCCCGAAGTAATTAGAAATGTTCAAAACGAGTTTCAGTTCCGTTTAGGGTATTGTCAGTTAGAAAATGGACAACATTTTGAGCATTTATTGAAGAAAGACTATTAAGTTGAATTCATTTTTCAAATTTGATACTGTTTGTTAAATATCTTCTAAATGACAGGAAATAAAAATTTGAAATTTGGCACACATGTGTAACTTGATATACTCTTTAAAAATAGTGATAAAAAAATTAGGGTTGCTATTAAAAAAATAGTCGATGACGTCATATCTCAAATTTGGGACACGCTGTATAAAATTTTATTACAACAAAAAGAGCGCAATTTATAATACTAATCGACGTGTCCGAGCATATTTCCGAAAAATAAACTTTGTTTGATTTACTGAATTTATTCCAAGTTAGAGACTCGCACTGTATATCCCTTATTTGGAATTTCCTAACCCGTCGCAGCATCTGTATACATTGTGAATATTGGCAATGATTTATATATAATAGTTCATTGGATCCATTAGTTTCTTATAGAGTCTTGTCCTGTGTATAGCTCTTATTTTCGTGGTAATTTTAATATATAGTAAATAAAAATAGCGGCTTATTTGAGTTTGAGTGAACTAAGGGATACATTGGAACAAACTGTTGACGAATTGGAATATGAAAGAGGTACGTAATTTATATTTTTTTGCGGAAATTATAATATTAGGGTGTATGTATTTATAGATAAAATTGATGTTGCTTATATACCACCTGATGTCGATGAACTGACGGATGAAGAAAACATAGAAGACGATGTTATATTGGATAAAAATGATTTTGAAAATAATGATATTGTAGGAACATTTGAAATCATAACTGACAACGATGCATTTTATGATTCATCAGACGACGAATCCCTGCAGTAAAGAAAATAAAGTTAACTAAATCGAACCCAAATATAACTATTATACCTAATTGGAGGAAAGTAGACAATAAATTCAATTAGCAGCCGCAGTCAAAAGAGCCTAAAAATATTGAAATGCTGATAAATTCATTAGAAGGAAAATAGCCTATCGATGTTTTTTTTTATGTTTTTTGATAATGAAATTTTAGATTTCATTACTACATATTCTTTGAAATACTCCAAAGATAACAACCGTCATGATTTTGATTTAAATCGAACAGATGTTTTAAATTTGATTGGTATATTGATTCTCTCTGAGTACCATAAATTGCCTCAAATACATATATACTGGTCCAATGACGAAGATAAAGGAGTAGATATTGTTAAAAAATGTATGAGTATAAATAAATTTTACAATATAAAGAAAAATATAAATTTATCCGACAATAACACATTGGACAAAAATGACAAATTTTCTAAAGTTCGTTCATTCTTTGGTTTGATAAATAAAGAAAAATTACAGTTTGGTGTGTTTTCCTTCAGTTTATCAATCGATGAACAAATGGTACCTTATTATGGAAGGCATTCATGCAAAATGTTTATCAAAGGCAAACCTGTACGATTTGGATTTAAATTGTGGTGTTTATGTTCATCTGATGGATATGTTTATTTATTCATCCCATATGGAGGAGCCAGCCCAACAAAAGAAAAGTCAGATATAGGGATGGGTGGTCAAGTTGTTCTTGATTTATTGTCAGTGGTACAAGATAATAATAATCACATAATATTCTTTGAGAACTTCTTTTCATCATACAAACTACTGGCATTACTAACTAAAAAGGGGATTTATGCTACTGGGACTATACGAAAAAACCGAACCAGCTACTGCCCATTGACAGCTACTAAAATATTTTCAAAGCAGAAGAGGGGATTCCATGACTCTGCATTTGACAAAAATACGGGAATGTCTTTAGTTTGATGGAATGACAATGCAGTGGTTACAGTAATTAGCAATCACATAAACTCGCAACCAATGTCCAAAACAAAAAGATATGTACGAAAGGAGAAAAAAACAAATACAATTGACCAACCCAATATTGTGAAACAATATAATAAATACATGGGGGCGTAGATTTGCACGATAACGGTATTGCCAATTATAGAATTGGTATTACAGGAAAAAAATGGTGGTGGCCATTATTTACCAACACAATTGATGGCGTTTTGGTGAATTGCTGGAGAATATATAATAAAGCAAACAATAAGATATCACTCTTGGATTTTAAGTCACATTGCTGTGGGGTTAATTAAGGCTGAATCTGCTGCAAATCCCTCCTGGATCGTCTGGACCTTTGAATGAACAACGTTACGATAATGTTGGGCATATCATTATTAAAAATTTAAATAAATCTAGATGTAGATGCAAAATTTGCCACAATCGTACTATATTCCTCTGTAAAAAATGCATGGTATTTCCTTGGTAGAAAATGGGTTAATGTATATTTTAACATACAATTTTAAAGCAAATTTTAGTTAGTAATAAATCAATTACTTTTCCACATGATGCGCTTAATTAGATTAACTTAAACATGTTTTTTCTACTTTGGTTTAACAATCGACCTTTTGTTATATCAAAAATAGTTTAATAATGAGATTTTTTATTTTACAGTTTTGCTCATTATTAAACTGTTTGTGGTAACATTTTAGTTGTTGCGATTGGCAGTACTTAAACGTGACATCAAAATGTAAAATTGCCGTTAATTCATAGGATAATTGGAACCGTCCGATGCGTTACACACTGAATATGTTCGAATGCATACTGGGGAGTTCGCCACCATTGCCACTAAGGTTAAAGAAATCGGAGGCGTCATATTGTTCACTTTTTATCCGCGTGGAAAATGTAGGAACTCGGTGACAATGGCCGGACGCATGAATTCACTTGGCTCTCGGTGACGACGTTTAGGCAACACAACATACACAGAGGAAAACTTGTAATTTATTATATGTATTATCACTTTGTTTGCAAAACGAATATCACGGAAGAAACAGCGAGAGTATAATGCATGTTTCATTCGCGGCGAAAAAGAGCCGCTTGAGTCGGTGTGTTAATTCGGTGTGGATTTTTAATTAGCGTCGATCGATGTCTGACACGAGGAACGAGAAACAAATGTAAACATAACCTTAAATTCCGATTATCATTTAGCCGTTACATTATTTTATAAGCTTAAATTGGTTACAACTTACGTGGAAATAGTTTGTTTATCGCACCCTTGGCAACCTCTCTTATTTTTGGAGGTGTGTAAGTAATATTCTTGATTTAATATGTTTTAAAATTAACTATTGAAATCGCCGTAGAAATACGAATGTCAAATATTAAATTCATTTGAAAGGATCAAATGTGCTGCCAAATGTTAAAAGATAAAACTCACTAGGTTTAAGTATATATTTTATTTTAGAAATAATTCCTTAACTAAAACCAAAGTAGAAAAAATAGTATATTATACTTGTTTAATAAGAGGTATTGTGGGGCACTTGTTACATTGGAGCACTCCTCGCTGCGCGAGTCGTACTCCAATTCCACTCGTGCCACAATATACCCTCTTATTAAACTTGTATAATAATGTACTATTATGCCATTAAAAAATTATTTCACTAATCAATCTGACATTTCAGAAATTCAAGGTAGTTTGATTATTTTTACCCAGTTATTTATTTTAAATAATTTCATTTTTGAATGGAATAAAACATGTTTAAATTATTCTGACTAAGCGCATCATGTAGAAAAATAATTGATTTATTACTAACTAAAATTTCCTTCAAAATTTTATGGTAAAATATACATTAACACAAGGTATAATTTTTAGCATGTAAAATCCTATGGCCCACGATAAAAAAATATCCTGTATATACCGGGTGTGGCACTTAAGACGCCTCGGACCATAGCTCCTTTACGATAAAAGCTATCGAAAAAAATCTAAGAACAAAGTGGTGCATAGTTACCGTCGCTATGTTTTAAAAATATTTCTAATCATCAGTGGCGTGCCGTACTCCAGTGGCGTACCAAACTTATGTTTTTTTAAATGGAATGCCCTATTTTTTATTGCATATTTGGAAAGTGCTCGACGAGTACTTATTTTTTTATCTAACATGTTATACCCTTCACTTTAGCGGTTTCGCTGCTATAACCCCTTCTTTCAAAATTGCGCCCCATTTTTGAGATTTTTTTATAGAGAAACTAATTGACGCCGGCGCCTAAATTTTGAATTGAGGTACAGGTTAAGACCTCGTATACCTTCACATAATTTTTTTTCGGGTAATTTATGGCAAAAAAATAATTTTTGATTGATCTTCGCATGTTGTCATTTTTTCCGAAAATTTCAAATGGCACCCCCCTAAAAAAATTACGGCGTTGTACAGCCAAAACTCTAAATTTTTCATTGGTGTAAAAAAAATTACACATTGCATAACAAAATTTCGGAGAAAAAAGGAATTTCATCGCAAATGTCGGGAAACGTTTTCCGTTCCCAAGTGTGCCATGAGAAAACAAAAGATTGGTAATTGTCAAAGTAAATTATTAGACGTCAGTAGCAGCCATAAGTCATTTTTGATAAACGTTCTAAAAATGTTCCGAACTCAAGAGGAAATGGTTGACATGATATTTATTCTTGGAGAATGTAACAAGAATTGTTTCTTGGCATCACGAGTGTACGCTGCGAGATATCCGCACAGGGCACATCCAAATGAACGTGCGTTTCAAAAAGTGTTGGAGAGATTTACTACTACGGGAAGTGTGAAACGGCCAAGGAGAGTTAGAAAGAAGGCAGTTATTACCGAAAATAATGAACTGCGGTATATCACCAGAAGTTGCGGTTATGCCTCCAGCAGGAAGGTCGTCATTTCGAACATTTAGTTTAAGTTGTTAAATTTTCTTAATCTGCATTTTTCATATCATGTTGAATAAATAGGTACATACTATTATGTTGACCGTATTTGTGTATTTATTTTGGTACTTTGACAATTACCAATCTTTTGTTTTCTCATGGCACACTTGGGAACGGAAAACGTTTCCCGACATTTGCGATGAAATTCCTTTTTTCTCCGAAATTTTGTTATGCAATGTGTAATTTTTTTTACACCAATGAAAAATTTAGAGTTTTGGCTGTACAACGCCGTAATTTTTTTAGGGGGGTGCCATTTGAAATTTTCGGAAAAAATGACAACATACGAAGATCAATCAAAAATTATTTTTTTTCCATAAATTACCCGAAAAAAAATTATGTGAAGGTATACGAGGTCTTAACCTGTACTTCAATTCAAAATTTAGGCGCCGGCGTCAATTAGTTTCTCTACAAAAAAATCTCAAAAATGGGGCGCAATTTTGAAAGAAGGGGTTATAACAGCGAAACCGCTAAAGTGAAGGGTATAACATGTTAGATAAAAAAATAAGTACTCGTCGAGCACTTTCCAAATCTGCAATAAAAAATAGGGCATTCCATTTAAAAAAACATAAGTTTGGTACGCCACTGGAGTACGGCACGCCACTGATGATTAGAAATATTTTTAAAACATAGCGACGGTAACTATGCACCACTTTGTTCTTAGATTTTTTTCGATAGCTTTTATCGTAAAGGAGCTATGGTCCGAGGCGTCTTAAGTGCCACACCCGGTATACGAAACGTTAAAATTTGTAAAGAGTAATTTTCATCTTTTTAATATACATAACACGGATCATAACTATAATACGCACAAAGGAATTAAAGCTTTCTAAGCACCATCATAGTTTTTACCACAACTCGTGTGTAGTGCAAAGTATACAAATTTATAACAAATTACCTGATACACTTAAAGATCTGCGAGTTTCTGTGAGTCTCCTTAATTAACCAGTTGCCAACTTTGTCAGTCTTATTTAAATCATGTATCTTGTAAGTAAATTTTTAATTATTTATCTAACCAGGTTAGTAAGTTTTTAGATGTGTATGAATGCATTTGTATATGTGTTTGTATATATGCATATTTTAATATGTTGTTTTAAGTCATGATGATTATAGGTATATATTTATATTTCCTTAATTTTAAGTAAACCGACCAACCCATGAATGTATCAAATGTTCTTCTTGGAAATAAATAAATTGAATTGAATTGAATTGAATTGAATTGACAGTGTCTAGATTTACGCAGACTGCCACCTCGCGAGCTGTCGGGTATTTTTTTTTCGGATTCACTACAACAAAATGTAAGTAATTATTTCAGTATTTTTAGTAACATTTTCTCATTTTTAAGTATTATGAGTATATTTATGTATGTTTTGTTTAGGGCACGATTCCGCCGCGTTAAACAGATTGCTCGATTTTGGGATGAGTTGGACAGACGGGACGAAGAAGAACCGGATAACTTATTTGATGATGCCAACGATATGGATTATGAACCACAACAAATTGAGGAAAGCGATCACGACAGTGATTAAAAGTATGAATCGAACCCTAATTAAAACCAGGACGACGATGACCAGCGTGAGTTGAACTTTTTTGTTGGAAAAGATAAAGAAAGTTTTTGGATTGACAAACCTTTTGTTGAAACTTCAAAAACTAAATCCAAAAACATCACCAAAGTGCTTCCAGGCCCAAAAGGGCAAGCTCGTTAAAGCAAAACACAACTTGAATGTTTTTCACAAATAGTTAGTACTGAGCTGGTTGACAAAATTGTGAAATACACAAATATTTTTATAAATAAAAAAGATCAGATCTACAAGCTAAAAGGATTGAAGTACGAGCGAGAGATTACAAGGAAACAACAAGGGCGGAAATTTTAGCTGTGTTTGGCGCTTTGTTTGTGATAGGTATAAAAAGGGGAAATCGGGCTGATTTCAAAGAATTTTTCAATAAAAACGGGACAGGAATGACACTGTTGCGAGCAAATTTTTAGTGAAAATCGCTTTCGTTTCTTATTGAGGTCTCTCAGGTTCGAGGACATAGCCACTAGAATCCAAAGCCGTTGAAAACCCTATTCGTAAAATTCTCACAGATTTTATTGCCAACTTTCAAAAATCGTACTGCCTTGGAGAGTGTACTACAATAGATGAAATGTTGCATTTAGGAGTCATTGCTCCTTTATTCAGTATATGAATAAAAAGCCAGCTAAATTTGGTGTGAAAATATATGCAATTTGCGATGCACTTATTATACTTATAATTTGGAAATTTACTGCGGTAAAAATCTTAGACCATACAATGTTTCAAATCAGGCATTTGAAGTCGTCAAAAGATTAGTTGAACCCATCAAAAATTCAAAAAGAAATTTAACCACTGATAACTACTTTAGCAGTATTCCCTTGGCTGAATATTTATTGAGCAATCGTTTAACTTTTTTGGGAACATTGAGAAAGAATAAGGCAGAAATTCAACCCATTTTTATAACAGAAAATAAAACTTTAGTGCTGGAAATCACATGTTTGGTTGCCAGGACGATAAAACTTTGGTTTCCTACGTCACCAAGAAACAGAAAGTTGTTTTAGTTTTGTACACTGTACATGATGACGACAATATTGACAAAGAAACAGAAAAACCTGTTCATATTGTAGATTATAATTCAACAAAGGGAGGCGTAGACACGGTAGACCTTATGTGCTCCAGAAAAACAACTTCAAGAAGAACACAAAGATGGCCGCTGAATGTATTTTTTCGGCTTCTTGATATTTCATTAACCAATTCCTTTAGAATTTTTCAGATGAACAACCCGTCTGACGAGTCTATTAGGAGGACATACTTATACGACTTGTCGATGGATCTCATGAATGAAAATCTGAAACTACGGGCTATGCTACAATGTCTCCCGAAAGATTTGAACGTTTTCTTACAAAGTTATAGAGAGCCCTCAAATGAACCTATAATTCAACCCAATGGGAGAGCAATTTGCTACATTTGTGGATCAAAAAAGAACCACAGGACACAACTAGTATGCAAGGATTGTGTAAAATATGTTTGCAAAATTCATTGTAAAATTACGTGTAACGATTGCCAAGAAAATAATCTAGAAGATGTAGACACAGACTAAATCTATAAAAGTACTTATCCCATTTAATTTTTTATAAAAATGAAATATTGGTTTAATGTTATGTTTGGGGGTTATGTTTAACCTATATATTTCTTTCTTTGTGGAAGACAAAATTTATGCTTAACTTTTTTTTTCATATTTTACTGTGTTACTTGTAATATTGAGATTTTTCCTAATAAACTGTTTTTTCAATAAAAAAATGTGTTCCTGAATTTATTGTAGAAACTAATATATACAAAATTATGCCATTTTTATGTTTATTTAGATTAAAAAAAATTGGTGAAAATGCACAAATACGGACAAGCGGCAGATTGGCGCCTCGCGAGCGCTGGTGGGATTTTAGACCCCGCGAGTGGATGAAGGTTAAGCCATTGTATTTATATATCTAGTATGCCAACGCAATGTAAATTTTTTATGCTAAAAATTGGGTTTCGAAATACACCAAGAGAGCGCGTAAGCATTCACACATTGAAAAACTTGAGTAGCGTGTGATATGTGTTGCATACTTGAAAATTATTACTCGTTTTAGAATGAATTTTTGAATTATCGATCGATATAGGAAATACAAGGCCACCGTCTGTACCGAAACTCGTCTGTGGACGCGTAGAGCTGTAATGTAAACAAAAATCAAGAAACATAAATAAACACCGCACCGCATAATATATTTTAACAAGACGATAGCAGCAGTAATATTGAAAATATTCTTCATTCAGATAAACTACAATATTGAAATGTATGTGGATAGAGTTAATTAGAGGAAAGAAAAAAACAATATTTACTTTCTCCGTATAAAGTACACAAAAGTATTGTGATCGTGAAAATGTTTAAAAAACAGTAAAAAAATTTCTCTTTATATCCCTACAAAAATTGTTTGGGTGCTGAACTGAATATATTTTGGTAAATTTTCGTTCACCGGAAGTGGGCATTTATCTTGACCGTGTTTACTTTTTTTCTGATTTTTTTTATATACAGGGTGTAGAATTGGTTTACGCATCATGGGGATTTCCATGTTAAATTCTTAATGTTCAAATATTGGCTCCCAAAAGTGCCCATACTTTTGAAAAAATTCGGAATCATTTTTATGCATCTAATCACATGAATTACAGTGGCAAAAAAATTGTCCGAACAAAATGGAATTTTTTCTTCTCCGAATCCCAAACCAGGCAAGACTCTTGATGAAATCGTTGTAAAAAAGTTATCGAATTTTATTAATCTCATAAAAGAAAAGTCGTGAAAAGCCGGGATGAAACGATTGTGCACCGTAAGAACTGATAAATAAAAAGTAAAAGTACAGAAGAGATTAGTTCTGTGCAACTTGAAAGAAGCCTATGCTAAATTTAAAGAAATCAATGCACACTTGAAAATACACTTTTAGAAGTTTACTGCACTGAGACCGAAGTATTGCATATTAGCTGGTGCAAGTGGAACTCATTGCTGATGTAACAACATCATAACGTTAATCATACAGATGATTTACCCTATAAATAACCCTGTCAATTTTTTCATGTGGGCTAACAACAATATTAAGAATGTTAATACCGTTTTTTTTTATCTTTAAGATTATAGAACGGAAGATCAAACACTTAAAGTAATTTCGAGAAAGCAAAGATGATTCGCGGCACTTTAGAGTACCGTTCATTTACTCCAGGACAAACCGGAAAATCAAAGTAAAAATCGTTAGCTACTAAGTAGATGATTACAAATGTGTGAAAAAATAAAAATTAATTATCTTTTTCTACCAATAGTGAATGAATGAATTTTATAAACAAATAATTCATTAATATTAAACGCAAATTTTAAATATACTACTTCATAGAATGACTCAAGATTTTTAAAATCGACCTGTTGATTATTTTTGTACGACTAATGGATTCGACGATACAGTTGTTTGAATGTTCGCACGACCGACGTTTTTCGTAATTTCTTGCAATTTACAACCGTGCATATCTCAAATTCAAAATCTCAAATTTTTTCGCTAAACATGACTTCCATTATTTCATATGTAGAATGCGTCTGCAAAATTAAAAAAAATCGGAACCATCAGTTATTATTTTTACTGAAAACCGTCCGGTTTTACATGGAATGAGCGATATGTGAAATTCGCTAAAACCCCTGATGTACCCCCAAAAAGTGTGCATTTATTAATGGAATGGCCGATTTAACATTTACAGGAAAAATAGTCTATTTAATTTTATTTAGAAAGAATTCATGCATCCGAAAATATAATCAAGATCAGCGGGTGTAGTGGAACACCAAACATTATAAAAAAGTATCGTAAAACACCGAGTAGGTATAAAAAAATTAAACAGAGCATTTATCAACAGTAAATCTCTCAAGGCTGTACGACCGAAAATGTAAATTAGGACGCGTGTTATTAGTCATTCTCCACAAAAACAAATAATTTCATATTAAATTCAGGCAACTCAGTAGGCATATTATTTTCATAGCCATCTATGAGGGCATAGTAAAATCAATTCAGTAGCTATTTTATATCGCAGCGGCAGCGCCTCATACGGAGGCTTCCAAAGTAGGGTCCCACAGGCTTCCAAAACTTGCCTCTTTTTCTCCCATAAGCGTTGCACTACTAGATATGTATATACAATGGTTAAGCCGAGAGCGAGGCATTTCTTTATAGGTATAGTAACGTTCGTTGTATTCTCTCTATGCTATGATTAATCCACGATGATACCACTCCTTACCACTCCTTACCACTCCTAAAGCCGTCAGAAAGTTGTACTCGTGCTGCGCACTCGTTCAATTTTCATCCGCTTTAACTCGGTGCTATCACCGATAATAATCATAGCACTTGTTATATTACCCCCTAATATACATGTTCTCCGATTGACTATAAGGAAATATATGTATTATTTCAGGAGTGCTTTTGGGTGAAATAGATATTTAAAATTTTATATGCTCTTAACTGTACATACTTATTTACTCTGTGTATTTATCCGAATCGCTATAACTTGTTGTGTTTGATAGTTTATAGTTGGTGATACTATAATGTCTATGGAGAATAAACAAAAATTATAGATGCTATGCCTTCTAATGCAGTAGTTGTAACGGTTCATTTTCCGAGTAGTAACTAATTATCGTAGGCAACCCAAATTACTTAATTTCTTCCTCATATCAACTATTAATACACTATTTTACCATTTTGAAGGTTAATTAGGTAATAGATATTACACTGATTTTATGGAATCTCTTTCTAAATTTTCTAAAATGTTTATTTGTGTTGATACCAGTAAGTTTACATATATCAGCATACATAATTAAAAATAAACATAGATATAAAATGAGACAGTAATAAAATTAAAAAATATTTAAAAAAAAACATTTAGTACAGGTAAAAATTTAAAAATAGTAATGGATATAAAATAATAAGTTACTTAAAATTTAATACTAAAATTATGTATAATATATAATTATATTTATATTTATTATTATTTTATTTATATATTTTCGAATTATATCTATATAATTCTTATATGGTATTTTAGTTCGTTAAATTTATTCTTCGCGGTGACATTTCGTGCTGCGATTCTCGGCGCGACGGTATTGGTCGCTGATTGATAATTTGTTTTTTGTTGTTAATAAATAAATAGGAGGATATATCTCTATCGAACATTTCGAAAAAGCGAATAGTCCGACATTTTTGGACAGTCTTCTTGTACGAGTTATGAAGAGAGCATTCTGGCTGCTTAGTAAACGAATTTATTCTGACAGTATTTGGATTTTACTAGCGCCTATATTTCCACATTTGGTTTTGGAGCTCTTGAAGAATATTGGTATAGATTATCTGTCGAATTTACTCTGCGGAGGATTATTATTTGCTACTCCACGTGGTCGTACGAGATGATTAGACAAAAATACGAATTTAATATTTAATTCGTGGTATATTTGAGTGCAACCCTCTATACGAGATAAATCTTCCTTTTTATTAAAGGGTATTTTCTTTTTGCCGTCTCTTTTTGTTTCACCGTTTTACATAAACAGCGATTACACCAACTTGTTCTTAGGGTTTATATATAGTGTGTATCAGCCAAATGGAATAAATTTGATAATAAATAAATGGGGGCGTGTTCGAAAAAACGCACTGATACGTCGATTGGTGGATTCTAGTACAAACGTAAATTAAATTCAGATTTATATCCGAGCGAGTGTGCATCTGTCTTTAATTTGCAATTTTATACTGTTATGGTTAATGGTTTTTACCTTCAATTAAGTACAAGTTCTGATAGTGTAATCAGTGTTGTATCAATTCTATTGTGATCTTCTACCAGTAAGTAGTGATCGAGTTATTTGGCAATTAGTATTTTAACCTATATTTATTGCCTTGTTCCTCGCCGTATATACTCCAAGGCTATATCTTTGCAAATATATTTACCTTTTTACCTCTGTTTACATTGTGTTTTTCCCATCCGTGGCCTTCTCTCCTTGTGTGTATTTTTGTTAAACACCGCGATAGGCCGCGCTGGTGCGAAGTAAGTGTCCATTGTCTCTTCCCCATCACTCTCTCTTTATTTAATATTTAATTATGGTAAATTATTGTGGGGTATGTGACGGTGGCGTCACGCCGAATACTCCTTCCATAAAAAGTGGTAATCGTGCTAAGCATATCCATAATAAATGTAGTGGATTAAAAGACACAGAAATTACCCAGATCATCAAATTAAAGGTGAAATGGGCCTGCCCAAAATGTAACATCGCACCATCACCATCAACTCTCCTTATACACTGAGTCACTCAACCAAATCTTAACACTACAATTAGAGCTATTTAAAGATGAAATTAAAGCTTTTATCTCGAGCCGTTTTGACATAATCGAACAACGAATACTGCAGCTTGAAAATAAACAATCGAATTATGAATCCGTATTGAGTCAAATTCAATTAGCATTCAATGGAAATTTTGAAGATATTATCTTGGAATTAGATGAGCAATGTGTCCGTGCGTCTAATGTTATCATCTTCAATCTTAATGAATCCACCGCATCAGCCGTTGATGATCGTGTTAGCCATGATAAAATTGTTGTTAGTAACATACTTGAATCTCGTAATATTAGAAGTACACCTCTAAAAATTATTCGACTGGGTAAAAATGCAACTGGTAATAAGCCCAGGCCGGTAAAAATCATTTTCGAAAATAAAGCACATGCAAACACCGTGTTACGAAGTAATGCCACAGCACCGGATAAAACTTTCATATATTATAATTATAATTCACTCAGGGAAGAAGTAACAAGAAGAAATTCGTGTGGTGATTCTCGCATATCCTACAGACATAGTATTCCTTATATATCAAATAACACCTTCAATAGACCGAATGTACCTACTCCAAAAAACTAAGCGTTTATTACCAAAACTGTTCAGGATTACGTACTAAAATTAATCATTTCCATCTCGCTGTTGCTGTAAATGATATTATTATAATTGTTGAAACATGGCTATATGATAATATTGTGAATAGTCAATTACAATTACATAATTATACCATGTATAGGTCAAATAGATCGATTGATGGTGGTGTCAGAGGTGGTTATTGCTACAAAAACTACTTTAAATTCATCACTTATTTTATGTAATAATTCTCTGGAACATTTATTCATATCACTAAATATTAACAGGTATACATATATTATTGGAGGCGTCTATATACTCCCTGGATCTAATATTGAAAAATATCAGGATCATTGCAACTGTATTGAGAGTATTGTTGATAATCATAAATGTCGCAATTTAATTATTTTCGGTGACTTCAATCTTCCTGGAATAAAACATGTGAATAACCCTTAGTTCCAACCTAATGTAAAAACATCTACAATAATTAATTGTTATAACTTTTTAAATTCATCTCAAATTATCGACATCCCTAATTCGTGTGGTGTATTACTTGATTTATGTTTGAGCACAATTCGTAACACATCCATCTCTAAAACATTGGATCCTTTAGTACCAACCAGTATCCACCACTTTGCATATGTTCTGGAATTTTCAACCATAACAGACATCAACGTAAATATTTATGAGAAAAAGTTTTTATTCAACCTTGCTAATTATAACTTAATTAACTCTTATTTTAACTAATTTCATTGGGATTTCCTCACCACTCACTCAGATATTGATTCAGCAATAAATGAATTCTACAACATCGTATACACCGCATTTGATAGATTTGTCCCCTTTAAATATGTCTACCGTAGCAATAAAAGTTACCCCAGATGGATGACTAAAGACCTAATCTCACTCATATGTAAAAAGAAGATGGCACATATCACTTACAAACAATCAGGCCTATATTCTGATTACAGAATATTTTCGCAACTGAGGAATGAGTGCAAGAGACTTTCACATATCTGTTACAGTAATCATCTTTCTGATGTTCAAAACTCTTTAAAGTTAAACCCTCGCTATTTTTGGCAATATGCTAAAGAATTAAAAATGTATCTGGTTATCCAAATGAAATGTATTATTCCGATGTCAAAGCTGATAATGGATCTAACATAGTTAACTTATTCTCTGATTATTTTTCAACCGTTTACACTACCTCTCAAAACGCGCCCCAGTGGCAACACAACCAAATCCCTATGATCTCTGACGGTAAACTCATTATTGATATTCAAGATGTTTTTAATGCTACCACTAGTCTAAAACCTGCGTTTACAAGTGGCCCTGACAATTTACCAAACTACTTTCTGCAGAACTGCATATACTCACTAGGTCGTTCTATATATGTCATGTTTAATAGATCTTTAAACCAAGGTATTATGCCAGCTACGTGGAAGACCAGTTGTATTGTCCCGAGATATAGGTCTGGTTCTAGGACACTTGTAAATAACTATGGAGGCTTGTGCATCTAGTCGACGATCCCAAAAATGTTGGACAATCTGGTAGCAAAACAATTAGCCTGGGCTACAAAGCAAATCATCTCATCTCACCAACATGGGTTTGTCTCTGGTAGATCTACCTTGTCTAATCTCTTGGGATATAAAGAGTTTGTGTCGAGCGCCTTGGAGAATCGCTGTCAGTTTGATACCATATATACTGACTTCACCGAGGCTTTCGACAGGATTAATATTAATATTCCGCTGGCTAAGTTGGATGCTATTGGATTCTGTAGTCTGACCTTGTCATGGGTAGCGTCCTTCCTAACTAACAGAGAACAGTATGTCAAAATAAGTAACTACATATAAAAGCCTATCTCTGTTACATCTGTAGTACCTCAAGGGTCACATTGTGGTCCAATACTCTTTATACTCTTCATAAATGATCTGCTGGATTCAGTTGAGAATTTTAACTCTGCGTTATATGCAGATGATTTAAAAATCTTTAAAATTATCAATACTGTGGATGATTGTAATGATGTTCAGGTAGATCTGGATAGACTTAATGACTGGTGTAATAGGAATCAGCTACTATTGAATGTTAATAAATGTTTCTCGATGTCTACGTTTAGATCCATGAATCCAGTCACTTATACTTACTCGATCAATTCAATAAATTTGGAACAGGTTAGCACAATTAAAGATCTAGGTATCACTTTTAATTCGAAACTCCTTTCAACAGTCATATTAGTATTATCACCAAAAAGGCACTACAAATATGGGGGTATGTGTGGTCAATTGGGATGGATATGAATAGCACATGCTTGAACACCCTATACTGCTCTCTAGTTCGTACCATATTGGAATATAAGTCAACTATATGGTCACCATTCACCACTATTAACATCGAGAGTCTTGAGCATATCCAAAAGAAATTCCTACGGTGTATCGAGTACAAATTAGGACGTGTTCACATCCAAGAAGACTATACAGCCATATTATCTACCCTCATTATGAAATCACTAACGGAACGTAGGGTTGGCGCGGACTTACGTATTCTATACCGGCTAGTTAACGGTTATATGGACGCACCAAATATGTTACAGTCTTTATCGGTTCATGTTGCTAACAAAAGGACACGTTCACCTACTATTTTTTTATCTGGATACACATACCACAGTATCCGGTTATAACAACTCACTAACAAGACTAATGCAGCTTGGAAATGTCGCCAATAGTTCCGAATGGTTCGACCTGTGCAATCATTCCCCTAGCTCTTTTAAACGCTGCTTGAAAAATAGAATCTAGGATTTTTTTAATAAATCTTGCTCCATATTTAATTTGTTCATTGTTATATAATGTTTAATTCCTCAATGTTTAATATATTCAATATATTTTTAATATGTTCAGTATGTTCTGTACTTTTAATATCTATGTACTGGATAATTCATAACTTGATATATTTTATTCTATACTGTAACTTCTGTTTTACATATTTTATTCGTTGATCGGATACGCACCTCGCTGTCAATACATATTAGCCATTATATGTATTATTCTATATTGCATTTATTTATTTACTCTGTATTATTAATGTAAAAGGCGTTTGCCGTAAATAAATTATTATTAAATGGATGATACATTTACAATTTTTAATTCTCTAAAAAATATTCCTTTACATTTTTTCTCTCAAATGAATAGAGGAGCTAATGATTACACATATTTAATTTTACATGTTAAATCAGTATGTTCGCCCCTTTATAGTATTTAACTATAATTATATTAACGTGTGGTTTTAATGTGAACCGAAAATTTAGTTTATTGCTACATATGTCTGAAGAATATTAATTTATATTTGGACAATTGTCGCTTATATTTTATAATTAACTTAGAAATTATATTTCATTTATTTAATTGAGAACTAAACTATATTTATTTTCTCTTGGTTTCTTTCTTTTGATAATAACCTTTTAAGATTACTTGATTGAATAATTGGTGGCAATAATGTGATCACGCTGGCGGCCGGTCAAGTTAGTCGCTCGCTGTCTGAAAGTGATATTTTGAACACCACAATAATTGATACAAGTGATGATTATAAGTGCACCGGGTGTCAAAAGCAAGTTTTAATCTCTGATGATGAAATCAAGTGCTGCATTTGTTTGTGTAAATTCCAGGTCGGTTGTTTAAAATCTGAGGACAAGTTCGGCTGTGCTGCGTGTTCCCGTTGCGAGGAATTAGAAGTCTAGCGCGTTACCTTGCAAATTCTTTTTAATCTCCAAAGGGAACTCTCCGATCTTAAAAGTAAGGTACTTACACAGGGGGAAAATTTACATAAGAAGGACTTAATAATTGATAAATTAACCAGCGAATTAAACGAACGGAAAAAAATGTAAACAAACCGCTAGTCGATTTTCCTAAAACAAGAGGGAACCCAATAAAAGAGAAGATCACTAAAATTCCTGCCAAAAATTCCGCAGAATCCACTCAAAAATTGGTTTATGACTATGCTACGGCTGCAAATAAAACCTCTACAAGTCGCCAACAGGTGGTGACCAATAATATAACGGAGTCCCCGAAACCGGCAGTTCACGCAGAAAATGTACACGAAGATGACGACTGGATAGAAATCAAATCGCAAAAAAACTGCAAAACTAAGGAAAGAACCCATTTTAACGGCAGTTCTGCAGATAATACTCTACAGGTATGCACATACACAAGACGTAAATGGATCTTTGTCTCCAGACTGAAGAAAGGAGTCACCATTGAACACTTGCAGTAATATTTAGACGATAAATCCAAATATCCAGACAACTCTAGTATTAATTTGATTAATTAAAACACTTGGTTTTGTTTCACTGCTTTTATTTGTCTCTCGCTTAATAACATCGAAGAGATCTGGAACTCCTCCATTTCGACGACCCTTATTACCTGATTTTAAATGTAATAATTCTTGTATAATACCAGTGTTAATTTTGTACATATCTCCTTGAGAATGACCTAAGGTCGAAACTAGTTGAAGAGACAAATAAAAGCAGTAAAACAAAACCAAGTGTTTTAATTAATCAAATTATATAATTATGTTTCACTACGGGTTAAGTGAGAAATTAATTAATCATATAAACTCTAGTATTGGTCGATTTATAATTCAAGAGCTGGAACCTAAATACAAAAATGGTGATGTGGCCATCATGTTACTTTCTCCGACTTGATGGTATCATAGTCATTTTTATTTACGCTTTCGTGGTTTATTTTCAATTGAAATCATATTTTAAATGTACAGTCATGCTGACATAAATCTAGAACAAGCAATTTAGATCTAGTTACCCAATTATCTAAAATTGTTTATTGTGCAACGGACTTTTTATTAAGTACAAAAGAAAAGAAATAAAGGCAACTAATATTTGATTGCTCCACCATTTGCGTCAATTACAGCCCTTAATCTCCTCGGCATCGACAATATAAGATTTCGAAAGTAGTCTGGCTGTTCTATTAAAGTTTCCCATGTTTCTTCAATTATTCCCCACAGTTCATTTACGTTGCTGAACCTCATACGTGGCATACGCTTCGCCATCTCAGCCCATACGTTTTCTATAGGGTTTATGTCTGCGCTTTTGGAAACCCACTGCAAAACTTCTACATTATTTTGTTGAAACCAGTCGGTAACTATGTGTGCTGTATGAATAGGGGAATAATTATGTTGAAAAATTAAATTATTTTTGGGATATACTTGTTGCACAGACGGTAACATCACATTATCTAAAATATTAACATAGTTTATTGAATTAAACCTTCCGTCAATTTTCCAACACATTCCAGTATTATGATAACTGATCCACCCCCATATGTTCATTGAAAATCTCCCTTGCCTATCACTATTATTTAAATATCGTTCTTCATATCTTGTATTTGGTGGTCTATAAATGCAAATCGCCCTATTATTTGTCGATTGAAAGGTTTTTTCATCAGAAAAGACCACATTTTGCCAAAAATCTGGTTCATAATTAATATGATTTAAGGCATACAGTAATCTCGCCTGCTTCCTTTCTTCACACAATTTATTTTTTTTTCGCTGCAACCCGGCATCTTAATTCGCTTTCTTTTATTCTTCGATTTGCCGTTTGCCGGGAACCCGAAAAATGCGTTTCTAGAACAGCTTTTCTCGCAGACTCGAATGGATGTACTCTCAAATATTCCACTAAATTGTCATCTTGCTCCTGCGTGGTAATCCTTACAAAGCCAGTCCCCCGTTTCCGATCCACACTTCCTTCATTTTCCCACCTTTTCTTTACGTTCAATACCGTGGATTTATTTAAATGCATCACTTCTGCCACTTGCCTGATGGTGTACCCTTCTTCCAGCTTGGCTACAATGCGCATTTTTTCAATATTATTAAGTTTTCTTGCCATACTACGTATATTTTTGAAATCATTCGAAAATGCTACCTGACGTATTGACAAATGTCAATTTGACTGAATCAGTATAAATCTAGACACCTTGTCTACAAAGGTGAGTACAAATTACACGAATCTAATATGTTTGTACAAGATTTATGTGAGCATGACTGTACATCGAGCGTTGTGTAAACTCGGATGAAACTGACGTTTAAAACGTCAAAATCATGAAAGATGGATAAATTATACAAATTCAAAAACTCAGTTTACTCAAAAACTAAAGGGATTTAAAAAAAATGTATTCTTTATAAGTAGTTCATTTTAGTATTCTCTACAATTGTTATTAATACAAATTTGCTGTAACTATTATCGTTTAATAATTATAAACCAAAAATTAAAAAAAAATAATTAATTTTTTTCTCGAATAAAAATGATTTTATGAAAAAAATTTTCAAGCAAAAGATTTTCATTTCTTTGTTGTCTTCAATATTTGTTTAAATGTTTTTGTGATATTTTTCATATTTAAGAAAATATTGACAAAAAACAAAAAACAGTTAAGGTAAACGCCCACTTCCGGTGTACGAAATTTTACCAAAAGCTTTTCAGTTCTTCAGATTATCAAATAATAGGACGGATGTTCAAAGTTTCATATCAATTGCTCTATTAGTTTTTGAGATACAGCGCGCACAGACAGACACACACACACACACACACACCATCACACACACACACACACACACACACACACACACACACACACAGACACAAAAAAAAAATTCCAGAAATTGTTGAAATGGCATCTAGGGACCCCAAAACGGATATTTCCGTAAAAAAAAATTTTGAAAAAAAAATCACGATCACAATACTTTCTCGTACTTCGTAACGGAGAAAGTAAAAATGGAGATTATTCATTTTGTAAAATAGGCGTCCCAGCAGATATCTCGGAAATAGTTATAAATCCAAATTTCTTGCCCACTAACACCTTTATTAATAGATTTTATTTAAGCCAAAATAACACTCAACCAAATTTTCACCAACGTTCCAGTCAAAATTAAAGATAAATATGATCTACTGCTGTTGAATATACGTTCTATAAACGCTGATAAATTAAATCAACTACAAATTGATTATAACCAATTCCAAATTAATTTCATTTGTTTATCTGAAACATGGGCTGATGATTTAACTATCACGTTACTGAATATTAATTCATATGTTATAGGTTCCAAGTATTGTAGAAAAGGGACAGGGTGTGGTATTGCAATATATTGTAAGAATGTTCTCCTAATAAGAGACATGAAATTGACCTAAACAAATATTGTATCGATAATGTTTTTGAGGTATGTGGTATAGTTTGGAGGTTACGTCAGGATCTACCAATTTACTTAATAACTTGTTATAGGCCCCCTGGGAGCGATATGGCATTATTTTCAACATAGTTAAATAATTTATTACGTGACCTATATAGTATACGAATACGAATTGTTTTTAATGGAGATTTTAATATACAGGGTTGGGCATATGTGTCGGAACACCTGATTTCTGCCTAAACGTATGTTGTTTTCTTATTTTTTTTTAAGTAATGTGTATAGTTTTATTTATTCTACTCAGTGACGTATTTTGATTTTCTACAGCTATCCAATTTTTCGAGATATGACGTCATCGGCAGTTTTTTTTTATGGAACACCCTGTATATTTTTACATTTTCGAATAGATACTTTTCCAACAATTGCATTGATGTATGGTTTGATGGATATGCGACTTGTGTTTTTTTTAATAATAAATAAAATAATAAAAAATTAAATTTGGGAATTTCATAAAAATTTTGTTGAAACCTTAAAAATTTTGATTTATAAATATTGGAATTTCTCTCAGGGAATGTTGCATTAAAAATATTGCATGCATCTTGTAGAGATCTCTACTAATCTCCAAAACTGACCATCATTAACAACGTATTTTTTTCACGTTAAGTTAGTTCACCCAAAATTGAACAGCAATGTTTATATTTCACATGGATACTATCTGTTAGTTACAGAAAACATAAAAAACACGAAATTGTTTTATAAGAAAACAGAGTAAAAAATGTAAAAAGCCAACTAGATGTAGAATTATTTTATTTAATATTTAAAAAACCACAAGTCGCATATCCATCAAACCATACATCAATGCAATTGTTGGAAAAGTATCTATTCGAAAATGTAAAAATATACAGGGTGTTCCATTTAAAAAAACTGCCGATGACGTCATATCTCGAAAAATTGGATAGCTGTATAAAATGAAAATACGTCACTGAATAGAATAAATAAAACTATACACATTTCTTTAAAAAAAAAAAGAAAACAACATACGTTTAGGCAGAAATCAGGTGTTCCGACACATATGCCCAACCCTGTATATTCTAATGTGATGACAACATATTACATTAATTTAAAAACTGTGCTAGATACTTTTAACCTATCAAGTAATTACAGATGATACTAGAACAACCTCTCAATCTTCTACATGCTTAGACCATATATACACTAATTTGGATTCAATGCAAACTATAACTATAGACAATCTAATCATAAATCAATTCTATGAAATTTTAATTTAACTTTAAAACAAACCCAACATTGTAAATCTAAATGTAGAATTTTTAGCGAACAAAATGTTATTAACTTCAAAACGAATTTGTCTAATGAATCTTGGGCAGACGTTTTCTCCAAATATGATTTCAACACTCAATTTGATTTTTTCCACAATACATTTATGTTTCATTTTAATAGTAATTTTCCTCTATGTAATAATAAATATAAACCCAAATCCAAGTCATGGATAAACTTTCAAATCAAAGACTCAAGTAGAAAACTTCATGATCTGTTTCTCCTCCAAAAAACAACATCCAATGCTTAAAACAATATACACACAATCGGAAAAGAATCATACTAAATTAGTCACTGAAACTAAAAAACATATTACCAACAGAAAATCATGGACTCTACTAACAAAACAAAATCAACTTGGAAAATTATAAATGAACTATCAAATAAGAGTAGCCAGTATAAAAACATTACCTTGAACTCTAACGGGGTTCAAGATAAACCTGAAATAATTTGTAATTTAGTTAATTATTACTTTAAAGACGAACCAATAAAATTGCAAAATGCAATAAAGCCCGGCGGCGAAAATACACAATTTTACAGCGACATAGCAAATCAATCGTTATTTCTCGAACGCTTCTGTAAAGCTGAACTACTTCAAATAATTAATAATTTAGAAAACAAGCGATCATGTGGTACCTGACTTTATTGTGAAACAAGTAGCTCATGAAATTGTTAAACCATTGTTACACCTAATCAACAAATCATTCGAATCCGGTATATTTCCTAACAAACTAAAACATTCCACTATAATTCCAATTTTTAAGAAAAATGATCGAACTTGTATTCAGAACTATCGACCAATCTCTCTAGTTTCAATTTTCTTTAAAATATTTGAACTGTGCATGCTAAAAAGGCTTGAAACTATATTAATCGCTTTAATATTTTAAATCTCGCACAGCATGGTTTCCGTTCTAACCGGTCAACGATAACAGCTTGTCATTCATTTTATACTTGCATAGTTAAAAAAATAGAGTCTGGTGAATATCCCGTGGGCCTATTTTTAGATTTGAGTCGAGCTTGCGACTGCATTGACATTTCCATTCTTTTAAATAATATGCATAACTATGGTATTAAGAGGAGTTGCAAATAATTGGTTTTCTTCATATCTACAAAAGAGTACCAACAGGTAAAGATTAAACACAAAACAAATAAGATTTTAACTGAGCATATGTCTCTAAAAGAAGTTATAAATACAGTCGTCCGCAGGGTTCGATTTAAGGCCCTATATTATTTATCCTCTACGTAAATGACCTCCCTAACTTTATAAAGGATACTATTTTTATGTATGCTGATGATACATCAGCAACCCCTCTAAAATCCAATTAGAACACGACTCTAATTTAACTATTAATGCTCTATTAAGTTGGTTTAAGAATAATAAATTAACCGTAAATCCTTCCAAAAGTATGAATATGAGATTCCGGAACAAACACTGTAAACAAAATATGGACTTAAATTTATATATGGATGGTGATCTAATATCGTCAAGTGAATCAGCTATGTTTTTAGGTTTAAAAATGGACAAATATTTAGATTGGGGGCTCCACTACAGCACTTTAATAAATCATTTAAGTAATTACTGTTACCAAATAAGAGTACTCAAATCTGTACTAACTATCTCGCAATAAGTAACATTTTACTATGCAGTAGTCCAATCGAGGTTACTACACGGATTATGCTTCTGGGCAAGTTCTACACATTGATTATTTGTATTTATTGCGCAAAAGCGGATAATGCGTTGCATATTCGGTGCCCGCACACAAACATCCTGTAAGCAATTATTCAAAGACCTTAAAATTTTACCATTACCTTGCCTGATTATACTTGAGCTGTGCTTGTATATTTACGAAAATCTTCACATGTTCAAACCTACAAGCGACATTCACCACCCGATACACTTGGACCTTTACTATTTAATAAATTACCAAAATATATAAAACTATCCCCAAATATACATTTATTTAAGAATAGAAAAATTATACTACAATTTAAATGATTTTCTTGCATAATTGCATTGTATTCATTAGTTGTCTTATGTATCACATACAAACACTATATATTTTTTGACGAGTCTAAAATGTTGTTATTGACATAATGTATCATTCAAAGACAATAAATTATTACTATTATTATTATAATTAGAAAAAATTTAGTAACCAAATATTTTAATTATTGAGGAACTGGGTCAGTTAATGGTTACTGACGCCCTAAATATTATTACTAAAACTCATCCACGACCAAACTCTCCGACAGAGTAGTTAGCCTGATTCCTTTTCTTTTTGTGCAAACTTGCACACAGTTTAAGATGTTTAAGATAAATAAGTTATGACATAGTTTTAATATAGTGGTAGTAGTAGCTACTACGCAAGTGACAATAGTTATTTAATGGATAACAAAATTACTGCTAAATAGAATTTTCAATTTCACAACTTGCATAAATTAGATTATTTTTTCGCATTGTACATGGCAGTTTAACAACTTTGAATAAGTTTATATTATACAGTTTTATAGGACGATTGATTAGGAATCTGTTGCATTAAAATCTAAGCTGGTACTATTAGTTATGAATTTAGAAGCTCAGAATCAGAAAAAACAAGAAATTTTGTTATTAAATCTATTCCGGGATTTTTCGCAGGTACTTACTAGTTTCATAATAATGTCTCTGTGCACTTGACACAAATGTGGCAGTAATTAAATAAGCAATATCTATTTGTTCATGTGTTTATTTTTTAAATTGAAATGCAAGTTTTACTAATATTTAATTAATATTCACTTACTGCTTCGGGTCCATTAAAGATTTAAGTCCCTGGAACATCATTTGGTGATAATAAATCCAGGTAATTGTTTAATTATTAATCACAGACATATAAATTGACACGTGATGGTACGCGACGCACAGTAATGAATAAACACACACACAGTATGAATTGTGTAGAGAAAGCGGTGTGTCCGTTGTTACCTTCCTCGCAATAACTGCAATAACGTCCTTTACCAAATTTAGTCTTCAACCAAAAGTGACCTCTACTGTATTTTTAGAATGTTATGTACACAGAAAAATTATCTAAATTCAAGATTATTTTATAATTGATTAGTAATTCGTATTTACGTGATTGAATTAATATGGCATTTTCATGTTGATGGAATCATCGAGCACATCTCCTGCAAAGTGTTATCTTCGTCACAGACAATGATGAGTATAATTATAGCAAAATAGATGCCCAGACGGCGTTAGCTTGGTTAATAACGATTATTTCTGCCTTCCTTCCGGGCACATGGCATCAAAGAAATTAAATAGCAACGTTACAAACCATATTAACAATCAATGTAATAACTGTGTTTAGTTCATTTCGTTGCATACAAATAGTTTTAAAAGAACATTTTTAACAATTATGTGTGTATGTCGTGCGCGCTCTATCTCAAAATCTAATAAAGCAATTGATATGAAACTTTGAACATAAGTCTTATTTGATACTCTGAAGAACTGAAAAGCTTTTGGTAAAATTTCGTACACCGGAAGTGGGTGTTTACCTTAACTGTTTTTATTTTTTTTCCAATATTTTTTTAAATATGAAAAATATCACAAAAACATTTAAACAAATATTGATGACAATAGAAATTAACATCATTTATTTGAAAATATTTTTCATAAAATCATAGTTATTCGAGAAAAAAAATATTTTAATAATAAGTTTAATATTTAAAATATATATTTTTTTATTTTCGGTTTATAATTATGAAACGATAATAGTTACAGCAAATTTATGTAAATGGAAATTGTAGAAAATGCCAAAATGAACAACTCATAAAGAATAAGTTAATAAAGATTGAGTTTTTGAACTTGAAGTATAATTTTTCCATCTTTCATCATTTTGACATTTTAAACGTCAGTTTTATCCGACAAACCGCCGGATGTACATTTAAAATATGATTTAAATTGAAAATAAACCATGAAAGAGTAAATATAAATGATTCCATCAAGTCGGAGAAAGTAACATGATGGCCATATCACCATTTTTTTAACACGTTGAAGACCGCACTGCAAAATTGTATTTCTCACATATGGACCGGCATTTTTAAACCCCTAGATTTATTTTAACCCGTAAGTGCATAGTGTTGCCATCTGGCAACATAACAATATTTTTTTGATCAGTTTACTACTGAAAACAAATAAATGGGATTCACATGTTTTAGCCGTTTGTCTACGTACTGCTCGCATATGTATTGCTACTAGAATTAAATAGAGGGTGCCAAGGAATGGGATTTTCTAATAAAAACTATCAGATTTGTACATTATTGAGCATAAACCGTAATATTTGCAGGGAGTTTTTATGCTACTATTTCTTCAAATTGTGTAAAAAAAAAAATGTTTTGTCATGAACTAAGGTATGTATTATTCGAATAAATAGTTATAATACGAAAAAAAAATTGATAGTTCCATAAATCGCTATTTTCTGTCTGTAGCCATTTGGCTACATTGCGCTGACAGTATTGTAAAATTATTAGTATATGCAACTTTTATGTACATGAATATCTTTATTACATACATATTGTTATTACAGTGTAAGTAGTAGTAAATCTTTATTATCATGTTTATGTTACACTCAATTATTTTACCTACAGTAAATGTTATTTTTATTTGATAAAGGGCTACCGACCATCGGCCTTTCTGCCGATTACAGTGTAATATATATAAATTTTTATTTTAGATGAACCATAAAATATTTTCGGATAAAAAGTTGAATGAGTTTTGGGAAAATTTTACTGGTTTGGAGAGTGAAGATGAAGAACCATTTTTTGATGACAGTTTGGAAGATCCCCCATTTGATCTATATGAAGAAGAAATTGAACACGATGTGGTAACACCTTTGCCATCATGTTCTAATGCAACATTTACGACTGTGAACACAACACCGGAATCAACTAGAACAGGTCAGCACACAAAACAAAATATCTTATGGAAAAAGAAAAATTTACAACTAATTGAGGACCAATTAACTTTCCATGGAAATTGTGAAATGCATGAAGACATATTAGAGCTAGACACTCCTTTTCAGTTTTTTAGTTATTTTTTTACTGAAAAACTAATAAATAATATTGTTCAACAAACAAATCTATATTGTGTAGACAAGAATCCTGAAAGAGCTGTTGCATTTACTTGTTGTGATGTAAGTCATGTAAGACAATATATTGGAATTGTGTTGTACATGTCACTTGTACATATGCCTAACCTAAGATCTTATTGGAGTAATGAATTAACATTTATGCCCGGTTGCACCGACCTTTGTTAGTGACGAGTTAGGTAACTCATATTAAATATTCTGTAGTTAGCGCGTTTTCAGTTGCACCAACCTATATTAGCCTTAATTCGAGTTAGCAAACTTGAATTATCTAACTACCGAAATCTCGCTATTTTTTGCAGGTTAAGTTCCGACGCTTATATTAAAAATATACGATTGTTAGTAAATAAATTACATGAATTACGTTTATTATCAATAGTATTACAAAGTACAGGTATGTATTTATATTTCTTCATGTATTGAATTAAAGTTGTTTGTTTCTTAAATAAATATTTCAGCCAATTGAATTGGTTTCGGATTTTAAAAGAGGTGCAGGTAGTAGTGACTCGAGTAATACTGCAGACGAACTCTTAGAATTTATTCATTTAATACCAAGACTTAAGATGTATCGTAACAGAAATAATTCTATGGATATGTTTGACGATGTTGATTTTAAAATGAGCTGCTGTGCAAGACTATTCTAAATATTTTTGAAATCAGTCATTTACAGCACAACACTAATCAAAATATACCGGTATCACCATTAAATCAACTTTTAATATTATTACCGTTTTATGCCACCGGCAGCTCTTAGCAAGTTTTGGCTGACCTTATAAATATTAACAAATCAACCGTATGTAGAATCATTCCACGAATAACAGAGTTAATTGCATCCAAGGCAAATGAATTTATATGTATGCCAGATTCTGTGGAAGCTAGGAGAGCTGTAATGTCCAAAGTTTTTGAAATACACCGATTTCCCAGAGTAATTGGTGCAATAGATTGCACCCACATAAAAAATTTTATCTCCCGGAGGTGAATTTGCCGAACTATACCGTAATAGGAAAGGATGGTTTTCAATAAATACACAGGCAATATGTGATACTAATTTGAAAATTATGGACATAGTTGCTCGATGGCATGGTTCTGTACATGACAGTACTAAATTTAATTCATGTCCACTTCGGCAAAATTTGAAAATGGAGAGTATACAAATTGTTGGCTCTTAGGTGATCGTGGTTATGGCTGCAGAAATAATTTATTAGCACCACTTTTGAACCCAACTTCAGCAGCAGAAGAGCTATACAATTCCGCTCATATCCATACACGAAATACAGTTGAAAGGGCATTTGGTGTGTGGAAGAGAAGACTTCCCTGCTTGTCAATGGGACTACGCTTGAAGCCAGAGAAAATTGTAGACATTATTGTATCAACAGTTATTCTACACAATTTAGCAATTGATTATAAAGAAATACAACCTACCTTTAATGAAGATCTTCCAGATGAAGCCATACTTAATATAGAAATAAATGAAGACATAAATGCTTCAGCCAGAATATCATTAATTAATACATTTTTTTAATAAGTAAGTAAACATTTATTTATAAATTTTTGGTTTAACATTGCATCCAACTCTAACTCTTTAATTTTAAGATTTATTTCTTCTTGTTTTGTACGTAATTTCTCCTAGTTTAATTTTTCCAGTAAAATGTCGTTCTCAATTGTTTGAGCTACGATTTCGATTTCTTTTTTCTTCATTTGTAGAATTTCTACTTCCACATCTGTCTTATTTTTTATACTATTGTCTTTCTTCATTTTTTCTTTCGTGTATTTGTGGACATCTTCATATATATTGCTTATTGTACGTTTTCGTTTTCCAAAGCCAGTAGACGTGGAAGGACCAGGATCACATGACTGTGGCCCAGTGACACATGGTGAGTCGACTTCAACTGTTACCTCCACCTCTGTTAGACCGCTCAGATCGACAGTGTTTATATTGTCCGCAATAGAAAAATCTGTAAGATATCTGTGTTAATTGCTTTCCAATAAACTGTGTGTCTTTTTATTGTTAAATTTTTTAAGTTATCATAACTCACCAACAATTATGTAATTTGCAGCCGAATCATACCTACATCGGACTGGCGGTTTAAGTAGGCTTATTGAATGAGCCTTAGTTTCTCCAACTTTTGGTTTAACTCGTGGTCCTCCTCCAGTTTTATACATTTCCAACTGCAACAGACCAAGTAGCAAAAATGAATAAAATACACCTAAATTGAAAAATTCGTTAATAATTCGAGATTGTTACAAATCACAAACATATCCGTTATATTCAAAGCTTTATCATATCATCGATGGTGCCAATGCTACGAAGCAATAGTTTGTTGATTCGTAACTAACACATTATGAAACAATTGTACTATTATGATCCTAATAATAATCAATAAATGTTTACCATAAAATGAACATAATAGATGATGATATGATAAAATTGTTTTTCGCATGTTATTAAATAATATAAACGTTGTTGAATCGACGATTTTACTTTCTCAACAGTTTAGTTGTTATTACGGTTACCATTTGTTTGTGTAATAGTATATTATTAAACGAGTGAGAAAGTTGGCCATTGCCACGAGCGTGACACGAGCCGTAGGCGAGTGTGGCAATTCACCCGAGTGGCAATGGCTAACTTGTTCACGAGTTTAGTATTATACTTTTTCGCATCATATTAAATAATTACCTAAAGATTTTTCTGTTTGCATTAAATTATAACGAATAATTTTTCTATTTGGAAATTGCGGCAGTTCGCTGACAAAAAACGAATCGTAACCATAGTAACTAAACTGTTGGGCAATGAAACCGCTATCATTTGATTGGACGTCACCTGTGGAGAAAATGATTTCGCCGAATAATGGACAACTTTCTCAATCAAAAACGATTTAACAACGTTTATATTATTTTAACATTTTTAGGTAACCATTTAATATCTTGGCAATGGCAAACTTTCTCACTCGTTTAATAATATACTATTATTATAGCTTTGTTATTTTAATATACGGTTAATTACAAAATAACATTATTTTCCTGAAAGATTAGATCACATGGTAACGGTAGCAACAAATTACTTTTTTACCTTGTCATTGGCACTGTCCATTTTTAACTTCTTCCTAATGTTGTTATAAGCAGTCTTTAACTGGTATGACAGTCAACTATCAAAAATTCAACAAAAAGGGAAAACGTTAACCTAACCTAAATACGCTACACTGAACTATAAGCTATACTAAGAAGAGAATTCAAAATTGAAAGTAACAAATAAAAACTATAACACAATGTAAACTAACTAATAACAACTATAACAATTAAAAAAAAAAACGTGGGAATGTTAACACTGAACTACAACCTATTATAACCTATACTAATACGGAAATGAACAATTCAAACTAACAAATAAAAACTATAACGCAATATAAACTATCTAATAACAATAACACAATAAAAAAAAAGGGGAAATATGAACCTAACCTAAAAACACTACACTGAACTATAACCTATTATAACCTATACTAACACGGAAATTAACAACTTAAACTAACAAATAAAAACTATAACACAATGTAAACTAACTAATAACAAAAACAACACAATTAAAAGACGATCAAAAATAAAGCATGGGCGGGCAAATGAGCACTAAACAAGAATGTTCCCAACCGTATTTCACTAAAAAATCATAATATCTCTTTCTCCCTTACAGAAATATGTATACCTCACCTTGTCTTCTCAACTGTACCAACCGAATTAAAACGTCGTAAGTACCCCGTAGTGACACATAAATTCGGATGAATATACCCAAATGCCTTACAGGTGACCTAATTTACTGAACATGTGTAACTAACAGACACTTTACTGAACAGATGAATATACGTGTCGATATGAAATTCGCCGGTGAACCAACCTGAAGCGGACAGCGAGTGAAAAATGCGGTGTTGTTAAGTCTAATCACAAGTTTGCTAACACACATTAAACATATAATAATAATAATAATAATAATAATATGCATTTATTTACATTTGACAAATATACATACATAAATTTGTACAATGTAAAGCGTCCTCGCAAAGAAAAAAAAAAACAAAGAAAACAAATATAAGTTTAACATATCGAAAAGAAATCAATATTCAAATATAAATGTAAATCAAGCTATAATTACGTCTTAAAATTAAATGAAAAATACTCTACCATTGAGTAAGGTTCCATGCTGCATAAAATATCATACAGTTTTGATTTCATTTGATTATAACTAACAATACTTTTTATTTCGACTGGCAGGTGATTATATATTTTCACACACGAGTACAAACATCCTTGTTGAAATTTATTAAGTTTATGTTTTGGTAGATTATATAAGAGACCATGTCTGCTTTCATATCGTGTGGAAAAATAAACATCACCAAATAAGTGCCTGTTTCCAAAAAAATTTGATACACTCATATATATACATTCCGTACAACGTTAGGATGTTTGACTGTTTGAAGATGCCTCGGCAGCTTTCATTTATTTTTAAATTGTGAAGGACTCTTACAGCTTTTTTCTGCAAAATTAAGACCTTATTTGCATGTGTGCTACTTCCCCAGAAGATCAGACCATACCTCAAATGAGATGATATATTGGCAAAGTAGAATAATTTCCCTATTGCTATGTTTGTATTCTTCATAAGTATCCTGAGCCCATAAAGTGCCCCACTGATTTTATTACAAATATAGTCTGCGTGCTGTTTGAATGATAATGTGTCATCCAACATTAAGCCTAAACATTTAACTCTATCTACAAATTTATAAGTATTATTATTAAAATTAATTGATTCGGGTGTTTGCTTTGCTTGGTTTGATTTGAATAAAACAACATTCAGGGTGTCCGGCGGACCGGGAAACCGGGAAAACCGGGAAAAAACCGGGAATTTGAAACGACCGGGAAAAAAACGGGAAAAACCCGGGAATTTCTGTACAGACCGGGATTTTTTTATCCCAAAATCAAAATTGCAGGAAATTTGAATTTAACGAAATTATTTCTTACTTATTTGTGTGTCCAGTTGGACCCGATCGAGCTTATTATTGTTATCCTTCTTGCTCTTACTGGCATTGCCTGTCAGAGGGAAAAGGACAGAATGGACTGGATACAGCCGACCGTGCAAACTCTCCCGAACAGAAAATCTATCCCCGTGTGATTTATTTAACATTTTACTAGGATTTACCTTTTTTCGTGCTCAAGATCAAATAAATTGACAATTTTCATACGCAAATTGGAAACCATGGTTTGGTTGGGCCGGTTAGGGACAGGTTAGGCCGCCATCTTTAGTTTGTGTCAGTTCTGCCAACAGACACGCCGCGTTTACGCCAACCGATTCTAGTTTTCATTCGGTTTAGTCAGTGACAACAACAGGAAGCGACAAGGCATGTTGATAAATTGGAATAGATAAGCGCCATCTGTGAATAGCGGCTTGAACTAACACCAACACATGCACACAACCGGTACGTGTGTGTGTATGTGTATATATATTATTTCGTACTACACTAAAATAAGTTAAATATTGGTAATCAAAAACACTTGATTTTATAATTTATATTAATTAAACATTATACTTCCACTAGCTTTGTACATTCTCTTTTCGAAAATGTTCGTGTGAACAAAACTAGTTGGGCAAGTTGTATAATATTTATTCTACTTAATATAAATAGTAGAACATAGTGATTTTGTTTACCAATATTTACCTTGTTAATAACGTTTCATCGGGTGATGTACACATATGTATATTTTGTACATATTGTGCTAAGAGGCTAACACAAGAAATGATTGTTTTATTCGTCCTCGACTTCCGCATTGTTTGATATTCTACGTTTCAAGTAACACGGGGAATCCTAACGGGGAATTACACGACATGTAGATAAATTTGACCGGAAAGACGCCTTCTAGTGTTAGCAACAAACATAATTTACAGAAATCCATCTAATTTCTATTGTGGCGCCATCCAATAATAGCGGCGTAAAGCTCGATTTCTTATGCCCTGTTTCGCATATCTCTTGTCATATCCCTGGCCAGTGAGTGGTCAGCATAACTTGCGCGAACACGTCCAGTTTGTACTGGATAAGTCCAAGTGCATTATGTGGAGAGTGAAAAGGAAACCCAGTACCACGAAGTACCAAGATTCATACGGAAGACTGTACGCATGGGTCGCTCGTGACCCGAAAGTTGATACTAATGCGATATGTACTTGGTGCAAAGTTAGTGTCAACATAATGACGATGGGCAAAACGGCTCTCGAAAGTCACGCGAAAGGCAAAAAACATGCGAGTATTGCTGCTAACAGGGACAAAGGTCTGCCGATGAATTTGTTCGTCGGGTCGCAAAAAGACGTTCCGCTAAATCAACCTGCAGGTAAGCACAAATCAGAAAATCAACAATTTAGGTAAAATAATAATATTCTATTAGCAGCTTGAAATTTGAACGTATTTTAAGTTGGGCTGTTATTGCAATATAATTACATAGTTTATATGGATTTAACACTCTCGGAATTTACATAAAGAAATTTACATTTGTAACAAGACAAATTGTACTTGTAACGTACAATTTGTTACTTTTTAACAATATTAGATTAGTGCTTTTAATGTTGTTACTTTTAAAATTTGTTAGTTTGTTACTTGAAACGATTGATAATTTGTTTTTTGCATGTACAAATAATAATCACTTTATCATAACTGAGATCATAATTATTTATTATGATTAATTAAAAAATTAAAAATTGAGTGACTAAATATCGTTTTTAGCAGCCATCAACGCTGACGAACCGTCGGCGACGACGGATGGACAGTCGACTACGACGGTCCGTACGGATGGACAGTCGACTACGGCGGTCCGTACGGATTCGAAGACCACCTCTGCGAAGCCAGGACGCAAGTCTGCTCTGGACTCATTTGTCTTGTCACCAAAAGTAGCGAAAGCGGAAATCTTGTGGTGCCTGCGGACGGTGATGAGTCACCTGTCGCTCCGGAGTTCTGCGTCGTGCACATCGATGTTCCCACTGATGTTTCCGGACAGTCAAATCGCAGAAAAGATGCGTCTCGCGAAAACCAAAATCTCCTACAGTATCGTTTATGGTATTGCCCCGCATTTTCAACGCGAAGTCGAAAGCTTGGTCTCCCAGTGTAACAATCTTGTCGTGATGTTTGACGAAAGTCTGAATTCGGTTTCGCAAAAGACTCAGATGGATGTTTATTTGCGATTCTGGGATAAGAGCGAATCATTGACTTGTACTCGGTTCTTCACCTCGCAGTTCCTTGAACGCACCCGGGCTCATCGGATCATCCAACTCGCGATGGATGGCCCGAACGTTAATCTTAAAATTATGAGAGATTTAAATCTTGAATTGAAGCAGTCGTTCGATGGTTTGGAGCTATTGAACATAGGCAGTTGCGGTCTTCATGTGATTCATGGTGCGTTCAAGACTGGGATGATGAAGATAGATTGGGACCTGGTACCGTACTTGAAATCTTCGTACTACTTGTTCCACGATTCTCCAGCGCGACGAGGACTGTACATTCAGTACACCGGATCGACTACGTTTCCACAGAAGTTCTGCGGAATCAGGTGGCTCGAAAATGTGTCCGTAGCCAATAGAGCTGCTGAGATTCTGCCAGAAATGAAAAAATATGTCGACCAGTCGGTTGCGAACAAAACTGCTCCGGTTTCGCAGAGTTTCAAAGTCGTTTCCGAGAATATTACGGATAAACTTTTTGGTCCAAAACTGGCGTTTTTCGGCTCGTTGGCAAGTGTATTCGAGCCATTCCTGACAGAATTTCAACAAGATCAACCCCTCGCTCCATTCTTGTACGAAGATTTGACTGCGCTTCTACATATATTGATGCAGCGAGTGGTGAAATCTGATGTTTTGAAGAAAACGACAGATCTGATGAAGATCAACCTTTCGGACGAGACAAATTTGATCACCGCGAAACAGTTCGATTTGGATTTCGCCACGCGTGACGCTTTGAAAAAGGTCAAAGGTGCTTCAGAGTTGGAAGTTTTGCGCTTGAAGCAGGAGATGCGGAAGTGCATTATCCTGATTCTTCAAAAAATCCTCGAACGTTCACCTTTGAAGTACCGATTGACGCGCGGAATATCGTGTTTAAACCATGCGGTCGCGGCGGACGATAAATCGGCAGAAAAGAGAATTACCACGTGCCTCGAGATCCTTGTTACTGCAGGCAGACTGTCTGGCGCAAAAGCGGACTGCGTGAAACGAGAGTATGTAAGTTTGTGTCGCGATTTACAAGTGCGAGATGAGTTGCGATCGTTCAAAAGAAGTGAAAATAGACTAGACAAGTTTTGGATGGATATCGCGAAACTGTGCTCCAAGCCGTCCGAGAACTTGGTTGAGTTTATCCAACTCATTACGATACTTTCCCACGGCAATGCTGTCGTCGAGCGTGGTTTTAGTGTGAACGCGGAATGTCTCGTCGAAAATCAGCATGAGAAAAGCCTCATCGCCCAAAGACGTATATACGACGCGGTTCAGAAGACGGGTGACTTAGAAAACGTAAATATTAGTAAGAGTTTGATCCAATCCATGCGCAACGCTCACAGTCTCTACAAGGAGGATCTGAAAAATCGACGTTCCGAAATTCAGCAGAAAGGGGAACGAGCTAGTCTGAAAAGGCGCAGGGATTTAGAGATCAGGGAAATGGAGGCTAAAAGGGTAAAAATTCTTGCTGAGGCAGCGAGAATTAGTGCTGACATAGCAGCCGCAAAAGAAATTTAATAACTTCGGATGCAATACGGCACGTGGAATTGGTGTCTTCGTTACTAAGATTGTTGCTAGTCAACTAATTTTAATCACAGTTAAAGTCAAGATTATGTGATGTATTGCGAATAAGTGTTCTACATAGTTATAAGGTTAAAGGCAGTAAGGGAAACGTTAAACGTCGACAAATTGTTGTCCAGTCGACGAGTATTTATGTAGTCAATGTTACGTTCTTGCGATTCATAGTGGAAAATTACATGTGATAGCCCCTTAAGAACATAACGTTTTAAAAACGTTCTTAAAACGTCCGTTTAGAAGTTTTAAAAACGTTTCTAAAACGTTGAAAACGTTTTTAACACGTCAAAATGTTCGCTTCCAAAGTTTTCTAAACGTTTTTAAAACGTTTCACTAAACGTTTCACGAGTGTCTTTCTTAGTACACTGTCTCAGTTATAACGTTCGATGGCCGAGTGGTTAAGGTGCCCGCCCTTGTTCAGGCGGATAGTCATGTTAGGAAGTTCGACTCTCAGCGGCGGTAATTTTTTTTAAATGTGTATATAATTTGTATATTAATTAGCGAAAGTTACTAGAACGTTTTAGACACGTTTCATGACAAACGTTCCAAAAACGTTTTAAAAACGTTTCGTGAAACGTTTTTAAAACGTTTAGAAAACTTTGAAAGCGAACATTTTGACGTCTTAAAAACGTTTTTAAAACGTTTTGAACGTTCTAGAAACGTTTTTAACACTTCTAAACGGACGTTTTTAAAACGTTTTTGAAACGTTATGTTGTTATGAGGAATACTTGAAAGGAAAAATTGTTCGAAGTACTACACATTAAAATGCTGTTTAATTTTGTATTCCTGACTTATGTGTCTTTCCATTAATTCTTCCTTGAATATTCTTCTTTACAACGATCAAAGACAATCCTGAAATTGTTTATTTTCAGCATATTCATTTTCCAATATGAGTGTTATTTTACATTCATTTCATGTTAATAAACGTATAAAAGTAAAACACAATTTGAATTATCACAGTTGTAGTGTAGATAAATGATTTAAAATGGACCGGGAAAAATGATATTTTCGACCGGGAAAACCGGGAATTTCAAAACGCTTAACAACTGGCCACCCTGACATTCGTTTTCGATTCATTTAGCACCAAATTATTTTGGTTAAACCATTTATTTAGATGGGATATGAAAATATTTCCCGTGATGTTTAAATCCAAGAAGCTATTGCTTTCAATCAGTAGATTAGTGTCATCTGCATAGTTTAAGATTGTACAATGAGGAGGTATGTAATTTGATACATCATTAATGTATATTATGAATAACAAAGGGCCCAGGATACTGCCTTGTGGGATGCCTTTAGTTATTGTTAATGGGCCAGAGAGAATGGTTGATGTGTTGTTTACATCCCTTAATCTAGTGTGATGAATACGGTTTTCCAGATATGATTTAATTAAATTAAATGCAGTTCCTCTAATTCCATAAGAATACAATTTATTTAATAAAATATGGTGATCTACAGTGTCGAAGGCTTTCGACAGATCTAGGAAAATTCCACATTGTGTTTTATGATTTTCCATATTTTCCAAGATATTATTAATAAAATCAAACAGTGCTGTTTCCGTACTTTTGCCCTTTAGAAACCCATGTTGTATAGGAGATAATAAATTGTGTTTACAAAAGAAATTCAGTAGTCTTGAATAAATTATTCGTTCAAAGATTTTTGAAATTGAGTTTAATAAACTTATTGGTCTATAATTCTCTAGCATATTATGGTCGCCTTTTTTGTATAATGGAATAATAATTGATTCTTTCAGTTTAGTTGGAAATTTACCAGTTAAGAATGCCGCGTTGATAATGTCACTAAGAGGTTGCGCTATGTAGTGAATACATTTTTTTACCAGATGCATCGGTATTTCGTCAATTCCAGTACCTGAATTGTTAGAGATACCTAAGGTAGCAGAGATTACTTCATATTCATTTGTTGGTGTAAGAAATATTGAATGAATGTTATATGGTAGGTTGACTGGCTGTACTGCGTTTGAGCGATTTATATTACTTGCAATTTTGTTAAAGAAATTGTTAAAGTCGTTGACTAATGTATTCATATTATCCGTGATTGAAATTTTGTGGGCATTTTTATTACTACTTACAATGTCTCTAATGACATTCCAGGAAGCTTTGGACTTATTAGAAGCATTTTGTAGTTTTCTATGAATCTGACGGTTTTTTTCTTCTAATAATAATTTGTTATATAACTGTTGCGAATTTTTATATAGGGGAGTATACTCTGGTAAATAGTTTACCACGGTTTTTAATATTAATAAATCATTTTTCGCTGATTTTAATGTCTCTGTGTTATATGTTTTACTTTTTGGGCGTTTGATCCTTGTTATTAATGGGAATGCAGCATTAAAGTGTCTTGAAAAAACTTCAATAAATAAATTATATTTTTTATCTGGACACGTCTGGTTATAGACATCAGTGAATGTTTCGCTATTAATTTTCTCAATAAAACCACTGATATTTTTATGTGAATAAATTCTAGTGTTAAATGTGGATCTATTATGTACATGTTTAATGTCAGCTTTGTAGCTCAGTAATTGTCCGGTATGGTCTGACATTGTGGTTTGTATCACCTTTGCAGACACATCTGATAGCTTATTAGTTATAACATTATCAATACAAGATTGTGAGCTTTTACAAATACGTGTGGGTTCCTGTATGAGATATGTTAGATGGAATGATTTTAATAAGCATTTAAAACTATCCACGGTGGTATTATTTTTTAATAAGTCAATATTGTAATCACCGACAATAAAGAAGGTTTTGTTATGATGCAATAAATATATCAGCAGTTTTTCGAATAAATCGAAAAATATATTAATGTTTCCTTGTGGTGGTCTATATACACAGATTATTATAACACTATCGTTTTCTACACTTAATTGTACTCCTGCACATTCTAATTGCCGAGATTCCATAAAAATTTTCATATCTAAGGCTGTAGATGGCACATTTTCTTCAAGGAATACTGCTACCCCTCCATGTTCGTTGGCACTTCTGCAGTAGGATGTGGACAACTTAAAGTTTGGTATATTAATCATTTCAATTTGTTGTTGGGTGAGCCAGTGTTCTGATAGGCATATAACGTCACAATTAAGATCTTCAGTTAACGAGCGTAATTGATGTAGAGATGTCGTTAAACATTGTATATTTTGATGTAGAATTAAAAGTTCCTTATTAGATGTATCTACCTTTGTGGTTGGTATTGATGAATTTCTTGAAAATTTGAGTTGCGCTTGGATTTAAAGAAGAAGCGATTTACAAATGTATTTTTTGGCCAAAATTTCTCTTGAATTACTATTTGTTCACAAGCAAGAGGGACGCCGATTTTAAAAGATGAATATTCTGCGTCTTCAAATTTTGGTTTTAGCTTTTCAATTATGAAAGGAAAATTACCAGCTTTTGCTAAATGAGATTTAATTTGCTCACAGTTCACCTCTTTGTGCAGTCTAGAGACGAAAATCCACTTACGCGCTTGTATTTCTGCAACGGGGAGGTCTACGTCTGTGCTCTGCCCGTTGAATTTAAAAGAATTTGATTTTCTAATTTTATTTCGGACTACTTTAGTCCATTCATTTTTATTTCCATTATTTGTTATGTTTTCACGTTCATCGACCTCTTTGTTTCTTTTATCGATATTGGACATTGAGGCCGCATTCTCAGTTGGAATTTCATTGTTTTTGTTGCAATGTGGATTTAATTCAGATAACATACTCCTTGGGCCCTCTGCTGGTGAGATTTCTGTGTTAACTTTAGATCTCTTCGGGTTTTTGGTTTGATTTGCGCCCTGGTTTACTTTGAGGTAGTTTAATTCCTGGGTTAATGCCGATATTTTTTCATCCTGTTTATAGATGATCTTGTTTTGGTGACTTACTTGGGATATAAGAGCCACCATCTGTTTTTTTAATGTAATTAATATATGCAGAGAACACTTTTGGGATCCGTTTTTTTCACACTTGATGCAGGCGGATATGCCAAACTTATCTTCCGATTTTGAACAGAAGTCGTGATAGTCTAGGTCACAGACACTACACGTAGAGTAGTCCCGGTCAATAGCCTTATCACATACTGAACACACTTTAATTACGTCTGAGATACTCAGATTTACATCACTTGTTGACATGGAGCGAACGGCACGACACGCCATGTTGACCATATATTATTATATTATACATATACGTTGGTGCAACTGAAATTAATTTAATTCAGATCAAAATTTTAATGCGAGTTATCTACCTTGAGTTAATTAATTTAACTTGAGATGTTGGTGCAACCGGGCGTTAGTCCTATAAATAGCACAATGTCAATACGCAAATTTGAGAAATTGCGTCAGTATATTCATTTCAATGACAATTCCAAATTCATACCACCTGCTGAACCAAGACATGATAGACGTTTTAAAATAAGCCCTCGTATAGACCACCTAAACACAAAATTTAATGCAATTCCCTTAGAAAAACACCTATCCATAGATGAGCAAATGTGTTCGAGGAAAATGAGGCATTACATGAAACAGTATATGCCCATGAAACCTCACAAATGGGGTTTCAAATTATTTGTGTTGGCTGGAATTTCAGGATTCGCATATAATTTAGAAATTTATTCTGGGCAAGAAAATAACGAGACTAGGCCAGATAACGAACCAGATCTTGGTGCGTCATCAAACATAGTTATTCGGTTAGCACGAATTATACCCCGTAATGAAAATAGACTGCCTAACTGTAAGCTACCAACCGAATCAATCATGAAAAAAGAAAAAAAAACTAGCAGTCATGAGTATAGGACAACTGTAGATGGGATAGATGTATCATCCCTTATATGGAAAGATAACAAATCTGTAACTCTCATTTCGACGTTTGCCGAAACACATCCAGAAGTATTAGTCAAAAGATATGAAAGGAAAAAGAAGGAAGTCATGGAAGTGAAATGCCCATATGTTATTCAAGAATATAATCGCCATATGGGTGGCGTAGATCTCCTAGATAGTCTAATGGGTAGGTACAGGATGGCTGGCTTACAAATGAGTGTTAAAACAAAAAGGAGTAATTGCTTCAAAAATTCCGGATCAAGCTAAATTTTGTCAAGAGGTGGCTCATTGCCTATGCAAAATGAACGTTTTGCATTCTAAACGAGGAAGACCAAGGTCATTTGAAAGAGAACTACAAAATAAAAAGCATAAAGGACCCTCGCAACTTGTTCCGCCTCAAGATATTCGACAACATTAATTTGGACATTGGCCCGTCACTGTAGAAAACAAAATAAGATGCAAACGTCCAAACTGCAAGGGTTTTAGTCGCACAATATGTGAAAAATGTGGTGTTTCGCTTTGTCTAAATAAAAATAAGAACTGCTTTAAAATGCTTCATACTAATTAATCGCATATTGTTTAAGTACATGTAAACATTCAATGTAGCCATTTGGCAACATACAATTTTTTTTTGCAGTAAATCAAAAAGTTTATGTACATGTAATATTTTTTTCTGCTATTTTATCAGAGGTATGTACTGCTTCTTTAATCAATTGCAATAAAAAAAATTAATTTAAAAAAATCGGGCATTTAAGGGTTAAGTAAAGTGTTCACGGGTGGTCACGCGGTCACAACATGTAAATTTACTCTCGCGAACTGCATGCTTATGCAGGTGAGTCATTGTTTGCTTTGCATATTCTCCCACTTCTTGGCTGTAACGAGTTGTGGTGTGTTTATAACGCAGTTATATTTGTGCACTTACATTAGATAGATGTGCGTAACGCTGTGTTCTTTCTAAAAAGTGTTGTTATATTTAATCAAAATGACAAAACGGGGGCTTACTGAGAGTGAACTTGAATGGGAAACTGAGCATTTGTTTGATTCGGATGAAAAGAGTGTGACTGGTCTCTCTGACGATTCAGTTGGGGCAAGGATGTTCATGCAGCGCATGAAACATCAACATCGGATTCCGCAGAAAACATTAAGGGAACACCTGTAAATTCACCAGACATATCAGATTCGGAAAATGAACTTCCTGTGCCTTTATTTGTTTTTTTCAGCGTGGGATCCTGTTAGTGGTAGTAGAAACACGTTTACAAAAATTCCTAAAACTTTTGGAGTAAGTCACGATGTCGCAACAAAACTTCCTGGAAAGGTCCAATTGATTTCTGTAATTACTTCATAGGTGATGAAATAATTCCCTTATTTGTAACAGAGACTAATAGGTTCGCTTTGCAAAATATAAAACCAAAGCCCAAGATAAAACCATGGTCAAATACTGACAGTGTGGAAATGAGAAAATTCATTGGAATTATATTATGGATGGGTCTTATTCAGCTTCCAAAAATTTGAGATTACTGGTCCACAAATACATTATACTAAAATAACATCTCCAAAATTATGACTAGGAATATATTCGAACAATTATTGAATAATATTCATTTTTGCAATAATATACAAACGGATGAAAACGACCGATTATACAAAATTTCCGCTGTACTTAATATGATTAATAAAAAAATCAACATGCCTACATTCCAGGAGAAGAAGTGTGTATTGATGAGAGCAACGTACCCTTCCGTGGGCGGATATACTTCAGACGATATATTCCAAACAAACGGCATAGGTATGGAATTAAATTATTTAAACTTTGTGCTACTGAAGGATACACATGGGCATACAAAGTATATACAGGAAAAGAAAAGGGAAATGCTGTTTCTGTTGGAGAAAAAGTGGTGATGGAGTTGACGGATGGTCTCTTAGATTCTGGAAGGACTCTTTACACAGATAATTGGTATACTAGCGTACCATTAGCAAAGGCGCTGATAAATAGATACACGCACTTGGTTGTAACTTTACGTTCCAATAGAAGAAATCTTCCTAAAGAAGTGATCCATAAAAAGTTAAAAAAAGGGAGAAATAATATCGCGACAAAATGAAGAAAAAACAGTAGTAAGATGGAAAGACAAAAGGGATGTTCTGATGTTGAGTACAAAACACGATGACTCATGATAAACTTAACTGTTAAGGGCAAAGAAATCAGTAAACCAGCCATGGTGATCGATTACAACAAAGGAAAGGCATTTATAGATTTGTCGGACCAAATGGCAGCGTATTCACCTTATTTGCGAATAAGCATCATAAAATGGTATAAACGGCTGATATTTCATCTTGGTACTGCTACAGCTGTAGTGAATGTTCATTATTTGTATAAGAAAGTTAATGGTAAAAAGATGCAACTTACCAGATTCAAAGAACTTCTTGTACAAGCAATGACAGATTCATCACTGCCAACTCCCTCAACGTCTACTGTACACGTCTTGAAAGAAGTTGAAGGCCAGAAAAGAAAAACAAGAAAACGATGTAGTTTTTGCTACATATGTCCATTTCAAATGGATCTGCATATGCTCGTAGGCATGCCAAAAAAATTAGTACTATTTGTGAAAAATGCAAAATAACAATTTTGGAAGATATGAAACTCAACATTTTATGTTACGTAGAGCAGAACCCCATATCATCGTTAAGAGTTATCGCAGCACAGTTTCAAATAAGTTCAGCTTCCGTTTACAAGCCATTAAAATAATTTAAATACAATGCTTACAAGTTTTCAAATCATCAGCAACTATCAAATGAGGACAAAGGCAAACCAGAATTCTGTGAAACCGTATTCAATTTAATTAATAATGATCAAGAAATTTTACACAGAATAATATTTACTGATGAGGCATCATTTTCCTTAAATGGTGAAGTTAATCCACAAAATTATAGGTTAGTATTCTTCATTCCTTATCGATACCCATTCCTTACACCCATTCTTTCACCTTTTAGATTTTGGGCGTGCAATAATCCTCGCTTACAAAATTTGAAGCACACACAATACAATGCGAGAGTTGATGTGTGGGCTGGACTAATTAATGAGGGTATCATTAATTGATCCTTTTTTTTATTAATGGAAATCTAAACAGTAATGTTTACTTAGATCTTCTGCGAACTCGTATAATGCCAGAAATCCATACACTAAACATTGCTGCTCCTTATTATCAGATGGATGGAGCGCCTCCACATTCTACAGCTGCCATTAATAATTATTTAAGTGAATGACTTCCTGATCGCTGGATAGGTAGATTTGGTCCAATATCTTGGCCACCACGGTCGCCTGATTTGTCTCCAAACGACTTTTTATTGTGGGGGTATCTAAAAAGCAATGTCTATAAAAACATTATTATAAACAATACTTCAGAGTTAAAAGATCGTATAATTACTGTTTGCGATGAATTAAGAAGAAATCCGCATCATATTAGAAATGCTATTCAAGGATTTTATAATCGGCTTGGCTACTGCTTAGAACGTGAAGGTGGTCATTTTGAATATTTATTATAATTACGTACAATTTATCATTGTTTGTTTCATTAACCTCACTTTATTCGTAATAATTTTAAGCTTTCACTGTACTGTGACAGGTGGACGGGGCCGATAGAAGAAGAATTCACTGGCACCTTTGTGTACTTGGTTGCCTACATTGTCAATACATTGCAATGCGTTGATTATTATAACATAGAACATAGACATTAACAATCATATGTTCAGAGTTAAAAAAAAAGACCCTGTATATTTAAAAGTTGTGCGTTAAATGATTTTTTTATTTTCACTTTACCTTGAAAATCTTATAAACCTATCAAGTTTGTTTGAATTCAAAAAAAGTTTTAAAATGAGTTAAAAATGTTAGATAGATATGTCAAACTAGCCAAGTCCGCTATATGGGTAAATCCACAAAAAAATTACAGGATACCCATTTTTTTTTCGCAAAAAAAAACTGCCCGTGCCCGCCTTGGACCCGATGAAAATTGAAGTTTGGACGTTCAGGAACGTCAGAAAAATGAGGAACAAGAGAAAAATGGGAGGTGTTTTTGAGATTTTTCAAATTTTTCAAAATCTCTTGAGAAAATTGATTATTGATTTCTACCTTCGTGATGACAATTCTGTAATGGCCCTGGGAATCCCTAATACAATAACTAAGGGCAAAATTAAACATAGCAAACGGTTTTAACAGATACTGTAGATCAGTAGTGCCCAACCTTTTTTTGTCCGTGGGCCGGATTCATCATGACATACGATTTCGCGGGCCGGATTCTTTATAATTGCACACTTAGCGGCAAAATTCAACATTTTCAATGAATTCGCGAATATGTTTGTGCTGATTCATTTTTTTTAATAGTCATAAATTTTATGAAAATGTTGCGTTTTTTAAAATGTTTAGAATCATTAGGATTATTAGAATTAGGACTCATAAATGATTAAAATTTCAAAAAAACAAAATCTAATTTATTAATGAGAAGTCTGATGTTGTTTTTCAGAAACTATTTTTTTAATATTTGGGTCAAATTGGGTGACGTTCATCCTTAATATGGAATGAAGGTGATCATCTGAAAGTCGAGCGCGAGACGCTGGTTTGGCTCGTTTTAAAGTTGAAAATGTTTGCTCACAAATGTACGTGCTTGCAAACGCCGTTGTCATTTTCATTCCGAGGTTCCTCAAATTCGGATAAGAATCTAACACTGCATAAAAATCTGGTAAGGACTTCTCGCGAAAAAGATCCTGTAATGGTGTTTGGCATTGCAATTCTATTAGTTCTAATTGTAAATCACCTGGGGCCGTAGAAACACATCCACTGTAAAAGGATTTTCAAACAAGCGTATTTCATTTTTAATCCGGTGAAAATCTGCAAATCTATCTTCAAAACTTTTGCTGAGTAATTGCAGCATCTTGGTAATTTTTTCATTTGGAAAATGATCATCTTTCCTTTCTTTGCGTAAAGCAGTGCAAGTCGGAAAGTGCGTCAACTGTCCTTTTTCCGTTTGCTGTATGAAAAGCTTTAATTTTGTTTGAAACGCACATAAATCAGCATATACATGGGAAATAAGTTTGTCTTTGCATTGCAATTTGAGATTAAGTTCATTTACATACGCAGTTAAATCACAGAGTATAGCTAAATCCCACAGCCACACAGGGTTACTTATATCCAACGGCGGTGATCCAATTGATTCTAGCACTTTTTTCTTTAATCTGGCTACTAGTCCATTGTGCCGACCAACCATAGATGGAGCGCCATCTGTAGTTATGGCCGTTAATTTATTCCAGTCAAGGTTAAGGTCATCAAAAATTTCGGATACTTCCCTAAATAAATCTTCACCCGTAGTAGTTGTTTTAATACTTTTCATTGCAGCAAGTTCCTCCGTAACTTCAAAACTATTATTTATTCCACGGATGAATACAAGCAATTGCGCAATATCAGTCACATCCGTAGATTCATCTGTAGCAATGGAAAACATTTTGAACTGACTTGCTTTTGATTTTAATTGTACCATAAGATCACTTCCTAAATCTTCTATTCTTCGTGTGATTGTCATACGTGATAAACTTACAGATTCAAATGCAGTTTTTTTTTCCGGGCACACTTCTTCCACTACCGCCATTATGCACCTTTTAACAAATTCCCCATCTGAAAATGGATGAACTTCCTTGCCTATTATGTGACCTACTCGATAGCTAGCTCGCACAATCGACTCATTAATATTTTTCGCATTGTTAAAAAGTTTGGTTAATCCGCCAATTTCACATTGTAAATTGGTAATTTTATGTTCGCGACACACACCGATGTATTTGTTATATGTCTGCTTATGTTTGGAATCGTAATGTCGTTTGATGTTATGTTCTTTAAATACAGATAAACTTTCCTTGCAAATAAGGCACAAGTATTTTTCCCCTTGCGCCACAAAAAAGTACATGTTTGTCCATTTCTCTTGAAAAACGCGGCACTCACTATCCACTTTACGTTTTTTCGTCGCCATTATTTGGGGTAAAAATAAATAATATAATAGTGAGGAACGTTTAAATAGGCAACCACATAATCAACAGCTTCGCGCCGCGGGTGCATATATTTGCACGTAGACATAACAGGTATCTGCAATTAATTCACCGTCAAATTCAGTTGGCATTTCAATTCGGCTTCTTATTTACTTACCTACACGCTGTCCATACTCCATATATTATATATAAATCAGTTTGCAAATATGAGTGAAAACGAAGATCTAAACGAGAGAAAACGTAATAATGCGTCGTTAGCGGCGAACAGGTTCACTTGTATTCAATATGTAGCATGTGAGCATCTCGAATGAAATAATTACCACAACTAACTCCTGACTCCATGATTACACTAACTTCACTCTATCGGCCACTCGCGGCAGCACTAGTCGACATCAGATTGACACACAAGTGCCGTACCATATTTTGTTTTATACAAATACAAATTATTCAATCCAAATACATATAACAATATCAGAAATATTGTAGTTAATAAAATCCACAGAAAATACTTCAATAAATTTAAAAAATACACGGTAAATAGTCCATAATTTACGAATATCCGACTAGGAGCTCGCGGGCCGTAGGTTGGGCACCGCTGCTGTAGATAATCCACAGAAGAAGTTCCATAAGACCACAGAAAATAGTATTTCAAGAACACTGTGCTATCGATTGAAGCCGTTTTGGGTGATAAAGAGGAGTATGAGTGCACGAGACACTTGTCTCTGTCGTGTACACACGAATGTCCAACTTCTTCTCGACAGGCTGAGAATTTGGAAAATTATCAAAAATAACTCCATAGAGCAATTTATCGCTGACCTTTGTTGCAATCCAGTGTCGGAAGAGTGCATGAGAAGAGAGTGTGTTGATTGCCGGGATCGATCAATTGTTGATACACAGCCAACAGAACTCATTTGGTACTTGACGTGGGTGACAAAAAAAATTGAAAGGCCAGGAGCAAAGGATAAAATGTATTCCGTTGTAACAACAACTCGTGAAAAAGTCATCTGCACTCTAAACGATTTGATATCCCGCGTCAATGAATCGATACTTGTTGTTTTTTTTGCATCATTTCATTACTGATCAGCAATTTCAACAGCTAAGGTTATTACAAAATTCATTGACCGCTAATGAAATTTATCTTGTTATTGATTTTTCACAAAATTATATTATGAAGAAATTCATAGTGCGCACTTCGCGGCATCGAAAAGACAAATCTCATTGCAAACAGGAGGTTTCTACTACAAGGATAAAGATAATAAATTGAGATTCAAGTCTGTTTCTGATAACTTGAGACACATTGCTGCTACTGTATGGGCGCATTTATTATCAATTTTGAAAATAGTTACCACGATTATTAAAAATATTAAAACTGTACATATTCAAAGTGACGGTCCAGTTACTCAGTATAAGAACAATTTTTTTTTTGTTCCGCCATTTTTCTGAGCAGTTAAATTGGAATAATACTACCTGAAATTTCACTGCTGCTGCCCATGATAAGAGTGCTGCTGATGGCATCGGCGGTTCTGTGAAAGTTTTATGTGATCGCGTCGTTCGTTATGGGGGCAATGTTTTATGTGCTGAAGATGTAGTGCGTGTAATCAATAAAGAAAGCCCTAAAGTATCAGCGGTGTTAGTAAAGGAGGAGGACATGCTTCTCATTGATGCACTGTTACCTGAAAATTTGAAATCTGTCCCACAGAGTTCTATTGTACACCAAGTAGTGTGCACGCGTATGCAAAGTGATCATTTATTCTTTCGTTCTCTCTCTTGCTCAGAATGCTGCATACGTCGAGGTATGGACAAGAGCACAATGATATATGCAAAAAGTGAAATGAAAAAAGATCTCGTGTCAGATAGGAATAGGCCTAAACGGAAGCCCAGAATTTCAAAAGGTTAATTATAAGTTGAAAGTATCTTTTTATCAGTGTTGAAAAGCCACCGGCTATTTGTTGTTGTTAAGTAGTTTATGTATTTGTTAATGATTTAAAGCAATTAATCAAACTGTTTAAGCCCGAAAAACCTCCTCATTACATGTAAACCAGGCGATTAAACCCAAAAATCAATTTTTCTCAAGAGATTTTGAAAATTTTAAAAATCTCAAAAACATCTCTCATTTTTTTCTTGTTCCTCATTTTTCTGACTTTCCTGAACGCCCAAACTTCAATTTTCATCGGGTCCAAGCCCGAAAAAAAAATGGGTATCCTGTAATTTTTTTGTGGATTTTCCCAAATTGTATTTAAATCGTGCCCACTGGTCCCTAAGTAAAACATGTCGCGTGCCCACCCGTGAACACGCGAGCCGGTAATGTTCTAGCGGAGTGGCCCACCGGTGGGCATGCGGTCTTCAACGTGTTAAGTAACCTGGTAGTTTTCTTTTTTGATGTCCATAAACATGATACTTTTTATTATGGACCTTACATCCAGGGCCTCATTGTGCGGGTGGCCCGGATTCATTTAGTGCAGCGGTTCCCAAAGTGTGCGCCCCGGGTCGCCGCACAGTGGTGCGCTCGCGGAAGAAACCTTAATGTCAAAGGTTGAAAGGACCCCGCACGATTTATATGAAAAAGAAAAATGGGTTTAGATCAAATTTCACCAAACTTTGGAAAAACATTCCTCAGACCATCCCAAACAAAAGTCTCAATTGGGCGCAAAATCTGAAAACTCCTAGTTTAGGAGCCACGCAAGGTTAAAACAACGCTTGAAGGTTATTTCAAATGAAAAGACCCATTTTTCAAATCGAATAACAACAAGATGTTCTGAGTTTGTTTCATGTACTTGATATTGTTTTTTTGTGTGAAAGAGTGTGTCAAGATTGTATTTGTGTATAGTATGAGTACATGAAAAATGTTTTTTGGAGAAAATATTTCAATGCTATGCGCTTTCCACGAGCCAATAATATTGACAAAAAAACAATATCAAGTGGGATGGTCTGAGGAATGTTTTCCCAAAGTTTGGGAAATTTGACCGAAACCCATTTTCCATATAAATCGTGCAGGGTTCTTTCACCGTTAATTTATGTTTGTCTGATTATCAATTAGTAGTGGTACACTGTACCAAAACTTGCCTTTTCTAATTCTTATAATAACGGAGATACATGCAAACAAAGTTGACTCTCATTTATGTATTTAATTTGGTCGGTCTAAAGTGAGAATTGGATATAGTTTTTTTTTTATTTCTAGCGATATTTAGCGATAAATAGTGGATGTGTTTTGTTGTACATGGCATCTGCATTTGCCTGGAAGTTACTGTTTTTGACATGTACTACAAAAATTATTTAATTTTCCTGTATCAGGTCTGAGAGGTCTGGTTCAGTATTTTTCAGCTTTTGATAAGTATACAAAAAAGCTCCATGGAGCTCCAAGCTCTTAATACAATTTTTGAAAAGCTAAAGGCGCGTATACACCAACGCAACATAGACCAACATACTGCAACAACAACATGTTTTAAAAGTAAAAGTTGCCGTGTGTTGCATAATGTTGCACCGTGTTGATGTCGCATTAAACAAAAGTTGGTGTTTGTTGCATGTTTTGCTTAAGAGCGGTAAAGATCAAAAGAAAGTATGCAACAGACATAAACATTCCATATTAAGTCGTAAATGTTACGTCAGTGGAGACGGGTCTTGTTTCTGTTGCTAATTTTATTTATACACAACAGGATGGCGTTTAAGAGGACTGCAGAAAATTACATTAACTTAATTGAAAACTATAAACAATATCCGTGTCTATCGGAAAGCACAGACATGAAATATAAGTGTAGAGAAGCAAAAAACGATGCTTGGAGTACGATTTGTTCATCTCTAGGGTGCAAAGAAGATGCGAGAAAGAAAGATGAGAAATTTAGTGGCGCAAATATCGTCAACTAAAAAAAATCTGGAGCTGGTGCCTACTTCGTGTCAAAATGGCTTGCTTATAATTCTCTGTTGTTCCTGCGTGATAAATACAAAGTTCGTATATGCAAAGAAGGAGGACTTACGGGCAATACGGTAAGTTTATAGCAATTTTTCTTTATATACTGTAATAACGATAGAAACATTTTGTTCCTCACTCTTAGTCTTGTAGAAACCCAATTCAATAAAAAATGTATCACGAAGTAAGTGCCGCCAACCTCAATCAGTCAATTCAATAATAATAATATAATACAGATTATCAATGTTTATTTCTCCTGTATCTTTGTCCTCTGAGTCAAATGTCCCAGGAGGATTATAGGATGTTTCAGAAGTTGAACTATTTCTAAGGAAGTTATGAAGGTAACATAGGCTATAACAACTTTTTCAGCTTTTTTCTGGCTCTACAAGCAATGGTTTACTTAATACTCTTGCAGATAAAATTCAAAAAACGTTTTCTGATATTCTCATTGCCCTACTAAGGCGATAATTAAATATTCTTTCAGGACAGTCTTTCTCTTGTGTACCTGGGTAGGGTTTCATTAGATTGGGTAATAATGGGAAGGCATCGTCACCCAAAAATACATAAGGTTTTGTTACGTCCCACAGTGCGATCGTAGCTCGAATTAATTATGAGAGATAATAAAATTTTGTTTGGGGATTATAATTTGTATTGTAATAAAAAATAAAACACAATATATATGCTCAAATGAATTTTAAATATATTTGTCGAGGTCAAAAGCGAATTGGTAGATAAAATATCGTTGCAAAAACATTAGACAAATAGCTTTACAAAATCATTTACAATAATATCATATAAATATCAATAAATGCATCTCTTTCTTAATATGAGGGAAGGAAAGAATTGTTAAGATCCGCCCCCAAAATATTCAACATTAATCATAAAACTAACTTTACAAAAACATTTTTTTAACCAACTCTACAGTAACCAAGAATAAATAAGATGGTCGATGTATCGCAAAAACATTTAAACTAAAACTTAGTTGATAACTAACTTTACAATAACATATATACATAAAAAATAAATCTAAACTAATCACTTTCACACTCTGAAGATGAGTCAACATTTTTTTTTTAGTACAGCAGGAGATTTTAACAAAGACAGAGCCTGAGCATCAAGTATTAATTTTTTGTTTATAGATTTTTTTGATAACTGCGAAATGATGGAATCAGAAGATAATAAAAAATTACTAAACAAATCTTCATTCGTATGTTCCGCTGAGTCTTTTCTGCTTCTGTGTTCCCGCACAAATTTAAAGTCTTTATTCTTCGCTCCGTGGGCTTCCTCGCCGGGTTGTCCAATTGGCAATATTGCATATTTTATAAACTCCGCACCATGCAACAACACATTGTGCACACTGGTTGGCATATAATACCACGGATATTTTTCAATAAATATTTCCGCAGTTTCCATGGCATATTTTTTAAATTTATCGCAATTAACTTCATACCCACACGAAATTGTTTACAGGACTATAAGGAACCTCTTTATCAAATTTTCATCCACCCCAGTTATCTCGGCAGACTTCTTCGAGTTTGGCCGTGTATTGATAGAAGTATAACCAGGTTTCGGTTGATCGACTAATATATCCTGTTCCTTTCTAAGACCCTCCGCAATCTCTGATTTCCATAACTCCATTTTCTTCTTATTTTCTGCCCTTGCTTACCAACTTTTAATGCATAATCTGTAGCCCACGTGTAAACAAAACTCAAAGAACCGTATCCACGAATGGAGGTTCGATAGTCCAAAACCGTAATTTTCAACTCTCGCCATTTTTTAGGTTGCATTCTTCAAGTCGTTCATTTGCAATGGTGTTGCCTTGCATATGTAACAACTTAGCGCTGATGTCGTCTAAATTAGGCGGTTACGCACTTTTCTATCCACCATTGTTAAACATAGTTTGAAATTCATAGAAATTTTTCCTTGGTATACGTAATCGTTCAAACTATTAATTTCTTGTTGAATGGCCTTAGTTTCTCTCTTCGTCAATTCATTAGTTTCTTTTGCGAAAAGAAACTTTATAGGTCTGCAAAATCTTGTGGAGGAAGGAACGGAATTTTGCCATACAATTACTGCTTCATTTTCATCGTCGTACAATTGTAACAGAACAATGAAAATAATAAATATCGATGAATCACCAGCACCTGCAGACGTCAGTTGTTTGTAATTGTTTTATCCCGAATTACCATCTACACCCCATTTGCAAATAAGAGCCAGCCGCGTACTGGAAATGGAATTTAATACTTCCTCTGGTAATTTGCACAATCCGTTACGGGATGGAATCGCCTCCATCAATTCTTCCTGTTTTTCTTCTTTCGATTTTAATTAATTACCCAGTTTCATTGTATGCAACGTAAGTATCACCTGCGCGCTGATCGAATCCGCCATTATTTTAGGACATTTCTTGTACGATCGCCGCCGTAATTTCTTCATTAATATTTCATCTTTATTATACAGGGTCTTCATTTCAAAAAGAGCCATCCTGAATAACTTTGGATCTGAAGTAGTTACGATTTTAAGAAAAAATACGTCAATTTTGTTTTCGATGGGGAACTTAAGAAACACCGTTTTTAAAATATTATCTTTCACCCCCTCACCCCCAGCCACCCCATCTTTATAATTTCAAATGACACCCCCTATTGTGCGATACCTCATTTTAAAGGGCACAAAAATACTATCCAGCAAAGCAAAAATGATTGAAATCGGTTCATTTGTTTTAGAGAGAGAAGGTATTGATTTCAAAATAAGCCACCCTGAATAACTCTGGTTCTGAAGTAGTCACGGTTACAGGAAAAAATATGTCAATCTTGTTTTTGAGGGGGGACTTGAAAACACTGTTTTTAGAATTTTATCTTTCACACCCTCACCACCAGCCACCCCATCTTTATAATTTCAAATGGCATCCCCTTTTGTGCGACACCTCATTTTAAAGGGCATAAAAAATACTGTCCAGCAAATAAAAATTAATTTAAATCTGTTCATTTCTTTCAGAGATATTCATTTCAAAATATGCCACACCAAAGATTGTGTGGCTGGGGGTGAAAGAAAAAATTATAGAAACAGTGTTTTTCAAGTTCCCCCCTCTAAAATAAAAGTGACGTATTTTTGCTTAAAACCGTAACTACTTCAGATCCAAAGTTATTCAGGGTGGCTTGTTTTGAAACAAAGACCCTCTCTCAAAAAACAAAATGAACTGATCACAAATATTTTTCATTTGCTGGATGGATAATATTTTGTATGGCCTTTAAAATTAGGTATCGCACAATAGGGAGTGCCATTTGAAATTTTAAAGTTGGGATGATTGGGGTGAGGGGGTGAAAGATAGAATTCTAAGAACAGTGTTTTTCAAGTCCCGCCTCAAAAACAAAATTGACGTTTTTTTTTTTTGAAACCGTGACTACTTCAGAACCAGGGTTATTCAGGGTGGCTTATTTTGAAATGAATACTCTCTCTCTCTAAAACAAATGAACCGATTTCAATTATTTTTGCTTTGCTGGATAGTATTTGTTATGCCCTTTAAAATGAGGTATCACACAATAGGGGGTGCCATTTCAAATTATAAAGATGGGGTGGCTGGGGGTGAGGGGTAAAAGATAAAATTCTAAAAACAGTATTTTTAAGTTCCCCCTCGAAAACAAAATTGACGTATTTTTTTTAACCGTAACTACTTCGGATCCAAAGTTAGTCGGGGTGGCTCCTTTTGAAATGAAGACTCTGTATATACTAATTGAGTAAGAAATGTATAGCAGCCCAGAAAAAACCGCTATAAAGGGGCGTCGGCCGACTGGCACAAAAAATTCGCCCATGAGGAGGATTTTGAAAATTGCGTCCCCCGAAACTCACCCTTAAAACGGGGGGGTTAAACCTCACCCCTTATCGGGGCTTATTCGGTAAAATTTTGTTAGTTTTTAAGCGGAGATCGATGCCCAGATAACCGGGCAAGCTTTTAAAACCGTTCCCGTCGTTTCCTTTCACCCCCACCCCCGTGGGGGATTTTTCAAACGCAAATTTTCTATTTTTGTACGTTTCCAAAAAAAAATAACTCCTCCGTAACCGCCGCAGCTGGACGATCCCGATATGTCTTTAAATAAATAAAATAAAATTTCTAAAATTGATTGAGCCACTTTTTTGAAATTTTCAGGCATGGCAGCAGAATTGTTTTCAAAAATTTTGGAACCATCCCTACGCTCCATTTTCACCCCCTGGGTTTGTTTTTCTTCTTTCAGGGACGATTTTTTGTCTTTTAAAGTCGGAACTGAATCTTTTAGGGATGGCAGAAGATATTTTTTCAAAATGTTTTTTTGAACTACTCCTACGCTCCATTTGCACCCCTGGGTTCGTTTTTCTTCTTTTAGGGACATTTTAATTTATTATTTTTATTAAAGTCGATTTATTAAAGTCGAAAAACTGAAACTTTCAGGGACGGCGGAACATTTTTTTTCAAAATCTTTGAAACTAATCCTACGCATCATTCGCACCCCCTGGGTTCGTTTTTTTTCTTTTAAGGACTATTTTTTTTATTTTCAAGTCGGAAAGCCGAAACTTTATGGGATCGCAGAGGATACAATTGGCAATATTATTTTATTTAGAATTTGATGGCATCAGTCACCGATTTAATCTGAACCGAAAATCTTAATAAAGTTTTTCAATCCGAAATTTAGTTTTCGAGATATGTCGATGTAATGGGCCGAAGCGTAATTAAGCGGTGCGAATACCTGCGGGGAAGATTTTTTATTAATCGATCTACAATCTGATGTCACGATGTATTTTTACAATTTTCGGCCGGACTATATTTATGCTATTGGGCGCATGGAGAAAACATAAAAAAAAATTAAATCGCATAATTATAAATCGAGATAAATTGGTTTACAAAATTTTACTCAAAGCTTTTTATTTTTCATAGTGTCAAGATAACTTTAAGTTTCAAATTTTATTCAAAAATTTGTAATAGTATTATACATTACTCTCAGATATTTTTCAAAACTATCTATTTGACTATCATGTTACATTTAATAATTTTTTTTATATTTTAGAAGAATATAGAAATTTAAAAAAAAAAATGCTACATACGGATTATAAAATTGAATTTAAAATATAGAGATCTAAATTAAGTCAGTCCACAGTTATTAATATGATCATTATGTGTTTCAAAATCTAATGGTATTTTAATTTCACAGTGATAGAAAAACATGTCCTTTCACCATTTATAGCATTTATTAAAAAAATATACAATTTTTTAATAAATGATAAATTGGAAAAATATCAAGAAAGAAAATAAACAAAATATTAGAAGTAAACTACTTTCAATTTACAACATTTTATCAAGAGCGTTTTAATTATAATTATATAATATATATGAAATAATTTTTAACAATACTAAAAATATTGTTAAAAAAATATTCGTCATTATAGTATATTTTTTTCTAAAGTTTCTTGCAAAATTGCATTTCTTTTTTAGATAATAATTGGTAACATTTTGTAAACCAAAAGAGGGAGTTTACTCTTAGAGTATTTGTATTTCAAAATTCTATGAATAAAAAAAAAAATGTATGCAATTTTAAAATATTTCATTACAAAAACTAATACGATTTTGAAAGCATCGGTTGTTAAATTTTCAAGTAAATTCAAAGTATCCATTATATTTTGAAAATCGGGTGTAACTGAATTCTGGTAGACCCCGAATATCTTTTTTATTTATACATACCGGGTGACCCAGCGATCTGTAAAAGCCCCATAACTTATTTGCTATTTGAGATATCGACTTCTAGTTTTCTTGAACTGGTACCCACACTTATTCTACATATTTTAAAAATATATATGTTTTTGTACAGGGTGTCCCAGTACAAATAACAGATCAAAGTTATGTTTTTTTTTTAATTGAACACCTCATATTTTATACTTTATTTTTAATCCCCTTAAGAAGCTTATAAAAATAGTATCAGATACTATGGGTCTATTATGGACGGTTGGTTAGTTATGGGCAAATTTATGGCAAAAACATGTACACATTGAAAACATTGCAGAAGCGTTCCTAGTAAAGATAGCATCATTTTTTATACACTAAAGAATTTTCCACATCATGAAGAACAATACAAATTGGCTTTGGTCCTTTTTTGTTCATACTGCTATACAGGGTGTCAACATACGCAAAACAATGGATAACTATTTTTTTTTCAAATGGAACACCCTATATACGTTGCCACCAATCTATGGCATTTTTAATAAACTTTCTAATGATATACAGTTTGTATAACAAAATATTAAGGATTCTTGAGATTTATCAATAAAAACATATTTCTTTTGTCACCTTCTGCTGATTTTTGGATTTTCATCCAAAACTATGAATTTTCTGGAAAAAGAGACCAAAATTGCAGAGCGGAAAATTTCCGATCGATATAAGTCTTTCAACTTTTCAGATAATGCGTGCATTGCCCGCCATAGCGCGCAAAATCGTGACCGTATATGCATTTTAGCGTTTTCTTTTCAAATTTTTCATTAATAAATTGCATTATACTTTATTTTCCGCTCCATCTAGCGGAAAAACGGGAAATTATAGGAAAATTCAAATGACCAATATCGATTGAAAATGTTCCGCTCTACAACTCTTAATATTTTTGCTAAAAATTCAAATTGAAAATGTTTGTATCAATTTTCGAGTTTTTGAATGGTTTTTTGAATTTTCAGCGAAAACTATGCATTTTGGGCAGAATAGTAGAGCGGAACATTTTCAATTGATGTAGGTCATTTGAATTATTCTACAATTACCCGTTTTTCCGTGGAAAATAAAGTATAGTACAAGTAATTAACAAACAATTTAAAAAAAAAAACGCTAAAATGCATATACGTTCACTATTTTGCGCTCTCTGGCGGGCAATGCATGCATTATTGGAAAAGTCAAAAGACCAATATCGATCAAAAATGTTCCTCTCTACAACTTTGGTCTCATATTATTTTTATAGAAAATTGATAGTTTAGGCTGAAAATCCAAAAATGAGCAGGAGGTGACAAAATAAAAATGTTTTTATGGATAAATCTCAAAAATCCTTAATATTTCATTATACAAATTGTACATCACTGGAAAGCTTATCAAAAATGCCATGCATGCATGGCAAGACATATAGGGTGTTCCGTTTGAAAACAAAATAGTTATCCATTGTTTCTCGTATGTTGACACCCTGTATAACAGTATGAACAAAAAAGAACCAAAGCCGATTTGTATTATTCTTCATGATGTGGAAATTTTTTTAGTGTATAAAAAATGATGCTAGCTTTGCTACGAGCGCTTCTGCAATTTTTTCAGTGTGTCCTTGTTTTTGCCACAAATTTGCCCATAACTAACCAACCGTCCATAATAGACCCTTGGTATCTTATACTATCTTTATCAGCTTCTCAAGGGGGTTAAAAATAAAGTATAAAATATAGGGTGTTCCATTTAAAAAAACGTAACTTTGTTCTGTTATGTATACTGGGACACCCTGTACAAAAACATACATATTTTTAAAATATGTAGAATAAGTGTGGGTACCAGTTCAAGAAAACTAGAAGTCGATATCTCAAATAGATCGCTGGGTCACCTGGTATATCTTTTTGAAATTAATTATGGTGTTTAAAGAGAATAATGTGGGCCAGCAAGAGGACCTTAACTTTTCTATTTCAAATAGAACACCCTGTATATTTTTACACAATTTAATTTCTCTCTAAATTCTGAGTTCACAGATGTATCATACATAAGTGATCGTTTCGTTGCTAGTTTTTGTTTGAATTTAATTTAAATTTGTTATTTTTTGTAAATTTAATTTAAATTTAAACAAAAAACTGAATATATGAATTTTCAACCTGTGTGTAACTCTGCAACAAACTAACAATCAAAAGATAACACAGCCCCACAAAAAAAAAAAAAAAATCCGGATCTCTAGACCAGACATGTGTATCCTTATGTATTTTTGCCCGCCGAATCCGAATCCGAGGTCAGAAAAAGCCCTACACCCCAGGAATTGGCCCCAGAGGCCGAAAATGGCCGCTGAAAGGTGTGAAACGGGAATTCCGGCATGACGAATGCCCAGGGCAGGTTGAGATTGCATTCTCAAGGCAAAGTCGAATTAGTGACTAACGGAGGTTAGATCCGACAGGCATCGCGGCTCCTGAGGCCGGAAAATGGGCCCTTGGGGCAAAAAAATCGAGATTTTCACGTCGGGATCGCAGCACTCGGATTTTCTTGTCCTGCCTTCAATTTTTCGGTCGAAATTTGAGGGAATTTCTCACAAAGGTACTGAAAACACTTGCCTTCCTTATTCAGGGCTTTGATAAATTGCTTCATTATGCCTAATTTGATATGAAGCGGTGGCAGCAAAATCTTGTGGCGATCCACTAAAGCCTTGAAGAGGATGTTATTTTTCCCGAGGACCCATTCTTCCCGTTGGGGCCAGTCCTTGACAATATAATGACGATCATCCGCTCGGCTATCCCATAAACACAGGAAACACGGTAATTTTGTGTAACCTGATTGCTGACCAAGAAGTATTGTGATCATTTTCAGATCTCCACAAATAGCCCAATTATGTTGATTGTAATTTAACTTGTCAAGCAAATATTTGAAGGTGTCATACGATTCACGGTGTTTCACGGAATGTCCAACCGGAATTGAGGCATACACGTTCTTATTGTTCAGCAAAACCGCCTTCAAACTCCTCTTACTGGCATCGATGAATAATCTCCATTCATCATCTTTATAACAATTCACTTTCATTTCAGACATTAATCCCTCGATGTTAGAACAATATACCAGGGAATTCTCTTCCCTAAAAAACTTCAGGAAGTCTTTTTCTCTGGTCCGATACATTGTCACTTTTGTCTTGGGTGCTAGGAGTTTATCTTCTTTGAATCTCGATGCTAATAACTCTGCTCTATCCTTATCCAATCCAAGATCTCGCACCAAGTCGCTTAGACGGTCCTGAGTATACAGCCTAGGTTGTATTGTCGTTGGTTGTGCTTCATCATCACTTTCTTCGACAACCGGTTCAGGCTCTACTTCCTCACCAAGGTCCATACTTTCCACTTGACCAACCTGTGACTTGGCACGTGGCTTATTGGCAAACGTTGGAAAAGTCACACTGTCGACAGTGCCATAGATGGCATTACCCCTGTTTTTCTGATTTATACCCAATACCTTACAACGACAGAAATAACAGTTGGCATAGTTTGCTCGAGGTTTTCTCCATCTCATTGGTGTTTTCATTTGCATAACATATCCTTCTTTGTTTTTCCAATGATTCAGTGAGAGATAGCAAGAGTTACACAGCAAGCTTGGTATCCACCATTCTGGATTGTGAGGGATTTCCAGTTTGAAGAGCGTTTCATAGATATTTTTCATATTGGGGGTGAGTTTACGTTGAGTTGACTGGAAGACCAACTGTCCACACATACAACAGAAATGTTCGGGATTATTTTTACATTTTTTTGGGATTGTGGTGCCAGAAGAACTAGGACCTGGTTGTGCAAGACCAACACTTTTGCTATTTTTTGTACCTGAAGATGACATATTTTTATTTTACCAACGCATCGTGCGGCAAGGAGCGTGCTGTACAGTTGGGAACGGGTATACCCTCGGATGGTTATCCTACCCCAGTTCCCTGAGGCCCAACCTACATTTAACCAGTTCCGGAATACACGGACGAACCGGCACCCACTCGGAGCGATGAGACCTCCGACAGTCTCATTCATGGCGCACTTCCTGATCAGGGCTCGAAAGGGTTGGCTTCTGGAAGCCTGCAATTCAAACTACATCGGCAGAGCAAGCTCACAGCAGCATGTGAGAGTACTGGTTGCAGGTATAACCAGTCACCCACAAGCACTTCCAGTAGTTGAATAACAGGTCCGATCATAACAATAACAACAAGACAAATAACAGAAAAATATTAACAAAATATGGGGGGAAAAAAATTTTCCTCCTCGACACCAGAGCGGCCATTCTCTGAACTCCGGGCATGAATTTCAATGGGCCTCGGACTGTCCCACCATCGTTTGCGTTTCTGGTGTTTGAAACTCCATGGAAATTCGAGTACCGTGATTCAGACGGGGGGATCTCGATTTCCGGCCACCGAGCTCCAATTTTCCGGGCCCTGGGCATGACTTCCAATGGGCTTTGAACCGTTCCACCATCTTGGGTGTTTCTCAAGTTTAAAAGTCCGTAGAAACCCGAGCCCCGGGATGCCGGCATGGTATTTCGATTTTCTGGTCCTAAGGGTCCATTTTCTGGGCCGGGGCATGAATTACAATGGGCCTCAAAATGTTGCTACATTGCCAGTATTTCCTGAGTTTTAGAGTCCATAGAAATTTGAGTGCCGTGATGACGACGTGAAAATCTCGATTTTTCGGCCCCCAAGGGCCCATTTTCCGGCCTCAGGGACCGCGATGCCTGTTGGATCTAACCTCCGTTAGCCACTAATTCGACTTTGCCTTGAGAATGCAATCTCAACCTGCCCTGAGCATCCGTCATGCGGGAATTCCCGTTTCACACCTTTCAGCGGCCATTTTCGGCCTCTGGGGCCAATTCCTGGGGTGTAGGGCTTTTTCTGACCTCGGATTCGGATTCGGCGGGCAAAAATACATAAGGATACACATGTCTGGTCTAGAGATCCGGAATTTTTTATTTTTTGTGGGGCTGTGTAACTTATGGTACATTTATAAACTCAGAATTGAAATACGAATTAAATTATGTAAAAATAAATAGGGTGTTCCATTTAAAATAAAAAAGTAAAGGTCATTTCCAGTTAAACCGGAGGTAGAATTTTTATGAAAAATCCCTATGTAGATACACTTTATTCTCTAAAAACACTATACTAAATTTCATAAAGATATATGTAAAAATGCAAATGATATTTGGGTCCTAAGAAAACATTCAAAATTAGTCGAGTTTAATAACACTAAAGTCTTCACATCTTCGAAAAAATACAATTCCGATTTTTTAAATTATTTTTTCCATACTCTCGAAGTAATCCTCGACAACTTACTATTAAGTTAATCCGCCATTTTTACAGCACCTTGTATATGGACATTTGCGCATTACACAACATCTAATGCTTTCACTGACAGAGGGACTTCGAAACATCTAATTTTGGACTATTTTTCTGTGCAAGCCAGACTATGGCCATAATAAAAATTACTAATCCTGATGGCACCTTTCACTACTATATGGTCGACTCGCATTCTCGACCAAGTTTTTGCTATGCGTCCAATTTAAATGAGCCGAATGCATTTTTAATTCGATGTTCCACACTGCAGAAACTGACGGAAATTATTTAGGTAGATCGTAGTCAATCCGATTTGACCGAGTATACCATACATGCCATCCAGATCGAAACTGGTCCGAATGAAAGAATAACTGTGCCCAATAATAATTTCATATTTAATGCAGGTGTAAACCAAAGAAGGGATCGTCATATATCAGCACCCATAAATATAGAAACTACAACAAATATAGAAACTACAACAAATATAGAAATTACAACAAATATAGAAACTACAACAAATATAGAAACTACAACAAATATAGAAATTACAACAAATATAGAAACTACAACAAATATAGAAACTACAATTGAAAAACCGGCCACTTCAGTTCCAACTGTTGCAGCTCCATCTTACTTAGGAAACATGAAAATCATTTGCCACTTTTGCAGTGATGTTAAATTTAAGAGTAAACCTGCATTAAATTGTTGCAAAAAGGGCGCAGTACAACTTCCTGTATTGGGAAATTATCCGGAATTTTTGAAGGCTTTATTAATGGGTGACCATCCAAAATCCAAGGAATTCCTGAAGAATATTAGAGCCTACAACTCTCACGTTGCAATGGCATCAGTGAGCGCAAATTACGTATTGCCACAAGGTCGAAGCCCTCCATTATAAAAATTAGTGGCAGATTCCATCATATAATTGCCGATGTATCCAGGAATAACCCTCAGTTTGTAAGTGTGTACATTTGTGCCGGCGCCTGCGATTCTTCATGCGACAATCCAGATCTTAATAAATTTCTATTGGCTCAACTTCGAGGGACGATAAGAGATGTAAATCCATTTGTCAGTTTATACAAGCAAATGGGCGAAATAATTGATAGTGATACTGAACAACCTATTGAAGAATTATACATATTTTTTTTATTTAAATCCCACAACCGATAGACGTAGATACAACGCACCTACCGATGAAAATGAAATTGGAGCTGTGTTTGTATCTAAAAATGGTCAAGTTTCACCTCTGGAGAAGGATGATCTACGTGTATACTATCGTGACGTACCTGCACGACATAATAGCCACGGAGTGCAAAACAACGCACGAACCTCTGCAATATCTGATCCTCTGTGTTATCCGTTGTTGCTGCCAAATTGAGAGCTTGGTTGGAGCATAAATATGACCTATATACCTTTGGGTCCCGAGAAGAAGCGTCTTCGTATATCGATGCGTGAATTTTATGCATTCAAGTTGCAGATTCGCAAAAGTTCGTTTAACTCCATACTCTCTGCTGGAAAATTAACCCAACAATTCATAGTGGATAGCTATGTAAAGATAGAGGGCGACCGATTGAATTTCCTTCGTAAGAACCAGCAAAAACTGCGAGTTGAAAGCTACGCGGGATTGTGAATTATGTCAAACCAAGATCAAACAATGATGACTCTATGGATATTCATCATTTTACCAGCACCTTTCAATTAGGTCCCCGATTCATGATCAATAAATATCTAGATTCTATGGCAATGGTATCTAAGTTTGGAAAACCTACTTTATTTATTACTTTAACGTGTAACTCTAATTAGAGAGAAATTAAAGAAAATTTGGCAGTTAATCAGATATCATCGGACAGACCGGACTTAATAGTAAGAGTTTTCCACGAGAAATTGCAATTACTTATAGAGGATCTAACGAAAAAGGCGATGTTTGGAAAAGCTATTTCTTGGATATCGAGGGTCTTCCAGATGCCCATATTTCGCTCACGATTGATCCACGCGAAGAACTCTTGATGATGTCGACAAAATTATTTCTGCGGAATTGCCAAACAAATCCGAAAATCCGGAGTTACATCAAGCACTTTTAGATCTGATGGTGCACGGTCCCTGTGGTGAGCTTAATCCGCGATCTCTGTGTATGGAAGAAGATAAATGTAAGAAGAATTATCCATTTTCGTTCACTGAAAGGACTGTCATATGCGATGGGCATATTACCTATAGGCGACGACAATCACACAATGTTCGAGTTTCAGTCAAGAAACATACATATGGTAGACAATATGTGGATTATCCCATACAATCCTCAATTGTTGCTGAAATGCAGGTCACATATAAATGTTTTGTATGTTACTAATATTGGATGTGTAAAATATTTATATAAATACATAACCAAAGGACATGATGCCGCACTTTATCGTCTCAAAAATCAGAAGTTGAATGTTGATGGTGAAACGATTCTGCACGACGAAATTGCTGAATTTATTGATAGTAGATATGTATCGGCCTGCGAATCCATGTGGCGCATTTATAAAATGAACATGGTGGAACAAAGCCACTGTGTTGTTCCGTTGCCAATTCATCTGCCGAATGAAAAATCAGTTTATTTTAATGAAAATGATGATGCACATGTCGTTCTTGATAAAGCCCATAAAAGAGTATCTCTTCTAGAGGAATATTTTCGACCAAACTCCATTGACGAATTTGCTCGCACAATACAATATGCTGACATCCCGCAACATTACGTTTTTCGAAACAACACTTGGCAACGGCGACAAAAGAGACACAACACAATTGGTCGTATCTATACTATTAATCCAAAACAATCCGAACAATTCCATCTAAGAATTGTTCTACTGCATATAAAAGGAGCTACATCTTATGAAGATTTGCTAAATGCCCAATATGGAAATCCTGTTCGTTGTACTTCATTCCGTGAAGCGGCCAGGCGACGATTGCTGATTGGTGGAGACGACTTAAACGGGCCATACACGATGAAACTTAGCTGCGCCGCATGAGGCGCTGCGCATGTATCATGCAGCATGGTCGCAAGTTACATCAGACCATACACATTGAGACGGTCTCAATCTGTCGCTTGAGACATCAGTCGATTACGGTTTATTGGATCGTAAAGTGTTTGTTTGATTATGGCATCTTTAGACGTATTGACTAGTGAGCAATGTGTTGCAATTGGTGTCGCCTTTAGCCTGGTAATTTCTGAAAAATTTCTAAAATTACTAGCAACTTACGTTAATTTCATAGATTTCACTCTGCGGTATCACATCATGCGGCGATACTAACCCATTCACGTTGAGACTTGTTCTATTTCGTAGCGCCGTCTGTCTCCGTATTACGCCTTATTCGGTATCTCATCGTGTATGACCCGTTTTAGAGTGGGAACGGACCCTTGATGAATGTTGCCGAACACAAGTACCAGGTCAGATAAGAAAAATGTTATGATATTTATAAAACTTTTGCGATATTACTGAACCCAGGACTCTGTATGAAAAATTTAAAAAGCATCTTCTAGAAGATTTTTTACGCCGATATTTATCTGAGCACGAGTCTGAGAAAAGGTGCTTACTTCGCATGAAGAGATTTATGAACGCCATGAATGCATCTCTTTTGAGATATAACTTCGCAGACTTATTTGTTCGCTTTAATATAAATGAACTATTACATCATGAAGAACAGATGCATTTGGATAATAATAGTGATAATTTTGGTGAGGATATAGATGAACAACAAATGTATAACATAGAAGCATTACGTGTCACGCATCTAATGGAGGAGGTGGAGCGTGAAATTGCAAAGTTTATTCCTCAACAAAAGAGTATTTTTCAAATGTTGTGGGAATCGATTCAAGGTCCAGTTAATAATCCCAAATGTTTCTATTTGCAAGGCGCCGGCGGTACAGGTAAAACTTTTCTTTACAACGTCCTGTTAAAGCGTTTAGATGTAGCTGGAATACCATATGTTGCGGTGCCACACCGGTTTAGCAGCACTCCTGTTGCGTAATGATCGCACTGCCCACTCAACTTTCAAATTGCCTTTAGATGTCCATGAACAATCATCTTCTGCAACTAATATAGGTTCATATTAAGCAGATCGTTTAAAACGTGTAAAACTGGTAATGTGGGATGAAATTTCAATGACCATTCATTTCACGATAGATGTCGTTGACCGTTTGTTGCGACAGCTTCACGGCCAAGAGGATATTCCATTTGGAGGGGTGTGCATGCTCCTAGGAGATGATCTACGTCAACTGTTACCAGTCAATAGAGGCAATTCAGCACAAATAGAGCATGCTTTTATAAACTGCATCGCCTGGTCGCAATTTTTGGTCGAACTGACCGAAAATATACGTGCAGATCATGATGCCATACAATTTGCGAATTGGTTAGTAGAATTGGGCAATGGAACTCTTGAAGCTCCTCCACAACTTGCGAATTGCTTCTCCCCGGCAGTATAGAGATACCCCAGGAATTTATCTCAGCAGACGTTGTCAAGGACATTTATAGGGATATTTCTGAGATATGTGATAAGAACCGATTAATAGCGCTTTCTGCGCGAATGATACTTTGTTCTCTGAATAGAACTTGCGACGCTATAAATGATCAAATGTTTGATACATTATCAGGGGAAGTCAGTGTCAGTCTTAGCGTTAATTCCATTGAAACAGATGATATCAATGACCAATACCAGGAAGAAATATTGAATTCACGGGACCTCACCGGAATGCCTAAACATGAATTGAAGCTCAAGGTAGGAGTGCCAATTATTATACTGCGAAATATATCCATTGAAGATGGATTGGTAAATGGGACCAGAATGATTGTTAGATCCATAACGGGATTCTTGCTTACTGCAGAAATTATCTGTGGCACTCACACTGGAGAAATTCATTCGATTCCTAGAATGGACCTGTTTTCTCGAGATCCTCATTTTCCATTTACACTAAAACGTCGACAATTTCCGGTGTGCGTGTGCTTCGCAATGACTATTAACAAATCTCAAGGACAGACATTCAAGAAAGTGGGCATTTTTTTGCCCCAGCCTGTTTTTGCTTTTGGACAGCTATACGTCGCTTTATCGCGTACCGTAAATTTCACATCGTTAAGGGTTCAAGTTGAAACGACTAAAGTTCAAGGCTGCCTGATACGTGGCAATAAAGGAGTCTTCACGAGAAACTTGGCTCCTGTTGAACTGTTACTACGATTACGCCAACAACAAGAATTCTGCAATAGAAAGTAGTGAAGGAAAATAATAATTAAATTACTGCATGCTGATAGGGGACATATCCTCCGAGGAGTCGATTCAGGTGAGTCCCCTTCCTCAGCGGCAGATATTAGTAGTAACCCATCCAAAATCAGTTCGCAATTAAGAGTTAATAAGGTATTAAAATTATAAAACAGGAAAGAGGATCTTAATCATTATCATCATCATTATCATCAAGTAGACATTAAATAAAAATATATATTTGGAAGTCCGTGTCATAGCACATAAAGAAATCAAGGAAGAAAGTATGAGTAGTAGCTTCATGCATTCAACAAAAATGAATAAAAATTATGAAAACTAACACGTGGATAAGGAAAGATAACATCGATATACTTGAATCAGTGGATCTTTGCGTACACGTCACTACTGATAGTTGTCTAGTACAATAAACGCTAGGGATTCCACCAGTGGCGTAGTCGAAATAAATTGCGCATTGGACAAATAAACAACAAACTGAAATTAGTCTAAGCCCGCGTCGTAAACCATTAAAACAGCACCTTATGATGTGTACACGCGAATATGCCTTTGAAGTGACCGAATACGAAACGCTAGATCTGTCGGTCCGCATTTGGCCGGAAGGTAAACAAATCAAATTCGTTATGAACCCAACAGTCCTTCATAATTTTGACGTTTTAAACGTCAGTAAATTTCGGTCTGTGCGCGAGGAGTAACAGATCTCTACAGAGTTTTAGCGAGAAGCGCAAGCTGCAACCGGGAACGGTAACGAAAATATACAAAGCATTTCTTTCCCGTTACTGGAAATTAGTTATTAGTTGTGCATGTTAACATGCGAATCATGTTATTTAACTTTTGGTTCCCGTTTTGGCACGCTCGTCTAGTCTTAAGATTTTGATTTCTTCCGGGGTCTAGATTTTCCAGAGGTAGAAATCGACTGATTTCTCTCACTCGCAATTTTAATACTGAAGATAGTCCGTAAACTTATTTTTAAAGCATCAGCAACTCTCTATGAAACGATGTACTATTAATAATCGGGTAATTAGACAACAAAGAAAGAAATTACCTCTTGGACAGCATTCAGCGAAATTAAAGGACCGTTGTTTTCCTTATCTCCTGTAAAATAGGCCATAAGATTGACCACGAGATTCCGCGTCCGAGAATTTAGACGTTTACCTGGCATTTTGAGGTTAGGCCAAGCGATTCCGATGATTGTTATAAAAGTTCTAAAAATAACTATTTTCGCGGATTGATATGAAATGTAAGATTTTTCAGACTGCTTTTAGGCCGTGAAATATCACTTTAAAAATGCTTATTTATGCCTAGGCCGTAAAAGTAATGAGCCAATCAGGTGAGACTACGTCATGTTATTTCGCCAATCAGATGAGATACCGCGTCAACCAATAGAAGCCGCCCAGAAATTTGTTTGACATTACAATATATTTTTCGCTTAATTGAGAGTTGCCTTCGAATTTCCCGTACCAAAAAGGCCAAAAACAGGTTCCCCGAAGTTTTAATAACACCGCGTGTGATTTCCCCGACCTCCATGCGAGTCCCTAACTTAACCACGCACAAAAATCGAGTCGCCGAACGATGGCAAAATTTGTTAGCTCCTAGTGGCCCGGCATTTGACGTTTAAACGTCGTCTACCGGCGCACCTATTTCCTGGCACAGTAGAACGAAAGACTTTCCTTCAGATGTTGCCTGTGAAAGAAGCCCAATAGCGGCTTCTGCGAAGTATTAACAACCCCGCGTAAGTTAAACCGTGTGTTTACCTAACTTTCCCACGTAATTGAACCCGAGCAGCAATCGGAAAAATGATCGAAAAGGATTTGGAGGTTACGTATTATGTAAGTTTTATTTCAATTTAATCATTGAACAATAACATGAACATAATGACTTTAATATGTTTAATCATAAAGAAATGTGTGTGGTACCAAGAAAGTGCATTTTATTGAAAAATTCCTGAATTCCTGAATCAAAATGAATCACAAAGTAATGGCTTCCATCTGATGGTGGAAGCCATTGTTATATGGTTGATACCATATCAGCAAAGAAATGTATTGAAGAGTTTTACTCGAAATAATTATACCGTCCGTCCGATTTAAATATTCATTGCATGTCACTTGCGAAATCGTGATCATTATGATTATAAATGATTACACCACACACACCGTCAAAATGCGGACACCACAATATCTATTATAAATGTCAATTTTTGTTTTACTTGGGTACCTACAAAATTTTTACAAAGCTACCTGCGATATGTTGATAGAATTAAATATATTGAAAATTATCGCATTGCAAGTTATTACTAATTTCTCCTGAACAATCCGCGAAAAAATTATATGTTTAACTCGGCAATAAAGCAGATTTCCTTACTTGGCTGGATTCACTCCAGCTGCGTCCGCAAATGTGTCACTTTATTGCCTTGTTAAACAAATAACTATTTTCTATATATCACGAAGAAATATTTATCACGAAGTGTTTATGTTACGACTAAAAATGTACTGTACAGGTTGTAAAATCGAACAAATATGCAAAAATGAACACAAAACAGAAAATACTGCTTATAGCGCCACCAATGCATTACGAATCACAAAATGACTTACGGACCAAGGTTTTGTCTTTGTTTAATGGATGGTTTTACCGAGTGCCGTAAGTCTTTGCCTTGCATGACATACGTACACATATTACTGTGTCTAATATAACTTATCATAGAAGGAGTAAACACATGAAAATCTTGTCGGAACTAGGTTCGGCTATCTATGACGTGCACCCAAAGATCTATTGATCAGACTCTAGATACCTTTTACTATATAAAGAAGTGGGATCTGCACTCAGGTAATTTAAAAGTATTATTCATTAATAAATAGTAATATATACTCTCCAATTAAATGAAGAGCCTATCCGAATATAATATTTACAGTGGAAATGAGCAAAAACCTAGGAAAACTAACCGACGAGAAGTTAGCCACGAATTTCCAGCCTCGGTTTCCCGGCGCATCTACCACGACTCTAAATATTACCAATCTGAATAAAATGTTAATTAATCTTCTGTTTGGCCCTAACCAATTTAATGACGTAAGCTTTAAACTATTTATGATTTTTTTTAAGTTAGCGCTACTCGCTAGGCCGCCGACAAGATAGAAGAACTATCCAAAAAAAATCATAACTTTCATTTGGGGTTCCTTGCTCGACTTTTTTTGCAAAAATTGAGTAGTATATAACATTAACAATAAATAAAATTCGAAAAATTAGGGTAACCATTTCCTATAAACAATTTATGATTTTTTTAGGTTAGCGCTGCACGCTTGGCCAGAGACAAGACAAAAGAATTATTTAAATAATCATAACTTCCATTAGGGGTTCCTTGCTCGGCTTTTTTTGCAACAATTGAGTAGTATATAACATTAAGAATAAATAAAATTCGAAAAATTAGGGTAACCATTTCCTATAAACAATTTATGATTTTTTTAAGTTAGCGCTGCACGCTTGGCCACAGACAAGACAAAAGAATTATTTAAATAATCATAACTTCCATTAGGGGTTTCTTGCTCGGCTTTTTTTGCAACAATTGAGTAGTATATAACATTAAGAATAAATAAAATTCGAAAAATTAGGGTAACCATTTCCTATAAACAATTTATGATTTTTTTAGGTTAGCGCTGCACGCTTGGCCACAGACAAGACAAAAGAATTATTTAAATAATCATAACTTCCATTAGGGGTTCCTTGCTCGGCTTTTTTTGCAACAATTGAGTAGTATATAACATTAAGAATAAATAAAATTCGAAAAATTAGGGTAACCATTTCCTATAAACAATTTATGATTTTTTTAAGTTAGCGCTGCACGCTTGGCCACAGACAAGACAAAAGAATTATTTAAATAATTATAACTTCCATTAGGGGTTCCTTGCTCGGCTTTTTTTGCAACAATTGAGTAGTATATAACATTAAGAATAAATAAAATTCGAAAAATTAGGGTAACCATTTCCTATAAACAATTTATGATTTTTTTAAGTTAGCGCTGCATGCTTGGCCACAGACAAGATAAAAACATTATTTAAAAAAATCATAACTTCCATTAGGGGTTCCTTGCTCGACTTATTTTGCAACAATTGAATAATATATAACATTAAGAATAAATAAAATTCGAAAAATTAGGGTAACCATTTCCTATAAACAATTTATGATTTTTTTTAAGTTATGGCTGCAGGGTAATATATGACATTATGAATAAATAAAATTAAGAAAATTAGTATTATCAGTATAAGGGACTACTATACTTTATGGTGCATGTAACTGACTGCACAAAGAACAAATATATTCTGAGCCGACCGAAAAATCGTCAAAAGTGCATATTTTATGATAGAAATATTGGCACTTCTTGCATTTAACTTCATCTGTCTTCCCACCGCACTTTCTGCAATTGGCTTTTTCCACGGTGGAGTTATTGAGTACAATATTTTTGAGATAAATGCGATATTCGTCAGGATCGAATTTGAACGACATGGGTATATCTCTAAAAATGCATTCAGCATAATATAAAATATATACTCCACAGTTCCACGAAAGGAGTGTGCGTTTCAGAAGTTTCATATCATTGTTCTGAATATCGGAAGTCCGTACATTCAGTGCTGTTGCTTCTTTTAATTTATGTCCTAAAATTTTTCTTTCCACGCCTTTTACATGGCTAGAATAAAGTTTTCCATGTGAAAAGTTTAAACTGTTACTTTTAACACTGAAATTCATTATTCTGCCAATTATAGAGAATGCAGATTCAATATTAAATTTCTTGCAATTCTCTAACGCACATTTTGCATATATAGATATTTATTTACTTCCTTTTGAAGTAATTGCAAGATTTGATATTAATTATACAGGAGTTATTAACATTTCTCAATATTTTTTTGATGGTGTATGGGTAGAGATATGGGTCAAACTTGTTTGTTGATGCATCAAAAATTGTTGAAACTTGTTTTTCATTTATACAAAATGATCCTTCGGTGTATCCATATTTATTCTCAGTAAGAGATAAAGGGTAAATATTTATAGCACCTTTGGGCAATATTTCTGATGTTTCATTCTCAAATTCAACTATACCAACTATTGAGTTAATGGGCATTTCTTTTGAAACATCCTGACTAATGTCACTATCGCGTAAACTATTTTCTTCAATGATCGAAGAATCAATATTACTATTATTAATAATTGTACTATTATTACTCGATGCAGATGTTATATACTACTCAATTGTTGCAAAAACTGTCGAGCAAGGAACCCCTAATGGAAGTTATGATTATTTAAATAATTCTTCTATGTTGTCTGTGGCCAAGCATGCAGCGCTAACTTAAAAAAATCATAAATTGTTTATAGGAAATGGTTACCCTAATTTTTCGAATTTTATTTATTCTTAATGTTATATACTACTCAATTGTTGCAAAAAAATCGAGCAAGGAACCCCTAATGGAAGTTATGACTTTTTAAATAATGTTTTTATCTTGTTTGTGGCCCAACGTGCAGCGCTACATTAAAAAAATCATAAATTGTTTATACGAAATGGTTACCCTAATTTTTCGAATTTTATTTATTCTTAATGTTATATACTACTTAATTGTTGCAAAAAAAGTCGAGCATGAAACCCCAAATGGAAGTTATGATTATTTAAATAATTCTTCTATCTTGTCTGTGGCCAAGCATGCAGCGCTAACTTAAAAAAAATCATAAATTGTTTATAGGAAATGGTTACCCTAATTTTTCGAATTTTATTTATTCTTAATGTTATATACTACTCAATTGTTGCAAAAAAAGTCGAGCAAGGAACCCCAAATGAAAGTTATGATTTTTTTTTAGATAGTTCTTCTATCTTGTCGGCGGCCTAGCGAGTAGCGCTAACTTTAAAAAAATCATAAATAGTTTAAAGATTACGTTATTAAATTGGTTAGGGCCAAATAGAAGATTAATTAACATTTTCTTCAGATTGGTAATATTTAGTGTCGTGGTGAATGCGCCGGGAAACCGTGGCTGGAAATTCGTGGCTAACTTCTCGTCGGTGGAAAACTATTAATTGTAATAGCACTATATGTCAATAGAAACATCTCCATACTAGCATACTGCCTGCTTGCCGCATACCAAATAATCGAACTTTACGAAATAATCGCCGTTGGTTTCACTATATTTGATGTTCCTCTCAAAATTTTCTTTTCGACGTAAAATTTTTATTTACTTTATATGAGTTTTTTTTATTTTACAACGAATTTTTTTTAAGTTTTTTATCATGGTTTTTATTTATTTTGTTGTTGGTTTGGTGTTGGTGTAGTATTGGTGTGGTGTTGGTATGTTGTTGGTATGGTGTTGGTATGGTGTTGATATAGTTTAGTTTAGTTTAGTTTAGTTTCTTTATTGGTGTCTCTAACTTTCATCTTACACAGGTCAGGAATACATGGTATAAATTTAATAACACATTAAAACTTATTACCAGATACATATTGATAAAGTTCTATAGATAAAATAAATTTAAATAAAATTGAATAAAATATAGGATGAATTTATAGCAACTATGGTAAATGTAATAACATGGATCAGTTTCGATCTATCTCTAAATACAGACGTTGGTATGGTTATGGTAAGTTATGTCATTAAAGTCATTTGAAAGGTATTCTTCTGTACTGTAGAAGCATTTCCTAAGTAAGTATTGTTTCATAGTTACTTTAAATTCATCAGAAGGGAGGGATCTTGTCTTGCTTGGCAAAGCATTGAAAAATCTAGGTGCAAGATAATTCACACCATTGTGCGACTTGGATAAACGAAGGTAAGTCGGTCTTATTAGTTCACCACTTCTGGTATTATGATTGTGTATTTGGTATTGCCTGGAGTAAAGTATTGCGTTATTGTGAACATAGAGTAAACATTCCAGGATGCATAGACAGGGTAGGGTTAGTATGTTCAGTTCGATAAATGCGCGGTGGCAATCTTCCTTGTAGCTCATGGAGGCAATTATCCTGACAGCACGTCGCTGAAGCCTAAAAAGCCTATTAGAAATGGCAGAGTGGCCCCATGCCAGTAAGCCATATGAAAGGCGGCTTTGACACGTTGCAAAATAAGTTATTCTGAGGGCATGCTGGGGCAGCGAGTTTTTACGGTGTCGTAACAAGTAGATGTTACTACTGACTTTTTTTGCAGTTGCGTCACCGTGCTGGTGCCACGATAGTTTAGTATCTAGGTATATACCAAGAAATTTCATGTAGCTGTCGGCCGTGTTTGGTTTTAATGACAATTGCCCTCATTTATTTACTAACCAATGAAATCGAATAACGTTGATGAGATGATCCAATAAAAATCTAATTATGATGCGTAACAGACCACGCTCCATGTTATGCATGGCAATTCACCCTGGGTGGTATCTAATAAGATAATCCCTCATGTTGGTATTGCCTAGCAACGCCTTAGTACATGTTCTATAACATATAAAACGTCAGTTATTGCCGGACTTTTAGCAGTTTGCTCCTGAATTCGATCTGTTTGTATTTTCGGGTGAAGTGTTAGTGCTTTCATCAGTGATTGTATTCATCATTGTGGCGCAGATTAATATACGTCTGACACCTGGTGTCACTAAATTTAACTTTTCAAATTATGAAATGTGAACTTTCTGTTCAGCCAATTGTCTTCTCGAATCTAACTCGTGACTGATTTTTCCTAGGCAATTATTAGCGTCTGGATCACTCTTGCTTGTTGCTTCTAGAAAATCGGCACTCCTGCTTCGCAATCGTGCCGATTTTCGTCGCAACAAGCAGTCGTGATCCTGCCGCTAATAATTGCCGGCAAAATCATAAGCACTCGTTATATTACTGTTGAAAATTTAACGATTGCCGATTTGTCCGGGTTTACAAACAACTGGTTGGCAGCAAACCAGTCGGTCGCACGGTTATTCGCCTGTATAGTATCATGCTTTCCAGCGGAGAAGCTTTTAATTGTAGTATCATCTGCGAATAAAACGGTCGATGATCCGTGTAAATAGCTTGGGAGGTCATTCACATATATTAGAAAGAGCAGGGGTCCTAAAATTGAGCCCTGCGGCACCACATTGGGAGCTCTTTTGATGTAGCGCCTCTATGGATTACTCGCTGTGACCGCTTACCCAGGTAGTTGTTGATCATTCGGCAGCATGAAGGGTGAAGTTGTAAAAATATAGCTTCCGCAGAAGCACATCATGGGATATGCAATCGAAAGCCTTGCTGAGGTCCATGAACGTCGCTACTGCAAAACCTCCGGACTCGAAAGCTTCATATATTTCCTCAGTGAATTTTATGATTGCATCTCCCGTAGACTTGCCCCTGTGGAAGCCATATTGTTTATCCGTAATAATACTATTGAAATCCAGAAATGTTATAATTTGGTTATACATAATTCTTTCTAGGATTTTGGAGATTATCGGTAATAGGGAGATTGGGCGATAATTATTGACATCGGAAGGGTCTCCCTTTTTAAATATTGGTATAACATTGGCTCGCTGAAGGCAGCTTGGAAAAATACCGGAAATTAGACATAAGTTTATCAACTTTGTGAGGGGTGTTATTATTGTGTTAGCAATTAATTTTAGCATTTTTGAAGTCATTCCATATATGTCCCGGCTTGTTGACTGTGATAATTTTATTATAACATCTCTAACTGCGGCTTCACTGACCTCAATGAATTTTAAGTAGGAAGTTGTTGGGCTTACAGTGGCCTGTGATAGCATTGTAGCAGGGGAGCTATTGGTTTTGGGCAGTTTATTAATTAAAATCTCCGCGACATTGTTAAAAAACATATTAAAGGTGTCAGGATCAATGTCGCATGGTAAATCATGATTTGTTGATTGGCTAGATTTTATTAGGCCCCATAGCGCTTTCGGTCGATTGCCGGAGCTGTTTATAAACTTCTCATTGGCAGCAAGCTTTGCTTCTTTTAGGGCTGCTCTGTATTTGCTTTTGTATGTGTTATATTGAGTTTTCAAGTTAGGATTACGCAGACTAGCATCTTTTAAAAACATTAGAGTTTCACGCATTGCCCGAAGAGTGTTATTGTACCAATGTACAGTTTTGCATTTCGGAACCACGGTATTTTCTGGAAAGGAGCTTTTAATGTAAGATTCTAGTGTTTCCATGAATAATTGGAATAGTGTTTCAATATTTAGAACTTTGTTGTAAATAAAACTCCAGTCCGTCTTATGGAGGGATGAGTATAATTGGTGGTAACCTAGCTGAGTAAGGGGTCTAATTATCCCTTTTGTATTGATTGGGCGGGGTTCAATTGTTTTTATATGCACGCTAATACCTACATGATCAGAGAGGCCAACATCGATTGGTTCCACTCTCAGATCAGTAATGTTCATGTTGGAAAAGATATTGTCCAGGCAATTAGGGTTCCTGGTATTGAATTTAACCCGACTGCTGAGACCAAACGTGTTAAACAAGTCGCACAATGTTGCTGCTTGTGGATCTTTAGCATTAAATTTCACATTGAAATCCCCACCTATAACAATGTTTTTACTTAAATCTAGCGCATTTAGCAGCCTCCCCAATATACTCAGAAATTCGTTAAAGTTAGCCAGGGGTGAGCGATATAATGTAATTAGAATTAAATTAATATCTACGAGTAACGTTGCGGCTATCCCGCAGTCAACTTCTTTAGACAAATTACTAAATTGTTCCAAGGTTTTAATTGGAGTGTTATGGTTAGCGAGGTGAAGTACTCCACCATGTATAAGCTGTGTTCGCGCAAAATACGATGCGACTTTAAGGCCATTAGGCGCATACATAGGTATTTCATCGTTATTTAGCCAGTGTTCGCTGATACAGATATGTTTGAATTTGTTAGTATTTTCGATTAAAAATGCCTCGAATTCGTTAATCTTATTTGTTTTTCTATTTTGTGTTTGAGTCGCTGGTTGCCCCATTTAAAAATATATCTGTTTAAAATCACCCCTTTAGGCCAGTTGGAGGGACTAATTAATTCCGCATGATATTTGTATTCCGCTCCGATTTTAAAGGCAGATTGTGATGTTTGTGTGTCAATTTTGTCGCCTTTTGTGATTATTTTTATGTGATCCGCGAGATCGTCTACAGTTGTTAATTTATTTAACCGTTTGACAAATAACCATGTCTTTTTTGGTTCGGCCGCAAGTTTAGATTGTATAGCTATCCCGTTACCTACCGCAAGGTCTTTTTTGGGTGGCTTAGTTTTCCTCTTGTGGGTCACCGTGGTGAATTCATTCTGGTTTACTGCATTGCTGTCGGTCGTCGCTGCACTATCCATCGCGCGTGCTGGTTGATTGAGGATGGTGCCTTTGTTATTGTTTACGTTTTTGTTTACCTCACTCGGCAGATCCGCGTTGCCGCACTCGGTGGACAATTGCAGTGTTGTCTGTGGAATTGGATTTGGGCTTGGAACTTGATTTAGCGCAGCAACTTCAGGTTTGTTTATGATTTGTGGACTATATTCACTAGTCACTGGAATTGCGGTTATGTAGCAGCCGTAGGCCTTTATTTTCTTCTTCCAGGCGTATGATTTTCTCTTTTAAGGAAGCATAGGCTTCTTTTTCGAAATTGATGGGTTCTTCGCTGCACGAACTCACACTGCCGGACAGCAACTTACCGCAACTTGATTTTTCTCACGCATCCCGCGTGATAAAGTGAATGGCAGATGATGCACTGTGATCCGGACTTAGCAAAATTGCCACACGCACACAACTTCTTAGCGTGATTGCTGCCATCACTATTTTTGACGTTGATATTGTTGATATTTGAGGTATTTACTCGAATGTTATCACGACCGACTGTCACGTCGGCCATCTTAATAATAATATAGTGTTGGTATGGTGTTCGTGTGGTATTGGTATGGTGTTGGTATGGTGTTGGTATGGTGTTGGTATAGTGTTGATATGGTGTTGGTATGGATTAGACCTACTATCTATCCTAGGGGATACCATGTAAAAAAGAGCGCGCTGTTTACTCTACCTCATTGGTGGCGTGGAAATGAGTTATGCTTAGATATAAATATTTTGAGATTTTCATCACCAGATTCAGAGTTTGATCCAAATTATTATTAGCACATACATCATAATTATTATATAAATCACTTTATGACATACATCACTTTATCACATACATAATTATTTTACATATGCATCTCTTTAGCCTAGGAAGAACTAGTTAGCTTCACTAAATTTCGTTGTCGTAATCTTTTCCGTATTGCATATTTCGGCGGAGTAAAATCCATTGGTAGTTGGTAATTGGTAATTCTGCAGACTCGCGCTCGCCCAGGATCTTAACTTTTTATTAATACTTTAATTAATGAGCGAGAGGAGGGAAGAAATATATCTCCATCGAACATGTTCTAATTCTCCTGTCTTTCATTTCCGGATTTACTTTCGTGAGTGGCGTGGAATCGGATGCATCGTGTACGTGTGTTTTCGTAAGAAAGTGGGCTGTGTAGTAGCCGTCTCTTCTCTCCTTCTTGAGGTCATTTCCTTGGATGCTATCTTTGTTTTGTGATTTTCACTTGCCCCTCGAGTCATCCAGTTGTCATTAAGAGCTGTCAAGGCCCAGGACTCCGTGTCGAGTGAGAGCGAGTGCAGAAGGACGCATAGACGTCGGAGGACCAGGCCTTCTGAGATTATCTATCGGGGGAAAGCCAATAGAGGAATCCAAATTTGTGATTTATATTATTGCTTTCTTGCCCCATTTATTTGAGCTATGACTGAGGAATTAACCTCATTTAACTAGTGCGTGGGCGTACCATTTTTATTAAGCAGTCTAGTTTCATATTAATTCAAATATTAGTTTATTCAACTGGTTAATTTAATAGTAATTCAAATATTTGATTGTTTATTGGGATATTAATTCAAATATTAGTTTGCTTGTTGTAATATTAATTCAAATATTAATTTATTCAACCGGGTTAATGTAATATTAATTCCAAGATTAGTTGTTTATTGGAATATTCATTCAAATATTAGTTCTTTTATTTGAACATTACTTCAAGATTAGTTCATTTATTTTATTCCAAATATTATTGTGTTTCAGTAGTTAAGTAAATATTAATTTAACGCTTTAGTTTTTTTTAATATTAATTATTTGCACTCTGTCAAAGCACCGCTTTAGGAATACCCATGTTGGGTCCCGTGTATTTGTCCCATACAGTTATTGTCATCTTATTGGAAAAGTTATTTTTTTAAATAAGGTAAAGGCTGCGTCAGCACCAACCATTACTCGGCCATCGATCAGCTGATGAAGCCGGAGTAAACGGTGTAACAAATCTTTCAGTGGTTAAATGGAGAACATCCTGTAAACTAATTTCAGCTCCTGTCTTGGATATTTTTACAGCATCAGGAGCGGGGTAGCATTTTTCCTTCGCTGATGATATATTATTCTAGGAAGGATATGTATTTGCATTGCAACCCTTAGCAGCAATTCTATATGCCAGATACGTCGATTTGCTGGATTTACTATTTATTATTAAGGCCAATGCTTTGTCCGGTGTAAAGGGTTTGGGTCTTTGTTTTCCAGCTGATTCAAAAGCTTTTTTTGTATTTTTGAGCGCACCCTGGAGAAGTTGGCAGTGTAACTTGCTGCACTATTGTAGCTGCTGCACGTTTTGCGGCTTTTCTTAGCCTCGTCTAGACCGCAAATTAAAGTTTTTCCACGCTCGAAGAACACGCCAATTGTATCTTTTTTTGTTTGGTTCTTGTACAGAAATCTTAAAAAAATTTCTCTGGCCGTCCGGATGATGAAGTAGCGGCTCGATATGTAGAGCCAAGTTCTCAAGTCATGTTTGAAGAATTGAACCGTATTATCCATTCATTCATGCGCGAATTCAATCAAAAATGGAAGTTGTGTCATCGTAATAAAAATGTGTTCTTAAAGAAACATAACAATTGGCTGAATGCACTGGTCACAATAAATGATCTTGACGCACCGAGCACAAGTGGTGTACAGAGTGCTAATAAAGGAGGGCGTCCAAAAAAGGAATTCAGCTCAAGTGGCTTGAAATCACAAAAGAGAAAAGTGAAACCATTGCTGACAATAAACACCTTAGACGAGTTAACTCTTGCAACAAATATTCAAATGAAGCAATCCTGCAAAAGGGATGCTGCATACATGCTGAAGCAATTGGTGTTAAGTCCCGAAAGGGCAACAAAGGAAGGCTAAAAAGGCCTTTCAGAGAGCAGGGAAACAAACACCTCAATACTCACCCGAAGAAGCACTGGCGTTAATAACTGCAACAAAGTTAAGTTACCGAAAATATCAAATGATTAGAAAATCGGCAATGATGAAATTTTTAATAAAACATTATCTGAGAATGATGCCATAATATACCCTCTTATTAAACTTGTATAATAATGTACTATTTGCTGCTTTGGTCTAACAATCGACCTTTTGTTATATCAAAAACAGTTAAGCAATGAGATTTTTTATTTTACAGTTTTTGCTTATTATTTAACCATATGTGGTAAAATTTTAGTTGTCGCGATTGGCAGTACTTAAACGTGACATGTCGACATCAAAATGTAAAATTACAGTTAACGATCATTCATACGACAATATCAATATTCAAACGTAGTATGCCGAAACACGAATGAATTAGAACCAAATCAGATTCTATAGTGCGCACCGACATGAAATATTTTTGGAAAAAATCTTGGAACAGGTCGATGTTCTTTTATAAAAATTCACATTTTTGCATGAAAGTCGATTTTCAGTCGTCATTTGTTTTTGAGTAATGTCGTCATCCATTTTGTTTTTAAATGGCAACCTCCTGTTTGTATTTTTTATTTCGAGAGATCTTTTCATTGTCTTGATATTTAGAGTTGTAATGAGTACATGGGTCCCGTACTAAAAATAATAAATCCAATATTTTTTTCAGCAAACTAACTTGTAATTGTAATAATCTAATAAATGTAATTCACACAAATAATCATAACAGCGTATAATAAATATTAATCATAAAACATAATGTGAGCAAGAAGTTAAGATAAAATAAACATAACGCGTGTACGCGACAAAACACCATGGATGAAACGTATGGGGGCGATGATCAATTTCCCGGACCTCTGCATACCAATCACAGAAAATGGCATAAAGAAAACACTACCGTTCAATAGTTGTAAGGCGTCAAAAAAGGAACAAGTCATGTTGGAAGAGGAGTTCCAGGATGAACTCCAATTTTTTCAGTTGACTTATGACACGGAAAATGATGAAATCGTCGATAAGTCTACATCCAGCGAGTTAGAGATCACCATCAACAGAAGAAAAAACATAAACATATTTTTTCGAATCAACCAGGATTGACCAATAAATATTTTCACACCATCAAACTATCAGATGAAACACCATTCAAAAAACAATCATATCCCATCCTAATTCAACTTCGAAAAGAAGCCGAAAAGGAAATTGAAGAGATGGCAAAAATGAAGGGTATTTAGCGGGAACCATAATCATTTTCAAGCCCCATGACAGTAATCAGGAAAACGGATGGAGGAGTTCGGGTATGTCTAGATGCCAGAATGCTGAACTCAATGATGATCAATGACTGCGAGACAGCATAACCAGATGACCTGTTGCTACACAAATTTCATGGCGTAAAATGGATTTCCAGCATAGACTTAGCCAAGCCATTTTGGCAGATTCCTTTGTCAGCAGAGCTTTTGATATGATTATTGGACCCGAACTCCGAGATTACACGATTAACTACATACCGTAGATGACATACTAATTCCATCCAAGGATTTTCAGACACGTTTGACCCATATCGATCTCGTCCTTCAAAAACTTCAAGAAGCAAACCTGACTGTCAACCTCGGAAAATCACAATTCTGTAAAAGAGGATAAAATGTTTGGATCATATCATCACCCCAGACGTTGAAAAGGTGAACGCCATCAAAAGTAAAACATATTCGAGCTTTCTTGGGACTCTGTAACTACTATCGAAAGTTCACGGAAAAATACAGCAGTATAACACGACCATTAACTCAACTTCTAAAGAAGGGAGTAAAGTGGACATGGACTAAATTAGAGGAGGATGCCTTCACCCAAACCAAAAAATTGTTCTTAACCACTAAGCAGACAGCTCGAGCTATGAACTGGGGGGTGACGGTTTTCCAATATACCGATGAGCAGGAAATTAGAGTAATCAGTTTCACAAGCAGGATGCTAAGAGGATCAGAAATGTTTTACACTACAACCGAAAAGGAACAGCTATAACACAGCTATAACACGAGATATTACGACAATTATGCATTACCGATCCACCGTTTATCTATGTCTGAGAAAGACCCGCAATGTGCTGCAATGAAATACTTTAATTATTTACCAGCTCGTATTAAATTCCAAAAACCCAATCCAAAATCATTTAAAAAGTTACTTTTTGAATATCTTTGTGAAAAAGAATTATACACACTAGGAATAAAATAAAATAATTGTTACCTAATTCATGCATAAAAGATTAATTGACTTAGATAATTTTAATTGTATCCCTGACATGTTTTCACTAATATGTATTACTTACATTTCTGTTATGTTTACATATTTTTTGAAAATTAAAGATATTTTGAATTTAAATTTTGAATTTGAACTCTTAGCCATCATCTTCGCGATGCTGAAGTTCCAGATATATGTCCAGGGAAGAAAGATTATCATTTGGACAGATCATCATTCATTAAAATTTTTTCGTTAATGTAAATTACTAAGTGATCGGCTCACCCGGTGGGTGCTGTTTCTCAGTCAGTTTGATTACGATGTCGTGTACCCCAAGAGGGAGAGGTGATTGGTGAAATATTCGGTTTCCACTTTAACTTAATTGTCGTTTATTTATCAACTATTTGGTTACATACACTTAAATTGATTATCTAAATTCTTATATTAATTGAACTTAACTTCGATTTTTACTTGAGTGTTCGTATGTTTTGTGAACTTGACCGATTGAATATTGTGTGAAGACTGACTTTTTGTGAGGAGCAAAACATTAAGATTATTTAAAATCCCGCCTCGGAATAAGGGGGAGCGACCGATAAACCAATGAAAATTAACATCTCGCCTCGAAGGCCAAAGAAAAACAATCGATTAAAATAATATTTATGACGTGAGAACTAGTATTATGGTGTAGTTCTCACACGTGTTCCAAGTTCATATTACTCGAATTCCCGAGCTTATAATTTGGTCACGCATTCAAAAATAGATCAAGTTCCAATTTTAAATTAGATACGGACTAGAACCATACAAAGGCATTTATCATTTAATAAATTAGTACACTAATCCTTTATATAATTCTAAGTCAGTGAAACACGATTCTAGACATAACACAGACATAAAAATAATCATAACTCAAATGTAACGCACTATAATGGCTCGCGTTACACTAATTATAATGTCCACACGTGTGGGCACATAACACCTCCCTCGTGAAGACGGAAGACGGGTACTACATTGGGGTAGTACTCCTTCTGGAGCGGGTGTAGTAGGGACTACGAAACTGTTCCATGGCGACATCTTCTTGGACACCTTCCAGCTGGACAGCTTCCTCAGGACCTTTGTAGATGGCAACATCTCGAAATTCTCGACGATCGTTTGGGGTCTCGAAATTACAATTAATTATGTTTCTGATGGTTGGAGGCATACATCCTCCACTTGTGGGGCTTCTTGTTAGGCAGAAGAGTCTCTTTAGGAATGATAGGCATCCACACCAATTGCAGCAATTGATACAAATACAGAGAAATACGATTCCTGTAATCATTGATCCAAGAATTGTATACCAATGATAGGATGGAGTGTACAGTGGTTTGTTGATTTGTTCTGTTAGCACTTCATCGAGGTCATAGAGCTTCTTGGTTGCATATTTTAACTCGGAAAGATCAATGTTGGACATTTTTATCGGCTTCAAGGTGATGGATTCCATTCCTGATATCTTGGTGATATATGAACAGCAGTCATCATCAATTATTTTTATCGAAGGGATGTAATGCGTTGAATTGATGGTGACGTTCGTCGTGGATTCCAGGATATAATTGTCAGTGTAACCCTTGCAATATTCATTTAGTTTGATGATGCCAGTATTATGCAATATGACGTCTTGCATATGTTGTTTATCTTGACAGATGAGTGTTAAAGTTATTGGATTCTTTAACACATAGATCCACTCGTTGTTGTTTACGTATTTCCAAGTTTCGATGTTAGCCATTACGTTCTTGGTGACACAATCAGGTGGGATTTCTCGAACATGCGGAGATAGCAGCTGGATTTCACAAGTTGGTTGATCCGTTCTTTTGTTCGTATGAATATTTACACATAGGTGTTCTCTGTTAGCATACTCTTTACAACCCGAAAGGTTTTGCAAAAAGGTAAAATAAGTTTTTGTATAAGATAAGAGAAGGAACGGTTGAGTGGGGATGATATAAGAAAATAGTGAAGAGTTAGTATGCTTTATTGGTAAAGGTATCAGTTCATATATATGATATAGCAATTTATCGACTAATGGGACATGAAGTACAAAAATGATAGCTTCGTTACTAAAAATTACTTCGACGTTTAATAGTTTATAAATTAAATGAATATTTTTGTATTCTAAAATAATTGGTAAATCAAATTCACCTTTATATAACAGTAGTTCATCATAAAGTATCTTAGGTGTTAAAATTTGTGGAGACAAAATTCCATGTCTTCCTAAATTAATTGTATTAATATATTTATCGTAATCACTTAATATTTTATTTGTTAGTGATGTTAGAATTGAAATCTGCTGGTTTATTATTGATTCTAATTTTAACTTGTTTATATTCTTGTTTATTTCGTTCGACATTTTATTAATTGATTCGAAATTTTTATTTAATTGAATTTCGCTTGTTCTTATGGAATTTACCGAGTCATTAAAATTCTTTATAGTGCTTGATATAACTTGGATTTGTGATTTTAGAAGGATTTGAGTATGTTTATTCTCGTGAAGCAAGTTATTAATACTATCGGTATAAAATTTCGCATCTCCGGCATCCGGAGTTCCAATAAGCCAGTTGACAGCATAAGACACGCCATTAAATAAACCTCTCTTATTTCTAGTTTTAATTTCGTTGCTTGAAATATGGGATAATATTTCCTCTTTCTGTTCTATCTCTTTCATTTGTTCCTGAATTATTTGAAGTGACTGTTTGCAAAAGTTATTAGGAGTGGACTCATGTAAATTGTTGTTAGGATTTAGTGAACATAAACCAATCGATTTAGAGTAATAGTTTTTTAGAATTAAGTACGCTCGATTTAATTGAGTAATGTTAACATGAGTGAGTAACGTTAGTTTGGAACTGCTGATTTTAGCTGAACCGAGATTATTGTAAAATAATCCACTGGAATTAGTGAGATCCGATATAGTATAGGTTGAGGAAATTATTGCATTAGGTTGAAAGAGTATTAAGAGTGCTATCAGCAACATCTGAAACAAAGTGTTTAAATAGATTGGTGTGATAACGAACAATTTTTTTACCTATTTTAATTTCTGCTGTTTGATTGTCATTGACTTTAATTATCTCATACGGTCCTCTAAAGTTGGGTGATAGTTTCTTTGATAAATTCTGTTTATTTTGTTTATTATATATGAGTATTCTGTCGCCTACTTTAAATGTTTTAGAATTCATCTTTTTATCATGATTCTCCTTTGACATGTGTTTGTTATTAATTAAATTCTCTCGAGCAATTTTAAATGAATGATTTAACTTAAATTGTAATGATTTGATATAATCGTCGTATGTATAATAGAATTTAGGTTCTTGTACTATAGATGATGGTAGATACGCCTTGTGTCCGAACATTAATTCGTACGGAGTGTAATTAGTTGATTTATGCGTGGCAGTATTGTAGCTAAACATTGCAAAGGATATATATTCGTCCCAATCTATTTGGTTAGGTTTGATGTAATGTTTTAAATAGTCTTTCAGTGTCAAATGCGAGCGTTCCAACGCTCCATTTGTTTGTGGATGATATGGGGTTGAAGACAAATGTTTAGTCTTGAATAAATTGGTTAAATCCTTAATAAGGTTAGACATGAAATCGGCACCTTGATCAGATAGAATTGACTTTGGTATTCCGAACTGCGTAAATACATTTGTGAGGACTTTAGCTATAGTCAAAGATTCGTGATTAGGTATTGGTTTTGCAATACTGAATTTGGTTAAGTCATCTTGTGCTGTGAGAATAAAACGATTGCCAATTTCGGTGATAGGGAGTGGTCCTACGATATCTATTGCTAAACGTTCGAATGGTTTCTCAGATGTGGAAGTAATTTGCATGGGTTGTTTTGTCGGACGAAAATTGGTCTTATTCATCTGACACGATTTGCAATTTTTAATATATTTTCTGACAGTCGATTTAAGGTTTGGCCAATAATAATTCTCTTTAATCCGCGAATATGTTTTGTGAAAACCATGATGCCCAGATAATTTACTATCATGGTTTTCTTCGAGGATTTTATTAATTTCTAATTGTGTTTTAGGGATTATTCTATTGGCATTAAATATTTTAATGTCGACCTTAGGGAATATGTATCGAAGCATTTCATATAACATATTTATTTTTATGTTATCCAATTTTTTTGGTAATATGAAAGTAAATTTTTCGTGTTTCATTTTAGCTTGTAAGTTTAAAAGGCTCTGAAATAAATGTTTATATTCAATTTTATCAAAATGAAAGTTTTTGGAATATAATATATAAATGGATTGATTTTTGTCTGTTAGAATATCAACTGAATTAATATCAGGGTTCAACTTGGATACCTCAAAATTGTGTGTAATGTACTCGGAATAGGGGTTGCTTTCATCTAGATCTTGTGACCATATGAATACGAGCGGATTTTTATTGATATTAATAGGAGTGTTATCATTTTCGAATGTGATTATTTCCTGATTCTCATAGTGAAACTTTATGAAGTCTTGATAGTTTAGAGTGGTAGTGATGTTTACTCTAGCTTCCGGGGTTTCGATATTTGAAATTGAAAAGAGACGTGATAACGCGTCAGCATTGGAGTTGATTCGTCCAGGTTTATATTTTATTTCGTACTGGTACTCGCTCAATCTTAATCTCCATCGAACTAACCTAGAGTTCGGATTTTTACAATTAAAAAGCCATTGAAGAGGTCTATGATCCGTGTAAATTATGAATGTTTTGCCGTACAAATATGGGCGATAATGTTCTACTGAATTGACAATGGCTAGCAATTCTTTCTCGGTTGTCGAGTAATTTTGCTCTGCCTTGTTGAGGGTACGCGAATAATATGCTACTGGTAAATCTTCGTTATTTTTGATTTGAGATAAAACTGCACCTATACCTACATTGGATGCATCCGTAGTTAATACAAATGTTGAATTAAAATCTGGATATTGAAGGATTGGTTTTTCTATTAATTTCGACGTTAGTGTTTTGAACGCTATTTCTTGTTCGGCGCCCCAATAAAAGGGTGTGTCCTTTTTTAATAATTGGGTCAATGGTTTTGCAATAGTAGAGTAATTTTGAATGAATTTTCTGTAATAACCTGTCATACCTAACAATGCACGAATGTTTTTTATGTTTTCCGGTCTTGGAATTTTTTTTATGCATTCAATTTTTTTAGGGTTCGGTTGAACACCTTTGTCAGTAATTACATGACCTAAATATTCGCAAGATTTTTGTAAAAATTCGCACTTGTCAGGCTGTAATTTTAGATTGTTAGAGCGAAGCCTAGAAAATATATTAGTTAATTTTTTATTATGATCGTCTAGTGATGATCCATAGATAATAACATCGTCCAAGTAAACAAAGCATTGATTATTAGTTAATCCCGTCAAAACATTGTTCATCATACGCTGAAAACACGCGGGTGCATTTTTCAACCCAAAAGGCATGCGAGTGAATTCATAATGGCCATTTGGTGTTGAAAATGCGGTTTTTGCTGAATCTTTTATATTCATCGGAATTTGATGAAATCCAGATGCCAAGTCGAGGGTAGTAAAGTATTCTGAATGACCTAGTTGATCTAAAATATCTTCTATGTTGGGAAGGGGGTACGCATCGCCCACTGTTTTCTCGTTCAATTTCCGGTAGTCTATTACAATTCGCCATTTTTTTTCACCGGAGGCATCAAGTTTTTTCGGTACGATCCAAAGTGGACTTGACCAGGGACTAGTGGATGGTTTAATTATGCCTTGCGTAAGCATCTTGTCAATTTGTTTATTAACTTCAGATTTATGAATTATTGGATAACGATACGTTTTGGCGTGAATTGGATGTTCGTCATTTGTGGGAATTTCATGATGTGTTGCGGAAGTACGGGTGAGCTTGTCAGTTGGCAAATGAAATATGTCGTTATAATTTTCGCAAATTTTTAAAATTTCTTTTTTTTCTTCTGCATTTAATATGTTCGAGACGTAGGTTGTCTTTTAATGAATCTAGACGAGTATTTAAATTGTTGGTATGATGTTGAGTTAGTTTGTAAATATGGGCTTGATTTGGTATTTCAAATAATTCCAATGCGGGAATAGTAATTGATTGAGTTGAACTGGAACGGTTAATTATCGTGATTAAAGCGGTAGCACCATCTTTTACATTGACTATGGCGTTCGGAATTAGAAGTGAATTATTCACGGATTTAGAATATATAACACCCTCGCGAAGATTCAGTGGGTTTTTTACATGTACAGGGATTACAGTCTCCGTACGTGCATTAATAGAGACAGTGAAGTTTGAATGTTGAGGTGTGTTATGAAGCAGTGGAATTGGAAATGGTAGAGAATCGATTTTTATTGTCGAATCTTGATAATCGATTTTGGATCCTTGAGACCTAAGAAAATCGTCGCCTAAAAGGCCGTCAAAAGGAATGTTAGTTTTATCATTTACAACGTGAAATTGGGAATAAAATTCTCTGTTCCTTTGTTTTAGCAATATTTTTGTTTCGCCTAAAGTGAGCACTGGGCTATTCTGTGATAATCCGTTCAGAATTATTGGTTTAGAATTAGAAAAATTAAATTGTTTTAGGCTATTTTCTTTAATTAGAGAAATTGAAGCGCCAGTGTCGATTAAGAATTTTAGAGTGGAGTCCTCGGATTTAGAAAGTGGTGATTCAAATAAGACATATAAAAGGTCATTAGTTGAAAGAAATGTGTAGGAGTTTATATTATCATTTAATTTAGCAGGTTCCCGAATTGTTCGGTGATATTGTCGGTCGATATGGGTGGTTTCAGTTTCTCTGAACCTTCCGGAAAATTTTGTTGGAGATTTACATGCGCATTATTATTAGAATTCTGATGTGGGTTTTGTGAATAATGTTTGTTCTTATTCCTTTCGTTGTTAAATTTACGTTTTCTGCATTCGTCAATAGTGTGCCCTAGATTTTTACAATAATTACACTTTTTTGAATAATTAGAATTTGATTGTGAGGTATGCTGTTTTTGTTCAGTATAGTGTACTGGTTTTGTTCGATAATTATTGACTTGTTGACTCGAATTTTGATTATGGTAGAATTTTTGGTTTGAAGTAAAATTATTAGGTTTGCGGTTAAAATTATTATGGGTTGATTTATTATTGATATGTAATACCTTTTCTTCAGCCAGTGCTGCTGTCAAGGCGTTATTGATGGTTGTGAATTCGCGGTATCTTAGCATTTGCGATAATTGAGGATGTGAATGGTAGATAAAACGATTTAATGTCATATCTTTTATCATAAATTGTCTACCTCGTAAGATTTCGGGGTTGTTTTCGGTAGTATGAATAATTCCTAGAATTCTTGAAGATAGTTCTTCGAGTCTTTGATAAAATGTGGAAACATTTTCCGTATGATATTGTTTAATGGTATTTAATTCCTCTAGTAATTGATCTAGACTTTTTTTATCCTGATAGAGACTAATTAGAAGAGCGGAAATTTCATCCCAAGTTGTGAGATTACAATGTATGTCAATTTGTTCGCGAGCACGTCCGGTAATTCTACTTTTAATAAATAGTAATAGTGGTGGCGTTTGATTTGGTTGTGCTAATTCGAATACAGAGTCAACCTGCTTAATAAAACTGCGGAGTTTGTACCGGTCCCCATCGAATTGATCGGGAAGCAATTTTATTAAAAAGTCTAATGACAAGGTAACGTTTGTTGAATTTGTAGAAGTCGAATTTGCTATACTCATTTTTGCGATTTTAAGAAAAATAGGAGTTGGAAAAGGAAGTTGCAAAACAATTCAAAGTTGAAAAATGTATGACACCAACCTTATGTGCTTTCTCTCTTGCGACGACTAAGTACAGGTGTTGTCCAATTCTTCGGGTTCCGGCTGGCTTGAGTTCCAGGTGATGCTCGGTAATTTCTCGAAGAAGGTGGAAATCCTGTTATCCAATTCGAAGTATACGATTGAAATCGTCACCCGCGGTCCCGGCTGGTTTCTGATCCAGATAATTTCACGGGTACCCCTCGGCTGTCGAATTGTAATCCTGTCCGCAGCGCCAAATTTATGTCGTGTACCCCAAGAGGGAGAGGTGATTGGTGAAATATTCGGTTTCCACTTTAACTTAATTGTCGTTTATTTATCAACTATTTGGTTACATACACTTAAATTGATTATCTAAATTCTTATATTAATTGAACTTAACTTCGATTTTTACTTGAGTGTTCGTATGTTTTGTGAACTTGACCGATTGAATATTGTGTGAAGACTGACTTTTTGTGAGGAGCAAAACATTAAGATTATTTAAAATCCCGCCTCGGAATAAGGGGGAGCGACCAATAAACCAATGAAAATTAACATCTCGCCTCGAAGGCCAAAGAAAAACAATCGATTAAAATAATATTTATGACGTGAGAACTAGTATTATGGTGTAGTTCTCACACGTGTTCCAAGTTCATATTACTCGAATTCCCGAGCTTATAATTTGGTCACGCATTCAAAAATAGATCAAGTTCCAATTTTAAATTAGATACGGACTAGAACCATACAAAGGCATTTATCATTTAATAAATTAGTACACTAATCCTTTATATAATTCTAAGTCAGTGAAACACGATTCTAGACATAACACAGACATAAAAATAATCATAACTCAAATGTAACGCACTATAATGGCTCGCGTTACACTAATTATAATGTCCACACGTGTGGGCACATAACAACGAGATTCAGCATATAAAAGGGGTAGATAACGTGGTTGCGGACACTTTATCAAGATTTTCGCCGGACAGTGAGACAGCTCAGGTACGATGTGACGATCCCATTGTGGCCTATTTCAAATATGAAGAGGAAAAGGTGATGGAAATTAAAATAGAACAAGATGAAAATGGGAACTTGAACAAACTACGCAAGAAAATAAACGACGAGCCCAGGGAAGCTGAAAGCTCTAGAATCAGCAAAAGGTTCAGAATAGACCAAGGGATCATATTCCATGTGGATGAGATCAAGCAAGCAAAGAGGATCGTGCCACCGAAAAATCTTACAGGGGACCTCATCAGATATTATCATGAGACAATGGGACATTTTGGCAGCACTGAATTGTATAATTTTATGAAACAATGTTTCTATTTTGTAAATATGGAGATGATACGTAGAGAGATCGAAAGACGTGAAGGACCAAACATATGAACCGCCCCTTGGATGCACCAATAAATCCAATAATATCAAATGACATATTTTGAATGTCAGTCGTGGAAAAGTTCTCCAAGTTTTTCAAGCTGTTCGTAATAAAAAGGGTATCCGTAAATCTAGTTTCAAATAAAGTAATCAGGGAATACAGCAAGATAATAAAACCCAAGTGCATATTAACGGACAGAGGAACAGAATTCACGCAAAAATCTGGATAAAGAAACTATCAGAAGCTGGGATCCGAATAACTCATTCCACCATTCGACATCCACAAAGTATTACCCAGCGAAAGAGTTATGAGTGAACTGGGACGCTTCTTCAGAGCACACGCATGAAAAAAATACCAAGTGGGCGTACTATATACCGGACATCGAAGATTGCCTTAACACATTGCCACACCTGAGCCCATTCGAAATAATCTTCAAAGATAAACCGAAAATTCGCGGAAACGGAGTCATCCGAAACATAATTCCTAATACAATAACAAAAGACACAATAATAGAAACAGTGAGACATAATTTAAAGAAAAGTGCCGACGCACGTATGATGTCAACAAATAAATCAAAGAGAAAGACTGAAATATACAAATGCGGCGACATGGTGTTGTTGCGTACAAATCCAATCTCAAGTGCACAAGAAAAAAATATTTCAAATGATTTATGACGGGCCATATCGCGTTACGGACTTTCCCCACACAAACACTTACCGTTTTGCTGATCCAATAACGAACAAAGTAAAAGAAGTGTATAAAAAACAACGAGGGAGAAACAGAAACAAAGGAAAAACCAGAACATACAAAAGTCAAACGCAAGTAACCAATAGTGAGGTAATAAAGTACGACATTAATTTCAGGCCACCAACGCCCGGAAGCGAGTTCGCACGTTGCAGAGAAATGGAAGTTCAACGTAAAACCTTAAAAAATGGTGATGTGGCCATCATGTTACTTTCTCCGACTTGATGGTATCATTTATATTACGTTTTCATGGTTTATTTTCAATTGAAATCATATTTTAAATGTACATCGAGCGTTGCGTAAACTCGGATGAAACTGACGTTTAAAACGTCAAAATTATGAAAGATGGAAAAATTATACTTCAAATTCAAAAACTCAGTTTACTCAAAAACTATCGAGATTTAGAAAAAAACTTATTGTTTAGAAGTTGTTCATTTTGGCATTCTCTACAATTATTATTAATATAAATTTGTTGTAACTATCATCGTTTCATAATTATAAACCAAAAATTAAAAAAATAATAATAATTTTTTTTCTCGAATAGCAATGATTTTATGAAAAATATTTTCAAGCAAAAGATGTTCATTTCTTTGTTGTCTTCAATGTTTGTTTGAATGTTTTTGTGATATTTTTCATATTTAAGAAAATATTGGCAAAAAATAAAAAACAGTTAAGGTAAACACCCACTTCCGGTGTACGAAATTTTACCAAAAGCTTTTCAGTTCTCCGGATTATCAAATAAGACGTATGTTCAAAGTTTCATATCAATTGGTCTATTAGTTTTTGAGATACAGCGCGCACATACACACACACACACACACAGACACACACACACACACACACACACACACACAGACACAAATTTTTTTTTTCCAGAAATTATTGAAATGGCATCTAGGGACCCCAAAACGGATATTTCCGTAAAAAAATTTTTTGAAAAAAAAATCACGATCACAATACTTTCTCGTACTTCGTAACGGAGAAAGTAAAAAGGAAAGACGGGGACACCGTGGAGTAAGTAAAATACGACGATCACGCGACATTCTAAGAAGGACCAGTCATAAAAAAAAGAAAAAGGGGAGTACATCCAGTGCAGGATCAAGCAGAATCAAATACCCACAGTCGAAAAAAATTGAAGTAACATTGTCGAGTCCAGAGGAAGAGAAGAAGTAAAGTGGTGTGGATGGTGCATCCACATATACATACACATACATGTGAATTTTGGGTTTTGTCGTTTATTTACATTTAAAAAAAAAACAGTTCTTAGGTAATAGATATAAAGGGCAAGTATAATTAAAATGAAATAAAAGGTCATATTCATTAATTCATAAAAAAATCATTCTTAAAAAAACAGCCTTTCAAAAAGAAACAATAATAATAATAAGTTTATTCGTTTCGTAAATAAAAGAATTTAAAAAAATAAAATTAACCACTCCAAAGCAGGTGACGAATCCAGCAACTGAGAAGGTAGATGAGGGAGTTCCCGAAAGGAGCAACTCAGGCATGTGCAGTATCCAGCGAGAAAGACATTCAGCCACCAGAGCCGAAGGCATGGAGCATGGACTTCTTCAATCCGAGCTTCGGTGGCACTTGCAGTAAGAGAAATGCAGAGCAATCAACTTCATGAACAGAACCGGCGGAGTGAAAATTCGGGACCAAAGTGTCGGAAAAAAGGGCAATTTCCACCGTGAAGTGAACTGCGGTCTTAGAGACATTTAAGTAAATTGCATATTTGTGTAAATATTGCGGAACCCATTGACTATCTCTCATTTTCAATTTAATAATAAAAATCAAAATACTAAAATATATATATTTCGAAAATTACGAAAGGGAGCGTCTGCAATGAGTACAGTCATAGAAAATACAAATGCGAAACTCGCGCGGCGAGGGAATGCTGCCGCATGTCGGTGCTTAGTTCGGTCGAATTTCGTTCCTGCTTAAAATACAATTATGAGGTAATAAAATTTACAAGCCAAGTTCCCTTCTCGCCCCTAAGTGATCAAGTGACGGACTCCATATCTGTGATTTTTTCATGTTCCAATTTTTGGTGCGTCATCTTCAAAAATTCGAATAATTGCAATTTTTACGTTATTTTAATTTTGATATATTTTAAATATTTATTAATTGAAGAGTAATTTTATATAAATTATTTTTAAAATTTTAGTATTAATAATTTTCTTTTCAGTTTCGTATAAATAACCCCATTGTTGCCAAGATATGACCTTGAAAGCCTCGAAAAATAAGATTTTATTTTTTTAACCACTAAAAATTATTATAATAGTCTGAGAAATTCACATATATTTTTAACACAAATAAAAGGTTATTTAGGGTATTCATTTTTTTTAAGTTTCTGAATTGCGTCAAAATTCTAAAATCGGCATGGTTTTTGTGATTGGAATTTAAAACAACATTTTGACCGAGTTCCCTGAAATTGCCGTCATTATTATGCCTTTGTATTCTTGAAAAACAGCACACGGAGCGAAGTGAGTCAAAATACATTTCGACAAGTAATTAAATATAGGGTTAAGCGCATTCAAAACTTTATTACAATAATAACCCTCATAAACACAACCCAGCATTGTAGGCTCTGACTTTTTTTTAGATAATTTTTCAGGAATGTAAGGAATAATTACGATTGTTTTAAATTTTAGGTTGTTACTCGAACGCTTAGCGGTGAAAAAAAATTTTACATAAAAAAAAATTAATACCCTAAATGACCTTCAATGACCTTGAAAAAATTTGGTATTTGGGACGAAAATATAATTGAATTTTTTCAAATTTTTATGGAGGTTAAAAAACAAAAATCTATTTTTCGAGGGTTTCATGGTCAAACCTTGACAAAAAATGGGGTCGTTTATACGAAACTGAAAAAAATATTCATACTAAAATACTAATAATAATTTTACATAAAATGACCGCTCAATTGTTGATAAATTTATAAAAAATATCAAAATATCGTAAAAATATTAGTTATTCGAATTTTTTAAGATGTCGCACCAAACGTTGAAAGATGAAAAAAGTCACATAGATGGTATTTATTGATAGCAATCATATGATGAAATAAAATTTTAAACTAGTGGGCAAATTTTATTTTTTTTTATTTTCAAACATTTTTTTAAACTCTAAATAACATTCAATGACCTTGAAAAATTCACCTATTTGGTATTTGGGTCAATAATAATAGTTATTTGTTTAATAAGGCAATAAAGTGACAGATTTACGGACGCGGCTGAAGTTTCACCGCCGAGCGAGCTTGCGATAATTTTCAATACATTTAATTCTATCAACAGGTAGCTTTGTAAAAACTTCGCAGGTACCCAAGTAAAACAAAAATTGACATTTATAATAGATATTGTGATGTCCGCATTTTGACGGTGTGTGTGGTAGAATCATTTATAATCATAATGATCATGATTTCGTAAGTGACATGCAATGACTATTTAAATCGGACGGACCGTATAATTATTTCGAGTAAAACTCTTTAATACATTTCTTTACTGATATGGTTGATAGTTGAAGCCATTACTTTGATACATTCTGATTCAGGAATTCAGGAACTTTTCAATAAAATGCACTTTCTTAGTATCACACACATTTCTTTACGATTAAAAATATTAAAGTCATTATGTTCATATTGTTATTGTCCAATGATTAAATTGAAATAAAACTTACATAATACGTAACCTCCAAAACCTTTTCGATCATTTTTCCGATTGCTGCTCGTGGAAATTACGTGGAAAAGTTAGACAAACACAGCCATTATTGGGCTTCTTTCACAGGCAACATTTGAAGGAGTCTCTCGTTCTACTGTGCCAGGAACTAAGTGCGCCAGTCGATGACGTTTAAACGTTAAACGCCGGGCCACTTAGGAGACGGTCACGGCAAGCAAGATTCGCCACCGATCGGCGACTCGATTTTTGTGCGTGGATAAGTTAGGGGGACTCGCATGGAGGTCAGGGAAATCACACGCGGTATTATTAAAACTTCGGGGAACCTGTTTTTGGCCTTTTTGGTACGGGATATTCGAAGGCATCTCCCAGGGGGGGTTAATTGAATAGGGAGAATTGGAAACGCGACATCCACGCCATCTCACAGTCATCTGGCCCAACTAACGCAATGCAACGCTGCCAAATCTATGTACAAATCTTTGTAACCAAGCAATATGGTCATATTTTTGTTGGTTAAATTTATTTTAGGTATTTAAGAACATCTAAATATCTGGTAATATTCAAAGTCCACTAGTATTAATTGTTTGTTTGTTTAAGTCTAGTATTAATTGTTTGTTTGTTTAAGTCTATTTGATAAATTTTAAAGCAAAATAGACTTTTGAATAATTTCACATATGAGATATGACAACATCTATTTCCCATCACATTGCCGACCTTTTTAGACGTACATTACCTTATTAACGTCACGGGTTGAATTGTTATTCGGCCAGGTATTTATAATTCCAATTTAAATATATTCTTAAACCTAAAAGAGTGCAATGGGTAAATTAAGTACTCCTAAGGCACCTTATTGCAGTAACGTTTAAACCCGCGATTCAAATATTAAAAATAAAGCTTTCTTTACATTTCCGAAGTGTCCTAATCGCAGAGATGAATGGATTAATTCCATTGAATGTATTACTCTAAAAAAATTCCACTTTCAAAAGTTATGCTCATTTGTGAGGACCACTTTTTAAGTATTTATTAATTCCTGTAGAAAATATTTAAATTGGAATGCAATTCCGACAATTTTTAATATACCTTCTTGTAGTACTTCTTCCAGTACAATTCCTGCAAAATATTTTTTAAAACGGCCCTTTCAAGAATGTAGCTCACTTCATGATTTAACATCTGCCCCAAAAAGAATTCGTTTGGAAAAAATTTCAAGCGAATTTCCTTCAACATCATTTTGAGATTTACTTTTTGCTTGATTAAGTCTAAACTCTTTATAAAGCAAGTGTCTGCGATTTCCGCTTTTATTTGGATGCGTCGCAATGATGAGAACCAAAAAGTTCGAAACACTTGCAAAAATGAATTGTGAAATCGCAATTTTAAATTTCCCGCTGGCTCGATGTGTTTGGCCAGATGACTCGCAGACGGCGCTGATGGCGTTTCCAAAGTTAACATTGAACTTTCCCTCTTTATCCTTAATGCTCTGTGGCATCTCCTAATTTAGCGAAAAATACATTGTAATGTCAAACAATTTTCCGGGCGGCTTTTATTGGTCGACGCGGTGTCTCATCTGATTGGCGAAATAGCATGACGTCGTCTCACCTGATTGGAACATTACTTTTACAGCCTAGGCATAAATAAGCAGTTTTAAAGCCTAGTCCGCAAAAGTGATATTTAACGGCCTAAAAGCAGTCCGAAAAATCTTACATTTCATATCAATCCGCGAAAAATGTAATTTTTTCAGATTTTTAAAACAATTTTTTTAGTGGTTAAGAAAATTATATTTGAAAAAATCTTGTTTTGGGGCTTCCCGGGTAATGTCGGGGGATAAGATTGTTTTACCCCATAAATGGATTTTAAGCAGGTACGGGTTTCGACCGAACTAAGCACCGACATGCGGCAGCATTCCCTCGCCGAGCGAGTTTCGCATTTGTATTTTTTCTGACTGTACATGGGTCGCGTACTAAAAATAATAAATCCAATACTTATTTCAGCAAAATAACTTGTAATTGTAATAATCTAATAAATATAATTCACACAAATAATCATAACAGCGTATAATAAATATCAATCATAAAACATAATGTGAGCAAGAAGTTGAGATAAAATAAACATAACGCGTACATGCGCCGGGCTCGATGCCGGAAAACATTTCGACGCGGTCTTATAAAATGGACAAAAACATAATCCACGCCGAAAAATAAGCCTCGGACAAAGAACTCTTTAACTTGTATCATCTAAAATCGCATCGGAAACGCATTCAAGTAATACAATCAACGACAGAAAATAAACAACACGTAAATTCGAACACTCTACTTAGTAACGGGAAGAAAATATAAACATCTTCCTGACCATTCAGAAAAATGCAATTAATAAAAATCGTGGCGGGGGCAAATCGCGAAACTCGAGAGATTCAATGATGTACGATCCGTGATGCTACAACATATGAAGTGAGTATTCTCCGATATGAAAAAGGTGAACTTGAAACGATAAACAACCGCATCCGAGTAATCACTCTGCAACGACATGTGAAATAATTCACATTCGAGTAATTACTCTGCCACGAAATGCGAGACACAAAAAGATCGCATCCGAGTAGTCTGCTACAAAATGTGAGACAATTCACATCTGAGTAACCACTCTATTACGAAAAGCGAATTCGTCGGAGAAAAATGACTAACATGAGTTAGCAGACATTATTCTACGAATTACTTTCTTCACAACCTCCGGACGCTTTGAGCGCTAGGACCATGGGTTGTGTAGAAAGGGGATATCGCCGGCCGCTTTGAGCGCTGGGAAAAGAAACTCCAAAATTTAATGTCTAATAACTTTAACTTGTCATTATTGAACGTATTACTTTCTTTGCAACCTCCGGAGCGCTAGGACTATGGGTGTAGAAAATGGTGTATCGCCAGACGCTTTGAGCGCTAGGCACAGCATTTCTGATGGTAATATTATTCTCCAACCGAAAGAATGTAGTCAAAGTCTCCGATTGTTTAAGTTATTCATTGAGATCAAGTTGAAAGATTTATCGACATCACGCAAAGAGGTCCATTGTCAAGCCTCACGCCGTGCGTATTCTGGTCTAGTCAAAGAAAAAGTACGACAGTCGTTATAAATCTCAAATTCTTGCAATATTCTTTTGTAAAATATTAGACGAGTTGTGATTATTGTTTTCCCACAGGGTTTTCCCACATGCCTCTTAATACACCAAGGAAATATGTTCATAAATCTGATATGACGTGTTCCTTGTTGGATTAAGGTAAATGCCAGAACTCATAAATCAAACGAATAAACGCGCATTCAAAATTTAATAAACAACTATTTTATTTATCCTAAATCTATCCTACATGCATCGAAACTCGTAACAAATCTGTTAAATAATTAAGGGTTACTACAAAAACAAACACAACGCATGTAAGTACAGAAAGGTCAGACTTGACGTACTACAAACTTTTTGCAAAATGACCTTGTTCCAGCGCTTGTAGCAATTTTTCCAAACAACAATGATCTTGACCTTCCATATAATACAATATGGTTTCAGCACATTGTGCGCATTTTTTTTTACAATTGTTTTACTAATACGTGAATTGGCAGGCGCAGATCGATAAAATAGCCCGCGAGAGAGATGAATGCCCAGAATTACCCTTTGAAAATATTTAAAAAAATGTCCAAGAATTTCTACATGTTTGAAAAAAAGCGCGCCTAGTGCGGGGATGCGCCGTCTTGCTGAAACCATATTGTATTATATGGAAAAATTGCGAACGCTGGAACAAGGTCATTTTCAATTGTCATTTACTCTGTCTTATGCAAGATGGCAACATTTTTATACTTCCGTAATATTTGATTTCGGTTTTACTGAATATATTCCATACTTTAGGCGCCCACTGTATAACATATTAGGTGTGTATAAATTGGCGGATAATCTACATGTGGCGATTTTCTTCCTAAAATTATGAATAGACAATGTCGATGCAAAAATGTATCATGCTTTATAGGCCATCAGGAGCCATTTAACCCTCCGTCGGGCGCAACTGATCTGACAGGCGCAGGCCAGAAACTTTTACCACCCCCTTCCCGCCAGTGCGGCATCGAAAACATTCCCTTCCAGTACCTTACTGTCTCGAGGAGACGCATTGAACCCCCTACTCAGTTTATCACCTGACTCCGTGGTAAGTGGTAGCATCGTTCGTGTTCTGTTAGGCTCATTGCGCCCGATTTCGTCATATATTTTAAGGAAGGTATTTTCTTATTTATGTCATCTCAATCATTTATTTAGCTCACTTTATGATAGAATAATATTGGTTTTATGAATATTTTTTAGAAATAAGTAGATAATCTCGATGTGGCCTTTCGAGCACATTGCGCCTGAACATGTCATCATTTCCGATTTTTTTCAGGTTTTCTGCTGAAATGGACAATAAAGTTTATTATTTCTCAAACGCGAGTCATGTCGATGAATTACGGCAACTGTTGGAGGATGAAGACGAAGGAGACCCCTCACAGACTGAAGACTTGGGGGAAGAGAATGACATTGATTCTGAAGATGAAGTTGAAGAATGTGTTCTCAATTCAGATACTGAGCAATCTGGGGACGAGATAGATGAAGAACCAGTGGAAAACTTTTATATGGGGAAAGATGGAAAGACTAAGTGGGTCAGTAAGCTACCCAAAAAAGGGCGACGTCGGGGGCCTCACAACATTTGCATTCGCCTTCCAGGAGTCAAAGGAAGTGCAAAGAATGCTAAAACTGCATTTGAATGCTGGAATAATTTATTTACTGACGATATTCTGGAATTGGTTGTCAAATACACAAACCAAAACATTGACTCCATCAAAGATCAATTTTCCAGACAAAGAGATATCAGGCCCACTGACGTAATTGAAATAAAGGCTTTCATAGGCTTATTATATCTAGCAGGAGCATATAGAGCGAATCGCCAGAGTCTGGAAGGACTTTGGGGGAGAGAAGGTGATGGCATCGAAAAATTCAGTCTCGTTATGAATCTCAAACGGTTCAAGTCACTTATTCGTTGCCTTCGTTTTGACGATCGAACAACCTGAGTCCAAAGAAAAGAATATGACCGCCTGGCCCCAGTTCGAGAAGTTTTCGACAAATTTGTGGAAAATTGCCAGAAGAGCTATACTCCTGGAGAGAACCTCACTATAGACGAAATGCTTCCGGATTTTCGAGGCAGGTTTGTGTTTCGGCAGTATATACCCTCAAAACCAAACAAATACGGCATAAAACTGTTTGCCCTTGTTGACGCCCGGATAGTTTACACAGTGAATTTGGAAATTTATGCTGGGCGACAGCCAGCAGGACCTTTCTGTCTCAGTAACAAACCAAGTGACGTAGTGAGGAGAATGGCTGAGCCTGTATTTGGATCTGGCCGGAATATAACGGCGGATAATTGGTTTAGTGACTTTGATCTTATCGAGGATTTAAAAACAAAAAAGCTTTCTTACGTTGGAACTGTTAGAAAAAATAAAAGACAGTTGCCAACGGCTTTTGTAAACGCCAATGGGAGAAAAGCAAACACCAGTATGTTTGGCTTTTGCGATGACAAAGTTTTGGTTTCCTACATCCCGCGCGAAAAAAAAAATGTTATACTTGTATCAACCTGACATGATGATGACAATATTGATCCTCAATCTGGAGAGCAAATGAAACCAGAGGTTATCACCTTTTACAATTTGACCAAGAGTGGTGTTGACACTTTGCTCTACTTACAGCGTAAGCCGAAACACCAAGCGGTGGCCAATGGTGATATTCTTTGCAATGTTGAATATTGGTGGGATCAATTCACAGGTTATTTACATTGGGAATAAACTTAAATCGAAACGTAGAAGAGTATTTCTGAAACAACTGTCTCATGAACTGGTAATTGAACACCTACAAAGAAGAAGCAAGCATACCACTGGAATACCCCTTGGCCTTCAAGTTCGGATGAAAAGATTTCTCCCTAGAGTTGATCGAGAACAATCAGCGCCTCCCCAACCTTCCAAAAGACGTAGATGTGCTACATGCACTGTGGAGACGGGTGTGAGAAGACTGTCTCAATATGAATGTCGAAAATGTCACAAAGCCATTTGTATGGGTCATCAAATGTTGGTCTGTCGGCCTTGTTTTTCTTTGTGCCAATGCATCAATTCAAATGAACATGAGATGTCCGATTAACATGTGTTTTTGCAAAAATTTAATATTTAGAAATAATTATGTTGTAATTATATAAGTTTTAAAATAAAATAAGTTTCAAAATTGATTACTGTTGTTTTATCACTTAAAGTATAATTTCTAATTTTTTAATCACTAAAAGTATTCATGTACTTTACAACATATAATATGATTTTTCGCTAGTCTGTGAGCCACAACATTTTGTTTCTGAGTTGGCCATGCCTGAGAGAGAGAAACATAACAGTCATGTGTGAGACTAATTCATTTTTTTAAATCTAATTCAGTTGAACTAATCTAGTCTCATGGTCTACTAATATGCGACATACCTCATTTATCTGACAGCCAACTCTGAAACAAAATTTAGTGGCTCACGCGATACTTTTTTGCATCTTTCATTTAATCTAGTTAGTATACATTCCTATAAAGCTCGATGATTAATTTTGGGCACTTGAAATTAATATGGGTAGCAAAGAACCACTATTTTCAAACCAGTGCCTGCCGGGCACATTGCGCCCGAACTCGGGTAGCCCGGAGGTGCGCCCCACGGAGGGTTAAAATAAATGTACATTTGGCAACATAGCATTCACGAGTTGTCCTGTTTTTCAGTAATCTCATTGGTGGGCCGTGGGAACTAGCTGCATTTTAAGTTCACACACGTACCGCGAATCTGGTTCGGGTGTCACCGAATTAGTAACACATGGTGTTATGTACACAGGTAGAGTTTTATTTACACTTTAACTATTTACATTAATTACATTTGGTTTTGAGTTGTACATATTCATTCGCAATTACAATGCGAGATTTGTTTTTGGATACGAGAGAATGAGTTGTTGCAACCACGAACGTTGACTGGTAACTGTTTCTAAAAGGGATAAGATTTGCCGGGTGGTCAAATGCGGGTAGAAGGATGAATTACAAAGCTACAAATTAAAGATAGGCACACAAACGAAAATTCATAATACAAAAAAATATGATAATACATAAAAATATAAAAAGAACATGTGAAAATATACAGGGTGTCAATTTGAAAACTTTCAATGCGAATATCTCTGCAAATAAAGGAGTTAGAAAAGCGCAATTTGGTACAAATGTTATAGAGGTAGGGGGAACTAGAACCACTATATTTTGGTTATGGGGTGAGGGACCCCTTGGGCCCCATTCACCCTAACCCCAAAATTTTAAATGGCATCACCCCTTTTGTGATCCCTTAAATTAAACGTTTTTTCGAGTAGTATTCACCAGTACAAGAATTTTTTTTTTTAATTTAATACAGGGCCGAACAAAAAAGTATAATTAAAATAAAATAAATTCTAGGAATTGCTATTTTATTTAATTGGATTTTCATTCCATTTTGGGCTACAAAAAAGGATATTCAAATTTTTTGCTTTTAATTTAAGGGATCACAAAAAGGGTGATGCCATTTAAAATTTTGGGGTTAGGGTGAATGGGGCCCAAGGGGTCACTCACCCCATAACCAAAACATGGTGGTTCTAGTTCCCCCTACCTCTATAACATTTGTACCAAATTGCGTTTTACTAACTCTTTTATTTTCACAGATATTCGCATTGAAAGTTTTCAAATTGACACCCTGTATACATCGGTAGCAAAATATAGTTCTCATATAAATACGAATTTGCGGCGCAAATATGCCCCCGCCTTTTTAATCGAAATGATGATTGGGCAAAACACAAACTATGGAAACTGCACGTTTTGAATGGCCATTACTAGTTTTCCGTTAGTCCGCCGTGGCCAGGGAATAGCTCCAATATTCGACCCAGCTTCCAAGTTGCTGGAGGCTCGTTAGGTTCAACAAGTAGAACAAGTAGTCCCTCCTTCAGCGGTTGTGGGTTTGCTTTACGCCATTTGGTACGTGCTTGGAGGTGATTGATATATTCGCGCTTCCATTTCCTCCAAAACTGCTGGGTTAGTTGCTGCATCCGTTGAAACGTAGCAAGACGATTTGTTGGTATGCTGCTTAGATCCTCATCTGATGCCGAAGTTCTTCCAATTAAGAAATGTGCCGGGGTAAGAGGGTTTAAGTCATGAGGATCGCTACTAAGGGGATACAAAGGACGTGAATTTAATACAGCCTCAATTTGTGTTAAAACGGTTTCAAACTCTTCGTGAGTTAATATGGTTTGTCCGACTACACGAGTAAAGTGACGCTTCATACTTTTAATGTTAGCTTCCCAAATTCCACCAATATGTGGAGATCTGGCAGGTATAAACTCCCAAGTAATGTCATTACCCTCGCTCGACAGAACATTATATTTGAAGTCCAAGTAGCAAATTCCTTATTAAGACACCTCAATTCTGAATTAGCGCCAACAAAATTTGTGCCGTTGTCTGATATTATTTTATTTGGTTTTCCTCGACGCGCTATAAATCTGCGAAGCGTTGCCAAAAATGCCTGAGCCGAAAGATCTGACACTACTTCCAAATGAATAGCCTTTGTGCATAGACATATAAACAAACAAACGTAGGTTTTAAATGTCTTGTAACCACGTGCTAGTCGATCGCGTCCTTTAAATGGACCGGCAAAATCAATACCCGTGGTCAAGAATGGTGACGATGGATTTATTAGATATTCAGGTAAATTGCCCATTAGCTGAATATATGGTTTGGGGTTGGATTTAAAACAAGTAATGCAATTTCTTACAACCTGTCTGGTTAAATTTCGTCCCTTTACAGGCCAATATTTCTGCCTGAGTGCAAACAGAAGTTGCTGGGGACCGCAGTGTAGGTTGATCGTGTGATGAAACGAGTTCGGTTAAGTGATGGTGTGGGAGTATGATTTGGTGAACCTAGTCCACATTTTGATTTGAGTGTTTTAATCTCCCCCCGACTCTTAATAACCCGTCATTATCGATAAATGGGGAAAGTGGGAGGATGGTCGAGGTAGATTTCAGTGGTTGTTTCTTTTTTAATTGACTAATTTCACTCGGATATGACTGCATTTGTGCAAGTTTAATTAAATAATTTGTGGTAACGCGACTCAGCTGATTCTATCCGGCCTGAATAAGATGGTCTATTTTTGATTTTATTAATAAATCTTAAACAATATGAAAAAACTCGGATTAATTTAGCTACATTTGAGGTTCGAGGAATTATGTCTAGAATTATCGTTGCCATATGTGATACCACTGGGTTTTTGGGGGGTACTTCTACATTGAGGTGACAGTCCTCAGGATAAACCTTCCCTTGAAGCCATGAAGGCCCGTGCCACCATAAGTTGTGGACATGGTCCCCTTCGGGAAATAAACCTCTAGAAACTAAATCAGCAAGATTTTCAGCTGATTTTACCAATGGTGGTGCCAATCGTCTGCAGAAGTTAAGTTTTGAATTTCGGAAACTCTGTTGGCCACAAAGGTTTTCCAGTGACTTGGGCAGGCCCTAATCCAAGATATCGCAACCTTTGAATCGGACCACAAAAATAATTTATCGAAGTTAATTTTTAAAATGTTACGGACATGATTGAATAATTGAGCCAGCAAAACGCTTACACAAAGTTCTAAGCGAGGCAAGGTGATTTGTTTGACTGGGCGACTCGAGATTTAGCTGTGAGTAATTCAATTTTGACGTTGTTGGATTTATCAATACTCTTTATGTAAATGCAGGCACCATATGCCTTTTCGGAAGCATCAGCGAAGCCATGTAGCTCAATGCAGTCATAATTTGGTATAATTGCATGACGCCTGATTTTGATTGAGTCGAGGTTGTGCATATGTGTCAAGTACTGTTTCTATTTATGATAAATGTGTGAAGGTACTGAACCATCCCAATTGTATTGTAATTTCCACAACTCTTGAATTATCAGCTTTGGCTCTACTGTTAGTGGGCTTAATAATCCAATAGGGTCAAACAATTGAGCTGTTTGACTTAGTCTTGAGCGTTTTGTACAACGAGATCTATTTGGGTTATCCTTGAAGATGTATTTGAATTCATCTTCGATTGTGTTAATACAATTCATAGTGTTCTCGTATCACTATCAAACATGTTGATATCATTATTGTTATGAATGTAATACAATACAATACAATACAATACAAAACAATACAATAACCTCCCGATACCTTTCACAATAAATACTCAAATTAAATATAAAACGTTTTTTTCAACATTTTTCAACATTCAACAGACTTAACACCAAAAATAAAACCGCATACACATGTATCCACACAATAAGTTTTTATAAATTGACGTTATACTGCTGAAGATGACTACACAAGTGAGTCGAAACTAGTACAGTAAATAAAATAAAAATAGATAGCAGGAAGTACTACAGTCTATTTCTCATATTAAATCACCTGATAAACATGGATTACCTACCCCAAACATGATTATTAATTGTTTCGGGATTTTTTGTTTTTGAATTTAAGAGGGCTGACGCGGCGCCCAAAAGCTGATCAATTAGTGATTCTAGCTCAATGCGAATTTTTAGTTCACTGTCTATGTCATCCGCTTGTAATTCAATTGAAGATTGTATTGTCTCAAAATTATCTGCACCGATTTCTGATTATTATACTTCTGTTTTTATTTTCGAGTCCATTAATTACATAATAAGTTTTATACACAGCTTGAGTACCTGTCATGGTGTGGAAATGGGGGTTCCTGTTTACCCTGTATAATTTAAAACAACGCAGTTGCAAATCTAAATATTTCTATTTTCATTTTTTTAAATTGTTAATCGTATTATAGTATTATATATTTCTGTATCTGATTAGATAATGTAAAGCCTATTTCTTTGTGTTAATTATTAATTGAATGTCTATTGTACCATGATAATATTTAGTATATTTATATTTATATATGACTTGTGTAAGACATCGTGTCTATAGCATCAATAAATGATTTGATTTGATTTGATAAATAAATATAATCCCATTGATCTATGTTACATTTATAAGTAATTTTTTTGTAGGAGATAATATGAATTAAATATGAGTCAGTTTTATTTAGCGTATCTTAGTTTGGAACGGATGTTGAGTTGTGTTGTATTCATTTAAACGAATTCCTTTCAAAATTTAAAGGGAAGGTCGAACGCAGGTACTAAGGGTGAAGAATGGGAACATCTGGAAAATATAAAAGCCAAGGTTGCCAGCACTACAAATATTTGAAAATTGATTTTCATAGTTACTGTTTAAATTAATAACATTCTTTAAGTTTTCGCGGTACTAGTATTACTACTATCGTAGCTTGTTATTAACGGTCTGAATTTATAAGGGGGACACTTGAATTTCTTTGTTCTTTTCCTTCTTTGATTTAATCGATGTAATTTAATTGTGCTCTTACTTTTTTAGGCAGCGAGAAAGCTTGTGTGATTACAAATTTTACACGTAGATATTTATAATTATCATCCATTGATTGATTACGAAAAAGTACGAATAATATAAATGCAGATTATACATTAAAAAATTGGACATACAAATTCCGAATATCCGAATAAAAACATTTATGATATTCAGTTTAAAATTATTCAATAGTAAAAAAGAGCTAATTGTATGAAAATGTCAAACCCTTTGATATTGCCGTTTTTGTTATTTAAGATTTAATTATATTTCTCAATTTATACTTTTTTATTGCACAACCTTCACACAAATTAAAATAGATGAAACGTTTATTTAGCTCAAATCAATGGGGAGCACACCAGGCAATCGTTAAGCTGGGAAATTCCAAGATTACGTTTCGCTTCCTGTACTTCGAGATATTCAGAAAATGTATCTTTGAGGATTACTTGAAGTACAACTTCATCAAAACTATAACAGTTATAAAATTAAATAATTTGCGAAAGTATCCCCTTTCAGTGTTATCGATTGTATTTGTTCTTCGAGTCTAGTGTTGGCGACCTATGTATACTTTGCTACCACAATTTCTAGTCGCAAAAGTTGTTCAGCGCCCAAGTACGCATCAAATCTCACTTACTAAAATTTTGTAATCCAATGTCACTAACTTCCCCTGTTATCTGGCCTAGCTACAGTCAGCAGAGTAGGGGGGGTACAAAAGAACCGATATTAAAAAGGGCGCCACATGATTTAAATTTCAGATAACAGGCCTTAGTGACGGCAATCATGAACCTTGGATTACTACCTTTAAATACTAACTAGGAAAATGATATCTCGACAAGAAAGAAAAATATAATTTTGATTAAAATTAATAAACTGAATTTTATTGAAGCCATAGATAAAAGAAAAATTATCATCTGCAATTAATATCTTACGTGTAAATTAATCCTTTTATGAAACTTATTTTAATTGTGATTGATACGGGAAAGTGGCAATAACGTTATTCCATTACATATTGTCCCAAACTAAAGTAACTAAATTATAAATATAATATTCAGCTGCGAGGAATTTATGTACGACTTCAATCCAAAGTTTGCTAAAATTTATACTACTAATTCATAGATACAGTATTGATCACGATTAAACGAGTCGCTACTCTAATTACTCTCAACTCCACATAACATGTATGAAAAAAAGATAATCATGTATCCGCAGGTAATCAGTTAATTTCAAAAATTCAAACAGTTAATGATTAATTTCAAAAATTTAACAGGTAATAATTAATTTCAAAAATTCAAACAGTTAATAATTAATTTCCAACAATTCAAACAGTTAATAATTAATTTCAGACAAGTAATGAGTAACTCCAAAAATTCAAACAGGTAATAATTAATTTCCAACAATTCAAACAGTTAATAATTAATTTCCAACAAGTAATAATTAATTTCAAATGCAAACAGGTGATAATTAATTTCAGGAAAAAAAAAATCTGACATGAAGGTTGAATTGACAAGTTGTGAAAGAAATAAAAACCATATGACAAAAAAACCAAAATTCTCAAATGCGTGAAGCGTGACGTATTTAACAAAATAATAAAACCTTATTTTTCCCTTGTTGTACTGAGGATTCTCCCGTTCATTCTGTGGAAAGTTGTAAAAAATCAGCTCCTCGAATATCCGGGGGAATTCCGGAATCGACAGTAGTTCGGCAGAATATCCTGAGGATCGACAATCCGTTGGATAATCCAAATTTCGGAAATCCAAAAGTCGGAAACCAAACGGCAAACAAACGGAAGCCAAATGTAAGCCAAATGGAAATCAACGGGAAACCAAGTGCAACCCGAAGGCAAACCAATTGGACCTAAATATATCAACTCAGTATTAGAAAATTTAACTTCCATCGATGAAAATAAGTTACCACTCACCTAAGTTCTAGTGCGGTCCTTAAAAATAATTTTTCGATTTGGTATAAGATCCGTAAAAATTACGTCCCACGTGGTCACAACCCAAACTCCAATTTGTTGCTTAACCCACAGTGGTAATTTCACCCCCTTCGTGTAAAATTCCCTCCACAGAGGAACACTAACTATTAAAGTGTTAAATATTCCACGAGGTGGTATTCGCCAAAATCGAACAAAATTACTTGTGCTCTCTCCAAAAGCCGAAACGGAAAAGAACTCGAACCTCGATGGCTCCTCTCAAGAAGAGGATAAAAAAAATCTTGTCGCAATATTCGTCAGATCCGAGAGAAAAAAAATTTAAATGTTTTCCACAATTTTCCCATCAATGGAAAAATTAAATTAGTCCGATAGCCCCTATACTAACTCTGCCACTGGAAAAACGACTATCCCCCGGTAACCACTACTCACTGAAGAATTTATACTAAATTTAACCGCTAAAAATCAACCCCTCCGGCTCTACAATCTAATGGCAAAAAGGAACCGTAACAAATTCCTTACAATCTTCACACGTTAATTAGTGAACGCCTGAAAGAGAATCAAATCAAGTTTGCCTTATATACATCCCTATTTCAAAAGTAAAAGAATATTATCTTTTCCGACATTTCTCTGAAAAGATTGAGGAAAAACCACATAAAAACTAATCTAGGAACTTTATTCGTGTTTTCCAAGTGGGAAAGAGCGAAGCTTTGGGAATCCGCTGAAGTTTTCAAACAAGGAAATAATCCTCTCGTTATGCATAACTAAAAAGTACCAATAACATGAGGCAATTATCCGCATTATTCCAGCAATCGGTAAAGCAAACCCTACTACCTGCTGGTGCGACCCTTGGCGACTACCTGCCGGTCGCCTGGAAATCGGTTCCAGCACTGCCATAAATCTCAATTTCTATTCACTACGGCTCTGAATAGTTTCCATAACTGATGGTAGTAAACAAACCACCGCAAACAGCACCCGCCTTGAATAAATTGAAGACATTTTGAAGAGTTCCTTGTTTGAGTTGATGTAGGTGTATAGTTGCGAATTGTGGCTTCGATGTGGTCCGGCTAGCTCGCTACCTGATGTACGAATTTCTTCCGAAATTCGGTGATTTTCGACGATTTATTTGTATATCCGGTTCGAAGGACCAAAATTGGTGGGCCGTAGGAACTAGCTGCAATTTAAGTTCACACACGTACCGCGAATCTGGTTCGGGTATCACCGAATTAGTAACACATGGTGTTATGTACACAGGTAGAGTTTTATTTACACTTCAACTATTTACATGAATTACATTTGGTTTTGAGTTGTACATATTCATTCGTAATTACAACGCGAGATTTGTTTTTGGATACGAGAGAATGAGTTGTTGCAACTTCGAACGTTGGCTGGTAACTGTTTTTAAGAGGGATAAGATTTGCCGAGTGGTCAAATGCGGGTAGAAGGATGTATTACAAACCTACAAATTAAAGCTAGGCACACAAACGAAACTTCATAATATACAAAAAATATGATAGTACATAAAAATATAAAAAGAACATGTGAAAATATATACATCGGTAGCAAAATATAGTTCTCATAAAAATACGAATTTGCGGCGCAAACACTCATGATTAATTATGTGGGTTGGGTCAGAGCAGAAGAGTAATAATGATAGAGCGGGGTTGATTAACAGATGTAAGTTATATAGCATCGATTTACAATTAATTAATCACATATTAGAGTAGTCTACTAACTGTATGTATGTATGTATGTATGTATGTGTTTATGTGTGTATGTATGTATGGATAACGCTGGCCGGTCACTGCGTCGCATTCATTGCGCCGTATATGTACTGAGTCTGGTTCCCCGCACGGTGATACACCTCCGAAAACATTAGCAAATAAATGAATAAATAATTATATTATAACAAAACCGTTCTACAGAATGTGTTCAAATAATATGAGGAACGAGTTAAACAATAAACTAACCACTAATTTTAGTTCAGCATTATGCAAAAAATATATCGGCTGTGAGCGTACGTAGTGAACCTCATATATTTTGTTTATTGACATAAAACAAATGTCGGAAGACAATAAAAGGTGTTTAGCAGTTACAGTGCAAATTTATACTTAAACATACCTTTATCTATCGGCCACGGTGTTTAGCAGTTACAGTGCAAATTTATACAAGTAAGTACTAAATATAGTCGCCGAACATAAAATAAGGGCGCTATTGCGCAAAGGTGGATCCACTTTTTGAATGTTCCGCCTTTAGGTTAGGTTCGGTTAGGTGGCGGCGAAGCCGTCATCAATGTATTAAAGTAGGGGCTGAAAACGGAACGAAAACGAAATAACGAAATTAAACGAAATAGTTACAAGAACGAAAACGGAAGTGACATTTTTTTAAACGAGATTTGAAACGAAATAAATTAATTAATTATGCTCATTTTCGTATCAATTAATAGCATTGAAAAAACATTTCTAATACCGGATTTTACCGTTTTTATTAAATTTTGAAAGTATCGGAAACTGAAGGTAAAAAATCTCTTATTAGGAGTTGTTTTCCGAAAACGAAAACTATAAATTTGTGTGAGAACATAAAGAACGAAAACAAAAAATTTCGTTTTCGTTCCGATCAGAAATGAACGAAATAATTTTCGGTTTTAGTCTCTAAAAAGTCGGAAGTAGTTTTGCGGGCTTGCCTTAAATATGACAGGTTAAGAAATCGAGATTTCGAAGTTAATTAATTTCTATCCAAAAAATAAATTATGCTCATTTTCGTATCAATTAATAGCATTGAAAAAACATTTACTGCACATTTCTTGAACAAAAAATTCAAAAAATAGTGGGTGCGCTTTTGTGCAATAGCTTCAAAGTAAGAAACACTTATAAATACAGTATAAATGCACTTTATTCTAGCAGTTTAAAATAACAGTACTAAAGAATGGATGAAGATCCAATCGAGCGTCAACGTAGATTAGCAAGAGAAAGACAGAGACGTTGGAAAACTCAACAAAGTCAAGAGACGCTTGACAGGCTACAAAAAACAAAAGCTGCATCTCAAAGACAGCGAATTGCAAACCAAACCGAGGAACAGTCTCAACTCATGCGAGCAGCAAATGCTGCATCTCAACGGCAGCGAATTGGAAGTGAAACTCCGCAGCAATCGCAGACCAGAAGAGCAACAAATGCTGCATCTCAACGGCAGCGAATTAGAAATGAAACTCCACAGCAAACGCAAACAAGACGAGCAGTAAATGCTGCATCTCAACGGCAGCGAATTGAAAATGAAACTCCGCAGCAATCGCAGACCAGAAGAGCAACAAATGCTGCATGTCAACGGCAGCGAATTGGAAATGAAACTCCACAGCAAACGCAGACCAGACAAGCAGCAAATGCTGCATCTCAACGGCAGCAAATTGAAAATGAAACGCCGCAGCAATCGCAGACCAGAAGAGCAACAAATGCTGCATCTCAACGGCAGCGAATTGGAAATGAAACTCTACAGCAAACGCAGACCAGACGAGCAGCAAATGCTGCATCTCAACGGCAGCGAATTGAAAAAGAAACTCCGCAGAAATCTGAAGCCAGGCGAGCAGCAAATGTGGCATCTCAACGGCAGAAAATTGTAAATCATAGAGCTGAGCAAAGTCAAATATCTCGAAATGAAGCAATTAATTTCATTGAAGATAGTGTTGATACCCATGACTGTGGAGCCTTAAACATAATTTGCCAGTTCTGTAAATCGAAGAATTTTTCCAAGGAGCGTCCAACAGATGGAAAGTTTACAAATTGCTGCCACAACGGCAAAATTAAGTTGCCACACCCTACCGATGAGACTGGTGCTGTACTTAAATATCCTGAGTTCTTGCGCAAACTGTTGTCAGATCCAACTGATTCAGATTACACCAATTTTCGGGAGAATATTCGATCCTACAATAATGGGGTATCGTTTGCTTCGTTGGGTGCCAAAATTGTCGAGATTCCAGGTCGTGGCCCTTATGTTTTCAAAATACAGGGCCAAACATATCATCGTACTTCACATATTCAACCACTTACACAGGTAGCACCACAGTACGCACAACTGTACGTGATTGACAGCACACTGGCTTTGGATTTTCGAACAGAACACCCTACTAATGAACAGTGTGAACGACGCATCTATGAAATAGTTGACCGTTTCTTTTGGCAACACAACAGAATTGCACGGTCATATCAAATGATGCGTGAAGTAGAAGATGAAGCAAAACGAGCAGCAGCAGCAAATGGAGAAGCCATTCCTGTCGTTAGCATGGCGTTTCGTCGAGACCGTCAGTCGGTCCAGCGTCGCTACAATGCTCCAACATCAAATGAAGTTGCCATGGTGTTTGTAAACGAAGATGGTGATCCTCCATTTAAACGTGACATTCGCGTTTACCCTCGGAATCCTATAGATTCAACGAGCCAGTTTATTAACATCAATATCTTGAGTCCAAACTTGGATCCGTTCACATATGCCATCTTTTTTCCGTATGGTGAGCCCGGATGGCAGCCGCACTGGACATGCGAATCATATCAGGGAGCACAGCAAAATAGAGTTCGCATCAAAGTCAGCATGCTTCAGTATAAAGCGGCACAGACCGCAATTCGGGACGAGTTCAGTCCCATTATGAGAGCAGGAAAACTTTCGCAGCAGTGGGTGGTCGATTCTTACCTGCAAGTAGAAGCCAACAATCTGAATTACATACGCAACCACCAACAATCACTTCGAGCTGAAAATTACCAAGGGCTTGCTGATCATATAACCAACTTAGCAGAAAATGCAAACATATCTGCAGGAATTCCAGTGATTTTACCATCAAGTTTTGAAGGATCTCCGCGGAACATGCGAGAACGCTGCATTGATGCCATGTCTATTTTTAACAAGTGGGGTGCTCCAGATATTTTCATAACGTTTACTGCAAATTCTAATTGGCCCGAAATAAAAGACAATTTGCGAGCAGGCGAGCAGGTAAGCGACCGTTTTGATTTGGTAGTTCGAGTGTTCAAACTCAAGCTAATATCGCTGATCGACGACTTAACAGTTAATGGGGTCTTTGGTCAATCCAAGGCATTTGTTTACTCCATCGAATTTCAAAAGAGAGGTTTGCCACATGCCCACATTTTAGTGACATTACGAGCAGAAGATAAATTCAATACTTCTGAGCGAATTGATCAATTTATTTCTGCAGAAATTCCCGATGCAGCAAGAAACCCCCGACTTCATGAGATTGTCACTCGCTGCATGTTGCATGGTCCATGCGGAAACAGTAATCCTTACGCTCCATGTATGGTAGATAACTTCTGCTCGAAAAAGTTTCCGAAGCAGTTTATTGAACAAACTGTCCCAAATGTTGATGGGTATCCATTATACCGACGTCGAGGCAATAATCAAGTAGAAGTTAGAGGATCCCCAATGGACAATCGTCATGTTGTTCCATATAGTCCATATCTGCTTTTAAAGTATAATGCACATATCAACGTTGAAGTATGCACATCGCTTAAAGCAATTAAGTACATATATAAATACATATATAAAGGATATGATTGCGCGAACATTGCAATTACATCTGCACCTGCACAACAGGAGACGAGCAACGATGAAATTAGCAACTTTATTAATGCTCGCTATGTTAGTGCTCCAGAAGCGATGTGGAGACTGCTTGAGAACAAAATGCACAACCGATCGCATGCTGTCATACGTCTCCCGCTGCACCTACCAAAACAGCAAAGACTTATGTTTGAAGCTGGAAACGAAGAAGAAGCATTGCTGGCAGCGAGGACAGGTAAAACAAAGCTTGAGTCTTGGTTTCAACTTAACATTGAGGATTTCAACGCACACCAATTTATCTACACTGAAATTCCAAACCATTATGTGTACGTTCGTGGAAAATGGCAGCCGCGCCAACGAGGTGGAGAAAAGATTGTTCCAAGAATGTACACAGTTAGTCTAAAAGACGAGTAGAGGTTCTTTTTACGTATGCTTTTGCTGCATGTTCCTGGTGCAACCAGTTTTGATTTTATTCGAACATTTAATGGAGAAGTTCACTCATCGTTTAAAGAAGCAGCAGCAGCACGTGGTCTTTTGGAAAGCAACGATGAATGGGATCGATGCATTGCCGAAGTAATCGCTTTTAATATGCCGCCACAACTTCGAGAGACTTTTGCCTATATTTGTTGCTTCGGTCATCCATTAAAACCACTTGATCTATGGGTCAAATATGCAGACCATATGGCTCTGGACTACAGTCGAAACAATACGGAAGATGCAGCAAAAAATTTGGCTCTTCACGACATCAATGCAATTCTAATTCAACATGGACTTGATTGCCTACGCTGTGGTTTGCCAAATCCGACTGGAAATCCTACAGAAGTTCAAGCATTTGACCCCGATCAAGAAAGGCTGAATGCAGAACAACAAATTGAGATGCTAAATGAGCAACAGCATGAAGCTTTTGACAAAATAGTTGCTGCTGTTTATAATAATGACTTAGAGCCTAGATGCTTCTATATCGATGGCCCCGGTGGTTCTGGTAAAACTTTTTTGTATAACACTTTGATGGCGTTTATTCGTGGAAATGGAAATATTGTGCTTCCGTATGCAACAACAGGTATTGCAAGCACGTTGCTTAAAGGAGGACGAACAGTACATAGTGGGTTTAAACTGCCAATTCCACTTTTAGAATCTTCAGTTTCACAAATGCGTTTGACATCACCCCAAGCAAGAATTTTACACGAAGCTTCTCTAATTATCATCGATGAAATAACAATGCTTACAAAGCATGGAATAAGATGTATCGACAAACTACTGCGAGATATAATGAGCAACGAGAGGCCCTTTGGAGGTAAAGTGTTCGTAGTAGGTGGAGATTTAAGACAAACACTGCCAATTGTTCCAAGAGGAAATTGAACCGAAATTGTCGAATGCTGCATCAAATCGTGTGATTTGTGGAGAATTTTTTGTCAACTCCCTCTTACCACAAATATGCGTAGTGCAGGTCAAGAAGAGTACAACAATTGGCTGCTTCAAGTGGGTATGGGTCGTACTCCTGCAATTGAGGGCATTAACAATGAGTATACAATTCAAATTCCTGAGCCAATGATCGAAACCGGAGATCTTATTTCATCAATTTTTGGGAACGTAATTCATGCAATAAATATTGACGAAATGGCAAGGCGTGTGATTATTGCTCCCACAAATCAACAAACTCTAGAGATGAATCGTAGGATTATTGACATGATACCAGGAGAGGCTGAAGTATACCACAGTGCCGATTCTGTAATATCAGAAGACCCGTGCGATATTCAGAACTATCCTGTGGAGTTTCTGAACGAACAGACTCCATCTGGCATGCCACCACACGTTTTGCTTCTCAAACCTGGAGTAATAATTATGCTGTTGCGGAATCTTAATCCAAATAAAGGAATGTGTAATAGAACTCGCATGGTTGTCAGGCAGTTGCAACGTAACTTTATTGCTGCGGAAATTATTTCTGAGTGCAGACGAAACGATATTGTCATCATTCCTAGAATAGATTTGCAACCATCTGACACTATGCTACCATTTACTCTTAAACGTAGACAATTCCCCATTATCCGAGCATACGCCATGACAATCAACAAGTCACAGGGTCAAACTTTTGATCATGTCGGCATTGATCTACAAACTCCAACATTTTCACATGGTCAACTTTACGTTGCATTGTCTCGGTCGAGAAATCCAGCGAATGTAAAAGTTAGCATAAATGGAAATTCTCTACAAGGAAAGCTGCTAGACGATGATCGACAATTTACACAAAATGTTGTCTACCAAGAAGTCTTTGGTCCACAGTGAATATTAATTCTCAAGACAATTTGCCGGGTTTGGCTTCATGATTAGAATGCCAGATTTGGAATGGTTGTAATCAACCATTCTTAACATTTTTACAGGGAATGCTTTCACTTGCCAATTGAATCAAGTTCAAAAAAGTATTCCGTACAATAACACAATTAAAATAGAAGCTGTCCAATAAAATTCTTGGTTTGCTCCGGATAAGGAGAATTGTTATATTTTTTGTTATAAATTTTGAAATGGGTTTGTTGTACCCAATTCAAGGATGTTGTACACCCACTGTATATAAATGTATTTAAATCGTGTAAATATCAAACTAGAGACCGACCAAATCAAGTTGGCCGCTGAGGAGTACATTAGCACACGAAGGCAGTCGCAGTCAAAAAAATTACTTGAGTTTAAAAAATTCAAGTATACTCTAATAGAAAAATAATACAAATATGCGGACATGCTGATCATGGCAGCAATCCACTCCTGAACCTTCGTGATTGGCACTAGAAATTCGGCAGCATCAAGCTTCCTTTGCGTAAACTTAACTAAATCGTTAATTACTTCCTGCGATTGACTGTTAAGCGGACAATCCAACAACATGCTCCTAAAATCTATTTTCACTTCGATTGTACAATGTGAATGGTTCACGAAAACTAACGACTGCAATTATCCCCGCTGCTAGCACGTTTATGCTTCTCTGCAACCGACCAGCCAGCGTGAATTGTGCGTTTTAAAAAATTGTTTCATTTCTGATTATTGCTTTCATGTCGATCAAGGGCGGAATTGGAAAATGCCTACTCTGTACATCTTCCCGAAATTGTAATAGAATTATGATTAAAATAATGCCTGATAAAATATTCTTACAAAATTGTAAAACATTTACATTATTTCCAAGCTGTAAAAAAAAATTAGTACCAATAACAGATTTTTTTCACAGACTGGAGAGAAATTCGAGTTCTCAGCTGTCGAAATTGTGAGAGAAATAACAATTCACGCCCAGGAGAAAGAAATGATTACTTCTTTCGCAAGGAAGATATATTATTACTTCTCTCCCAAGGGAGAAAACGGATTACTTCTCTCCCTAGGCTGACGTTTCTTTCTATGTTGGGTTTTAAAAACGAACGTCTTACTCTTAAAATATCCCATTTGTGAAAAAAATAGTATATTTTGGGAGAGAATGCTACTTTTCCCTCAGCACGTTATACAAATTTGTACCTCAGAAAAATTAAGCATTTCTCACCCTTGATATATAATCTACTATTATTTAATCTTGCCATTGCAAGTTTGTTTCTTACGTAGATATATAGATAGATAAAAGAAAGCTTTGCTTTTATCCACTCATTCAGTTGCTTAGGAAATATTGAAATATTGAAAAAGTGTTCTATCGTGTTATTTATACCATAAATTCGTCATCCGTTTTATATCACCAATCCAAAAACTACTTGAATTTATATGTATAATTTTGGGATTTGTGATGGGGCCACATTCATTCACACTCAAATCCTTTACTTCAACCAGATGATTTTACGTTTTAGTACAGTTGACAATTTTAAAGAACAGCACTGACTCACAATTGCAACATCATTTCTAACTGCAGCCTCGCTCAAACTTCATGAATAGTCGTCTCACGATATGGTGAAAGTCGTAGCAGTATTCTTTGGCGCGTTAGCACACACTTTCACTTTAAACACACTAATAGCACATTGAACACAAATAGAAATAATAGTAGCAGTCACTGCAACGTAAATAAAAGAGGTCTCAAACAAATTATTAAAGTTATTGTGCCTGTGTGTGATTCAAACGGAAATTATGTACATGATAATTTAAATAATTGTTAATTTTAAATGTAAATCTTGACTCCAATGAAAATAAATCTTTCACATTTATAAACTTCAGCAACTTTTTTTAAATGAGGTTAAGTTCCCCCATAGAGATGTAATTCTAGGTGGAGGCGATAGGACATAAAATATTTTTGTCCAAATTCATTAGATACATCCCAGTATTGGTCTTTATTTGGGCAATAAATAAATATTATTATTACTATTTGATGGATATAAACATATATTTAAAAAATAAAATCCAGGAGATGGAAAACTGTACATATAAAAATCGAAAACACGTCTGACACTGAAGCATACATACTATTAAACAAAATCCAGTTTGTGCCAAAACCATAGAAATATATCTAAAACAACAGATAGTCAACTGAATTTATAAATCGTCCTTTATTGCCATTACCGGGCAATTTTGCCGTGATTTTCACGGGCAATCGCTAGTACCTAATAATTGTTTAACCGTAATTAAGTGACCGCTAATGCATCTGCATTTATTATCTCTAGTTTTATGTTGAGAATTGTTATTCATTTTATTAGTCAATCTAGAATTTGCTCTTGTATCGCTCACACGTTATTAACCGAAATAAATTCCTTTTTTTTAAACACAAGTTGGTGAGCTCATAAATTAACTTGTATATGCAAGGTAAAACAGAGTATGAGTAAATAGTGTCGAGAGAAGTCTATTTTAACACGCGAGAACTAATACTGTGCTCATAAATTAACCGGCGCAGTCGGTAGGATTGGCCCGGGCAAGTAAACGAATATTACTTGGTTTCGTTTCAACGAATATTACTTGGTTTCGTTTCAACGAATTTATCGGGTTCTCAGACAATGACCCTCCAGGCATCGAGGACGAAGTCCAAGCAGCCCTGAGCATCGCAGAGACCGTTTACCACGTCCCAGAGAGTTCCAACTCCGATGGACAAGATTACATGTTTGTGAGTACACTAAGTCTTTTAAAGGTTTTTTCGCGTGATTTAAACGTCGCGATTAAAAAGCACGTCCTATGAATAAGGACAAACGAACTACAAATTCAGATTCGACAGAAGAAGAAGAAGTAGAATCGCCCCGTAGGAATCGAATCCGTTCTCGATCACTTATTTTAGTTCGAACTAGTAATAATAATAATAGCGTAAAAATTGTAACAATGGCTCAAGAATTAAAATCCGATTATTTAAACATGATACCGGAATTCTAAGGGGAATCAGAGCTTCTCTAGAGATTTATTGATGTTTGTGAAAAATTGGTCACTAGGTTTTATAATACGACTGATCCAACAGTCTTTCAAAACGACTATTTAATGTCGAGTATTTTAAGAAAAATAAAAGGTGAAGCAGCTGTTAATATTTCTTCCAGTGCAAATACGAACTGGAACGATTTAAAGAATGCATTACTCAACGCGTACGGAGATAAGCGTGACCAATACAGTTTGAATTACGAGATAACGCAATTAAAACAATGAAAGAGTCTCCTTTTGACTTTTACAGCCGAGTACAAAACTTGCTAAATTTACAGATTTCGTACATTTCAAATCACATTTTAAAGGCGATAGAATGGCATTATCTATCTATATTTTTCAGAGCGAATGCGCTACGTGTTTTGTTGCGTGGGTTAAGAGAACCATAAGGGTTATAAATGCGCACAAAAAACCCAGCCGATTTTAATGTTGCCTTGTTAATGTTAACTAACGATTTCCAACTTGAAATTGCAACAAATAAATTAGACAAAATTAAATTAAATCAAAAACCTCAATATCAACCAAAATTTAATAATAATTATCAACAAACTAATACAACAAGACCTTCGTTTGGTGGGAATATAATTTTTTAGTTAAATAATCCTCGTCCTAATTACCAATTTAATCCCCCACGTCAGAATTACCAATCCACGTCCAAACTATCAAACTGATAATACTGCTAGAATTAATTTTCCCAGATATCAAAATCAAAATCCACCAAATAATCCAGGTCCATCTGAAAATTTACCAACACCCACACCTATGTCAACGTCAACTATTCTTACTTATCAAGGTCAGAATTTTAATATAAATGAAGACTCAGCCGATGAACGGCATGATCATTTTTTTAGGTATGAATGCCGCGGATAATCAATTAATGGGCATTAAAGCAAAACAGAGTCAATTAGCGCATATAATTGATCCTAAAAATAATTTAAAAATTCTAATCGACTCCGGAAGCACTCATTCATTTGTAAATCCGGATATAGCTTATAAGTTTTTTAGAAATGATATTAAAAAAGATGGTATCAAGATAACCAGTACACATGGTACCTCAATTCAAGATTATAGCACGTTTATTTCATTTAATAAATTGTTTAACTGTTGAAAATGTGAATATGAAATTTCACTTGTTTGATTTCCATTCGTGCTTCGACGTCTTACTCGGACTTGATAATTGTTTAGTTGTACCCGCACGATGTGAACAAATAATTTAAATTGAAGTTGCAAATGTAAAAAATGGGGACGTAATTATCCCATATACTAAAATAAAAAAAATTAGAAATTCCTGAGTGTACCACTCGTGTTAGAAATCATAAAGCAATATGCACAATAATAAACCCAACAGAGGTAGATATGAATGTTAAACAAGACTATCCTGCTGTCGTTGAGCCGATCGAACAATACGATCAACCCAATGCCGCAAATCTTAATAATTATGAATACGAAAATAGTAAATTTTACGCATCAAAATTCCGTTTAGAGCACATGAACGCAGAAGAAAGGCGATTAATTTAATAAAAGAATTTTCAGATATCTTTCACACAGATGATAAAATATTATCGTTTACTAATAAAATAAAACACAAAATAAATACCACAGATGAGTTACCTGTATATTCAAAATCCTATCGTTATCCGGAAGTACATAGGAAAGAATTTCAAAACAAATAAATGTTATGTTAGACCAAAAAATAATTAGACCTTCAGCCCTTGGTCATCGCCGATCTGGGTTGTGCCGAAGAAGTTAGACGCGTCCGGAAAACGCAAGTGGCGTATTGTCATTGATTATCGTCAATTGACGGGTACCCCTTACCGAATATTACCGACCTGCTCGATAAACTTGGCCGTTGCCAATATTTTCCAACTCTTGATCTCGCGTCGGGTTTTCGCCAGATTGAGATGTCAGAAATCGATATTGAAAAAACCGCGTTCAATACGGAAAACGGGCATTACGAGTTTATGCGTATGTCTTAAAAATGCACCCGCCACGTTTCAGAGGGTTATGGATAATAATAATAATAATAATAATAAAGTTTATTTACGGTAACCACCTTTGTATACATAAAATACAAAATATATAATAATAAAATAAAGTACATTTCAACTTAATGAGTACATCCATTACAAAGAAACAACATATAAATGGTAGAGATCAAAATTGACATAAAAGTAAGTTATATAATGCTTAAGTTATGTAATATTAAAATCGTGAAAGTAAAGAATACCAAAAATAAATACAAATTTCATTATCTAAATTTCAAGTTTGTTTTAAAACGATTAAATGAATTGTCAAATAAATCAAACCAGTCATGGCAATTAAATTCATTTCCAAGTGAAGTTAGCCGAGAAATCGAATTGTTGTGACCAGATACAGTATTGTGGGTGTTTTGGTAGAAAAGACCCTTAGAATATTCTAAGGAGCATTCAAAATGAAAAATGTTTAGTTTATTTTTCTACGGCCATGTTATAATTCATTCATAACGATTCAGAAATTTGAATCATTATGACCATCATAATGATTTAAATTTTCATAATGCGACGAGCTACAAATAATTGCGAAAATTAAATAGCATCGCGTGATCATTGGTCGATCAGATAATACTCCTAACCAGTCAAAATAATTTTCTGTATAATTATAAAATGAGTGAGTCACAGCGACAGTGAGATTCAGTTAACACCACCTGATATAAATAAAAGGCAAAAGAAGCCTGCGATAATTTACTTTCAGCGAAATCGAGGAAGTACTATGAAAAAGCATATAAATTATTGACGGATTGGCAATATAAAACAATTTCTACAATTGTACAGGAATTACTATTATTAATTTTGTTAATCCTGAAAAGAAAAATTCTATTTAATTGTCTATTTATGTTACTATTGCCAGTCCTTGTTAATTGCTTATCTATTTAATAAACTAGTTTATACATTTTCATAAAAATATATTCTTTAGATTTTTTTACGATTCACCCCAAGAACAGAAAAGATTTAAAAAAATATATATGGCCGTAGAAAAAGTAATGTATGCAACTCCCACATTATGACTTATTAATAAGTGTCATAATGTGGTCGTTGCATAATATACTATTAGACGATATCATTATATTTAGCACTATCCTACAGGAACACATTGAACGGCTCAGAGAAGTATTTACTAGATTACGTAAATCTAATCTAAAAATCCAAATTAACAAATCGGAATTTTTAAGGAAGGAAGTTGCATATTTAGGGCACATTGTGACAGCAGACATAGTTCGTCTTAACCCCAACAAAATCAAAGCTATTCAGAATTACCTAATTCCGAAGACCACCAAGCAAATCAAGGGATTTCTTGGGCTTCTCGGTTATTATCGGAAGTTTATTAAATATTTCGCGAGGTTAACGAAACCTCTCACGAAGTGCCTTAATAAAAATGCAATAATTGATATTAACAACTCTGATTATAAAAATTGATTTAACACTTGTAAAAATTTATTAATCAATGAACCGTTGCTACAATATCCGGACTTTGCAAAACAATTTAATTTGACAACAGACGCCAGTAATGTTGCAATTGGCGCTGTTTTATCGCAAGGAGCAAGGAGCTTGGATTTACCCATCGCTTATGCGAGTCCGAAAGTAATTATTCTACAATACAGAAGGAATTGTTGGCAATAGTTTAGGCCGTAAAATACTTTCGATCGTACCTGTTTGGTGGTAAATTTCAAATTATTAGTGATCATAATCCTCTTCAATGGCTAATGTCCGTGAAGGAGCAGAACTCAAAATTAGTTCGTGGCGTTTCAAACTTGCTGAATATGACTATAAAATTATTTATAAAAAGGGTATTTTAAATAAGAATGCGGACGCGTTATCACGTATAGAATTAAATATGCACGATAATGTGGATCAACCTGATGACTTTTATATAAGTAATTTTGATGATAAATTTGGTACAAACAATGAAGACTAATTAGATAAACAAACAAATGAAATTATTTGTACAATGGATCGTAACCCTGGAACTGACTCCATGATAGTTGAACTTGGACTTAATAACGAAAATAATGACAATGACACAATCCATTCCAATGCCGAAGAACCAATATTCAATATTCCCATCCTAGAAAAACATGTAAATCTAGGACATAATCAAATAATTATTTCTGAGGTGAATTATGCACCTGCAAAACCAAATATCTTTTTAATAATAAGAAAATGCGAATCAATTTACAGCTTTCGAAAACAGACGTTGAACAAAACGTTATAGATTTTATGAAAGAATACACTGCTTCAAAACAAACATATCACTTATATTTTGTCGATCATGTTTACGAAAAATATTTTGTACCATTCTCCAGAAACATTTTAAGAACTCACAAATTTCTTTCATTAAGTGTACTGAACTGTTAGATGACGTAGAAACGGAAGATGAAATTATAGAAATTATTAAAACATATCATGAAGGCAAAACAAATCATCGGGGAATAGAAGAAACCGATGCGCGTATAAAAAGGAAATATTACCGGCCTGACCAGCGACGTTACATTCAAAATTACATAAATAATTGTGAAATTTGTCAACTTTGTAAATACGACCGAAACCCGTTAAAACTCAAATTTAATATTACAATGACACCAACCAAACCATTTGAAATTATTCATATCGACAGCGTGGCTTTAGAAGGAACTAAATTCCTTACGATCATTGACGCTTTCTCAAAATATACGCAGATGTATAAACTAAATTCTCATCAGGCACTCGAGATAGTCAATAATCTCATTAAATTATTTACGCACCCTGGCTTTTATCCCTGGCCAAGTTGTGGCAGATAATCACCTACAATTTAAAAATACCGTAATCAAAGAATTGTTAGAAACTCATAAAATCAAATTGCACTTTATCACAGCATCCAGAATCAAATGGCATGGTGGAAAGAGTCCACTCGACTATAATTGAACATATCCGGTTGCTTAACCTCTTAAGTGGCTATGACGGATATATACCTCATGAACATATGCATTACAAAACGCCTAAGACGAATATATTCGCATAAAATTAAATTGTGTATACCACTATGGATAAAACGATGTTCGCTTGCGGATAATATACGTAAAAATATATGTTTTTAGGAGTCCGCGTATCATTCGTCGCGTTTGAATGGGAAGAGTGGGGCAGGGAGTGGTCATAAATACTTATATTTATCGGATCAGTGCTTGTGCGTATCTATGCTTGTGCGTGCGTGCTTGGACCTGTTTTATGTTTGGGTTTATAACTTTATTTGATATACTGTCAAGGCGGCGCTTCACATGCGACATTCGCCGAATGCCGAGCAACTACTTGCCGAATCCCGAGTAGTGTGGATGGATTGCTCGTGGCGATTGTTCGGTATTCGCCTTTTCCCACCTCGTGTCGGTCTTTGGGCCCGAGTCAAAGGGAACGAATATTCGCCTAGTAATAAATTTAACCAGGTTCACACATTCGGAGTGCTTGTGTTTATATAGCCCACATATTTTTGAGGTACGTATTCGTATTTTATAGTCCTATTTGTTAAAAATACATATATTATTTATTATCAACTATAAAAATCTTCCAGGAGTAACTCGAAATTATACTAATTTATTTTTATATCATAATGTACATATTTATATTTTAAGTTAAAAATTTATTTATGTTATAAATCAAATTTTTAATGTAATATTTTGCGGCGATAATTCTCCAAGTTTTCACATTTTAATTATTGTTGTTTAATAAAGACAAACAATATGCTAAAAAATATGAATATTGAACCCGTTAGCAAATATATAAAATAAAATTTTACAAACAATACCACATAACTTAAAACAGGTACTTCCCCGGTTAATGCTACGCCGGATATTGAATTAAGGGTTTACACCACTGTAGAGCACGAAAAAATAGACATATTTCGGGAATTTTTTTTGCGCATTAAAGAGATCAATCGAAATTCTGTAAAATGGGATTTATAATCCTAGTAATGAAATACAAAATATTTTTTCTTCAACTTCGTTCATGACAAAATGGCGGCTGCGCAGCATTTCTCCGTTGTCGGTGTTTTTTTGTAGCCGGAAAACGGAAACCTAACTCCCGCAATTTTTGACAGGGAACAAAAAACCAAAGTTTTTAATTTTATACAACAGCAAGAGACGTACCTTTTAAAGAAAAGTCATGAAGAAAATCGACACAAAATTGTTTATGAAAAAATAACTATGCAATATAAAAAAAAACCTACATACGTCGATGAAGAAAGCAATTTTGAATATACTGTTATATTGTTCAGATCGATCGGTGAAGATTTGTTCGAGTTATGTTTCCGGCCAGTTAAAAAAAAGTGGTTTTCTGAAAAATGCGTTTAAAGTTTTAAGTACTGTAAAATCATATCACTAATACTGATCCCTATAGTCATTCAGGTAAATTCTTAACATTCTGGACTCTCCGGGGGACAGTCCTTTTTCTATCGACTGCCGTTACTCCATACCCCAAAAACGCTCAGGGATCACAAAAGGCACTCGGGCCATACCTGAGAGCGTTGCGGCAGAATTGAAAATGTTGACATTTAAACATTTTTGCCGCCTTCCATCTTTTGGTATACCATTTTTAAGATCTTAAAACACCTTTTAAGCAAAAAATATTTTTTTTCCATGTTTTCAAAATTCTACAGTGGTGTAACACCTTAAACAAAAGAAATTTGCATGTTATAAATAGTAATACTATTATAATACTGGTTACATGTTACAATACTAGTACTACTCTTTATAAAATGCAACTTTCTTTTATAAAATAGTCGTTTTAATAAGTTATTTGATTTTGGTCTTGATAAAACTTTATTTTGTAGAGTAACATTCATATATGCAGGCTATTTTTCATCTTTATTAAATTTATTTTATTTATTTATTATAACTGATGGGTTTTTATGTGACTAATTATTGTTATATTTACTTAGGTATTTTAGTTGCAGTTTTTTCTTTCTTATGATGGACTGGTCTAATGATGCTGTGTTGAATTTTTTGGAGAATTATGAGCAAGAACCAGTGATTTGGAATGCGTCACTAAAAAATCATAAAAATCATAACGAAGTTTTCGATGCCTGGAAAAGAATACAAATTAAATTAAAAGAAAAATATTCAATCTCTGATTTGAAAAAGAAAAAAGACTCTTTAATGGCATCATTTAGAAATTGCCATAAAAGAGTAAAAGATAGTATTAGGAGTGGTGCGGGTGTCGATGAATTGTACAAGCCTACCTGGTTTGCTCATGAAAAAATGGCCAACTTTCTTAGGGACAAAGATGAACCAAGGGAAACAATAAATTCAGAGGTAAACAAAATTTATTTAATTAAGAACTATATAATTTTAATTTTATTAATTATGATTAATATAATTAATGCATTTATAGTGTAGAATAATCTTCATGCTGATATTTTGGTTAATAGTTATTAAGAAAGGCAAGGTAAATGTAGTTCATTAGCAGTATTCTGTATATCTTGCCATTCTACATTTCCATTAGTCACAAAATATTCAGCAAATTCATCTCTTATTTCTTTCGCTTCCATGCCGGGCTTTCTTGGAATTTTATGTAGCGGTAGTAGAGATGATATGTCATCCTGATCATGTCGCCATGAGCCTTCTTTAATGTTTCCATCTTCCTCAAAATCAAAGGTGCCCGGTGGTGAATAGTTTGAACGTGATACTTTGCTTTTTCGTAAAAAATTATGCAGAATAACACAAGCCATTGTAATTAATGCAGCTTTATCTGGTTGAAGTAACATTGGTTTTCGTAGTACGCGAAATACTGAAGCCATTATTCCAAACACATTTTCAACAACTCGACGTGCTCATGATAAACCATAGTTGAATATTCTGAACTTGCTACCTTTGACATATTGGCCCGGGTAAGGTTTCATAATTCGATTACTTAATCCAAATGCATCATCCCCCACAAATACGTATGGTACTGGTTTATTTCGCCCAGTCAATGGATCTGCTGGAGGGCAATGAAGTTGGTCGTTTTCAATTCTCTTGAACAGAATAGTATTTCGAAAAACTGCTAAAATCACTAAGTCTCCCTTGACAACCGCAATCAGCAAACATAAAACAGTAGTCAGCATCTACTAGAGCACCACGCTAAGGTTCTGCTTGTAATTATAGAAGTCAGATCCACTGTTTATTGGTGACTGTATAATAACGTGCTTTCATATAACCAATACAGTGAGGAAAATCCCATACATTCTCGAACATTTGAGCTACCTTTTTCCATTCATTTGTATTTACTGGAATCTAAATGATAAAAAAAGCATGATATAAAATGATATAAAAATAACAAATTACTTCTCTAGTGTACTATCTAGAGATGCAATTTGTTATTTTAAATAAAATAGGTGGCTTTGTATTATATTTGCGTATATTGTATGTTTTTCATATTTCAGGACAAGCAATCTCAAGAAATTGAAAAAGAAATAGAAGAGGAAGATAATGCTGATAATATTGCAGAAATTTCAAGACCAATAAACACAGACATTGGAAATGAATGTACGTTTATATAATAGCTAAATAACAGATTAGCAACCACAATCATTTATAATTAAACAAGAACTAAATAACTTTCTTTTTGCAGCGGTGGTATTACCATCAACTTTAAATTCATATTCTAATATGCATGTGCAAAAAAAGAAGAAAGCATCTGATGCGAACGATCTCAAAAATAAATTAAACAATGCATATTCTATTTTGCAATCTACTGTCCAGAAAAAAGAAAAGGAAAAAGACGTCTGTGACATATTTGGCCAATTAGTTGCCGCAAAATTAAGAACGATGGATGAACTGAACAGAGAAATCGCTATGAACCGATTTCACAATTTCCTGTTCGAAGTGAAAATGAGTCAAAATAACTCATTTCATAATTATCACCAGTCAAAGCCTCAACAAAATTCCACCATGTTGACTTCTCCTCTCAGTTCACAACCCTCTCCCTCATCACCCTCCCAAATATCACTATCATCAAACCATTCTATTAGCACTGACATATCATCGCAATCGCCTTCTCTTCAAATTCAAACGTTCGATTCAAATTTAAACCAGCGTCAATGTTTTGAATAGGAACAAAATGATGAAACGACAAGTAATAGTTTGGGACAATATTTCACAAATTTCCAATAAAAATATGCAATTATTATACCGGCTTTTTTGCTCTGACTTTTAATAAATATATAATTTCGAAAATAAATACATTAAAATAGTTTACCTTTATTACTTCCTTTAGAACACTGATTATAGCACTGCATACTTCTGGAACAATTTTAGAAATAAGCGGAAGCAAAATTTTGAACAAATAATGAAGGCTCTTGAAACTGTCGCCTGATGCTAGAAACCGGAGGGTTATAGCCAAACGTTCTGTAGCCGGAATAGCTTTTCTCCATTTTGTGTCTTTTTTAGAAATAATTGCTTCTATTTTATGAAGATGTTCAAAATCTTCAAATGACATTCCACAGAAATTTTCAAATTTCCCAGACGGTTCCTTTAATAAATCTGCCAATAACTGTGTTCCAGTGTATCTATAGAAAATACCGATGAATAAATTAAGACATTTTTATTTATTTATAATAGCTGTTAATACTTACATTTTCCTGCTTTGATTAAATGATGCCACCCACCACCTTCTTCTTCTAGGCTTCTTTTTTTTTTTCTTCTTTTTCCAGTAACTTAAAACCACAACTTAAAACTGTAAAAGCAGCTGCACTAATTATAATTTCAGATTCAATATCCATTTTAATATTAATATTAATTTTAATTTTATTATTAATCAGGTTAACGGCCGTCGATGTTTCAGCGAATATTCGCCGTTCCCAAAATCGAACGGTGCTCGCCAAAATACGCATGTGTGTACTAGTGTGCTCGCTATTTGGCAAACACTCTAGTTTTTACTCGGCGAATGGCAAACATTCGGCATTCGGGGAATGCCGCATGTGAAGCGCCGCCTTAAGTCTCAAAACCACGGTAAAAAATTATGGCTTTGTTTCGAAACTTGTTATTTTATTGTTATTATTTTATATTTAGATTATGGCCAAAAGAAAGATAAACAGCAATACAATCGACGAAAGTGATTATGAAGGATTTTGGAGTTCAGAAGAAGAGGACAGTACTGAGAAGAGCACAGAGGAAGAAGATAACTTGAGTGACATTAGTAGTTCCAGCGATGAAGACGAAATTGGACCTGTTCAAATACCAGACCCAATCGACGTACGTTGGAGTTTTTCTCGAATCCCTGGTCCAGCGTTTCCTTTTCAAGGCGATTCGGGTATAAAGCTTGACAATTTGAACAAAGATAACCCTATCCAACTGTTTGAATGTTTTTTTACTGACGAGCTTATAAATTAAATCGTTGTTGAAACAAATCGTTATGCGGAGCAGTATCTGAACGATAATAAAGAAAATATAAAAAATCAATCTCGAGTAAAAAAATGGACAGCAACTAATGCAAATGAAATAAGAACTTTGTTGGCTCTTCTTATTATTCAGGGAATCTGCATAAAACCAGAGTATAAATTATATTTTACGAAACGAGAGAGCATCGAAACACCATTTTTTTCTCGCATTATATCAGAAAAACGCTTTCATCTGCTGCTCAAATTTTTGCATTTTGTAAACAACAAGGAGTTTGATGCTAATTCACCAAACCGAAGATTATTCAAAATTCAGCCGATTTTGGATTACTTGAAGGAAAAGTTTAGGAGTATTTATGTTCCTAATCAAAAAATTTCCATTGACGAATCATTGATTGGGTGGAAAGGTCGGCTCGCCTGGAAACAATATATTCCCTCAAAAAGAAAGAGATTTGGAATGAAAATATTCGTATTGTGCGAAAGTGAAACTGGTTATGTATACATTTTTTTTTATTTATACTGGCTCCAGTACCCAGTATGGGAATTCCATTTACCCTGATGAACCTGTATCTAGTAGAGTCGTATTGGAGTTATCAGATTCGCTTCTGGACAATGGTTATTGTTTATACCTTGATAATTATTATACCAGTCCCGATCTTACTGATAAATTAATAAGAAGGCGAACAGATTGTGTTGGAACGATGAGAGTAAATAGAAAGGGAATTCCAACTGAAATAAAATCTAAAAAATTACAAAAAGGAAATCATATTGCAATGTTCAGGAGAAAACAAATGATAATAAAATGGAAAGATAAAAAAGATATAGTAATGACAAGCACGATTCATGACGATAGTAAAATATTAGTAAAAGGAAAAGGCGGGCTCATGGTGGAAAAACCGACTATAGTGTTAGATTATAATTCAAAAATGGGAGGCGTAGACTTGGCCGATAATATGCTTCATTTTTACACATCGGCAAGATGTCGCCTAAAAAAATATTATATGAAAATATTTAGGCATTTTTTGGATGTGGCTTCTCTTAATTCATTTATTTTATACAAAAAGCTAGGAGGACGAAAAACCCGCCTCAGCTTTCTCTTAGATTTGGGAGAACAAATGGTAGAACAAAATGCCACAGAAAGAGAGGTAAGTGGAAGAAGACCGAAAATACCGAGACCATCGCGATTACTTGAACGACATTTCCCAGATCTAATACCCCCAACAACCAAAGAAAAGGCCACAAAACGTTGTGCAGTATGTTCCGAAAATGGGAAAAGGAAAGAGAGTAGTTATTGGTGTGCTGATTGTCATACTGGACTTTGTCCGGCACCATGCTTCAAAATGTATCATACGAGAGACGAAAGAAATTGACCTAAATTGAAAAAAAATATGTTAAAAATATATCATAAATATTACTTTTGTTAACATAGTATCTTAATAAATATGATCCAAAAATATACTATTTTATTTTTTGTAACACTATGCCCAAGACGTATATATATACGCTAGCGGATAACAAAACTCGCCACTGAAGAGCGCATTTCGTTTGACGAAATGAGCCACTTAAGAGGTTAACAATCAGGATATATATAAAAACGATCCTATTGAATCAAAACTTAATTACTCACTTTTAGCATACAACAATTCCATACACTCAACTACAAAATTGACCCCGTTAGAAATCATTTCTGGGCACATGAATTCAAATTATCCTTTTGACATCGACATTGAAACTGGATTCGTCAATAATTATATTAATGATCACCGGGATAAAGTAAAATTGCTTCACCAAAAAATTTATGAAAAGTTGCAAACAAGTAAAGGAAAAGTAATGGAAAACATAATCAAAACCGAGAAGAAAGTCCCACTGTTCCAGAAGTAATATTTGTCAAAAATAAGCAGATGTAGTCAAAGTCAAAAAATAAATATAAAAAGAAGACGTTGACCCTAAATTCAAAACGGGAAAAATCAACCCAAAGCATTATAACGCTGTGGACAAAATTCACTTATCAAATATGAAGCGACCAAAAATAAAAAATAAACTAGGTAAATTAATCAAAGAACCCAAATTAAATTATCAAGAATATTTAAATACTTGTACTCTAGAACAACCAATAAATAATAATATCATTGAAATAAATGATGATTTGTTTTCCGCACCAGAAAATATTTCCTGGTACACTATGTAAGCTTAGATCTAAAAATGCAGGAATCGCTATAGACTTTAAAAAAATATTCGGTAGACTTGACGAATTACACGCACAAAGCTCTGGAATACATTCGCTCCGTTATTTAAAGGATAATGATCGTTATATAATATATTTAATCACAAACAATAAATGTTCTGATAAACCAAGTTATGAGGACCTGTTTAAAACTCTCGTTAGTTTAAAAGCATTCTGTATTTCGAATAAAATTACGAATGTGGCCATTCCAAAATTAGAATCCGGCCTTGACTTTCTAAAATATAAAAAAGTAAAACCAATTCTTGAATATATTTTCAATGATTCAAACATCACTATACACGTTTATGATAATCAATCCAAAGCTGCTGATTTTCTTCCAGGTTGCTCTTCGTGGCACTGACGCAAGCAGATGAAATTAAAAATATAACTCAAAATTTAGGGATACTTCCTATAAATCTTGGACCCGCAAAATTAGAAAAGACCAAACACACGTTGGTTCACTATTTTGACCTAACCGAATTGTTCAATAAATTTTCAAAGTGGAATACGCAACATGACTATCTAAATTCAACCATTAAAGCCGTATCAAACTTTAGCCCGATGTTCGACAATTATAATAAATTATTAAATTACACCCAGGAAGCAATTAAAGAAAACATTGATAATATTCAATTATACGCCAAGTACCAAAAATAGAAATAAACGAGGACTAATTAATGGACTCGGAACAGTTATAAAAACCATTTCTGGAAATCTAGACGCCCAAGCTAGCGAACGAATCAATAATATCCTAAATCATTTAAAAATCAATCAAAATCATCTTCAAAAGCAATTACAAATAAAGTATAGCATGAATAAACAAATTATTGAAAAATTTAACAAAACCGTGCAAAATATTGCACACAATGAATTAATGTTAAAATCAAAAATTATGAAATTAACCATAATCCTAAAGGGCGATATTGATCATCAAAATGTTTTATTTGCTAAAGATCTATTCAATCAGCTGGTCATTATTTACAACTTGATTCTAAATATAATGCAGGACATCGAAAACTCTCTCACCTTTTGTAAACTAAAAACGTTACATCCAAGTATCGTAAGACCTAGAGATTTATTTTTGAAAAAAATGACTTTATTATAATGAACAGCTTCCTTTTGAAATCAAAATTGAAAATACTCTCAATTTCGAATCTACAATAGAAGTCAAGTGTAAAATCGAGCCAACTCGAATTAATTATCTCTTTCTTTTTCCCATTAATTTTGAGCACCAGTACGAGTTATATTATTTGTACCCTATCCCTACGGTACATGAATCTGAATTTGTTAGTATTATACCGACCATAAAATACTTATTAAAATCAATACATGGTAATCAAATTTTGCCTCTAAACCACTTATGTACAAAAACGTCAAGACATTATCAATGTGCTAGCCATTTAATACCTAGCTACAAAGCGGAGTGCGAACAAAATATAATTACTAGTGGAAACAACAATAACTGTAAATACACAGCACTACACGTAAAATCCAACCATATGGAAATAATACCATATATCAATCAATACTTGGAAGTATTCCCAAATCAAGAAGGAATTAAGATCAAATGTAAGGAGCAAACGGAAACCACGATTTTAATTGGAATCTATCTAATTAAACAAGACAATTGTGCTGTGATTTTTCGTGAACGAGAAATTAAATATCAAGGCGCGACATTTGGAAGCCCCCTTGTAATCAACGATTTACATCTAAAACTGGAAACTACGAATTTCACCAAATTCGACATTAACCTGCGGAAGCTGAACTTAGAAGACATCTCCGTATTCCAGGAAATCCCTCCACTACCAGAGACAACCCAAATCTTCACACCGAGTTTTTGGACTGTTGTACTTTATGTGTGTATATTAATCGGCATTAGTTACATTACAGTGAAGTGGTTCAAAAATCGCAAACTCTGTGCCGAAAGTGAACCTCCACTACCACCTACCAGGACTACAGCATCAAACTATCTGCCTCCCAGGAGATGCTCGACTCTAAGGGTGGAGGAGTTATGTAGCATAGATTTACATTTAATTAATAATAATTGTGTAACCGTAATTAAGTGACCGATAATGCATCTGCATGCTGCATTAGCTACTTTGTAATCTCTAGCGTAGGTTTATCTCTAGTTTTATGTTTCATGTGAGAATTGTTATTCATTTTATTAGTCAGTCTAGAACTTGCTCTTGTATCGCTCATACGTTATTAACCGAAATAAATTCCTTTTTTAAAAACACAAGTTGGTGTGCTCATGAATTAACTTGTATATGGAAGGTAAAACATATTATGAGTAAATAGTGTCGAGAGAAGTCTATTTTGACACGCTGGAACTAATACAAACTGATAATGACTAGGAAGCGTCAAAGTTGACGTCCACTTTTTATGAAAAGAGGCTAATTAAGAAGTGTTAAAAATACAAGTTACCTGCCGTCCATAATAATGACCCCATTCATCATTATGAAAGACATCCTTTGTTCTTAAATACATTTATTATTAATTGCGCAGTTAGAATTAGAAATGCTTATGTTGTTAGTTTATAAATAGTTTCTTATCTTATTACTAGCGAGGCGAGTCGGCCACCTGTTAGCAATAGTTAGTTAGTCAGTAGAGCTCATAGAGTTAAGTCGAATATAATCATCCATGTATTAACGTAGTTATAATAAATCACTCGTTTTTAAAAACACAAGTTCCACCATCGAAACTATTTCTGGCGCAGTCGGTAGGATATCCGAAGAAGTTAAACAACGAAAAACTTCGTCTGTATCAACAGTTTGACGGGTATCGAACAAACACATCTTCCCGTCTACCAGCACCGAGGAGTCTTCCGAAAATCGAAGATCATCGCTCCGAGGGCTACCAACACGAGAAGGTCACTTCAAGACAGCACGACACCGAGGAGTCTTCCGAAAATCAAAGATCGTCGCTCCAAGGGCGATCCTGTCGCGAAGGCATCAGCTGATCCACAGACTCGACGGAGCAGATGGACAGTCTGGTTATTTGGTGAGCGCAAATGTTTCCATTTTTTTATGTTTGCGTTAAATTCGGATTCAGACTCAGACTCGACTCCCATTTCAAATAATACTAACCGTTCATGATCTCCTCGAGGAAAAATAAATAAATTAATTAATACGTCAAATAACAAAGTAAGTCAAGTTACAATGGAATTGAAAAGCGAATATCTTAATATGGTTCCTGACTTCCACGGGGAAGCCGAACTCCTTTCACGTTTTCTAGAAATTAGCGAAAAATTAGTCAATCGGTTCTACAATGCCGCAGACCCGGGTAATTTTCAGAATGATTATCTTATGTCCACAATAATTTATAAAATTTAAGGGTGATGCAGCGCGAAATATTTCATCCAATGTAATCACTAGTTGGAATGATCTTAAAACAGCTTTGTTAAATGCGTACGGTGATAAACGCGATCACTTTAGTTTAAATTTCGAGATTTGCAACTTAAAGCAAGTGAGTCGCCTTTTGACTTTTTTAACAGATTACAACACTTATTAAATCTCCAAATTTCGTACGTAATTAATCACATAAATGGTGTAAACGAACGTCACCATTTAACTAACTTTTTCAGGACTAATGCGCTCAAAGTATTGTTACGAGGTCTTAAAGAACCAATCGGTTCCCAAATGCGTACCAAAAACCCTAACGATTTAAATGCAGTTCTGAATATGCTGAAAAATGATTTTCAAACAGAAATACCCAATCACAAAATGAGTACCGTTAACTTAAACTCGCAATCACAAAAACCGCGACCCACATTTCAATCGTATAACAATAATCAAAATAATAATTTTTCAAGGCCATTTACTAGACCTAATAATCCATTTAATAATAGATTTAACAGTATGCCTAAACACGGAAATTCCAGTAATCAGGGGTTTAGCCCAAATAAGCGCCCAAGACATGGTAATAATAATTATTATAATAATAATCAAAATAATTTCGGAAATAATAATTTCGGCCTACGCCGATGTCTATATCGACATCCAATACACCCGGACCTTCTAATAGGTTTCCAAATACACAAAATGTGAGAAATAATGAGTTATTCAATATTGAAAATGATCAAGAAGATTTTTTACACGATACCGCCACGGAGCCTCGTCAATAGAGACGATGGGTTTAATTAATTACAGTAGTAATTTACCTCACATTATTGATAGTAAACGTAATTTAAAAATAATAATTGACACTGGAAGTACCAGGTCATTTGTAAATCCCGAAGTAGCAAACTGTTTAATAAAAATATTAAAAACGATCCCTTCGATGTTACCAGCGCCCATGGTACATCCCATGGCGATCACAGCACAGAGATATCTTTCAGAAATTTGTTTAAGTCAAATTTCGCTAATAAATGAAAATTCTTTCTTTTTGATTTCCATTCATCCTTCGATATCCTACTTGGATTGGACAATCTATCAAGGTTGAAATCCTGTGTTGATTTTGAGCGACATTTATTAGTTGCTCCTAACTGTGAAATTCCGATTAAATACGGAAAAAATAATTCTGTTTCCCAAGGTATCAAGCGAACATTGGTCCCGGCACGGATTCAGCAAATTATTGAAGTCGACATTGCAAATGTTGACAATGGTCACGTTATAATCCCGTTCATGAAATTAGAACATGTGGAGGTGCAAGAATGTGCTACTATCGTAAAAGATTATAAAGCGCTATGTTGCGTTACAAATAAATCCGAGCAGGACAGAGATGTCTTTTTAAAAAGACCTATTGTTGTAAATGAATTCAGCGAATATGAGTTCATTAATCCCAGAAAATTAAATAATAATAATCATAATTATAATTCTTTAAATATGAACAAAATAAAATCCGATCACTCCAAAATTCGGTCAATGCATATGAACGATGAGGAGAAACAAATAGTTCATTCACTCATTTCTGAGTATTCAGATATATTTCATATCAATGATAATAAACTAAGTTTTACTAACAAAATAAAGCACGGCATAAAGACTAATGATGAAATACCGGTCTACACAAAAACGTACCGTTATCCGGAAATTCATAAAACTGAAGTAGATCAACAAATAAACGAAATGCTTGAACAAAACATAATCCGACCGTCGTATAGTCCGTGGTCGTCTCCTATTTGGGTGGTTCCCAAGAAATTAGATGCGTCGGGAAAACGAAAATGGCGCGTGGTAATAGATTACCGAAAATTGAATGAAAAATCTATTGGCGACCGCTACCCATTACCAAATATTTCCGATTTACTTGACAAGCTAGGTCGTTGTCAGTATTTCACGACCCTAGATTTGGCGTCCGGATTCCACCAAATAGAAATCGAAGAAAATGATATCCCCAAAACGGCATTCAATACCCAAAACGGCCACTATGAATTTTTACGGATGCCGTTCGGTCTGAAAAACGCACCCGCGACTTTCCAGCGTGTCATGGATAACATATTACGCGGAATCCAAAATGAGAAATGTCTTGTCTACATGGACGACATTATAATTTTTAGTACCAGCTTGCAGGAGCTTATCGAAAGTTTAAAAGAACTATTTCAAAGACTTAGATAATCCAATTTAAAGTTACAACTCGATAAATCCGAGTTTTTAAGAAAAGAGGTTGCGTACTTAGGTCACGTCGTGACACCATCCGGAGTAAAACCTAACCCAGATAAGATTCATGCAATCCAAAATTTCCCCATTCCGAAAACCACAAAACAAATCAAAGGTTTTCTCGGACTTCTTGGGTACTATCGTAAATTTATTAGAAATTTTGCCGGAATAACAAAGCCACTAACTAAATGTCCAAAAAAAGACGCAATTATTAATGTTCACGACGCCGAGTATCAAAATTGTTTCAATTTATGCAAAAACTTATTAATTAATGAACCACTCTTGCAATACCCGGATTTCTCTAAATCATTTGTATTAACTACAGATGCCAGCAATTATGCGATTGGCGCTGTACTATCACAAGGAAAAATAGGCTCCGATTTACCGATTGCCTTTGCTAGCCGAACGCTAAACGATTCGGAAACCAGATATTCAACTATAGAAAAAGAGCTCCTTGCAATTGTCTGGGCCGTTAAGTATTTTAGACCCTAGATCATAAACCCCTCCAGTGGCTCATGTCCATAAAAGAGCCCAATTCAAAATTAGTCCGGTGGAGACTTAAGCTTTCAGAATATGACTATACGATCGTGTACAAAAAAGGAATACTTAATAAAAATGCTGATGCCCTGTCAAGAATTCAATTAAACATAAATGATGTTTGTAATGGAAATAATGAAACTAATGATTTTTATATTGAAAATTTTGATGAATCCTTTATAAACCAAAATAAAAACGAATCCTCTTTAATTGTTGAACCTCCAGAATCGGAGTTTAGAATTGATAATTTTAACAATGATAACGATGATGCAACCATGCATTCAAGTATTGAAAACCCTATATTTAATATACCAATAGCGGACAATGCAATCAATTTGGGTAATAATCAAATAATTATAAGCGAAGTAAATCACTCGCCTTCCCATCCGAAAAATGTAAATTTATTTAATAATAGGAAAATGCGGATAGAAGTACAATTCTCAACATCAAATTTTGAAAATGATGTAATTCAATTTGTTAAACATTATATAGTCCCAGGTATCACATATTATTTATATTTTAAAGATGATATTTACGAATTATTTTGTACAACTTTACTTTACTTTACTTTAGGAGTTCAGAAATCAAATTTATTAAATGTACTCGATTATTAAATGATATTCAAGCAGAAGATAAAATTGTAGAAACAATAAGAAATTATCACGAAGGAAAAACGAACCATCGTGGTATCGACGAAACGGAAGCGCAGTTAAAACGCGTATACTATTGGCCTGAAATGCGGAAAACTATACAAAAATACATCATGAATGTGATATTTGTTTATCAAGTAAATATGATTAACTCAAATTAAACTCAAAGTTAATATTACTCCAACCGCAATAAAACCTTTCGAGATTATTCATATCGATACTATCGCTTTAGAAAAAGTTAAATTTTTAACAATCATTCCTTCTCGAAATATACGCAAATGTACAGATTAAACTCCTATCAGGCGATCGAAATCGCAGATAAGTTAATTAAATTCTTTTCGCACCACAGTATACCAAACCAAATTATCACAGATAACCATATGGAATTTAAGAATAGCCTAATCAGAGAATTAGTAGAACTCCATAAAATCGACCTACACTTTATCTGTTCCCAACACCCAGAATCGAATGGTATTGTCGAACGGGTGCACTCGACAATAATCGAACACATTAGATTATTAAATCATCAAAATATATTTAAAAAAGAACCTATTCAATCAAAAGTTTTATATTCAATTCTTGCTTACAATAATTCAATACATACAACAACAAAATTGAAACCCTCAGAGATTATATCGGGGCATATAAATAATGAATCGCCGCTTAACCCCGTTCTGCATAACGTGCCATATATGGCACAAAGCAGTATGCATATATTTTTAGCTTTATTTAGCGGCTAGTGGTAAAAATTTATATTTAGATATATTTTAGAGACTAATAGGGTTGCCTAGAAGAAAATATCTAGTTTTCATGGGCATCAGGAAACAAGAGATTTTTGCCAGAATTAGCATTTGCGTTATATGTACTGACAGTCTTTAAACCGCAAACTTTGTGGTCTAATTTGTAGGCCGATGTGTCACAGCTTGCCTAAATTTCGTGGTTCAAATTGTAGTCCCGTATGCAGCAAAGAGTTAAATAAAGACAGAAATTGTTTTCTATTATGTCATACGAAATAAGGTTCCGTTACTATATTGCGTGCCAGATAGGGCACAACCTGTATTTTTGTAAAAAATAAATATTAAATTTTTTAAATATTTTTTCCAATTACTGTCTCACTAAAGGTATTCATAATTATGTTTGTTTCATAAAAATAAAAAATCATGCAGTAAGGGGTTAATATAGAACTCGAAAAACAATTACTAAATAATTATATGATAAATCACAAGGACAAAGTAAAATTACTTTACCAAGAAATCAATCAAAGAATCCAAACAAATAAAGAAAAAATCATTAACAAAATAAATATCAATCGTGAAGAAACCCCAAATATACCTAAAACAGTATTTGTCAAAAATAAGCAAAAACAAAGCAAAACGAAAGATAAATATAAAAAAGAGGAAATTAAATTAATTACCGCAGATCGTAAAACCCCTAAAATAAATACCACACATTACAACACCGTTGATAAAATTCACTTGTCAAATGTTAAAAGGCCTAGAGCCGAATTCAAAGAGAATATATTAAATAATGAAAATTTATTTTATGAAAATTACGAAAAACTGGTAAATAATAATAATTAAATAATCAATACGGTTCCCTGATAAATATGGTAAACAATATTTCCAAATTTAAAAGAGATTTTGAAAACTACGACAAAATTGTGAATTATACTAAGAACGATATAATTTCCAAAATAAATAATATCAAGGTACATATCACTCCCAAGAGAGTTAAGAGAGGATTGATTGATGGACTAGGCACAATTGTCAAAACAATCACCGGCAACATGGATGCCGCTGACAGCAAAAGGATTGATAACATCCTTAACCATTTACATGCAAATCAAAATAAGTTGCAAAATCAATTAAATAACGGTTATAGTGTAAACAACCAAGTTATCAAAAAATTTAATAATACTCTTCGAGATATTGAACACAATCAATTAACCCTTAAATCTAGAATTACGCAATTATATGCAATTATGCAAGACAACATTGATCATCAACATGTCTTATTTGTCAAGGACTTATATAATCAATTAATAATTTTATTCGGAACAATCTCAAATATATTAAACAATATTCTAAATTCTCTAGTATTCTGTAAACTTAGAGTGTTACATTTCGACATAATTAGCCCAAATGATTTATTCATGGAATTATCAAAAATATCCATGTACTATAATACAAAATTACCATTCGAACTCAAGGTTGAAAACATATTGGATTTCGAATCCGTTATCAAGGTCAATTGTAGAATCGATGAAACAAAAATTAGTTACTTTTTATCAATACCAATTAATTATGAATTGGAATATGACCTATACTATCTTTACCCTATCCCAAGCAAGTTCGAGTCTGATTACATTACTATAATCCCGAATGTCAAATATTTACTTAAATCAAAAATTGAAAATACAATAATGCCTCTAAGTGGCATTTGTACCTCTGGCACCAAATATTACCAATGTTCCGAGAACCAACTTCTAAATTTCCCAATTATATGTGAAAAAGAATTATTCAACGGAAAACATAACAATCGCCGATACACAAAATTAAAAATTTCTGGTAATCATATGGAAAGGATACCAATCTTAAATCAATATCTCGCAATCTTCCAATCACCGGAGAAAATCGAATTACGCTGTCGTGAAGCAACGGAAACTAAAAACATCGTTGGAATCTTCTTGGTCAAAGGAGACCAATGTTCCATCACCTTCAGAGGAAAAGAACCACCCCCTACGGACTTTACACTTGAAAGTCCTACAGTCATCAGTGACGCAGAGCTAAGTGTGGAAACGAACAATATAAGTGATTTCCAAATTAAATTGAAAAGACTTACACTCGAGGACGTCCCAGCTTTTCAACAAGAACCAGTTTTAGAGGACATAAACATTCCCATTAAACCCAGTGCGTGGACAGTGTTTCTGTACGTTATTTTAGTGTTTAGTGTGATTTACGCCTCGTACAGATGGTTCCAATCCAGAAGAAACCAAACAGAGGAAGGACCAAGGAGGGTTACTTTCGCGCTTCCAGGGGATGCACGAATTTAAGGGTGGAGGAGTTACCTGCCGTCCACAATAATGACCCCATTCATCATTATGAAAGACATCCTTTGTTCTTAAATACATTTATTATTAATTGCGCAGTTAGAATTAGAAATGCTTATGTTGTTAGTTTATAAATAGTTTCTTATCTTATTATTAGCGAGGCGAGTCGGCCACCGGTTAGCAATAGTTAGTTAGTCAGTAGAGCTCATAGAGTTAAGTCGAATATAATCATCCATGTATTAACGTAGTTATAATAAATCACACGTTTTTAAAAACACAAGTTCCACCATCGAAACTATTTCTTACATGTTTGAGATAGGAAGATTGCACATACCGATAATACTTTCAAACTAATACTACCAAAATTGCAGGTATTTTTGTAAATTAATATCGAATAATGACGCACATTTAATGACTGGATGTTCAAACTGAGGACCTTCGCTAGGTCTCAGGAAGCATGGTACAACATTTTAGAATTAAGATATACTGCTTAGAATTTCCGGAAGAATATCGTTACGTGTAGATTACCCGCCAATTATATTGTCACGAAAACATGTAGAGTTCTAATGCAGTTTTGTGATTGGTTCTCCACTTGCATTATGTTTCGGGACTTAATAATAATAATAAATGTGTTTATTGCCCAATAGGAATAAGCAAATAATAAGATACATTACAATATAATAGTAATAAATAATACGAACAATACAAGTATAAATTAATAAAACAACTTAATGGTCCATTTGTTTATGTTTTACGAAGTGTTTAAAAAAATATTTTTATAACGTATATCCGCATTGTGACAAATATGCGTCAATGAAGCCTTGAACAGGATGCTAGTTGTTGGTGTAGGCGTATGAAACGTAATGTTAAAGCTGGATGATAAATAAGACACATGGAAAATTATTCCTGATAACAGATCACAGCAGTCAATTTTATTATTCACTAGTTTCCAACCGAAATTGGCGATGAGCCGTTCTCTGCGTTTTTGAAGCGAAATAATGTCATTTAATAGTGAACAATAATCAATGTTTCAAGCAGGATAGTGGCCATTTCCTTTGGATTTTCTTAACCGCGAGCTGTTGATTCGTATAGTATGGATACCATACTAATGCAGCATATTAAATTTTACTGACAACAAAGGCATAATACAATGTGGTTAACACCATTAAGTTGGTGAAGTATTTCGACGTGCGCATTTTAAATCCCAACATTTTTGTAGAAGACTTATGTACTTACACTATCAATGTGATGACAAAAAAAAAACTTTGAGTCAAAAAGGAACTTGATTATTATGCAATCCATCGGTAGTGTCTTCGTTACTACGGTAACTGCCATAGTGCTAGAATTTTTTTTATTTCTGTAGGCCATTCATAAAAATAGTCATATTTGTTATTTTAATAACTCACTTCACTTAATTGTGATGTAAATATATATATTTTGCATTTGTTTATACGATTATTTATAGTGAAACTAACTTATTCCACGCGGCCTGCTAAACAAAGTTTGTTTGCGTCAACAATCAAAACATCGCTTAGCTGTATGAGTCACGCGTGCTGCCTAAAATATAACCACATACAGATATTTATTTATTTATTTATTTTTTATTTTTTATTTTTTATTTATTTATTATTCTATATACGGTAATCACCCTTTTACAATAAAAATACAATTATGAAGAGAGTACACATAATAGATAAATACAACTAGGTGGTATTGAACCTATAACTAAACATAATTCTTAAATTAAAATTTAGAAAAACATTTTGAATATTAATTAAATTACAAACATTAAACAATTAATGATCTCTACAATTGAGAATGTGACCAACTGTTTTTTTAAATAGACACAAAGACCCATCAAACAAATTAATATTGTAACAGGATAGCGAGTTAAATAATCGCATAGAGCGGTTTAAGGGACTATTTAAACCATAATTAGTCCTATGTTGACTTAATCTAAACGTTTTCATATGACGTTGTAAGTGTGGCTGCATCGCATTGAAATTTAAATACTGTAGAAGGTCATTGCAGTTTATATTAGAATTACAGATATTAAACAGAAAACATAAGTCAGCTACATCTCTTCTAACCTCAAGAGATGGTAAATTAAATACACATCTAAGGGATTCCGTTTGTACGACTTCGAAACCACACTTATAACTCATAAGTTTTAAAAATCTGTTTTGCACGCGTTCGAGTTTTAAGGTGCTGGTATCATATTGTGGTGACCAAACTATAGATGCGTACTCAAGTTGCGGCCTAATAAGTGTAATATACAGGGTCTTCATTTCAAAAGGAGCCACCCTGAATAACTTTGGATCTGAAGTAGTTACGGTTTTAAGAAAAAATACGTCAATTTTGTTTTCGAGGGGGAAGTTAAAAAACACTGTTTTTATAATTTTATCTTTCACCCCTTTACCCCCAGCCACCCCATCTTTATAATTTTAAATGGCACCCCCTATTGTGCGGTACCTCATTTTAAAGGGCATAAAAAATGCTATCCAGCAAAGCAAAAATAATTGAAATCGGTTCATTTGTTTTAGAGAGAGAGGGTATTCATTTCAAAATAAACCACCCTGAATAACCCTGGTTCTGAAGTAGTCCCGGTTACAGGAAAAAATATGTCAATTTTGTTTTTGAGGTGGAACTTGAAAACACTGTTTTTATAATTTTATCTTTTACCCCCTCACCCCCAGCCACCCCATCTTTATAATTTCAAATAGCACCCCCTATTGTGTGATACCTCATTTTAAAGGGCATAAAAAATACTATCCAGCAAAGCAAAAATAATTGATATCAGTTCATTTGTTTTAGAGAGAGAGGGTATTAATTTCAAAATACTCACCCCCAGCCACCCCATCTTTATAATTTCAAATAGCATTCCCCATTGTGCGATACCTTATTTTAAAGAGCTTAAAAAATACTATCCAGAAATGCAAAAATAATTGGAATCAGTTCATTTGTTTTAGAGAGGGTATTCAATTCAAAATACGTCACCCTGAATAACTTCGGTTGTGAAGTAGTTACGGTTTCAAAAAAAAAAACGTCAATTTTGTTTTTGAGGGAGAACTTAAAAAAACACTGTTCTTAGAATTCTATCTTTCACCCCCTCACCCCCAACCATCCCGACTTTAAAATTTCAAATGGCACTCCCTATTATGCGATACCTCATTTTAAAGGCAATACAAAATATTATCCATCCAGCAAATAAAAAATATTTAATCAGTTCATTTGTTTAAGAAAGAGAGGGTCTTTGTTTCAAAACAAGCCATCCTGAATATCTTTGGATCTGAAGTCGTTACGGTTTTAAGCAAAAATACGTCAATTTGATTTTAGAGGGTGGAACTTGAAAAACACTGTTTCTATAATTTTTTCTTTCATCCCCAGCCACACAATCTTTGGTGTGGCATATTTTGATAGGAATATCTCTGAAACAAATGAACTGATTTAAATTAATGTTTATTTGCTGGACAGTATTTTGTATGCCCTTTAAAATGAGGTGTCTCACAAAAGGGGATGCCATTTGAAATTATAAAGATGGGGTGGCTGGGGGTGAGGGGGTGAAAGATAAAGTTATAAAAACAGTGTTTTCAAGTTCCACTACAAAAACAAAATTGACATGTTTTTTCCTGTAACCGTGACTACTTCAGAACCAGGGTTATTCAGGGTGGTTTATTTTGAAATGAATACCCTCTCTCTCTAAAACAAATGAACCGATTTCAATTATTTTTGCTTTGCTGGAAAGCATTTTTTATGCCCTTTAAAATGAGGTGTCGCATAATAGGGGGTGCTATTTGAAATTATAAAGATGGGGTGGCTGGGGGTGAGGGGGTGAAAGATAAAATTATAAAAACAGTGTTTTTTAAGTTCCCCCTCGAAAACAAAATTGACGTATTTTTTCTTGAAACCGTAACTACTTCAGATCCAAAGTTATTCAGGGTGGCTCCTTTTGAAATGAAGACCCTGTATAACATTCTTACTGTATCACCAGAAAATTTCTGAGAAAATCTACTTACAAATCCAAGTAACTTTGTACATTTTGATGCTAAATTTGTTATGTGCGCATTAAAGGATAGCTTCGCGTCAAAAATTACACCTAAATCCCTCACAATTTCAGTATCTTGTAATATAGTTTGACCAATACAATAATCATAATTATGAATTATCCTATTGCGGGTAAACGTGACCTTATGGCATTTGTTTATATTTAAATATAATTTATTAATATCGCACCAGTCTAATAAACTTGCAATATCATGTTGTAATAGCAAACAGTCATCAACAGATTTTATATTGAGAAACAATTTTAAATCGTCAGCAAAAAGCAGACAATGGCTAAATTTTAACATTTTAACGATGTCGTTAATAAATAAAATAAACAGAACTGGTCCGCAGTGAGATCCCTGTGGTACCCCTGATGTCACATCAACGACTCTAGAAATATTAGAACCTATCTTAATGCATTGACTACGACCTGAAATATAACTTTCGATCCAATTAATGGCAACAGACCCAAAACCCATTGAAGTTAGTTTAGCAATAAGAACACCGTGATGGACACGATCGAATGCTTTAGCAAAATCTGTGTATATTGCATCAACTTGCATGCCACTCTCAAAAGCTTCGAGGATATAAGTTTCAAATAAAACTAGATTCGTCGATGTGGACCGTCTCTCGCAGAATCCATGTTGTTCGTCAACGACTATATTCCTGCATGCCCATTTCAACTGCTCAGCTACTAATGAGTCAAGCATTTTGGGGATTGTAGACTGAATGCAAATACCTCTGTAGTTTTTCACATCTTCCCGATTCCCAGATTTAAACAGTGGCGTTACATAGCAATTTTTCCACAAGGACGGCACCATACCAGTATTAAGTGAACATTGAAACAGCATAGTAATAGGCGTACATAGCGAAAATATACAGTTTTTTAGAAAATAGGCAGGAATACCATCAGGACCAACAACGAAACTATCCCTGAGATCCGATATTTGTTGAAACACAAGTTCAGAATTAACACAGAACGAATTAAGATTAATTTCACTTTCACAGTTGAATGCAGGAACCACACAATCAATATTTGAATACACTGACGCAAAGTAGTCGGCAAATAAATTGACGCACTCCAAATCATTTTCAGCTGTCTTCTCGTTCAAGAACATATGGCTGGGGTGCCCAGTTGTATCACGTACCTCGTTCACAAACGACCAGAATCTTGTCGGATTTGAATGTAGCTCAAGTTCTTTATTTCTCAAGTACGATGTATGTAAGGAGTTATTTAGTTGAGTACACTGTGTTCTTAGGTCTGCAAATCGGCCATAATCAGATTTTCTATTTGTCGATTTAAACAATTGATGAGCCTCCTTTTTTTCGTGTATCAAGTTTATAAGAGTAGAATTAAACCATTTGGGATAGCTATTAGGTTTCATCTTACGTACAGGAACAAATTTATTAATTAATTCATGTAACAAATTATAAAATTTAACACTAGATCGTTCAACATCATTATCAAAAAACATTTTCCAGTCAACACTTGCCAGAGCACTGTTTATAGCGTTGTAATTGCCTTGCTTGAAATTGAATTCTGTTATGCTAGTATCAATCCTTTCGGTAGCATTACATAATTGTAGTGATATTTCGTACGGTAAGTGATGTATTGACTCTTTATACCATACATCACCGGCAATAGAAACGGATATTTCTAAACTAGAAAAGATCAGATCAAGAAATACACCACGCTTATTTGGAATACGATTCGCTTGATGCATGTCATGAAAGCTAAAACATTCGCTGATAATGTCCGCATAATTACACATATTATATGGATCAACTATAGAATCTGAATCTAAAGACCACTTTGCTTTTGGTAGGTTATAATCACCACAGATAATAATGTTTTTGCAACTGTATTGTTCCATCAACATATCAATTGTGTTACAGTGGTCTATATATTTAGATTCGTTAGATGATGGTGGAATATAAACGGCACCGAGAATTAAATTGTCGCTTAAATAAACAAACAATTGCTCAACACCTGAATGACATGTTGAAATTAAATGTGATTTGATATCATTGTGAATGGCAACAAGTACGCCCCCGCCTCTAATTTTGATACTAGTTTTCAATGATCTATCAAGTCTATAAATGGCATAATTTTTAAATTGAAGTTCAGCATCTGAAACTGTTTCATCAAGCCATGTTTCTATCAATATGATGATATTATAAAAGGAACTGTTAACAAATTGCATGAGATCATAAAGTTTTGTTTTTAAACCACCCACATTTTCATAAAAAATTGTTAGTTTTTTTGTTTCTTTGTGCTGTGTTTATTAACATTATTTTTACAAATTGTGGGCCGATTATTAACATATTTAATAAAGATATCATTCTCCCCTTCATTTTTACGACGGTTTAAATCGTCATAAAGTCGTTTGATATAATTTCTTTGATCAATAGTTAAATCGGCTTTAATATTAATTTCAGGAAAATGTTGTTTAATAATATCACGTTTCTTCAATACCTCACGTGCTCGTGCACTATTGTCAAGTAGGATTTTAAGTGGTCTAGTTTTATCTGATTTGCTACCTAATCTTATTATGTTCAATGGTTCCGTGCCACCCAAATCGCAAGAGCTAACAATGTTCTTAAATACATCCATATCATGTTTTTTGCGTTGTTCGGCGTTAACTAAACTTGATTCCGGAATATTAAATAATATAATATTACGGTTTCGACTCTCGCGATCTTCAATTTCAAAAATCAAATTATCAGGATTTTGTTTAGATTTTAGTGACGCGATTTCATCTTTTAGACTTTTATTTTCATTCTCAACCACTAATAATCTATTACTTAAAATAGAGATATTGTCGATTATTGCATTTAGAGACGATTGAATATCATTTTTAAACAAAGATAGTTCAGACCTCATCATAGATTGGATCATGACCATTGTAGGTATATTGCATTTGTAACAGATCCACCTTATTCCATCAACCTTCTTTTCTTCAAGTCGATAATTAGTGATTTCCATCTCGGATAAATCAACACATTTACCATGGAACCAGTTAGAGCAGCCACTGCTACATTTAATAGCGGCCGCAATGCCATTTGGTGGTATAATTAATTTACATTTTCCGCACGATACCGACATTTTCAAAATCAAGATAATAATTCAAAATAAGATATATGCAAATAATTAATTTGAAAATAGGGAAAAACAGGGATACAAATTTTCACACTAACCCCGCGTTTGGTAGTGACTAATTATTATAAACAAACAGAACTAGGCGACGGAGGGAAAAACAAAAGAGAACAAAGGAATAAAAACAGAACGATTCCACATTCGCCTTAATAAATAAACACTGAGCAAAAACGACAGAAATGTACGTCCGCATATATTAACAAAAACGATGAAATAGGCTCGATGGCGTTGAGGTTAATTTTAAGAGTAATTAATTTTAGCGAGAGCCTTAAAATTTACCAACATTAAAGACCATCATTACCATGGCAAGGATAAGACCAACACACAATCTGCTAAGAACGATGTATTATGTTGACCACAATCCGGTTAAACACCACAGAGCTTAAAACAACACGTGCACTCTCACTCACGGCTCGGCTTATATATATATAGTACAATCGCCCAAACGTGATAATGACTCATCGCTCCATGTTGCTTGAATTAAGTTTCTAGTAAACGAATGTCCATAAAATAATTCGATTCAGTCTAGGCGGGAAATTCTCGAGCGTGCAAATAATTTCCCGACGAAACTTTGCGAGTGTATTTTTGGCAATCGGTAAAGGATTTTTTTAAATTTATTTTATTTATTTATTTAATATACACGACAGCGCCATTTTTACAAAATAATTTCCGTAAACTATTCTAATACTAAAACTAAAACTAACTAAGTTATAAACTAAACATATAATTTATAATCTCCTCCGTGTGTGCTCACCTTGACGTGGTGGGGGGGCTTGCGTATCCAGATGATCCTAAGTGCTACACCAGCGGGAGCGTCAGCTCCCGGCAGGGCCACCCATGCTGGGAAGGACGTAGGTGATGGATCTGACTAAGCAGCACGCAACATGGGGCAGAAGGGGCTCCCAGCCGCAGTGAAGGCAACCCTTCTAGGGAAGGACACCCGAACAAACCAAATACTTCTATGAATGGACACCACCAATGTCAAGCTTACGGAGCAGGAGCTCGGAACTCCAGTTCCGGTCGGAGACGGGTGTGCTCGGGCGGGCACCCACCGACCGTCATCCATCGACTGCCCAAAAACAACAACCCTGGTGGGCTCGCCTTCGGGTGGCCCACCACCAACACTCAGCCACCATATCGCGAGTGCACTGCACCAGTCCCCCCTGCTCAGGGCCGGCCAACTGGCTGTCCCTGACAAGGACACTGGGGCGGCGCCTCGCGTGAGGGTGAGGAAACAGCTCTGCGGGGCTGAAAAGAAAAGGAGGAAGAAGCTGAAGGGGGCTGGCAAGAAAGCCTCCACTGTGGAACGGGCCACCACGAGCTCCAAGGCAAGCCCCCAAAAAGGGCAGCCAGGGACGAGTGGCACAAGTCACAGCAGCTTCCCCCCCCAAACCAATACCAAAGGGGGCGACGGCAGCAGACCGATCCCCAAAAAGGGGCCTTCTACCAAACAAGGCCCTTTGCCGGGAAAGGTCAAGCAGACCGTCCCCCCCACAAAGAAGCGAAACCGGTCGGACGACTCTGGGAAGTCGCCTGGGCTCAACCCCAGGAAGAAACCCGGAGACGCAACCTCAAAGCCCAAGTCATACACGGAGGCCATCAACAGACACCTGCAGATGGCCATCGTCGACAAAAGCAACCTCCTAGGTAAACTAAAGGAGGAACAGGAGAAGCTGGTACGCGACTCCCTCATGAGGGCAATCCTGGGAGTGGACCCGGCCAGCACGGTCGCGCCACACTTCTCCAGGTGGTCCTACTTGGGGGAGATACTGCGTATCACCTGCGCGGACACCGATTCCTTGAGATGGCTCGAGGAAACGGTCAACGGACTTGGACCTCTCTGGGTGGGAGCCGAACTGGCAGTGGTGCAGGTTGACAGCCTGCCCAGGCTAGTAAAAGCTTCAGCCTGGCTGCCCAATGCACAGGACAAGGATGAAGCCTTGACCTGTCTGGGCGTCCAGAACAGAGAGGCCCAAACAGCCAAGTGGTGCATTTTCCACCACGAGAAAAAAGAAGATGGCATCCTGGTGGTGTTCGGGATACCACTTCAAGAAATCGAGCTGCTGAAGGGCAAGCACCCCCAAGGCAAATGCCAACTATGGTATGGCCTGGGGAAAGTGACCCTTCACCTGAAGCAGCCAGAGGAAAAGGAAGACACCCCGCAGACCGTTGAGGACCCTCCCATGGAGACCGCAGCAGTCCAGGATGCTTCCCAAAACTAGAACCCCAAGTCCGAGGCCAGACCAGGACGGACCGGGAAATACAGAAAGGTAAGTCTCTTTTTGCTTATTAGCAATTAAGTACTAACCACACAACCAAGAAATTGACTTAACCATTACAGGCAAACTCAATATCATACAAATTAACCTCCGACATTGCAAGATGGCTGTGGCGCACTTGTGCCAACATCTACACAACCACGAGGATAACATAGCCCTCATACAGGAACCCTGGCTAACAAGCGAAAGGGTTGCCGGTATGGGCACTCTAAAAGGTAAGGTGAATTATTTTCACTCCACTAAGCCAAGAACATGTATCTACACTCCTAAGAATGTGCAGTGCGTGTTCCTACCACAACTAAGCTCACCGGACCTTGCAGTGGTCAGTGTGGAGGGTGCTGAGGGCAGGACCCTGATCCTGGCATCAGCTTACCTTCCGTACGACAGTGAGGCCCCTCCTCCCACAAAGGAGATGGCGGCACTCATTAAACACTGTGAGGACGGCAAATTAGATCTGATAATAGGGTGCGACGCCAATGCCCACCACATAGTGTGGGGCAGCAGCGACACCAACCACAGAGGAGAATCTCTTCTAGAGTACCTCTCAACTACGACCCTAGAGATAGTGAACAGGGGTCGCGAACCCACCTTCGTGACCCCCACTAGACAAGAGGTCATAGACATCACCCTCGCAAATGCGAACACAGCAAAGCAGATAGAGAACTGGCGCGTCCACCAAGACGTGTCATTCTCGGATCATAGATGGATCTGCTTCAGTATAGGAGTTACGACCGTGGAACGAATCCTGGTTCGAAACCCAAGAAGAACGGATACGGAACTGTTCAACAACTGCCTATCCAAACATCTAGAAGAGGACGTCTTCAGGCAGGACCCTGTAAACAGCGAGGCGGTTGAGAGACTGTCTCTGAAATTACAGACCAGCCTTATAGACTCTTTCCACGAGGCCTGCCCCGCCAGGAAGGCAGGCACATCTGCCAAACCTCCCTGGTGGTGTCCAGAGCTCGACCAAAAAAGGTCAGACTCTCGCAAAGCCTTTAACAAAGCCAAGAACTCCCGACTTGAGGAGGACTGGGCCACATTCAAGAGAACCCAGAGGGACTTTAAAATGACCCTCAGGAGAAACCAAAGGGCCTCATGGCATAACTTCTGTGAGGGCATTAACTCCGTATCGGAAACAGCCCGCACCAGGAAAATACTATCTGGGTGCCGTAGTGCACAGCCAGGCATCTTCAAAAAGGAGGACGGCACCTATACTGCTGACCTCCGAGAATCCCTAAGTCTGCTTCTGAAGTCACACTTCCCTGACTCCAAAAGCGGTTCTGATGCAAACCATCAAAATGACCCAGAATATCTCCCCACAGCGGAGGACTGGAACATGAGCATGGAAATCGTCACAGAAAGCAAAATAGAATGGGCAATAAGATCATTCTCCCCTTTCAAATCGCCAGGACCGGACGGTGTGTATCCTGCCCTACTACAGTGGGGCTTGGAGCACTTACTGCCGCTACTGTGCAGACTGTTTCGGGCATGTATTGCAATGCAGTACGTACCGAGACTATGGAGGGAAGCCAGAGTGATTTTTATTCCCAAATCAGGCAAAACTGACTACACGGCAGTCAAATCGTTCAGACCAATCAGCCTCACGTCTTTTCTTCTGAAAACCCTAGAGAGGCTGTGCGACAACTACATCAGGGAGCAGTGCTGCTTGAACAGCAAACTGCACCCAAGCCAACACGCCTACAGGCCAGGCAAATCGACTGAGTCGGCCCTTCATCATGTGGTATGCAGGATTGAAGGATCGCTGGCTAACAAACAGTCAGCCCTAGGAGCCTTCATAGATATCGAGGGGGCTTTTGACAAAGTCTCCTACGCCAACATAGAACAGGGTCTAAACAAACACGCGGTCCCCACAACCATCATTGGATGGGTCGGGGCCATGCTAAGGAATAGAACTGTAACTGCCTCAATAGGTAAAGAAAGCCAAACAGTAGCTGCCACAAAAGGATGTCCACAGGGCGGGGTGCTATCCCCGCTTCTGTGGAACGTCGTTGCGGACGGCCTACTACGGCAACTGAACAACGCAGGATACCATGCTGTGGGTTACGCAGATGACGTGGTAATCCTACTTATCGGAAAACACGAGAGCATTCTGTCTAGCCTTATGCAGAATGCCCTCAAAATCATAGAGGATTGGTGCGAAAAAACGTCTCTCTCGGTTAACCCCAAGAAGACAGAGTTAGTACTATTCACAAGAAAAAGGAAGATCAACACAGGTAGACTTCCCAAACTTTTCAACAACCAGCTATGCTTGGCAGACGAGGCGAAATACCTCGGTATTATACTGGACTCCAAGCTTAACTGGAAGAACCACCTAGAACACAAGCTGAAAAAAGCATGTGTCATCTTCTGGCAGTGTAGGGGCGCGCTAGGACCAACCTGGGGCTTCAAACCAAAGGTGGCCCGGTGGCTCTACACTGCAATTGTCAGACCAGCTCTGACATACGGAGCGATAACCTGGTGGCCGAGAACAGACCAATCGGTAACCAGGAAGAAGCTAAACCATCTACAACGATTGGCGTGCCTGGCCATGACGGGCGCAATGCGCACAACACCCACGGCTGCAATCGAAACTCTACTGAACCTGACGCCCCTTCACATACATGTAAAGGAGGTGGCAGTAAGCACAGCCTTAAGACTAAAGGCAAATGGCACGTGGAGCCCGACAGCAAACGGTGTGAGACACGGGAAAATATTGAGAGAGGCGGGGTTAACCATGCCTGAACTCAAAGAATCCCTCGACAGTGTCCCACCGAGACACCTGTTTAAACGGCAATACGAAATAAAAGATCAGATTAATGACAAACCAGAAATCACCGTCTATACCGACGGGGCCAAGAACCATGAAGGCGCAGGGGCAGGCATCTATTGCCAGGAACCTGACCTCAGTCTTAGCATCCCCCTAGGTAGGAATGCGACGATCACTCAAACGGAACTTTTCGGGATACTTGAAGGTGCTCGGAAACTATCGGAACTGGCAGTCTCGAACAAATCCATTTTGTTCCTCACTGACAGCAAATCAAGCATAGCTGCGCTTTCGAGACCGAGGGTGGCCAGCAGTATAATATTGGAGTGCAAGCAAGCCTTAGACAAACTCGCCGCAACCAACAGAGTCACAATCTCCTGGATTAAGGGACATTCAAATAATGAAGGGAACGACCGGGCCGATAGGCTTGCCAAAAGGGCTGCCCTGAAAAGGGAAGGCTATAAGGCTTTGCCACTGGCACCACTCACTGTCTCCCAAATACTTAAAGGAAACTCTCTTGAAGAACACAAAAAGGAATGGCTACAGACTGACAAATATGTGGTCGCCAAAAAATTCATCCACTCACCAATACCGAAGCTGAGCAGGAAATACATTGAATTACCAAGAAGTAGCTTGCGGTTGCTAGTCGGTACACTTACTGGGCACTGCAAACTAAAAAAGCACCTCCACAACATAGGGGTGGTAAAAGACCCCCTATGTCGGAAATGCGAGCAAGAAGAGGAGACACTAAGACACATCATGTGTGAATGCGAGTCACTCAAACAACTTAGGTGGTCCGTTTTCGGAGAGGAGTGGCCAGATTGGTCACAACTGGGCAACACTCCACACGGCCAACTACTTGACTTCACAAGAAGTTTAGGTTGGCTTGAGGAGTAGGGCCCAGGAGGCGGCACAAAGGACCAACGTATGGTCTAAGCGCTGCGACCATTTGGTCGCCCTCCACAAACCATCAATCAATCATCAAACATATAATTATAAATAAGGTACAGTAGAAAATATAAAACTATACATATTTAAATATTGCGCAAAAGAATGAAAAGTAATTACAAAAGAGTTTGATAGTTATTTTGAGTTTAAATTAATTTACTTATATTGATAATGTTTAATGTGGATTTGAATTTTGAAAAATTATCACCAAATATGTCGAAATTAGCATTGGAATTTAGCAAATTTGCATAGCTCATAATTCGTTGAGTTGGATTATTTAGACTATAATTATTTGATATTATATCTAATCTAAATATTGGTTTAGTCCTTAAAGTACGATTTGACATAGGAAAATAAAAATCAATATTTTCTAAAACATCACAAGAAGTCATACCATTGACAATTTTAAATAAGAAACATAAATCTGATTTTATCCTTCGCAAATTAAGACATTCAATATTTAATAAACTACAAACCGAGTTATAATCTTACGGATAAATTTAATTTGAACGATATAAATGAAATAAATTTCCGCTGGACGCGTTCAATTTGTTCAATGTAACGTTTATAGTAGGGGTGAGTATAGACTTGAGCATTTACTTGAGCCGCTCTATGATATGTTCTAGTGTATCACCCTCACGAACCAAACGTGGAACATCCTCGCCGTTTTGTTACAAACTAAATTGTACAAACCAAAGAGCGTATTGGTGTAACATTTCGGCGAGCCTTAGCGCGAGCGCCGGCGACGTTCAATTCAACTATGTCGTGGGATAGGGAAAAAAACTTTATCGTTTATTGAAAAATACCGGAACCATGACATTTTATGTGAGCATTACGCCGAACAGAGCGCCGAGCATTCGCAGGAACGTTCATGCTTTTGAAACTGAGCATTTTCCTGTATTGTACCATTCTTTAGAACGTTACATTACATAGAAATGCTCGAGAAAATGCTCTAGTGTATATCCACCCTAAGGTGCCCATATAATAGATGCATATTCGACGTTGGATCGAACCAAGCTGTAATATAAATTTTTTAATGTATCGTAGCTAAAATCTCTACAGTGTCTCAATAAAAAGCCCATTAGTTTGAGAGCTTTCTTACAAATAAAATTGATATGTTCTCTGAATAAGAGCTTCGTATCAAAATAAACTCCAAGGTCCCGAATATAATTAACTTTTTCTAAATCTATGTTGGCTATATTGTAGTTAAATTCTATTAAGCAAGAACGTCTACTGAAAGCAATAACTTTACATTTCCCGATGTTTAACGGAAGTTCATTGCAATCACACCAGTCGCATAAGTTAACTAAATCAGATTGGAGCTCATAGCTATGTGAGATATCATCAACCGGGTGATACAACTTTAAGTCGTCTGCAAATAATAAACATCTAGCATAGTTAAAGCAATCACATATATCGTTGACAAATAGGAGGAATCAAATCGGTCCTACATGTGAACCTTGAGGCACACCCGACAAAACTTTAATATTGGAAGATAGATGGTTATTAATTTTGACTATTTGTTGGCGATTGATTAGGAAACTATTAATCCAATGAATAATGTGATCGTTAAATCCATAATAAATGAGTTTATTGATGAGAATAGAGTGTTGAACCCTGTCGAATGCCTTTGAAAAATCAGTATAAACTGTATCCACCTGTACATGATCTCCAAAGGCATTCAACAAAAACACTTCAAATTCCAATAAATTTGTTACCGTGGACTTTCCTTCCATAAAGCCATGTTGCTGTTTACATAATATTTGCTTAGATAACCAAGCAAGTTGTTTACTGACCAATTTGTCCATAATTTTAGGTATTATAGATTGGAGAGCCACCCCTCGATAGTCTTCTATATTTTTACGATTACCGCTTTTAAAGATTGGATTAATATAACTTAACTTCCAAACATCGGGAAATTTTGCTTCCTGAAGGGATGATATAAATAACGTGTGAATTGGAATTGCCAATGAACAAACACAGTTAGCCAAAAAGTGACCCGGAATCCCATCCGGACCACAGCTGAAATTATTTTGTTGTAATATCAATTCATTAAAAACTTCCTCAACAGACACATATAAATTATCACTATTAACCCTCAGGGGAGATTTGGATTTATTTACATAGTTTCTATTACATGTATTTCTAGGAACATAAACAGCAGAAAACCATTCGGCAAAGGCGTTAGCAATTTCAACTCCGTCAGTAAAGATGTTATCCTTGAATATCATTGATGATGGTAGACCGGACGTATTCCTCGTTTCATTTATAAATCTCCATACTTCTGATGGGTTTCTATGGATATTGAGTTGAATACGGTCGCAGTAAGAAGTATAAAGTTGTTTACTCAATAATGAGCATTGTTCCCGAATGCGGCTAAATACTTCATGGTCCTCTGGATCTCCCGTACTTTTATATTTGGCATGCGCTTTTTTTTTCTTTGTAGTAAGTGCTATCAAAGTTTTATTGAACCACTTCGGATAGTTGAGTGATTTCCTTACTTACATGCTTGGTAAACAATTTCATAAAAGAGTCTTACTTTATTATCAATATCACAATTATAAAACAACTTATTCCAATCAACATCGCACAAAAAGCTATTAATTCCTGAATAATTACAATTTTTTAAATCATGCCATACTTCGCAAAAATATAAAGTGCTCTCAAACAAATTTAAGGAACAAGAAATTTCGTACCCATTATGATGAATTGTATTTGCACATATATTATCAATAGCCAAACCCATAGAAACATCTTGTAACATAGAAAAACAGAGATCTAAATAACAACCTCTACTATTTGGATATGTATTAATTTGAAACATATTTAAAAAACTAAATGTTTCCAGAATTATATTAGCAGACAGATTAGCACTAATATTGTGTTGCTCTCCAAAACAGTCCTTTGTCCAATTAATGTCAGGTAAATTATAATCCCCGCAGATTAAAAATTCTGAATCACTGTAATTATATGATAATGACTCAACCGTTTTAGTGTGTTTCAAATATGTGTCGATGTTTGTGTTGGGAGGAATGTATACCCCACCAATAATTATTTTATTCATTCCTATTTTTATAGATACAAATAGTTGTTCTACAGAGTTTTCATCCAGAGAAATTTTATTAGATACTATTGATTTCCGAATAGCAATTAATATACCACCTCCGCGACTCTTGTTACTTGTTAGTGATGAACGGTCAGAGCGAAATATAACAAAATCATTTAATAGGAACTCACTATCAGCAAAATCAGCGGTAAGCCATGTTTCGACTAAAATAATAATATTATAATCACATAGATTAATTGTATGCATCAGTTCTTTTAATTTAGTTCTAATTCCGCCAGCATTATGGAAGTATATTTTTAGTTTTTTGTTGTTATTGCTTCCTTCGATTTTTCAATTATGTTTGAATTCCGATTATTATCGACAATTTGTGGGTGGTTGTTAATATATCTAATCATCAAATTTTCATCTCCGTTCGCCTTTCTTTCCTCTAAGTCCTTATATGGAGACCTTATATGATTACGCTGCATGACAGTTAGGTCTGGTTTGATTTTGATTTCGGTTTTATTAATTGTTTTCTTTGTTGTCTTAAAAATGTGTTCCACGGTCGATCCACTGTCAAAAATTAATTTCATAGGACGCGGTTTGTCGTTTTTTCGCCCAACACGGATAATTTTTATCGGGGGTTTAATATTGGGAAATGATTTAAATAGGTCGACAATAGCGGTCATGCCATGGTTTATACGTGTATTCGTATCTGTAGAACATGATTCTTTAATGTTGTATACTAATATATTGCTCGATCTTTTATTCCTTTCCAAAATTTCATTTATAACACTGTCATTAGACATGCAAGTGGATCCAAAAATGTTTTGATTGTCATTTTTTTCCGTTATAGAAACAGCATTAGTTTTGTTAATTAATTCTTCCAATTGGTGAATTTTTCCGACCAATTGTTCTACGGTACTATTCATTCTCACATTTTCTTGCTTTAAATTATGTAATTCATTGATTAATACTTTTAACTCCGTATTTTCTGCCGCTAATTTATCACATTTTAATGACACTGCACACACAGATTCTTTAAGTTCTTTGATAGCCAGAACCAGATCTTTAAAAGTAGTTTCGCAATCATGATCAACAATGCAACCTGGGTGACAGTATTTATTGCATGTCGAACAAGTAGTTTTATTAGCTACCCTGCTACCACATTTGCCAGAGCAAAGATAATCAATTTGATTCGATTTTAATGCTTTAGATCAGGCATGTCAAACTCATTTACCACCAAGGGCCACATCAAGTATTACACACAAGCCGCGGGCCGCATTACCAAAAAAACTACAATTGAAACCAAACAAAAAATAATTATTTTTACCTATACCTCATTTAATAACCAGGCGGACTAAATCAAATTATAGCCGCCAAAATACGTTGTTGTGATTGGCCAATCGGGCGCCGTTTTTACACAGGCCCAAATTGCTTAAAACAGTAATGGCCGTTGTTATGATCAGCTGATCTCTAACCGATCCTTGTGTCTCACCGTTTTCACGCGTTTCGCTTCAGTTTTTGTGTTTTTAGCCAGTTATTTCTACTGTTTATAGTGTAAGAATCGATTCCTCTCATCCCGCGATTTTCGAGGAAATAGTTATTTTATTTTTAACTACGGATAAATACCCAGCACAAGTTTAGTGTCATTTTCGGCCCCCAAGAAACGGAAATGGTTGGATTTTAGAGCATTAACGCTTGAGGAAAAACAATCCAAAATTATCTTATATAAAGCTTTAATACAAGAGGCTTTAAAACCTACTGCCGTCGTATACAAAATTGTGATTCATTAGGTAAGTGTGGCGCAAGTTATTGCAATATGGAATCAAAACATAAACATACATTATATTTAGGATTGCGGAGTTTCACACAATTAGGGGGTGAAAGGAGATTGGGGCAGTAACAAGTCTTAAAGGACGTCCAGCGACCGAAGATATCTACAAATTCTGCGTGTGGAAAATTGTACATAGATTTTTCTTTAAAAATGAAATCGATACATTGGATTAAATTTTGATTTGGCCGCTAATGACGTCCCGTTAAACATTATATAAATGAATTAATGAGATTGTTTTTAAGTAAGTTATTATACGTTTTAAAATAGCAAATTTATTTAATTTAATAAAATTTTATTTCACTACAATCTAGTATTTATATTTTAAACCTTTTACGGAATTATATGTATTTTTAAAATACACCTACTACTTCAATCCACTTTATATGTAAATAAATATATGTACAACTTGAGTTTTTCAGTATGCCCCTAAATTCTTAAGAGGGTCTCATTCTTATTTTAATTAATATTTTAATATTATATACTACATCATTGAGTATATGATCAAGAAAGTATGCCTAGAATTAATTTATGTGTTGGAATAAATGTTGAATGAATGTTATGGATAAAAGAAATTGAAATCATTTTATTTTTACCGCCAAAACATGTCTGGTTACTTTTCTGGTTACTTTTTATAGTGTAAACGTGACTTTCGCGTTTAGTCCGCCTGGTTATTAAATGAGGTATAGTACATATTTTTTTTTTAAATATTTGATACCAATCTTGCCGGGCCGCGTGTTTGACATGCCTGCTCTAGAGTCCATTTCAAATATTTCTGTAAAAGAAAAATTTTGTGTGTCTGTATTGTGATCGTGAAATTTTTTTTAACGGAAATATCCGTTTTGACGTCTCTAAGAGTCCATTTCAAATATTACTGGAAAAAAAAAATTATGTGTCTGTATTGTGACCGTGAAAATGTTGTCAATTTTTTTTTAACGGAAATATCCGTTTTGAGGTCTATAGAGTCCATTTCAAATATTTCTGGAAAAAAATTATGTGTGCGCCTGTGTTGTGACTGAAAAATTTTTCAGAATTTTTTTTTGAACGGAAATATCTGTTTTGATGTCCTAGAGTCCATTTCAAATATTTCTGAAAAAAAAATATGTGTCTGCATTGTGGTCATAAAACTTTTTCAAAATTTTTTTAACGGAAATATCTGTTTTGAGGTCCCTAGAGTCCATTTCAAACATTTCTGAAAAAAAAAATTATGGGTGTCTATTGTGACCGTAAAAATTTTTTTAGGGAAATATCCGTTTTGAGTTCCCCAGAGTCTATTTCAAATATTTCTGGGAAAAAAAAAATGTATGTGTTTGTGTGTTTCTCTGTGTCTCTAATGTGATTGTGAAAATGTTTTTCAAATTTTTTTTCACGGAAATATTCGTTTCTCTAGAGTCCATTTCAAATGTTTCTGCAAAAGAAAAATTGTATGTGTATCTGTAAAAATTGTTTGTGTGTCTGTATTGTTACTGTGAAATTTTTTCCAAACATTTTTTTAACGGAAATATTCGTTTTGAGCTCTCTAGAGTCCATTTCAAATATTTCTGGGAAAAAAAATTGTGTGTGAGTGTCTCCATTGTGATTATGAAAAATTTTTCAAATTTTTTTTACGGAAATATCTGTTTTAAAGTCTCTAGAGTCCATTTCAAATATTTCTGGAAAAGAAAAATTGTGTGTGTGTCTGTATTGTGATTGTGAAAATTCTTTCAATTTTTTTTTACTGTTTTGAGGTCCCTGGCGTACATTTTAAATATTTCTGGAAAAAAAATTGTGTGTGAAATTTTTGCAAAAATTTTTTTAACGGGAATATCTGTTTTGAGGTCCCTAGAGTACATTTGAAATATTTCTGGAAAAAAAATGTGGTGTGTATGTGTCTGTGTGTGTACATACTGTGAGCGTGAAAGTTTTTCCAAAAATTTTTTTAACGGAAATATCCGTTTTGAGTTCACTAGAGTAGTCCATTTCAAATATTTCTAGAAAATAAATTATGCGTGTCTGTATTGTAACCGTGAAAATTTTTACGAAAGTAAGTATCCGTTTTTGATTTCAAATATTTCTTGAAAAGAAAAATTATGTGTGTCTGTATTGTAATCGTGAAAAAATGTTCAATTTTTTTTAAGGGAAATGTACGTTTTGAGCTCTCTAGTCCATTTCAGATATTTCTGGAAAAATAATTATGGGTGTTTTTGTATTGTGACCGCGAAAATTTTTTCAAATTTTTTTTAACGGAAACATCCTTTTCGCGGTCCCTAAAGTCCATTTCAAATATCTCTGGGGAAAAAAACTGTGTGTGTGTCACTATTGTGATTGTGAATTTTTTTTCTTTTTTTTTTACGGAAATTTCCCTTTTGAAGTCTCTAGAGCAGGCATGTCAAATACGTTTACCATCAAGGGCCACATCAAGTATTACACACAAGTCACGGGCCGCATTACCAAAAAAAACTACAATTGAAACAAAAAAAAAATTATTATTTTTGTGTATAATTTTTTTTAAATATTTGATACCAACATTGCCGGGCCGCAGGCAACTTGTAAGCGGGCCGCATGCGGCCCGCGGGCCGCGTGTTTGACATGTCTGCTTTAGATGATTTATCAGGTTTATTAGACATTCTAATAACTTTAATATTTAACCAAAAACAAAAGGATTACACTCTTCACACCAGTGAGGGTCTTCACGGTGACTAATAAAACAACACAAGACTGACCCGATGGAAGGGATGAACATAAGAAAACAAAGGAGTAATAAAATTAAAATGCAAAAACTAATTAAGATTAAAAAAGTAACAGTTAATCCGGGATTTGAACCACGAGTATTGTAAAGCGTTGTGGACGGTATCGCGGCTGAGATGGGTGCGCCAATGCGATTGTTAATATACGCGCTCAAAAATTATTTCAAGAACGTATTCTGTACTTCTTTTAAATGAATATATTGTTTACCTTTGAGGTTATAATTCTGATCCAATATAATAACACTGAATTCAAGTTTGTTTCAGTATAATTTGACAAAACATATGTTTGGATGGGTAACACAGTTACTTACTGTTACGTTGATGTGTAACTGAACTTAGAAAACGCTCTATCAATACTTAAATTTTCCACTTTTCACTCGCTAACGTATTGACACGTACCTTTTAATTTGCAAAAAAATTAAATTAAATTTAACCTTTTTATAAATGAAATGGAAACAATCAATTCTGCTCTTAACTAAATCGAAATCGAAGACGGTCAAAACCAGATACAAGCACGTGAATTTTGAGGTTAGAATAGATAGAATGAGAAGACATACCTTGCACTTAGCCCTTAAATTTACATATCGACATACGTTTCGTATTTCATTTCGTTTTACTTAAGCCTGCGAACGAGTATAGATATTTTTCTGCAGCCGTCCCGAAAATAAAACTTTCGGTATGATTTATTAAATCGAAAGTACCACTTTACATAAGTCGTACCAAAAATAGTTATTTTCGGGACGGTTTTGTTTCACTTTCGGAAAGATTTCTTTACTTTCGGGACGCTTTTTGTTACTTTCGGGACGATTTTGCGAATAAATGTAGGCGGCCTTGACAAAAACATCAACTTCGTATTTAATTATGACAGCGCTTGTCATATAACATTCGTGTGTGTGTTTGCTTTTTTAACATAAAAAACGGCTGCAAAAAAAATATTGTACGTAACTCGTTCCAAAAGTGATTTTAAGGGACTCGCAGGACTCATCCCGTAAAATATCACTTTTGGAACTTATTACGTAAAGTACTATTATCCAGACACGATTATTAGATCGAAAAAGCATGAGTCACTGTCACCTCTGCGTGATTGTACTATACTGTTGATACAGCAAATTCAACTAGCGCTAACGTTTTTGTTAGATGGCGTGATGTGTCGTATACATATGGTTTTTGTCAGTTTGCACTAGCGACCTGCCCGTCTTTATCAGACCACCGCGTGTTATGTTTATTGCCTTAGTGCTTTAGAAACTATTAGCAATATGGGCGATTATGAAAAAGAGCAACAAAGATTGCAAAATTTACTGGACGAAATAATGTCTGGAGAAGAAGACGAACCTTTCGGGGAAAAATCTGGTGCAGAATATCAGCCAAGTGAAGGAGAAGAATCATCGTCTTCAGAAAGTAATATGTCGCTCTCGAAAAAGAGAAAAACATTGACAGATATTCCACCAACATGTTCCACCACCTCTACAGACCACATTACGGAATCTATCGAAAGTGTTGTTGATCAGTTTATAATAAGTGACTCTTCTTCAGAAGAAAATGAAGAGGAATTTCATTCTCTAGTTGCCCAAAAGGTATAAATTTTCGAATTTTAAAAGGAGAAATAAACTACTTTAAAGAACTGCTAAAGACATGCGCTGATCCCATCGATCAAACGACAAAAAACAGTTTGTGTAAATAAGCCCTTAGCTTTGTGCTATCGGAGCTAGACTAATCACGTGTTTTTTTCGAGCGAACTCTGCCCCGCCGGCGCGCGCCAGTCGCTAGAGAACTTACGACCTTGTAACACGTGTGACATTGTTTTAAATAAGTTGACGATTATGGAAAATATAGCTACTGGTATGTAAATATTCTATCAGAATTTATTTTATGTATATTTGTTACGTTTACTATTTTTTTTTTACTTCGTAATTAATCACAAATAAAAAGTGTTTTTTTTTCATATATTCTAATGTTTCAAGGCTTGGCGAAACCTAAGGCCGTAAAAGGTTGTCCAATGCTTATAGTTTCCGCAAAGATTAACTATCAGAGAGTGCACTTATATATAAATTGCAGCCAACTACGCCCAATATATGTTTTTATGATTTATTTTCAGAAATAGATGACGGAATTACGCGAATGGAACTTTTCAATGTTTGGCGGCAAGAAGCAAATATTTCAAAAAGAGCAGCCTGTGTATACAATTACATCATCAATAAGTGTGTTTCAGAAACCTGCAGTGATCGTATTCGTAAACAAGTGCAAACCAAAAGTGATGATTTTTGTAAAAAACTAAGAAATCTGTGGACTAAGTGTCATTATATATTGGATAGGTTCTTGTCTAAAAACAGCGATTGGTTGGATGGAAAACAAATATTTCAAAATGCGGTTCCCGTTCCCGCATGTAATACACCTCTAGAAACGAGCTCTTCCATTGGCAGACCGCGAAAGCTGTTTATTGAAAGTAGTGAAAAATCAAAGAAAAGAAAAGTGAAACATTTGTTAGAAACAAATAGTTGGGTCGAATTAGTGCTTGCAGCTCAAATGAGTTTAAGAACGACAGGTAGGCGCGATGCAGCACAAATCGTCAAGCAAGTGTCTTGCTATTCGCCACAAAGGGCCACCAAAATTAAAAAAGTATACGCATCCCAAGGCAAGAAGCTGCCTATAAAAATGTCATCTGAAGAAGCCTTGGCCTTTTTTGTAGACAAAAAACTAACAAAAGACCAATACATTTCCATGCGACAAATAAACAAAGCTCACAATGCCGACATATACCCAAACTATCATTTTCTTCTGAATTCAAAAAAACAATGTTATCCAGATCACATTGCAATTACTGAATTTTCTGCGGAGATAAAACTTCAGTCCTTGCTAGACCACACGATAAAACGTCTGATATTAGTGCAATATGAGGTGCTGAAACAACTAAATCTAGACGTAGACACACCTACAACTTTGAATGCAGTTTTTAAATGGGGCTGCGATGGCGCCTCAGGACGGAGCCAATACAAGCAGCTATTTTCGGATGAAGCACGACATGAGGATTGTGACGATGCATATACGTTTGTTGTGTCAATAGTACCACTGCAAATTACCACTTCTGGTCAGAGTAAAAATATAGTTTTATGGCAAAATCCGCGCCCTTCCTCCACACTTAGTTGTCGGCCAATAAAAGTAATTCTAAAGAAAGAGACTCCAGAATTGATTAAGCGTGAAATCGATAATATAAAATCACAAATATCAAAATTGTCTCCTACTGCTGTAGAAGTAGAACATCGCAAAATCTTTGTGAAACAACACCTAGTTCTGAGCATGGTCGACGGCAAAATTTGAAGTGTGCTCTTGAATCAGGCATCGCAGAACTGTCACGTGTGTAGCGCCACCCCGACAGAGATGAACAATTTAAACGTTATCCGTAAAAAAGTACCGAACGATACCGCATTGACACTGGGATTGTCCAGCCTGCATGCCTGGATTAAATGCTTTGAGTGCATTTTGCACATCTCGTACAGGCTGGAAATACAATCTTGGCAAATTCGAAGTAAAGACAAAGGAAAGGTTGAAGTTAGAAAAAATCATATCCAAGATCGCTTTCGGAATGAAATGGGACTTCTGGTCGATATACCGAAACCAGGATTCGGTTCGAGCAATGACGGTAATACGGCTCGAAGATTTTTTAACAATACTACTTTGGCTTCAGATATAACAGGTGTTGATGAAATGTTAATAAAACGTTTGGGCATCATTTTAAAAACAGTTGCTAGCGGGTACAGTATTAATATTGCACAATTTGAGAAATATTGCGCTGATACTGCAGATTTATACATATTAAAGTATAAATGGTACTATATGCCACAAAGTGTGCATAAGCTCCTTATACATGGAGGACAATTAATTAGAGATGCTGTACTTGCAATCGAAATGTTGTCTGAGGAGGCCCAGGAACACCGTAATAAGGACTATAAAAGGTACAGAGAATACTATTCTCGTAAATTCACTAGGGAAGAAACCATGGAAGACGTTATTCACATGCTCCTTTTATCTTCGGACCCACTAATTAGCAGTTTTCGAGTTAAAAGCCAACGCAAAAATATAACACTATCACCAGAAGTACTTAGCCTTCTCAAAGAGCCAGAACAGAATGGCGCCAAGGATGAAGATTCCGATGATGATGATGACGATGCAAATTAAGTAGTGTGCATTATGTTAAATTGTATTCCATAAATAAACCTTTTGTTTTTTATTTTTTTTTAATTCAAACATGCAAAACCACCCTTGGGTACCCCAAAATGATTTAATTATTACTTTTGTATTTACTGTATATTGCACGACGCATTTTCAGATTTTTCAAATTAAAAAGTGTATTTCCACCCCTACAAAAACCACCCCTGCGCACCCTATAATTATTGAACTATTTTTCTCCTGTCGACTTGAATATTTTGGAGCGATTCGCGAAGTTTCAGAATTTTGTCCACCTAGAAGTTGAATCGGAACCACTGTGGCATGGCGTGAAGCAAAGGGAACTCACCTGAAGAAATTTTCATTCACAGCTCAACATAGTGGACTGTCTGTTGAACTGTTGGATATGATAGATAAAATGACAATCGATTTCTTCAGGTTGTTTTTAGACAACCATTTGTTGGAACTCATGGTCAACGAGACTAATCGATATGCCTCCCAAAAAAATGAAAAAAATCAATTTGCCCAGCGCACAGTGGTCTAAAGTAGAAAAAAGCTGGCCAAAAGTCGAAAAATTAAATTGAAAATCGTAAAGTTTTCGCTGTAGAGTATTGTTAGCGAGGCACTTCCGCGTACTATACTAAAGGGAAAGACGTGTAGCTTCGAAACCCGAAGCTGCACGTCGGTCAGAAGTTAGCGCCTCCAGTGCTCTCACGATACGCTATTTGTGACCGAAATAGTGTTAAGTGCGTATAGTTAATTAATCGAGTGTGTTGAATAGTTCGAAGGACCAGATGAACTTTGTCATCAAATAAAAATTTAACTTGTTTAACTGTACAAGTATATTCATTTAAATAATACATTAATTTACATTTACAAATAAAAATGCGTGTTGCCCGTTTCGGAGTTGAAGTTAGAATATTGTTTCTTCGGCCTTCGCTCTTCGATTTCGGGAGGGTGGCTGCGTGGGGGTGGTGGAACCACGTGACTTTCCTTTCTGCCCGAGCAGTGAGGGTACTCAGATGATCCTCCCTTCAAAAGGCGACGTTGCTGGAATCCGGTGGTCCTGCCCGTAATTGCACTTTCTCGAACCGAACAAATAATACTACCCAAGGACGCACTTTATGCACTCGTAAGTCGCCCCGTCGTTCATTTGGGTGCGAGACGAATTTGTGATATATTTTGACGGAATTCTATTGTTCATTGTGCACAATAGAATTCCGTTTCAAAGATATTACAAGTGTCGTAGATTGACATCGGATATTAGCAGTGACATTATGGAATCTACTTAATTATTCGTTTATCCTATTTAATAATGCAGCGGCTTATTGCCGTAACAGAGTGTATATTTTCAAATCGGTTTGATGGAATGTGATTCTGAAGATATGTAAAATATTTCTATACTTCGAAATCTTACATAAAAATATACTACAAATTATTAAAATGGCGTTGAATAAACACCTGCATAATATAGTCTCGTATAGATTTATCCTACGAAAAGCATCAAAATAGTTATCAACTCGCTAGATCCCGCGCTGGTTTACATTTTAGAGTCAATATATTACTATAACAAATATAAATCGCCAAACATTTCTTGCGACGAGCTGCCACCTTGGCTCTGGGGAGACATTTTGTCGAGCGGCGGATAATATGGGCACGTCTGGCAGGACAAGATGTGTTGTTTGCTACAATAAAATATCGGCAGAGAGTGGTAGAAATATTGCTGCAAAGAAAGCACCGATTTATCGTCGGAAGTGTGACCAGTGCGTGCGATAAACATTACTGCGTGACATGCTTTTGTGAAGCACATAACTGCACCCTTTAGCAAGTAGATTATTTGAATGTCATTTTTCTTTTATTATTTTAAAAATAAAACCTTTGCTATATATCATGTGTTTTATTAAAAAAATACGAAAAAATACTAATAAGATATATCTATATTTTATTAAGATTTATATTTATTATTTCACGGTAGAAAAACGACAAGTAAACCTGTGATACGTATACGTATCACGCGGCTCCTGTGACAAAAATCTGTGTGAAACATCCGTGTTGTACACGGCGTTTAACGTGTTAAATTGAAGAATTATCGCTTGAAATTCTTGTTTATATAACGTCGATAGAACTCGTGTGGAGAGGAAGCGAAGGGGCATCGACATTAATCCAGCACTTCAAAGATGAATTCTGGAGAATGGATCGGGAGGATTATTTACAATACCATACATATTTTCTAAAACCTCTCAACGTTTGAATGAAAACAAATGGCTCACACAACACAAAGGCAATGATCATATCTGCCCGGTATGATTACTTAAGAAATTGTTATCAAAACGCGGCGACAACATTAAAACAGATCGACTGTTTCTTACTGTAAACAGGAATTGATCATCGGGAAAAAGCTGCCTATTGGCCGTAACGAAATTGGGAAGTGGGTTAAACGAGCGGCTGAGAAAATCGGTTTCAACACCAAAACGATCAAAATTACCAATCACTCTAGCCGAGCAACAGCTGTGAGCCAATTACTGAAATAGGGAGTAGTGAGTAAGAAGTCAATAAAATCACTAGACATTCTAGTTCGAAATCACTTAAACCATATTTTCAATTAAATTCTGGCCATCATACCGAAATAATTAGCAACCTTAGAATACAAAACTCTAGTGACAAGAAAGGAACAAAATAATGTAACTAATAAGTAAAATATTGTACACCTATCCCCCGATTTACACGGTACTTGTTTTACACGTTTTCGCTTTTACACGGTTTATGCTACTCTGTGATTGAACATGCGCAGTGTACACATCTCACGGGGAATCCCGAGCTTATGTGCTGACTTGCTGCACACGCATACTGTGTCTGTATTTCTTCGCATAAAATTAAGGTTTTATCTACGGAAAATTGTATTTGAGTGGAAGTTTCACAGTTTCAGAAAGATTTAATTTTCCATATTCGTAAATTACAAGTGAGTGCATAATTTAGATTATTATAAATTAACGGCTGTGATTAAAGTAAAATTCAGAGGGAAAAAATGCGGGAAATTTTGGATGGAAATGATGGCAATTATTTACCAAATAGGTTTAATTAAAATAAAAAAATTAAAACATTTTAATTTGAATAAAAATTAATTATTAAACTTTTTTAATTTTCCCTCCAAAATTTCCCGCATTTTTTCCCTCTGAATTTTACTTTAATCACAGCCAAATTAACATAAATTAAAAAAAAAATATAGGCTTATAATGAAGAAAGAAGTTAAAAGAAAAGTTATTTCTTTAGAAACTAAAATCGAAATTTTGGATCGCTTACGAAAGGGAGATAGAGTAGTAGATGTTGCAAAATCATATAGCATGAACGAAGCTACAATAAGAACTATTAGAACAAATGAAAACACAATTAGAAAGAGTGTTGCAGCTGGCAATACCACGAGTATGGGCACAACATCATACACCAGAAATATCGCAATGGAAAAAATGGAGAAAGCGTTAATGCTTTGGATAGAAGATCAACACAAAAAAAGTACCCATTGATACGGGCGCTATAACAAATAAAACATTACGAATTTACGAAAAAATTGTAGAGCAATTACCATCTTCTTCTTCAACTGAAAAGAAGCCAAATTTTTTGGCAAGTCATGGCTGGTTTGAAAGATTTAAAATAAGACATTCTTTACACAGCTTAAAATTAAAAGGTGAACTGGCTTCTGGCGACGTAGATGCAGCCCAAGAATATCCAGCAAATTTTGCAGAAATTATTAACGACAATTCATACACCCCTGATCAGGTTTTCAATGCTGATGAGTCAGGGTTATTCTGGAAAAAAATGCCTAAAAGGACTTATGTCTCAAAATTGTATAAATCGGCTAGTGGTCATAAAGCAGCAAAAGATCGCATAACAATTCTTTTCTGTAGCAATGCTTCAGGAGATTATATTATGAAACCATTAGTGATTAACAAATCAAAAATGCCCCGTGCCTTTAAAGGAGTAAACATCAATAATCTTCCCGTTTATTGGAGGGCTAATAAGAAAGCGAGGGTTACTGCTGCAATGTTTACTGAATGGTTTCATGAATGTTTTATCCCAGATGCAAAAAATATTTAAGTTCAAAGGGATTGCCTTTTAAAGTGCTTTTGTTAATTGACAATGCGCCGGGTCACCCACAAGATCTAGAATATGAGAACGTTGAAGTAAAATTTTTACCAAAAAATACAACTTCATTATTACTACCATTGGACCAAGGCATAATTTCTACTTTTAAAGCTGTGTACATAAAACGAGCCTTTACATATATTTTGGAACAAATGGAGAACAATGAATCTTTAACAGTTATTAGTGCTTGGAAAATTTTTACAATATTAGACTGTGTGAAGCATATCGCCTTATCATACACTGCGATTAAGCAAACAACGCTCAATAGCTGTTGGAAAAAATTGTGGCCAAATGTAGTCAAAAATGAACATTCCATTTCAACGTCAAATGATGAATATTCGCAGATAGTACAGATGGCGCATTCATTGGGCGGAGAAGGTTTTGATGATTTTACTGTTGATGATATCGCAGAGTTAATGGCTGATAAAGAACTAAGTGAGGATGATTTAGTTAACTTAGTTTGCGAAAGTGAGTTTGACAAATCTGATGAAGAGGAATTAGTACCAATAACATTCACTGCTAAAGTCATCCGCGAAGGACTCGCATTGGGAAGAAAGCTGGGTAATTATTTTATACAAAATGACACAAACGTTGAAAGGGCTTTACGATTCCAACGTGACATAAATCGCTGGTTGGCTCAATATGAAGAAGTTTACAAAGATCTTACAAAAAATTCGAAGCAATTGTTAATAACCGACTTTATTACCATCCCTCATAATGTAAATATTTCTGCTTCAAACATCGAATCGGCACAAATAACTTCGAGTGATGAAAGTGAATTCGAACCTGCGATTCCGAAAAAAAGAATGAGAGTAATTTCTGACAGTGATGAAGGATAATAAAACACCTATGGTTTTATTTTTTGTTCTTCTGTTTAATGTATTGTAATTAAATACAAAGACAGTGTTTCCGTAATATATTACATATTTTAACCTGTCAATGCATTTTATTTTTATTTCTGTGTACACCTCAAAATATTGAAAAAAATCACAACTGTTAAATAGCAAAATTATGCATTTTCTGCAAGCTTTTCGATTTACACGGTTTTGACTTAATTTTCGATTTACACGTTTCTCTCATTAACGTATCTACCGTGTAAATCGGGGGATAGGTGTATACAATAATTCCATAATTAATAATTATTATTACCAATAAAGCTACTTACAAACAAGTTATTTACACTATTTTTACATTTTACCCTTTTAAACGAAAAATGTATAATTTTAAAATTTGTGGAATTTAGTTGAATGTAGTCAAAGTTGGTAACAGTAATCCCAGTAAACACAAGATAGTGTAAAATACGTTTATTAATCGTGTATATGGTGGAGAAAGCGTATATGGTTTATTGGTAACCATATAATATACGTGTATAGTACACGTAGCATATATATTTTCGTAAATTATACGTTGCCTTGTTCTTCTTTTTCCATGGTATATTAATACATGAACTATATACCTGTTATATTCGTATAAACAACCACCATATATCAATGTTTAATTTGTACGTTTATTATTAATATTATACGTGTATATTACACGTAGAGTATATATATATATACCGGGTGTGGCACTTAAGACGCCTCGGACCATAGCTCCTTTACGATAAAAGCTATCGACAAAAATCTAAGAACAAAGTGGTGCATAGTTACCGTCGCTATGTTTCAAAAATAAACAGAAAACGTTTCCCGACATTTGCGATGAAATTCCTTTTTTCTCCGAAATTTTGTTATGCAATGTGTAATTTTTTTTACACCAATGAAAAATTTAGAGTTTTGGCTGTACAACGCCGTAATTTTTTTAGGGGGGTGCCATTTGAAATTTTCGGAAAAAATGACAACATGCGAAGATCAATCAAAAATTATTTTTTTTCCATAAATTACCTGAAAAAAAAATTATGTGAAGGTATACTAGGTCTTAACCTGTACCTCAATTCAAAATTTAGGCGCCGGCGTCAATTAGTTTCTCTACAAAAAAATCTCAAAAATGGGGCGCAATTTTGAAAGAAGGGGTTATAACAGCGAAACCGCTAAAATGAATACTCGTCGAGCACTTTCCAAATCTGCAATAAAAAATAGGGCATTCCATTTAAAAAAAACATAAGTTTGGTACGCCACTGGAGTACGGCACGCCACTGATGCTTAGAAATATTTTTGAAACATAACGACGGTAACTATGCACCACTTTGTTCTTAGATTTTTTTCGATAGCTTTTATCGTAAAGGAGCTATGGTCCGAGGCATCTTAAGTGTCACACCCGGTATATATGGCGAGGGGAAGTAACGGTCGTCACTTGTTGGAGTTAAATGTGAAAATTCGGAATCTTATTCCGTAACGGGGATTCGACCAAGGGGCAAGAAAAGTCCTATTTACTTTATCATAAAACCAAGCTTTCGGAATTCGTTTATTCCTTCTTCAGGGAAATTACACTACAAAATGAAAATTATTGTTGAACATGTGCGTCAGCGATAAATTTGGAAAAAATTGAATTTAAGTGTACTTACATGCGAAATAGTTAAAAATAAAGGTTGCTATATCTAATTGTTACTTGAAGAGTCATGTTTGTTATTATTGTTAATTAAATTTGTGGTAAAATACTGTGATGTAAAACGATTTACATGGGGACGAACACGAACACGTTAAAAATGGCGTCAGCTGTCAATTGATATCGATGTATCGGAAATCGATTACCAACTCTGTCTGGAACAATACAGGCTCGCTAGTGTTGCCAACCCGCCTAGTGCGGGTGGGTGGGAGCCGTGCATGGTTCCAGCCAGGATTGTCTCGATGACGGTCTTAATTATAAATGTTACAATTGTATGACTAGTTAATATTATAAAAGGTTAGGTGTAAAGTAAACAGGAAATTAATTAAAAACTGCCGTATATGTGGTGCGAATCTAACTGTTAATATACTATGGTGAGGCCATAGATTGTGGGCAATAGTTCCATTATGTAAGGTAGGCAACCCCATTCTCTTGTATCAAGTATGAGAATGGGGTTGCCTACCTTACATAATGGAACTATTGCCCACAATCTATGGCCTCACCATAGTATATTAACAGTTAGATTCGCACCACATATACGGCAGTTTTTAATTAATTTCCTGTTTACTTTACACCTAACCTTTTATAATATTAACTAGTCATACAATTGTAACATTTATAATTAAGACCGTCATCGAGACAATCCTGGCTGGAACCATGCACGGCTCCCACCCACCCGCACTAGGCGGGTTGGCAACACTAGCGAGCCTGTATTGTTCCAGACAGAGTTGGTAATCGATTTCCGATACATCGATATCAATTGACAGCTGACGCCATTTTTAACGTGTTCGTGTTCGTCCCCATGTAAATCGTTTTACATCACAGTATTTTACCACAAATTTAATTAACAATAATAACAAACATGACTCTTCAAGTAACAATTAGATATAGCAACCTTTATTTTTAACTATTTCGCATGTAAGTACACTTAAATTCAATTTTTTCCAAATTTATCGCTGACGCACATGTTCAACAATAATTTTCATTATGTAGTGTAATTTCCCTGAAGAAGGAATAAACGAATTCCGAAAGCTTGGTTTTATGATAAAGTAAATAGGACTTTTCTTGCCCCTTGGTCGAATCCCCGTTACGGAATAAGATTCCGAATTTTCACATATATATATATATATATATAGATATATCCACCTATCGTTGTGAAATCCCTTCATGAAATTTTTAATATCTCTTTGACATCCGCAAACTTTGTGACATCCAAAATTGGATGTCACAACGTTTTACGTGTTAAATCATCTACAAAAGGTGATAAGAAAGCGTATGTAAAATTTCGGGAGGATGTCAAAAAACTGAACTTTATGATTTAGTGTATATTTTTAGTTCCGTATCTTACTGCGTAGACGGCGCGCAGGAGACCTGGTTTTGTATATTTTGTATAAAAACATCCGAATATGCCCAGCGGTTGATGTAACATCCGAATGATGTCCGTGTATGTTCATTTTTATGTGGCATACTTTATAACCTCCAAAACGCGGCAACTATGTAACTGTGGCAATTGTGTGATTTTCAACAGTAATCTAACGAATGCCCATGATTTGAGCGTCAGGATCACGAATGCTTGTTTCGGTAAAGATCGGAACGACTGCGAAGCAGGAGTGCCGATTTTATAGACGCATCAAGCAAGAGTGATCCAGACGCTAATAATTGCCTGGGAAAAATCAGTCACGGGTTAGATTCGTGAAGACAATTTGCCATACAGAAAATTTGCACATCATAATTTGAGAAATTAAATTTAGTGACACCAAGTGTCAGATGTGTATCAATCTGCGGTACAATAATTATAGACAAAATGAGCTTGCCAAGATTTTGAGAAATGCCTATTAATAATATTACTGATAAAAGCACTAACACATCACCCGAAAATACGAACAGAACGAATTCAGTGAGGAAACAATTTTAAAAGTCCGACGATGACTGACGTTTTATACGTAAATGTAAAGAAATGAATGCACACTTAAAAGTACTCTTTTCGATGTTTACTGCACTGAGACCGGTAATCACACAGATGATTTTGATGTTGCATGGAAATGGATCATGCGACGGCTTAGGAGGTATGATCAAAAGATTAGCTGCAAAATCCAGTTTGCAGAATATGAATGACCCTGTAAATAACCCTGTTAAATTTTTCATGTGGGTTAACAACAATATCAGAATGTTAGTACCGATTTTTTCCTCTTCAAGATTATAGAACGGAAGCTCAAGCCATTTCGAGAAAACTCTAAGACAAACGGAAAAATCGAAGTAAAAATCTAGCTACTACGTCAACGATTACAAATGTGTGAAAAAAATTAAAATAAACATAGTTGTTTCATTAATTTATGTGTAAAGAGCCCGTTGGAGTTCCGTCTTCAAATTTTCACTGTTTCTTTGAAATTTGAGTTTTTTCCAAAATTTTAAGTTGGTGAGTTGACGATAAAAAATGCTAATGGGTTTTATAAGAAAATTAATAATAGTATATTAATATTAAACGCACATTTGAAATACTAGTACACCACTACATAGAATAACTCAAGATCTCCAAAATCCACCTGATGATTTTTTTATACGGCTAATGGGTTCGACGATACTATGAATGTTCGTACGACCGACGTTTTCAGTGATTTCTTGCAACACAATCGTGCATATCTTCTTTAAAAAAAATAATTGTGAAACATGACTTCCATTATTTCATGTGTGGAAATGCGTCTCAAAAAATAAAAAAATTGGAATCATCATTATCAAAACTAAAGTCTTTAGTTTTGATAATGGCAAGCTGATTTGCCGAAACTGCATTCAAACAAATAAATCAATTATACAAACAATGTAAAAAGTGTTTTATTCTAGATAAGTACAAGTTTATCATTTTTGAGATAATTGCAGTTATGGGCGTAAAACTCACTATACCAAGTAATGACGAAACCATATATGTATGTCATAAACAGAAAACTCGAATCCGCATGTGTACAGAATAGATTAGAAGATTTTTGATGTAATATTAAACTTTACAACTTCGATATCTTAAAATGTGGAATTGTAACTTATCTGGTTTTGGTTGTAAGCCGACGATATGTAAAATAAATAGATTGGGTACGATTCCGACCGCAGAAATTGATGAAAATATTGATGCAGTAAAATCTAAACATACTTCAAAATGCAATGAATCCGTTCGGAAACAATTTTATTTATTAGTTATGTTCTATAGATACCTTGCTATCAACCCATTAGCTTTCATATACCGAGTGTCTGGGATAAGGTGCGAACATAGGGATTTAACATGTAAAATTAAATATGTGTAATTATTAGCTCCCCTATTCATTTTAGAGAAAAATCGTAAAAATAATTTTTTTTTTTTGGGAATTAAAAATTGTAAATGTATCATCCATCTAATTTACGTTTATACCAGAATACACCTCAGAAATAATAAAAATAAGTTTAACCATTTAATAAAATCCCTTGCCATGACTTTGACAAATGTCATGTTATGGTGAGAATAATTTTGCTGGTAAAATATCAATTCACGCAATGTAATTACTATGAACAATAATCTGAGTTATTCCAATGAAGAGAACGTATTCATTATCAAAATATTTTGCAGTGGCGTCAGTTTACTCAGAGTTCGTGAAATTACATCCAAACGGAACTGAAGAAACAACGATGGATTGAAAGAAACAGTTTTGGGTTTGGTAAATGCTAAACCAACAACTAGCATACGATGCATTACTCGTGAGTGCAACGTGTCTAAATTCTCTGTACAGAAACTTCCGAAGAAGCATGGTTATCATTCCTACAAGCATCAATGCCATGAGGAGAACCTGATAGTGGATGATGAAACTAGGCGTGTATTCTGTGAAATAATGCAGGATCGATCAAATACAGACTGAAACTTTTTGCAGATGAATGTTCACATTTAATATGAACAACGAGCCCAACGTTATTGTTCATAGTAAGTACAATGCGTGAATTGATATCTGACTAGCAAAATTATTTTCACTATGACATGACATTTGTCAAACACATGGCATGGGTTTTTGTTAAATAGTACATTGTTCAACTTATTTTTATTATTTCTGAGGTGTATTCTGGTACGAACGTAAATTAAATGGATGATACATTTACAATTTTTAATTCTCTAAAAAATATTTTTTTTACGATTTTTCTCTAAAATGAATAGGGGAGCTAATAATTACACATATTTAATTTTACATGTTAAATCCCTAGGTTCGCCCCTTATCCCAAACACTCGGTATAAATATATTGTTGTCAAAAAATAATCATATCAAATACATCATAAGGGTTCGATAAATTAGAAAATAATTTGACAGTTTTTTCGAAAGCTTGTTCTCAGGCAATAATCGCGAGAGCACAAGATGCTCGAGATTGCCATAAGACAACAAGACTGAGATAAGCGAACAAAGAAATTTGACCAAATATAGTTTCGACATCAATTGGCATCTAATAAACCTCCTACAAAACATAATTGTATGCTTAAATAACTAGAAAACATAATTGTATGCTTAAATAAAACACTTTTACTCATGTAAGTTAATATCACACTGTTAATTTATTAGTGACTGCAATTTCGATCAAACAATAATCATTCATAAAATAGAAACAACCAGAAAGTATTAAATAAATTCAAAAAACGAAATATAGCCTGAATATATAAATATTCAACCTGTTCGTAACTCTGCAAGCAAAATTAAGTCTTACTAAGACTATAAACAAATAACTTATTGAAACAACTACTTCCCTGGCTAGTGCCACGCCGGATATTGAATGATACAATAGAAATTTGCGTTATTACTAGTACTAAGTACAAAGTGAAATAACATTGGTTTAAGATCCCTTATTTCTACCCACAGGACTAACTTGAAAAATAAAACTAAATTGAATTTGAAAACTTTAAATTATAAAACTGAACCCAAAAATATGTAAAAATTAAGTAAATAGCCATCTGCAGACGAATTTTGAATTTATTTAGTACTTTCTGCAATAAGTAAGGTTGTTTCTATTTTATTTATTATTTAAATCGAGTATTCGGTTTTCCAACTGAAAACAAGATCATTTATTTCTTCACATCTGTACTTTCACTAATCACCTAAATTCAGGTATAAAATCAGTCCAACCCTTCTATAATCTCCTCATTTGTTTACGACTCCTTCACGGTCACGGTCACCTTCACGTAAGTGTATTTTATTCTTTAACATTCAATTTAAATGCGAAGCTGCACTGATGAGAGATAAATCTCGACACGCGTAATGGCTGAAAATAACAAAGAGTGACCTTTTTTATAGAGAGCCGAACATGCTGACTATTAATTATTGGATAATAATATGATATTGAATCAAAAGAAAATTAATCTGTAAAATTATATGTAAGAAAATTATTTAGGAAAATGATTTAAGAAAATTAAATTGAGTGCAGAGCAAGGGTTAAAAATTAATTGTATTTTGATGACATTATATAAAATGAATTTTGAGAGGTTGGGCCGAAATTGAATTTTGGGAGAATTTGTGAAAATGAGGAACGGTAACAATGGAAACTAGTCAGAATCATCCAAGCGTAGCGGCAAATACTTTTTGCAACTAAGGAGGTACGAGTAAATATGTAGATTCAATAGACAATTAAATTAGTTTTAACTCGCTCTACCGGTTGCGAAATGTCGTTGTAAGCTTCCATATAAGCGAAACGGAATGTAGTAGCAAAAGTGACTTGTGCTCCACCCAGTGGTGAATAATATCAAGATACATTTCGGTTCTCGTCTACCGTTACCGCCATGTATCTACACTATAAATATTACTTCCGAAAAATTTGCAGATGTGTGTTGGGTTGAATATGGCAGACTGATGATTCTTAACAAAGATGAAACAGCTGTCTCTGTCTTTCGCCTCACACATTTGCAAATTTTTATCATCATCTGACCGAGAATCTCGTTAGCACTTTATCTACATATATATATATATATATATATATATATATATATATATATATATATATATATATATATATATATATATATATATATATATTGAAAAGAAGTAACGGACGTTTACTTGTAATGAGGAGAAGTAACGGGAGGTTATGTCCATACAGGGAGAACACTAGTTGATGGGTGGTTCACTTAAGCCTTTATTTCCATGTAAAGCTAATATTTCGCTAAGACTGTTGTTAGCATCTTCAGAGCTACAATATGATGACAAAATAAAAACAATGGGATATGATTTATAAAAAGTGAGTTACATACCTCGGAAAAGGGGCTACCCTATTGTAAAGTTACGCAAAAATATAATTTGAAGTTGAAGTTCAAGACAAAAATCCAACGGTGTGAACATTATTGTTGTTAAAATTTTAAAAAACTTATTGTAAATAACAGTTGTCAGAGTATATTAAAAGAACGTCGATTGCCGGATACGTCGGCGCAATAAAAACAGATTAAACACAAACTGTGATCAAGAAACACAAAACATATTAAAAATGTGACGAGCGTGTAGGTAAACGTGGTATATGGCGACCGGATATATGGAACAGCTGATCGTATGTTGATGTAGGGACGGACGAAATGGAAACAGGATGTGCATAAAGTTGCCTACCTCACTGCGAGCCCCCGAGAAGAGAGCAAGCAACAGGGCAAGTGTGTACAGAAAGACCGAACAGGAGGAATTGAAAAATAGGCGGGCGTAACGGATTGAACGGGGAAAAAAAAAAACTAAAAAATGGGGGATGTAAAAATTGAATGAAATGAAATAAATAGAACACGATCACTGCGCCCTCCAGGGGCCATACAAGGTAAAGAGATGAGATGAAAGTGAAAATGAAGAAGGTTACTGTCTGACCGGGCGGGTGAGGGATTGGTTTAGGAGGTAGGTGTAGATGGAGCTGAGGTTGTTGATATCCTGTTTTGAATTAATCGCGCGGGGTCTATTATTTATGTGGCACATTTCCAAGAAACATCTTTGGAAATAGTTGTTATCGCTTTCCAGAATGGTTGGTTCATTAAATTTAAAGCAATGCCCAGTGGTGTGTGCATGTCTGCTTAACGCACATGCTTGGGGCTTGCATTTAATATCGCTCCTATGAAGTCTAATTCTAGCTTCGAGCTTTTGCGACGTTTGACCAACGTATTCTGCATCGCAGTGATTGCAGTTAAATAAATAGACAATTCCGCTTTTTTGATTAACAGGGGTGGGATCTTTGGGATTGGGAAGGAGGTTTTTAATGAGTTTGATGTTATATGTTGAAAATTTTACATCATATGGCCTGAAAAGCGCAGTGATTTTAGGGGTGAGGTCTCTGATGTATTGGATCTTTTTGTACACGACCCTGCTGGTCACTACGTCATCCTCGGCAGTAACGACGGGAGTGGAGGCGGCTCTATGCGGGGTGGAGAACAGGAGCTTATTAAGGAGTTTGGGGGGGTACATATTGTCACGGAGAATGTTGTGAAGGAGGTGGAGGTTCTTTTGGTGGAACTGGGGGTGGGATAGTCTCAGAATTCTATTCTTTAGGCCCAAAATGACATTGACCTTTTGTTTATCTGGGTGGTATGAGTGGTACTGAATGTAGCGGCCTGAGCTAGTGGGTTTTCTATACCAGTCCAGCACAATTTCTTGGTTATTGGTTCTAATCACACTACAATCGAGGAAGGGGACTCTGTTATTGGTTTCAGTTTCAATTGTGAATTTTAAAAGAGGGTCAAAAGAATTAAAAATGTCTAAAATACTGTCTACTGTGGATGATGGAATTGAGGTGATGATGTCATCGACATATTGAAAAATGAAAGGGAAAGTGAAATCAATTTTATCGGTTACAAAGTGGAGCAAGGAATTCATGACTATTTCTGCTAGAATGGGAGAAAGGACAGACCCCATGGGGGTTCCTGTTTTTTGCAAATAGAACTGATTTTGAAATGAAAAATACGTGTTATTGAAAATGAAGGAAATAAGCCGGAGGAAAATGTCTTTTGGAATGGTGGTGTTGGGTTCGATAAGGTGCCAATTCTGTGACAGAATGTCTATTATAAGTTCTAATGATATGTTAGTAAAGAGTGATGTGACATCTAATGAAACCACAACAAAGTCGGGTGGGATGGTCATATTTTTCATTATCTCGGCAAAACAAAATGTATCTTTAATTCTGAATTTATTGTAATCTATAAAAGAGGTTTCAAGGATGGTTTTAATAAATGAAGCGAGTTTAAAGGTTGGGCAATTGATACTGGCAATTATGGGTCGGTAGGTCATTGGATCTTTATGAATTTTTGGAAGTCCGTAGAACTTTGGAGGGACCGAGTTGTAATGTTTCAGCGATTTGGACGTTTGAGGTGTAATGTACCCATCCAGTTCTAATTTTTTTATGATTTCGTTGTGCCGTTTCTCAGTTTTTGAAGTAGGGTCTTTATCAATTTTTACATAAGTGTCGGTGTCGTTCAGAAGTTCTAGGGACTTTTCAATGTAATCTGATTTATTGATGGCAACAGTGACGTTGCCTTTGTCTGACTTGGTGATCATGAGGTTGGGGGAGGCTTTGAGGAATGATTTGACTTTGTTTTGGATATCTGTAAACTCGGTTTTGTGGGATTTATTGAAATGTATATGATTTGTAATTAAATTGGTAATTTGTGCACGGACAGAATTTCTAGCACTTTCGGGGATCGATTGGATGGTATTTTCACATTCTGACAGTAGTTTATACATTGAAATGTCATTGTTGGAAACTGGGAGGCTAAATTTGGGACCTAAAGATAAGAATTCCTTGACGTCAGATGGGATGTTTACGTCAGACTTATTGACAAACCATTTGTTTACCAGCCTATCCGGCAGTCGAGTGTTCGGGGTTCTTAATCTAGACAGTTTTATAATATTCGATTTCTTAATTTTGTTAAATAAGTAGTTGAAATGTTTTGATTGAGTATTGAAATAGTCGTCAACTATAAATCTAGGTAATCTACTTGAAATGTTGTTAGAGAGGTTAAGTTTTGACTTATTGAGGAATCTAATTTGGTCGTTTGAGTTTTGAATTTCTATAGATAATAATCTCCTCATTACCATTTGGTTAGTCGCTTCGAGTTTCCTGTTCGTCATAAAGTTGAGGTTTTGTGACAGGGTGCTGATCGATCTGCATCCATCTGTTAGGAAGCGTGGTGTTAATCCTTGTCGTCTGCATTCCATGAGGAAGATTCGTCTGTTGAGTTGTGAGGCCAATTTCCGTAGTGTGGTACTGTACTGTTTTAGAAAAGTTGGGATATCGTATCCATAGTTCTTACCGATGTCTTCATAGAAACCCATTTTGATTCTGTAATGATGTTGAAAAGAAGTAACGGACGTTTACTTGTAATGAGGAGAAGTAACGGGAGGTTATGTCCATACAGGGAGAACACTAGTTGATGGGTGGTTCACTTAAGCCTTTATTTCCATGTAAAGCTAATATTTCGCTAAGACTGTTGTTAGCATCTTCATTGTTAAAATTTTAAAAAACTTATTGTAAATAACAGTTGTCAGAGTATATTAAAAGAACGTCGATTGCCGGATACGTCGGCGCAATAAAAACAGATTAAACACAAACTGTGATCAAGAAACACAAAACATATTAAAAACGTGACGAGCGTGTAGGTAAACGTGGTATATGGCGACCGGATATATGGAACAGCTGATCGTATGTTGATGTAGGGACGGACGAAATGGAAACAGGATGTGCATAAAGTTGCCTACCTCACTGCGAGCCCCCGAGAAGAGAGCAAGCAACAGGGCAAGTGTGTACAGAAAGACCGAACAGGAGGAATTGAAAACTCGAAAATAAAATAGGCGGGCGTAACGGATTGAACGGGGAAAAAAAAAAACTAAAAAATGGGGGATGTAAAAATTGAATGAAACGAAATAAATAGAACACGATCACTGCGCCCTCCAGGGGCCATACAAGGTAAAGAGATGAGATGAAAGTGAAAGTGAAAATTTAATGAACCAACCATTCTGGAAAGCGATAACAACTATTTCCAAAGATGTTTCTTGGAAATGTGCCACATAAATAATAGACCCCGCGCGATTAATTCAAAACAGGATATCAACAACCTCAGCTCCATCTACACCTACCTCCTAAACCAATCCCTCACCCGCCCGGTCAGACAGTAACCTTCTTCATTTTCACTTTCATCTCATCTCTTTACCTTGTATGGCCCCTGGAGGGCGCAGTGATCGTGTTCTATTTATTTCATTTCATTCAATTTTTACATCCCCCATTTTTTAGTTTTTTTTTTCCCCGTTCAATCCGTTACGCCCGCCTATTTTATTTTCGAGTTTTCAATTCCTCCTGTTCGGTCTTTCTGTACACACTTGCCCTGTTGCTTGCTCTCTTCTCGGGGGCTCGCAGTGAGGTAGGCAACTTTATGCACATCCTGTTTCCATTTCGTCCGTCCCTACATCAACATACGATCAGCTGTTCCATATATCCGGTCGCCATATACCACGTTTACCTACACGCTCGTCACGTTTTTAATATGTTTTGTGTTTCTTGGTCACAGTTTGTGTTTAATCTGTTTTTATTGCGCCGACGTATCCGGCAATCGACGTTCTTTTAATATACTCTGACAACTGTTATTTACAATAAGTTTTTTAAAATTTTAACAACAATAATGTTCACACCGTTGGATTTTTGTCTTGAACTTCAACTTCAAATTATATTTTTGCGTAACTTTACAATAGGGTAGCCCCTTTTCCGAGGTATGTAACTCACTTTTTATAAATCATATCCCATTGTTTTTATTTTGTCATCATATTGTAGCTCTGAAGATGCTAACAACAGTCTTAGCGAAATATTAGCTTTACATGGAAATAACGGCTTAAGTGAACCACCCATCAACTAGTGTTCTCCCTGTATGGACATAACCTCCCGTTACTTCTCCTCATTATATATATATATATATATATATATATATATATATATAGTGAAGTGTGAGGTGTAACGGGAGAAAGGTCCAGAATTTCGATATAGTCCGCAGGGAGCAATAAACCAGATGTAGTGTGTGCTCAGTCACTATATTTCGCTATAAGTAGCCAACGTTTCGCGTAAAACATTTACGCATCATCAGGGCCTAAAATTAAATGTTACAATAAATTTTAGTGAGGAGTGAAATGATCTAAATTGAGAAAAATTTTACAAAGTAAAAGCTGAAGGCAATGAACAAGAAAACAAAAGAGGTTAAACTTACTAGTAAACGATTAAAATAATGATGTCCTGCGGTGCGTGAGGCGACCGCGTGGTGAAGAGGTTAAGAAGATCGTCATGGTGATCGTGTGTAGACGAGGCGTTAAAATTTAAAAATACAAAAGCACATCGCAAATAACATGTGCGCGTAACTTAATAGGGGCGCAACAAACCACTTAAATCAGAAAATACACAGTGGATGAACAGATTAAAAGCACAGTCGGTCGGTGTAAAATTGACGGTGCAAAATGGCGTTCAACAAGTACAACACTGTTGTGGTTCGATCCGGTGGAATTTCGCGGTGGGAAAAGGAGATGGGCGGGGCAACGTCTATCGAGGCCGGAGATGTTGGTGGGAAATAGTGTACGAAAAAGCGCGGCAAAGACTGTTTTCCTTTCCCCATCCAAACCGTCGAGCGAAACCGACAACGGTCAAGATGGGAGAAGGAGAACAACCCCTGACTCGAGTACCAAAAAAGTAATGTAGTCGCAATAGTACAACGGTACACAGGCCCTGACCCAGTGCGAAACTGAAAACTGTCACATTATGTCGATGTGCTATCCGGGAAAGAAAAGAAGAAACAAATTTAAAAAAGGGAGAAAAATTTTAGAGAAAATAGAAAATATAAAAATCGGGCGCTATGGGATGTACGGGAATGAAAATGAGCAAGGGGAGGAAACCATTATAAGTACTGAAGGCACAATAATGGGGGAAACAACAAACAGTACGTATAAAAAAAAAATTAAATTATATTAAATGTAAGAAAATGGGGTGAAAATTGAACAATACTAAATGATCTCTCACAGGAGCGTCAAACACACAAGAGAAAGGGGGAAAACACAAAAAAAAAACCAAACAAACAACAAGACAGTGTAAGGGAGGAAAGGACTGAGATATGGTGGAAAGGGGCTAATGGGACGGGGAGGCTAGGTACAGAAGGTTACTGTAAATTATGCTAAGGCCCTCGATGTCCTTCTTGAAATTCATTGGTTTTCCTTGTGCTTGTATGTAACACATTTCAAGGAAGTTCCTTTTGAAGGAATTTTGTTCTGTGCACAGAATTTTGGCATTTTTATAGTCTGGTATGTGATCAGTGTCATTACAATGAACACTGAGACCAGTGGATCGTGGTTTATGCCTGACGTCGCTCTTGTGAAGGGCCAAGCGTTTACTTAGTTTTTGGCCAGTTTGGCCAGTGTAAACGAGGTCACAGTGTTGGCATTTAATAGCATAAACAACGTCGTGTTTGTAACCAACGGGAATAGGATCTTTGAGACGGGAGAAAAAGAGGAGTTTAAGGGTGTTGACATTGCTGTGGGCGATCATCAAGTTCGGGGCAACTGCACGGAAAATGTAGGTAAGTTGTTGGGATAACCCATCAACATAGGGCAGCTTACGATAAGCAATTCGGTCTGAGCCTGTCACATCGTTGGACGGAATATTGACTACACGCGCTTCAACGGCACGACTAGGTGTGCGAAACAACAATCTCTTCAACAGCTCCGGCGGATAAAGGTTGTTTTTCAGGATCTGGAATAATTTGCTGATGTTAGGGGCATGGAAAGAGGGATGGGTGATCCGCACAATTCTAGACTTAAGTGCCACAACTGTGTTGTACTTGTATTTACGCGGATGATAAGAGTCGAAGGGAATGTACCTGCCCGAACTGGTCGGTTTAATGTACCAGTCTAATAAGGGCTCTTGCCCCCAATACTATGGCTTCCCCAAAATTCACAAAGAGGGCCGCCCCCTCAGACCAATAATTGCTTGCGTTGACAGTCATACAAAAAATCTTGCTACATTCATTGCTAAAATTATTGATAACTCTTTTTCTGGTTACAACAAATTCCGTATTAAAGACTCTTTTGAATTTGCCGATAAAATTAATAATTTTCAACTTCCACTTGGGTTCTGTCTAGTCTCCTTTGACGTTGTGTCCCTATTCACCAACATCCCTTTAGATCTAGTTATCAAAATTATTACTGACAATTTTCACCTCATTGAACCAAATACTACCATTCCTCTCCCTGAATTTATTTCTGTCATTTCTTTTCTTTTCAACTCAACTTTTTTTTCCTACAATCAAGTTTATTACCAGCAAATTTCAGGTTGCCCTATGGGAGGGCCTATCAGCCCCTCAATAGCTGAGATAGTCATGAACTCAGTTTTACACTTTTGCTCTGATCAGGTTCCATTTGTGTTCCCCTTCATTTTTCAATACGTTGACGATTTAATTTGCGCTGTACCTGTTACACAGATTCAAAACACGTTAGATATTTTCAATTCTTTTCATACTAATCTACAATTTACTGTTGAAACGGAGACCGATGGAAATGTACCTTTCTTAGATACCTTGGTATGTAGATCATCAGACAACACTATTAAATTAGACTGGTACATTAAACCGACCAGTTCGGGCAGGTACATTCCCTTCGACTCTTATCATCCGCGTAAATACAAGTACAACACAGTTGTGGCACTTAAGTCTAGAATTGTGCGGATCACCCATCCCTCTTTCCATGCCCCTAACATCAGCAAATTATTCCAGATCCTGAAAAACAACCTTTATCCGCCGGAGCTGTTGAAGAGATTGTTGTTTCGCACACCTAGTCGTGCCGTTGAAGCGCGTGTAGTCAATATTCCGTCCAACGATGTGACAGGCTCAGACCGAATTGCTTATCGTAAGCTGCCCTATGTTGATGGGTTATCCCAACAACTTACCTACATTTTCCGTGCAGTTGCCCCGAACTTGATGATCGCCCACAGCAATGTCAACACCCTTAAACTCCTCTTTTTCTCCCGTCTCAAAGATCCTATTCCCGTTGGTTACAAACACGACGTTGTTTATGCTATTAAATGCCAACACTGTGACCTCGTTTACACTGGCCAAACTGGCCAAAAACTAAGTAAACGCTTGGCCCTTCACAAGAGCGACGTCAGGCATAAACCACGATCCACTGGTCTCAGTGTTCATTGTAATGACACTGATCACATACCAGACTATAAAAATGCCAAAATTCTGTGCACAGAACAAAATTCCTTCAAAAGGAACTTCCTTGAAATGTGTTACATACAAGCACAAGGAAAACCAATGAATTTCAAGAAGGACATCGAGGGCCTTAGCATAATTTACAGTAACCTTCTGTCCCTAGCCTCCCCGTCCCGTTAGCCCCATTCCACCATATCTCAGTCCCTTCCTCCCTTACACTGTCTTATTGTTTGTTTTGTTTTTGTTTCCCCCTTTTCTCTTGTGTGTTTGACACTCTTGTGAGAGATCATTTAGTATTCTTCAATTTTCACCCCATTCTCATACATTTAATATTTTTTTTTGATACGTACAGTTTTTTGTTTCACCCATTATTGTGCCTTCAGTACTTATAATGGCTCCTCCCCTTGCTCATTTTCATTCCCGTACATCCCATAGCGCCCGATTATTATATTTTCTATTTTCTCAAAATTTTTCTCCCCCTTTTTTAAATTGTTTTTTCTTTTCTTTCCCGGATAGCACATCGACAGAATGTGACGGTTTTCATTTTCGCACTGGGTCAGGACCTGTGTACCGTTGTACTATTGCGACTAGATCACTTTTTTGGTACTCCTTCTCCCATCTTGACCGTTGTCGGTTTCGCTCGACGGTTTGGATGGGGAAAGGAAAACAATCTTTGCCGCGCTTTTTCGTACACTATTTCCCACCAACATCTCCGGCCTCAATAGACGTTGCCCCGCCCATCTCCTTTTCCCACCGCGAAATTCCACCGGATCGAACCACAACAGTGTTGTACTTGTTGAACGCCATTTTGCACCGTCAATTTTACACCGACCGACTGTGCTTTTAATCTGTTCATCCACTGTGTATTTTCTCATTTAAGTGGTTTGTTGCGCCCCTATTACGTTACGCGCACATGTTATTTGCGATGTGCTGTTGTATTTTTAAATTTTAACGCCTCGTCTACACACGATCACCATGTCGAACTTCTTAACTTCTTCACCACGCGGTCGCCTCACGTACCGCAGGACATCATTATTTTAATCGTTTACTAGTAAGTTTAACCTCTTTTGTTTTCTTGTTCACTGCCTTCAGCTTTTACTTTGTTAAATTTTTTCTCAATTTTTATCATTTCACTCCTCACTAAAATTTATTGTAACATTTAATTTTAGGCCCTGATGATGCGTAAATGTTTTACGCGAAACGTTGGCTACTTATAGCGAAATATAGTGACTGAGCACACACTACATCTGGTTTATTGCTCCCTGCGGACTATATCGAAATTCTGGACCTTTCTCCCGTTACACCTCACACTTCACTATATATATATATATATATATATATATATATATATATATATATATATATATATATATATATATATATATACAAGGTGTCTAAAAAAGACACCACCAAAATGATATGGTGTATTCCTGAGACAAAAAAAGAGCAAATTAACTAAATTTATCTATATGAAAAATTACATACTTTCCAAGATACAGCAAGTCAAAGTTTAAGATTTTTAAAATATTTTAATCTATATCTCGAAAAGGGCAGATGAGAATGATTTGTTTATTTTTTTCTGACAACTACATTAGGTGTACTACATTGTTTGAAAATTTCAAGAAATTTCTTCAAGTACAAAGGTGCTCCAGAGGACATGCTGTTTACATTATTACAAAGAACTTTTTTGTTCTTCATATTTTTTACGATTTAATATTTTTTTCAATGCAACTCATCAGTTTTAAAGAATTTATAACTCTTAAAGTTTGTTTGTTTACGCCCTATTTTTAACAAAAAAAAATAAAAAAGAACTTATTGTTCATTGTTTAATTGCGCTCGTCCTGCAAGAAAAGTCTTAAAAATAACTATAATCCAAAAACTGCTTTTATTTTAACATATCAAATTATTTAACAAATTACAAAAATTGTCCAAAATGACCCTCATAAAAAAAAAATCACAGTACACATTGTATGCGCCCGCGCGTCGCGTCGATGCGCTTCAACCACCGGCGATACTTCGGTCACCACCACTCAACGTGTTAACCAGTTTTACTTGAATTGAAAGTTTTAATTCTACTGACACACGTTTTCAACGAATTGACACCCGCCTACTTAGATTATTTCATTTTTTAACACGAAATTTTCCAAACAATAAGTTCTTTTTTATTTTTTTTTGTTAAAAATAAGACGTAAACAAAAAAACTTTAAGAGTTATAAATTCCTTAAAAGTGACGAGTTGCATTGAAAAAAATATTGAATCGTAAAAAATGTGAAGAACAAAAAAGTTCTATGTAATAATGTAAACAGCATGTCCTCAGGAGCACCTTTGTACTTGAAGAAATTTCTTGAAATTTTTAAACAATGTAGTACACCTAATGTAGTTGTCAGAAATAAATAAACAAATCATTCTCATCTGCCCTTTTCGAGATATAGATTAAAATATTTTAAAAATCTTAAACTTTGACTTGCTGTATCTTGGAAAGTATGTAATTTTTCATATAGATAAATTTAGTTAATTTGCTTGTTTTTTGTCTCAGGAATACACCATATCATTTTGGTGGTGTCTTTTTTAGACACCTTGTATATATATATATATATATATATATATATATATATATATATATATACATCCTTTCGATAACCGAGCGTCCGTACATTAACGATTTCCCATCAATCGAACTTCCGACTCCAATGAAGCGTCCGTATGTGGACGCTCTATTGAACTCAATGCTAAACTTACTCTACTGGATCCATAGTACCATCTAGCGTTAAGATCCAAAAATTGAACTTGACGCCCGATTGATGTCCAGATTTTATTTTCCGCGTATTAGTTGTATATTTTTAAGTTCAGCCGTCTGCTCACACGCGGAGCTGCTGCGCTTTGCGTATATTTCTCGTGCGTATAATTTCTTTATAAGCAATCGCGTACAAAGCGTCCTAAAATGGGCAACGTCGCAACTAGCGAGAGTAAAGTATTTCATGTTATTGCGTAGTCTACTGAGGATTGCAGAATGCGGCGCAACGATAACGGACGTATTTTTCCTGCCGAATACGTAAGTTTCTGTGTTTATGTGTATCTGGATTTAAGTTTACAACATATTTTATTGTTGTATTTAGTATAGTTGCGTGATGGATAACTCCATACAGAAAAAAAACCAGTGGTTTACTAATAAACCATTGCCACAATTGACATCGATTCACACAGAAAATGTCACTAATATTTCATCAGATGGCACCATTAACTCCACCACTAGGACAGAAAATCAAAATTTGGCTGAAGACTTTAACGCTCCGGACGAAGACCCATTCGATAATTCTTTTGAAGATCCATTCGATGATTCAATCAGGGACCCAGACTATACTAACGATTCTGTATGCGAAGATACTTCTGAGGTAAGTTTAACGTTTAGGGTCTTACATTTATCCACACTTGTAATACTGGTTTTGCTAGACATTGCAACATATATAATCACATATTTAACTCATTAGATTGTAAATAATTATATTCAAGTAAAAAATATTAATTACTCAATTATCGGGAAGGCTTAGAAAGCTACGAAAGCATATATGATATTGATAATGAGTTTCCCTAGTACAGGGACGTTCGACGTTTCTATGGGGGATCTCGATAACTATGGTAAAAAACGGATGGCGCATCCCCGATCTCTATTTTCGAGAAAAACTCAATGGTGAAAACTAAATTTATTTATCTTCTTTTGTTTTCGAGGTATAGCCAAAAAGACATTTTTTTTTTCATTTTCGATCAATTGCAATATCTCAGTTGTTTATCATTTGACAATAATGAAAGTTATATGTTCTTCAGGCACTTTTTTGAAAAGAAAAAATAAGCTTAACAGCATTCCAATATCTTCATTAATATGATAGTTATAACATTAAGTTGTGTGTTTTTAAATATAACCTATAGTTGGCTTTGGCCTATTTTATTCGGTTATTTTTTTTTCTGTTTTCAACGATATATATAGCATATAGGGGTTGTATTTCTAATTTCATTAAAATCTAGTTAATATTATTATTTTTCAAGCATTAAATATATTTTCTCACGTTCATCCTAGTTGGCTGTGTTTCTGGGGTAATATTAGATGTTTTATTTATTATATTACTTTGGTTAAAAACATGCAATAAATCAACAGTAAATTAAACTGATAATTTTCTCAATAAATGTGCTCATTATCCAAAATGCAAAGGTTACAACTATTTATAACACTTTTGCATGCTTTATGTATTTATGTATATGAACATTTGAAATTAGATTTATACACTCAATACAATTTTCTCTTAAATTATATTATATTGTCGTTTCTCATTTTATACAATTTGTCTTTTATAAGTCCTCAAAAAAAGAAATCTAGCGGCGTCAAATCGGGTGATCGTGGTGGCCACTTTACAGGTCCATCTGTTTCTATCCAGTTATTCCCAAAATTAATATTTAATAGGTTTGACACTATTCTTGCATTATAGGCTGGTGCACATTCTTGTTGAAAGAATATAGTTCTTCGTTGAATTAATGGTAATGTATCCAAAAAGTTTTCAATAACGTGTTGGTCTGAAATTTTATAATAACGCCGTCTTAGGTTTTATTCATAAATTTCGTATGGTAAAATTTCGCCTATTATGCTTTGCGCGTCCAAATAACTCGAAAACAAAAGATGATAAATAAATTTAGTTTTCACCACTGAGTTTTTCTCGAAAAAAGAGATCGAGGATGCGCCGTCGGTTTTTTTCTATCTATTATAGTTATCGAGATCCCCTATACAAACATCGAATTTTGCCTACCTGTATACCATGTATGTCTAGACAAGCAAACAGTGAAACTATTATTATTTTCAACGTCAGCACTTGTGTACGTATTTCCTACTTATTTAATCAAGAGTGTCTTCTTTTCAGGATGAATCCCTTTCTGCAGAATCTTCAGTTTCAGGGATAATTTCAATTGCAAGTAATGATATTCTCAGCAGCAATTTAAAAGATACCTTATCTGACATAAACTCAATTTCTTTAACTGACAATAATATAAATCGTCAATCTATATCATGTGAATTGAACCCAGAAGATAACAGCGCAAATATAGGCAAGTATAAGAATAGTGGTGAAGCACGAAAAGGAAAGAAAGGAAAAGATTTCTGTTATTTTTGTGAAAGTCTTGTTCTTAATTTTGCAAGACATATCCAGCGAAATCATTCGGTCGAGATTGAAGTTCAAAAAATTCTTTCGCTATCTGTAGGAAGTAAAGAAAGGAAAGAATGCCTATCATTATTGAGAAAAAAAGGAAACTTCTTAAATAAAAATAATACTATGAAGTCGGTAAGGCAACCAACTGTATGTGACACTATTTTACCATGTACTGATAGTTTAGGGTTTTACTCAGCTAAACAACTTTGGCGTCATAGAAAGTACTGCGCTAAAAACAATGACAGACGCCATCAATCAAATGCTCAAAATTATCTCGTAAAAGATTTAAGAATTGATCCAAAATTACGGGAAAGTGTTTTCCCACGAATGAGACCAGACACAGTGTCTTTGATAGCTAAGAGAGATCATTTAATTTGCGCATTTGGCGCTAGATATATAAATCAAAATCGAGAAAATCATTTAATTAATGTGGCTTCACGCAAAATGAGAGAATTAGCGAAGTTGCATATAGAGATGAATAAAAGGGATCCATCCATTAAAAACCTATTCGAGGCTCTAAAACCAAAACATTTCGACTTAATTATTACTGCAACTAAAACGGTGGCAAAGTATGATGTGGAAAATAATCTATATAAATCTCCCACATATGCTTTAAATATAAGAACATCATTGAAGCAATGTTGTGAAATCGCTATTGTATTTGTACTCAAAAGAAAAGAAGTATACGCAACAGTATCTGCAGCAGAAGCAGAAGCCGATTTAAAGACAACAATTCAACTCATAGATTCCCAATGGAGATATGAAATTTCAACGCAAGCAGGGAATGACCTTAATATGAATAAATGGAATAAAGTTACATTGGTTCCATTAGCTAGTGATTTGAAAATATTAAAAACATTTCTTATTTCAAGAGCTAATTCTGCGGTAGTAGAACTAACAAAAGATGATAAAAATAGAGAATCGTACATGATCTTATTAGAAACCGTATTTTGTCGTGTTATACTGCTTAATAGAAAAAGACCCGGAGAATTAGAAAGGCTGTTATTACATACATATGAAGAATTACAAAATAGAGTTCAGAATTATGAGGAATTTTCATCAGTTTTAAACCCGTCTGAAGAAATTTTAATGAAAAAATTTAAGAGAATTGTTATAAGAGGAAAACGAGGACGAGGTGTTCCTGTTATTTTCAGCCCAGACGTGCAAGATCATATTAATGTTTTATTAAAATATCGACAAAATTTCGTCAACAAAAATAATAATTTCTTATTTGGTAATCCAACTACCCTAAAACCAATATCTGGTTACAAAACTTTAAAGAAATATGCTGCCTTGTGTGGAGCAAAAAATCCGAGTGCTATCACGGCTACCAGACTTAGGAAACATTTGGCAACATTGACTCAAATATTTAGTATGTCCGACAGTGATATCGAGCAACTAGCCACATTTATGGGTCACACTGTGGGTGTACATAGAGGTTCGTACAGATTACCTGATGATGTATATCAGACGGCAAAAATAACAAAACTCTTATTATTAATGGAAAAAGGAGCTGCAGCTGAATTCAAGGGAAAAGCGCTTAATGAAATTGATCTTGATTTGAGTGAAGATTTATTAAATAATGATATTATTGATGATGATGAAGAAAATGATCTCGATATCCCTGATATGCCGGATAATCCTAATACCAATTTAAGAAATTCGCCTCCAAAAGTTCCTCAAAAACAGGCAAGAATTTTGACTCCCTGGACTGAAGAGCAGAAAAAAGCAACAAAATTATTCTTTGCAGATCACATCAAAAAGAAACTTCCACCAAAAAAACATGAATGTTTGGAATTAATAGCGCAAAATCCAATATTACTGAAAAATAAAAACTGGCTAAAAATAAAGGTTTTTATCCAAAACGAGTATATGAAAAAATCTAAAAATTGATCATCTAATGTGATTTTAATATTATTATCTTGTCAATAAAGTTCTGTTTAAAATAATATTTACACATAAACGTTTAAATTTGTTTTCTTAGAATTCGAAATATTTTGTGTTATAAATAATAAATATAATAAATATTATTTTTCAATTACGAAGTTTATATTTAATCCTTTCACATTATGTAAAAACAAGCAGTGGCCTGCACAGGACTTTCCCAATCGAAATTTACAGTTGTTGTTAACTAAAAAAAAAATATATATGGGCCAGCACATCACCTGCCGACCATATCTTATTACATATCTGAATTTATCAAAACTGGTTAGGATTTTATAACTCTTCGTACATTCTATTAGATCTCATAATGGTATTGGTGAGTCATGTACACAAATATTTTGTTGTAAAACTAAAACATAAATTAATTCTCACTTGTGGTTACAAAATCGTTAGTTAATACGTAAGACTTGCGAAAACGGCGGAGTGAAAATATTGGGGTTAATATAAAATCTGTGATAAGTAACGCATATGTTACAGAATCTTATCCTATACAACGGAGAGAATTATAACACGTATGAAATAGATGACATTTTATATTTCGACTAATTTTTATTTTTGTTTCGATAGATCATCAGATGCAACCGAAATAGTTGTATATTGATTTATTTCTTTTTAAATCATTCTAGATACACAAATTCAAGAAATTTTCTAAATTTTCTAAAATAACTTTGCTTGTAATATTTTTTTTATAAACATTACCGATTACGAAATAAGCGGAAACGTTGAAAAATACCCATCAATAAAGTTATGGTACCGCTGATTTAATATGGCCCATTATCGAACTCGGCCTCAATTTTTGGCTCAAACGCGTAAATATAAAAAATTAATTACAAATTCCAACGCGTTTCTAAGTTATCTGACTTCCAGGCCGACTATTCTTTTTACGATGATGTTTTTTAGGCTCAGTAGGGCTTAAATCTAAAACATGAAGATTAATCAAAATCTCGAGCTGTCAAAATATAACGATTATATTACTTCCCTATTATAGGATTAGGGAAATAACAATACCACTGTGCCCAGCACCCAATCCATAGTTTCCATTTTTTGTCAAATTTTAAGGAAAATACAATTCAAATTATACTTTTCTGTTTCGGTGTTGTACCGAAATTATTCCCGTTCTTTCCAAAAATCCAAAACGGTTTTAAGATATCCGACTTATAAACTTATTTATTAAAGATTGGGTTTCTTAGAATCAATAAGGACTAGAACGTCAAGTTTTATCAAAATATCGAACAGTTAGAAAATAGGGCAGTACAAAAAAATGGATAAATCTTTTTGAGATATTGAACGAGCTCCAGATCTTGCATTAATAGCCGAGTGTTGTCTAACAGACTGCGTTCTCGTTACACACGGCAACATTGGCGGACGCCTTAAAATCGTTACTGTAAAAAATGATATATCTTAAGGACGCCTTAATATCGATATTTTAAAAAATTGTGTATATTGAGGACGCTTCAAAGATTATAGCATCAGAGGACGCTACAATAATTATAAAATGTAAATATACACCAACCGGACGCTTTATTCAGCAATCATGAAAGGATGTTCTAATGTTAGTGTGATGTATATATATATATATATATATATATATATATAATTGAAGTGGATTTAATATGCGGGTTGGAACGGCAAGAGGGCGATTTAAATAATACTCCTAGTATTTCTGTGTCCAATATTTCGCTGTCCTCGACAGCTTCATCAGGGATCAACTACAATTTATTTTATAATAGACAAAATTGTTTTTATAATAAACATAACCTAGAGGCCATGTGGATGGTACTTACAAATTGGCGGAGTTGGTGAATAAATTGACTTAAATAACATTACAACTTGTGTCGACGCACTTATTAATTGTATATAAACATGATTAGATTGAAGCAGAAATGGATGTTGTTAGATTTTAAATGGAAATTGACATGGTGAATGTAAAACAAAACTAAGACGTGACCGCCATTTTGAAGCAGAGTGTAAAAACTGGTTGTCGGCGCACAGAAAGTATGTAGGCAGAAGGCCAAATGAGAGTGTAAATCATAAAATTAGTTCTTAAATCGCTCGTCTCGCATGGAACCAAGGCGCTAATATTCATAGTGAGAATTTAAAACTGACAAAATTGAAATTGAAAAGAAAACTAGGCAACCAAACATATAAGCAGGTTTAATGTGGAAATATACATTAACGAATCACAGAGCATTAAATTAAAGAGTGGCAAATTTTATTCACTAGCTGAGGGCCAAGGATTTTTTTAAAAAATAATGAATGATGAAACTGTGTGATTTGTTAATGTTTAACAATAATGTAATGAAATGATTGAAATTGAGAAGGGTTGACTAAGGCACTATGGGGGGCAGACGAGGGTGGTTGGAATCACGTGTGAAATCTTCGCTTAAAAGGTAGGCGTACACAGAACTGAGACCGTCGATATCCGTTTTAAAGTTCATGGTATTGTGTGTTTTTGCAATGCATACCATTTCCAGGAAGGTCCTGGTTTTATAAAAGGGTTCTTTTTCTAGGATTTCGACGTTCTCTAGATCGACATTGTGTAGTAATGAATTTGCATGGATGGATAATGCGCAAGATTTCTAATTATGTTTGATATCACTTTTGTGTTGTGTTAAGCGTGATTTCAACCACTGGCCCGTCTGACCGACATAGGTTAGGTTACAATCTTTACAGGGGATGCGATAAACCACACCACTAACCTGAGATAAAGGGACTTTACATTTTAATTTTGAAAATAATTGATTGACTGTTTTTGTATTATATTTGGCAATCCTAAGGTCGTCTCTCCTCAGTGTATTGACTAATTTAACCGTTAATTCGGGGATGTAAGGTAATTTTCTATATTTAACATTTGAGATCTCCTCCACAGGAGCAGGGGTGGACGTTGGTGAAATATTGTATAGGATTTTCTTAACTAAATTTGAGGGATAACCATTATTGCAAAAAAGGTTGTAGAGAATATTGAGATTTTTTGGCAGTAAGGACTGATGACAAATACGAGCAACACGATTTCTCGTGGATTTTAAGATATTAATTTTTTGTGTGATAGGGTGGTTGGAGAAATAATTGATGAAACGACCAGATGATGTCGGTTTCTGGTACCAATCCAGCATGATGTGATTGTCATCAGTCCTTATTACCAAAGTGTCAAGGAAGGGTACACTGTTGTTTGTTTCAAGTTCTACGGTGAATTGTAAGTGTGGGTTGAAGTTATTAAAAGTATCTAGGGTGAGGTTGATCATGTCTGAGGGAACTGCACAAATTATATCGTCCACATACTCGAATTAACGGTTAAATTAGTCAATACACTGAGGAGAGACGACCTTAGGATTGCCAAATATAATACAAAAACAGTCAATCAATTATTTTCAAAATTAAAATGTAAAGTCCCTTTATCTCAGGTTAGTGGTGTGGTTTATCGCATCCCCTGTAAAGATTGTAACCTAACCTATGTCGGTCAGACGGGCCAGTGGTTGAAATCACGGGTGTGAAGCCGAGATACGAATATCGGCAACACGAAAGTATGTGGGCCACCCCAGGACAGTGGGGCAAGGGGGAATTTCAAATTTGCCGCTTTTGTAAAGATGGTTCCCCCGATGTTGCCAGATTTATCAAAGATCTTATTATGGGGATTACCGTCTTTAATAAACTTAAAATTTCACTACAAAGTGATAATTTTAACAATTAAAATTATGTTTTAAACATAATTAGACTCATTATCACTTATATTTGTCATAATAACTCATGAAAGTATAATATTACTGTTTATTAAATATAATCATGTGCATTGTATATTTTATACTTCGATGTACATGCGGCAACGCTTAATGAGTCTCACCATTTTTATCAACTAACCTCAATAGTGCTGTGAGTGCTAGCGATTCATGTTTGAAGGTAAGTTATTATATATTCTGTCTTATAAACTCGTCAATTGTATTTATTAGTAATGGAAACATCAAATGGCCGTATTAAATATTCTTGTAAATATCCAGAATGTCAAAATTCTTTTCCGATATAACTAATGTCGACTACAAAAATAAACATTTCTATAAATTTCCCAAAAATGAAGAATATCTTAAAACATGGAAAACCATTTGTGATATTGAACAGTCTTCATTGTTTAAATTTTCATTCATGTGAAGATCATTTTATTCATAAACATTTTGTTAACCATTTCCGCAAAAAATTAAATTGCAATGCTGTTCCGACACCAAGAAGTAAGACAATATAACTACACTAATTTACTTTTTTAACTATTTCAATGCCATGAATCCTGGATAAGTGCAAACAACTGACCTGTTACGACGCCTGAAAGAAATATCCTAAGAAGAACGAAGAGACCTGATGGAACATTGCACCTGGACAAGACCCTAATACCAGATTGTTGTGATATTTTTATATTTGAATAATAATGTATATAATTATTCTGTTAAATATATTTTTTCCATGTAGGCCTATTTTTATTTTTATTTTGTGAAATCCAATCTTTTTTCTTTTACCAAAACCAGTAACTTCTACATTTATGTACTATCTAAAAGTATAATCAATTATGTGCTCAAAAAACATAATTGATTATATTTTTAGTGTTATTAAATTGAAATATATCGTGTAGACTAGTATAACATTTTTAAATTTTGGCGCGGAAATCGTAGTAATTTGCCACCCCGACACCAGGCGGCGCCAAAAATCGTGTTTCCGAAATTTAACATGCAGGTTTCACTTCTAAAGGTATGTGTTCTGTGGTTGAAATCACGCTTAACACAACACAAAAGTGATATCAAACATAATAAGAAATCTTGCGCATTATCCATCCATGCAAATTCATTACTACACAATGTCGATCTAGAGAACGTCGAAATCCTAGAAAAAGAACCCTTTTATAAAACCAGGACCTTCCTGGAAATGGTATGCATTAAAAAAAACACACAATACCATGAACTTTAAAACGGATATCGACGGTCTCAGTTCTGTGTACGCCTACCTTTTAAGCGAAGATTTCACACGTGATTCCAACCACCCTCGTCTGCCCCCCATAGTGCCTTAGTCAACCCTTCTCAATTTCAATCATTTCATTACATTATTGTTAAACATTAACAAATCACACAGTTTCATCATTCATTATTTTTTAAAAAAATCCTTGGCCCTCAGCTAGTGAATAAAATTTGCCACTCTTTAATTTAATGCTCTGTGATTCGTTAATGTATATTTCCACATTAAACCTGCTTATATGTTTGGTTGCCTAGTTTTCTTTTCAATTTCAATTTTGTCAGTTTTAAATTCTCACTATGAATATTAGCGCCTTGGTTCCATGCGGGACGAGCGATTTAAGAACTAATTTTATGATTTACACTCTCATTTGGCCTTCTGCCTACATACTTTCTGTGCGCCGACAACCAGTTTTTACACTCTGCTTCAAAATGGCGGTCACGTCTTAGTTTTGTTTTACATTCACCATGTCAATTTCCATTTAAAATCTAACAACATCCATTTCTGCTTCAATCTAATCATGTTTATATACAATTAATAAGTGCGTCGACACAAGTTGTAATGTTATTTAAGTCAATTTATTCACCAACTCCGCCAATTTGTAAGTACCATCCACATGGCCTCTAGGTTATGTTTATTATAAAAACAATTTTGTCTATTATAAAATAAATTGTAGTTGATCCCTGATGAAGCTGTCGAGGACAGCGAAATATTGGACACAGAAATACTAGGAGTATTATTTAAATCGCCCTCTTGCCGTTCCAACCCGCATATTAAATCCACTTCAATTACATTCTTCACGGCGTTACTTCCCTAAACATTTATATATATATATATATTTACATCACGCAGCAATTATGCATCCGTACATAAACAAGTAATTTCGCATCCTACAGAAATAACCTTTCTACACACAATTTGATCGTATATATTGAATCAGCGGAAAAAACATTAAGTATCAATATATTTTATTTGCATGAAAGTTTAAAAACAAAATATTCATTTATTTTCAATATACAGTTATTTTGTATCCAATATACATTACTATATTTTTTGACTCCAGAGAATATTGTATTATTCAGTTAATGCACTATTTTACCTCCGCCCGAGTATATTCAATTCACTGCGCTATATATTCTGCATCCAACAATGTTGCCAAATTTATGTGTACAATAGAGATGGATATATACGTATTTTTTAAGGTAACGCGCATGAAGACAGGGTCCTAAGTACTTATTTGTTTTATTTAAGGCTGATCGCGCACAGGCGATATTTTTGAGGAAATTTTAAATCGCCCGACATAAATTACACAAAACTATATGAGTGCGAGCGCAGGGGCGATTGAAAAGACACGACGATTTATAAATTACCCCCGGACCTATTTTACAGGCGACGCCATTATCGCCCAACGTTTTCTACAAAATAGAATACTCGTGGGTAAAGGTATGTGCGCGCATTAGGCAATTAAAAATCGCTGTGTTCCCATGAATTACTTTTTCAGACGGCACATATCCACCATGTCTTTTGATACCGAGTTATTTATTTCGGAAATGGAAAACTATCACAACTCATTCTGAAGAAATTGAAAAAATTAAGAGGGTAATTCCGTAAACCACCGAACTTTTTACAAAACATATTATCTAATAACTTTTCATTAACGTACGGATGTACCCACAATAGTTTGCATTGTCTTTGTCTCTTTTTCTTTAAAAAATTAGCGCAGCAACGCAAGCTTTTTCGTCGAAGTTCATTTTGTAATCATGAAAAGACGAACGATTTTTAATCCCCCGTGCACGAAGTAAATGATTGTCGTTAGATATTTAATTTTGCAATTATTTAATTGCTCAATAAAAAATCGCTCGTTCGCGATCAGCCTAAGGGTGGATATACACTAGAGCATTTTCTCGAGCATTTCTATGTAATGTAACGTTCTAACGAATGGAAAATGCTCAGTTTCAAAAGATGTCGTCAAAAGACGTCTGGTTCGTGAGGGTGATACACTAGAACATATCATAGAGCGGCTCGTTGTTCTGTTACTAGTAAATGCTCTAGTCTATACTCACCCTAAGAGAAATCATAAACTATTTTAATATTCAGAATGCATTTGAAAAATTAGTAGCTTGCTTCTGCAATTGATAATTTTAATTTAACATAAAGGGTAACTTATAGAACAAGAAAGTCATATAAATTTGAAGTAATTTTATTAGCATGTTTTTATTTTTTAGAATACAAATTTTGTACAAACACTTTAATGTTTAACCAGTTTTTATTATTTAACAGCTCCGGATTCAGCTCTTTCAGTTCCTCACATTCATTTTCTTAGGCGGCTTCTTACGTTTTATATGATTAGCAAAAAAATTAGTGACAACTTGTTTTTGTTCTCCGGTCCATGGTATCAATACTCTCTTTTTATTTTGGGTACTAATCTTTTGATTTATTATTTTATTTGTCTCTTGGGTACTTTTCAGTTGATTTGTAGAAGCAACTATTTCTTTAATTTTTATATTTTGCCCATTATCATCTTCTTCATCGACATCACTGTCTTCACTCGCATCTCCATTTAAAAGATTTTGTTCCAAATCTATCGGAATATCATCTAATGTTTTCCCTTTATGTTCTCCCGCCTCACCCTTTTCCATAAGTATTAGAAGTTTCGAGATTTTTACAGTTTGATAAACATCGTCCGGTAGTCTGTAAGAACTTTTATGTACCCCCGTCGTATGACCCATGAAAGTTGATAACTGTTCAATTTCATTATCATTCAAATTAAACAGTTGTGTCCGGGTTGCTAAGTGTTTTCTCAACCGTGTACAAGTGATAGCTTCAGGATTTTTTGCTCCGCAAGCAATTGCATATTTTGCAATTATTTTATAGCCGCAGATTGGTGTATTTAGGCCCGGTTTGCCAAATAAATACGGATTGTTATCTGCCAAAAAATTAGGTCTTGCCTTCAGCAGCTCTTTGATATGGTTCTGGGTATCAACACTAAACATTACAGGTACCCCACGTCCTCTTTTACCTCTGATTACAACTCTTTTAAAGTTTTTGACTAATAGCCTTTCTGTTTCACTCACAATTTCATTAAATTCTTCATACGTTTCATTTCTTTTTTCTGCATTTTCATACGTATGAACTAACATACGTTGTAGTTCACCAGGTCTTCTTCTGTTCAATAATATGACCCTACAATAAATAGTTTCTAATAAAATGTTATATGCGGAGGTTTCATGAGAATGTTCATTCAGTCGTTTTAAAGACTCTTCTGCTTTTAAGATCAAATATTCTTTAAGTAATCTAAGATCGCTTGCAAGAGGTACAATAGTGATTTTGTTGAATTTTTTTAAGTTTAAGTCATTGCCAGCTTGGTTTGAAATATCGAATCGCCAATGAGATTCGAAAAGATTTTTTAAAGTTTTTATATCTGCTTCACATTCTGCCGTTTGAACTGATGATTCCGTTTTTACTATCATGTATATGGCGATGTCACAGCACTGCTTGAGAGAAGTACATATGTTTAATGCGTATGTAGGAGATATGAACAATTCATTTTTGTTATCATATTTTGCCACTGATTTTGTAGCTTCTACAAATGAATCGTAATATTTTGGTTTTAATGCTTCAAATAAAGTATTGACAGTAGGTTCTATTTTTTTTAACTCTATCAATATTCTAGATAATTCCCTCATTTTCCTGCTGGTGACATTGATAAAGTGTTTTTCTCTGTGTATTTTCAAATATCTAGCACCAAAGGAACATATTAGAAAATCGTTTTTAGCATGGAGAGAAATTTTGTCTGGTCTCATCCTGGGAAATACTTCATCCTTCAAGCGTTGGTCGATTCTTTTCATATTTTTAACTAGAAAATTTTGACCAGAAGCTTGAGAATATTTAGACGATTGGCCATTTAAGCATTGCTTTCTATGTCTGTATAAATATTTGGATCTATAAAACCCAAGACAATTGGTACATGGTAAAAATGCTTGGTCAGGTAAGAGAGCTTCTTTGACAGGTTTAACGCAGTCAACTGAATTCTTTATGAAATTTCCCTTATTTTTCAATAGAGCTAATAGTTTTCTTCTCTCTTTAGTTCTTTTATCCTTGGAAAATATCTGTTGTACTTCTGGTTCACAAGAATGATTTCTTAATAAGTGCCTTGAAAAATTTGTCACATCAGTTTCGCAAAAATAGCACAGGTCCTCTTTTCTTCCATATGTTTTCTTATTCTTAAAAGTAGTTTTCTGCACTTTGTCTCCCGTTCCAATGTCGACTGCTTGGTTGCAATCTTCATCTTCCTGTAGCTTTTCCTAAAAATGTTTGATTCAGAATTATATCATTGATAATACAAAATAGAAAAAAGGGTAAACTAACCTCAATGGATTTTTCGAATTTATTATCAGTATCTCTTGACGAATGTCCAAATCGATGTACTATATTTTGAAATACCTTAAAGTGAACAAACAGACATTTATTGAAAGATTGCTTATTTTGAGAAAGTCAAACTACCTTCTCAGCACTAGTTGACGGAATAAAGTCGATATTTTCCTTGTTAGTAGTATATGAATTTAAATTATTTAAGGTCATAGGGTGCTTCTGAAAAATAAATCATTCAGTTTTAAAAGTTTATTTTTATTACTAGGTAATGATTGGCATACGAAATTTTACCTGCTTTATAGCATCTGGAATCTTAAAATTTTCGTTAATATAACTATCACTACTATCTGAATCTGGAATGTATTCTGAATCTGAATTGGTATCGTATATTGGAGAACTAAGGGAAATATATTGATTCTAGAATTGAAAAACATAATTCACTTAAAACATAGAATACGTGATTTATTTAGTTACCATATCGTCTTCGTTGCCTTCAGAGCCATTTGTAATTAATTGAACCTTCTGTTTAGTTACCATGTCGTCTTGGTTGCTTTCAGAGCCATTTGTAACCAATTGAACCTTTTGTTTGGTTACCATGTCGTCTTCGTTGCCTTCAGAGCCATTTGTAACTAATTGAACCTTTTGTTTAGTTACCATGTCGTCTTCGTTGCCTTCAGAGCCATTTGTAACTAATTGAACCTTTTGTTTAGTTACCATGTTGTCTTCGTTGCCTTCAGAGCCATTTGTAACTAATTGAACCTTTTGTTTAGTTACCATGTCGTCTTCGTTGCCTTCAGAGCCATTTGTAACTAATTGAACCTTTTGTTTAGTTACCATGCGGTCTTCGTTGCCTTCGGAGCCATTTGTAACCAATTGAACTTTTTGTAAAATAGGTGATAATGGTCTATTGCAAAACCAAGAAACTTTCTTTTTAATTTTGAAAAATTGGTTAGCTTCCTGAAAATACCATAGTAAATAAAAAAAAATAGCATTTGGAATAAAAAAATTACAATATTTAAAGCTCCTATGCAATCATCACAAACAATTCAAAAGTTTAATAGTTGTATGATTTTTCATGATCCTTTTCATGGTTGATTATTAGCAATAATATCCAGTATGTAAAGTATTATATGCAATTACTATAGTATTATTATTTGTATGTGTATACTTAATATCTTATTTAGTTTCCCAATATGAACTTGGCCACAATAACTGTACATCTAGTACAACGCCGCTTATTAAAATCACGGATATTGAAATCAATCTGATAATATGATGGGATGCGAACATCAGAAGCAAATAACATAGATACATTTGAGGCATTCCTTTACAAATCGAACGGAAATATGGGGTCTATTTTTCTATTTGCCTCTTTTTTTTTGTTTATGCGTAGCCTATACAAAATAAGCCGACCCGTATTTTTCCGTTTTTTTTTCGTCAGTCGTTTTGAAAACACAGACAGTAAAAGTTTTGAAATCTCGTTAATTATGTATGTCTTTAGATCGTTATAACACCCTTTCTATTAGTCGTATGGAGCTCCGTTAGGGCTCATTTTAAAGGTAATAGAATTGTCTTCATTCTGGTGTTAATTAATATTACTTTTGTTGTTAATTTATAATTATTATAAACAATTAAAATATTGAAAGTCATTTTACTATTCAAGGCCAACACTTAGAATTTAAAAAAATACCATTGTATTCCTCGTTTCATTTCATATCAAAATCATATTTTTTTAGAATGGTCATTTTATTACATCAGTATGAAATTAATTAATTCGTACGGCAAAACGGGTTACGCGGTTCGCGGTCCGCGGCTGTGAGCACTGGGTCCGTGGCGTCGTACTTTACCTGTTTATCTGGCAAAAGGGCACGCATTCTTTCAAGGAAAAATTCAGTTTTACATCCCTTGGGGTGCGGGTGTTGTCGCCACTTGTAAATACTATGATTTTTTGTAAATATTCGATGTATAGATCTTGAAGGGAGAGGTGGTTTCTAATACTATGCTTAAATCATATGATTTGTAGTCCGTCTTCAACAAAATGTTATGTAGGAAAATGTGACACATGTTCCGGTATCACAAATGTTATTCAACAAATAGAAAAATCTTGTGACGATAATTTAATTGATTGTATAACTTACAAGCAATGGACTACTGTTGACAGGACTGCGTTGACGATCTCAATATCTCCCGTAGAAGATAATTAAGAAATGCTAGAAAGTGGTTTATCCAAATGACTACTACAATAATTTCTTGTAAAAATCAAAATGGATTATTAAATAATAAAAAACAGAGTCTGCCGCGAGGCGAATGCATTGTTATTTGCGACTTTTCTGAAAACTACGCTTATGTAATCCAAAATTCTATTCAGGGCATACACTGCAACAACGATCAAGCGACAGTACATCCATTTGCAATATATTATCGAGATAATGACAATGAAGTGAAAATGAGAAGCTTAGTAATAATTTCCGAATGTTTGCACCATGATACCATTGCGTTTTACATTTTTCAAAAACATTAATTCAATTTATAACATTTATTTCATAAAAATTATTTACTTTTCTGATGGGGCAAGTGCACAATATAAAAATTTAAAAAAATATTAATTTATGCCACCACGAAGAAGACTTTGGCATAACAGCAGAATGGCACTTCTTCCCGATGTAAGATGGCAAAGGACCGTGTGATGATTTGGGTGGAACTTTGAAACGATTAGCATCTAGGACTAGCCTTCAACGGATTAACAATCCGATTCAAACTCCGCAAGATTTGTTTACTTGGGCAAGTGAATCGTTGCCAAATATTGCTTGTCGATTTGTTACTAACGAAGAGTATGACGAGGAGAAGAAAATTCTGGAAATACGCTTTAGGAAGGCTTTGACCATTAAAGGTACTTCAGCGTATCATTGCATAATACCAATAAGCAAAATAAATGAAAAGCAAAATAAGTTTCATTACACGACATATTTATATATGCAAACATTTCGAAAGAGTAAACATATTATCAATGACGTTTGGTTAACAAATAGATTTACATTATTAATTATTTTTCAATTTATTTATTTCCGTATTTAAAGTTTGATCAGCCTACATTTCCTTCCTTACTGATAGTTTCATTAACAAGTGATCGTATTTTGACCACAATCATCCGTTTTCTTCATTTCATATCATTCACAATAAAATTATTTATTATTATTTCATGGAATAATAATAAATAATAGTCGATTATAATATTTTTTACCTTTCTTTTAATTTCTCTCACACTTAGTCGTAAAGTACGACTCCACGGACCCAGCGCTCACAGTCGCGCGTCGCGTATCGCGTTTTGCCGTACATGTTAATTTATTTCATACTGATGTAATCAAATGACCATTCTAAAAAAATATGATTTTGATAAGAAATGAAACGAGGAATACAATGGTGTTTTTTCAAAGTGATGGCCTTAAAAATGACTTTAAATATTTTAATTGTTTATAATAATTATAAATTAACAACAAAAGTAATATTAATTAACATCAGAATAAAGATAATCCTATTGCCTTTGGAATGAAACCTAATTGATCTATATACGACTAATAGAAAGGGAGTTATAATGATCTAAAGACATGCATAATTAGCGAGTTTTCAAAACTTTTACTGTGTGTATTTTCAAAAATACTGACGAAAAAAAAAACGCAAAAATACGGGTTGGCTTATTTTGTGTAGGCTACGCGTAAAAAACTTTTGAGGCAAATAGAAAAATAGACCCCATATTTCCTTTCGATTTGTAAAAGAATGCCTCATTTGCGGAAAAATAGTTCTGTAATAGATGTAAACAATATTTCAAGTTACACTAGATATTATATACTTTCTGATTAATTCGAATAAATAGCCTTCAATATGAGCCCGATTTATACCATCCGTTATTAAAATCAATCGGAGAATATGATAAAAAAGTCCTAATGTGATTCTATTTTATTGTAAAATATGGATTATAAATTCATACTCACGCAATGTTTAAAGAATGGATATTCTCTCCTTTGCACTGACTCCGATTTACTCATAACTGCACTATTAGAAGTTCAAAACGTGTCGATTGTAAGTAGATACGCAGTATTAACACACTATCCAGGGTTGCCGTACTTTACTTCTTGGTGGTATCAAAATAATGCGCCAATTGAAAGCAATATATTCATTTTGTATATCAGCTAGCGCACCTAACAGCTTTTCTTTGAACTAAAATTGTATAATCTCTTTCGCATGTAGTACTAAATTGCCTCCACTGAATTGTTCACTAGAGTCATCTGGTGAAATATATGAGGAATTAAAAAATAATGTATTAACGAGAAAGACGATAATAGGGTGATCGGTAAAAATGGTTGATGTCCATGCTCTAATATTGGAGAAATGAGGAAAAACTATTTTGCATCCGATATACGGACGTAAAATAGTCAAGGAGTCAAAATGATATGTGCGGAGTAATAATAGGGATGCAAAATAGTGCTAAGGATATATATATACCGGGTGACCCAGGGATCTGTAAAAGCCCCATAACTTATTTGCTATTTGAGATATCGACTTCTTGTTTTCCTAAACTGATACCCACACTTATTCTACATATTTTAAAAATATGTATGTTTTTATATAGGGTGTCCCAATATACATAACTGACCAAAGTTATGTTTTTTTAAATGGAACACCCTGTATTTTATACTTTATTTTCAACCCTCTTGAGAAGCTGATAAAAATAGTATAAGATAGTATGGGTCTATTATGGACGATTGGTTAGTTATGGGCAAATTTGTGGCAAAAACAAAGACACATTGAAAAAGTTGCAGAAGCGCTTCTAGCAATGTTAGCGTCGTTTTTTATACACTAAAGAATTTTTCACATCATGAAGAATAATACAAATCGGCTTTGGTTCTTTTTTGTTCATACTGCTATACAGGGTGTCAACATACGCAAAATAATGGATAACTATTTTTTTTCAAATGAAACACCCTATATATCTTGACACCAATGCATGGAATTTTGAATAAGCTTTCCAATGATGTACAATTTGTATAATGAAATATTAAGGATTCTTATGATTTATCCATAAAAACATTTTTCTTTTGTCACCTCCTGCTCATTTTTGAATTTTCAGCCAAAACTATGCATTTTCTGAAAAAATAATATGAGACCAAAGTTGTAGAGCGGAAAATTTTCGATCGATATATGTCTTTCGACTTTTCCAATAATGCGTGCATTGCTCGCCAGAGTACGCAAAATCGTGACCGCATATGCATTTTAGCGTTTTTTTGTTAATTAATTGCACTATAATTTATTTTCCACGTTCTCTAGCAGAAAAACGGGTAACTATAGAATTATTTAAATGACCTACATCGATTGAAAATATTCCGCTCTACAACTCTTAAAAGAAGGATTTTTTGCCCAAAATGCATAGTTTTCGCTAAAAATGTAAAAAACCATTGAAAAACGCAGAAAATGATATATACATTTTCAATCTGCATTTTTAGGGAAAACTATGCATTTTTGGCAAAAATTGCCTCTATTAAGAGTTGTAGAGCGGAACATTTTCAATCGATGTGGGCCATTTTAATTTCCCTATAATTTCCCGTTTTTCCGCCAGAGGGTGCAGAAAATAAAGTATAGTGCAATTTATTAATAAAAATTTGAAAAGAAAACGCTAAAATGCATATACGGTCACAATTTTGCGCGCTCTGGCGGGTAATGCACGCATTATCTTAAAAGTTGAAAGACCTATGTCGATCGGAAATTTTTCGCTCTACAACTTTAGTCTCTTATAATTTTTCCTGAAAATGCATAGTTTTGGCTGAAAATCCAAAAATCAGCAGAAGGTGACAAAACAAATATGTTTTTATTGATAAATCTCAAGAATCGTTAATATTTTGTTATAAAAACTGTATATCATTGGAAAGCTTATTAAAAATGCCATAGATTAGTGGCAACTTATATAGGGTGTTCCATTTGAAAAAAAATAGTTATCCATTGTTTTGTGTATGTTGATACCCTGTATAGCACTATGAATAAAAGAGAACTAAAGCCAATGTGTATTATTCTTTATGATGTGGGAAATTTTCTAGTGTATAAATAATGATGCTATCTTTGCTAGAAACGCTTCTGCAATGTTTTCAGTGTGTACATGTTTTTGCCACAAATTTGCCCATAACCAACCAACCGTCCATAATAGACCCCTAGTATCTGATACTATTTTTATCAGCTTCTCAAAAGGATTGAAAATAAAGTATAAAATATAGGGTGTTCCATTTAAAAAAACATAACTTTGTTCTGTTATGTATATTGGGACACCCTGTACAAAAACATACATATTTTTAAAATATGTAGAATAAGTGTGGGTACCAGTTCAAGAAAACTAGAAGTCGATATCCCAAATAGCAAATAAGTTATGGGGCTTTTACAGAACCCTGGGTCACCCGGTATATATATATATATATATATATATATATATACAACGAAGGGGTATAACAGCCGTTATAGTTAGAAAACCGAATTTATATATATATATATATATGTATATATATAGATGCTGGAGGGAAGTAACGGTCGTACTTGTTGGGAATAGTAACAAATTTTTTCGAAGAAAAGTCCTCGTATCAGGGAATCCGACCAAAAAGGGGTGTTAATAAGTCATCTATTTATCATATACCGAGCTTTCGCAAATCTTTATTTGCTTCATCAGGGTGACGATGTAAGATTAAAAATAAACTACCGCACTTAAGGGACTAAGCGTGGCCATGGACGATGAACAAGTTACACATTAAAAACTTTCCACAAAACGTGGATGTTAACAGATTAAAACGATTTAATTTAACCATGTGAATTTTTAAATCGTTTTAATCTGTTAACATCCACGTTTTGTGGAAAGTTTTTAATGTGTAACTTGTTCATCGTCCATGGCCACGCTTAGTCCCTTAAGTGCGGTAGTTTATTTTTAATCTTACATCGTCACCCTGATGAAGCAAATAAAGATTTGCGAAAGCTCGGTATATGATAAATAGATGACTTATTAACACCCCTTTTTGGTCGGATTCCCTGATACGAGGACTTTTCTTCGAAAAAATTTGTTACTGTATATATATATATATATATATATATATATATATACCGGGTGTGGCACTTAAGACGCCTCGGACCATAGCTCCTTTACGATAAAAGCTATCGAAAAAAATCTAAGAACAAAGTGGTGCATAGTTACCGTCGCTATGTTTCAAAAATATTTCTAATCATCAGTGGCGTACTGTACTCCAGTGGCGTACCAAACTTATGTTTTTTTAAATGGAATGCCTTATTTTTTATTGCAGATTTGGAAAGTGCTCGACGAGTACTTATTTTTTTATCTAACATGTTATACCCTTCACTTTAGCGGTTTCGCTGTTATAACCCCTTCTTTCAAAATTGCGCCCCATTTTTGAGATTTTTTTGTAGAGAAACTAATTGACGCCGGCGCCTAAATTTTGAATTGAGGTACAGGTTAAGATCTCGTATACCTTCACATAATTTTTTTTCGGGTAATTTATGGAAAAAAAATAATTTTTGATTGATCTTCGCATATTGTCATTTTTTCCGAAAATTTCAAATGGCACCCCCCTAAAAAAATTACGGCGTTGTACAGCCAAAACTCTAAATTTTTCATTGGTGTAAAAAAAATTACACATTGCATAACAAAATTTCGGAGAAAAAAGGAATTTCATCGCAAATGTCGGGAAACGTTTTCCGTTCCCAAGTGTGCCATGAGAAAACAAATACACAAATACGGTCAACATAATAGTATGTACCTATTTATTCAACATGATATGAAAAATGCAGATAAAGAAAATTTAACAACTTAAACTAAATGTTCGAAATGACGACCTTCCTGCTGGAGGCATAACCGCAACTTCGACTCACAGGCTCTAGACACTGCCCTAAGGACTTCTGGTGATATACCGCGGAAAGCCGCGCGGATTCTCTCCCTCATATCCTCGACAGTAGTTGGTACCGTCCTGTAAACCTCGTCTTTGATATGGCCCCAAAGGAAGAAGTCAAGGGGAGTGAGGCCTGGTGATCTTGGCGGCCACCTCACAGGACCCCCACGACCAATCCAGGAGTCCGGAAACGTTTCATCGAGAAATTCCCGAACGACACAGCTATTATGTGCAGGAGCTCCATCGTGCTGGAAAACTATCTGTCGAAGAGCGGCAAGAGGGACATTTTCCAAGAGATCATCCAAGTCGTCGCGAAGGAACCTCAAATAACTGTTGCCGTTCAGGTGCCCCTCGATGAAATAAGGACCCAAAAGGTGTTCTCCAAGTATGCCTCCCCAAACATTCAGCGACCATCTTTGCTGGTGGTTTATCATTCGCATGGCGTGTGGGTTTTCATCGGCGTAATAATGGTAGTTGTGGCGATTGACATGCCCATTTCTATGGAACGTTGCTTCATCAGAAAATAATACGCGCATAAGAAATGATTCCTCCTGCTCAATTTTGTTGATAGCCCACATGCAGAAATCTTGCCTCGCATGAAAATCTTGAGGTTGCAATTCTTGGTGCAGTTGAATCTTAAATGGACGGAATTTGTACTTTTTAAGAACACGATGTACGGATCGCGTTGAAATATCGTGATTCCTACTAATATCACGGATACTGGTATGAGGATCTTCAATAACTGCCTCCAGAACCTGCAGTTCATTATTTTCGGTAATAACTGCCTTCTTTCTAACTCTCCTTGGCCGTTTCACACTTCCCGTAGTGGTAAATCTCTCCAACACTTTTTGAAACGCACGTTCATTTGGATGTGCCCTGTGCGAATATCTCGAAGTGTACACTCGTGATGCCAAGAAACAATTCTTGCTACATTCTCCAAGAATAAATATCATGTCTACCATTTCCTCTTGAGTTGAACATTTTTAGAACGTTTATCAAAAATGACTTATGGCTGCTACTGACGTCTAATAATTTACTTTGACAATTACCAATCTTTTGTTTTCTCGTGGCACACTTGGGAACGGAAAACGTTTCCCGACATTTGCGATGAAATTCCTTTTTTCTCCGAAATTTTGTTATGCAATGTGTAATTTTTTTTACACCAATGAAAAATTTAGAGTTTTGGCTGTACAACGCCGTAATTCTTTTAGGGGGGTGCCATTTGAAATTTTCGGAAAAAATGACAACATGCGAAGATCAATCAAAAATTATTTTTTTTCCATAAATTACCCGAAAAAAAATTATGTGAAGGTATACGAGGTCTTAACTTGTACCTCAATTCAAAATTTAGGAGCCGGCGTCAATTAGATTCTCTACAAAAAAATCTCAAAAATGGGGCGCAATTTTGAAAGAAGGGGTTATAATAGCGAAACCGCTAAAGTGAAGGGTATAACATGTTAAATAAAAAAATAAGTACTCGTCGAGCACTTTCCAAATCTGCAATAAAAAATAGGGCATTCCATTTAAAAAAACATAAGTTTGGTACGCCACTGGAGTACGGCACGCCACTGATGATTAGAAATATTTTTGAAACATAGCGACGGTAATTTCGAATTTATTAAAAACAATGGTGGTGGCAGATGGCCTAGTAGCCGACGCCAAAATTCCCTAATCATTCACTCTCCTTGACCCCGCAGTTCCATCCACGTCCTTCCTTTTAAAAAAAAAAAAAAAAAAAAAAAAAAAGCGACGGTAACTATGCACCACTTTGTTCTTAGATTTTTTTCGATAGCTTTTATCGTAAAGGAGCTATGGTCCGAGGCGTCTTAAGTGCCACACCCGGTATATATATATATATATATATATATATGAGTATATTTATTCGTAAATTATACGTTGCTGTGATCTTTTTTCCACGGTATATGAATACATTAATTATTTACATGTTATATTCGTAGAATTAACTTAATTTGTATGTTTATTATTTTAATATTATTTGTCAATTTTTGCATGTATTAGAGATGCCATATTAAATTGGAACAAAAAAAGTCACACACTTTCTCCGATTTTCAAGTAAAAAGAATTTTTGTGACATATTTGATATTTATCAATTTTTTAATCAGTGGGATTTCAAAAACTCATTCTTTATAATTTCTTATAATTCATTACAATAATTGTCTTTTTTACTTCTAATACCATACTGTTATACTTTTATCAATGAATTTATAAAAAAAACATTTCATTCGGTTTTCATTATCTTCAATTATTTTGTAAATATATTTTAATTTTAATCAGATTAAGAAAAATATTTGGAAAAATAAACACCAAGTTTTACACTTTACTTTCGGTTTACTAAATCTTACCATAAGTTTTTATTTCCTTACTCGTCAAGTTTAAAGTTTCATTTAAAAATCCGCTTTCACATTTTATGAGATGACTGTGAGCCCTGCACATAGGGGTTTTTCAAAAGTGGTCGTTAACATGTCCGAAGAAATATTAATATAGAAATAGCTGCAACATAATATCGGATTTAAATATTATTTTGATATACGGATTTGCCGCGCTAATTGTGCGCCCATTCCTTATTCACTGCCCACATCGTAAGCATGCGCCCTACACAGCATCCAGCATGCGTTCAACGTAAACGTGAATCAACAAGTTGGGCGTTGTCGGCGATCTCTCGGCGTCTCAGCGTCTCCATTACGGTCTATGAAACGATTACAAGCTGGTGTAAAGTTATTACTCCATTTACAGTAAGTACGTATATATTAACTGGTTACTAGCTACTTGCACATTGACTGATTAATTAAAATTTACCCATGGGAATATGCAGAGTTATTAAATAAATGGATAACCTGAAAAAAATTGGTAAATTGTAACATTTCCTAAATAATTATTTATTAAGATGCTATTAAGCATCAATGGTTATACCGTGTGATCGATTTACCACGGAACATTGCTGACATGGGAAATATGTTTTCTTTTTCTAGATTGCTGTTCCTTAATTATTTAATATAAAAAGAATCGAATACCTATCACAGCTAGATAGATTAATTTATTGTGCTACATTCCGCGGTGAATCAATCATATGGCATGTGTATATATTTGAGTGTAATAATAAATAATAGAAAGATACTTTTATCAAGTTTATTCAGTTTACCCGACACATTAAATTAATTTGTCTAATATTTAATATTATTTTTAGAATGAACAAAGCAAAAATATACTCAAAGCGGCAGTTGCGCCGTAAAGTGATTAAAAATTCACAAGAATGCTTGAAAAACATCGATCATTTATTTAATAATTCAAATTGTTCTACATATACTCTTAATAACAGTGATGATAATTCTAATGCTGGCACCCACATGGAAAATTTCAACACACCTCAACAAAATATTAATAAAAATGGTGCTCCGTCTATGTTGTTTGCAAATACTGAAAATGAAATTACAGGTTTTGAGAATCTTAATTTCATCAGTAATCCAAGTATTATTGAACCTAACATATCACAATTAAATGAAAGCAAGTTTTCTGATAATCTTTGTCTGTGGGCGATAAAACATAATATCACACATAAGGCACTCTCAGAATTATTAGTTTTAATTAAACCACAGTACTCTTTTTTACCTTCTGATGCTCGTACAATTTTAAAAACACCGAGGCATCTAAATATGGTAGAATTGAAAAATGGTGTTGTAAATAAAAAAAATAGAAAAAAGAATTAAATTAGGCTTTAAAGATAAAGCATGTTGCTCTATATCACTTGATATTAATATTGATGGAATACCACTATTTAAAAGCAGTGCCACAGAATTTTGGCCCATTCAAGCAAAATGCAATACATTTAAAGATGATAAGCCTTTTTTTATAGCAATATTTTGTGGTAAAGGGAAACCTGCTCCACTGGATATTTATTTACAGTCATTTATTGATATATTCAAAACGCTGTTTGAATATGGTATTACTGTTAATAACAAAATATATCTTGTTAACATTAGATGTTTCTGTTGTGATGCACCTGCAAGAGCTTATTTGAAACAAATAATGGGCCACACAAGTTCTGATGGTTGCGAAAGATGCAATACAGTAGCAAAATTCTATAATAAAAAGATCTCTTATCCTGTAGATAATCTGTACCCACTTAGAGTAGATCACGATTTTTTACAAGATGTACCTATTAGACATATAAAATCTAAATCTTGTCTTTTAGAATTAAATATAGGGCTGGTATCAAAATTTGCATTAGATCCAATGCACTTTGGTATATTTGGGAGCAATGAAGAGGTTATTATTAAATTTTTGGATAGATGGCAAACGTCCTATTAAAATGTCTCAACTTAATATTGCCTCATTGAATTCAAATATTGATGATATTAGATCTTTTATTCCTAAAGAATTCACAAGAAAGTCTCGTACATTACAAGATGTACGAAGATGGAAAGCAACAGAATATAGGCTATTTTTATTGCATACAGGTTTAATAGTTCTTAAAGATGTCACTAAAAAACCATTTTACAGACATTTTCAGTTGCTTCAATGTGCTATTTTTTTTTTAAATAAAGAATCTCTAATTAATGAATACATTGAATTTGTATCATATAATATACATTCACTACTACATATTATAGATGATGTAAAATTGTATGGTCCCCTTGACTCATACAGCTGTTTTTTATTTGAAATCAAATTGGGACAGTTAAAAAGATTAGTTCGTGGCAAAAAGTTTCCTCTGCAAGAAGTTTACAATAGAATTTTTGAATGTGAAGCAACTAAAAATGATATATCGGTTACTGATAAAGAGAAGTTGATTCCTAAAAAAATTACTATGATTGATCCTCTAAATAATTCTTTTAATTGTCAAACTTTACAAACAAATAATTACTTTCTCTCCAGAAATAAACCAGACAATATTGTAGTGTTTGATAGAAGTGTATATTCCATTAAAAACATTTTTTTTTCAAATTCGGAATTTCAAGTGGTAGTATTCCCATTCAGATATGAGTGACCTTTACACAAAACCCATTCAATCATCAAAATTGGGAATTTATTATGTACATGGAAAAGGTATGTCTAAAATATGTTTAGTGTCAGAAATTAAATATAAATGTATGGCATTGCCATTCAAAGATGGATTTGCTATTTTTCCTTTGTGATATGTATAGGGGAAATAATATTTTTAAGCCACTGTTATTATTATTATTAACTAATTGTAACAAAATTGTGATTAGAGACTTATTGATTTGTATAGTAATTTTGTGTATTCTCAATTATTTTATTTAAATATTCTTACCTGTTTATAGTAATTTTGCTTTATAAGTCAAGACAGTCATGTTTTCACTGATTGAGTTTCGTGGCAAAGAGTACTCCACCATATGTTCAAGTTGGATAGTTGGGCGAAAATGGTGGTTCCCCAATGTCTCAACATATAAAAAATTAGAAGCTATTATTAGAAATCAAGTTCCCCATCGAATTACATGGCCCCAATATGACATAATGAAAATATTGCTAACGAGTGGTAAGTTAGGCTATTATTTTGTTTGAAATTTAGTCCTTAGTAAAATAACTGATTTTAATTAAATGTATTGCCAACTGATCAGCCGATCATTATTTTAGAAACTTATGAGGAATCTGAGCTTTAGCTAGCAAAGATACTGGAAAATGATTCGTCAAGTACGTATGAGAGAGGAGGTAGACGAAAACTTGTTACGTGCAGTGAATCATGTATTGATATAAATATATAGGAAACATTTCGAAAAAAAATCTTCATTTCAGTAAATCTGATCAGAGGGCTGTTAATAATAAGTCATCTATTTATCATCAAAATGAGCTTTCGCTAATGTCTATTGCCTTGGTCAGATTCCCTGAAACGAGAATTTTTCCATTTTCCAACAGCATCTAAAATTAGATAATATTCATATTTTCAGGTTCAGAAAGTGAAAAAGAAAATGTTTCAGTACCAAAGCGTCGAAAGGGAACATCAACACCATTTAATACTTCTGAGAGTGACAAAGACTGCTATCCTGATCCTAAACGTAACAAAACTGTGGAGGCATCAAGTACAGTAATGAAAGAAATTTCTAATAAAACTGTATTGGAAAAACTAGAGAAAATCTGTCTCATTCAAGAACAGCACACTCTAATTATCAACGAAGTACTGAGGCTACAACGTGCTAACTTGTCACTCAATACAAAATTTGTTAAACCTCACAATACACCTGATTTTCCAATAAAATCAATGGAACAAGTTGAAATTCTTGAAGAGTTTTTAAGTAGTGAGGTCTCATATGATTATTTAGTAAGTTATATCTTTATACTATATAATCTACACATCACATTATCAGATGATTGTTAATAATCAGTTATATTTTCTTTTAGAAAAACCGACTCGCATGTGTTTCTGGTGGAAGTGTCAGAAATGTTACTAATGCAGCACTCCGCTTTTTATTGGACAACCATGTTGCCAATAAAAAGCGTCCTGGGCAGGACGAGAAGGAAAGTGCAGTTTCAAAACTACGAACATGAAGAAGGTGATTTGTGGTAAGTTTCTAATTTGTAACCAATGACCAATATTTATATACAAATAAACCTATTTATTTGCCAACATACAGATATTCTACATTTTTCAGATGCCGTTAACCTAACACTTGAAAACAATAAACCATCAGATTTACACAATGCAAATATTGAAAATGCAATAAAAGACTGGCTAAAGCAATCAAAGAGAAGACACGAAAACAGAACAAGTGGAACCAAAATTTAATTATGAGTTTTTATATTAAAATGTTTTATGAGTTGAATTTTAAAATGTTTTGTGTAGTTAATAATGTTAAAGTGTTTTGTTTCTTTTATGTTTAAATGTTTTATTATTTAGTTTAAATGTTTTGATTATTTTATGTTATGTTTTGTAAATTTAATGTTAATTGATAACATTATTACTTCTTATTTTGTAATAAAATAGTTTCTTTAAAAAGTAATTGAATTTTTTTTTTCAAAATAAATATGTGTATTTTAAATGAAATATCCTTAAAAATACTATATATATATACAAGGTGTCTAAAAAAGACACCACCAAAATGATATGGTGTATTCCTGAGACAAAAAAAGAGCAAATTAACTAAATTTATCTATATGAAAAATTACATACTTTCCAAGATACAGCAAGTCAAAGTTTAAGATTTTTAAAATATTTTAATCCATATCTTGAAAATGGCAGATGAGAATGATTTGTTTATTTTTTTCTGACAACTACATTAGGTGTACTACATTGTTTAAAAATTTCAAGAAATTTCTTCAAGTACAAAGGTGCTCCAGAGGACATGCTGTTTACATTATTACAAAGAACTTTTTTGTTCTTGATATTTTTTACGATTTAATATTTTTTTCAATGCAACTCATCACTTTTAAAGAATTTATAACTCTTAAAGTTTTTTTGTTTACGCCTTATTTTTAACAAAAAAAAAATAAAAAAGAACTTATTGTTCATTGTTTAATTGCGCTCGTCCTGCAAGAAAAGTCTTAAAAATAACTATAATCCAAAAACTGCTTTTATTTTAACATATCAAATTATTTAACAAATTACAAAAATTGTTCAAAATGACCCTCATAAAAAAAATCACAGTACACATTGTATGCGCGCGCGCGTCGTGTCGATGCGCTTCAACACCGGCGATACTTCGGTCACCACCACTCAACGTGTTAACCAGTTTTACTTAAATTGAAAGTTTTAATTGTACTGACACACGTTTTCAACGAATTGACACCCGCCTACTTACATTATTTCATTTTTTAACACGAAATTTTCCAAACAATAAGTTCTTTTTTATTTTTTTTTGTTAAAAATAAGACGTAAACAAAAAAACTTTAAGAGTTATAAATTCCTTAAAAGTGACGAGTTGCATTGAAAAAAATATTGAATCGTAAAAAATGCGAAGAACAAAAAAGTTGTATGTAATAATGTAAACAGCATGTCCTCTGGAGCACCTTTGTACTTGAAGAAATTTCTTGAAATTTTTAAACAATGTAGTACACCTAATGTAGTTGTCAGAAAAAAAAAATCAAATCATTCTCATCTGCCATTTTCGAGATATAGATTAAAACAATTTAAAAATCTAAAACTTTGACATGCTGTATCTTGGAAAGTATGTAATTTTTCATATAGATAAATTTAGTTAATTTGCTTGTTTTTTGTCTCAGGAATACACCATATCATTTTGGTGGTGTCTTTTTTAGACACCTTGTATATACCGGGTGACCCAGGGATCTGTAAAAGCCCTGTAACTTGTTTGCTATTTGAGATATCGACTTCTACTTTTCTTGAAATGGTACCTACACTTATTCTACATATTTTAAAAATATGTATGTTTTTGTACAGGGTGTCCCAATATACATAACGGAACAAAGTTATGTTTTTTTAAATGGAACACCCTATATTTTATACTTTATTTTCAACCCTCTTCAGAAGCTGATAAAAATAGTATCAGATAGTATGGGTCTATTATGGACGATTGGCTAGTTATAGGCAAATTTGTGGCAAAAACATGTACACATTAAAAACATTGCAGAAGCGTTCCTAGCAAAGATAGCATCATTATTTATACACTAGAAAATTTCCCACATCATAAAAAATAATACACATTGGCCTTGGTTCTCTTTTAATCATAGTGATATACAGGGTGTCAACATAGGCAAAACAATGGATAACTATTTTTTTTCAAATGGAACACCCTATATAAGTTGCCACCAATCTATGGCATTTTTAATAAGCTTCCCAATGATATACAGTTTGTATAACAAAATATTAAGGATTCTTGAGATTTATCAATAAAAACATATTTCTTTTGCCACCTTCCGCTGATTTTTGGATTTTCAGACAAAACTATACATTTTCATGAAAAATTATAAGAGACCAAAGTTGTAGAGCGAAAAATTTCTGATCGATGTGGTTCTTTCAACTTTTAAGATAATGCCTGCATTACCCGCCAGAGCGCGCAAAATCGTGACCGTATATGCATTTTAGCGTTTTCTTTTCAATTTTTGTATTAATAAATTGCACTATACTTTATTTTCCGCACCCTCTAGCGGAAAAACGGGAAATTATAGGGAAATTAAAATGGCCCATATCGATTGAAAATGTTCCGCTCTACAACTCTTAATAGAAGCAATTTTTGCCAAAAATGCATAGTTTTCCCTAAAATGCAAATTGAAAATGTATGTATCAATTTTTGCGTTTTTCAATGGTTTTTTGTATTTTTAGCGAAAACGATGCATTTTGGGCAAAAATTGCTTCTTTTAAGAGTTGTAGAGCGGAATTTTTTCAATAGATGTAGGTCATTTGAATAATTCTATAATTACCCAGTTTTCTGCTAGAGGACGTGGAAAATAAAGTATAGTGCAATTAATTAACAAAAAATTTGAGAAAAACGCTAAAATGCATATACGGTCACGATTTTGGGCACTCTGGCGGGCAATGCACGCATTATTGGAAAAGTCGAAAGACCTATGTCGATTTAAAATTTTCCGCTCTACAACTTTGGTCTCCTATTATTTTTTCAGAAAATGCATAGTTTTGGCTGAAAATCCAAAAATGAGCAGGAGGCGGTAAAAGAAAAATGTTTTTATAGATAAATCTCAAGAATCCTTAATATTTCATTATACAAATTGTACATCATTGGAAAGCTTATTAAAAATTCCATGCACTGGTGGCAAGATATATAGGGAGTTCCATTTGAAAAAAAATAGTTATTCAATATTTTGCGTATGTTGACACCCTGTATAGCAGTATCAACAAAAAAGAACCAAAGCCGATTTGTATTATTCTTCATGATGTGGAAAATTCTTCAGTGTATAAAAAATGACGATAGCTTTGCTAGGAGCACTTCTGCAATTTTTGCAATGTGTCCTTGTTTTTGCCACAAATTTGCCCATAACTAACCAATCGTCCATAATAGACCTATACTATCTTATACTATTTTTATTAGCTTATTAAGAGGGTTGAAAATAAAGTATAATATATAGGGTGTTCCATTTAAAAAAACATAACTTTGGTCTGTTATGTATATTGGGACACCCTGTACAAAAACATACATATTTTAAAAATATGTAGAATAAGTGTGGGTACCAGTTCAAGAAAACTCAAAGTCGATATCTCAAATAGCAAATACGTTATGGGGCTTTTACAGAACCCTGGGTCACCCGGTATATATATATATATATATATATATATATATATATATATATATATATATATATATATATATATATATATATATATATATATATATATATATATATATATATATATATATATATATATATATATATATATATATAGATGCTGGAGGGAAGTAACGGTCGTACTTGTTGGGAATAGTAACAAATTTTTTTTTTTTTTTTTTTTTTTAATTGGCAGCTTCCCTGTTTTCTTAATACCAATATAGGTCACCCACTGAATTTTTGAATTTACCCGCCGCCCGCCATCAGCGGACAGTAAATACGATTGGTACTACCGATCTCCCCACCACTTTTTCAGATATACGTTGGCAAAACAACTGCAATTTAACCTATCCCATCTACCATGCAGTCATTGTTCAATAAGATGGCCGACGACGTTTACTCGTGTTTATCGTCCACCATGTGAATTTTTAAATCGTTTTAATCTGTTAACATCCACGTTTTGTGGAAAGTTTTTAATGTGTAACTTGTTCATCGTTCATGGCCACGCTTAGTTCCTTAAGTGCGGTAGTTTATTTTTAATCTTACATGTAAGTAATCAACTCTTCAGCCTTCAGCACATGTGCTCACATAACCTTTCACTTTTTTCTTTCACGCTAATTATACTTTTATTAATTGTAGCGTCACCCTGATGAAGCAAATAAAGATTTGCGAAAGCTCGGTATATGATAAATAGATGACTTATTAACACCCTTTTTGGTCGGATTCCCTGATACGAGGACTTTTCTTCGAAAAAATTTGTTACTATATATATATATATATATATATATATATATGTATATATACTGAAGAAAAATCGAGATTTTCTTGGAGTTTTCCCCATATACACTAAAAATGGCGCATAACTCAATGGTACATTGTCGAGGGTTACTTTGTGAGTATGGGAATGAAAAAAAATCGGTATTGTATTTTCTCGATTATTTAAAATATTTTTTCCCTACTCACGAAGTAACCCTCAAGAATGTACAATTGAGTTATTGCGCCATTTTTACAGCACCCTGTATATAAACATGTATTGAGGCAGTAAAATATTCAAATATATTTAGAGTAATTTTCTCATTGTACCGGGTGACCCAGCGATCTGTAAAAGCCCCATAACTTATTTGCTATTTGAGATATTGACTTTTAGTCTTCTTGAACTGGTACCCACACTTATTCTACATATTTTAAAAATATGTATGTTTTTGTACAGGGTGTCCCTGTTATGTATATACATAACAGAACAAAGTTATGTTTTTTTCAATGGAACACCCTATATTTTATACTTTATTTTCAACCCTCTTGAGAAACTGATAAAAATAGTATAAGATAGTATGGGTCTATTATGGACGGTTGGTTAGTTATGGGCAAATTTGTGGCAAAAACATGTACACATTGAAAACATTGCAGAAGCGTTCCTAGCAAAGATAGCATCATAATTTATACACTAAAAAATTTCCCACATCATAAAGACTAATACACATCGGCTTTGGTTCTCTTTTATTCATAGTGCTATACAGGGTGTCAACATACGCAAAACAATGGAAAACTATTTTTTCTCAAATAGAACACCCTATATAAATTGCCACCAATATATGGCATTTTTAATAAGCTTTCCAATGATATACAGTTTGTATAACAAAATATTAAGGATTCTTGAGATTTATCAATAAAAACATATTTGTTTTGTCACCTTCTGCTGATTTCTGGATTTTCAGCCAAAACTATGCATTTTCAGGAAAAATTATAAGATACCAAAGTTGTAGAGCGAAAAATTTCCGATCGACATAGGTCTTTCAACTTTTAAGATAATGCGTGCATTGCCCGCCAGAGTGCGCAAAATCATGTATTTTAGCGTTTTCTTTTCAAATTTTTTATTAATAAATTGCACTATACTTTATTTTCCGCACCCTCTAGCAAAAAAACGGGAAATTATAGGGAAATTAAAATGGCCCATATCGATTGAAAATATTCCGCTCTACAACTCTTAATAGAAGCAATTTTTGCCAAAAATGCATAGTTTTCCCTAAAAATGCAAATTGAAAATGTATATATCAATTTTTGCGGTTTTCAATGGTTTTTTGCATTTTTAGCAAAAACTATGCATTTTGGGTAAAAATTGCTTCTTTTAAGAGTTGTAGAGCGGAATATTTTCAATCGATGTAGGTCATTTAAATAATTCTATAATTACCCGTTTTTCTGCTAGAGGACGTGGAAAATATAGTATAGTGCAATTAATTAACAAAAAATTTGAGAAAAACGCTAAAATGCATATACGGTCACGATTTTGCGCACTCTGGCGGGCAATGCACACATTATTGAAAAAGTCTAAAGACCTATATCGATCGAAAATTTTCCGCTCAACAACTTTCGTCTCTTATTATTTTTTTAGAAAATGCATAGTTTTGGCTGAAAATCCAAAAATGAGCAGGAGGTGACAAAAGAAAAATGTTTTTATGGATAAATCTTAAGAACCCTTAATATTTCATTATACAAATTTTACATCATTGGAAAGCTTATTAAAAATTCCATACATTGGTGGCAAGATATATAGGGTGTTCCATTTGAAAAAAAATAGTTATCCAATATTTTGCGTATGTTGACACCCTGTATAGCAGTATGAACAAAAAAGAACCAAAGCTGATTTGTATTATTCTTCATGATGTGGAAAATTCTTTAGTGTATAAAAAACGATGCTAGCATTGCCAGGAGCGCTTCTGCAACTTTTTCAATGTGTCCTTGTTTTTGCCACAAATTTGCCCATAACTAACCAACCGTCCATAATAGACCCATACTATCTTATACTATTTTTATCAGCTTCTCAAGAGGGTTGAAAATAAAGTATAAAATATAGGGTGTTCTATTTAAAAAAACATAACTTTGGTCTGTTATGTATATTGGGACACCCTGTACAAAAACATACATATTTTTAAAATATGTAGAATAAGTGTGGGTACTAGTTCAGGAAAACTAGAAGTTGATATCTCAAATAGCAAATAAGTTATCGGGCTTTTACAGATCCCTGGGTCACCCGGTATATACGTACACTATTTACGTTTAAAATGCGAGTAACAGTAACGTATATTACACCAGTAGATATACTAAAAATATACGTTTTGTAGCCTGACACTTTTGCGACTAATATACTGAACATTAAAACGAATATTCCACAACACTGAACACGAAAAATTAACGTTTATTAAACGTAACTGTGTTTACTGGGATGTGTCAATGTTATATGAAAATCAAAATTGTGCAAGGTCAAAATGCAAGTGGCGGTGTACAACTCTGCGGTTCAAGTTATTTATACATGTCTTACAATCGTTTGGCGTGTTTGAAGTTTGATATTTCAATGCTTTAGGCACTGCCCCTCGCCCTTGCGGACTCGAGCCTGTTGCCAAGCAATGCGAATTCGTTAGCAACAACCATTAAAATCGATGAATGCATATTTTGAATCATAGATTATATTTTAAATCGGCCATTTTTAATCAGACATTCTGTTTTTAAACTTTGTAATTCAAATGTTTTCATCATCGACTCTGAAAACCCATAGACACACTCTTTCAAACGCAAATTCGCTTAATGGTCGGCCTTTTTGTTTATTTAATTTTTGAAAATAAATTCGTAACAGCGACCTTAAAAATCTAGGTATACATCGTTTCCATTTCCGATTTTTGTCACTCATTTTTTATATCTAGCCCACTGTGCGGCAAGGCGCACATGTGGTGACAAACTTTATCTCATATAGGAGTCCTGCCTCTGAATGTCCGGTTCCGTCAACGCGAGTAAAATATTTGACTCGAGGTTATAGGTATGTGTAACTCGGTGCTATTATCAGAAAAGAGTTGCACCCACCTAAAATAGATTATAAAACCAGAGTTATAGTAACTCCGAGTTATACACATATAACCCGCATAAAAAGTTACATTTCGGCTGCATCATTCTATAATCCTTGGTTATTGCCAACATAACCTAGGATTATTTATACTCGCGAAATGGCAAGGGTTAAAATTTAACTCGTTGTCTGACCTAACCTATAAGGCCTCCCGCAAGTTTTTTTTCCGTTGTCATTTAAATATATTTGTTACAATATATACCAGCAATAATTACGAAAGGTAAGTTACCAAATTGGTTGTTTCTAGTTTCTAGTAATACATAAATAAGCAAACATGATAATAAACAAAGTATTAATAATGATCATTTCCTTTATTTAAGATGACTGATTCTGACAATACGACATTGTCTTCTTTATTAAGCGAAGATGAATCCGTGGTGGAAGTAGTGGTGGAGAAGACATAAAGTCGTCAGGGATCGATCAAATCCATTTGAAGTATTCGATACGTTTTATTTTAAATCAAGGTTCAGGTTTAACAAGGCAACAGTTATGTACCTATTAGAAAAGTTTGGGCACTAATTGACACCATTCAATTTTCGCAACCTATTTCGGCCATTTACCAATTACTAATTACGCTTCGTTTTTATGCAACGGGCAGTTTCCAAGTAGTCACTGGGGATACCTTCAATATACATAAATCGTCAGTGTCTAGAATTATAAGAAAAGTAACCCACCACATTGCCCCCATGAAACGTGATTTCATTAATATGCCACAAACACCTGAAGAAATGATGCACATTGCCGGGCAATTTTGTAACATAAAAAAGTTTCCAGGTGTTAAAGGTGTTCTAGATTGCACGCAGACTAAAATTATGTCACCTGGACAAGAAAATGCAGAATTGTTCAGGAACAGAAAAGGTTTTTTTTATATAAATGTGCAGGCTGTTTGTGACCCATCACTAGAAATAAAGAATATTATTGCACGATGGCCAGGTTTTGTTCATGACAGTACTATTTTCAATGACTCGGTTTTGAATGTTGACTTTCAGAGGGGCGTTTATGCGAGCTACTGTTTACTGGGGAACAACGGGTACCCTTGTAAAAAGTATTTGCTTACCTCATTTTTAAATCCGCGTACTCCCGGAGAAAGAGCATACTATATATCTTAAATAGCAACACGCAACACCATTAAACGGTGCTTTCGGGGTTCGAAAAGAAGATTTCTTTGCCTTTCTCTGGGTTTGAGGCTAAAGACGGAGACAACATTGGCAATAATAGTCGCTTGTAGTGTGTTGCATAATCTAGCACTAAGGTTAAATGACAATTGGTTAGTGGATGCTGGTGATTCCAGAAGCAGAACCCATTACTACACACCAAGCAGAAGATAAGGCAACAAGAACAGCACTGGTCAACACAACCTTTGCTACATACATTTTGTCACTATTCGAAAATGTATTTATACAGGAACATTATATATTTATAAAACAATAACTATTTTATTTATAACCCTCTCTTATTTGAGCTTGCTTTAACTGCTCTGCATAAAGTTGCATTTTAATTTCGTGATCTCTTCTTGCAGCAAATATTTGAAATTTAGACTATTTAACTTTGTTTAAAAAGTATTCATGCTTCAGTTTATTCATTGAACTATAGTTCGAACCAAAACGTTTCTTGGTACTTTTTGATAAATATTTGCGCTTCGAGGTATTTGTTGTAATTGTTTGTGGCTCCTCTTCCTCAGCTTCCTCTACTTCAGCAACAATATCATGTGAACAATCAGGCAATGGCTCCTACAGACCTGAAAATGTTTTAAGGGGTTGTCAAATTATATCATTTAAATAATTACACATTAAAATGTATTTTCAAAATATTAATTTTGTCCGCAAAACTAGTCATCAACAATGCATTGTCTTCTTAAATCAAAGTTTATACCGTGATATGTACTCTCATCATCATATGGGTTAGGTAGAGGCCTCATTTGATCCTCTACCACAGCCAACATATAAGCATTGTGCTCCTTAAACTGGGGAGTAAATGCTCCACTAACCGTTTTGAATAGTTCCTTCTGTAAGAAAATGTACTTCCAATCAGTATTTATAGCTACAGATAATACATCACTAATAACACTATGATACTAATCATCTGCTTTCTGCTTCTTAAGCTCTAACAATTTATTTTCGCTTATTTGTGTCTTCCCATCCTACAACATTTACAATTTAAAACTGCTGAATAATTAATCGCAAACAGCATTGAAAATAGAATCACAAAAACCAACCTCGTCACTTGTATTGCCCTCATTCGCTTGAATGATATTGAGTGAGGTAATTCTCTTTCTGTAAGGAAATCATGGAGTGATAAACACACTTATAACATGTGATATAAAATAATAAGAAAGAGGGAAATATACATAATACTTTGTATTGCATGTTTACTTACATTGGCAGCTGCTACATCGAGTCTAGTTTTTTTTTTTCAAATTTTTGTAGCAATTTCTTATTTGAGTATTAGTCCTGGACCCAGAGTTTACAGTGGCATTAATTTTCTTTTTTTTGTAATTTCCTCCCACGCTGCAGATTTTTAAGATATGGTTGTACCATCAGTATGCTTATTCTCAACTATGTGTTTGTATCTGTAACATACAGTTTATACCATAATCTTCTCGTTATGGACTGATAATACTTACTGATTTGTAATAGATAATAATGTTTCTTTCTCGACTCCGGTTTTTGGTTTTTCTACGTCTCTCGGCCATTTCAAATCACGTTTTTTACGGTTGGCAGCAATAAGACAGGTTAACAAAGCACGCAATGCAATAGTCGAGTTATATAATTTTAAACTCTGGGTTTCGTTACTCCGCTCAACAAAATGTTGGTGCAACTGAGTCGGAAAATAACTTGGGTAAAAATATAACTCCGGGTAATACGACCCACGGTTAAATTGATTTTGATGCAACCGGGCAAAAGGTAAGTAGCTCTAGGTATGATACTTTGTCCATTAACAGATAATTGAACCAGGTTCCAGTCATTCCTCATTTATCAGATTTATTTGCGATAATTCAACTCATGTATAAAAATGTGTATTTAAAACGGCGGATAAAAATTTATTTACCTTCACCATTACAACGATCTTTATGTTAACAATTTTAGTAAACAGGTAACTTCAGTTAAAATGACAGTTCGTGTCAATTCTGAATACCACTACGGTGAAATATAATTAAAACCCGTTTCTGACACGCAATAAAATTTTCACGATTGTCATCCCGATCTAAGTACCAGTTAAATAAATATTGTCCTTTCATTAATTATACATTTAGTTGCGTAAATTTTAAATGAAAGCCGGTTACAGCTGAACCCGTTCATTTCGTACTTCGATCTAGTGACGTGAGATGTCGCGTACTGTTAGCGCTGCTACGAGTAACTCACAAATCACTCCCGATGCGTGAATTCTAGAATTGCTTTGCATTAATTATGCACCTTCTCTTTTATGTATTCGGAAATAAGTGCTCAAAGCAAACAAAGTGATATTGTTCGCACTGTAAAGGTGGAGCTGCGATAAACAACTGGAGCAATGATACTAGTGGAGCGGAGATAATATAAATACGCTTTGATACACATGATATTTCCGCCAGAAAGTCAACCTAATTCCGCTAGAATTCTGCAAGAAAATATGTGAATAAAAATATATAATCAAAAGAACGAAATAAATACAAACACAAAATATTTCTGAAATAATTAGCTATATTAAAACAAATTCAAATAATTAAAGAATTTATAAACGCTCTTCAAGAATATTTTCGTTATCTTCAGGCCATGCCTGAAACACATTTACAGATTTAAATCCATTTAAAATTGAATCTGGTTACTTGAAGTCATGACAACAAATGCTTTGTGTATTCAATCCTTACCTAATTGTATTTTACATTTCAACACTAATACGGATGCGCAATTTATTTTTTTACTTTCACTTTTGAAAATAATCGTTCCACTGAAGATAATGCCAAGGCGCATATTTAAAAAAAATATATATATTTGAATCATCTGCATTTTATTACAAATTGAGTAGTATTTACACTTTGTCAGTTAAATAGGAAATTCGACTAAACGGGATTTTTATATTTATACAATTTCAAATCATTATTTATTTATTTTCTTCCGAACCGAGCACCGCCTGTTATCCGTTATTGCCCTTGTAGGAAGTTGTGTGTGAATTTTATAATATAGAAAAGAATAATGTGTTTAGATAAACATGAAAATAATTTTAATTATTCCGTTTCATTTGACCTTTATTGAAAACAATGATGTTTAAAAATTGTAATCAAATTACGCCAGTTTTTTCGATGGTCCAAAATAATTCCGCTACAAAATCCGCCAGCCGCTAAAACGAAAAATATTCCGCAATTCGGATTCAAAATCCGCCAGATTTAGCGGATTTTCCGCTGACATGGTAACACTGGCGGCGACTCACTCTTCGGTCCCGATCAAAGACAAGAGCTGCGATAAAGCTTGAGTTCATTTTCGCAGCTATTATCGATGATGGATATTGAATGTTTAATAAGTGAAGTTTTTATGAGACCCTCATTGTCGGACAAAATAGACCAAAATCATCATAATAGGTTTGTTTTGGACAAACTGTGGAATGAAGTAGCAAAAAAATTAAAAACAGCACGTAAGTAAAAATAAAAGTTTTTATTTTTGTTGGCAAAAAGAAGTACGAAATTATAATGGATTTTTGCAAAGATGCATTTTAAAATCATTTCGAATATTTTTTAGAATATTTTTTGCTAAATTATTTGTTCTGCCAGTAGAAACAGGATTTCGTATTGCTCTGGGTACTGAGATTATTTCGCTTAGGTTGTGTTCCATACCTCCTCTGTCAAATGTAACATTATGTAATAAGCAAATACATTTTACAATATCATCAGCTGTACCCACGGTTGTTTGAATTGATGAACCCAAGATTCTCATTTGGAATAGATTATACCAAATGCGCATTCTACCGTTCTTCGTGCTCTAGATAATCTGGAATTAAAGTATGCTTCTTCAGCATGTAAATTATTTGTTATATGGTGTTAAAAAATTTGGTAGAAGTGCATACGCTGCGTCCCCTAGACATATGGCAATGTAATATTAGAATTCGGCGGAGCACGGCTATTAGGAATTCGAAGTCGTCCGTCCGACAACTGCAAAAACAAACCTGTGGATCTAAATGTTCCCCCATCGCTCTGTTTTCGGTAACCACCAACCTCAATGCTGATAAACTTATAATTTGCGTCAACAAGTGCTTGTAACACAATGGAAAAGTAATGTTTGTAGTTCATGGAACCAGAATGATCAGGAGACTTGATTCTGACATGTTTACCGTCTAAAGTGCCAATGCAGTTAGGATAGTTCCAAATATTATAGTAATCTTCAGCAATTTTTTTGAAATCATCTTCGTCTGGAATTTACATGTGTGTGGGTTGCAGTACTTCCCATATTACTCTGACGACTTCTCTAATAATTTTTGAAACTGTTGCAACCCCCATACGAAACGAGAATGCCAAGGTTCTAAATGACTGCCCAGTAGATAAATACCTGAAAATTAAAAAAAAATAGAGTGTGCATGTGATACTGAGTATTATCATTTTTTTCCAGCAGATGTAGTACGGCGCAAATGAAAAACGTTACGTGACAAATTCAGAACTACGTTAGCAGTCCTTCCACGCCCAAAATCTGGCGATTCCCGAAATTATACTGACTACAATGGTGAATGGAGGTACTTTAAACCTCTCTTTTTCTTAAAAGATCAGTTAACTCTAAGAATATCTAGTGGACATTTTGGCGAGACAAGTAATGGACCCACTCTTGATGAGTCAGATGAAAATGATCATGAAAATGAGGAGCAATGGGATATTTTATTTAAGAAAGTTATGGAAACAACACAAGAGTTCATGAAACCCAGGGAAAGTAGTTCTTCCATATCACAAAATGGCGCTTTTGACAACAGCTTAGCGTCTGGTAGCCATCAAACAACGAGATATTTTTATGGCAATATTGAAAAAAAATTACAGTTGTCTGATCAACATAATGTGTTTGAAAATATACAATTTACTGTAATTGATGATAAAAAATAATACGTAAATTAAATCATTTGTCACTTAAAATTAATATTTTTGTACAATATGTTAAATATTTTCATAAATAAAATACAATAATAATTAATACCTACCGTAGTGTCAACATTAATCGTTCCTCTTGTAAAATTGGTCTTCTATGACAATTACACCACTTTTTGTTGAGTTTTTTTAGAAATGCTCATTACTATGTAATCGATCGTTTCTATTTCTATTCTTATATATTCTGCAAACTTTATGGGATGATGCCTTAAATCTTGATACAGGGGATGGTATTCCCCGAATACATTTCTTTCTGTATTGATAAGATGTGTACAGAATTCACGTTCTCTATACTCAAATAAATAATAATTTGTAAAACTTGAAAAAAGTAAGACATCTTTTTCGTCAGAACCACTCATATTATTTTCAATGTTCTGCTGCTGCGCTTCAGTTCAAGTACTGCTCGAGTCTCAGTTCGCCCAACGTGAACACCCCATAGAAGAAGAGAGTACTCACTGCTTTTGTCACTGTTCTCATCGCAGCTCTAGTCGTTGCGGTGGAAACATTCGCGTATGTACTCGCAAATCGTTTCCAGCCAGAGACGACCACGGAGGATATTATAGCCCTATTGAAAAATAAAAAATTCGGAAAAGTAAACTGCGAACAAGTAGAGTCAAGAAACCCCGCGGAATACTCCTTTAAGGTGGGAGTTCCTGTAAGCGAGCTGGTGAAGTTAAAAGAACCGGACACATGGCCAAGAGGAGTATGCGTTAACCCCTTTTTTCACTGGATTCGAAAAAAAACGACTCGAAATAAAGGAAACCATCACCAACCAAATAAACTTAATGAATTTAAACATTCAATCAATTGGAAACTGCATTAACGAACTTTTATTATTTTTAAATCAGAATAAAATCTCAGTGTTATGTTTATCGGAACACTGGCAAAGTATTGAGCAGTTACAGACGCTAAATATACCAAATTATACCCTAGTATCACAATTCTGTCGACCGAATCAGAGGCACGGCGGAGCAGCTATTTATTGCGATAAATATTTGGAAAATAAAATCAGAACAGATATAAACTGCCTCGCGGCAATAAACGTTTTTGAATGCGCAGGGGTGGATATAAAAATAGGTTCGGAAACGATAACATTTGTATCTATATACAGACCCCCCAACGCAAATATTGTAATTTTTTCTGGAAAATTAGAACTACTACTTGCACTCCTCATGTCAAATAACAATAAATTTTACATTGCGGGAGACTTTAATATTGACACACTAAAATAAAATAAAATAGCAATCGATTTTAACACATTTATAACTTCGTACGGAGGTATTTTGTTAGTAAAAGAATACACCAGAATTGCGAAGAACAGCGCCTCATGCATAGATAACATAATAACAAATTATCAACACATAAGTCAATGCCAAATCGTAGACACGGGTTTTTCGGATCACTTAGCATCCCCTCAGTGCCAAAGAGAGGCGCGGCGCATATTAGGAAACGTTTATTTTCAGATCAGAATGCTGAAAAATTCAACAATTCGCTTAGAAATGTAGAACAATGGTCAAAAATGTATAATAGTAATAATGTAGATGCACAGTTTAACGTTTTTATGGAGATTTTCTTGCGGCACTTCAACAACTCCTTTCCTCTTGTATCAATCAGGAAACAGGCAAAAACACGCGTATTTCCAAAAAAATCAAAAGAAGCAAAGGACTTAGTAAATATATATGAGATTATAGTGGAACACTCACCAGAATATAAACCCATTCTAAGACACTGCAAACAACAATAATTATATTAATAAGCTTAAAAGAGGACAGACGCTGCTATTACGACAAGAAGATAGTAAACTCTACAAACAAGGGCAAAGCAGCCTGGCACATAGTGAAGGATGTCATAACCCCGACTGCGAACACGAACACGCGCAGAACGGAAATCGATGTAAATGTATTCAACGACCACTTCGTAAATTCAACAGCGAGACTGTTGGACTCGCTGCCAAAGAATTACAACACTATTATAGAAAAATAGATAACACTATATTCCTACACCCGGTAACGGTAAATGAGGTCATAGACATTGTTTGGCCGGGCTTTTAATTTTAATACCAGCGCTCGTGGCAACGCTGCACGGGCCCGAACAAATATCCAAAAAAAACTGCGCCTGAGCGAAGATTAGTCAGTTGTTCTCCGGTCTTATCACGAGACGCGTGAGAGACCATTCGTGCCAAACGAAACAATTAGTTTTTGCGTGTAATTAAACCACGCCGCGAAGAAGTGCTTCGTACAATAAATGCGCCCGGGCTCGCGTAATAGACTACAAGTGCTGGACATTTTCCGCCGCGGTAGCCGCTGCGGTCCATCTCCATCTCATCGCGCCACGTGCGCGCATCACCGTACACCGCCGCACGGACGCACACCGCCCCGAAGCCGCCAAGGATCTCCGCCACCACCAGCTCGCCGCCTCACCAGGCCTACCGCCCAGGTATTTACTCGTCCAATAGACCAATTTACCGCGCTGCGCCGTTGGCGAGAAAATTGGAATCGCCGGAATCCGATCCCCTCATTTTTTTTGTGGATATTGCGACTTTCGACGCAATATTTCTGGTGCCGAAACCAGGGACCTTTAGATCCCTTCGCCATCATTGAATTAAATTCGATGGTATAATTTTCGCCGGCCCGATTATAATTAATATAATATATTTCGGGTCAATTTCTTCTCGGCCGTGAATAATTAAAATCCCGACCCATGTGTACGAGTACGTACACGAAAATTGGAATTCGCCGTAATCCGGAAGCGGAATTATACAACACCGTAAGAATTTCACGCGGAAATTCAGAAATTAAATTGCCGCCGCACTGGGTATCGCGCAAATAATTGTAATTCCGCGCCGGCCGCCGATGGAATAATAACTACAATTTATTCGCGCTCACTCCGCATTATACAGAGTCGTCAAAAAACTTCTCGTATACAGGACGTTCGTATAAAATTAGAGAAAATTCCGCGGCATCGCGACCACCACCGCCACTTCATTCACCATTACGCCTGCCTCATGCAGTGGCGTCGAAATAACCCCCCCAACATACAGGGTGATCCATCATTCTTCTCCGATTGAGTAATCGTTTGCGGTCTGCCATCGATCTCATCTCCTCGCTTATAGTAGCACTCTCGCTTCGACAATGGCCGCCGCCAAACTCAAACAGCAGCTCGACACGGCCATCGCCAAGCGAGAAAATATTTTCGCCAACGTCACTCATCTCCGTGACAAAGTACAATTACTCACTATCGCTGACCTCGCCGTCCTGCCGGCTCTGGAGGAAAAGGCGCGGATGTACGAGGAAAAATTTGAGCGGATGCAGGACTTCATCATCGAGTTGAACAGCCAGATCGCGCCGGAAGACCAAGCCCCCCTCACCCCGCCTTCAATGATGTGCTGTTCTGCATTCGGTCGAAGTGCGTCTGCTTGCGACAGCTGGCAGCCCCGGCTCCTGCGGTGAGCCCCCCCCGGATGCCCTCCTCTCTTCCTCGCATTAGCCTGCCGTCGTTCGACGGGCACCTGGATGATTGGCCTACGTTCATCGCGCTTTTTGATTCCTTAGTGCATGACGACGCATCTGTCCCGCCCATTCAAAAGCTGCAGTATTTGAAGGCGTCCCTTCAGGGTGAAGCCCTGTCGACCATATCCGACTTTCAGATGTGCGACGCCCACTACGTTCTAGCATACCAAGCGCTGCGCTCGCGGTACCACAGCAGCCGTCGAATCGCCGCCATGTACTTACAGAACATCACAAGTTTCTCGCCTGTGCTTTCTGCAACGGCGGAGCAGCTACGCCGTTTCATGGACGTCCATCAAACCTCTGTCAGCGCGCTCAGAGCGCTGCATATTCCCGACCTCGCCGACTTCATGCTGTTCTCAGCTGCCCTCCACAATCTCGACACTGATACTAGGACTGCGTTTGAGCAGCAGCACACCAGTTCCACGATGCCGACGTACCAGCAGCTGATAGGGTTCGTGAATCAGCGACTGCGAGTTGCCGAGCTGCACGAGAGTGCGCTGAGGCGGTCCCCTCGCCCTGCCCCGGCATCCAGCCCCCGCGCCCCTCCCGCTCTGCTCGCCCCCCTCCGACATCTCAAAGCTCTCGCCCCTCACCCCAGACTCCGGTACTCCATCACCGTCCAGAGAACCAGCCGTGCCATTACTGCGCGGAACCGCACCATACCATCCGTCAGTGCATGCGCTTCAAACAACTGTGTGTCCTGGACCGACGCAGCGCCATCCTGGCTCGAGGAATATGCGGGAACTGCTTGAGTGCATCGCACCTCGCCGCCGACTGTCGCTCCCCTGGCCTCTGTCACCGGTGCGGGCACCCCCATCACACGCTCTTGCATGCGAGAGACATGGATCTGGAGCCCCCCCCCCCCCGTCACGTCTTCACGCCTCCGAAGTCTCCTAGACGGTCCTCCTCGTCGTCGGCCGCCTCTCAATGACTAGCACCGCCCAGCGCTCCCCACTGCCTACCAGCCTCTCGCCATTCGCCCCACCGGGACGTCCTCCTAGCCACGGCTCAGACCATGATCCTCGACGCTTCCGGCTGGCCGCATCGCCGTCGCGCCCTGCTGGACTCTGGTAGTACGAGCTTCATGACCACCAAGTGCGCCCGGCACCTCCAGCTCCAGCTTCAACCGGCGCATCTCCCCCTCAGTGGGCTGGGGAACATCGCCTTGCCTCCTGTTCGTCACAAGGTGACCACCATTCTCCTGCATGACGGCGACCCCCCTCGTCTGGCCGTCACGTTTCTGGTTGTGGATCAGATCACGCCCCGCACACCACCAAGGCCGTTGCCTCTCGAAGGATGGCCGCATCTTCATCATCTTAGCCTCGCCGACCCACATTTTCACCAGCCCGCGAACGTGGACTTACTGCTCGGAGCCGACATTTACCCGTCGCTACATCGTCCCGGTTATCGGAGATCTAGCCGTCACTCTCCTACTGCTGTGGAGACCACCCTCGGCTGGATTATGTGTGTGCCAGGCGGACATATTCTCGCTGATCACCCGTTTCCGCATAGCCGTGTTCGTCTTCACGGCCGACATCCGCCAGATGTACCGTCAAATCCTCGTTCACGAGCAGAACCGAGACCTGCAACGCATTTTATGGCGGTTCTCACCCGATGAGCCTGTTTCCACCTATCGGCTCAACACTGTCACATACGGCATTTCATCAGCGCCGTTTCTCGCTTTACGAACTCTTCGCCAACTCGCCCACGATGAACGCTCGCGGTTTCCCGCTGCGGCTAAGGTCCTCGAGTCGGACGTCTATGTCGACGACATCTTAACGGGCTGCGACACCGAAGATGAAGCTGTTAATCTCCGCCATGAGCTAGTTCAGCTCCTCATGGCGGGCGGGTTCGAACTGCGGAAGTGGCTCGCCAACTCGCCGGCCCTCCTCGAAGGTGTCCCGGATGACCATCGCCGTCTGCCCTCTTCGCCCGATGCTCTTCAGCTCGACCGGGATCCAGTAGTCAAGGTCCTCGGTCTCAAGTGGGATCCCGTTGCCGATCGATTCGCATACTCCGTCCAAGCATCGTCGGACCCGTGTACGAAACGAGCCATGTTGTCCCAGACCGCCCGGATATTTGACCCCCCCGGGTGGTTAGGTCCCGTGGTGTTCCGAGCCAAATTGTTCATTCAGCGACTTTGGCTGCTGAAGTTGGATTGGGACGAAGTCCCCCCCCCCCGGACGTCGCCCGCGTCTGGTACCAATTCCAGGCGGAACTCCCCTTGCTGGAAGAGATCTCCATTCCACGTCACCTGCCGGAGTGTAAGTCCGCCGATGAGGTCAGCATCATCGGCTTCTCCGACGCCTCGGAGCTGGGCTTTGCTGCCGTTGTCTATCTCCGGATTATGCCGCACCACGGCACGCCCTACATTGCTCTCCTGGCTTCCAAATCGCGAGTGGCGCCGCTGAAGAAAGTCAACCTTCCTCGACTCGAAATGTGTAGTGCCCATCTCCTGGCCAAGCTAATGCGTTCGCTCCTCCTACAACTCTCTGGCATCCAGATCGCCAACGTCTTCGCCTTCAGCGACTCAACCGTCGCTCTCTCGTGGATTCGCGGCGAGTCGCATCGTTGGAAAACCTTCGTCGCCAACCGAGTGGCCGAGATTCAAGAGGTCCTACCCGCATCCCGATGGCATCACATCGCTTCGGAAAACAACCCCGCCGACTGCGCCTCTCGAGGACTGCTTCCTAGCGAGCTGCGTGATTACCATTTGTGGTGGGCGGGCCCCCCCTGGTTAACCGACCCGGTTTCGCAGTGGCCACTCGACCGACTCCCACTCATCTGTCGGCCTGAAGTCGAAGAGGAAGAACGAGCTGATCCCGTCCCGAGCTTGCTCGCTACCCAGACGCCATTAGGACTCGAATGCCAGTTTTCCTCGCTAACACGACTCCAGCGCGTGCTCGCCTATTGTCGCCGATTCGCGGCCAATGCGAGGACCGCTTCCCATGATCGCCAGAGTGGACCATTGACCAGCCACGAGCTTCGAGACGCCCTTCAATCCGCCATCCTCCAAGTGCAACTCGCCGCGTTGAGCGCTGAACGCACCGAGGCGGCGAATCCCAACACGCCGCCTCGCGCTCTTCCTCGACCAGGATGGCATTCTACGAGTGGGTGGTCGTCTCTCGGCGTCCCAGCTCTCCTACATGCAACGGCACCCCGCGCTCTTGCCGATGGCACACCCGTTTACCGACCTGGTGATTGATGACGCCCACATCCGCAACCTGCACTCCGGTGCCCTAGCTACGCACGCCTTCCTTCGCCAGTCGTTCTAGATCACGGACGGCCGGAACTAATCGGTGCTTCAGTTGCAAACCTCGTCCAGTCATCCAGCCGATGGGTAACCTTCCCGCGGACCGCATCGTTGCAGCCCCCCCCCCCCCCCCCTTTCTCCGAGTCGGGGTGGACTACGCGGGCCCCTTCAACATCACTACCGGACGCATCCGCGGTGCCCGCGTTACCAAAGCCTACGTCTGCGCCTTCGTCTGTTTCACCACTAAAGCAGTGCATCTGAAACTTGCCTCCGATCTCACCACAGCCTGCTTCCTCGCCGCCCGGCGTGGTCATAGCGCGGTCATCTTCAGTGACAACGGCACGAACTTCGTCGGTGCTCACCGCGAGCTCACCGACCTATCCCGGTTCCTCGCGTTTCCTGCGCACCAGGCGGCCATCATCGCTAGCGCTGCCTCCGCTGGTACTGACTGGCGCTTCATACCACCCTCGGCGCCTCACTTCGGCGGATTATGGGAAGCCGCCGTTAAGTCGACCAAGCACCACCTTCGCCGAGTCATGGGAACCCAGCTGCTGTCGTATGAAGAATTCACCACCGTGCTCGTCCAAATTGAGGCCGTTCTCAACTCTCGCCCGCTGTGCCCACTCTACTCCGACCCGTTTGACCTCGGAGCGCTTACGCCAGGACATTTCCTGATCCAGCGCCCTCTCAACGCGCCACCGCTGGCGGATCTGCCTCACGTTCCTGGAAACCGCTTCGCCCGGTGGCAGCTGGTTCAGCGCATCCGAAATGACTTCTGGAAGCGCTGGCAAACGGAGTACCTTCACATCCTCCAGCAGCGCCCCAAATGGCTGGCTCCGGGATCCGCAGTCCAGGAGGGAACTCTTGTCCTAATCAAGGACGATAATGCCCCGCCGCTCGCCTGGCCTCTTGGCCGAATCGTCCGTACCTTCCCCGGCCGTGATGGACTCGTCCGTGTTGCCGAGGTCAACACCACCGCCGGTGTATACACTCGCCCGCTGGTAAAACTATGCCCTCTCCCAGATCAATGATGACTCCGTGCAGTCATGGGGGGCGTTATGTTTGGCCGGGCTTTTAATTTTAATACCAGCGCTCGTGGCAACGCTGCACGGGCCCGAACAAATATCCAAAAAAAACTGCGCCTGAGCAAAGATTAGTCAGTTGTTCTCCGGTCTTATCACGAGACGCGTGAGAGACCATTCGTGCCAAACGAAACTATTAGTTTTTGCGTGTAATTAAACCACGCCGTGAAGAAGTGCTTCGTACAATAAATGCGCCCGGGCTCGCGTAATAGACTACAAGTGCTGGACATTTTCCGCCGCGGTAGCCGCCGCGGTAGCCGCCGCGGTAGCCGCCGCGGTAGCCGCCGCGGTAGCCGCCGCGGTAGCCACCGCGGTAGCCACCGCGGTCCATCTCCATCTCATCGCGCCACGTGCGTGCATCACCATACACCGCCGCACAGATGCACACCGCCCCGAAGCCGCCAAGGATCTCCGCCACTACCAGCTCGCCGCCTCACCAGATTAAAATTAAAATTAACTAAAGTAATACCAATATTCAAAGCCGGTGATCCGGAACTTGCTAGTAACTACTAGTGATGGGATAATCGGATGATTTTAATAATCGGAATATTTGGATTCGGATGACGGAAATAATCGGATGATAATCGTAATCGGAGTATCTCTTTATAATCGGAAAAATAAAAAAATAATCGGAATTGGAAAAATAAACGAAATCGGAAAAAAATAATCGGAGAGTCGAAGAAAACAAAAAAAAGGCCTTCCCTTGAAAATTGTATCCCTACCGGTCATATTCGATATTTAAATCTCGTACTTCGTGACGGAGAATCCTAATCCTATTTCTAACAGCAGAGATATATTTTTTCGAATTGTAATTACTTAAATCTTCAGAAATAACAGAAACGCGCCGCTTTTTTCTCTACGTTTATTATCGCCCCGACAAAGGACCGTGATGCACCCTAGTACCGCAAAACACTGCGTCTACTGTCCATGAAGTGCCAAACTGTTGATATGCCACGCAAATCCGAATCCGAATATTAATCCGAATATTAATCCGAATCGGAATAATATTCGGAATCGGAATACGAATCCGAATCGAAATACGAATACGAATTGGCATCCGAATCTGAATCGGAATACGAATTCGAATCGGCATACGAATCCGAATCGAAATACGATTCCGAATCGAAATACGATTCAGAATCGGAATACGAGTCCGAATCGGAATACGATTTCGAATAGGATTAAAAATAATCGCCACTCGACGATTATTTTAATAATCGGAGTCACCGATTATTTCAATAATCGGAGTCACCGATTATTTTTATCCGAATCGGCCCATCACTAGTAACTACCGACCCATAAGTCTAATTTCTACATTCTCTAAGATATTTGAGTATGTCATAATTAAACGAATTAAATCCTTCCTGATTAAGCATAACATACTGTCGAAACACCAACACGGGTTTACAAAAAATAAAAACAGCAACACCGCAATATATGAATTCACAAACTATATTTATACAACAATGGAAGAAGGGCAGCTGTCTTGCGGAATACTGCTTGACCTATCCAAGGCCTTTGACTGCATTGACCACAGCATATTGCTATCTAAATTATACGATATGGGATTCAGAGGAACGGCCCACAAATGGTTAGAATCGTATCTAACCGGTCGTCAGCAAATTGTGGAAGTAAAACATCCCGCGGAGATTGTGCAGTCGGAGGTCTTGGATATTGTCAGTGGCGTCCCGCAGGGAAGTATTTTAGGGCCCTTATTATTTAATATCTTTATCAACGATATATTCAGGCTTAACACGAACGCCCATTTCAAAATTATAAGTTATGCAGACGACACGAACATTTGTGTAAGGGGTGCAAACTTTAATGAGCTATGTCAAAATACGTCGGACGCATTAGAGCACGTATTCACTTGGTTTGAAAACAATAGACTGATAGTGAACAAACATAAAACCAACTGTATGTTGTTCAAAAAAATTGACTGTACTACAATACCACCTGATCTAGCACTTGGAACTCCTGCCTTTGTCACAACACACTCGGCAAAATTCCTAGGGCTAGTTATTGATGATAAACTAAAATGGACTAACCATATAAATTATATCGCAAATAAACTGAGCAAGACTAACTTTATGATACGATCTTTAAAGAGCTATGTCTCTTTTGACATACTAAAAATGGTCTATTGTTCAAAATTTGACAGCACGATACGATATGGAATAATTCACTGGGGAAACTGCTCACAATTTGATAAGATTTTCATTGCACAGAAACGTACGCTTAGAGCAATGTTAGGACTAAAACCAAATACCTCCTGTAGGACCCAATTTACAAAAAATCGCATACTCACCGTATATGCCATATTTATCTTAGAAAGCCTTCTCTTCATATGGAGAGAGCGACATTTATTTGCCGAAAATACTAACACCCACGCACATAACACAAGACACAAGAGCAACTTTGTGTACCCTAAACATAAATACACGTTTACGGAAAAAGGTCCGAAATATACAAGCATGAAATTATACAATGCCTTACCTCAGGAATTTAAGATCATCAAAGACATTAATATTGCAAGGAGAAGGATTGTTGGGGTGCTTCTGGAAATTGAGCCTTACTCCCTAGAAGAATTTCATACGTTTAAGTTCAACTAATGTACCGCTCCCCTGATTATGTGACGCTAATTCCTGTACTAAGTATAAGTATGTGTATGAACCTGTACTGTATATTTTTGTAGGAATAAAGGTAAATTATTATTATTATTATTATTATGTTTATCGCAGCTCCAACATACTCATACCCTAAGGGGTTGAGAATCATCCACAAAGTGACTATCGCCGTGCAAAACTGCCGCAGCCCGCTCTCGCTCTTCACTCTCCTGTAGCATTTCTGTTATTGTTGTTCCTTTTTCTCTAGTCCTCTGGAGAGATATCAAGTTGTTGTTTTTTTTTAATTTGTTAGTGAAGACACTAAGATCATCTGGTGATAAACGAGAATTTCAAACTATAACATAAATCAAGTTTTGGTCTTATAAGCACGTCAAAACAGGCTTTATTTTTCAAACTGCTATAGAATTAGTTAGAAAAAATAATAATATTAAAATTATCACCAGTTCTTTAGATTAGCCATCTGAACAAACATGCAAAATTGCAAGTCAATCGGATGAATGGTTTCAGAGAAAAAGGAACATGAAAATGCAAGATTTTAAATTTAAAACGGCCTCTGTAGTGACTCCCTTAAATTGTCTTAACAAATACCACCCGCAGTTATAATTTCGGCAAAATAATATTTTAAGCAATTGTCAATTCATCGCAAATTTCTTGAATGAATTGTGATTAAACAAAATATTCCCATCTCAATTCATTCTCGAATTTGTGTCAATTCAATAGCTCGTGCAAAAAAAAATATATTCGGCCAAATTCTAACCTCTTGTGGTATTACCCCCGAAAATTGTCTTCGTTTTACCGACCACTCATCAGCCATTTTGAACATTTTCTTTTTGAGTTTCGTTCTGCAGTATCTAATTTTGCCGCCACTGCTAAGGTGATCGTGGAATACATGTTCAAAACGATATAGTTTCAGAGAAACTGGACAAAAAGAAGGCGAAGTGTGTGGATGTACCCAGACAGCCAAAACTGTTTAAAAGGAATGTGGTCTGTGATCGTCCTAACAGTGAAATTGTCATATTAATTACCTAATCGGCATCTTAAACTAAATTATGAATTACCACGTAGATATTTAACACATCTCTGAACCTGCAATTACATTGTTCTTCATTAACGTTACAGAATTTATGAATATCAGTCCCAGTAATTATTTTTTTTAATTCAAAGTTCCGTGTATTAGTTAATCGTAACTGTAAATTAATTACAACTATAACTGAGAAACAAATTATATTTTTGATTTATTCCATTATTCTCATTCGTTAAAGTTGAGTACACCAATTAAAACATTTTTCTTTGTGAATTGTGTTGGAGTAGTAATTAAATTGTGTTAAAACTTTAATTTTCTACATGAAATGGTACTTATAAACAGTCCGTGCTATTAGATTGTATATTTCTAATTTCAAGCTCCTTTGAATGGATGTTACAGCGAATGTCGTTCGAGCTGTCATCAAGTTTCAAAAATATAAAATATATCCTTAACCAGAAGTAATTTCTGATTTATCATAAGAACTTGAATTAAACTAATTGCAGAAAGACATTTTTCCTTCTAATTTGGTATTGAATCAATTGAGAAACTAACAATGGGATTTATGGGTTTGAACGTATTCTTTCTCTATTTTCTGTCTATGTATCCGGTTTCTAAAGACAAGCATTGGGTTTTTAAATTTTTGGTGCACGTTTGGAGATTTATTTGCATTTTAGGATTAAGCTCATTGACCACCCTATGTTTGCTTGATGTTTATTTCAAAGAGGATTACATTTTGATTGACATTTCCAACAATATATTAAATGTTGGTAAGTAATATTTTTTCTCATTACTTTGGGTGTTTAGAGATGCAGATATAAGTAGTGTAAACAATTTCGTCGGATTAATTCTAAATGTCACCCAAAGGCTGTCTGAGATTTTAGATGTTTTAGTTGCATTTTTACAATCAATTTATTATTTAGGTCTCTTTGTTGGTGCGATTATCAGGCTCGTTTATTACTACCTTTTTGATTATAAATCCAAAATAATCATTGAGCGGATGAATGATATTTTCAAAGACGAAACAGATACTGGAATGGACAAGGAAAGGAGTATGAAATGGTACAAATATTTCAGCATTGGTTTCACAGTTTATTGGTCGGTTGTAGTCCTCTTTACTGTGGAATTCACTGCATTGTTGCCTTTGGCATTTCTAAACAAGACAGGAAAGTAAGTTATTATTACGCAGACTTCATTTCACATAATATCATACATTTATCATAATCGAAAATCATGTAGTAGTCTTTGATAATAGATTTCAGAGTTCTCATCCTCTCCACTATAAAATGTATGACTAAACCGGCAGCATATTTCTAAATTCTATATTTAATGCATCTGCAATACGTTATGGGTTTTTATTTTAGTACAATCTTATCTTTCTTATATGAAACACTCATTTGTACTGCACCAGGCGCGTAAATATCGAATTATTCTAGGATTTTACCAATCCAAGCTTATTATCCCTACGATTGGAAAGCTGAAGGTTGGTACGAATTCACCGTGTTTACTCAAGCTCTGAACCAATTTTTTATGGGATATGCTTACGGAAATGGGGATATGTTCTATGTCTGTGCTCTTTACTTAACAGCTGGACAATTTACTTTGCTTGGTAAGTCAATCACCAAATATTAAATAAGTTGTGTTCAAAACATTTGGATATGTCAGTTACAAGTCAAAATATTACACGATAAGCAGAAGCATTTATTCGAACTACACAAATTAAAAGGAAACATTTTAATTCCCATTAACTTATACAGTATTATGTACACATACAACGCCAAAGGAAAATTATAAAATAACACAAATAAATTAATATGTTTATTCAAATAGCTGAAATCCACACAAGAGCATATTTTAATTACAAGTAAAGTTCGTTTTATACAATTATAAAATTGCCTTTCAGCCTAATTAGGGCGCACAAAGAAAAAGCCTGGCATAAATGAGACAATCATATGCAACTTAAATTTGATTCAAACATTCTCGGAAAATTTAGAGAGATTAATTATTAATGAACTATTTTTAAGCTTGGGAATTTGAGAATGTAATTTACTCTTCCCTCATCGACTATGGATTTTCTAAAGATAGAGTAATAGCGTTTAGTAAGACCTTCAATGATTTGAATGCCGAAGGAAAGATGCCCGATGATGCAGAGATGGAAGTTAGTGTAGAATATTCTGAAATGGTAACAGTTATAAAATCTGAGGATTTTGCTCCAATTTTAAAACGGAGGATGGTCAATTGTATTATCATGCACCAAAATATTTTGGATTTTTGCAAAATTCTTAATGATTTCTTCTCACCATTGTTATTACCGTGCATATCCTTTGGCTTGTTCTACCTAATCTTCAGCGCTTTCACACTACTGGTTTCAGTTGAGTACATACAATTTTAATTCTTGCTATTTAATATTAAACTTAGCAGTTTTATTCTTAATTTGTAGACTGATAAATCATCATTTTTGGGAACAACCGAATACTTAATTGCGGGGACGACAGAGGTATTCCTGTTAACATGTCTTGGGCAGATTTTAATAAACGAGGTAAGTTAAGAAATATGAGCATGAGAAATATTTTTTAAACTTTATTTTTTATAGAGTGAACTTGTAAAGGGCGGAATTTACAACTCGCCTTGGTATCTGTGCAGGAATACATTTTTGTCTATTTTGAAGTTTGCGCACTTCGAAGCTTCGGAGCAAGTGGTCATTAAAGCTGGGCCTTACTTTATTATGAATCTAGAGTTGTATATATCTGTAAGTATGAAATATTGTAATATTTGTTTCTCATCCTATAGACATTAACCCTTTGAGGGGCACATTTTTGGGAAGGAGATGAAACGGGAAAACTAATGGCACTTAAGGTTTTCGGGGTCGCTGATTCCGATTTCGCTGTCAGAAATGAGTTTTAACAGCTGTCAACTGTCAAATCGGAAAATGCAATGAAAATCGGGAAATAGGCGTTCATTGGCTGATCCAGGAAGGTTACAGACCAATAATGATGTGGGAAGAAGTGGACAGAATGTAGTGAAAAAAAAGTTGGGCGTCGTTTCCCGCTTCCCAAGGTCGCTGAACAAGATTGCAACATCGGAAAAGAGTTTTGACTGCTTGTCAACTGTCAAACCAGCTGTCAAGTCATGTATTATAAAATCAAACCCAGTAGCCAGACGTTCACTGACTCTCTGGGAATATAATTGATGACAAACAATGAAGTGGGAAGAATATGTTGGCAGTTGACAGCGGTCAAATAACTGTCCCAGTGAAGAGAACGAAATCAAAATACTAGGTTGGCATGGTTTTACCGGACAGAATATTGATATCCGAGATGGGCATTGGCAGCTGGCAACTGCCAAACCAACTGTAAAATAATGTAATCAGCAAGGATCATACAAAAATCAGCATTAATTGAATATTTTGGGAGATTTGAGGACCAAGCTTGCTGTCAAATGCAGATATTGGCTGTCGACAGCCGACACAGACCTGTCAGGGTGTAGCAGTAGACATAAAAATACGAATTGGACGTCATTCTATAGCTTTCCGAGACCGCTAAGTAACGCTAACACATACAGAATGAGTTTTGTCATCTTTACACTCACTCAAACTTTCAAATTGTGACAAGCAAGATAATCACAATTTTTTTTTTGTCGAAGTCTGCTTAAGACGTATTCTCCCACTTTGCGTGACCCCGAACTAACGACGTGGACGTGAGGAGATGCTAGTTCCATTTTTTTTGTGTTTTTTGTTTGTTTTTTTTTGTTTTTTTTGTATTTTTTTGTTTTTTTTTGTATTTTTTTGTTTTCTGTTTTTTTTTGTATTTTTGTATTTATTTTTATTTTGTTTTTTTTTCACAATCATTGTAAGTTTTTTATCGTTCTTTTGTTTATTTCTAATTTAAAAAAAATTATCAGCTTGTATTGTTTTGAATTTTTTCGGTCGTTTGTTACGATATCATGATGTTTTAGCTAGATAGAATTTCTCATAACAATTGCTCTTCTCATCTATGCACAGGGAAACATTGCAGGTTTTGCAATAAAATTTTGTCCGCTTTTCATTTGCCTTTGAACTGCAATATGCACATCGGTGTCGAGTTTCTCGAGTACCTGGGAAATGAGGTCTCTGAGCTGTTCTCACACTGTCGGGCACTTGCAGCACAACATTTCTAGAAGGGAACTCGAACGAAGGTCTTCCTCTTTTTGGACGATCAGGAAACCCTAATAGATGATCAACCACTGATAGCCGGAAGTCCTTGAGCAATAAAGTTTTCTGCGAAAAGGACAGTTTATATAAAATAAAAGAATTCACCAAAGTCACGTCTACGAAGTGCCAAAAAATTCGATGCCACCATTTCTTACTCTTGCGAGATATTTGGTAACAATTTTTCATGGCATCCGTTTTGTCAACGCAACCCATATGGGCACTATAATCCTTGGCAACAATCGGACAAGAAACACCTACAGAGTTCCATCTTTCTGCTTTCTTCTGGTTTCTGAGATGATAGAAGCGTCGTGGAAATTGGTTAGAAAATGTACCGGCTTCTTATCGATCCACTTCACCCATTGTATGCCTTTATAAGAAGTCCAGAATTCGCTATCCCCGCGCGACATTTCTTTATCTCTCGTTTGTAGTTTGGGTAAATCTTTCCTATTTTTCCACACCGTTCCACATGCCAAAATTCTGTCAACTAGCAAACTCGACATCAAGTCCACGGGGGTAAAAAAAAATATCAAAATAAATACAATAGTTTTTGTTGACCAAGATTCGAGTCAGATCTCTTACTACCCTTTCGCCTAAGAAAAGTTCTGGTCTTCACTGGACCTTTCCGGTCTACATTTGGAACTCACAAACATAGCCATAATAATCAGCTCTCACCCAAGATTTGAAGCCTCTCGGGACCGGTTTCATGGGTACGTACTGCTTCATGGAGCTACTGCCCTTGAACTTGATCATGCTCTCATCCACCGCTTGATTTCTAGTTGGGTCATAAAATCGCAAATATGTGTCTGAGAGGTTGTCAAGAAAGGGTCTTACTTTGTATAATTTATCGTACCCAGCTGCATTCTTCTTTGGTGCTTTGGAACTGTTATTCAGATGTAAACTGGATAGTTAAAACTAGAAAATCTCTTCACGCTCATCGCAGAACTAACATAACGATCATTGAGCTGGACGTTGGAAGACCAATAATCGCGGTAGGATGGTAACCGTTTAACTCCCATCATTATGTTCAGACCGAGAAATTGTTTAATTTCTTGGGGGTTGATATCCGTGAATTCTTTTTTTCTGTTGACAGAAATAGAGATTAGATTGATCTGCAATTCTCTGGTAGATTTTTAGGGCCAGTATGTTCGACAAAAGGTTTATTGGTAGCACCCCTACTCTTTCTCTCCCAGATTCCGTCCATCCCAGATAGCCGAATGCTTAGAGGAGTATCGTCATCTGAGTCACTAACCTCGTCTGACTCTCTCTCTAGAGCAATGAGCCCGATAAATGCCTCTTCTGATAAATCATCCTGACAGAGAGACTCCTCGTCTTTGCTATCCTCGAAGTCGTCATTTACTGATTCGCTATCACTTGGAATTTCATCCTCTTCAAAATCTTAAATACTCATGTCAAAATACAAAATTTTTCCAGAGAGAAACTATTCTTACGGAATACCGGAAGATGATCTAACTTGACAACTCTTTTGGCAATTGACAGCTGTCGAAAGATATTTTAGGCACTTAAATCGCGAACAGTGACTGCAAAAACCTATAAAATGAGTGGCAGCTTCAATTTCTGTGACCCTTGCACCATCTTGGCAGTCCAATGACAACTGTCAAGTACTTTTGCCATATCGAGCAATTCACAAGTTGTAGAATGAGCGAACACTCCGAAGTCCCCATCTCAAATCAGGCTCCTCTCAATAATGCCCCGAATGCTAGTCAGATTAGATTTTAATTACCATTGTCGTTTTGTCGTTTTTTTAACAGTCTATTGGCAGCTGCCAATTGCCAAAATGTATATATCAGCTTATTGTAAGTCAGGACTAGAGCACACCAGAAAATGAAATCAGCGCGCTTTTCGCGAATCTCAAATAGTTTGTGAATCTTGACAGCTGTTTTGACAGTTGACAGCTGTCAAAAGTCATTTTTGACCCTGGATTCGTAATCAGCGACCCCAAAAACAAATATCTAGGTAATAAAATCATGTTAATTGTAAAAATTTCACGTGACCGATTTTTTTCTGAAAAAAGTCGATTTTTTCATCTTTATTTGTTAATAACAAATTCCCAGCGAACAACAATGCCACATTTTTAGTTTGGGTAGTTGAGGAAACTTATAAAACCCCCAACACCCATTGTCCACGTGAGACATGGTCTAGGGTACAAAATAATGGCACCTGAGCGAGGGAATCTAGGTGCGACGTATATGTCGCACCGCCCCGCAAAGGGTTAACTGCTAGACATGCATCTTATTCATTTCCCAACGTAATTGTGTAACCTTCGCAACCAGCATCTTGGTCTCTTACCACCGCGCCGTTCCAGTCTACCAATAATCTCGTTCCAATATGAGACCCGATTTATTTTTTTCATTTTACCACTTAATGTTATCATATCCAGCAGTTGACTCTATTTCATCCGGGAGTTTGATCCTTCCTGAAGCTAATCCTTAGCATTACATTCGTAATTGGAAACTGAAAAACACGCTTACGGTGACTAAACCAGTTGCAAATGGTGGTACCGCGGTGATCTAGTGGGAAGAGGACCGGCCTCCGAAATGCTGATGCGGGTTCGAATTCCGTTCGGTAGTCATTTTTCTAACAAATAATGTCCGTGCGTGTTCATAGTATTTCTATGTTTTCCTCCCGTTGTGTTGGCATGGTTTGAGTTGCCATGCTCCTTCGTTATCTCTAGGAGCCATTTATTTCGCCCCATTATCCCTTTCCTCTCTTATGTATTTTTGTTCCCGTTCATCCTCCTGGAAATTATGTGTGTAGTATTCCTCCCAGTTGCCTCGTCTTGTTTCCCTGTACTTCTTTCATGCTTCTTTTATTATCCTAATTATCATTTTGACTTCGTCGTTCCACTATCGTATGCATTTCCATTTTAAGTTGTACATTGATTCTTCTCCTTATCTCCCTGACCCCCCCATTTTTCGTTGACTGTGCTGTAGTATAAATCATATCTGATTAGTTCTTCGTCAGGTCAACCTTTCTGTTTTCTGTCTCTCAGAGTTTATGTATTTGTAATGTCTTATAGTTTATTTTCTTCTGGCTCCCCTTTTGTGTTTTCTATTTCTGCTATTACTACTGTTGACAGTACCGCGTCATGATTTTTTTTTTCTCGGATTCTTGGCAAATACACAATATAATATATTATGCTTCTTACATTTCTTTCCTCTGCTCTGAATGTGTATCTGTTTATTGTTGGTTGTTGCCAGAAACTGTTATCTGTTTCCTACTTTTAGGTATTAACAAAATTTCATCTTTGTAGCCGTTTCTCTCCGTAGTTTCCTGTGCATCCTATTTCTCATTTCTGGTCGTTCCCTGTTCGTGCATTTCAATCACCTAATATCAATTCTTCTATCACATAATTAATGAAGAGGATGGTTGCGAACGTTAACGAGGTCATCCATAATTTAACTGAATTAAAAAATTCACTATGTTTTAACCACAGCTGAACTGAAAATGTTTCAATTCAACTTAGAAATATTCTACCTCGTCTACCTTAGTTCCTTCTTTGGGGGCGTAGATTTGGATAACATACACAGAGGGCCAAAAAAACGGTACAAATTTTAAATATTCGTATTTTCAATAACAATTAACGCATTAAATATTGCTTTGAAAAATCAAATGTTTACACTTTTAGTTTACAAAAATGATTCATTGCATTTTTGAAAAGTTTTTTTATCGAGGATATTTCACATTAATGAAGGCTCTGCAAAGGCGGGAGTTTATAATGCACTATCGCGCCGCATTTGTAGGTACTTAAATTAGTGACCCATGATTTGTTTTGACTTTCTAATGAATCTCAGACATTATTCGTCACTTATATCAGTCATTTTAGTTTTTGGGACAAAAATATCCTGAAATATATTTGAATTTATGCATTAATTTGTAGCCAAGAAGGTACTCCGGGCACAAGTTTAAGTACTATTTCTTTAGAGCAAAAATACTTAATCTTATCCATAAAAGTTGGCCTTTTAACTGTTATATTAATTATTTAAAAACATTAATAACCCACGAAGATATGACAGTACAAAAATACTTGTACCGTTTTTTTGGCCCACTGTGTATATTATTTCTTCTAAATCAATCTCCATCATCGTCATCGTTCTTGAGTTTATGGATTTCCATTTTATTACTTTGTTCACCTCCTCGGTCAATATTACATCCGCTCCTCCTTATGTTATTTCTGGCTATGTTCCTTTCTTTTTCAAAAAAATCATTGCAAGATTCTCTACCTGTGAGATTCCATTATTTATTTTAACTGTCGCGGCCGACTGCGTTTTTTTCTAGGCTAGGTTTTAAAAACGAACGTTTTACCAAAGAGGATTATATAAAGAGTGGCAATGTAATGGACTGAATATGAAACCGAGTTTTCGATCCGATGATATATCTGTTTCAATCATTCTTCTCCGTCGCTGAATCCGTGATTGGCAAAATAATGGGAGAGATAACACCCCGCTGATGATTGGCAGTGAAACCATCCCTTCCCGTGGACGTAAGACAAATATGAAATTAGTCCACCAATAACAGTCGGAGCGACAGACATGGAATTACTATCAATCCTTCCCTCTCTGTTCTTAGTTAGTACCGAATCCGGAAACTAGAGGCTCGGTTCTAAAACTGGATCCAAAATCAGTCCATTACATTGCCACTCTTTATATAATCCTCTTTGGTTTTACTCTTAAAATATCCCGTTTGTGAAAAAAGTATACCGTGTGTCATCATAGGGAATTCCCATGTAAAATTTTCAATTTCAGTTTTTATCTTTGTTATGAAATTTAAATGGTCAGAAGGAAAATAGAACCATTCATTTACCTGCTAGCGTAATGCCACATCAACTCAACACAAGGTCCAAACCTCACCATCTCAGATTTTCTTGGAATTTGACATAGATCTACTATTGGTATAGACTTGGAAAAATATGAAATTTTACTAAGATATGTCAACTCGTTTTTGAATTACGGAGCTGTAAAGTAAAAAAAATATCATTAGAAAGGACAAAAATTCGAAAAAATGGCACCTATCCCAGGTCTCTATCTCAATTATGTAAGTTTTTACAGCAATTCAAAAAAATAGTGTTTTCTGTTTTTGGCCCGTTTATGAAAACTTTAAAGGTCTGTAATTGAAAAACGAGTTGACATATTTCAGTAAAATTTCACATATTTCTAAGTCTATACCAATAGTATGACTGCATGATGGTGAGGATGAAAATGGTCGTTTCCTGTGTTGAATTGACATGGCATAACTCACTAGCATTATTTTTGAGGCTGTATTTCTCTTTTGTCACTACTATTAATGGCTCCTGTCTGACTTTATTTCCCTTTCGTCGATCCTTATTGTACAATATTCCATTATTTTCTTTTTGGTTTTGCTATCCTTCCTACTGTACCAGGTTACCTTACAATATTGCTATTTCTTCTCGAAACCTGAGCAACATGGCAAAAAATATTTCAGATAAAAGTTGTAGGGTTCGGAGGGCGACACATGCTGGTGACCTTGAAAATTACATTGGCGTTAATTTTCAAGGTCAACTTTGATTTTTCAAATGGAACCCCCAAATTTTTCTTTTTATTCTACGGGAAAAAATACAATTTTTTTGTAGCAAACGGTTTTTTTGAAAATACTTTTTTTAAGAGTTTTTTGACGAATTTTTTCCTTTCGTGTTGTTTGAAATCCAGGATATGATTCATGCATTAACGGTGCGGGAGCAGAGCAAGGAGACGAGCCGTCAGATATTCCACGCGACGTCTGATGGCATTAAGTTTCATCAATGTTGAAACTTTTCAATTAATTAGTACAACAGTGCAGAACATGAGAGAGAGAATTAGGACTGCATTTCGAGCAATCTCCGTCCAAACATTATGAAATATTCAAGTAAACTTTCGTACAGAATTGCATTGACGAGGATGGACACTTGATCGAGCATTTGATCTAAGAACGAGATCGAACCTCCAGCCACTGAAACCATCGGCCCTTTTCAGGACCAATGTGTAAAATCCCAACGGCAACCTCCATGTGGTGCACATCGGGTGACGCTAATGCCGAGGATAATGCATGAATCACAGCCTGGATTTATTTGAGATTTCAAACAACATGACGGACAAAATTCGTGAAGAAACTCTTAAAAAAGCATTAAAAAAAAAGTTTGTATTTTTTCCCGTAGAATACGATCGCGCAATAAAAAATAAGGAGTTCCATTTGAAAAATCAAAGCTGACCTTTGTTTGATCTTGAAAATTAACGCCAAGGTCATTTTCAACGTCACCAGCATATGCCCCCTCCGAATCCTACAACTTTCATCTGAAACATTTTTTGCCATGTTGCTCAGCTTTCGAGATATTTGAGGTGGCAACTTAAAATGGGACACTCTGTATATGGCACTACATTTTCGGCAGTTTAATTTTATCCATTCAACAAATGTTTGAGGTATATGTACTCCTCCTATATGAACGGTGTATTTATCGATTGTGATGAGCCAATTAGTCACCGTTTTCTGATGATAATACTTCGTCTGCTTGGTTATCCTGCCCATCATAACACAGGACTTCCAAATATCAGGAACCATAAGTCAAACGACAGGTCTAAAACTGAAATTTCTCGTGGTTAAAAGACCTAAACAATATAATCTGGTGCTATGGTATGGCCTTGTCCTCGATCTTGGAGCATGGGTGAGCTATATTTCGAAACTTTAAACTCTATATTAGAATCTACAGTATGCAAAGGTCCATTGAATTCAGATCAAAGAGCGTGAGTCCATTGGATGAGTCCCAACGACCAATCTGCTGTTCAAAAACACAGTATACTGCCTTTCACAGTTTTGGCGAAGTGCGACGGAGCACTGTGTTGCATGAACAATGTAGTTTGCTCTCAATAGAATGCAGTCCTTCAAATTCAAATCCGGAGAGCGTAGGATTCAATGGCCCTCTATGACCAATCTGCTATTCCAAACATGCTATCCAGGTTTTACAGCCTTGGCGTCGATAGATGGAACCCTGACTTACATAGTCAGTCGCTTAATATTGGCAGATCATTTTCATGATTCAGTTTCTTCAAAATTATATGGATGGACTAATGATACAACATTCCAGATAACATGCTGAGAAACTGACTTTTTAATTGCTGGAAAATTTGTTATTTCATATTAAAAATACATCAATTTTATAACTATTAGGATTGTTTTAATTTCAGATATTGAAGACGGCCGGTTCGTATTTTGCAGTGCTTCGCCAAGTTACAGAATAATTTGAAGATATTACGTATTTGCGCAGTTTAACTTAATATTAAATCACCTGAAGATGAACAGCGTATTTGATCTAGTTCAACCACACATTATAGCATAATATTGATTCTAGTTGCTGGACTTAGTATGTATTGTGTTGGGTTGGTAGAATTGTGAAATATATTAGCATGTTTACCTTCGACTTGATGTAACCTGTTTCTTCTCTAAATACCAGCTTTTCTGATAGCATCCGTAAGAGCCGCAAAGTAGACACATCTCGCAGTTTGCATGAGTAGGATACACTGGATATGATTTTAGTTAAATTTAATGATTTGCAAAGTACGCGAAATATAGCGCCCGTAAGGTGTCGGCATATCAAGAGAAATGTGCGGGAAGTGCGGCAACTCTGCAAAAACAGCAGCGATCGAGAACACCCACTGTGAGTGAAGTATATTACATGTTACATGTTATTGTAGTAAATTAAATACATGACGAAGAAAACGACGTTCATTATCCAGCAACACACTTTCCACAGTGCTGGGACACTTGACCTTTCTCGCTGGCCAAAACTCAAAAATTGAAGGTTGTAACTTCTATTTTGTTTGTTTTCTCATAGAAAGGGTATTGGCAGGTTTAGATCACAAAGGGACAAGTGACGATATTTGATACCTGCTTCCCTCGGCACTCTAAAAGTTTCCTCTCTCGAGAACACGTGGGCGACGCTTTGCTGCCGAGTTTTACAGTGTATAAGAAAAGTGACAATATTATCACAATCACGTGTGCGTTTTCAATTTTACAAAATGGAACATGTTAATGAAGGTATGTAGAATAATCTTATGTACTTAAATTTTCGAAAACATGTTTTCTTCTTTGTTAAATATTATGCTAAACGTAGGTTCGATTTTGATATTTTTTTCCCTTTTTCCACGATGGACGAATAGTGTTATATTTTTTTGTCGACATATGTCCAAGCTGATATTCACAGTAAAATGTTTATTGAACTATCTAAAGGGTGTCCCAATAAGAGCACCGAATTTAAATTTGCCGCCATTTTGTTAATACAAGTTGTACGGTGATTTTTTTTTGACAGTTGTCACATACAGACCACGCTATTTAAGAATATGAAGAAGTATTCAAACGAACAACGTTTAATTATTACGTCAAGTTTTCGGTCGCAATAATACACCAAATGAATCGACAGTGAGGCGTTTAATTACAAAATTTGAGACCAAATTTATGCTGATGGGTCAGAAGACCATTGTTCGTCGCCGTCCTTGTCGGTCACTCGAAAATATAGCCACAAGTAAGCGAATCTGTGGTCGAGAATCCAGGAACTTCCATTCGGCATCGTGGTCAAGACTTAAACATTTCCAGAAGCACTATGCAACGAATTTTGGTAAAAGATCTGCATTTGCACGCGTACAAGGTTCAATTGGTGCAAGAAATCAAGCCAAGGGACCATGCGCAGCGCCGTGGATTTGCTGATTGAGTGTTGGAACATCAAATTAATGCGGATTTTTCGAAGAACATATTTTTTTCAGACGAGGCACATTTTCAACTCGACGGATACGTAAATAAGCACCCCCAAACGGATTTGGGGTGCTGAAAGTCCTTGTGTGATACTCAAACAACCAATTCATCCACCGCGAGTAACTGTTTGGTGTGCATTTTGGGCTGGCGGAGTGATTGGGCCGTATTTCTTTAAAAATTCGGCTGGAAATGCGCTAACTGTTAATGGTTTAATGGTATCGCGAAATGTTAACAGAGTTTTTGTGGCCAGAATTGGATGTAATTGATTTGGAAGACATTTTTTTCCAACAAGACGGTGCGACCTGCCACACAGCACGTGAAACAATGCTGTTACTGCATACCAAGTTTTCAGGCCGTGTCATTTCTCGATTTGGCGATCAACATTGCCGTTAACTAGCAAAATTGCAGTTTATAATAAAAATAAAGTAGGCATATTAATTTTTATTTTATTTCTACAGAACATATATGCTCACAAATTATTTATACAAGTAAATCAATATTCTGGTTACTTCAAGATGAACGGAGTTCTAATATTAAAAAACAAATAGAATTTCTTGAAAAAAATTCAAAAAAATGAAAGGTGGTCCTTTCACAATTTCCAATTTTCAACAAGGAATTATTAAGGTTGACTTTGGTGAAATTAAAGAAAAAATGAAACGGTTCCCACGGAACTCTAGGACGTTTTCTTGTCGCTAATGAAGAATGGCTTGAAAATAACATAATTATTAAGTTTAGGGAAGTAACGCCGTCAAATGTAAATGTAGGGAGAAGATATCGGGTGTGGTCACGGCCTGGGCTAGTAAATGAAACGGTTTTTTTTATCTAGTTCCAATATTTCGCCATTTATTTTTATGGCTTCATCAGGGATGACTAAAAATGAATACAATTTTTGTGAAATGTGCTTGAATGAGGTTATGTATAAAATGAACTTACGATATGTGTTCCAAACTTAATAATAAACATAGCAAACGGCGTCTAATTGTTAAAACATTGCACACTGCACAGTAACAACATCTGCGTGGTATAAAAATTACATTTTAAAACGATATAAAAGTCATGAGAATAAAAATAAAATCCTCGATCAACGAGGACGCGTGTAAATGATAATGGCGGACATCGGTGTGAGCTGAGTGCTGTACGTGTGCGTCCTCGTTGCCGGAAACCACTCTGATTTGCAGGTTGGGAAACCGCAGAACCAGACAGGCTGTCGGCAACGCGGCGCGGCGGCGGGAAATATGAATTTGAAATTTTGAACTATTTTAAAGTTAAGGTCACAAGATTGACAATTAACTTATGTAAAAACTAAATACTATTTACTACTGCACTTTTATCGCCTAGTTGAGTGAAGCTCCAAAGGTAAAATTACTGAAGGTATTATGTTGAGACAAAATTCAAAGAAAAAAACAAGGATACTGAAGGTATATTTACTGACAGGAAAAGGTGGCAGTAGTAATTAATGTAGTGATGTGGATATCACAGAGGGAAGAGTTGAAAAAAGGTCATGTGAGGTGTGAAGTATGAAGGCAAGGGGGCTTGTAGCTGGGGTCAAGGGGACGGAGCATGAAGTGATTTACATAATAAAAACGCATAGCTGGAACTGAGCCCTTCAGTGTCAGACCGGAAGTTCATAGTGTCAGGCTGCTTGGAGATGTGAACCATCTCCAAGAACAGTCTGGCCCTATATTGAAACTCCCGGTCCAACACCTCCGTGTTCTCAAGATCCACGTTATGCAGTGTGGTATTTGCGTGGGTAGCAAGCGCACATGAATTTTTATTATGTTTTATATCACTCCTATGCTGCGCAACCCTTGACTTCAGCCACTGCCCCGTCTGTCCGACATACTTCTTATTACAGTCCTTACATGGAATAAGGTAGATGACACCACTAATCTGTGAGGGAGGAATTTTACTTTTGGTAACTGAAAATAATAATCTGATTTGTTTCAGGTTGTATTTAGCAATTCTAATGTTGTCTGCTCTGAGGACATTTACGATTTCATTTGTGAGACCTGGGATGTATGGGATTTTTCTGTATTCAAATGGAACAGGAGGATCGGGGGGTTGTGGGTTTATAATTGGTACGTCGGCGGTTTGACCTGGGGAATTGTAAATGATTTTCTTAACTAAATTTTGAGGGTAACCATTATTTCTGAATGTAATTTCTAGTTTCCGGAGGTTAGTAAGTAATAGGGAGGGATGACAAATTTTCTGTACTCTGTTTTTTATTCCAATAAGTGTATTCACCTTTTGAGATGTTGGGTGATTGGAATTAAAGTTGATGTAACGGCCAGAGGCTGTTGGTTTCTGGTACCAGTCAAAGAAAATTGTGTTGTCATCCCTCCTTATCACCCTAACGTCCAGGAAGGGGACACTATTTTGTGATTCTATTTCTACTGTAAATTGGATATGAGTATTGAAAGAATTGAAAATATCTATTGTCTGTTGAATTTTATCTTTAGGGACAGCCAAGATCAGATCGTCGACGTATTTTTTGATGAGTGGTAATTGGAAAGGTAGCAGGGGGATGATGCTGTCTAGGACATAGTCCATGATAATGTTTGCTATAATGGGACTAAGTGAAGATCCCATAGGGGTGCCAAAAATCTGTAAGTAAAATTCCTCCCCCACAGTAAAGTAACTAGCGTTGAAAATGTGGGTGACTGTTTCAATAAAAAGTGCCTGTGTAAAGTTACAATTTGGTTCTATGAGGGGCCATCTCTCCGTAATAACTGTTAGGACCAGATCAAGGGGGATATTTGTGAAGAGTGAGACAACATCTAATGAAATGATTTCATAATCTGGAGGTAGCTGATGGTTATCAAATTCTTGTGTGAATTCTAATGAGTTTGTGGTGTTATAATCTCTGTAATAGGCTAGTGAGGTGGAGAGGATCTTTGCGATGAATGCTGAAATTTTTCCTGAAGGGGTATTTACAGTCCCTGCTCACTTTATTATAGTCACTCATCAAATTTTGATTTTTTTCAAATTAAATGAAAATATCAATGAATAATGTAGGCAACTTTATACATTTGTAATGTTAAAATGTTGCCTAATGATATATTATAAATTTAGAGCCATAATTCTGTTGGTATTGAAGATATTTGATTTTATGTCAATAATGGTCAATACTCTGTTGAGGTTAAGCTGTCATGGTGTTACTGTGTAATGTTTTAAAGTTGGAATTTATTGTGTTTTCGTAGATTTTTGATCAAGGTGAGTGATTACTGACATCAAGTTTAGTATAAAAAAATATTTATTTATATTTTGAAGCATGTTTTAGAAAATTTAATGTCAAAACTTAACCCGATATTTTTTTAGATGGGAAAGTTAAAAGACCTTACCTCGGAACAAAAGTGTGCTATTAGAACATTGTTAAATAATACTGAACTGAGCCAGCGACAAATTGCCGCAAAATGTGGGGTATCACAAGGGTCTGTATGGCAGATTAATAAAAAAATGGTGATGTGGCCATCATGTTACTTTCTCCGACTTGATGGTATCATTTATATTTACGCTATATCATATTTTAAATGTACTTACAATTGCTGTATTAGTTTTTTAGATACAGCGCACACAGACAGACAGACACACACACACACACACACACAGACACAAAAATTTTTTTTTCCAGAAATTGTTGAAATGGTATCTAGGGACCCCAAAACGGATATTTCCGTAAAAAAAATCACGATCACAATACTTTCTCGTACTTCGTAACGGAGAAAGTAAAAATTGAATTAAACGAGTCTTCCGATACTGCTCGGAAAGGAAGATGTGGTAGAAAAGCTATTGTAACTTCAAGGGGGAAACGAATATTGAGAAAAATTATCATAGAAAATCGAAGAGCAAGCCAATAAAGAAAAAAATCGAGGAAGCTGGGTGCAGCGTATCAGTCGCTACAGTACGGAGAAATACTTACGATCTTGGGTTCAAATGTCGAAGACCGATTAAGAAGCCTAAATTGACACCTGCCATGGTCCAAAAGAGGCTGAAATGGGCCAATGCCCACAAAGACTTAAACCTTGAAGACTGGAGACTAGTAAGTTGTTTCAAATCATTTAATTTTGCATTTGTTAATTTTTTTGTCCGTTTACAGATTTGCTTCAGTGATGAGTCAACGTTCCAGGTGATGAACGACAAGGCACAATTTGTCAGGCGCCGCCCAGGGGAGAAATATCACAAAGACTGTGTAATACGGACAGTGAAGCATCCGCCGTCTGTGATGGTATGGTCTGTGATTAGCAGTAAAGGTCTTGGACGATTGTACGTTGTCGAAGGAACGATGCGCCAAGACCAATACCGAAGGGTGTTACAAACAAAACTCATTCCACAAATGGAGGAATGGTTTGGAGATGGTAGAAAGGTGTTCATGCAGGATGGGGCACCTTGTCACACTGCAAAATCTATTAAAAAGTTCCTTGAAGAAGAAAATATTCCCCTTTTGCCTTGGCCGGGCAACTCTCCGGATATGAACCCAATTGAAAATGTTTGGGAGTGTTTGAAGAGGGAACTCGCGAAAGAAAACATCACAACAAAAGTCCAGCTCGTAGAGCGGATAATATTTCATTGGAATCACAATGACCAATTAAAACAAATTGCTTTAAACTGCTTTGACAGCATGCCGAGGAGAGTTGCTGCAGTAATTAAAGCCAAAGGTGGTTTAACTAAATATTAATTATTTTTTTGTATCATCTTACATTGTTGAATAAAATATATATCAAACAATTACATCTAAGTGACATCATATTTATTACAATTTACTAAAATTTTAAGGTACTTAAACACTCAAATTCTTCAAAAAACTTAAATTTGATGAGTGACTATAATAATGTGAGCAGGGACTGTAAAGTTGCGACTATTGGCCGCAAGGGAACGTCTTCTTTGTGTATTTTTGGTAAACCATGTAATTTCGGCGAAGTGGAATTGTAAACCATTAATGTTTTTGCTGTGACTTCGTCTACAGCACCCTTTTCCTTAAGCAATTTAATAAACTTGTTGTTTTTTAATTGGAAGGAAGTAGTAGGGTCTTTGTTTATTTTTTTATAAACATTTGTGTCGGCGATAAGATGGTTTAATTTTTCGGTGTATTCCACTTTGTTCATGGCCGCAGTGACCGCCCCCTTGTCGGCATTAAGTATTAAAAGATCTTTATGATTGTTTAGAAAAGTTCTGCATTCATCCCAACGAGCCTCGCCCCATGACCGGGGTTGGCCGGTATCAAGAAATTTAGTAATTAAATAGGTAATATAAGCCCTCTTTCTCTCCTGTGACTCCGGAGGAGATATTCCTAAGATGGATTCTACGTTGGCTAACAGTTTGCCAACGTTAAGCTCACTTTTTTTGATTGGGACCCCAAATTTTGGGCCTAGTGAGAGGAAGTCGGATATCTCCTCCGGAATCTCAGTGGAGCTAAGATTGCGAAATCATTTTGCATTAGATGTGAAAAGTTCGTTGTTACCTGATTTCAATTTTAATTTGTTAAGCTTGATAACGTTAGCACCCTTGATCCGGTCTAACGTTCTTTGGAAAGATAGGCATTGTTTGCTCTGAAATTCGTCGACTAAGTCCTTAGGAAGGAGTGAATAAGCAATATTCTTAATATCGTTAATTGACCTTTCTATCTGACGAATCTCAGAGCACACAATGTCTATCTCAAAGTTTAGGACGTTACTTCCTAACCTTCCATGATATTCCGTTATTTTGCGTGAAATCCGAGTGTCCGAGGTGGTGAGTAGGTTAGTGAAGTTTTTGAAGTTGTCCGAGATGTGTGCGTGCACGCGTCCTCGTTGATCGAGGATTTTATTTTTATTCTCATGACTTTTATATCGTTTTAAAATGTAATTTTTATACCACGCAGATGTTCTTACTGTGCAGTGTGCAATGTTTTAACAATTAGACGCCGTTTGCTATGTTTATTATTAAGTTTGGAACACATATCGTAAGTTCATTTTATACATAACCTCATTCAAGCACATTTCACAAAAATTGTATTCATTCATCCCTGATGAAGCCATAAAAATAAATGGCGAAATATTGGAACTAGATAAAAAAAACCGTTTCATTTACTAGCCCAGGCCGTGACCACACCCGATATCTTCTCCATAATTATTAAGGTTTGTATATTTATTTGACGCTTATATTATTATCATTTTTCACTCAAAATTTTTTCCCACTTTCAAACTAATGTTATTGCCGTTTATACCGGAGGCTTCTACTTCGTGTATAATGTATAATTGTATTGCATTTTTTTAGAATGCTGATTTCGAGAAAATAGAAACGACTCCTCAAAGTTCCAGCAAATCAAGATCGATGTAAGCCACCTAGCCCTTTCGACTTTACATCATGCAGTGAACTGAGTAAACGCCGAAAAGTCAGTGGACTTCGGAATTCAACAAGTACGATGAAATTGGCACTCGCGACAGAAATGAGTCTTCGCTCTTCTGATTCCCATGCTGCAGCAAAGGTGCTTAAGAATGTTACAGCTACCACTCCTACGCGAGTCTCTCGGTATCAATCAGGCTAGTACCACACGAAATTTCTGCAGGTATTGCTTTGAATTTAATAATAAGCAGTAAAATCACGAATGAAACGTACAACATGATTCGGGACTTAACTAGCGAAAACAGAGCCGCCTTGGTTTATCCGAGTTATCATAAAATATTATCGGCTAAATCTCGTTGTTATCCACCAGAGTCTTTAATGAAAATAACGGAAACAAGTAACTGTGCAGGTTCTACTTCATCATACGATAACTCGATTGTTTGAAGTACAGGGTGGGCAAAATTCGACGTTTCTATGGGGGATCTAGAAAAACGGATGGCGAATCCTCGATCTCTTTTTTCGAGACAAACTATTGCATTTTTCTTCAAAAAAGAGATCGAGGATGCGCCATCGTTTTTCTCTTTCTATTATAGTTATCGAGATCCTGTATAGGTTGATGTCATCGAAGCGCTCGATAGTTCTTTCATTAGCAATATGAAATTAATTTTGAAGTGGGGCTGCGATGGTTTGTCATCACAGCTCTGACGCGTTGCAATTAACGCAACGTGAAAAAAAATCATTAACCAGCAAATGGCATCTCTCACCACATTTAATATAGTAATAGAGGGAGATTTTAAAGTAAATTATGAATTATTGTTTAAAATGATAGATGAGAGGCACGATAAAAAGAAAAAGTAAGAGATCGTAAGGAACAGATCCAAAATGAATGTAAAGTTGCTTTAGGCTTAATTATTGACATGCCTAAGCAAGGATTGGCAGTACAAACAACGGGCATACTGCCCGACATTTCTTCGAGGATGTTGCCTTAACAGCATAAAATACTAATTTGGACAAACAATTTATGGTGAGTTGCAAAAGTCATTTTACAAACAATATCAAGCGATTTTACTGTGAATATCGACAAGTTCAGAGTTTATTGCTTAGACGTAGCGACACGATATGTCGAGCTTTATTCCTGGTATCCGATGCCAACATCGGTACATATTGTTTTAACGGTTGCCTTATCAATCGGACAAATTTTTCTAGAAAATATACGCGAGAGAAGACAATGTCTGATGTTTTTCGGCGACTTCTTGCATCCTAGGACCCACTCATCACAAGTTTACAAAAATTAAAAATGAAATATAGTACTGCCGCATGATGTAATAGAACTTTTAGTACCAATACCAGAAGTTAACGTTTCCGAAACCAGTTTCCACTTAGAGAAACCGATGCATCTGCGTTAGATTATGATTTTCATTGACGAAAAATATTGTATGCAATTATATTAATTATTATAAAATGTTACCACCAGTACTCTAATAAACATTGAATTTTTTTACAACATTTTTCTTCAGCTTTCCATCTCCAATTTTATTAATATAATATCGAATTCGTAATTGGCGAACCCAAAAACCAAATGAAGCAAGTTTTCACAGCAATAAACTTAATTGTTTTTCAAAAACGTCCGCCATATTGAATATGATCATTTTGATATTAAAATCGGAATCAACGACCCCGAAAACCCAACGGTGCACATTTTCAGAGCGATAAACTCATTGCTTTTCAAAAACCTCTGCCATTTTGGGTACGCCATTTTCAATTTCATCGTTTTGATATCAAAATCGAAATCAGCGACCCCTAAAACCCAAGTTACACATTTTTAGAGCCATAAACTCATTATATTTCAAAAACATCCGCCATTTTAACCCATTAGGTACTAGCGTTCCATATAAGGCACACAAAACATAAAACATAACTCACTTAAAACGCGCCCAAATTTATTTTGCAACGCATAATTTTCTTCCCGCCAACATTATTCGCTGCTATAGTACCTACTAATACCGCTGGGCCAAACAAACCCCACTTGTCAAAATCCCCGGCTTGCCAATATTAGTGTGTTGTGTTCGTTGATCGTGCGTATGTGGAAAATGTCGATCCAAAAAAAGTAAGTACATATATTTTCTGGATATTCAAACTTGTATTGTAAATAATTAATGTTTTGTAAGGTTTTTAACCTGTTTATGATAAATATATGTAATTAGAAGTAAAAAGAATATTTTTTTATGGTTAAATTTTGTTGTTTTTATGACGTTCCGTATATGGAACACTAGGCTACTTGGATGTAAATGTAAAGCTGATTTTTTTTGGCTTGACAGTTCAAGATATTGCTGATTTCTTAGAAAGTGATAAATTTTGGAATGATTATGATAATAATGATGGTGTGCAGGCAGTAAAATACTAATTTAAAATTAGATAGTTTTTAAAATATGAGTTGCTTTGCTTTTAAAATGCTATCGCATTTTAACGTTTAATATTATGTCAAGGTTTATTTACGAAAAAATGAATAATTATACTAACGAAGAAAGAGTTTTTATGGTAAAAACCTATTATAGTGGTGACAGTTTACGTACAGTTTGAGATTTCCAGATTTGTCACCTTGCGACTTCTTGTGGCGACACCTTAAAAGCAAAATTTACAAAAGACACCACCCAGATATGAATTTTCTGGGAGAAGCAATAGTTACTAATGTGGGTTAATTACTCACAGGCTGTTAACTAATGTACGAAATAGTTTTTACAACAGACTAGGGTATTGCTTAGCTCGAAATGGGGGGGGGGTTATTTGAATATTTGCTTTAATTTGTTTTTCCTTACTGCTGTTTTTAATAAAAATCATATTACTTAATATTTATATATTTTTAGCTTATAAATAATTGTCAAAAGCTTAAGAATTGAATGCACATGTTAATTTCCTATGTTCGACTTTGAGAGTGGACACCCGGTATATTGAACCACCACTAAATAAAGATTTATCAGACGAGGACTCCGCAGATGAAGATGCTGGTGGCATGTTGGATAATTTATCAGGAAAACAACTTTTAGCGAATGCTGAACTAGTTATGGATCATGGTACTAGAATGGGCAATTTTTGTTTGGCTGATAATGGTGATGAGGATAGTCCAGATGAAGATGATGTACCGTTATCAACTATTGCATCAACACTCAAATCAGCCTCAATATCAAAATCATCGAAGAGTGCTCAGCAGTGTATATGGATAAAGAAAAAGGACCTTCAGTGCAGGAGTGATGTTTTTTTCCAGAATGTGATGTTTCTAAATATAGAAATATGTCTCCAGTTAGCTTATTTGAATGTTTTGTTACGGACGATATTGTCAACTTTTTATCAGAAGAGAGCAATGAAGAACTGCCAAATCCCACATATAACTCAACACGAAATGAGGTGCTTTTTGGCTATACTTATGGTGTCAGGACACGACAATAAACCATCAAAAAAGTGCTATTGGGATTCTGGAGAAGATCTTAGAAATGCTGCTGTATAAAAAGTTATGCGACGTGATAAATTTATCGAAATAATGAGATTTCTACATTGTGCAGATAACTCGAAACTCGATTGCAAGGACAGAATGGCTAAATTGCGGCCTCTTTCCGACAAATTGAAAGCGAATTTTTTAAAACATTTTATACCCTTGTTACAAATTTCATATGATGAAAGCATGATTGAGTATTACGGTCGACATGGGTGCAAACAATTCATTCGGGGAAAACCCATACGTTTCAGGTACAAATGTTGGTGCATGAATTCAAAGAACGGATATTTGATCAACTTTGAAATTTATCAAGGAACTATACCAAATTCAAACCAAATGCACCAAAAAGAATTTGGAAAAGCGACTGCACCGCTAATTCAACTAATTGATGAGTTGCCAGAAGATATAAAATCTTTACCATATCAGTTTTATTTTGACAATTTGTTTACGTCTATGAAATTTTTGACATATTTAAAACGAATGGGCTATAACGGTACTGGAACAGTTCGGGAAAATAGAATTTCTCGAAATAGTACATTGACTGCGGTCAAGGTAATGAAGAAATCAAAACGTGGTGATTTTGATTACGGTTTATGTATATGTGAAAATGAATCAATTGTTGTTACAAGATGGATGGACAATTCAGTTGTGACTGTTGCATCAACTATACATCCCGTATTTCCTTTATCTAACGCGCAGAGGTATTCAGCAGCTGAAAAAAAGAAAACGAGTTTATGGGAGGTACAGACCAGATGGATGCAAATATAAATGTCTACAGAATTGCTATAAGAGGTAAAAAATGGTGGTGGCCTATTTTCACCTGGTTTATAGATGCGGCTATTTAGAACGCTTGGCTGATCTATAGAATTCATCACCCGGAAACATCTCAATTAATTTTCAGAAGAAAAAATTGTTCAAACTTACCTGAAAAAATTTCAGAATTTACCGATGTCTTCGGGAAGACCGTCGTCATTTTCAAAGGATTCAAAAATATCTCCAGATATTCGCTTAGATGGTAAAGGCTATCTAGTTGAATATGTACCAAACAATAAACGCGAAAACAATTATCGCTAGACTTGGCAACCAAGAAAACACAACACAAATTTTTAAAAACAGATTTCGGCTTAAAAAATCTGGTATAGTGATTACTGAGGATTTGATACCAAGCAGATACCGCCTTTTAAAACTATCGCGAGAAAAACTTGGTGCCAACAATGCGTGGTCTTCAAACGGAAATGTCTGCATTCGGATTGGAAACGATATAAAAAGAATAATCGATTTAAAGGAGCTGGAAGAATTTTCAAGGAAGATTATTATGAATAACGAACAATCTTAAAATATGAATGTTTGCACTTATTGTACACATTTTTATTTTCTATTTTTTTTTTTAGTTTATTTCATTCAGAAATTCCTATATGTTCAATTTAAAACGATTTAAATAATTTGTATTAATTTAATAAATTTAATCTTGTGGTATTATGAAATAAAAACTGATTTGCTCTTCATTACTCTATGTGAATATTATTTAATTCATTATTATATTATACGACTGTGTGTGTCTTGTATAACATTATATAAATATATACTTCATTGAATTTTATTTCTCTCTATGGCGGTACACATACTTAATTACGTTGATAACATACTGTTTTTGTTTGTTTTTTTCTTATGAGAAATGTAACATTAAGTCATATAAATGTTCGTTCACTGAACTCTAACTTCAATAACTTAGGAACTCTTATAAAATCTTCAGATTTCGATTGTGTTGCTTTAACTGAAACATGGTTAAACTCGAACTTTAATAGTTCCCAATTTTATATCGATGGATACACATTTCTTCGTAAGGACAGAGATGTCGGGCGTGGGGGAGGAGTTGGAATATATATTAAAACTACAATTACATTTGAAGTAATATGTATGCCTGACAACTTGGAACACTTTTGGTTAATGTGCAAATTTAACAACAAATTACTTTGCATTGGTGTAATATACCGGCCACCTAATAATAACATTAAAACTTTTCTGGATGCATTAGAAAATTCGATTAGTTATTTGTTGCCACTATGTGATGATATTATCTTTTTGGGGGACCTTAATATCAACATGTTAAACATAAACCAGAACAATACTAAAATGTTTATTGATTTTCTAAATACCTACGGCCTTGCTCAGATCATTAATGACCCAACACGTGTCACAGCGTACTCCGAGTCAGTAATCGACTTAATTGTAATGTCCAATAATAACAAATGTATAGAGTCAAAAGTTATTAAGATCCATGATATTGCTGACCATGATCTTATATACTGTAAACTTGAATTTGAATCTGATACTCAAGCACGTCTTATTAAATATCGTAAGCTAAATGAAATTAACCTGTCAACATTTAATTCAGACTTACAAATGCTTCCCTTCAATAATTTAGTTCATGTTGATTGCATTGAAGAAAAAATTATATATCTCAACAGCTGTTTGCTTACCCTTTTTGATCATCATGCACCGGAAATAACTGCTAGAGTAACTAAGAAACGAGCCCCTTGGTTAACAGATACTCTAAGAGATATGATGGCATCTCGAGATAAGGTTTATAAACAATTTAAAACAAGTAGAAATCCTTCAGACTTCAACTTATATAAGCAATGGAGAAATATTGTTAACTCTGCTATATCAAGAGAAAAAAAGGTATATTTTGAATTCATTACTAAAAACAATAATAACTTATGGAAATGTTTGAAAGACAACGACGTTATTAAAAGTAAAACACGTATTTTACCAAATAACCTTAAAGATGTCAATGCGATCAATAATTACTTCTGCGAATCTATAACAAGTACACCTAACGATGACACAATTCAATTCTACCAAAATAATATGCATAACAACGTAAAGGATCTATTTAACTTTAAACTCGTAAACATTGATGATGTGAATAATATTTTATTGAACATACATTCTAATGCCACAGGCTCAGACTGTATCAGTATCTCAATGATTAAGCTGTGTTGTCCTTATATAACTCCATTTATAACACATATAATAAACTGTTGCTTAGAGCAGTCAGTGTTTCCTGGTATGTGGAAATTGGCAACAATAATTCCTATACCAAAAGTTGAATACCCTAAATCTCTTAAAGATCTTCGACCAATTAGTATTTTGCCAGTACTTTCAAAAGTACTAGAACGTGTCCTAAAAGTACAAATTGAGGAATACATTAATTTACACCAACTTCTACCAACCACACAATCAGGTTTTAGATCCAATTATAGTTGCTCAACTGCCTTGCTGAATGTCATAGATGATATAATCTCAGCCTCTGATAAAGGTTACATAACTTCTCTAATATTACTGGACTACAGCAAGGCTTTTGACACTATAAATCATCACATACTGCGAAATTAAATTACATAGGATTTAGTGAAAATGCTGTAAAGATAATGTCAAGTTTTCTTCAAGACCGTTTGCAAATGGTTCGGGTAGAAGGTGAAACATCTGACGTCACTAACGTAGTTGCTGGTGTTCCTCAAGGTTCTATTTTGGGACCTGTTTTATTTTGCATTTATACATCTTGCTTGGAAAATGCTCTAAAACACTGCAGTGCAAATTTTTATGCAGACGATACCCAGTTACTATATTCATTTAATATTAATGATATTAATACAGCTGAGGACAATATCAATTCAGATCTAAATGAATTAGTTAAAACTTCTAAACGTCACTCATTAACAATTAACGCGAATAAGTCAACCGCCATGTTGTTTGGCCCACGTAACATTATTGAATATGCTAAAAGCCTGCTACATATTAAAATCAATAATGACATCTTACCTTTTGTAGACGAGGTGCGTAACCTTGGTCTGGTAATTGATAATAACTTGCGGTTTAAAACGCATGTTAGCAAGTGTATTATCCGGGCATACCAAAGTTTAAAAATGATTTACTCAAATAGACAAATTTTAACAATGCAAACCAAAAAAACACTCTGTGATGCGCTAGTGTTGAGTCATTTTAATTTTGCCGATGTTGTATACAACGCATGTATAGATTCTGTTACAAAAGATAGAATTCAGAAGGTTCAAAATTCATGTATTCGTCTCATTTTTGGAATTCGTAAATATGATCACATTTCTGGTAAGGTAAACTCATTGAATTGGCTAAATATGTCCGATCGGCGTTATTTGCATTGTTGTGTCCTTTATAATAATATTATTCATATGCACATTCCTCCCTATCTTTACAACAAAATAGTATTCCGCACTGATATACACAATATAAATGTGAGGTTTCGAGGATTAATTTCACCGCCAAAACATAAAACTACGTTTTTTGAGAGATCTTTTAGTTATAATATTTATAAAATTTATAACAATATACCATTATTCCTCAAAACACTCACATTGTCAAATTTTAAGCACACTATGCGAAAGACACTGTTACGAAAATGATTTGTTTTAGCAGTTTAGAAAGTGAAAGGTGATCTTATAACGGGTTCTTGAGTTATTCTAGAGTTCCTCAATGGATGTTTTCTATTATTATTATTTTTTTATCATTATTATTATTATTATTTTTTTAAATATTGTTACGACGTAGCTTATCATGTCATTTACTTTGTTATACTTAATGTAGGTTAAGTGGAAGAGCAGTAGTGGTTGAGAATTCAACCAACTGAACTTCGCCTACCCTGTAAATAATAAACACTTTTGTATTACTTTTAAATTGTTTAATAAAGACTATTTATTATTATTATTATTATTATATGTGTAGGACAGAAACATAAAGGCAGCTCTGTTCGCACGCAGTGTCTTAAATGCGACGTAGGCTTGTGTATTGACTGTTTTGTTCATTTTCATACCAAGTAAACTAATTTTTGTAAGAATTTAGAATAATAAAAAATCGTTTAAATTTAAAAAAAATATCTTATTTTCGTCCTTATCAGACTAGTGTTCCATATATGGAACGGTCAATATTTTCAAAATGGTGGGCAGTAAAGCACATCTTGTGATCTTCTAATGTTTTTAGTATAACTTTAAGTAAGAATATAGGTATTATATTTAAATGTACGCATATTAATAAATTCAGTCCTTAATGGGTTAAATTTGATCATTTTAATATCAAATTCGTGATTATCAACAGTAATCTAACGAGTGCCCATGATTTTGCCGGAAATTATTAGCGTCAGGATCACGATTGCTTGTTGCGGCGAAAATCTAGAAGCAACAAGCAAGAGTGATCCAGACGCTAATAATTGCTTAGGAAAAATCAGTCACAAGTTAGATTCGAGAAGACAATTGGCCGAACAGAAAGTCTACACTTCATAATTTGATCAAGTGTCAGACGTGTATTAATCTGCGCCACAATAATTGCAGTAAAAATGGGCTTACCAAGATTTTGAGAAATGTCTATGAATACCATCACTGATGAAAGCACTAGCACACTACCAGACATACGAACAGATCTAATTTAGGAGCAAATTATTTAAAAGTCCGGCAATAACTGACGTTTTATATGTTATAGAAAATGCAATAACGCGTTGCTAGGCCATACCAACACGATGGATTATCTGATTAGATACCACCCAGGGTTAATTGCTATGCATAATATGCAGCGTGGTCTGTTATGCATCGTAATTAGACTTTTATTGGATAATGTCATCAACATTATTCGATTTCATTGGTTAAAAAGTAAACGAGGGCAATTGTCAACAGTAATATAACGAGTGCCTATGATTTTGCCGGCAGGATCACGATTGCTTGTTGCGACGACAATCGGCACGACTGCGAAGCAGGAGTGCCGATTTTCTAGAAGCAACAAGCAAGAGTGATCCAGACGCTAATAATTGCCTAGGAAAAATCAGTCACGAGTTAGATTCGAGAAGACAATTGACCGAACAGAAAGTTCACACTTCTTAATTTGAAAAATTAAATTTAGTGACACCAAGTGTCAGACGTGTATTAATCTGCGCCACAATAATTGTAGTAAAAATGAGCTTACCCAGATTTTGAGAAATACCTATGAATACTATTACTTATGAAAGCACTAACACTTTACCCGAAAATGCAAACAGATCGAATTCAGGAGCAAACTGCTTAAAAGTCCGGCAATAACTGACGTTTTATACGTTATAGAAAATGTACTAACGCGTTGCTAGGCAATACCAACATGAGAGATTATCTGATTAGATACCACCCAGGGTTAATTGCCATGTATAACATGGAGCGTGGTCTGTTACGCATCGTAATTATAATTTTATTGGACCATCTCATCAACGTTATTCGATTTCATTGGTTAATAAGTAAATGAGGGCAATTGTCAAATTAATATACCCACTTTTAGAGTTTTTTGCGAGGTTTCGGGGCGTTTTGAGTCACAGCGCGCGGAACGTACAGGCAAGGCAAGCAGCCGCCTATAGCGGCCAAATTCAGGGGCGACGCCGGATCGGACGTTGAAGGAACAATGATAAATTGAATTGGGAAGCAAACAAGAACCTTATGGGAGATTCATCACAAAAGTTTAAAGTTGATTTGCAATTAGGGCTGTGTAAAATAATCGAGTAATCGATTAATCGACAGTTCGATTATTACTCGAAAATAATCTATTAATCTATCAATTAATTCATCGATTATTTGATTAATCGATCAATATATCATTTGAATAATCGACCAATCTATTATGTTAACATTAAGATATCAAATATCCAATGTATTCATTACTTTGATTAAATTGGCAAGCAGTAAATAAGTAGGTACAGGAATTAATGGAAGCGCATTAAGTTTTCGAGTTTCATCGAAAAAAAAACGCCCGTTCGTAAAGAAACCACCGTGGTGCAATATAAACATTACTTTCAATGACCCATGATTCGGATGCCGAATGTTGCTTAGTCGACAAAAAAATACTCTGTATGAAATGTTCACTTTGGTATGCTAATAGAGTTATAAATTATGTGAATATAAATTAATACAATTGTGTTTATATTTTCTGCGAAGGAACGTCCCACCAATAATGCATATCAATATTCTATTAGTTAAATCTTATTTTTATAATGCCTAGTTTAAATAAAACATACTGTGACAATTGAGGACCTCGCTGCAAAAAGGGGATAACTCCAAAAAGTAGTTTTCGAGATAATAAAAAAAAAAGGTTAAATGTTTAATTTTTACAGGTAACATTTTTTTTTACAATATTATGACGCAAGATATTTTTTTTAGGCATGTAATTATTTATCAAACATTTATTACATTTAACGAAAAAAAATCCCCTTTTTGCAGATCAGACTTTACAAAAACACATTTTTTTTAATAAGCTTTATTTATTAAATGTAAAATAAATCATAAATCAGTAAAATGAACAAAAAACCTTACAAATTTTAAGTAAACTAAACAAGTTTTCACTACTCACTGGCGTCATCATCCGTGACGTCGGTCTCTTCATCTTGGTTGAAATCTGATTTCAACTACTGATAATACCAAATATCGTTTTGTGGTACATATTTGTTCGCTAACCCCATAACGTTGTCATATTTTGCCTTCTTGACAGGCAATTTTACTCCATAAGCTGGAAGTGATTCGGACAATGCAAGCAAGAGATTTGATTTTTGTATAGGGAAACTTACTAATATCTGAATCTTCGTAGACTTACTGCATTGTATGACAGGAACGTCAGAACTGTAAACGAAGACCTTGAACTGCCGTATATTGAATCGTTCTCTTTGACTGTTGGTCCTTATGTTTTTAAAATGAGGTTTTAGCAGTCCCACATAATTGAAAATTTGATTTTGTCCAACCGTTATAATAGAGAATGAACGTGATGACTTCGTCATCTTTATATACAGGGTGGTTCAAAAGTCTGGAAACGGCGAATTAATTTCGCGCACGGGTAGAAACTCGGAATTCTGATACTGGGGTCTTTAGTAATTTTTGTTGAATCGAATGGGCCCATCAGATTTTGGGCCAGCGGGGGCCGTCGTTCGTCACAAGTTACCTTGCTTGATTTTAAAGGGCTACGCACGGACGACGGCGCAGCGCAGTAGTTACTTTGCTCAATTCATGATGATGGTATCGATTTTAATACGTTGGCAGAAAATAAAACGAAGAATGTTGTGTATCATAGAGCATAACAATAATAAACACTATGGTTTTGAATATATATTTTTTTAATTATACCAATTCGAATTCAATATTCATAGTTAAGACAGGACAACGTCTGTCGGGTCAGCTAGTTATGATTATATATTCCTGAGGAAGGTAAAATCTTACAACTTTTCTCAGTGATTTTTCAAGTACACCAAAGCAACAGTCGCAGGGGAGGAAACTGTCCCAGGTTCTGGGAACCTATGAATTATTTTTTTTAAATTGACCTGACTGTACTAATGTAAACAGGAACTGCACCATTGTATTGCTTTTATTTTGGGCACAACAGTTATCAGAGAATAAGTATAAAGTGTCAACTTCTTTACTGAGACATTCTTAAAATAGTGTTGTAAGAAGCTAATGTGTTCGTTTAGCCTCGAGTTTCATCGTAAACGTAGAAGTGAGCAACATCATTTTTGCCCGAATGAATGCAAAAATTGATCCGCTGATGAATCTTTCGGTAGCGGAATATTTTGCTCATAATAAAAGGGTAGCAAGGGTATGCAAGGTTTCTTTGGAAAATGCAGTTTTCTCCGCTAGATCCTCAAAAAATGATTGTGCTTTTTGTTGATGCAATGCTTTTTCCGTGTGTATTTGCTGGAGACGATCTCCTGAAACTGCTATAGATTTGGACTCATTTTCAAATTGATCACAAACTTAACAAGCATCTGCCCCGAGCTGACCGAATCTATATTTCAAATTTGCCTTAAAATAACGGAAATGTCACTTTTGCTTTGAAGTCTGATGCCTTCTCTTTCCTCGCATCTAGTAATTTCTTCATGTCAGGTTCAAAACTTGCAATGTATAACTCGTAAATTGTTTTTATATTGAGCTCCGAAGAAAGGTAGTATGTTTTAGGGTTTTTATTTCTGCTATAGTGAGAAGAACGTCTTGGGAAACGTTTGATGTGTAGATCGACTTGTGAAACAATTTCTTCTGGAATTGTATTTGGTCAATTATGATGATTGCCTCGGGGCTCATTAGGTGACTTAATTTCATTTGAAATTGCTGAATATTTTGCCAAAAGCTCCACCCTCTTTTTAGAAATACCATGTATGGCACAAAATGCTTTTTTATATATATCTACTGAAGTGTTTCCAATTCGTATTCTATATACAGGGTATTTTTTTTATCGTGGGCCATAGGATTTTATATGCTAAAAATTATACCTTGTATTAATGTATATTTTATCATAAAATTTTGAAGGAAATTTTAGTTAGTAATATAAATGAATTATTTTTCTACATGATGCGCTAGTCAGAATAATTTAAACATGTTTTATTCCATTAAAAAATGAAATTATTTAAAATAAATAACTGAGCAAACATAATCAAAGTACCTTGAATTTCTGAAATGTCAGATTAATTAGTGAATTAATTTCATTTTTTAATGGGATAAAAATGTTTGCGTTAACATAGAATAACACTAACCCATTGTTCTATTTTATCTATGACTCATTTCCGACATATAAATAGTTAATTTTAATTGCACCATTTTTGTCTTAGACTGTCACTTGTCCTAAACAGTCGTAATGTCAGTTTATTGTAAACTCTACGTTTAAGAAATAAAAGTTGTTTTTGAAAACGTGGTTCCTGCACGACAAAAGTTATTTTATATAAACACCAATGCGAGGTCGGTACGTATTATTGGTTGGACGAGAACGAACCGGAGTATTACAGGTGATTTGTGTTTGTGTTATTTTCGTTTTGTTTTGTTCAATTTCAATGAATTTTACTATTTACTCATAATTTACTTTATCTACGACCACTACTGTAAATGCCCATTATCGTACAATGCGCGTACTGCGTAAATACACCAAAACACCCACGTATGTTAGAGCCCGCTTGTAAATTAAAGGTACGTGTGTGTTTGCCATAACATACTAGTGAGTTTCGTTTACGAACTTTTGATTGGTTGAGAGTTGCGCGTTTGTTCGTTTTTATTAAATATAGTAGTCCGCGATTGTTAAACGTCACATCACGCACCCCGAAGCTGTCACTTCGCTATTCCGCACATTCTCATTCAAATGCAATGATATCCAGAAGTAAGTACCAAATAATGAGGTATGTAACCATTGTTAATGAAACTCTTTTCAATTCTTGCAAGATAAATAATGTCCAGTAACAGCAACAACGAAAATGATTAAATAAGCGGCCAACAAGTTTCTCCCTGCTACGCCTCGCGATACAAAAATGTTTAAGGAACATTTATGGACTGGAGAATCAAATATAAATTAAGGTGAGAGTGGTCGTAGATAAAGTATACTACATAACGCGAGTTGTAAAGCAATTACGCGCTCGTGAAATTGCGTTACCCGCCGCTACGCGGCTCGTACGCAATTTTTTCACTTGCGCGTAATTTGCTATTTACAACTCTTGTTACGTAATATACTATTGTATATACATCTGTAAATAAACCCCGCTCTATCTACATATTTCCTTCTACTCGGATCCAACCCACATAATTATTCATAAGGTTTTTAAAAACAGGGCAGTCCGTGAATGCCATGTTGCCTAAAGTACATTTCTTTTAAATGGCTCTTGATTGCCTATGTGGCATGATAGAACATTTTTGCAACAACATTTTGAATTTTATAAAGAATATCGCCACGTGTGGATTATCCGCCAATTTATATAATGAATATGAATCAGCCCTGAAATCAAATAAAATGCTAGATTTTGACCTTTCGGTAAACGTAGGATGTTGTAATTTTCACCAAAAATTAAAAAAAACTAAAGAATGCGACTATTATAATTTTAACCACCTACAATCACCCCCTCATTTTTTTCCAAAATCGTTTTTACGGAACCGGGTGGACCGCCGCGTCCTTTAGGAAGCGTCGCACAGTGGTCCCAAATGCCGAAAAGCTGGCCAAAATACCCCAAAAATGCATGTTTGATTTAGGGATTTTTTACACTTTAGTAACGTAGGTTAGTACCTGGCATATTGAAAATAACCAGTTATAACTGTCTAACATGAATAGGGGGCTCTGGGCCCTCATTGGCACCTGCGCTCCGCAGCGAGAAGGGTCGACGCGTGTTGCAAAGCGACCGCGATCCCGAGCCAGTTTATTCGTGTGAACGTGAGTGAATGCAGTCGACATGGATTCTCCCAATACAAGTAAGTATTTTTGAACAATATGTCGTATTATAAATGAGTTTGGTTACTCTTGGAGTAACGTAACGTGTAAAATATGCTTTTTTATGAGTCCCAGGTTTGAAAGTTAATCTTTAAATGTTCATGAAAAAAGTCCCTCTAGATCCCACTCTCGAATTAGGGTCCCTTTATTACTTAACTGATTCTTAATAATTTCCCCGTATTCAGGAGGTGCTCAAATGTGCTCTTTTTTGCAATTTTTGTAAAACTTTTCATTCAAACCTGTAAAGTGACATTGTACTAAATAACATTCAAATTCATAATAAAGTTAGTATAATTTCTTAATCAAGTAGTCATAATTTATAAATTAAATTTAAAGTTAAATGTAAATAATTGGAATATGAGCATTGTCAATATTAGTATAATTGACAATATTTCGGCCACAATAAGTTTCGTAACAACAAAAACTAGTTGTTTTTCGGGATCGTTCTGCTATGCGTCATCGTACTTGAGAAAGGAATGGGTTTTTACTTTTATGACTCACAATAGCTGATATGAAAGTGGACATAAAAACAATTGTTGTGAACGGGTTTTCAACACTTTTTCGAATAATGATCACTAACTGTTTCAAATAATATCTTTCAAGAATGAAAATATATAATTCGAAATTAAAATGATTTTCAGATAAAACAGCAGAATCAATGTCGTTGTCAAGGATAAAAGTTGCCGAAAAAGTGATTGAAAGTATTCCTCGAGACAACAACTCTCTTCTGGAATTGGTTCGAAAACATTTACAAATCGTAACTGGAAACCCGATCACTTTGTCTGCCTATGCAAAAACTGTCTTGAGGAAACTTTTTCACAAAATTCGCAAGAAATACAACGACTGCAGCAGAAGGAAAGACAAGTTTCTTGAAGATAATAAATTGTGGCTGGAAGTCGATGTAGATCTAAGTGAAAACACTACAAAAACTCTGCAAAGTAAGGTGTTTTAGTAAAAATTCGTAATAAAATCGGTCTTTAAAAATGTCTAAATGATAATGATCTTTACAAAGGCTTCCAATGACCCAAAGGCGACTTCCAGTAAGGCCGAAGCCACACCTCCACGTGCAGCTGGGCGTCGAAGCACCAGCTCGCCTGCAGCGAGAGATCAAAAAGGAGGCGAACTTTGACTATGCGAGACGAACATAACATCGACGAGCTGGCCTACGCACTGCAGATGAGTTTTCGCAACTCTGGAAAAGTGGATGCAGCAAAAGTCGTAAAAGAGATTGCAGAAGAAAGTCCTACCACAGCAACAAGGTACAGGAATTCGTTGAGTGCTGTTCACGAAACGCAGATGACCAGAGATGAAGCTTTATCACTTATCGAGAGGAGTTTGTCAAAAAGTATGTACTACAAGATCAGAGCCGAAAGTCTTCGTCACAATAGTAAATTATATCCATCGTACAAGAATGTATTGCAGGCTAAAAAAGAGTGCTACCCGTGTGATGTAGATATGCATATTACAGAGAGTAGTGCTGAAGTGAAACTTCAAGCACTACTCGATCACAAGGTCGAAAGAATTTTGCTTGTCCAAAACGCAGTAATTGGCAATCTACTACATAATCTTTCTGATGTAGATTTAATTTGTAAGTGAACCACGGGACAAAGCACATTCAAGCAAAAATTCGATGATGATGTTGATGGCACAAAAACGGACGCAAATATTTTATTTGTTTCCATTGTGCCACTCCAGCTTTTGTCCGTCGAGAAATCGACAGCGAAAGAGATCGTCATCTGGAAAAATCCGCGTCCTTCATCTCCTCGCTTTTGTCGGCCATTAAAAATTGAATTTTTGCACGAAACTGCTAAATCCACGAGACTCATAGTTAATGACATTGAGCAGCTGCAGCAAAATTTAACAATGTACCAAACATGTGTTCTCGGAAATGACGTAAACGTAACATACAAGTTATCACTTACCATGATCGATGGTAAAGTGTGTAACGCTTTGACTTGCACATCGTCCACTCAAAGATGCTATCTTTGCGACTGTACATCAAAACAGTTTCATGATATTGATAGCATGTTAAAAAAACAATAAAAGAAGAACACATGCAATTCAGTATTTCCAGTTTGCATGCCTGGATACGTTTTTTTTAAATGCATTTTGCACATATCCTACAAACTGGAGATTAAGAAATGGCAAAATCGCGGCGAAGACAAGTCGAAGGTCGAACTTCGCAAACAATCGATTCAAAGGGATTCCGCAACAGGTTGGGACTTTTGGTAGATATGCCAAAACAGGGGTATGGAAGTACGAACGACGGAAACACTGCGCGCCGTTTTTTTGAAAATGCCACACTTTCAGCCCTAATCACTTGAATTGACGTAACCTTGATTAAGAAATTTCACGTCATTTTGCAGGCTTTATCTTGTGGCTTTCAAATCAATATACCCAAATTTGAAGAGTATTGTATAGACACGGCCCGTTTCTACGTACAACTATACCCCTGGTATTGCATGCAGACAACAGTGCACAAAATTCTGCTGCACAGTAGCAAGGTTCTTGAGGCATCCATTCTACCGATTGGGCAAATGTCGGAAAAAGCCCAAGAATCTTGCAATAAATTTATAAAAATGTACCGCGAAGTTTTTGTGCGCCAAGACTATGGAGGACGTTTTTCGGAGGCTTTTGGTAGCCTCTGATCCCGTTATCTCCAGTCTTGGAAAATTGCCAGTGAAGCAACTCAAGGTGTTAGACGCTGAGGCTCTGCAGCTGTTAGACACGCCGAGGTAGGAATGTGGGAGTAGCGACGATGATTCTGTGCATTCGTCGGAAGACGAATATTAAACATATACGTTATTATTAAGCTGTTATTACTAAAGATAAAGATGTTACTATTAAGATTTTACGATTTAGAATATAAGATTTATGTTTTTGCAAAAAACTGTGTATTTTTAAGCCTTCCGAATACATCCGCCATTTTTTTTTTTTTTAATTTTGACTAAAGATTCTTAATAAGCACCAGAAACATCCCCTTTATACGACATTTTACGAAAATATTAGTATTTTTTTAATTTTGTCCGCCATATTGGATCCGCCATTTTTTTTTTTTTTAATTTTGATTGTTCATCAGCGAGCTAAAAAGGCCTTGTCTACGAAGTTTGACGCAGTTTTAACAACTTCTTCCATATTATGACCTTTTCGGCATTTGGGACCACTGTGCGTCGCTCCAAGTCACCCTCGGACCGCAGGAGGAATTTTTGAAGTTTACTGCAGAGAGTGCGCCACGTGCTATTTTGTGGGCAATATCAAACCGATCCCAAAGAGAGCCGGCTCAAAAAATCGCGATCGAACGCGGCCACAATATATAAAATCAAAAATTTTGAAAGCAGTCAAACATTTTCAATCTGCAGATATAGGCTGTGATGTATATGATTGTATTATTATAGGAAGATACAGTAAGAATGAATTACATGTCACCTCAAACTGTCCATTTTTTAAAGACAGTTTGAAGAAGGCCAATTTTAAAGCACTAAAACAACTTACAGCAGATAATTTAAGTGCAAGTGAGCCAGAAAACATGGGAAAGGGATGTAGAATTATCAAAAGAAAAATCAGTGTCATCAGAATATGAATTATCCTGCTGATGAGAATGTCTACCCTACACAAGCTTGTTCCAAAAAGCAGGCAGTATATAGTGTATCAAGGGCCGAAAATAGGCTTTAGCAACCCGCCGCTTTTAAAAACACGAGCGAGCGAAGCGAGTGAGGGTTGCTAAAAGTGAGGGTTGCTAAAGCATTTCGGCATGAGTTACACTCGATATTTTTTCGCCTGCCTTAAGTAAAAACAGTGTTTCAGGAAATTTTATATCGCGCTCCATTGAACTGTTACTGTCAGATTTTTGCATAGCCTACTCATATTCCGCGGAAGGTTGTCTAGATTATGCATATTATTTTTTCGGCCCTAGATACGCTAAATCGTAGTTTCTGCCCGATTTTTATGGCCCAAAATAAATGGTTTCGAAAATTTTTTTTATCTATGTAACAATTTTGAAGCCAAATTTGATGGTAACGTCGGTTGTTTTTCTTTATTTATAATATTTAATTACGTAATGTTTTAATTTTTTTAGAATTCCAGAGACAAATGTTTCGTCAACTAAACGTTATCAACATTAAAATGGACAGTATCATTGATACTTGGACTGCATATAAGTTCAAACATACCTAAGATTCTGAAGGACCAGTTGAAAATTATGACATAAATATACTATTACCATTAACAAAAATTGAGGATTTCAATGAATTGGAAGAGATTTTGCAAATAGAAAAATATTCCAGTGCTCTTGTAAGTTGGCGATTTATTCACGGAAACCATTTTTAATACCTACTGTTTAAGCTAGAAAGTTTGCTCAGATCGGTGGGGAAAATGTTAAAATGATTACGGAGCGCATAATGTATTCGAGTTTATCTAACCAGGTAGCACAATATTACAGCTGGGAGGGAAGCGAAAGGAGAGAGGGTTTTTAAAAACCTTGCCCTAGCCAAAGTTATACTAAATATAAATTAGTAAACAATACAAATTGTTTGGTACCCTTTTTAGCTAAATATTTAAGATTTATTTCCGTAATACTTCTATCGTGGTAATAAAACCACTTCAATATAAGAATTACATTCACTGTTTCTTTAGAAGCAGTTCGTCTCAACAAAACAACTGAAAGAGCTACTGACATGGATATCATTAAGGTTATTAAACTTATTTAGTTAGAGCAAGGAAGCGGTTAGAAAATCATAGAAGAGGCAGTACTTATTTCCGTTGCTCGTTTGATAATGAGACTTCAATTTAATGTACCCAAATGTATAAAAAATCGTTCATTATAACCCCTATTAATAAACGATTTTACATTAATAAACGATTTTTCATTAATGAACATTTTCTAGTGTATCAATGCGTGTATCAAGTGAATGTCTGCTACTATGGATAGTGTCGAGTTTAACCCATTTTATCCCAGTGGCTCGTTAATGACCCCACATCATGTTTTGTAAATCCTGGTTACAATATTTTTTTAAGGCCTCGTCAAACAGAAAGCGATCCGATCGCGCGGTCAGATCGCTCAACTGCCCGCCGCGACCAGAGACGTCAAACAGAACGCGGGGCGATCTCGGCGATCCAGTTGTTTTAAAACTCGTGTCTGGTGCGGATCTCATCTGAGTTACTATGTCGAGCAGTTCTGATGAAGATGAACTTCTTCTTTTTCTCGCACTATCCTCAAGGAAGAAAAGGAAATGGGTACATAAAATAAACGAGACGAGAGAAGAGTTTGGTGAATATCACAGACTATGTGTAGAACTTTCTTCATTTGAAGACCGCTTCTACACTTATTTTCGAATGTCTCGGGGGCAGTTTGAAATTCTACATAATCTTCTGCAGGCCCACATCTCAAAAATCACAACGAACTGGAGGAAACCCATAGGATCGAAAGAACGATTGGCTATATGTCTGAGGTAAGAACATTTTTATTTATTTTTTTTTAATAATATACTTCAATCAACACTTATTGCAATAAACTTAAACTTATTGACCGTACCTCAATTATCTGAAATCTAGAAACCTAGGAAAAACATAAAATAACATAAGAAAAACAATATAGCACTAGAAAAACATTGACATATCACAAGAAACATTATATAATACAAGGAAACAATTATTGAAGATTTATATAAGTTGTTGTGTTGTCATCACCCAACAAATCTTGTTCGTACATTTCTTTTGGTGAAGAAATCGCTGGAGGGGATGTAAGACTTTCGTCTGACCAATGTACTGAATGGTCAGTTGACGTGGAAGGGCCCGGTGGTGGTATCTGTAAGTGTTCTAATTCCTCAAGCTCTGCTTTCCCAAATAATTGGGCCAATTCAATCTTGATCAGAGCTTGTTTTCGAGCATTCAGTTTTTTAAACGTTTGTGCATAGCTCAAAAACAAATGGTCCACACCATCGAGTTTTGCTTTGCTCTTGTTTTTGGTAGCTAGATAATTCAATACCGTGGCGACGTCTTCGGTTATGTTATTTCGTTTCGTTTGTTTGGGTGGAGGGGGCAGCATTTCTCTGTCGTTCTGGATTTCGTCATCTTCATCAATTTCCGATGGTTCGCTCGTAACATTGGAACTAGTCGGCCGTAGTGCTATTGTATCTCGGAGAAATTCTAGATGGCCTGCCCAAGGCCAATTTTGGTACTTCTTGGACGAACCAGTACCCCCCTTCAGGATCTTAAGGTACTTTATATAACAGTCACGGAGATTTTTTTCATTTCTGTGTCACGATGTCGCCTGTAAATCAAAATTCAAACACTTGTATCAGTAAATATCAGATATAAACAACATATAACAACAATAAAGCAATCACAAATTAAAAATTATTTCATTTATAACTGTAAAATCATTTAGTACTATAATGTAATTTTTTGTTTTTGTTTTAGGTATTTGGCTACAGGTGATTCGCACCAAACTATTGCTTTTTCTTTCCGAGTAGGGCGAAGTACTGTCTCCAGCATTGTGAACGACGTACGTAAACAGCTATGGAATATTTTACAACCGTTGTATTTACCAAAATCAACAGAGGAAACATGTAAAAAATGTGAGATTGGTTTCAGAGAGCGTTGGAATTTCCCGAACTGTATTGGGAGCGTTGATGGGAAACACGTAAAAATGAAATGTCCCGACAATAGTGGTTCAAGTTTCTTCTGTTATACGGACTTGTTTTCAGTAGTACTCCTTGCCATTGCAGATCCTGATATCGAAAGTTATGGCCGCCATAGTGACAGCAGTATATTCGAAAATTCTTCATTCTATCGTGAGTTCCTCGACGGCAAAACTATTCTACCTCCCAAACCATTACCTGGAACAAACTCTCCCGTTCCACATGTATTCGTAGGTGATGAAGGTTTTAAATTGCAAACATTTTTAATGCGGCCTTTCCTCAAAGCTGCAGCAATGACAGACGAATCAAAAAAAAATTAATAAACGTCTGAGTACAGCCCGTAGAGTAGTAGAAAACGTATTTGGTATTTTGGCTCAGAAATGGAGAGTGTTTTTTAGACCTATAGAGTTGGACGTGGATATTGCAATAGATGTCATAGAAGCTACGTGTTGTTTGCACAATTTTGTCCGTAGCGAACCAACAAACGACTCTACAAATGAACAAGAAAAAGAAATGGAAAATCAACCACCCGAAGCATTTTTAAACACACGGCCTTCGAGAGAAAGATCAAGCAATACTGCCTACGCCGTGCGTGAACAATTTGTCAACCACTTTTTTTTCAGTTAATAATAAATTATTTTAATTTATGGCATTTTTTTAAAATTCATTAAAGTAATATTTTATACTTACTGCTTTTCAGTTCTTCACCCACTTCTTTCCAAGCTTCAGCCTTCTGTAGAACGTCTTTGTATGCAGCTTCACGAGTATCATACAAAAAGGCACGAATATTATTAATTTTCCATAAAAATAGTCAAAATGTTTATAATTTTTTTTTAATTACTCACATTACATATATTTGTTTTGTATTATATTGGTCTTTTGAATACAAATTTAGTAAACACTTTTGCTCTAAATGTTTACACAGCCAGCTGTGTGGTGCACGACCCTCCGGGCACAATGACGCATTTATTGATGTGTATTTAAAAAATGCATACCAAAAATATTTACATCACACTGGGAAACATTCTAGCTTAACAGTTCTTTAGAGATTTTGTGGAGTGAACAAGTGAAGTGAATATAATAATTGTATGAAGATGATGGTTGCGACCCTTACTATGTGGTAGTCCATTGTCAGGTAACTTTGAATTAAACAACTATAAATAGTGGTAAAAAAACGTCAAAAGTTGTTTAATTCAAAGTTACCTGATAATAATTGTGTTTTACAAAATGGAAAATACGAATCGAGATTTATGGTACGTGAAAATTTATTTCATTGTTATCGTGTATTATTTAAACATTATTATAGCATGCGGACGCGGCCTGAGCTTTTGGCTGAAATCGAAAATTTAAGCAATGACGGTTACACAGATCTAGACATAATTTTAACACCTCCAGATGATGACGTGATACTACTCCTGAAGAAGAAGCGAAGAGGAGTGTTGTGATCCTGACCGCCTTAGTCGTCGACAATTGGTAACAGAGGCGGCTCTGGTGAGGAGAACAGGAAACGAAAATGACAATGAATTACTTCCTGGACCGAGTAGAGACGCCGAACCATGTAATCCAAAAAAAGAAAAAGAAAACGGAAATAAGAAAGTGAAAAGCTGGAGATTTAAAAAAATTAAAATAATAGACACCTATATTTTTGTTCTTAGTGCTATACATCATTTTAAAGTTAAAACTTATGCTATTTTTCTACATAATCGCCGTTTCTGTTCAAACACTTTTGCAGACGATGCTCCAGTTTTTCTATCCCCATGTTATAGAATTCTGCCGCCAATGCTTTGAGGAATCGAGTAACCTCTTCCTTGACTTCATCATCGGTATTGAAGCGTAAACCACCAAAGTGTCCCTTTAATTTTGGGAATAATTAGTGTTGGAAGTCTCAGAAATACGGAAAGCAAGTTCGTTAATGGTGATCCTTCGATCTTCAAGCAATATTCTCTCAACTTTTTTGATAATTCCATCTGAAACTGAAGGCCTTCGGCTCCTGTATTCATCATGAATTTCCGTGCGGCCTTCACTGAATTCTCTGCACCATTTGCGAACATGTTGAACAGATATGCAATTTTCCCAATAAACTTCGATTAACTGATGATGAATGTCATTCGCAACTGGCGGTAACAGCGATAGGGAGCTCCATCTTCGAAGGCTGCAAGGCCGGCATTGAGCGATGTAGCGTGGCGGGAGAGGTGGGAATAGAGAGAGGGAGATTTTACAGTGTAAGACAGTGTTTTACATTTCTCCCAGCACGTCGCATCATTTGTCAGCAGCATAGGGAACCTTATTTAATGAATCCCCATTTCTCAGGAAATCCCCATTTTTCAACGATTTTTGCCAATTTTGAATTTTATCGATTATAGCGTCGTCTGTCGTCTGTCACGAATACAAAAAAAAAATCAGATAAAACTTTTTTATTTTTTCCCGGAGTATTCAAATCCGTACAAAAAAATGGGGGTTCCTATTTAACTTTTCTATTTCTCACCCCCTGCCCAATAGGGGGTTGAGGGTAGTGGGTCGAGTTTCCTATCATTAAATGTCCCCCTCCGAGGCGAACAAATTTTAATTATATTTTTTTTATTCGATGTGTAGTTTTCGAGATATTTCAATGTCTTCACTTAAATTTAACAACCCTGTATATAAATTTATTATTTTATTATTTAGTTTGCCCAATGAAGATTTGCCAGACTTGGAAGTTGAGGTCGATACGGATACAACTATAGCGTAACTTTCGGGAACTCGTATTGTAGACATACAGCATTTTTTCTGGAAATGAAAAAAAAAATCGCGAATCATGATAGCAATTGCATCGAAGGTAATATGCTATTGCAAAATAAAAGAAATTCAAGCAAGATATCCGTGTATACCTATTTTTGCAACGCTTGCACACTTCTTTAAAAATACGATCCCACCCTTTAGATACCAGTATTAACAATGATTAAGTTTGGGGGCTATCTAGCATAGGATCGGGTTATTCTCAAGGTTAAGAACTATGTGCAATATTGAACATGCCATATGTATGAAAAAATCAACATACAAGAAGTACGAAGAGAATATGTAGGAAAAGTGGAAAATTTTACTGCTCCACGATAAAAAATCGAATGCTGAAAAGAGAGTGAGAGTTAGCAATCAAAGCTGGAGATGTAGAAGAAGGAGTTCCATTTATTACTGTAATAGTAGATGGTGGGTGGGCCAAACGTTCGTATGGGCACAGCTGAAGCATTTATTATTGGCCGAAGAACAAAAAAGCTTTTATATCTAGGGGTAAAAAACAAACTTTGTTACATTTGTTCTGTATCTAATAAAAAGCGTACCTGCTACAATAGTTATTTGTTTAACAAGGACCTTAAATGACAGATTTACGGACACGGCTGGAGTTTCACCGCCGAGCGAGTTTGCGAGGAAACGCATAATTTTTTCGCGGATTGTTCAGGAGGAATTAGTAATAACTTGCAATGCGATCATTTTCAATATATTTAATACTATCAACATATCATCGCAGGTAGCTTTGTAAAAATTTCCCCAAGTACCCAAGTAAAACAAAAAATCACATTTATAGTACACATTGTGGTGTCCGCATTTTGACGGTGTGTGTGGTGTAATCATTTATAATCATAATGATCATGATTTCATAAGTGACATACAATGAATATTTAAATCGGACGAACCGTATAATTATTTTGAGCAAAACTCTTCAATAAATTCTTTTATATATGGTTGATGGTGGAAGCCATTACTTTGATTCAGGAATTCAGGAACTTTTCAATAAAATGCACTTTCTTGGCATCACACATATTTCTTTACGATTAAAAATATTAAAGTCATTACATTCATATTATTATTGTTCAATGATTAAATTGAAATAAAACTTACATAATACGTAACCTCCAAATCCTTTTAGATCATTTTTCCGATTGCTGCTCGGGTTCAATTACGTGGGAAAGTTAGGTAAACACACGGTGCTCGGAGAAAACTTACGCGGGGTTGTTAATACTACGCAGAAGCCGTTATTGGGCTTCTTTCACAGGCAACATCTGAAGGGAAGTCTCTCGTTCTACTGTGCCAAATAATAAGTGCGCCAGTCGACGACGTTTAAACTTCAAATGCCGGGCCACTAGGAGCAGGCCACGCGGTGTTCAATTAAAACTTCGAGGAACCTGTTTTTGGCCATTTTGGCAAGGAAAATTCGAAGGCAACTCTTAATTAAGCGAAAACTACATTGTAATGTCAAACAAATTTCCTATTGGTTGACGCGGCGTCTCATCTGATTGGCGAAATAACATGACGTAGTCTCACCTGAATGGCTCATTTTTTTACAGCCTAGGCATAACTCAACATTTTTAAAGCCTAGTCCGCAAAAGTAATATTTCACGGCCTAAAATCAGTCCGAAAAATCTTTTATCGATCCGCGAAAAAAACTTTTATGGCACTTCAACGTTAATGGAACAGGCAATAATTGTAGAATTTAGAATTTAGAATTTATGCGAATCGGAGTATGGGATTCGGTACAAAAACATTATTGGTGATGGGGATTGCAGCGTGTTTACCAGAATAATAGAGCAGGTCAGTTATGGAAGAAGAAATTAGAATGCGCTAATCACACAACACGTGCATTTACGTCCGGCTTATATAAACTTACAAAAAATGCACATCTGATTAAAAGACAAAATGATACATTTTAAGAATCACGTGTGGTCAATTTTAGCTCTTTGTAAGAGTGCAGATAGTCTTAAACTTAATTTAACCAATGCACCTTATGATATTTTCGGCAATCATAGCAAATGAATTGATAAACCATGTTTTGATCCAAAAGATTCTTTTTATTTTAATTTGATGAGAAATAGCAATATGTGGCAATATATTGTAAATATAATTGAAAGAATCAAGGGAAACGCGGATAGGTTAATTGGAAATGTAACTACCAATTTTGCTGAAAGATACATGTCAAATTCACCGGAGGTAAGAGAACAAATTTAGTTCAGAGGGGTACTTACGAGGGTAGGTGTTGTGGTGCAGTTTTAGCACAATGCAGGACCACAATTTCACAAACATTCTGGGGAAAATAAATCATATTTAAATGAATATTGTTTGAAAAAACAATAGCTAAAGAATTATTTTTGAAATCCATCAATAACGTTGATATTGTTAGTATTCAGAATGAAACAGTTGGACAGAGAGAAAACATTAATTGGTTTAGATGGCGAAGAGACAGAATTACAGCATCGGTATTTGGCAAAATTTGCAAGCGAAAATCAGATCCCCCACAGATAATGTATTAAAAGAAATATTTTCTAAAAACTGTGCTTTACAAAGTCCCGCAATATTATATGGGCTTGATAACGAAAAAAGAGCAATAGAACTATTCGAACAAAAAATGTATTTCAAGGTAAAAGAATGTGGACTGTTTATTAAAAATACCCATAGATTTTTAGGTGCAAGTCCAGATGGAGTAATTGATAGCAATTGTTGAAGTGAAGTGTTTATCTTCTATTAGAAACAGAAAAATTAAGGAAGCTATTACTGAAAAAAAAACATTAGGTTTAGCCATTGACGATAAAGGAAATCTTTATTTAAGAAAGAATCATGCATATACCGGGTGACCCAGGGATCTGTAAAAGCCCCATAACTTATTTGCTATTTGAGATATCGACTTCTAGTTTTCTTGAGCTGGTACCCACACTTATTCTACATATTTTAAAAATATGTATGTTTTTGTACAGGGTGTCCCAATATACATAACAGAACAAAGTTATGTTTTTTTAAATGGAACACTCTATATTTTATACTTTATTTTCAACCCTCTTGAGAAGCTGATAAAAGAAGTATAAGATAGTATGGGTCTATTATGGACGGTTGGTTAGTTATGGGCAAATTTGTGGCAAAAACAAGGACACATTGAAAAAATTGCAAAAGCGCTCCTTGTAAAGCTAGCGTCTTTTTTTATACACTAAAGAATTTTCCACATCATGAAAAATAATACAAATCGGCTTTGGTTCGTTTTTGTTCATGCTGATATACAGGGTGTCAACATTCGCAAAATATTGGATAACTTTTTTTTTCGAATGGAACACCATATACAGGGTGTCAATTTGAAAACTTTCAATGCGAATATCTGTGAAAATAAAAGAGTTAGAAAAACGCAATTTTGTACAAATGTTATACAGGTAGGGGGAACTGGAACCACCATATTTTGGTTATGGGGTGAGTGACCCCTTGGGCCCCATTCACCCTAACCCCAAAATTTTAAATGGCATCACCCCTTTTGTGATTCCTTAAATTAAACGTTTTTTTGAGTAGAATTCACCAGCGCAAGAATTTTTTTCAAAATTTAATACAGGGCCGAACAAAAAATTATAATTAAAATAAAATAAATTCTATCAATTGCTATTTTATTTAATTGGATTCTTATAATTAATTCCATTTTGGACTACAAAAAAGGATAATAAATTGTTTTTGCTCCAAATACTCGAAGCAGCGAGTCGGGTTTCAACAAATAACAATCACCTATTTGAGTCAGTTGTCTAAATCGCATTTTTTCAGCCATACTGTAAACCAGGGGTGTCAAACACGCGGCCCGCGGGCCGCTTGCGGCCCGCAGTGATGGTTTTTGCGGCCCGGCGCCGTTTGCGTGCGTTTACATTTAACAGTTATTTAGCAAAAAATCTAAAAAGGCGAGTCTCGAGTGCCTCCAGCGCCGCTTCTCAAGTTGTGCGTTACCCGGAATGCCAACACCTGCGAGCCTATCACGCAGTGAGTTTTAGTTTTTAGCAGGGGTATGACAAGAGATATGGGAAACAGGGTATAAGAAATCGAGCTTTACGCCGCCAATATTGGATGGCGCCACAATAGAAATTCGATGGATTTCTGTAAATTATGTTTGTTGCTAACACTAGGCGGCGCTTTTCCGATAAAATTTATCTACATGCCGTGTAATTCCCCGTGTTACTTGAAACGTTGAATGTCAAATGCGGAAATCGAGGACGAATAAAACAATAATTTCTTGTGTTAGCCTCATTGCACAATATATACAAAATATAATATATACAAAATAAATGTGTACGTCACCACACACACACGTATCGGTTGTGTGCATGTGTATTCACAGATGGCGCTTATCTATTCCAATTTAGTAACATGTCTTGTCGCTTCCTGTTATTCCATGGTTTTTAGTGTTACCGATTTCGTTTGAAGATTCGCCACGCAGTTCTGCTCTCACTTTAATTTATGTATGTATAAGTTATTCTGTAAAACTGTCAACTTTCAAATAAGCGTTTAAAAACCATACGTATTTATTGCTACATATTTTTCCAGTATTTTTTATACATAATGCCAAAACGCAAAATCGGTGATGAACATCGAAATTTCCAAGAAAAATGGGAATTGGATTATTTTTGCTGCGAAGGAAAAGACAAAATAATATGCTTAATATGCAATGGTACTATTAATGTACCAAAGTTATATAACATTAAACGACATTATGAACAACATAAGTCAAAATTTGATAATTATGAAGGATTCATGAGGCAGGAGAAGTTAAAAGAACTCAAGTTGGGCCTCAAAAAACAACAAACAATGTTACAAAAGTATCACGTATCACATGAAAGTGAAGCGGCAGTGCATGCAAGCTATGTATTGTCCTGGTTGATTGCCAAACATTCGAAACCATTTACCGAAGGTGATTTCGTCAAAGAATGCCTAATTAAAGCTGCAGAAATTGTTTGTCCGGAAAATGTGACGCCTTTTCAAACAATCTCATTGTCGCGTAACACAGTTGCAGAAAGAGTGACTGACATGGCCGCCAATTTAAGTCATCAAATCAAGTTGAAAACGTCCAGTTTTGAAGGATTTTCCATTGCATGTGACGAGAGTGTGGACATCGGGGGCAAAGCGCAATTAGCAGTTTTTCTTCGTGCATGCGACAAGGAATTGAACATTTTTGAGGAGCTGTTGGAATTAGTACCAATGCAGGGTACTACGACAGGACAGGATGTATTTGACTGTGTGTATAAACTTTTGGAAAAATATAATTTGCCCCTTACAAAACTGGTGTCGGTAGCTACAGATGGCGCTCCTTCAATGACCGGAAAAAACAAGGGCTTTGTGGCACTACTACAGAAGAAACTATGCGATATTAACGAAAATTTTAGCGTTCATCATACCCATTGCATCATACATCAAGAAGTACTATGCACAAAGGTGATAAATATGGAGCACGTGTTATTATATATAAAGAAAGTTATCAATTATATCAGATCTCGAGGCTTAAATCAGCGACAATTTTCTACTTTCTTAAACGAAACGGACTGTGAATATTCCGGTTTATCTTACTATACAGAGGTACGTTGGTTATCTTGCTCCAAAGTTCTCAAACAATTCTGGGATTTGAAAAATGAAATATGTCAGTTCTTAATTACAAAAAATCAAGACACAAATTTGTTCCACGATAACACATGGTTACAAGATTTATCATTTATGGCGGATATTACAAAACACTTATCTGATTTAAATATAACGCTGCAAGGAAAAGATCAAATAATAACAACTATGTGTGACAACATTAAAGCTTTTAAATGCAAATTGGTACTGTGGGAAACGCAGTTGAAAAATGGCAATTTAACAAATTTTCCGTGTATGTTGCAACAAAAGTTAAGTTCAGGTAAAAATCTATCATATCAAAAATATGCAGAAAAGATGTTATGTCTTAAATCAGAGTTTGATACAAGATTTGTAGATTTTAATTTGTTGGAAGAAAAGTTTTCTTTGTTCACTTCAATTCTTTCAATAAGTATAGATAAGGTTCCTAATGAAATGCAAATGGAAGTGATTGAAATACAATGCGATTCGATTTTAAAAGCAAAATTTATTGAAGTTGGCGTGCCGGAATTCTATAAACATTTACCCACCAGGTTTGAAAAAACAAAAAAAATTGCGTGTCAAATTATATGTATGTTTGGAAGCACTTATCGGTGCGAACAGTTATTTTCACTTATGGCAGGGAACAAATCTCCTGCTCGCTCGAGACTGAGTGATAATCACCTGGGCTCAGTTTTGAAAATAGTTACGGCCAATAATATTGCTCCTGAATTCAGAAAATTAGTGGCTGAAAAGAAGTGCCAAATTTCAAGGAGAAAACATTAAATTGTATTTATTTTTTCTGTAATATGTGTTGTTTCTTTTAAATAAACCTATGTTTTTATGAAATCAAGAAGTTTTTTTGCGGCCCACTTAGACTGAAACCTTACAATTTTGGCCCATGTTAGCTCTTGAGTTTGACATGCCTGCTGTAAACCATGTCTAATACCGGATAAAAACGAAAATTAAATAGTGAATTCGTCTGAAATTATTTTACTTCGATCGTTTTTGAATTTGACGTACAATCTAATACACCTGACTGCAATAGGTGATTGTTACTTGTTGAAACCTGACCCACTGCTTCGAGTATTTCGAGCAAAAAAAAAATATCCTTTTTTGTAGTCCAAAATGGAATTAATTATAAGAATCCAATTAAATAAAATAGCAATTGATAGAATTTATTTTATTTTAATTATACTTTTTTGTTCGGCCCTGTATTATATTTTAAAAACATTCTTGTACTGGTGAATACTACTCGAAAAAACGTTTAATTTAAGGGATCACAAAAGAGGTGATGCCATTTAAAATTTTAGGGTTAGGATGAATGGGGCCCAAGGGGTCACTCACCCCATAACCAAAATATAGTGGTTCTAGTTCCCCCTGCCTGTATAACATTTGTACCAAATTGCGCTTTTCTAACTCTTTTATTTTCAGAGATATTCGCATTGAAAGTTTTCAAATTGACACCCTGTATATCTTGCCACCAATGCATCTAATTTTTAATAAGCTTTCCAATGATGTACAATTTGTATAATGAAATATTAAGGATTCTTGAGATTTATCCTTAAAAACATTTTTCTTTTGTCACCTCCTGCTCATTTTTGGATTTTCAGCCAAAACTATGCATTTTATGAAAAAATAATAAGAGACCAAAGTTGTAGAGCGATATAGGTATTTCGACTTTTCCAATAATGCGTGCATTGACCGCCAGAGTGCGCAAAATCGTGACCGTATATGCATTTTAGCGTTTTTCTCAAATTTTTTGTTAATTAATTGCACTATACTATTTTCCATGTCCTCTAGCAGAAAAACAGGTAATTATAGAATTATTCAAATTACCTATATCGATTGAAAATATTCCGCTCTACAACTCTTAAAAGAAGCAATTTTTGCCCAAAATGCATAGTTTTCGCTAAAAATGCAAAAAAACATTGAAAAACGCAAAAATGGATACATACATTTTCAATTTGCATTTTTAGGGAAAACTATGCATTTTTGGCAAAAATTGCTTCTATTAAGAGTTGTAGAGCGGAACATTCTCAATCGATATGGGCCATTTTAATATCTCTATAATTTACCGTTCTTCCGCTAGAGGGTGCGGAAAATAAAGTATAGTGCAATTTATTAATAAAAAATGTGCATATACGGTCACGATTTTGCGCGCTCTGGCGGGCAATGCACGCATTTTCTTAAAAGTTGAAAGACCTATACCGATCGGAAATTTTTCGCTCTACAACTTTCGTCTCTTATAATTTTTCCTGAAAATGCATACTTTTGGCTGAAAATCCATAAATCAGCAGAAGGTGACAAAACAAATATGTTTTTTTTTATTGATAAATCTCAAGAATCCTTAATATTTTGTTATACAAACTGTATATCATTGGAAAGCTTATTAAAAATGCCATAGATTGGTGGCAACTTATATAGGGTGTTCCATTAAAAAAAAATAGTTATCCATTGTTTTGCGGATGTTGACACCCTGTATAGCACTATGAATAAAAGAGAACCAAAGCTGATGTGTATTATTCTTTATGATGTGGGAAATTTTCTAGTGTATAAATAATGATGCTATCTTTGCTAGGAACGCTTCTGCAATGTTTTCAATGTGTACATGTTTTTGCCACAAATTTGCCCATAACTAACCAACCGTCCATAATAGACCCATACTATCTTATACTATTTTTATCAGCTTCTCAAGAGGGTTGAAAATAAAGTATAAAATATAGGGTGTTCCATTTAAAAAAACATAACTTTGTTCTGTTATGTATATTGGGACACCCTGTACAAAAACATACATATTTTTAAAATATGTAGAATAAGTGTGAGTACTAGCTCAAGAACACTAGAAGTCGATATCTCAAATAACAAATATGTTATGGAGCTTTTACAGATCCCTGGGTCACCCGGTATGTACCAAATTCAAGGGCAACTAATGATTTACCAAAAAACTACTTGTTATTTGATTATCTATACTGACACAGATTTGGAAATTATAAAGATTAGTAAAGACGAAATATTTTGTGAGAGAATGTTGGAGAAATTAATGTATTTTTGGGATAGACATTGCGTTCCAGAGCTAGTGGATTCTAGAATTCAGAGGGGAACGAAAACAAGAAAATGTATGTAATTTTCATGTCTTTTAATTCAATTTCTACAAAACAGAGTTTATTTTTGAAACCAAATTGACAATTGAGCCTGTTAAAACCAAAGTAGTGCAAGTCCATTTTTTTCAAATTTCTGTTTTTTACAGAAATGGAATCTCCATTCAAAGATCTGTTAAATGGAGTAATGGAGTAAGTCCTAGTTCACTTGGGGACTGTACAGACTGCAGCACAAGTTGAAGCATTCGCTAGAGCCATCAGTTGGTTTAATGGAAAAGTGGTGTAACTGGGACTTACACCACATTTCCACTATGAGATGTCACTGGAGTATGATGGTTGACTTACATGGTTGTTGAAAGCACAGTTTTTTTGTGGTGATTTAGAGTTTCTGTGATTAATAGATAAATTTAATAGATTCATTATGGATTCTCAAAATAGTGACGACAGCAGTGAGCCAAGTTTACTGAGATATAATGCCTCAAGTGATGAATATTTCCCAACAGAAAGTGAACTTTCTGGTAAGTATTTTATTTTGTTTTGTTCTTAATTCTAGTTACTAAGTATATGTCTAAATCTTTTAATGCTTTCTCTAATACCAGTATTGTATACTACAGTAAATCAGTGAGTTTGTTTTTCTTTGTTAAAACAAAACAAACTTTGAGGTTAGGATATTTTTACTTTATAACCTATTGCTAGTATCTATATCATTAAAAGAATTTCACGAATTTTTCATTCTTTCAGGTGATGAAGAGGCTTTAGCAAAGCAACGATTCCGAAAAAGGGCAAGGGTATGGGTGAGAAGGAGCAACGAAAAAAAAGGAGAAATTTAGGAGAATGTTAAAAGACTGCTAAAGGTAAGGAATATTTTAACATGTTCTGGAAAATAGGTAATGTCTATACACAAAATGCTTTTTTATGTGGCTTCATTAAACAACAAGCACCAGATCGTCACCGTCCTAGAGACAGCACTAAAGTAGCTAAGTCTACCACTAATCACTTCCATGTAATACTTGCGTAAAGGTTTGGTCAAACAGCGGACGGGGCGGAACGGGGACGCGACGCTGGCGGGACGGTATCGCGGCGTGGATGTCACACTGCGGGCGTGATAATCCCGCTAGCATCGCGTCGGCCGACCCGTCGCACTCGGCGCGACGAGATGTCAAGCGATTCAGATGTGGAAGCTGTGCTGATTGCGTTTGTGTTAGCAAAAAAACGGCGTAAACGGATATGGGTGCACGAATTGAACCAAAAGCGTCATGAATATGGGGAATACCATAGATTCTGCCGGGAACTGGAATCCCATGAGGATAGTTTCTATACCTACTTCAAAATGTCGCCGGCTTGTTTCGAAGAATTACATGGTGCAATAGAAGATAAAATAAGCAAACTCGACATGAATTGGAGGAAGGCTATTAGTTCAAGAGAAAGTCTGGCAATTTGTCTGAGGTAGGTTCATTTATTGTCTTATTATTGTGTAAACTTCAAAATTCAACATCGGCAAACTAATTAAACAACTACAACGTGAAACTTGAACTCGAATTGAAATCAGTCTTTATAATCAGTCTTTTAAATCTTAATTTAACTCATTCAACTTAATTTAACAACATAACAGCTTAATAACATAGTATCACAGTAGAGCCGATATTGTTGAAATGTTACTCTTTTATATGCTCAATACTTTGCAAAGATTTAATTTGAAAATTATAATGTAATAAAAAATTATAAGTCAATGATGTGGTAATTGGCGAGTTGCGGTAAGTTGTTGTTGAATTGGTTCTCGAATGATTGTCTAGAATTTGCCACTGTCGCATTGTTTTTGTCATCACCAGAGAGATTTATCGGTTGAGGTCTTGGTGAATAATACGTGTGGTTCTCAACAGAACTTGTAGTACACGCTGGTGATACGTTGGAAGCATACTGAAAATGTGAATTGTTCGTGGATCGATTGTCGAGCAACTGTAATTCAGTATTCGTGAACAATTTGGCTAATTCCAACTTGACAATGGCTTGTTCTCGCGCAGGGAATTTTTTGAATGTGTCAGCGTAGCTGAGGAACAAATTGTCGACGACATCGTACTCTTTCTTCTTTTTCGAATTTAAAAAATCTAAAACTCTCCCAACATCATCGACATCTCTCCTATTTTCTGACGGTCGTTTGTTCTTTCTGGTTGAGACTCTAGATGTTGATGTATTTAATGGCGATGTAGGTATCAACTCAGATGATGGCGGAATTTGTGACGATGGCGATGTTGATGGTATGGGTGATGAATTCAATTGTGATTTATTTTCCAAATCGTCAGAGTGTATTGATGGTGTTTGAGTTCGAGAAGGTTGAGGAGTGTTTGGAGCTATCGAAATATTTTAGAATGACGCTCGTGGCACATTGAAGTTGTCCAGAAATGATAGTTGCGATGCCTACGTATAATTTAGATTCTTCCTACTGGAACCCGTTGAACATTTGATTTGCTTCTTGAATTTGGTGTAACTGTCTCTTATCGTCTTCCATTTATTCCTCACGGCTTCACCTAAAAGAAGAATAGTTTATTTGTTTAGTGCAGTGATGGGGAAACTACGGCCCGCGGGCCAAGTCCGGCCCGCGGGCCAAGTCCGGCCCGCGGAAAGGTTTAATCCGGCGACGACCCGCATAAAAACTACCTGCGGCGATATTCAAAACACAATAGTATTCTGGACAAATCCATCGGACCTAAACAGATGACTCATCTTCGCTCGAAACTTCCAGACACTCTCGCAGGTAGGTATAAATACAAGCGAGGCCGCCCGAAGATCAGTTAGTTATCGACTTAGTCAGTCATCTGCAACGACCCGCTGTGACTCGAGTAATTGTTTGTGTAATCCCCCAAACTCCCAGTGCCTCAACAAACTCCCGCGTAAGAGCATTAGTTAGCAGTAAGCTTTCGTCAATTGCGTTTCTGTGTGTTGTTCTCCGTAGTAGGTAACGTCTAAAATGGATGTTAAAAAAAGAAAAGTGGATTCAGAATGTCGAGTTTTTAAAGAAGAATGGACGTGGAAATATTTCTTTACTTTATTTAAAGAAAAACCTGTGTGCTTACTTTGCAATACAACTGTTGCAGTTTTAAAAGAATATAACATTCAACGCCATTTCAAGAGCAAACATCAAAACCACTCCTACTCATCGTTAAGTGAAGAGGTGAAAAAAATTAAATCGAAAGATTTAATAAAACATTTATCAAGTCAACAACAATTATTTCAGAGAGCTAATCATTCTCAAAGATGCGCTACGAAAGCCAGTTATGTGTTGGCTTATAATATTGCTAAATCTAATAAAGCATTTTCAGATGGTGAATTTATAAAGCAGCGCATGATAGATGTGTGCGATATTATGTGCCCTGACAAGAAAAACGATTTTCAGTCACTGTCTCTCTCAAGAAGAACAATCACCGAGAGAATTGAAAATATTGATAAAAATCTAATTTCACAACTGACTACAAAAACTCAAAAATGTATTTTTTATTCAATTACCATGGATGAAAGTACAGATATCAGCGATACTGCGCAGTTACTCACATTTGTAAGAGGAATCAACGCCCACTTTGAAATTACAGAAGAACTTGCAGGGCTGCAGTCAATGAAAGGAACAACGACTGGTGCCGATATATTTAGTGAATTTGAAAATTGCATCGATAAACTTCGTTTACCTATTGACAAGCTATGTAATGTAACTACAGATGGTGCTCCTAATATGGTTGGAATCAATCAAGGATTTGTTGGGAAATTTAATTCTAAGTATCCGGAAAATTATGTTTTTTTGCATTGCCTTATACATCATGATGCTCTCTGTAAATCGGCTTTAGATATTGACCATATACTTAATATTGTTGTAAAACTAGTAAATATGATTCGTTCCAGAGGATTATTACATCGCCAGTTTCAACAGTTTTTAGAGTCCGTACATGGTGAGCATTCCGATATCCTGTATTATCCAAAAGTTCGTTGGTTAAGTGCTGGAAAAGTATCTGAAAGAATTTGGGATTTAAAAGACGATATTGTGAATTTTCTTCTTGATAAAGACATTTATAATCAATTTGACGTCTTAGAAAACGAAACGTGGCTTTCTGATTTCGCTTTTTTCACAGACCTCCTCGTACACATGAATAAACTTAATCTCAAATTGCAAGGAAAAAATCAGTTTCTTCACGCTATTTGGCAATACCTGAAAAGTTTCAAATTACAGTTATTATTATTTGCTAATCAGATCTCTAAATCTGATTTTTCTCATTTTCCAAGAATACAATCTTTAAAATTCACTATATCAAACAATAAGATTTAAAAATACGAAATTAATTTGAGAAAACTATCTACAGAATTTGGAAGGAGATTTCAGGACTTTAGAAAAATGGAACCAGAGTTTAGTATTTTTGCGACCCCTTTAATGTTAATTACGAAGAAGTTGATGCAAAATTTCAACTTGAGTTAATAGAACTGAACTGTAATACTCTCCTGAAACAAACTTTTCATACAGTACCATTACTAGAATTTTATAAAAATTTAAGTCCAGATAATTTCCCAAATCTAATTACTCATGCAATGAAGGTAATGATAATGTTCGGCTCATCTTATATATGCGAACAAATCTTTTCAACAATGAAGCTTAGGAAAACTTCTTTAAGAAACAGAATTACAGATGAGCACCTTTCATCAGTTTTAAGAATTTCTGCTTCGCAAATGGAACCGGACTATGATGAAATTTTGATGAAACAGTCTCAATTTCATTTTTCTCATGCACCATCAACCAGTAATGACACCAGAAAATAAAGTGATAATACTTCACATCAAGAACTACACTAAATTCATTTTATATTTTGTGCTTATAATTTTGTTACCTTTTGCTTTTTTACTATTAAAATAATAAGTGTATGTAATAATATATGTATATGTTTATAGAACACATAAATTAGTTAACGATTAAGCATTATTCTTTGGCCCGCTACGATTGTCTAGTTATTACAAATGGCCCGTCTTAAAAAAAGTTTCCCCACCACTGGTTTAGTGTGACTTATTTTGTTTCCTTCCAGGTATCTAACCACCGCCGACTCTTATTTTTCCTTTCGTGTTGGTCGCAGTACGGTGGGTGACATTGTGAAGAATGTTTGCACAGAAATATGGAATTCACTACAACCGACGTATATGCCAACACCAACAGAAGAGATATGGAGACAGTCGGAAATTGGTTATAGAGAAATATGGAACTTTCCCAACTGCGTGGGAAGTATCGACGAAAAACATATTGCTATCAAATGTCCTCCTAATAGCGAATCAAATTATTTTTGCTATAAAATTCTTTTCTCGATTGTTTTGCTCGCAATCGTGGATCCATTTTATAAATTCATTACTGTCGATAGTGGAAATAACTGTGGACGATTGAGTGATAGCGGAATCTTTGAAAATTCTGTCTTTTATCGAGTATACCTAAATGGCAAATCACTGCTACCCCCAAAACCTCTTCCGGGAAATGAAGACATTACACCCCACGTGTTAATTGGAGATGAAGGTTTTGCTTTGAATGAATATTTAATGCGGCCTATTCCTAGAGCAGCGGTTATACACGACAACAGAAAGAAAACTTTCAACCATCGACTTTGTCGAGCCAGACGAGTTGTAGAAAACAGTTTTGGTATTTTGGCACAAAAATACCGGATCTTTCATAGGCCTATAGAGAGCGACGTTGATACTGCCATACATGTTATCAAAGCAGCTTGTTGTCTATATAATTACATAAAAGTAAAGGAAGAGTTTTTTCGCTTGAGCCTAATGAAACACCTAACGTATCGAGACCGCTCACTTCGATAAGATCTACAAATCAGCGATCTCCAAACGCCGCATTTGAAGTCCAAAAAATGTTTGTTACTTATTTTAATTATAATCGAATAAATGACCAATAATATAATGTTACTTACCACTTTCACTCAAGTTCTTGCCTATAAATTTCCATATCGCAGCTTTCAGGTTTGCATTTTTATATTGTTGATCGCTCAAGTCATATATAAAAGTGTAGCCTCGAACAATTTCAATTAATTTTTCCACTTTCTCCACGTTCATTTTTGTAAACGGATACAAAACTGGCGTCACGTCGAACGCGACGAGATCCCGTCGCTGTCTATTTAACAGCTCACGTCGCGATCGCGCTCCGTCCGCCGCACTCCTATTGCATTCCCGCCGAACGCGGCGGCGACGTGACGCGACCGCTAGTCGAGCGCCAAGCGCGATGGCTCTGTGAGACATATTCCACATTAACTAAAGGCCGGTTCACACGCTCAAGCCATTTGCGCAAATTGGCTTGTACATGCCAATTTGTGCAATCCAAACTGAACGTGTGAATAATGGCATGAAGTTTGCGCAAGCCAAAAAGTTTGGCTTGACGAAATCTGTCTTCGCCAGAAAATCGGCTTGAGGTTGGTGTATTGGCATGAGCCTGTGAACGATGCTCCAACCTCAGTTCCAGCCTTAGGCATGCGCATCGCCGATTAGTGACGTTCTGCCACCTGTTCCCCCGGACTTTATCACTTATTAATAGACATTGATAGTTTCGTGTTTATCTTTATAGTGAATATGTCGTCAGAAAAACAATTTATCCTCGAATTTATTGAACAATATAAATCGTTGCCGTGTTTATGGAAAATAAAATCCAAAGAATACAGCGACCGGAATATAAAATCGAATGCGTATGATATTTTAATCGCAAAATTAAAAACAGTGGACCCGAATGCCAACAGGGAAAGTGTAACAAAAAAAATAAATTCTCTACGTACCGCATACAGGAAAGAATTAAGGAAAGTGTTAAACTCAGAAAAATCAGGTGCCGGAGAGGAAGATATATATGTTCCTCATTTGTGGTACTACGAACAATTAATTTTTTTAAAGGATCAAGAAACGCCAAGGAGTACAAAATCAAACATGGATGAAGTGCAGGTAATTGAAATTAATTTATCGACTTTTTTAAAATATCAAAATTAAGTCCAAAATTAAAAAAAAAACAATTAAAAACAAAATAATATTGAGCCCCTTTTCCCATCACGTTTTCCTATCGTAAGATTGTAGTGAAAAGGGAGTAAGCAGTTATACTGTATTTTACCGATTATTTTTTTATATTTAAATAAAGAATTACAATTATTTATTATAAATTAAGTATAAAATGTCTATTTTATAGATTCATAGAGATCTGCATCAGGTCGGGTTTGTAAAGTTAGGCCCGTGCAGACCCCTAGTACAGCGAATGACTACTTAGAAACCATTTCGTGCTGCCAATCTACTTTTCCAGAATTGTTGAAATATATTTTAAATTTCTCTCTTTCTTCTTTTGCATCTGCGGTGTGATTCCGGTTATGGCCATTTTGAAGATTTAACAGATTGCTTGGGTCTGTTCGTAAACCAGGAGTAATTGTACCGTCAGTAGTATCTTCAATATCAAAAACGTCACTTGACGTATAGGTATCTGAACAATTCCTTCGCAAGAAATTGTGAAGTGCACAACAAGCCAAAACTATCTTGTCAATAGTATTAACTTTTAAATTTATTGCAGTATGAAAAATTCTAAAACGGTTAGCTAATATTCCAAATGCATTCTCTATTATCCTTCTGGCCCTAGACAAACGATAATTAAAAATTCGTTTTTCATAATCAAGCTCTCTTTGATTATATGGTTTTAAAAAATCTGGCCTCAAAGCAAATGCTTCATCTCCGACAAAGACATAATTTAATGGTGTTTCACCTTGAATAACTGGTTCTGCATTTTGCAAATTCAATTTATTTTCAAGCAACTTTTTCATAAATGTGGTGTTGTCAATTACTCCACCATCAGATACTCGACCGTTGGTTCCAATATCACACATTATAAATTCGTAGTTAGCATTGACAATTGCCATCAGAACAACACTGTGGGTTATCTTGTAATTGAAATAGTAGGATCCACTGTGAATAGGTGGTATAATCTGCACATGCTTTCCATCAACCGCTCCCAAGCAATGGGGAAAATTCCATTTATCTTCAAAATCTTTTGAAATTTTCTTCCATTCAGGTACGGTAGTGGGAAACTGAAACCAAATTATTATATATATTTTTTTAAATTCCTAACTTTTATTTTCTTTCTTTTACTTTTTTTTTGTTTTAATCATCAGGCGTTCGAAGCCGATATTGATAAATAATTATATAAGAAAGTGAAGAAGACTATAAAATTTATGCACATAATATAATTGTTTTTTTGTTTCTTTTAGGTTTCTGACAATGAAACAACCTATGAGCTATCTACGGCTATCAAAATCATCAAAAAAACGCAATAACAAATGCGACGATGTGTTAGACGCGATTGGAAGACATTTGACACGACCATCTAGCAATATTGCAGACAAATTTACCGATATTGGAAAAGCATGGGCATCCAAATTGAGGGACCTCGATCCACAACAAGCTGTACATGCAGAAAAAATAATAAACGATGTATTCATGAGGCACAGTTAGGAAATTTAAATCGCAATAGTTTTGTACAAAGTCTAGAGGACCTTTATACAGTGAGCAATCAGCCTCCATTCTACACTCGGCAATCTGTCAATACTCAGCAATCATTCAACAATCAGCCACAAATCTACACTCAGCAATCATTCAACACTTATGCACCAATTAATACTCATCCACCAGTCAATACTCAGCAATCATTCAATTCTCATCCACCAGTCAATACTCAGCAATCATTCAACACTCAACAACCAATCAACACTCAGTCACCAATAAAAATTCAGCGCATATGTCAACCAGCACCTACTGATAACCAACCAAAGGAAAACTCGCTGCCATCCAGCATTAAAACGGCTTCACAATTGCTTCAAAATTTCAATGATGGTGATGAATCATAACTTTTTTGACCTATATATTATTACTTTTTAATAATTCCACATTAATGTGTTCTTTGTTTGGAGAATATCTTATATATATTATATTTAATATTTTTCATTTTCGTTTATATTTTTTATTAACATTTAATAAACTTACCTTTAGAAATATGTCTTTTAATGCCTTATAAATTGCGTCACATGTCTCTGGAATTATATCACTGAGGGCAGATTTGGAAATAACTGTGGAAAATTTTAAATCTTCATAACTTCTCCCTGTTGCCAAAAATCTCAGTGTTGCTGATAGCCGTTCGTGGGGGGTAATTGCATGTCGCATAACAGTGTCTGCTCTTAAAATCATTGGTTTAATTAAATTTAGCAAATGCTCGTATGTGGCTTCCTCCATTCGCAAATAGTTACGAAAATCGTCAGGCTGACTGCGTAATTCAGCTATTAAATTGGTGTGAGAAAGCATAGCCCTTTTTAGTAACCATTGTTTAGACCATTTTTTTTTCGGCTTCAATTTCATCTTTTTTATAATACAAACCGCAGCCGTTGCAATAATTAGTTCTTCGTCTGACTTATCCATAATTTATTAATAATAAATTAATATTTTTATTAATATATAATTTATTATTAAGCTTATTATTATAATTAATAATTTTTATAATAATTTATAACACCAGCAAAACTACTAACTCACTTCACATTTGCCCAAGCCAACTGAACGTGTGAACGGTTTCATTTTATTCAGTTAATTTGCACAGTTGGCTTGCGTAAGCCAGTTTGTGCAAGCCAAACTGAGCGTGTGAACCCACCATAACACATTACAACTCTTCACGTCCCGCCAGCGTCGCGCCGCCGTCCCGCCCCGTCCGCTGTTTGACCAAACCTTAAGGCTAGGCGCAAAATGAGACGCAGTTTGGTGAGGTGACGCAGCGTGAGTCACGGCGAGATTTTTGTGGGAGGTAACTGCTAGCGTGGGAACCGCGCAAATTAGATCGCAGTTGGTTGTGAAAAATAGAACGCAGTTCTGCTGTAGGCCCATAGAACAATGGAAATAGCTATTGCACTTGAGTTTGACATTAGTTCTGAATCTGATTCGGAAGATGAGTTCGTGTCGGAACTGGTACACTTTTTCCCCCAAACTACTAATAGAAAGGCAGCGAGAAGTTTGCACTTAAAAAAAAGAAATAGTCACGGAGAATTTCTTCTAAGTAAAGAATTGAACAACGAACAGTTTAAAAATTATTTTCGACTAAATCGTGACCAGTTTAGAGAAGTGCATGAGATCATCAAGAAAGAAATTGACGCAGAAGGATGTAACGCTACAAGGCCCATCGGGACTGAAGAAAAACTAGCTGTATTTCTAAGGTAAGTTTAATAATTTTCATTATTTCACTCTGTTAACCAAGTTATTTATCTGTGAAATTATTAATCATATCAATCAACTCTTGTCGGTTGGAGGCTGTGGAATAATTGTCTTGTTCGAGATGCATATCAGAGGGGCTTAGGAGTGAATTATCCGAATAATAACTGGCTGATGTTGATGGTCTGCTACTGGATGAATTGGCTGGAGGAGGGTGAAGAGTCTGGTAGTAGGGCTGCTGGTGGACAAAGCTGAGCTGCGGCTGGACAGCATGCATAGGCTGTTGCTGGTCAGAAATGCCCAGTAATTTGCCCTCGGCTTGTGAAACTTCATTGAACAGGCGATTTCTAATAAGGTGTTGATATGAGGGTGGCATTCTTTGAGTAGAATGGTACATCGCCATAAAAAAGTGATATAGGGGATCATTTTGTTTCGTTTGTAATTCCTGTAGCACTTTTTGTCTATCTTCCGTTCTTGCTTTAATTCTTTCGTCATGTTTCTCAATACTTTCTTTAAGTAGTGTAGTGACATTATCTTTCTTCATTTTTTTTCTAGGGGGTGCAAGTGACTTCGGCGTTGTAGCTAACATTGTAGGAACAGTTTCTGAAAGTGTCTGTGGTTGGGATTCATCCTCTACATTTTCGACTGACTGCTGCGTGTTCACTTGTTCTATATTTTCATTGTCTCGCTCTGCAGGTTCTACATCTGTTTCAAAATCTTGTGTTTGGTTTTCAGTTTCACTGTGTTCTAGGAGGTTGCCTTCTCTTGATTTATTGGCCATATAAGGCTGCAGAAATCCCATCTGTTTTTGAAATTTCCATTCTTTTATAACTTCCGCAGGTGCTCCACTTTTCAAACATTTTTGCTGTCTTCGAATCGCATCTCTCAACGAATGTCGTAGTTTTTCCCACAACGATTTTGCTTCCGATCCTACAACAATGATTTAATTTTAGAGTCCTGATAATATACCCCTTCATAAAAAAATCAGAATGAGATTCCCGGAACTTCCCTCGTATTGGGTCGTAATGATGTATGTAATATCCAGACCGACAGACAGACAGAACGGCACCTGTTATATAAACTACTATTACAAACTTTGAAAAACATTATTAAGTTTTTTTTAAACAGATTATTTTATTTCAGATACTTGGCCACAGGAAACAGCTACAAAAGTATGGGGTACAGCTACAGAATGGGTGATCGGACAGTCTCCAACATTGTGCGAGATGTATCTAAAGCAATTTGGAAGTTGATGCAACAAGTATATTTACCAGAACCAACTGGAGAACAGTGGAAATCAGTTGCAGTTTTATTTGAGAATAAATGGCAATTTCCACATTGCATTGGTGCCATTGACGGTAAACATGTGGTCATTAAAAAGCCTGGTAAAAGTGGATCCTCTTATATCAATTATAAACATACTTTCTCCATTGTGTTAATGGCTGTTGTCGACGCAGATTATAAATTCATCACCATTGATGTAGGATCACAAGGAAGATTTAGTGATGGAAATGTTTTCCATACAAGCGTTTTGGCAAAGAAAATGCTGAAGCAAACTTTACTTCTTCCAGCACCTACTGTACTGCCTTCACTTGCGGACCCAATACCATATGTGTTTGTAGGAGATGAGGCCTTTCCCTTATCTGAGAATTTGATGCGACCTTATCCTAAACGAAGTGTCACAGATAATTATGAGAACAAGGTCTTCAATTACAGACTGTCGCGAGCACGCCAAACTGTTGAATGCGCTTTTGGTATACTTGCCTCGTGATTTCGAGTTTTCCGAGCACCTTTTGAGATTAAAGTAGAAAGTGTCATTGATGATGTGAAGGCATCATGTGTATTGCACAATTATTTAAGGAAATATTCAGTACCTCACAGTGAAGTGGAAGAAATCGAAGACATGCCGGAAGATCAGCTGCTCCCATTGCATCCGAGCAATGCACGAAGTACACAGAAAGCTTTTGAGATTCGACAAAAGTTTACAAAATATTTCAACACCGCGGACGCGGTACCTTGGCAGAGGGAAAGTGTTGCTAGAGGGAAATACTGAGATATATACTATTTAAAATAAATAAATAAACTTACAATTTTTCATTCCAATTTCTTTAGCGATTTCCTCCCACTTTTCAGTTTTTAGTTTTGTTCTCATATAGTCTGCATGGCTGGTATCGTACAAAACTTGCCGAACCCGCACGGCTTCAATCAGTTTTTCTTCCATTTTTTTACTATAGACGCGCCGTGAATATACAAGAAACTGCGGTTTCAACACTGCGTTCCGCAGGGCTCACCTAAGCTAAACCTGCGTCACGTCACACTGCGAATCAATTTGCGCAGTTGTATTCATTTCTTTGATTCACAAAATCTCGCCGTGACTCACGCTGCGTTACCTTACCAAACTGCGTCTCATTTTGCGCCTAGCCTAAAGGCTCGGGCACACAGAAAGCGGTCTGTCGCGGCGGGAAGCGATATCCGACCGAAGCGGTCCGGCGGTCTGGTTGAATTACAGAATGTTGCATCAGCTCTGTCAGACAGAACGCGGTCTACCGAATTCTGCCAGTCTCTGTCGCGGCGACGAGCGATCCGGTAGTACAAAATTAGAGATTTGTTCAGCGACCGCCTATAGAAATGACTGACCGAACAGAATTATTTATCGAAAATGTACGTAAATACACATATTTATTTGACTATTCTCATGAACATTATTAACATGTTTTTAAGAAGGCTGAAGCATGGAATCAGATAGCCAAAGAACTTAATATGACAAGTATCATTTTATTGTAATTAATTTGTTAAATTAAAATTATGATATATTTTCTAATATATTTATTTTAATACATTATTATTATTTAATTCATTTTTTAATGCACATATTTAATATACATTACATATATTTAATGGATACGTATGATGTATTTTATGTTGCGTTGTTTTTTCTTTCAAAGTAATCAGCAAACCGTTCGCGAAGTTGAATTGCGGCATTGGAAGACCTTCGATTTGTTAATCCAGTTTGCACAAATGCGCGCATAGGCCCGTAATCTTCTTGAGTTTCTGCGGCTGTCCCCTCTTTATTCTTAACTATGACGTCATTGTGCAAACAGCAAGCTGCTTTTACAATATGTACCGCAGTTTCAATATTTGCCTCTATAGGTCTTAAAAATATTCGCCATTTCATTGTCAATATACCAAAAGCGTTCTCCACTACACGACGTGCTCGGCTGAGATTCGTATTGAATTATTTCTTTCATGCATCGTTGAGTACTCAATGTTTAGGATATGGTCTCATTAAATAAGTTTGAAGTGCAAAGCCTTCATCACCAACTAAAACATGAGGAACCGGGGTGTCTGTACCTTGCAGTGGCTTCGGCGGTAGAATAGTTTTCCCATCAATGTACTCTCGGAAAAAAGCTGAATTTTCAAAAATACCGCTGTCGCTGTGACGTCCGTAACTTCCTATATCAACTACAATAAACTTATAGTATGGATCAACTACTGCTAAAAGAACGAGTGAAAAAAAATTTTTGTAACAGAAAAACTGCGATCCACTGTTATCTGGGCATTTCAGTTTTACATGTTTTCCGTCAATGCTTCCAATCCCCCAAAGTTCTGAGAATCCTTCTTCAGCTCTCTTACATAAATCTGAAGTAGGTTTGGCTAAATATATTGGTTGTAGAATATTCCAAATTTCTCGGCAAGCTTCATTCACAATATTGGCAACGGTAGAACGTCCCAACCGAAAAGACAAAGCAATCGTCTGATAGGTGTCGCCTGTAGCCAAATATCTGAAAAAATGGTTTATAAATTAAAATTTATTTACTATAAGGCTTTCTCAAATAAGAAATAATTAAAATGTGTTTCAGGTGATGCAGCGAAAACAAAGTGGAAAAATTTACGTGATTCCTATATGAGGTTCAAAAAGGAAGGGGAAACAGGGCAGGCCAGAAAATATTCTAAGTGGCCATGGAGTAGACAAATGTCATTTCTTGATACGACAGTTCAATATCGTCCCCAGAGTAGTAATTTAACAAATAGTACAGTAGAAATTGACGATGAAAACCTCTCATCAGAGCCTCCGTCGTCTCTGGCGAACATCAATGATGAATCGAATCAGTCACATTCACAACTTAAAATGCTCCCTCCATCTCCACCGAAGAAGAAAGGGAAGTCCAAAATTTCTTCAGACTCGGAGGTTGACAAAGTAATTAACTATTTACACAACAAAAAAATCAGAGGAAAAACAGATTGACGGGGTAGATCACTTGTTTCTCAGTTACGCTGCAACTTTTAAAACATTCCGTCCAAAAACTCAAGCAAAGTTAAAATTGCTACGCTCTTCTCGGAAATCGAACTGAGATTCTAGAACAGGAGGAACCACGAACATCATCGTCAGCATCTACAAGTTCAAGTGGATATGAGACGCAGAGCTTGATGACTTTTAACTACGCTGAAATACCAGAGGATTATAGCAACAGGGGGGGGGGGGTAAAGTAGATTATTTGTAATTTTTTTGTAACAATCTCTTTTTTCAATATAAACATTTTTGCACCATATTATTACAAATAAGTTTTATTACTTACCTTAAACAAACGGCGGGTGAATTGCACTTTACGGTCACATTCCCGATTTCGGAGATTTTTGGTTTAGGGACTCTATACGTGTTATTATTAAGGTACTTACAAAAATTTTTGTGCGGAAACGTGTTTCAAGCCGAAAAATCCAATTTTTATTTCTTCAGTTGCGCATTACGTCAATGTCCACCATAAATTTAATTGTACGCACGGCACGAGAACACTCATGTTACACTACGAAAGTTATTCATATCATGATAATTTAGCACACGAAAGGCACACTGTTAAAATTATACACGAGGTGCAAGTTCGCGCAAACAACATGTTTTCTTCGCAAAGTAATTGAAACGTTGACAGCGGCAAATACAGACTTAAGGATGCGCCCTGTATTGCCAACCGTGAAAGTTGGTTTGTCGTTTTCTGTTTTCAAACCTTACTTGTCAATCGTTTATGTATAGTGCGATGCAACCAAATCTTGAAAATGGAAATAATAACTAATGTATAAGAAACAGCGGAGCCATCGATAATAATGATAATAATTATAATTTTTTTATTTGCACTTAAAATTATATTTGACAATTCGATTCAACTATGGATTTTATCTGCAGATTAATTAAAAATAATGTTGCGAAATAAAAAAAAATACGAATAGCAACTGATGATAATTTATTTATTTGAATTACAATGTAGAACCAAAATTTGTTTTATTTTCATTTTAGATTAGTTAAATGACATGGGGTTTATGTTAAAATGTATTATGTCCTCCACAGTCTCGCCTTTTCAAAATGCCACAAATCATTTTAATTTTTTCGTATTCCGGATTTTGATATAATACGCATCAAATTTTCGCAAAAGTTAGGAAACTGATTGTAAATTTTCGTATAGTTCTTCCATAAATTTAAAAGCCTCAATTAAAGGCATTTCAGATGTTTCTAAATTCTCGATTACAGTTATTAAGATGCAAAAAATGAGCAATAAAAGCTAATAACAACAAAATCATTGTCTTTATATGTAGTTATATGCGGATATATGCTCAAATAAGTTTAATGTCACGAAACCTCAAAATATTAAGTTATATGCGAAATAAAAGTTGGTGCTTTGATTTCTTTCCGAGAGAAACGTATAGATACAGATCGCCTGGGTCATACGAAAGAGCAAATAAAACATGTAAAAAAATATAAATTCGGACTCTATTAGTTAGCATTTGCAAATGGGACTTGTTTATGATTGGGTTAAGGTTTCCTGGGTTGGGTTAGGTTAGGTTGGGTTAGATTAAGTTAGGTTAGGTTAGGTCAGGTCAGGTCAGGTCAGGTTGGGTTAGGTTAGGTCAGGTCAGGTCAGGTCAGGTTGGGTTAGGTTAGGTTAAGTTATGTTATGTTGGGTTAGGTTAGGTTGGGTTAGATTAAGTTAGGTTAGGTTAGGCTAACTCCGCCGCAGGGGATAGTACTACGATGTAGTACTACCCCCTGATGCCGGTCCCAAGCCCGGACAAAGGAGGAGGGACCTATCACGGGATCACACTTTGTTTCTACTAGTCTGGGGTGGTATCCCATCTGTAAACTTTTTCTTCGGCCTAATCTAGGCAACCCTACCTCTTGGCTTCCGACCCTGCTGCTGGAAGGCTTCCCGAGAGCACGGGGTCGCTCCGGTCTGTCCTCTCTCACTGTGAACTATCAGCTACTCTAAGCAAACCCTTGTTCTCTTCCGACCCCTATGCTATTAGGCAACGAGGGCTAGTGGTCTCTCTCTGCAAATTTCGCCTTCTGTGACTCACGATGACGACCCGGCTACGCTCAAAGGAAAAAAAAAAAATTATGGCAGAACGACACATACAAACGAAGTTTACGGAGCAGGGGAGGGATACCCCAGTTCTCGTCGAGACCGTAGTGATGAAGCAGGCTACACTCGACGGTTACCCAGCTACTGCGACACAAACAGACAACCAGAGGGATACGGGGAAGGCACCTAGCACCGACCCCTTTGCACGGAGAGGGCTGGCACGTTCTCCGATACGGCAGCGAACCATGTCAGGCTCACGCCCAATTTCAAGGGAATTAACGCAAATACAAAACTGCAGCCCGACCACTCATGACACTCAAAGTCCACCGGGCTCTACAGTAACTCAAAGCTTCCCAGGCATCTGGCGAAGCTTGTCGGGGCAGCCCGGAATAACCACACCGGCTATGCAAACACCTGAAGCGGCAAGCTGCAGAAGCAAAAGAGAAGCCAGCGAGTCTCCGGAGCTCCAGCCCATTCTGAAAAAACAAGACTACAACCTGGAAACACTCCTAAAAAAGGTATGTGACACATCAGGGAGACTCAAAGAGTATGTCAACCGGAACACAAGATGCGAAATCAAAAAAGAAATCGACAAGATGTGCGAAATTGCAGCCTACCTAAAAAACCTGCGCCTTCCCAATATCACTGACAAAAAGACTGGGCCGACTGCCAATGCAGTGGAGCAAAAAGGCCAACCAGTAAACACCAGCGACGCCAGCACTAGCACTCCCGAGGAATGGCCGATACGGACGGCTGAACCAGAGGAGCCTGAATATGAACGAGTTAAGGAAAAAGAAGGGGACCTGCTGAAGGACACAAAGAATACTATTCTGGCATATGGCGTCTCCACGGAATTCGGCAAAGGAAATGGACTGGCGGCAAAGATAGCACAGAAGTATCATGGTTCCGAGGCACTAAAACAGCGGGGAGCCAAGCCGGGCGAGGTCCTACATCAGAGCATTACCCATAAAATGATGGTAGGGGACTCCGTAACACAGGAGACTACTGCGCAAATCTTTCATCTCGTGAACAGAGAAAAACACTCAGAGAAAGCAACCATGGACACTTGGTCACACTGCCTTGAAGCTCTTAAGGAGGAGGCCCTGGCACGGGGCATAAACAGTATCAAAATGCCCAGAATAGGATCGGGTAAGGACCAACTATCTTGGGAAAAAGTAAAAAGGCAAATTGAATGGACTTTCCGCGGGACCCAGATCGAGATCGAAGTCTGGACAGGAGATGCGAGTGGAGCTAGGAGAACTGCCCAAAAGACTGCAAATAACGATTCTGGAACAAGAAAAGAGCTCACCAACAAAAATAGGGTCAGGAATCAAAATGCGCCTCGCTTAAAGCCGAGAGGCGACGCTGTCTTAGTAAAGACTGGCGACAGGAACTACGCCGAGGCCCTAAGGGAACTAAGACAAAAGGTGGACATCCAGGGCCTAGACATCAGTGTTGACCGGATCACTGAGACTCGCCAAGGGGACATGCTCGTCCACCTGGCCAAAGGGCAAAAAGAAGGCGAACGACTAACGAGAGCCATTGACACTGCCATGGGAGCAGGGAGCGCCAGTTTAAAAAATAACAAAGTCCCCCTTACCATACGTGACCTAGATCTATACACCACTCACGGCGATGTGGTAAATGCAATTAAACACAAAATAGGGGAAGATGCAGATGTAGAGGTTAGATCCCTGAGACCGGCGCACGGAAGCACACAAGTTGCTACACTCATGTCATCTCCGGAGGCAGCGATGGAACTTGTTAAGTTGGGAAAGATCCAAGTGGGCTGGATAAACGTCCGAATAAGGGAGCGCGTGGAGATCATCACGTGCTACAGATGCTGGGAACACGGGCACCTAAGACCTCAAAGGGGAGGATAGATCTCAGCTCTGCAAAAACTGCTGCGCCAGCGGACACCAAGCAAAAGGCTGTACAGATCAAGCGAGATGCCCAATTTGCAAAGTGGACGGGCACAGGGCGGGAACATCAAGATGTCCGATTTTCCAGGATAAATTAAAACTATCCCTGAGTGTAAAGCCCAGAAGTCGGATGGAAAGGGAGGAGTCCAACAAAAGGAAGATAGACAAACGTGCAGAAATTGGAAATGACCAGACCCAAAATATGAATACGGAGACGGAGGCTCCAAACACAGCTCTACAGAGTTGGTCGGAGGGGTAATACAGGCCAACCTAAGTAGGTCCAGGGCTGCCCACGACCTACTGATGGCTTCGGCGGCGCAACGGAGGGCGTCACTGCTGCTAATCAGCGAGCCCAATAACGCACGACTAGACGCAGGATGGCTCCAAGATAGCGTGGGAGGGGATGTGGCTATACAGGTCCGCGGCCACCTCAGGACCCAGATGACGGTGTGGAATGCTCCTGCGCAAGGCATTATATGGGTCCAGATAGGAAACACTGTGGTTTATAGCTGCTACATCTCGCCAAACTGCGGAATGGTGAATTTCCTACAATGGATAACCACCCTCGAGAACAGCGTACGTAGACATCGAGGAAGGGTTCTTGTAACTGGGGACTTCAACTCGAAGGCAGTGCAGTGGGGGTCTCCCCTAACGGATAGTAGGGGAGAGGTGGTGCTGGATCTCGTAACCTCGCTTAACCTACAAGTCTGCAACGTAGGGGGAAAGCCCACCTTCGTGCGCGGTCGATCGAAATCGCACCTAGACCTCACGCTGGCATCTCCAGGTCTAGCGGGATCCATCAAAGGATGGGCGGTGCTGGATGAAGAATCCTTAAGTACCCACAAGTACGTCGTATTTTCTTTCGGCCAAACAGACCAACTCAACCCCACAAAAGAGCGCTGGATCATACACAAACTGGACCAAAAGAAGCTGGACGCATACCTAAACGCAAGTGCAGGCCCAATAGTGGAACACGACTGTGCGGAGGCCACGACTAGCCACTTGACAGACAGACTACAAGGGGCATGCATAGCCTCTGTTCCTAAATCACGTCCAGGACAAAGGAGAGCCGTCTACTGGTCGACGGACGAAATTAAGGAGCTGCGCCATGAAGCAACCACTGCCCGGCGACGATTGACTCGAGCCAGAGCGAGGGACAGAGTCACAGCCGACTTGCTAGAGCACTCCCGCAAAGCAAAGCGCGAGCTTCGCCTCGCTATACGCAGAAGTAAGGACCTGGGATGGAAGCGGCTTTGCGAAGAAGTGGAAAATAATCCCTGGGGCCTCGGGTACCAAATTGTCCGTAAGAAGATTGGCGCCAGGCAACCAGGTCCGGAGGTCATGGTTCCGGGCGGTGTCGAGAGAGTGGTTGGAACACTGTTTCCCCCTGGACAAGAGAGACCAGAACCCGAAACGGAGGCCGAAGAGGAAACTTTCCATGTCGACATTCCGGAATGGACGGAAACGGAGGTAATGGCGGCGGTCACGAGGCTGCCGAACAAAAAAGCACCGGGACCAAATGGATTGCCAAATGAATTCATAAAAGCCGCTGCCGAAAAAATCCCCAAGGAATTCACAGAGGCGATGAACATATGTCTCCAAGAGGGTACGTTCCCTAGGAAATGGAAGAGAGCCAAGCTGGTACTAATCCCCAAGCCAGGGAAGCCGCCGGAAGAATCTGGATCATATAGGCCACTTTGCCTCCTGGATGGAGAGGCAAAAATTCTGGAGAGGCTCATAGCAGATCTCCTGGAAGAAACCGTCGCTCGGTCGGGCGGACTGTCGGAACGACAATTCGGTTTCCGCAAAGGACGCTCCACAACTGACGCCATCAAGGTGGTGCAGGACATTGCCAATGAAGCAAATAGTGGCACCTGGAGGAATCGTAGGCATTGCGTAATGATTACAATTGACATCCGAAATGCCTTCAACTCATTGCCGTGGTGGCGGATATTAGAGGCCCTTGACACCATAGGAACCCCACCCTACCAAAAAAAGTTAATCCAAAGCTACCTCAGCAATAGAGAGGTGGAATATGATGAGGCAGGATCCACAAGGACCTTCCAGATGACAGCTGGTGTTCCCCAGGGGTCAGTACTTGGCCCCCTGCTCTGGAAGATCACCTATGACGGAGTACTTCGTTTAGAATTACCACAAGGTGTTGAAACTGTTGCCTTTGCCGATGACTTGGCAATCATAGTTTGTGCTAAGACCATGGATGAAGTAAGGATGGCGGCGGCTCAGGCTGTCGAGACCATTTCGAACTGGATCACCGCCTCTGGGCTCTCCTTAGCTAAGGACAAGACGGAGGCAGTCTGGCTATCCACCAAAAGATCAGGACGCCAGGCCGAAGAAACCCTTAATATAATGGGAACAGATGTCACAGTGGAAAAATACATTAAGTACCTGGGCGTGTGGCTCGAGGCAAACCCGAACCACACACACCACGTATCACAGGCAGCTATAGGGGCGGCCCGGATGGACGCAGCAGTGTCAAGACTAATGCCGAACATGGGAGGGCCTGACGAAGGCAAAAGAAGAATACTGGCTGCAGTGGCCAGGGCTAAACTTGTATATGCGGCTCCTACCTTCGTCGCTTCCACCCGAACGGCAAGAAACAGAAATAGACTGCGGAGGGCTCTACGGGTAAGCGCAATTAGAATCACGCGGGCCTACAGAACAATTTCAACAGATGCTGTGGAGGTACTGGCCTCTGCAACCCCAGGAGATCTGCTAGTAGTGGAGAGGGCCCAGGAATTCGAGGCGCGGAAAAGGGGTCTTACGCGGAGGGAGGCCAAGGCAGAGTCGTGGACTACCACTCTGGCTTCATGGCAGTCAAGATGGGCATCATCCCCGCATGGAAGGTGGACGCAGCGACTAATACCCAAAGTAAAGCCTTGGGTGGAGAGGCGCCATGGCTACACCTCTCATTGGCTCACCCAACTTTTGTCTGGGCACGGTTGTTTCCAATCGTACTTGGTCAGGATTGGCAAAGCAGACCGGAGTACGTGCCTATACTGCGGTGATCCAGAAGACACTGCGGAGCATACTCTGGAGAATTGCCCGGAATGGGATCGACCGAGGGCATTGCTGAGGGAAATTTTGGGTGGACCAGTCCAGGCAGCGACCCTCGTCGGGCACATGCTCGACGACCATAGGAAGTGGGAAGCAGTAAGCTCCTTTGCCGGAGAAGTTGTAGGGAAAAAATTCCGGGACAGCCTGGCGACGGCGGAGACTGAAGGATGATATCTGACACAAGGATACTAGCAACAAGTATAGACAGGCGAGCAGCTCGAATCCCGTGAAGTATACCACTTGGTGTTCCAGGGAATCTCGAACATTCACGCCCGCAGAAGTCAGGAAGATAATCCCCCAAGGCACAGCCAAACATCAGCTGAGCCCTCCACGCAAAAGAAAGTGGAGGGTAAATAGACTTAGTGGAACCACTAAGTCGTGCACCTTTAAATAGGATTAACTCTTTCTAAAAAAAAAAAAAGGTTAGGTTAGGTTAGGTCTGGTTAGGTTAGGTTAAGTTAGGTTATGTTGGGTTAGGTTATGTTGGGTTAGGTTAGGTTATGTTGGGTTAGGTTAGGTTGAGTTAGGTTAGGTTGAGTTAGGTTAGGTTGAGTTAGATTAGGTTAGGTCGGGTCAGGTTAGGTTAAGTTAGGTCAGGTTAGGTTGGGTTAGGTTATGTCAGGTTAGGTTGGGTTGGGTTAGGTTAGGTTGTGTTAGGTTAGGTTAGGTCAGGTTGGGTTAGGTCAGGTTGGGTTAGGTCAGGTTGGGTTAGGTCAGGTTGGGTTGTGTTAGGTTAGGTTGGGTTAAGTTGGGTTAAGTTGGGTTAGGTCAGGTTAGGTTAGGTCAGATTGGGTTAGGTCATATTAGGTTGGGTTAGATTAAGTTAGGTTAGGTTAGGTTGGGTCAGGTCAGGTTAGGTTAGGTTAAGTTAGGTTGGGTTAGGTTAGGTTGGGTTGGGTTGGGTTGGGTTGGGTTATGTTGGGTTAGGTTAGGTTAGGTTAGATTAGGTTAGGTTAGGTTGGGTTAGGTTAGGTTATGTTGGGTTAGGTTAGGTTAGGTCAGGTCAGGTTAGGTCAGGTTAGGTTGGGTTAGGTTAGGTCAGGTTGGGTTCCCCTGAAAAGGAATCAACCTTGTCGCGGTGAGGGGGCAAGGTAGTGATCGGTTAAGGACCAACCATCCACATCTCTGTGATTAATTCACGGGAGGTGGGTGGACAGCGAGATGGATCACTACCGCAAAAGGATTCCGGGGCTAGTCACCAACTCATGCGGCGATGGCCTCCTTACTAGAGTCACTTCCATCTTTGAACTATCGGCCTCCCTTGGCCAACTCTTCGGTCTCCCTTGACCTTTCGGATCCCGACGCTATTAGGAAACGAGGGCTAGGGATCCAAAAATCGTAATACACCTGACGGACGGACACTCTCGATAACGACCTAGCGATAAAAAAGGAAAAACAAAATACTGTAATGAAATGGACAAAACTAAAGGAAAAAAGTTTACGGTGCAGGGGAGGGATACCCCAGTACCGGTCGGAATCGGTGGTGACAGAGCAGGCCCCGCCCGATCGTCAGACAGCGACTGCAACAAAGAGCGCAAGGCAGAAGACGAGGCCCGCACCGCGGAGGAGGAATTAATGCGAGAATTCAGGAGAAGACAAAGTATAAGCAGGTCGCCGACGAGGAAGCAAAACAAGACGCAAGAAGAAAAGGAAGAGGAAAGAGGGGAGAATACCCCAGACCACAAGAAAAACACGAAAGCAGAATATAAAACAGGAAAAGCAAAAACAGCAATAATGGTACAAGTTATGAAACAATTAAACAACGTAACTGAAGAGCTAGTTAAACAAATCGCACAAAACACGAGAGTGGAAATAAAGAAGGGCACAGAAAAGCTACAACATGTGGTAAAAACGATGGAAAACGCGATAAAGGCAGAGATGAACGAAAGGACAAGAAAAGAGGAAAAAGAAACAAAGGAAGGGGACAGGATAAGACAAGAACAGGAACAAACAGAACAGGAAAAAATGGAAATAAAACAAACATTGAGGGAAACGGAAAGAAAATACGGGGAAGAGAGAGAAAAGGCAAGAGAGAAACAAGAAACAACAAAAAACCAAAACGAAGAACTAAAAAGAGAGATAGGAAAACTAAAAGAAGAAATAAGGGAAGCGGAAAGGATAAGACAAAGCCAAGAACAAACAGAACAAGAAATAAGACAAATAAGAAGAGAAATGAGGGGAAAGGAAAGAAAACACGAGGAACTGTGGGAAGAGGAAAGAGAGAAACAGGAAAAACTCGGAAAACAAAACGAAGAAATGATAAGAGAAATGAGAAAGCTGAAAGAGGAAAAAAGGGAAGCGGAAAAGAAAAGACAAGAACAGGAACAACCAGAAGAAGAAATAAGAGCATTAAGACAAGAACTAAGGGAAACAAAAAAAAACTATGAGGAAATGAGCGAAAGGGCAAATAGGGAACAAGAAGAATTAAGAAACCATAACAAAGAATTAAAAAGGGAAATGGAAAAACTCATGGAAGTAGTAGCAAAAATGAGCACAAGAAACACGGAAGAAAGCAGCGAAGAAGAAGAAGCAGAAGAACAAGATATAAAAAGATACGAAGACTTCAAGAAAACAAAAGGAGGGGAAAGAAAGAGAAGATACGCAAGGACAAAAATAAAAATAGGTAACCCCATAGAAGAAACGGCGGAGAGAACAGTAATCTGGCTGGAAGAACAAGAGGAAGCAAAAGGATTAGGAAGCATAATCCATAAAAGATTCCCGGAGATAAGGGAAATGGAAGAGGACAAAAAAATAATAAGGGTAAAGACAAGCTACATAAAGGAGGGGAAAACCACAAACAAGGAAAACATAACAGTAATAATAGATGAAAGGATTAAAACAGAGGAAGAAATATTCAATATAATCTTCGGGTTGAACGAAGAAGAAGAGAAAGAAGAGGAAAAAATAGCGACACACAAACCACAAGGGATAAAAATGCGGGAATATAGAAGGATGATAGAAAACAAATTTAAAAACACGAAGAAAGAAATAACAATATACGTTACAAAAAAAGAAGCTGAGAAGGAGGAAAGGGAGGAGAAGACAGAAACATGGAAAGAGGTAATGACCAAAAAAAGAAACAAGAACAGAAATGAAATAATAATGATAAGGGAAAGAGAAGGAAATGAAAGAAAGAAAAACTATGCAGAGATGGTAAAAGAAATGAAGGAAAAAATAGACATGGATAAACTAGGAATAAAGATAAAAAAATCTATGAAAACAAGGGAAAATGACGGTATAAAACTGATAGTACAAAGCAAGGAAGGAGCAAAAAAAATAAAAGAAAACATAAACAAAGAGACAAACAATAGATATGAGGTAGAGATCAAAGATACAGAGAGAGAAAGGGAGATAATAATAACGGAGCTGGATGAGACGGTGGACAAAGAGGACATAAAAAAGGGATTACAAAAAATAGGAATAGAAATTGAGAAGGATAAGATAGAAGAGATAAGGCGTAGCCAAATGGGGAAACACAGCACGATGGTAAAAATGGACAGAAGTAAGGCAGAAAAGCTAATGGAAAGAAGATGGATCCAGGTGGGGTGGACAAAAGGCAGAGTGATAGAGAAAGTAATGCCGATTAGGTGTAATAACTGTATGAGGTTTGGACACAAAAGGATGGAATGTAAGGAGAAGAAAACAGAGGGTAAAAAATGCCTGAAATGCCTGGAGGAGGGGCACGTGGCAAAGGAGTGTCACAACACCTTAAGAAAATGCACAGAGTGCAAACAGGAAGGACATTGGAGCGACTCCATGAGGTGTCCACGATACAGGGAAGAAGTTAAAAAAGAAAGAGAAAGGATAAGGGTGAAAAGGGAAAAAACAAAAGAGCAAGAGTATATAAGAAAGGAGAAATGGGATAAAAGGAAGGAAGTGGAGGATGAAGAAGAAAAATATAAGAAGAGAGAGCTAAAAAAGAAGAAAGAAGAAGAAAGAGAAAAAGAGGTAAAAGAAATGTTCCAAAAAAATGGCGATAAAAATAAAGATAAAAATAATACAAATTAACGCGGACAGGGAAAGGCTGGTCATGGAAACAGTGCTCCAAAAAGCAAAGAAGAAAGGGATTGACATAATTGTAATGGCAGAACCTAACAAAAAAAATTTAATGAGCGGGCAATGGATTAAAGACCGTAGAGAGGACACCGCAATACGAGTAACAAACAAAAATGTAAAAGTATACAATACAGGCACAAACGAACAAGGCTTCGTATGGGTGGAACTAGAGAGCATGAGGGTCTACTCGTGTTACTGGTCACCCAACAGAGAAAGAGAAGAATTTGAAACGTACCTAATAAATCTTGCAAGAAGCATAAAGGAATATAGGGGAAAGGTAGTAATCACTGGAGACCTAAATGCAAAACATAAAGAGTGGGGAGGAAACACGGAAAATGAAAGAGGAAAAATACTAGTAGAATGGATGGAAGAAAACGAAATAACAACAGCAAACGACGGAAAAGCACCGACATTCGAAAGAGGGCAAGGGAGATCTTATATAGACCTAACCATGTGCAGATCAAAAGACCTAGAAGATATAAAAAAGTGGAGGGTGGACAGAGAGAATAGTATGGGGATGCACAACGAAATCCAATTCACAATGGCAATGGAAGAAAAAAAAAAAAAAAGGAGAAAAAATGGTGCAAAAAGGGTGGAAAATAACAGAGGAGAAAATACCGAAGTATTTGCAAATTATAAAAGAAATGACAGAAAACGAAGACACATACGACGCGGAAAAAATGACAAAGACAATAGAAGCGATGAACAGAACATTTAAAAAGAGGAAAGGGGAAAAGACAACAAACAGCACATACTGGTGGAACAACGACATAGAAAAACAAAAAAAAGTATGTATAGAGGCAAGGAGAAAAAAAACCAGAAGCAACAGTAACAAAAACACCACAGAAGAAGAAAAGACAAAATGGAATGAGGCATTCAAGATAGAGAAGAAAAAACTAACGAAACAAATCGCAAAGGCCAAGGAAGAGTGCTGGAAGAAACTATGCGAAGAAGTGGAAGAAGATACATGGGGAATGGGGTACAAAATAGTAACAAAAAAACTGAGACTACAACATAAAACAGAAATCAGAGTAAAGGAGCAAAAAGAAATAGCAAAAGAATTATTCATAACAAAAGAAAACGAGGAAAAAGACACAAAAGAAGAGAGCGAAAGGGAGCGAAATAAAACGAAACCATTCACGACAGAGGAGTTGGCCTACGCAGAAAAAAGATTAAAGAACAAAAAAGCCCCGGGACCGGACGAAATCCCAGCAGAAATCATAAAACTGACGATAAAAGAGATACCCGAAAAGTTCCTCGAAATGATGAACCAACATCTAGAAAAAGGAGAATTCCCAGATCAGTGGAAGGAGGCGAGACTGGCACTAATAGAGAAGCCGAAGAAAGAAGGACGGAAAAAAAAAGAGTATAGAGCAATATGCCTAATCAACGCCATGGGCAAGCTATACGAACAGCTCCTAGTGGCAAGAGTGGTAGACGAAACCAAAGATAAAATTGACGATAGACAATATGGCTTCAGAAAGGGGAAATCAACTATAGAAGCGGTAGAGGAAATAATGAAAATTGGGGATAAGGGCAAAAAGCCAGCGTACAAAAACCGTAAAACAGCACTGATGGTCACAATTGATATCAAAAACGCCTTCAACACAGTACCATGGAAAGAGCTGAGAAAAGAACTCGATAAGACGGATCTCACAGAAAAAATGGCAACCATAATGAACAGGTACCTACAAAAGAGAACAGTTAAATTAGGGGAAAATGAAGAGATAGAACTAGCCGGGGGAATACCACAAGGATCGGTACTCGGCCCAACACTGTGGAACATCCTGATGAATGACATAATAAAAACTAAAATCCCGCAAGGAGTACATAAAATATGCTACGCGGATGACCTAGCCCTGGTAACACACGGAAAAAACCAAAAAGATGTGATAGACAAGACAAACAAAGCAATTAAAATAATGACAGAAAAAATAGAAGGAAAAGGGATGAAAATTGCCACAGAGAAAACAGAGGCAGTAATTCTGTATGGAGGAAGGAAAACAAAAGAGATGGAAATCAAAATAAAGGATAAAAAAATAAAAACCTCAGAAGAATTAAAATACTTAGGGATATGGATAAATAAAAACATGAAGATGACGTCACACATAAAAAGAACATGCGAAAAGGCGGAAAATGCTATGAGGGCACTGGGGAGACTAATGATCAACAAAGGAGGACCAAACGAAAAAAAAGAAGAGTACTATCAAACGTAGCTCACTCGATCATTCTATATGGATGCCAGGTTTGGAAGAGGGCAATGAAATGGAGAAAATACAAAAACCTACTTGAAAAAACACAAAGAGTAATGACTATAAAGATCGCAAGAGGTTATAGAACGATCTCAACGGAAGCACTACAAGTAATAACAAGTACAAAACCTATAGACCTACAAGTCGAGGAAAAATGCCGAAACTTCAGAAAGAACAAAAAAGAAAAAGAGAATAATAAGAGAGAGACAGTAAAGAAGTGGCAGGAACGTTGGGAAAAGGAAACAGGGAAAGCAAAATGGACGAAACAGCTCATAAAAGACATAGAGACATGGAAAAATAGAAAACACGGGCAAATAAACTACGAATTAACCCAAATGATAAGTGGACACGGCAATTTCAATAGTTACCTAAAACGAATGACAGTAAAAGAAGACGGAACATGCAGAAAATGCGAAGCGGAAGAGGACGCGGAACATACATTCTTCGAGTGCCAAAGATGGAAGGAGCTCAAGAACGAAACTGAGGAAAAAATAGGAAAAGAAATAAAAAAGGAAAACATAATAGAAACAATGATAGAAGACGAAACAAACTGGCAAGCCATTGAACAATACGTAAGACAAATATTAGAGGAGAAAGGAAAAGACGAAGAGATATGAAGAGACAGAGACAAACAAGAGAAGAACACAACTGCCATAGAAGAAGACGTAAGTGATACCTATGGCAGCTGGGTGAAAGGATGGGGAGGGTTTAGTGGGTAGACCCAAGGCGCGGGAGTCCCACAGAGCCCTGTATTGAAGGGTCGTGCATAAAAGCATTCCCTCCTCCATAAAAAAAAAAAAAAATAAATAAAAAAAAAAAAAATAAAAGGTCAGGTTGGGTTAGGTTAGGTTGGGTTGGGTTAGGTTAGGTTAGGTTGGGTTAGGTTAGGTTAGATTAAGTTAGGTTAGGTTAGGTTAAGTTAGGTTGGGTTAGGTCAGGTCAGGTTGGGTTCTCGGCCCGTTGGGAAACCGGCGGATCTCCTTAGAAGGGAGATGGGGTCAGCTGTAACCCCAACCGAGCGCGTCCCCCGGGTGGCGGATAGGGGAACGCCCTCACCGGCTTGCCGGCGGGTAGGAGAGAAATAAAATATCTCTGATATTGACTGTCGCTGGTCCTACGGATTCTGGGGAGGACCACCCACTCAGTATAGACGAAACTATCAGTAAGGAGAAACCGAAGCAGATGGTAAGTGGCACACCAGGGATGATGGCAGAACCGTTCAAAAGCGGAGGTATCTTTAGGACCCCGCCCAGAGGAAGAGCAAACTCCATCACGGAAAAAGAGCTGCAAGAACGGGAACCTAACAGCAAGAAGAGAAGATTATATGAATCCCCTACCAAGCAGGACACAACCAAAAATGAAAAACACGTAGACAAAGTCAAAAAGGACCTGGAGAAGGCCAGAAAGGAGTTCGGCGAGATGGTACAAGACCTTGGGTCTTTCGCCAAAAGCACAAAAAACCTGCATGTGTATGCAAAGGAAACCTCGAACTCCCTTGTCAGGAAGTGGGAAAAAATGGAGAGATTCAGAAACGAAATCAAAAATCAGAAGGAAGAAATAGAAACCCACAAGGAAAATGAAATACAAAAATTAAAAGAAGAGATTGAGAACCTAAAGGCTGAAATCCTATTCAAGGAGGCTCAAAACCGGAAACAAAAGAAAGAGATAGAGGCACGAAAACGGGAGACAACACAGGAAAAAGAAAATGAGCCCTGTATTAGAGAGAGCTTCGACGAAAACAAAGGCTTGGAGAATCTGAAGGTTATACTAGAACATACATGGAAGGACAGTGACTACAGAACGGTGGAAGAGAAGAAAGGAACAATCGGATCCATTCAAAAGGAACACGATACTTTAAGGCTAATAGATACACGATATAACCTTATATTCTGGAATGATAAAACCAAAAATAATAGAACAATCGAAGACATCAGGGAACAAGAAATCAAACCCGGGGAGATTGCTTACATTAAGTACACCACGCAAATCCCCAAGCAAAAAGGAGTCATGTCAATAAAACACAGATACAGACAATACCTCATGCTGGACCTAGAAACGGAAAAGGAAGAACAAAAGAAACAGCTATACGAAGGCATAAAGAAAATGAAGGAGATACTAAAAGTAAATAAAACTAACTGTCTGGTCATGGAGGCTCCGAGAATGGACCAAGACCTTGTTAAAAAAACTATAGAATACGTAATAGATGACAAGGATATAACAGTTATCCTGGTGACACCTGAAAAATCAGGAAACCAAAAAAGTAACAAAAATGAGACAGAAAAAGAAACAGAAAAAAAAAGAGAATGAAAACAGCAAAACAAGAGAAAATGAGCAATGGAATAAAGTTAAAAAAAAAAACCAAAGCATCGACACAAAAATAGTAAGACCAAACAGCGGTAAATCATACGCAGATACAATAAAGGCTTTAAAGCAAATTGATACAAAAGGAGTGCAAATTAAAAAAGTAACAAGAACCGCTCAAGGAAACGTGGCAATAAAAGTAAGAGACAGAGACGGCACGGAAGAAAAAGCACTTAGGGAAACCATAGAAACTGAACTGAAAAACGTTGCACAGGTTAAAAAAATAGAAAAGTTACAAACTGTCATGATACTTGATATAGAGGAATCCACAGAAAAGGCAGAGGTGGAGGAGGTACTAAAAAAGGTGCTCGGACCCGAAAATAAGGGGAAAATGGATGTGAATCTGGCTAAACAAGGGAATAGATGGGGCCTGAAATACGCCTTTGTGAAATTGGATGCACCCGCAGCGAAAAAGATCTTAATGAAGAAGGAAATTTATGACTCGTGGATTAGATGGAGGGTCAAGCCCCTGGAATCTCCAAAAAAATGCACAATATGTCGCAGAGTAGGACACGAAAGGATAGCATGCAAGGAAAAGATGGAAGGCAAGACATGTTACAGGTGTGGAGAACAGAACCATGTTGCAAAGCAATGTAACAACGAGCAAAAATGCTACTTATGTGACAAAACAGGCCATAAGGCGGAATCCACAAGATGCCCAAAATACAGGGAAATCATCAAGGAAACAAGGAGTCTTAAAAAGGTGACAGATCCCCAACAAAATGAGAATACTACAAATTAATGTCGATAGATCAAGAAGAGCAACAGATCTTTTGGTAAAGAATTGTGCAGACAGAAACTTCGATCTCGCAATAGTAGCGGAACCAAACAAAAGAGTAACAGAGAATAGTACTAAATGGTTGACGGATAACAACTCAGATGCGGCCATATATATACCGACAAAAACTAAAATAGAAAAAGAAGGATCAGGAACAGGATATACATGGGTAGAGATAAAGGGGATTCGGATAATATCATGTTACTTATCCCCCAGAGCAAATGAAAAAGAGCTTCAAAAATATCTGGATGACGTAGGCAATGTAACAAAAAGAAAAAAAATGATAATAGCGGGTGACTTTAATTCGAAATCATATAGCTGGGGATCACCCAAGGAGGACAAGAAAGGAAGCGTGCTCGCCGAATGGATAGCCAGGAGAGACCTGTTTATAATCAACTCCGGAAGAAAGCCAACATTTGAATGGAGAGGAGGGTCATCCTTTATCGATGTTACGATAGTAACAGAAGAAATGGCGCAAAGAAACATCCTATGGGAAACGAGGGAAGAGGAGAATCTTAGCAGGCACAAAAACATCCACATAGAATTTACTGAAACGGGCGATAATGTAAGAAAACAAGAAATGGTAGCAAAAAAAAAAAGGATGGATACATGAAACAATAAAGGAGAACAAATTTATTGAAAACATAAAAATAAACACACCTGAAAACATATCAATTAAGAACATTGACAAAATAATAACCAGAGCATGCAATGATACTTTTAGAAAAAAGGGTGCAGAAGGGAAAAAGAAGGGAACGTACTGGTGGAATGACGAGATCAGGGACTTAAGACAGGAATGCAACAAAATAAGAAGGACTACAATGAAAGCAAATAAAAACGGCACCAGTAGGGACAAGGACAGGGAAAATGCTAAATATTCAGCGGCCAAAAAAAAACTGAAAGACAGCATAAAAACAGCTAAGAAGAGGGCATGGAATGACCTTTGCAACGAGATAGACAACGATATTTGGGGCCTTGGATACAAAATCGTAATGGGCAAAATAGGCAAAAGATCGCCAATAGTATTAAGCAAAGAGGATCAGATCAAAACAGCTGAAAAACTCTTCCCTAAACATAAAAACACAAATTGGACAAGAAAGCATATAGACAAAGACGAAATCCCGGCATGTACAATCGAAGAAATAAGAGCCGCAGGAGACAAACTAAAAAATAAGAAAACACCGGGCCCGGACGCAATACAAACGGAAATTATAAAAACATTAGTCAGGAATTACCCAGAACTTTTAACAAAAATAATGAACGAAGTACTCACACAGGGAATCTTTCCCAAAAATTGGAAAGAAGCAGATCTAATGTTAATAGAAAAAAAAATGAGAACCAAAAACTGAAGGCATACAGACCTATATGTCTTACAAATGCCATTTCGAAATTGGCAGAACATGTTATAATAAATAGAGTGAAGGCCTCTATAGAAGGAGAAAAAAACTTCCTAATGAATCAATACGGATTTAAAAAAGGTGCATCGACGGAAGACGCTATAAAAGAAGTCATCAAGGCATCTAAAAATGGAGAAAAGCAAGAAAAAATCGCGATATTGGTAACCTTCGATGTAAAAAATGCTTTCAACTCCGTTCCGTGGGAGGGAATACTGAAGGAAATGGAGAAGAGAGAAGTGCCGGCATACCTTTACAATGTATTATGTAGCTACTTCGAAGAAAGAGAGCTAATAATAGACCAAACGTACAGGATGGAATTGACAAGTGGAATTCCACAAGGATCTGTGGCAGGAGGATTCCTATGGAATGTATACTACGACGAGATACTGAACAAGGAAATGCCGAAAACAGTTATAAAAATTGGATACGCAGATGATCTTGCGATGGTAGTAAGAGGACGAAACAGGGAACAGCTGATAGAAGATACAGAAGAAGCAGCAGAAATAATAAGCAAGGAACTGAGAAAAAGAGGACTTGAGTTAGCCCCACACAAGACAGAACTTGTCATACTAAGAGGGAAAAAGAAACTAGGTGACGTAACGGTGAAAATAGAAGGGAAGGAGATCAAAAACAGCAAGACAGTTAAATACCTGGGGATATATCTAGGAGAAAATCTAAAGATGGGCCACCACATAAGAAAAACAGCCGAAAAAGCTGAGCTCGTCCCCACAAAACTGGGAAGGATACTCCCTAATATAGATGGCCCCAGAGCGAGCAAGAGAAAAACCATAACAAGTGCGGTCTACTCGACAATCATGTACGCGGCACCGATTTGGTGGGAGTGGGCAAACTTAAAAAGATATAAACAAATATTAGAAAAAGTTCAAAGGAAAGTAATGCTGAGAATAAGCTCAGCATACAGAACAGCAGCCACTAAAACTCTACAAATTGTCACATCGTCTATACCGATTCACCTAATGGTAAAAGAAAGGGCAAAAATAAGAAACGACAAAATACATAAACACGTAGCCAGAGAACAGATCATGCAGGAATGGGAAGCAGAATGGGATGAGGATGCTAACATAGCAAAGTGGACAAAAAAAATTATACCAAGTATGAAAGAATGGATAAGCAGAAAGCACGGGGAAATTGGATATTACATGACACAAGTACTAACAGGACACGGGTGCTTTATGGAATACCTACACAGATTTAAGATCCGGAATTCAAGCCAGTGCATGTACTGTGAAGAGATTGACAACGTTGAGCACACACTTATGAAATGCCCTCGATGGGAAACCGAAAGAAACAGTATGAAGGAGAAGACTGGGATAGAAACAAGACCAGGAGATATAATAAACGCCATGCTTGAAAGCAGGGAAAAATGGGAAGCGATAGAAGCTGATATACAGAAAATTCTAAGAACAAAGGAAAAAGAAGAAAGAGAACTTTCACAAAAGATAAGTAAAAATAAATAAAAAAAAAAAAAAGAAATCAAAGAGAAAAGAAAAGTTCAACTAGACTAAAAAATGAGAAGTGTGCAGGAAGAATGCCTAACGGTGATACCTTGCACAACTTCTGCATAGTATACGAGTGGTTTTTTAGTGCGGTCGGGTGAGCTCTGAACAAACCCAATCCCACACACCGCCTTTGGTAGATTTTGAAGAATCTCCGCTGAAGGTTTTTCCACTCATAAAAAAAAAAAAAAAAAAAAAAGGTCAGGTTGGGTTAGGTTAGGTTAAGTTAGGTTAGGTAATGTTGGGTTAGGTTAGGTTATGTTAGGTTACGTTAGGTTATGTTAGGTTATGTTGGGTTAGGTTAGGTTGAGTTAGGTTAGGTTAGGTCGGGTTGGGTTAGGTCAGATTAGGTTGGGTTAGGTTAGGTTAGGTCAGGTTAGGTTGGTTTGGGTTAGGTTAGGTTAGGTTGGGTCAGGGCCGAAGTCGTCACAAATGTATAAGAAGTGGTTTCACGGGTTCGCCATCTGTCGTCATTATTTAAGAGGTTTAATATTTATATTAAAATGAAATGTGCGAATATGTATTTTATGTTGAAAAATCAACCTCTTTTATTTCTACAAAAATGGGTTTAAAAAAAAAAGATTTTTTTTCTTAAAACAAATAAAAATAATTCAACTAGTAAATTAAACGTTAATCTCAAAATGTAAAGATAACTCAGCAGAGCGAAAACAAACAAAAAACGCAATTGCAATACAAGTATTAGATTTAGAAAAGGGACATTTTTTAAAAGATCACATCTAAGCCTATTTCATATCCTGGGCTACGTGAATCTTTGGGTCGGCAACGTAAATTTAACTGTGATTCGACAGCAGATTGAAATATCTGAACATACTTCCATCGATTGGAGTTCATTCTGCCGTGAAGTCGTTTTAGATGCATACATTACAAATTCAGTAAAATCAGGTGGTACAAGACCCCATTGCACGAGCATTTCGAAAAACTCATCGGATTTTTCGCTCAATTTTAATAATCTGATTAGATTAATGGGCTCCATTCTTGAGGTTTGGTTGCACTGCACTATACATCAACGATTGACAAGTGAGGTTTGAAAACAGAAAACGACAAACCAACTTTCACGGTTGGCAATACAGGGCGCATCCTTACGTCTGTATTTGCCGCTGTCAACGTTTCAATTACATTGCGAAAAAAACATGTTGTTTGCGCGAACTTGCACCTCGTACATAATTTTAACAGTGCGCCTTTCGTGTGCTAAATTATCTATAATATGAATAACTTTCGTAGTGTAACATGAGTGTTCTCGTGCCGTGCGTACAATTAAATTTATGGTGGACATTGACGTATATGCGCAACTGAAGAAATAAAAATTGGATTTTTCGGCTTGAAACACGTTTCCGCACAAAAATTTTTGTAAGTACCTTAATAATAACACGTATAGAGTCCCTAAACCAAAAATCTCCGAAATCGGGAATGTGACCGTAAAGTGCAATCACTCCCAAACGGCTAGTCTTTCTCTAGTTCCAATTGGTTTTCTCAAGTTCGTTGTGCACTTTTCAATCCTCAATTTCATCAAATCATGCAATTCTTCAAAGCATTCTCGCGACATACGAAAATACTTGAAAAATCTATCCTCATGTGACTTCAGTTCGATACATAATCGGTGGTATTCGCCGAATTGTTTTCTTTTCTTATTGATTTCATGCACCCAACTTCGTCTTTTCTTCTTTCTGTTTTTCAAAGCTAACAACAGAAGGAGATGTTCTTCGTCTGAGCTCATACTCAATAGCAATATGAAACACAAATTATTTTGAAAATGTGCTACTATTTCTCTTGAAGGACGCAGCTTTACTGAAACGCTCACGCAAGGTACCGCATCCTATGTAACGACCCCATATCGCAGACCGCCGCGTTGAACGATGGATCACTGCCCGCCGCGACAGACCGCTTTCTGTGTGCCCGAGCCTTAAAGGTTTATAAAAAATACTTTCTTAACACATACCATCTCTGATGGTAGAATGACCCGAGCATTAAAGGTGGTTAAAGGCGGTGAATCACCTGGTACAGATAAACGGGGAAAACGAGTTCCTATTAATAAAATTCCTCAAGATCAGATGGCAGTTGTAAGGCAGCACATATCGTCCTACCCTTGCTACCAATCACATTATACACGGTCTCATAACCCGAATCGAAGTTATTTGCCAGAATATTTAAATATACGACTGATGTACAACATGTACAAAACATGCTGTAATGACCAAGACGTAATACCAGCCAAGGAGCCTATCTACCGTAGAACATTCAATACGGAATTCAATCTTCATTTCTATCAACCCCACAAAGGCACATGCACAAAGTGTGATATCTACAAAAGTAAGATTGATAACATATTAGACGAAGAACAAAAAAGCACATTGAAAGTAGAACATTAGTTACACTTAAGGAAGGCAGAGAGTGCTAAAGAGAACATGTCAGCAGATGCTGAAAAATCAAAATCAGACAACGCTATCTATGTTTTTACGTTTGATCTTGAAAAGTCATTAGCATTCCCTAAACTAACTTGCCAAATCGCATATTACAAACGAAACTGCTACTTGTACAATCTCGGTTGTCATGAGTTGTCTTCTAAAGTAGGCTTTATGTACTGCTGGGATGAGATTGTTGGATCTCGGTGATCTCAGGAAATCGGAGCATATGTTGTAAAACGCATACATACAAGAGCATCTTCAGCCAAACATGTAGTAATGTACACCGACAGTTGTACAGGTCAGAATAGAAATTTCAAAATGTGTCTGATCTTAATGAGGTTTCTTCAAGGTGAAACAAGTGGAGAGGTCTCTGTTATCGACCAAAAATTCATGCAGAGTGGTCACTCATACCTTCCAAATGAGTAGTAATCATCCAGGTCAGAAATAAAAACCGGTGTAATCGGTGTACATCATTTGACAGTGATGACTAGTGACGATTTTTTGTCAACAAAAAATCTAGAAAATATTGTGACCAGAAGGAAAAGTGACTGCCAATAGAATGGCTCAAAATTGAGTGGCTGCGATACAAAAAGAGTCATCCTTTCACAATCTTCTTTAAAGAAACACTCATGGAAGACATGCCCTTTTCTGAATGGAACATCACACCAACAAAGAAACGTGGGCGGCCGGTGTCTCTTTCCTCAATCCCCATGGACCAACTCTATGATGGAGTGCGCCCCGTCACAAATGCTAAAAGGAAAGATATGATAGATCTGCTTCCGTGCATCCCTCCGATCAGCCAGGAATTCTTCCTACAACTTCAGACATCTGACACCGTTGAAGACATTGGGCCTCTAGCAGAAGCCGATGAGCAGCCTGAACAATGATGTAGAAGACCCCCATGATTGATGACATTCCATTTTTTATTTGAACAGTGCCTAAATTACAATTTTAATATTGTTTTGTATTGTTTGTAATAAATTTTATGATTTCTTAAAGAATATTGCTGTTTTAATCAATCCGCTAATTAAACATCTGTATACTAGAAAAATGGTGTAAATACTTAAGCATAAATATTTAATTGTTTATCCGAGAAAAAAATGTCGTATCCTTTTCTACATGGTCTTAAAATTTAAGTTACTTCCTTTTTATTAAGTTGTTTATGAAAAAATAAGGTGGATGTATTGCCGATTTTTTAAATTGAGTTCAACTTTAGTCCCTTATATCTCAAAACTAAGATTATGGGACTTACACCACTTTGGTTTTAACAGGCTCAATTGTACCGTATCCGATTAAAAATGAAAGATGCTGTCTATGATCGCTTACAATAGATTGTAATTTCACGAGTTTTTCGTAGTTTTGATATTTAACTAAAATATAAATATTTGTAAAATTTCAACTCAATGTTTAATTCATCTACAACAAGTAAATAGCTTTTTCCCATTTTGATTATAAATACTTATACTAAATGACTTTCAAAAAATGTAAGACCAATTTATTGCCTGCAATTACGAAATAATATAGGTATATTATATCAAATGAATATAAACGACGATAAATAATGATAAAAGAATAAGTTTTTGTTCGAAATCCTCTCACTATATTTAAAAATATGGTGTGTATATATGCTAAAATTTGCTTAGCGTTAGATTTCAGAAATAGATCAGATTATTACTCTATTTGAGGAGCAAACGTGCAAAACCCGATAAATCCACTTTTATGAATTTCGAGTTAGATATGTATTCTTATAAATTCTGGTGTGCTCTATCGATCTGTGAAGCCAGAATCGACCCAAAACCGATAAATCCCTGAAATCTGAACGTAAGACTAACCATTTCAATCAATCCCAAAAACCAAACAAAACCCGATAAATCCTATTATCCTGATGGCATCTACTATTAAATAGCTAGAACTATATATTTGTATTACAAGAATATAAAACGGTAACATTTACTGCATGAACTTATAATAAAGTGATACAGATGGCAGATAAGTATATTAACCTGACCAGTAGTCAATATTAGTTCGTTAGTCGAGTTGTAACATGGAAGAAGACAACATCAGTGTAAGAGAAGGGAACGATGGATCAAGGAAACGTAAGAAACGTGAAACAAAGAGGTTAAAACAACCGAATTTCAGGTATATATTTAGGTAACTTAAACATTTTTTTTTTTACTATTTCTATTATTTTTGTTAAATAGATATCTGGTAGATATGCGAGTTTGGAAGAGTTTAAAAGACCTACATATTGTTGCAATGACTTTAATCTGCATGATGCGAGGGCTCTTCGCTGGAAGCTAATGTGAAAACTGAACAAGACATGAAACTATGCCACTTTATGTCTGTGGTAGCCACAGAAAGAAAAAGATCTACAATGAACAATGCTACTTTCTTTCGCAGAGAATTACAAAAAAGAAAATTCAGGTATGCCAGGCATTTTTTCTAAACGCAGTAAATATAAAAAAAGACAGAGTAAACCGTATTGCATTAACACTTTTTAAAAGAGAAATTCCAAAGGAATGAAGAGGGGGTGATAGATTGTCACAAAGAAGTGCAACAAAAAAGGAAAAGATAAAAGAGTTCATAAATTCCTTGGAGGCAAAAGAAAGTCATTATAACCCAGAAAAATCAAAGAGGATTTACGTAGGTTGTCATTTGAATATTATAAAATTACATAAAGTTTACCAAAATCAATGCATTGAAGAAGATAAAGTGAATTTTTCCATGTTTAGAAGACTTTTTTGCATTGAAGGAGATAAAGTCAATTTTTCCATGTTTAGAAGACTTTTTTAAATGATTTTAATATAGGAATATCTAGTCCTGCCTCAGATTGTTGTGCCAAGTGCACAAGACTTAAATATCAAAGTAAACGTGAGAAAAATAAAGAGAGAAAAAATGGTTTTAAGATGGAATTGCAAATTCACAAAAAAAAGGCCAACGCTTTTTACGATTTATTAAAAACAAAACCACCTAATTCATTAACCTTTGTGTTTGATCTCCAACAAGTTCAGCCCCTACCCAGAACGCCCATTAATGATGCATTTTGTGCTTATTAAACAAGTTTTTACAGCTTTTGCTGTGCAGACAGAACGTCTAAACATCCTACGTTTTACACATGGACTGACGATAAAGGTGGAAGGGGTTCTGTTGAAGTTGGTTCTGCCCTTTTGAACTATTTGGATTGGTTAGATTGTACTGACTTGACCGTCCTTCGGCTTCTCTGTGATGGTTACGGGGAGCAGAACAAGAACTCTCATATTGTACACACTTTATATTACTGGTTATGATTTAAAGCTCCTCCTAACATATCTCACATAGAACTTCTATTTTCTGTCCTAGGACTCTCGTTCTTGCCAGCTGACAGAGAGTTCGGAACAGTGGAAAAAATCTTAATAAAAACATCCAACTATACTTTCCAGTCAGAAATATGAAGAGCTTTACAAAGAAGTTGGCGAAGTTAAGACGTTAGGAGTTAACTGGAAACTACTTGATATAAAAGGTCTTTCGCAGTGGTTGAAGGAAGTAAAGGGAATATCACAGCTAAAAATTATTACATTTAAAAAAGATATTAAGAGCAGTTTGGCTGTGACAATCTGCGGCTTTGAAAACTTCAAATACGGAACAGGTGGTGAAAAATTCGAAAAACTTTTAAAACCAAAATGTAAGGTGGTAGACTTATCTATTATTGAGATACATATAGCAGGAATAGCAGAGAAGAAGAAAAAATCACTTGCGCATCTGATGACTCAACAATTTGGTGATGCATGGGAAAATTCAGAAGATCTGCAGTGGTATAGAAAACTTCTTAATGGACCTACTGAAGAACCAGAAGAAGAAATAATATGCGACTACCTTGGTGAAGAGGTGGCCATCCATATCTAATAAAACCGACTTCATTTTATTATTTTGTTAATAATTTTATTTTTTTAAATTTTGGTGCTCATTTTATTGTGCCGTTATTAAACTTTTTTGCAATTTTTTTTTGTAGAACAGCAATTTTATTTATATTGATGTTTAAAAAAGATGTGGACTGTTAGAGTCGCCCACACTTTGGCTTGTGTTTCCATCTACACGCTCTTTTGTTTGAGTAATAACAAATTAATTAGAATGCACACGTTTCCTGGCCCCAGCGATAAATTATGCAAATGGGGAAATGCATACAGTCGACTCTCGTTAATTCAAACCTAGCTTAATTCGAACCTCTCTGTAATTCAAAGTTATCACGAGTTCCCAGAAAATGTATAAATTATTTTATAATTATTAATATTCCAACAGAAAATTCACCTGAAGCAGCTGTAAAATCCATCATCCCAAGCACCTTTAGTTGCACCTAGGGTTGCCAGGTGTGTTTGAAAAAAAAACCGGACAACTAATAAAAAAAAACCACAACATATATATATATATATATATATATATATATATATATATATATATATATATATTTAAATATTTATTAAAATTCTTTTATATTATAACATGTATATATAAAAAATTCTAAGAAAAAAAAATACAATCTATTTTTTCATATATTTAGCATTTGATGACACTGCTTTTAACAAAAGTTTATTGCTTGCGATGGCATCTTTGAATTCCGTGCAAGTAGCACTTATATTAAAGAAAACACACAATTTACTTTTTACAGTGTTAACGGCGAGACGATTTCTTTCATTCGTCCATACACTTCCCATGACTAAAGATTCGTTCGACGAAAGCATTAGACACAGGAATACTACAAACTAACTGCACAATTTTCAACAAATTCGGTGCTTCTTCTTTTTTGAAAAAAATTGCACCACATATTTAGGGAGTTGCCTTCAAGCGAAGAAAAAACACTTTCAAGTGCAGCCAGTTCATTATAAATCTGTTCTGGCAGAGTTTGCTGCTTCCATGGAGATATTGACCATAATTCGATCAATTGATCCAGCGTGGGCAATTTTCCGCATTCGATATCTAGGCAACTAAAAGTTTTATAATTGTTATTTTCATATGGATACCACTTCTCTATATAACCAAGTGCTCTTTGGTAAACAGTAAGAGCGCTTTTAGTGAATTCTTCCACCTCATATTCTGATAGATGGCCTTTTTTCAATGCCATATGGACTTTCATTCCAAAATGTTTGTCCCTCATTTTCTTTGAAATGGTGTCCCGAAATTTTACCATTATGTTATGTAGATTATATGCTGCTGTGCTATGTTTCTCTAACAATAGAATAATATCTTGAAAAGAAGTCATAAAGTTGTGAGTGAAATACAAATATAACTCATTGTAGGTAGGATTAGCTTCACTTGAAATTTCATTTTCTTGATCAGACAAAATGGCCCAAAGAGCCCTAGGGCAATTATCAAAACCTTGTTCCAAGAAGTACTTCTTCAATGCCCCCCACGACGAAAGCATTCTATCTAGAGCTTTAAATAAACTAAGCCACCTTGTAGGAACATGGCGAATGACTTCTCTGTATTCGCTTCCGAAGAAATCAAAACACTCCTTCAACTCTTCTCGTTTTTTTGCGGAACAAGAGAACTCTGCAAACACTTTCATCACAATATTTTCAACATCAACTGGCATTACTTTTAAGGCATGTTTAGCGCAGTTGTGAAATATATGGTCATTACAGTGAGCAGCTATTATGTCTTCATTTTCTTCTGATTTTAATTTTTGAAAAACGGACTTATTGACCCCAAAATTAACAGATGCGTTGTCCGCTCCATATGCCGTTACTCTAGTCCATGGGAGTTGTGAATTATCTAAGACTTGACACAAACGTTGCTTAATAGATAACGAGTCCTCAAACGGGTCTTCGTAGAAATCCAAAATTTTATGGCAAATACCTTCTTTTGGGGAGAAATATTGGATGGCTACTGGAAAGAATTTCCTGTTTCCTTTATTTGAAGCATCAGTAGCAACAGAAAAGGGAACATCATTCTTTAAATCCTCCTGCACAAGTTCCATTGAATAAGGAAATAAAACGTTGTTTACCAAACACGTATATTTAGTGCGTCCTCCTGTCATTTTCTTTACGATTTCTGAATCGTTAATAACTTGTTTCAATACCTTTAAGGAGCAATCTTGAGCAACGTAAGAAATGTGGTGCTTTATACTATGGTAAACCTCAGTTATTTCGGCAATACTTACTTTTTTACTTTGCGCACTGCCTTTTTGTGTAAAGAAAGATGTCATACGTTGAGAGGTAGCTACAGCACTTTCACACTCTTTGTGCTTCTTTGACGCAGCATGGTGCGTTAATGCTTTTAAGCCGTCGTAAGCTACAGTGAACGTATTTTTACATAATTTGCAATAGCCTTTACTGTTGTCTGCGTCACATTTATTTAGCCAAACAAAACGCGATTCCCAGTCAACATTATAGTAGCAAACTCTTCTTACTTTCTTTGGTGGAGTTGCTTTGCTCGTAGATGCTTCCTCGTCTTCCATTTTCCGCACCGACACGGCGACACGACAGCAATACAAACACAACAGCAATACAAACACGACAGCAATATAAAAAATAAGCTGAAAGCTAATTTAGTGAAGTCAGGTTGATATAATTTAGAGCGCTACGCGACAAAAACTATCTTGTACTAATAGAGATGTAACGTAACTGAGTTAAGTGGAGTAATGGCTGACGGGACCTACAGAAGTGGGCAGTGGGGAGTGACGGCGACTGCGCGTTATCTATATATCTTTCCGTCCTGCCCTACCCCACCCCACTATCACTACCCAAGTATCCTCTTCCACGCAGGTATACTCGAAATTTCACTAAAACCGGACGAAAGATTGTCCGGTTTACAATGACTTTCTTGACCGGACATACATGAAAAAAAACGGACTGTCCGGTCGAAAACCGGACATCTGGCAACTCTAGTTGCACCACTAATGTTAAAGAATATTGCCAAGCAACAATTTAGCCAGAAACAACAAAAAAGGTAACTTTGACGGCATCTGTAAGAACCCTTGTGGAGAACGAGTCATCATCAACAAACCATATCAAAGAAATCAATGAAAGTTTATTAACCCTTATAGTCCAGGCAAATTAGACCAAAAAAGGGCCATGCTTCCCGAAAAATCGTCCAAAACTGGAAAGTGTTTTAATACCTTTAGGGGGTCCCAAATAAGAGTCCTGTGAGTTTGCGATGGATTCTGACTTCTGCTTAAGTTGTGGGAGTCAAAGAAACCGCGAAATTTTCGCGCTTTTTTAGTATTTCGCTTATAATTCCTAAACGACGCATCCTACCGATAATTTTACTCGAAGTATTTCTAAGAGCATTAAATTCATTCATGTGTTGAATGGTTTTTAGTATGCCAAAATCGGCCCAGCCGTTTAGCCGCAATCGACTTTTTAAGTTGGGCCATTTATACCAACTCTCATGTATCATGTTATATTCTATTCCGATCGTGCGGTTTTCGAAGTAGCAAAGGAGCAAAACCGGTTCGGCCTGGTTTCCCCTCTTGGCCTTGACATCAGAGCAGCCACCTGTCCCTTTTTTTAATAATAATAATAATAATAAACATTTTTATTCACTGATCATAAAACCACAATATAAATTAAAGATAATACAGCTTTGATATGGAATAAGTCAATTACATAAATAATTAATAAAAAATAATAATAGTGACAATTAATAACAGCAATAATAACAATTTTTCTGGCAGATTACAGTTTAATACTATTACATATTTTGTAGCATTTTGAATGCAAATAGGTGCATATAGTTGCATACGACGTGAGACCGTGATCGGCCGTGATCATTTTAATTTTTTTATGGTTGAGGCGAAAAAGAGGAACGGAGAGCGTTGTGGTTTTAGATGAGAGATTCTTTTCGGGCAGGCCGTTCCCGTACTACCGTCCCGATCTAATATTACCGTACCGTTACGCTAGAGGTGAGTCCTGATCTAAAACCATTACGAATCCTTATATTTGTTTCTATATTGCATAGGCAATCAAGGGCCTGGCCGCCAAATTAAATATCGAGGAAATAAATTCCGGAAACCGATCCACCATTACGGGCGTTCCGTGCCGCGTGGGAATTGGTTTATCACCACCGGTGGTTTCTTCGGAGGTCTTCTCAGGAAAGTCCTTTTCATTCCGTTACGGAGTCACCGTACAGCAATCGTATGATTATAGCTGCGGATGCAGGAGTAACAGGAGCCAAAAGATAAGTTTTTTATTTATAACCGCGTATATCGGTTCACAAATTATTTGGAGCAGTTACGGAGATGCTAAAATAGTTGATTGTAACCTGATGAACAAAGTATATAACTGTATATTATCGTCTAAATTACTACGAATAATTAATTTTCGTTAAGGTCCTAGGATAATACTTCTAGGTGGCGCCCATATTTTATGTTTCTTTTGCGGATTTTTTTTAATTTTAAGCGTTCGTTATTTTTATATGTAGTTACAGAAATAAGTTTAATTTTATATTACTTCAATAGACATTTTTATTTAATTAAATCAATCTTTATTTACTTAGTTGTGCTTATCATTTTTCTATCAAATATTTTTTTTTCCTTAACAACCCACGACCTCGCTCGCCAAGATTTTTCTTTGAGTAGCTGTCACACTTATGGCGCACAACGTGGGGCCTCAAAGAAATGATTGCTAAGTAGAGAAGTGATAGGCACAATTTTAATAGCTTTTGTGAATTTGAAATTACTACTTTGTTTCAATATTTTTACTGCATCCTCATCGTACAAATTACATATCTTACTTAACTCTCCAAATATGAATATTAATTATTTACGGAAACCTGAGATCAATTATGAGCTGGCTATACGCGGTTTCGATGCCGGTGAATGTACCGATGTTCATGATATGAAGTATGTTTTGAGAAAGTATATCGCGGGTGATAAACCAATTCTCTCGGGCAGTCACGATACGATGACGTCGCACTGTCAAAAAGAAATCACGGAGTCGCTATCAGAGATAGAAAAAAATCTTGCATCGTTTCCCGGGAAGGACGCGAAGATTAGTGAAAAGAAGATTCTTTCTCGTTTAGCTCACGTAACCGGACGATTAAAACGCTACATTAATGTTGATACCGCTGAACGTGCACAATTTATAACTGAATCTGTAAATAAATGCGATCTAAACGAAGCTAAACTTTCGCGAGTTGTGGCCGATCTTAGGAAAGCCATGTCCAGTACATTTATAGAGGGGGCTAATGTCGGGTCTTTTCCGGTTGGGGACGATGTAAGCGTTACCGATGAATGCGATATTCGATGCACGGGTGCAAATCAGACGTTGGCGGTTAATGCTACGGCGGTTCCGGTTTATAAGTGGGATTTAAAGTTTGACGGCCAGATGAGCGCGGACGAATTATTGAGTTTTGTTGAAAGGGTCGAGGAATTGCGTCTAGCTAGGGGTATTACAAAAAATGACCTTTTTCGATCGGCGATTGATTTATTTTCCGGCGCGGCGATCTCATGGTTTAGGTCCGTTCGCAGTAAAATTAATGATTGGGATTCTTTGACTGAACGTCTAAAATCAGATTTTTTGCCTGAGGATTATGACGAATATATTTGGGCCCAATTGCGCAACAGGAAGCAAGGTCGAAATGAGAAGGTCACCTTATTCATCACGACGATGGAAAATCTATTTTCTCGTTTGAATTGTCCTCCAGAGGAAAATAAAATGGTCAGTTTAATAAAAAAAAATTTATTACCGTCTTACATCTTACAGTTAAGTCTGGTTGATGTAAAATCAATTTCTCAATTAATGTCAACTTGCAAGAAATTAGAAAACTGCAACCTCAACGCGCATACTACATCTCGTTCCGATCTTGTTTGCGCTATCGAGTCGAACAATTTCGTAGGGAACTCTATGTTCGAAAAAATGCTAGAAAAGATAAATAGTTTAGAAATAAAATTAGCTGATCACAATGAAGCGAATACATCCTGCGCCGCGTTAGAAAATACCGGGCGTGATGATGATCTGTCGGGCAGATGCTGGAACTGCTATAAACCGGGGCACCGTTACAGTAGCTGCAAATCTGATAAGAAATTCACTTTCTGTTATGGTTGTGGAAAGAGGGGTGTCAGAAAATCCCAATGTCCCAAGTGCTCAAAAAACTAAAGCAAAAGGGGGACACCGGTCGACCTCCCTTTAGCGTTATTGTCAAGACCGAAAATAAAAACAGCCATGGCTGGCAATCTTGGCTAGACAGGGTAAAACAATTTTGTATTCCACGGTTCGCGATCAACCCCTTATTTTATTATAAAGATGGGGACGATAGGCCACACATTGAAGTGAAAGTTTTTAATAAAAAAATTTCTGCGTTATTAGATACCGGAGCGAACCGATCGGTAATTGGTTCAGAGTTTTGCGATTTTCTCAAGGAAAATAAAATACATATATCGCCAACTAGAATTCCCTCTGTAACGACAGCGGATGGAGTTTCACAAGAGGTGATTGGAAGCGCGGATGTTTTTTTTGAGACTGCTAATATTAAAGATCATATCGAATGTTTAATAGTACCGTCATTGAAAATGAATTTGATTTTTGGGATGGACTTTCTGAAAAAATACAACGTCCGTGTTAATTTCACAACCGATAGTTGGATTTCAGAGAAAGCGGGGACTGAAATGAATGAAAATATGAAACTAAGCGTGTGCGGAATCAGTGACCGTGTTTTGCTCTCGCCGGATAATGCGGCTAGCCTCGATAAGATGATACAAAAATTTGTGAGTCTTTCCTCTAACGGGCTGGGTCGAACGACCCTCGTAGAACATTTTATTGACACAGGTGATTCGAAACCGTTCAAAGTAAGACCCTTCGCGTTATCTCCGGCTATGCAAGACCATCTAAATTTAGAGATTGACAAAATGCTCGAGTTAAGAGTTATTAAGCCAAGCAAATCGCCATGGTCATCTCCCGTGCTCCTAGTTAAGAAAAAATCGGGCGAATATAGGTTTTGTTTTGATGGACGAAAATTGAACGCGGTGACGAAATGTGACGCTTATCCCCTTCCTCGGTTAGATAGCATACTAGATAAGCTACGTGATGCCCGTTTTATAAGTAGTATCGACCTAAAGAGTGCGTTTTGGCAAGTGCCACTTGAAGCATCCTCTAAAGAAAAAACCGCTTTTTCTATATTAGGCCGTGGTCTGTTTGAGTTTGACGTAATGCCATTCGGTTTAAATAACGCGGCGCAAACTCAACAACGTCTTATGGATAATATTTTTGGCCCTGAGATGGAACCCAATGTTTTTGTTTATTTAGACGACATAATTGTCGTTAATAACAATTTTGAGGAACACCTTAAGACACTGGCTGAGGTATATACGCGACTCAATGACGCTTCTCTTAGCGTTAACGTTGAAAAGTGCGAATTTTGCAGGAAATCGCTTAAATATTTGGGGTACGTTGTTGATGAGCAAGGGCTACATACAGACCCTGATAAAGTATCGTCAGTACTAAACTATCCGGTCCCACAAACCACCACTGAGATTAAGCGTTTTATGGGCATGTGCTCCTGGTACAGGAGGTTTATAAAACATTTCTCTACTCTGGTCGCACCCATTAACGCGTTATTGCACGGGAAGAGAAAAGGGAATGAAATTCAGTGGTCTGTACAAGCCCAATCAGCTTTTGTCGAAATTAAGAATGCGTTAGTTTCCGCGCCCGTTCTATCGGCACCTGATTTCTCTAAAGAATTTATCGTTCAGTCTGACGCGTCTAATGTCGGTGTAGGGGCGGTGTTATCGCAAGTCATGTCCGACGGCGGTGAGCACGTTATAGCATATGCAAGCAGGACGTTAAGTAAGACAGAAAGGAATTACTCAGTTACTGAGCGTGAGTGTCTGGCCCTCATTTTCGCTGTGGAAAAATTCCGCCCATATATCGAGGGTACGCATTTTAAGGCAGTGACTGATCACTACTCCTTGTTGTGGCTGACTAAAATGCAAGACCCTGTAGGTCGTTTGGCTCGGTGGGCTATTAAATTATCGCAATTCGACATGACGCTAGAACACAGGAAAGGAAAACTTCATGCGGTACCGGACGCGCTCTCACGTATACCTGCCGTCAACGTGGTTGAAAACAAATCCACGGATCCGTGGTATAATAAATTGTTATCAGAAGTCGAAAATAGTCCCGAGAAGTATGCGCAATTTCGTGTCGAGAACGGTTGTTTGTTTAAATTGGTGGAGAATAAATATCGGAACTTTCCGTTAAATTATTCTGAATGGAAACAAATTGTTCCTCGCGAAGAACGACTTTCGGTGCTTGGATCTGCTCATGATTGTACCACTGCTGGGCATTTTGGATATTTTAAAACATTTAAACGGGTGAGTGAACAGTTCTATTGGCCAAACATGAAAAACGACGTATCTAAATACGTAAACGCCTGTAATGTTTGCGGGGCGCAAAAGTCGCCTAATACTCCCCGCGCCGGATTAATGGGGAAGCAAAAGAAGGTTAGTTTTCCTTTCAAGTTATCTCACTTGATCTTGTCGGGCCTTTACCGCGTTCGAAAAAGGGAAATACGTTTGCACTGGTTATAACCGACTGGTTTTCCAAATTCGTGTTTGTTGAACCATTAAGGAAAGCAACGGCTAGTGAGATTATAAAATATTTGGAAAATAGAGTTTTTTTACTGTTCGGTGTCCCGCAGATAATAATGGTAGATAACGGTACACAGTTCACGAGCGCCCAATTTAGAAACTTAGCTAAACAGTACCAAATACAGAAGTTGTGGTACAATGCGAAATATCACCCCCAGGTGAATTTTACGGAGAGGGTAAATCGCGTTATCGGTACGGTCATAAGGTCATACATCAAAAATGATGCGAGTCACGATAAATGGGATGAAGAGATATATCGTATAGGTTACGCGATTCGATCTGCGGTGCACGAAATCACGGGATTTTCACCCAATGCTCTTGTGTTTGGTCGTACGGTACCTATTCTCGGGAACTTTTACGGAGGACTTCCGGGTGAGGGCCACATCGAAGTAGAGACAGCCTCGCGCGCGAACTACGCCGAAAAACTCTCTGGGATCTCAGACATTTTCGAGACTGTTAAAACGCGGTTAGATAAAGCGTACGCTCGGAATGCTAAGTATTATAACCTTAGAAAACGTGGCATACGCTTTGAAGAGGGCGATCTCGTGTGGAAGTCAAATAAGGTGTTATCGAGCGCTATTGATAAATTCAACGCCAAATTAGCACCTAAGTATGTTCTATGTACTGTGAAGAAAGTCATTTCTGTGGTTGTTTATCAATTATGCGACGAAAATGGTGTCGACGTCGGTCGATGGCACATCAAAGACTTGAAACCTTATTTCGGGCCGTTTAATTTAGATGAGAAATAAGATAGGAAATGATAAAAATCTTTCTAAGATTTTTATTTACTAGGGAGAGGGGTAGTGTAGCATTTTGAATGCAAATAGGTGCATATAGTTGCATACGACGTGAGACCGTGATCGACCGTGATCATTTTAATTTTTTTATGGTTGAGGCGAAAAAGAGGAACGGAGAGCGTTGTGGTTTTAGATGAGAGATTCTTTTCGGGCAGGCCGTTCCCGTACTACCGTCCCGATCTAATATTACCGTACCGTTACGCTAGAGGTGAGTCCTGATCTAAAACCATTACGAATCCTTATATTTGTTTCTATATTGCATAGGCAATCAAGGGCCTGGCCGCCAAATTAAATATCGAGGAAATAAATTCCGGAAACCGATCCACCATTACGGGCGTTCCGTGCCGCGTGGGAATTGGTTTATCACCACCGGTGGTTTCTTCGGAGGTCTTCCCAGGAAAGTCCTTTTCATTCCGTTACGGAGTCACCGTACAGCAATCGTATGATTATAGCTGCGGATGCAGGAGTAACAGGAGCCAAAAGATAAGTTTTTTATTTATAACCGCGTATATCGGTTCACAAATTATTTGGAGCAGTTACGGAGATGCTAAAATAGTTGATTGTAACCTGATGAACAAAGTATATAACTGTATATTACCGTCTAAATTACTACGAATAATTAATTTTCGTTAACGTCCTAGGATAATACTTCTAGGTGGCGCCCATATTTTATGTTTCTTTTGCGGATTTTTTTTAATTTTAAGCGTTCGTTATTTTTATATGTAGTTACAGAAATAAGTTTAATTTTATATTACTTCAATAGACATTTTTATTTAATTAAATCAATCTTTATTTACTTAGTTGTGCTTATCATTTTTCTATCAAATATTTTTTTTTCCTTAACAACCCACGACCTCGCTCGCCAAGATTTTTCTTTGAGTAGCTGTCACAATTTAATAATAATAGGTTATTTTGTACTATATGATAGTGTCATTTAAGTACTCTTCAATTGAATAATAACATTTATCAATAAGTAGTGTTTTCAGTCTTTTTTGAATACATTTATATTTGTGGAACTTCTAAGATCATGGGGGAGTTTATTGTACACCTCTGGTCCTCTAATTCGGGGAGAGAGTCTCCTTATTCTTAGTCTAGTATTATCTATATAAATGAGTGAGTTGCTTCTTGTTGGGTAAGTGTGAACACTAGATGCTTCTTTAAAGTTGGATTTTTGTTTAAACACAAACAGGCATAATTCATACACATAGAGACATGGCAAAGGCATTAGACATAGTTGTCGGAATATTGGTCGGCAGTGAGCTGTCATAGAGACACCAGCAATACATCTTATTATTCGTTTCTGAGCGATGAAAATAGACTGTAGATGTCTTGAGCATCCCCACAAGCACACTCCATAGGTTAGTCGAGATTTGACGGTTGCATGGTAAAAGTTTACTAGTTGAGGTATCTCAAGTACTGCTCGCAAGCATCTTAATTGAAAACACGTTACATTTAGGGTTTTAGTTAGGCCATTGCAGTGATATCCCCAATCCAAATTTTCATCAAAATTTATTCCTAGGAATTTTATTTGTGTACTAAGTTGCAAGACTGTGTTTTGAATTTTTGGTGCTATTTGTAATTCCTTTTTACACTGTTTAGTCCTGAAACGTACCAGAGTGGTTTTAGATTCATTGACAAATAGTTTATTAGCTGCAAACCAGGTGTTGAACCTTGTAAGGACATCCGTGCATTCCTGTTCTACTCTATCTTCTGACTTGTTACTTATAACCGCCGAGGTATCATCCGCATATAGTATAACTTCCTGTGACATGTAGTCAGGCAAATCGTTAATGTATATTATAAATAAAATAGGCCCCATAATTGACCCTTGCGGAACCAATATCTATGGGAAGTTCGTCTGATAAGATATAAGTATCTGATTTATTTGACTTTGATCTAACTTTTACCTGTTGTTTTCGATTGTGAAGGTAGGATGCAAACCAGTCGAGTACTAAACCTCTAATCCCGTACCTTTCCAACTTGTCAAGTAGCAGATTGATATTAACGCAGTCAAAAGCACGACTTAAGTCCAAGAATAAACCAACTGGATATTCTCCTTTTTCAAGAAGAGTAACCACTGCTTCGTAGAACCTGTCTATAGCCGTCATTGTTGATTTTTTTTCTGTGAAACCATGCTGCATTTTGGAAAATAGATTGTGCTTTTTGAAGAAGTTTAGTAGTCGGGAGGCCATACACATTTCAATGACTTTCGAAAAGCATGACATTAAAGCGACTGGTCTATAGTTATCGACTTTAAGTTTATCCTTATTTTTAAATATTGGTACTACATTGCTTCTCTTCAGTATATTCGGAAACGTTCCACTCTCGAATGATTTGTTAATTATATATGTTAATGGTGTACTGATTTGCTTAGATACTTGTTTTAAAATTTTATCAGGAATGCCGTCAGGTCCACTAGAATAGTATATTCTGTAACAAGGTTAGAATGGAAATTCGATGCGAGTGGAATATTTCGAGCGCGAGCCGTGAGGCGAGCGCGAGGAACCACGAGCATCTGAATTTCCATTCTTACCGAGTATCAGACTATACTTTCTCCTCGACCTGATCAAATAGACTATAAAATAAAATAATGAACACAAAGATCTTACGTTTTATCACGTTTGTGGTTATGTTTATAGTATTTTGACAATTGTGGTATCCAAGGCTAATTGTTTTATTCGAAACGATGTGAGAATATTCATTCTATCCCTTGTTATGGAATGAATTACATGCAAAACGCATAAGCGCATAGTGTTTTGTTCCATAACAAGAGTGAGAATGTGTACGTTCTATAATCAAAATTGATTTCAGAATGCTTAAATTCTATGGTGGTCGTGGAGAAAATTTATTTTTAAGCTTTGAAATGATCTTGATAACTTCATCTTCACTTACTGGAGATAAGTAAAATGTGTTTAAATTTCTTGAAAGCAGAGTACCCTCGTTTACTATAGGTATATTATTAACAATATCAATGGGAGTCGTTTGAAAATAGTTATTGAAAGTATCCGCAATTAGCTTCATGTTATCCGAGAGATTTCCATTTATCTCGATTGCTATGTTTTCATCTTCTCTCTTATTATTACTTAGTTCGTTAATGATAGACCATGCTGTCTTCGATTTGTTTTCTGAATTATTTATTTTTTGTTGGTAAAATTGCTTTTTTTGTGTTTTAATTAATAAGCGATGCTTGCGTTTTCGGTCTTGATAAAGAGGCCACAATTCATGAAATTCTCTTGCGAGATTGTATAGATCATGTAGTTGTCTGCTAGACGTTTTAATTGTATAATTGATCCACGATTTCCATTGCTTAGTTTTATTTTGTTTCATTGGAAAACATATGTGATAGTGATACTGAAATGTAGCTACAAATATATTAAATGCATCATCCGTTGAAGTTGATTCATATACGTCATTCCAGTTCTCTCTTTCCAGGACATATATTAACTTTTCAGTATTCTCTCTGGTAAATGCACGAGCTTTGCATTTCATATCAGATTCACATACGTTTTCCAGGTTAGAATTAAATAATAATGTTTCATGATCTGATATTGTATTGGGTAAAGTATAACAATTGCCACTTTGTGGATAGTTTGAATAGATGTGATCAATGCAGCTTGAACCTGTATTTGTGATACGGGTTGCATCATGATTTTGCAATGTTAGTGAGAATGTGCCCAATAAACCAGTTAGATGTCTACTCTCATAATTATCTTCTAGCACGTTTACATTGAAATCTCCTAGTAATATTATAGGTTTATTTGGACAAAATATACTATTTAACAAATTTGACAGTTTTTCCATAAATACCTTAAAGTTTCCTTGAGGAGCACGATAGCAGACAATAACAAATACAGACATACCCGATTGTGTTTTATATTCTACACAGCAGAATTCAGCATCATTAGAACAGTAGTTACAAACTGGAATCTCGACCACCTTTAATCCTTTCCTATGCCAAATACCAACGCCTCCTCCTCTACTTTGCCTTGTGTAACTGGCACCTAGTAAAAAATTATTTATGTTTATCTTAGTAATATACTCCACCCATGTCTCAGTTAGGCAAAGAAAGTTTATATTTAAATCAATATCTAATTCTAATTGAGCTATTTTGTCGTGACTAAGGGATCTAATATTTAACAGTAAAAAATCAACATTATCACAATTTTCATCGGACTGCTGCATTGTTATTTCTCGATCAGCTTCCTTCTTGTGTTGAGAAAAAAACGCGTGATATATGTTCCTTCAGGCCATACGTCTGGCTGTTTGTACTCCGTAAGCTTATTCATCGGTATAGTTACTTTAAAAGATGCGTATTCCTCCGGGTGCTTAGACTGCAATAACTCGCATGTGGCATCCATAAGGTTGTGACTCTTCAGGTGTTTCTTCAAGTCCTCTTCCGTAGTGGTTGGCGCTAGTTTGTAGACGTGCAAATATGCCTTCCTCGGCACTGCTTTCAGTGATGTAGAACAATTTACAGCGGAACCAAAGACAGTAGTTGGTTTCCGCTGTTTTTTAACAACGGTTGTCCATTTTTCCTGATTGGACTCATTAATTTCCAATCTGGGTTCCGGCATTGCTTGTTGATCTATTTCCACATTTCTTGTGTGTGAAATTTGCGCGGTAATACTACTGGGCTTGGGCGGTAGCGATTCTTGTGCGCTCGGTGCTTTGGCGCGCATATTGTGATTAACCCGTGATTGCTGCGGCTGTTGTTCCTGCATGATCGGTTGCCTACGATGATTTAAGTTCGCGGCCTCAAGGAAATTTATTTGTTGTCGGAGAATATCATTTTTCTCGCGGACTTCTTCAATGATCGCATCTTTGTGTTTTAAGATCTCCTTTAGATACATTATCTCTTGCAGTAGATGAGCAGATTCAGAATAGTCGCGTTGTAATTCCAATTGAGACATAACCTCAGTTTGAGACACAACAGAATCTTCTCCAATCGAATCTTTGCGTTTACCGGTGCAGTTATGCTTTTTTAAGCAGGCAGGATGAAACTGTTTATTACACTTATCACAGAGCACAAAATCTCGCACTGGGCACGACATTTCCCACAAGTTTGGCCGGATTTTTGGTCCTCGGGATTAACTTTACCGTCGGCCATATTAAAATTATAACATATTATGTTATGTTTTCTCCCTCTCTCTCTATTCCCTTTATCTGACTCCCGACCCCACGGCGCCTCACATAACGGGGTGCCTCCCTTCTTCTATTCATATTCAGTTGAGTCAAGACGTTCAAAATTTAAAGTTCGTGTGTTATACGACGACGTCGCCTCCGTGTCGTGCAATAAGTTTCTGGTGTTTATACTGACTTCTAGAAATGACAAGCATGAAGTGTTTTATTTGTGGTTATGCTGTCAAAGGGGACGATGAAAGAGGCACAATCAAGAAAAGGGCTCTGAAAACCTTTATTGATGCCAGCAAGAGGAGGAAGGATGGCCATGACAAGTGGTTAGCGCTGCAAACTTCAGCAATAGTACACGAAAAGTGTAGGAAAGGTACCTACATTACTACATTATTGTAGGTGTACATTATTATATAATTAATAATTCCATCACAGCATGTTTCATCATTGTATTATTTAATCTTGACTGTTTTTTTTTAACTTTCCTTACAACCTATATTATTATAATATTATTTTACTACATGTTACTTTACATTATTTGACTACTTTATTATTACTTACAACCTACATTATTAATATAATAATAATAATAATAATAATAATGTTTATTAAACGGTTTAACCATTTTAACATAAATGTACATTGATTAAAATTATTACAAGTATAAATTTAGAACTACACTTAACTAATAACTGACCTAACCTAAAATAAAACTAATGTGAACAATATCCTATAAATTTAATTGAGCGCATAAACTCCCGGTGAGAACAAGAGAAAATGTTAAAATTAGGATTAAGCGAAAGTGAATTCGAGGTACGCATAAAGCGTGTGATTGGGTTATTTAAACCATAGTTTGTACTATGGAATGCTACACGAAATAGTGGTGGGTGCCGAATTGCGCGATTGTTATATTTTACGTAAAAATCCACTAGAGAGAGAAGTTCAGAACATTTAATATCTCCGCTAATAATTTAAAAAAAGTCGACATATCTGCAAAAAATCTTCTGCAGCAAAGATGATCAATATGTAGACTGGATCTTATTACTTCAAGGTCGATATTTGTGCTATAACCTAGTTTGTATGAAATTGATTATTGATTATATCATAGGGTTCATTGTATTCCAACTAATTTTTCTTTTTCAGGTGCGTACACAAAGGAATCTAGTCTCTTGAAGGCTGAGAGAGAGAGGGGGGCAAAATGCTCGTGTTAAAAGGAAGCAAGTAAACCAGTTCGACTTCAAGCGGTTATGTATTTATTGTGAAAAAGATGCATCTCAAATTTTCCAGGACCAACAAGTGAAAAAGGCTCGAGATGTTCGAGAAACCGTGCATAAGGTTATGACTATGAAGACCATTGACACCATAAGAAATGCTGCCAGAGCTAGAGGTGATGAATGGGGTGAGAGTGTTCTGCGTAACCTCGCCTCTGAAACCGATTTCTTGGTATGTTCTCAGACTGCTGCAGGCCCTTCTGGTGTTAAAAAAGCTCGGGGGGCGATGTTGAATGGCTGAGTGTGTTGACTTCATCGTCAAGTACATGGAACAGAATAAAGATTTTTGTCAATTTTCACTGGAAGAGATTCTCCAAGCATACCACGGCAGTATTCCCAGGAAGGATCATATTCTTGACAAGTTATCTGAAAGATTAGGAGAAGAAGTAATTGTGATACGTGAGAGCAATCAATTCAGGCAGCCAACAATATGCTACCGAAACACAGGACACAAAATTCTGACCAACAGCTGGTATCAATCCAGGAGTAATGATGTGGACGAAGAACGTATGAGAGTTGTGAAAGCAGCCGCCGAAATAGTATGTGAGGACATCAGGTCAATGGTGTATACCCTGAATAAATATCCCTCTCCTGACATATTCTTACAAAATGCAAGCAATGACATTCCATATTCTCTCCAGTTACTTTTGGAAACCATAACAACTCCTCGAAAAAAGAGAGCCGATGAGGTGAAGAAAGTGGAAAAGAAAGTCCAAGCCATTGCTCATTCTCTGATCACAGCAACCCGACCACGGTCATTCACGTCTCCCATCTTGCTCGGGGTCGGAACTCTGCTCTACAGGAAGTACGGGTCAAGACATTTGGTAGACGTACTTTCAGCCTTGGGATTCAGCTCTTCATATGGAGAAGTCAGAAAATTTGAGGTATCCACTCTGCAGCAGTCTCTGGATATTATAGTGAATAACTCTTTCACTCAGTTTGTTTTTGATAATGCTGGCATAAACATAGACACTATTGATGGTCAAGATACATTTCATGCCATGTTTTACGCCAAAGAAATCACTGATCCCAAGGGCTCCTATTGAAAGGGTGAAGACCATACCAAAAGCTACCTCCTTTAGAGAATATAGGAGCATTTCGCTGCAGCACTTTGACCAACCAATTGGAGGTGGTTTAGCCACCCTGGCTGTGAAGACCATAACGACAACGTGGAGTGAGAAGTATTGCCAAGGTCGGCAGATTTGCTCTGGATGTTTGGGAAGTGGAATGAACATATCGACCTTCCAGGGTGGAATGGCTTCATGGAGACCATAACATCAAATGAGCCTTACAAGACCTCATGTATACTGTGCCTCTCGTTCATTAGAGCCCCTCCCTCAGATTTCGATACAATCTACACAGCCCTCACAATAGCTGCTGAAAAATGCAGAGAGCTCCGCCAACGCTGCTGTTTTGTCACTTTGGATCATCCACTGGGGTTAAAAGCACGGAAAATTCTTGCTTCTGTCGGTCCAGATAGCGATTTGAGTTGTGTTACCTAGCGTCTTGGGGGTTTTCATTTGCTCATGTCCTACATGGGCACAATTGGCTTCATTATGGACGGCAGTGGTCTCCAAGATTTGTGGAGTGTTTGCTTCGCGATGGCATCCACAAAAACGATGATGTCAGGCCATTACTATTCCCGAGCTGTACGAGCTCATATATTGACAGATGATATCCACGTCTCAAGAAACAAAGCTAATAGACGAAGAGACTGATGCACTATCGTATCTCATAAACGATTTTAGATCAGAAAGATTTGACATTAACAACCCAAATGTTGACAGTCTTATAGAAAAGTTCAAAAGACAATTAGAAATCTTGGAGGAACGAGGAAGCACTGCATTGCTGTGGGTGCAGTATTTCAGGATGTGTCAGTCCTCAAGCAATTTATCGAGGCTGACAAAACTGGGAATTGGATTTACACCTGCAGAGCGTAAGAAACATGATTCCATATTTTCACGCCAGCGGACACTTCAACTACGCAAAAGCTAGTCAACTCTACCTGCAGGATATGGAAGAGCTCAATGAAAAACTGACCCATGCTGAATATTTACAGTTAGTTGTACAAGGTTACTTCATAATAAGGCATAGCGAAAAGCATTGGTCCGGAATATAGTCAGATATGACCATCGAGCAAATGCTCATGAGAGCAATATCTTCTTGTGGAGGGCTATCCCGTGGGCGAGGAATCAGCGATGAGACTCTAGCCCGGTGGATCGCTGCCATGCCCACTGCAGTGGATGTTTGTCATCAAATTGAGGAGTACTGTGAGGTCTCCTTCTCAACATCCGATCAGCATGTTGACACGACAAACTCCAGAATACGAAGAGACGATAGCGATTTGCAGTTCCCTCATTTCCATCAGCACAGAAGTTATAGCAGATGACAGCATCAACTGTCACAAAGCGTTTGAAAAAGGCACAGCCAGTATGAAAACCATTGAAGCGAAAAACTTCAAAGAACTTTAACTTAGCAGGAAAAATAGAATGGTGCCTCTGCGAGCCGTGAAGGCTAGAGTAAAGATCAACGGAGAATCAGCCCACATCAGTCCGGACGCGATTTTCCGCCGCATTCCATTTTACATGAAATCACAGCTTCAGCTTGAATCGTACTTTGGATTCGAATTGGCACCGTACCCACTCCCACTGTTTGATGATGATGGCATGATGCGGAAGAGTACAAAATCTGAACTGTACAAGCTGTTCACTCCAATCAAAGTGGATCTCACTGCGAATGCAGACTACGTAGTGTATGGTGGTTTCCTCCTGCACCGAGTTGTGTAGAACAGCGGAGAACAGTTTTCCAGTATCTAAAAACTAAATGAACCCGGACCGACCCGTGGTAAAATAAAACTTTACGTTTTCGCCACTCATTGCATAATTAAAATTATTTAGTGGGTGGCAATGTTATATGGCGCCCGAGCAGGGACTATAAAAACTAATAAAACTTGTAAACAAATTAATCCAATTGGCACGTACACACTAGCACTTGTTTGAAGTTAGCCTTAATTTTGAACGGGAGTGTAATCATGTGAATAAGATTCTCTGAGTTGAAAACAAGTCTTAAATTTATTACACAAAAAAAAAAATAGATTACACTCGCGAGTTACGATAAATTGAAAATAAAAATCAAAACTGGAGATTAAATATATACAAATAGACGTTGAATTTAACTAAAATTTAACACGACTCTTATACAAAATTAACAACTCTAACAAAAACACAATTCTCAAACAACTTGCTGAACTGAACACTTGCCTCGTCTGTCGCTCGTCAGACGGTTTTGTTCAGGGAGAAGACGGTAGGGGTAGGTATCCTCCCATTGGCTGACGTGTGGCGTTGGGGGTGCATCAGCAATGAGCCCGCGCATGCGCTCCTCAAATTGCCTGTCGCCGGGAACTAGTACGGTTGTACAACCATACAATTACTAATATTATTGTTACTAATATTTACAATATTATGTATTTAAATGGTATGATTGTAGCAACCGAACCGACGACCGGACTTTTACCATCTATGGCAACCACTGACCATATGGGTGATTTGGTGTCATTTATATCATGTTGGTTGTCTTTTATACGATCTATTGTTCATTTCTGCTCTCAATTATTATTTAAACAAATTAAATAATAGTTAAAAGAATTGTGCCGCAGCTGTACCGATTGAGGCTTAAGCGTATTTTCCCCAAATCACGCTTAACAATAGTCCGGGTGTCTTGGGCAGGCCGGCGTCGTAAAGACGGATTAGCAAATTGTCACGTACGCAAAAATATGGGGCGTAACGGATTCGGTACCCAGAAAAATTCTGGTACAGGCTTACTGGGTCGTTCCACGAAGAATATTTACGAGTGCTTATCGCGAGTGTAATTTACAACAACCTAATCTAACTAATCCTAATATAGAACTATCTGGACTTAATGAACAATAAAAATATACAAAATATACAAATTCAACTTTCAATGAATGTAATACGGACTTTACTCATTTTATAATTACTTTTATTTATGAAGCCGAGAGAAAAAAATAGAATAAAAAACAAAACAAGTGGATACCGTTGTTACTAAAGAAAGAAATAAAAGCTGAATAAATAAAAGTTGCGGCGTTTTAGATAAAACGTAACAAGTAACAAGTGGAAGGTGCTGTATCATGGGTGTACCTGAAAAAGAAGTCTGAATTAATTAAGCTCACAGAGATAATTCATATTGATTCAGAAGGAACCGTACAGGAATTAAGGACAAGGATAGTAAGGTTCTTGCGAACAGGAAAAGGCCAGTTGGAGAGCGATTCCGAGGAAGAACAAGCTCAAGAATTCGTTCTCGAAGGAGACGACAAGGTGGAGGAGGATAAGGAGAAAGTAAGGCCAACACCGCAGGCACAACTGCCGCCGCCGACACTTCTGCCGCCGCAACCTCAAATTACCAGCCACAGCTCAGATGTGTGACAACATTAGGAAATGGAAACTCAAATTCGATGGCATCGTCGATCCAATTTCATTTCTTGAGCGTGTGGATGAACTCGCTAATTGTTATGGCTACGCGCTAGATAGCCTGCTAGTCGTTCTGCCCGAATTACTCAAGGGAAAAGTTCTTCTTTGGTACAGAAATAACAAACACCTTTGGCGAACATGGAGGGAATTTATCAAGGGTTTTCAAAGGACTTTCTTACCACCCCGATTTCACTTCCGTATGTAGGAAGAAATAAGGAAGAGGACGCAGGGATATCAAGAGAGTTCGTCACCGCCATACAAACGCTAATGAGGAGGTGTGGAGGAATTAGGCCCGCCGACCAACTTGAACGTATCTATGAAAATCTCAGACCGGAGTTCAAATTGTACATTAGAAGAAGAGATTTTGATTCATTGCCAGAGTTAATGGAGATGGCTGAGGAATTCGAAGTCACGCAAATGATAAATAATTCCTTCATCGCATCGCCCACACCGTCTCAGTCGTTTAACCCCGAAACAGCATTTGCTGGAAAGGCGAATAAGCCGTCGCAAAAACGGAGTCAAACTGGACAATCTCGTATCCAGTATACAATAAATGCAGTTGGCTCAGCTGAAACCAGTACAGAAAACAACCACCCATCGACCAGTGCGGTAGCAGCGCAGCAAAACACATTTCATAGAAGAAATGCGTGCTGGAGATGTGGTCTAACAGGCCATTACCGTACTAACTGCAACCGTACACCGAAACTATTTTGTTCTTTCTGTGGAAAAACAGGAATTTTAACACGTAACTGCCCATGCCATGTTCAGGGAAACGAATGCCGCCGGAACGAGCAGGAGAAGAGCTCGTAAAGCAACCGGCATCCATAACCCCGAAACAACCTGCTGATATTTGTGTTCCGGCGGAAATAACAAGACCTGATTGTGTATTGTCATTTCCACTGATGGAAAACAATTCACAGCATTAATAGACACCGGAGTATCGGAAAGTTATATCAGCAGTAAAGTATTGAAGCACCTGGAGAAGAATAATTATAAATTGGACCGGACAAAAGAGAGAAGGGAAAAATTCGCCGATGGAAAAGAGACACATACCGGAGGAGAAATAATATTCCAGTTAATAATCCATGATGGAGGTACCGATCCAAGAACACAAGCTTGCCAATTTATAGTAAAATTGAGCTTATTTTCGACTCTGTCTGTCGATACTGTAATTGGGCTGAATTTCCTAATGGAGCACCAGGTGAAAATCGACACCGGGCGCCGTGAAATTTATATCAGTCGAGGAGCACCTGGTGGATGTCAAGTGACGACATCATTCAAAATCGCAAGCATCCAGAGACTTACCGGCAAACAGAAGGTAGAACTTGATGCATTTTTACAACAAAATTTACATTCCACAGAAGAAACAGAAAAAATTGAGAATTTGGTGGAGCATCGCATTAAATTAAAACCGGAGACCGAACCGTCGAAACAAAAATATTATATTAGGAACCCAGCCATGCAAGCGATTATAAATAACGAAATTGATACGATGATAGCGTGAAATATTATCGAGCCGTCAAGTAGTAGTTGGAGTTCTCCTGTGGTACTGGTGAAAAAGAAATCTGGGAAATACCGATTTTGTGTGGACTTCCGCCAGGTAAATTCAGTCAGCAAGCCCGATGCCTATCCATTACCGCAAATTCACGGGTTGCTAGATAAGCTACGAGGAGCCAAATATCTTAGCACAATTGACCTAAAGGATGAGTATTGGCAAGTATCTTTAGCACCCGAAAGCCGGCCGATAACTGCATTCACCGCCCCAGGACGAGGGATCAGTTTAAGGTAATGGTAATGAAATTAGTTCTCAGTAAATTGCTTAACCGAGGATTGCAGATAAATCTTGAAAAATGCACATTCGCAATTTAATGCGGCTAATACCAACGATCCTGATAACATAAAAAACAATGCCCCCATTCCTCAAATTGAGCCCAACCCAAGTTTTGAGGAATAGAATGAATCCCTTCATCATACACCTGATGTCGATTGTATATTAACAAATGAAAATATCGAGCAAAATGAAAGTGATACTACTCTTGAAGTCTCGAAAAAATCACCAAAAATTAACGCTGCAATTGAAATGCCCTGTGACGAAGACTTCATCGAAAGGCTGCCGAAAGGCACACAAAATATATTTCCAAATATTATTCCAGGCATGAAATATATATGTATTGAAGGATACTTCTCAATAATTAAGTCGCAAGTTCTAGCAATCTACAATAGAACGCAGGGAAAGTTTGATCCGTCAGTACACATTTGTTGTAAAAGAACTTTTACAAAAAGTTAACAATACGTGTTGTCAACATTAAATCGTGCAATTATACAAAAAGACCATATGCATTTACGCAAGATGTGCGTTGAAAGGATGTAAAAAATTTAAAATGTCCGCAAGGGGCAGTGGCTCGATGGCCTTTAAAGTTACAAGCACAGGTATTACATTTCTCATGGGCAACACTATACGAGGCATGTAAGACGCGTCGAGAGAGTTCTACTAGGACGCAGATTAGAAATTAGTACCGCGTTAGATGTCAGAAGTTCTGTTATTAATAAATTTAACACCAAATTAATGAGATCCACAACGAACTTAGGCAAAATCAAGTCAGAATCTGTCTATCGAAAAATAAAAACGGACCTACAACGATAGGCCAAAGAATGATTTGTGGGACTTAATATTAATGCAACAAACCAATATGCATTAGATTAAGTAAGTTATTCTACCATTCCAAGTGTTTGTCTTCAGCAAAGAACAGCTTGCCATCCTAAAATTTGCTGAAAAGTCTGGTCCCTTACCGAATCTCTACATTGACGCTACTGGATCTATAATCCGAAAACCTATTGAAAATTGTAAACGTGTTCTGTACTATTGCGGGGTAATTAAGACAACCTCACGCAGGATTTTACCAATTTTTGAAATGATTTCATCTCTGCATGATAAAGACGCAATATCTACATGGCTTTTTGCCTTTAAATGCGATTGTTTAAGAAATAAAGTTAGTTGGCCACCATTTAATATGGTTACAACTGATTTTAGTTTAGCCATAATAAATACTTTATGTCAAACTTTTAACACCATGTCATTGCTGTTATATTGCAATATGCAATTTAACGCTGTCAGTGATCCAAACTATAACATTTTCGATGGCGGCGTTACATTAAAGTTGTGCCGCGCACATTTAATGAAAATAATGTGCAAGGACATAAATGATCAGATGTCATCGACGAGTAAAAATATTACACGTTTTTATAAAGAAGTGCTGGCTTCCCTATATAATATAGATTCTTTTATAGTAACTACGGATATTATTAGGTGCCTTTTTATTATTTCATCTTCAAAATTTGAAAATAAATTAGTAGAAAAGTCGAAAAATGATTTGCTTATATATATATATATATATATATATATATATATATATACCGAGTGTCTGGGATAAGGGGCGAACATAGGGATTTAACATGTAAAATGAAATATGTGTAATTATTAGCTCCTCTATTCATTTTAGTGAAAAATCGTAAAGGAATATTTTTTAGAGAATTCTACATTGTAAATGTATCATCTATTTAATTTACGTTTGTGCCAGAATACACCTCAGAAATAATAAACATAAGTTGAACAATGTATCATTTTATAAAAACCCTTGCCATGAGTTTGACAAATGTCATGTCATAGTGAAAATAATTTTGCTAGTCAGATATCAATTCACTTATTGTAATTACTACGAACAATAACGTTGGGCTTGTTGTTAAGTGTGAACTAACATTCATCTGCAAAAAGTTTCGGTCTGTATTTGATCGATCCTGCATTATTTCACAAAATACACGCCTGGTTTCATCATCCACTGGCTGTATCTCCTCATGGCATTGATGCTTATAGGAATGATAACCATGCTTCTTCGCAATTTTCCGTACAGAGAATTTAGACACGTTGCACTCACGAGCAATACATCGGATGCTACTTGTTGGTTCAGCATTTATCAAACGCAAAACCGTTTCTTCCAATTCATCGTTATTTCTTCTGTTCCGTTTGCATGTAATGTTAATGTTTTTAAAATAATATTTGTTAAAATTGGAGTATTAAAATACGCTTTGAATCAACTGCCACTATATTTGCTGTATTTTCAAACTTTTTCACAAACTTGGTAATTGTTGATAGATAGAATTGGTCGATTGTTAACCCTCAACTACTATTGTGGGGTCAATTTTGACCCCAGCGCATATACTTCGCGTGACATTGGGAAAACGAGACGAACACGGCCGTTGCCCTTTTCGCTAATTGCAGTTGTGAGTGTGCTTGCTAAGAGGTTGGACGTGTCAATTCTGTAAGTGTGCGCATTAATTATTTATTTGGTGTCGGGGTCAATAAAAACCCCACGATAGTGTTTGTGTCCCTTTTTTTAAGTGTAAGTTTTAATAGATTAATTTTGTATTTGCAGTACAAAATGGCAAGTTATGATAAAGAACTAATTGACGGCCGGCCATATAATTCGGAACAGTTAATGGATCTTTTAGAAGAAATAGATCATGAAAGAGAGGATGAGGAAGAAGGCGAAAAAAATATAATTGGCACGGACGATGATGGAATGAGTGATGCAGAAAGCGAACACAGTGACCATTTTACTGATTCAAATATTTCTGAATCAGAGAGCGAAAATAGCGCTAACAATTCTAAAAGTGTAAATTATTATTATGGCAAGAACAAATTTAAATGGGCCAAAAATCAGCCAGCTCAGTCACGCCGTAAAAAAACATAATATCATTAGAACACATTTACCTGGAATCAAGGGTCCAGCGATGATTTATAAGCCGAAAACACCATCCGAAGCTTGGTCGCTTTTAATTTCTGAAGAAATGTTACGTATAATTTTAGATCACACAAACGCAAAAATTACTGAAATGAGTGTTCGATACAGTAATACTGCAACATTTATTGATTACTTATCTTATACGGAACTAAACGCATTTTTCGGAGTAATATATCTAGCCGGCGTGTTTAAATCAAACCACGAGGATGTGACTTCCCTTTGGGCAACAGACGGAACGGGGAGACCAATTTTTAGAGCAACAATGTCCAAGGATCGTTTTTTGTTTCTGCTTTCGTGCATAAGATTCGACAACATTGAAACTAGAGATGAAAGAAAGTTAGCTGGAGATAAATTGGCTGCCATTTCAGAATTGTTTAATAAATTTACAACTAATGTTGGTGCCAATTACACACCATCAGAATTCATAACAGTCGATGAAACTCTGATAGGGTTTCGAGGACGTTGCTCTTTTAGAATGTACCTCAAAGGAAAACCTCAAAAATATGGCCTTAAAATAATGTCGTTATGTGACGCAAAAACCCATTATTTTATAAACGGTTTTATCTATGCGGGAAAAACCAATGAGCCGAATCCTAACAAGCTAAGTGTACCTACACAATATGTTTTACGCTTGGTAAGACCTATTGTAAATACGAACCGTAATATTACCGGTGACAACTGGTTCACATCACTCGAACTTGTAAAAGAACTACAAAAAGTTGGTCTCACGTATGTAGGCACTATGAGGAAGAATAAGAGAGAGATACCTCACGAATTCCTCCCAAATCGAAAATACAAAGTAGGCCATACTGCATTTGGTTTTACTACTGATATGACTATCTCTTCCTTTGTACCAAAAAAGAGTAAATCTGTTATTTTGTTGTCATCGATGCATCACGATAACAAAGTGGACGAGGAGAGTGGAAAACCTGACATGATTTTATTTTATAATGCTACAAAAGGAGGTGTCGATGCCCTAGACCAAAAATGTGCACTGTATAGAACAGGTAGAAGGTGCCGTCGTTGGCCTCTTGTAATTTGGTATGCCATAATGGATATCGCAATAGTAAATAGTCACATAATCCTAAGGGCATCCAATTCTAAAAGTAAAATATCGCGTCGTAACTTTATCAAAGAACTTGGGCAAAAACTGATAAAAGACCATGTGATACAACGAGCCATTACGCCTAACTTATCAAAGGAACTTCGGCAAACAATTTATTCCTGCCTGGGAGAAAACGCACCACATCCAAATTCAGAAATACCTCCGCCACAGCCTAAACGCCAAAGATGTTACATTTGCCCCAGAAAACAAGACAAAAAGTACTCCACTGTGTGCCAAAATTGTCGTCACACTATTTGCAAGGACCATGGAGTACAGCAAATAAATTGCACCAACTGCAATGATAGGTTAGTGTGTCCATAATAAAATTCTGTAAAACCCAGTTAAAAGCTAAGCATGTTTTTAGCGTCTAGAAACATGACCTGCAGTTTTTTTTATTATGAATGAATTAATATAATTTTTTTTTAGGCAGTAGTTTGGACATTGCCAATGTCGCCTTGGCGAACATTTGACCAGAGAAGCCTTAGTTTATTAATATAAAAAATATAAATATATGTTACGTTTTTATTATACGATATTTGCTTGTAATGTGCAATAACATTGTTTACTTTTTACATTTTGAATTTTATAAAAGAATAAATTTTTATTATATTGTACAACTGTTTCGATTATTGGAATAAAAAGAAAAAAATTCCCTAGCAACGCTTTTTTCACATCATTTAATTTTTATATATTGGGGTCATTTCTGACCCCACAATAGCAGTTGCGTAATATGAAAACACGATAGTAGTTCAGGGTTAATTGAACCGAAAATGTCGCGAACTCTGAGTAAACTGACGCCACTGCAAAATGTTTTGATAATGAATACGCTCTCTTCATTGGAATAACTCAGATTATTGTTCATAGTAATTACAATGCGTGAATTGATATCTGACGTAAAATTATTTTCACTGTGCCATGACATTTGTCAAAGTCATGGCAAGGGTTTTTATTAAATGCTAAATGGTTGAACTTATTTTTATTATTTCTGATGTGTATTCTGGTACAAACGTAAATTAAATGGATGATTAATTTACAATTTTTAATTCTCTGAAAAATATTCCTTTACGATTTTTCTCTAAAATGAATAGGGGAGCTAATAATTACACATATTTAATTTTACATGTTAAATCCCTATGTTCGCCCCTTATCCCAGACACTCGGTATATATGGAGCGTAATAGTGTGGAACACGATTCTCAAGAAGAAGAACTGGTTTCTTCGTACGGAAAAGTGAAACTGACACGTTTTATAAAAACAATAAATTTTACCTAAAATTTCGTGATATATTAAATGATGTGCAAGATGACATTCAATTTGAACTGCATAGCGAAACTTTAAATAGTTATTATTGCGAAACATTTAGTTAGCACATATTAAAAAAGAACATCCCTTACCTTCCTTTGTGAATTGGTGTTTGGGGAGAGAGATCAAGTAATGCAATCGTTGAAAGTTGGTTTGGATTGATAAAAAATAATATTTTCAACCAGACTTTGCATCACAAATGTTAAGAAAAGTGAAAATGTCCTCATATAGGGAGCATGTCTACGATATTCCCAGAGAAAGGTGCTCAATGAAAAGGAAACTTGAAAATTCTAAGGAATAATGGGCTAAGCGGAAAAAGAACTCACATATTTCAAAAAAGCAACGGTAAAAAGATGTTTCAAAAAGATCAAAATGCTGAACGTGACGTACATAATACGGCTTTTCAAATCGGTGAAGACTTCTACAAAAATAGCTCTTAGCTCGAAATACCTCATAGTTCCAAAGATTATGTAGTAAGCATGTATCAAAACGAATTTTTGTATTATATAAGCTACCATACATTAAATTAACACCCTAAAAAGACTGACATGTGGTTGGATAATTTTGTAATAGATTATATACTAAAGATTTTTTCAAAATACAATCCTAACATTAAAATATTTTTTACAAAATGACATTCTATTCTATTTTTCGAGAAAATGTTTGAATTACTGATCTCCATTTTATTATGCCCATTTTCAACCAAAACCACTGGATGCTAATTTATCGCAATTCCAATGAATTGCGGTTTTTTGACCCGGCTTTCATCAAAAGTCACAGAAAGAGTTTGTATTTGCACAAAATGAAAATAATATCTTCAGAACAAATTAAATTGGTGAATATCACCTACCCTGTGCAGTGTGACTGTTGGAATTGCGGAGTATACATATTGTATTACGCAGAATGCATTATCTGGAAAATTCCAATGTCAGATAAGTTTAATGCCAAAGAATATAGATTATACTTAAAAAGTACCATCCTTCACAACTCAACAATGACAATAAATAATTGCCGGAAATATGGTGGACAGACAGATGAAGTTAAATGTAACCAGTGTTCCTACTTCTACCACAAGGCATGCACATTTCAAAAAAATGACATTAGCCTGGATTACATGAGACGTGTGCGATTGCAATAAATAGTTTCTTTTTTATTTTATACATGTACTTTGTATTACTGTTTTCAGTTGTAAAAAGTGATAATTTATCTGACATGACAGAAGTTGTCACTTTGTACAACTAGTTATACAAAGTGACAACTGCTGTCGTACGTTATAAAATGTATCCGAACATATTCGTTAAAAGGAGAAGACAGCGGTTATTAAAAAAAAATCGCCAAGGGTTGATAATCAATAGGGTCCTTGCAGATTTTTTTTCTTTTGCTTAAGCCAGCGTTTCTCAACCTTTTTGTTATTGCGACCCATATTACCAATATAAATATTCTCGCGCCCCCCTTTTTGATCTATCGAAATTTTTTTTTTCAGTATATTTACGGCCAGACAAGCATGTGTGCTATATGTGACTATTTTGTAAGATTTTATAGCGCTGTTTAGTTATTATTATTTGGAGCTTTTTATAAGAGTTCTGTATAATTATTAGTATTAATTTTTTATTATTTTTTTGATTAAAACATGAAAACAGTCCGATATTCGTACATTTAATTTTATTGGTAAAATGCGACTGTTTGCTATAAATGCACAGTAATGCATACGTCTATCCCCACCCTTTTCTATATATTTCTTCCTACACATTCTGTCAAGGTCGCATTTCTGTTTTGATAATTTTATCGGCCTTTCCAGTGTTCTTGTGCGATTCAGTGCGAGTAAACTTCAGAGATTTTACAGTACATCACGAGTACATGCACTATTATTTATCTAAAATTGATCATTTTTTAGGGGACTTCAATATTAAAAGGTAAGTACAAAAAATACATTTATCATGCTACTCAATTCGTATCTGAAAATAATAAAGAATATTTGTAGAATAAAAATGGAAAAATTTAACAATTTTTATTTACAATTAATTGTTAAATATTAAATAAATAACAATATTAAATTAATTAATAAATTGTAAGATAAAAAAAGCGTAAAACACGCAAATTTTTAACCACATTTAATTCTTATTATAACAACTTGCGTTTTTTACGTGTTACTTATCACCTTATGCTTTATTCACAACCTCCAAATTAGAATTAGAATTTGAATTACAATTCAAATTACAATTAACAGCAAACGTTTGGCATATGAGTTAATACATGAGCATTCACAACCTCAAATTAACGTTTTCACTTAGAATTACAATTACACTTTAAATTAACACATAGCAAAGTACAAGCTTTTACGGTAATTTACACACTAATTTGGAGTAGTACATAACCTCAAATTTTTGACAGCTTGTTTTTAAATTTATCATTTTGTGAAAATTATGTTGCCAATACGAAGAGCACGAGCACAGGCACAGCATCGACGTAAAATATTAAGTTCACTTAGTGTGGCGTTAGGTATTTTGTACCTGCAATTATTGCAAAAACAACCGACTAATTTAGACGATGTGAATGCTCCAAAATACGTTAATTTACATACTAATTTAAATTCTAATTCTAAGTGTAATTCTAATTCTAATTTTGGAGGTTGTGAATGAAGCCTTATAGTCCCTGTTGGTTTATTATAACATATATGAAAAAAGAAAAATTTGCTTCCCAAAGCATTAATTGAAATTTAAGTAAATGTTCCTTATATTCCAAATTTCACTAACATATTTTTTTCTATACGTTATTTCAATCTCTACTTTCTATTCTCATCAATTTCATATTGATTTTCTTTATTTACAAATTTATTAAAATCATTTTTCAAACTTTTTTCTTCGACAATGTAAAAAATTTTACAACTAAATTTAAATCTATAAATAGTAATTACCATCACCTATTATCATCCATTATATAAATTTTATTTTATATTCTTTTGAATTTGAAGATTATAATTTTTTAGTTACTTCCATATTTTTTAAATGTTTCTATCGATTTCTGATCAATTTTTCTTAAATATATATTTTAGAGGCAACAGAGGCATCTTTAGCAAAGATTATGGATAAATTTTTATGTGGACGTAAGCGAGCATTGGAGGATTGTGAAGCATCAACTAGTGCACAGGCTAGGCATGTTCCAAAAACTAAATCAAGAAAATATTGCGCCGAATACTTGAACTATGGATTTACCAGCACTGAAGTAAAAGAAGAAGAAAGGCCCTTGTGTGTTATTTGTTCAAAAATTTTGGCAGCTGACAGTATGAAGCCAAATAAACTTAAACGACATTTGGAAACTCTTCATAGTGAATACGTTAACAAACCTCGACAATTTTTTGAAAGCAAATTAAAATCATTTGAAAAGCAAAAATTAGTTTTTAAAAACTCTTTGTCTGTGAATGAACAAGCTTTACTTGCTTCTTACAAAGTTTCGTATCAAATAGCTAGATGCAAGAAACCTCACACTATTGGTGAAGAGCTAATTTTGCCAGCTGCAATTGAAATTGTAGAAACCATGTTTGGAGAAAATTTTGCTAAAAAATTAAAATCTATTCCACTTTCCAATGATACTGTAGCTCGTCGTATTGGTGACATGGCTGAAGATGTACAGCACCAGCTTTTTGCAAAATTGCGTGGAAAATTGTTTTCAATTCAACTAGATGAAGCAACTGACAACAATAAAGATGCTCATTTGATAGCCTATGTACGTTTTTGTGATGGTGTATCAGCTGTAGAAGAACTACTTTTTTGCAAACCAATAGAGCAAAGAGCAATATCAACTGCTTTATTTACCATCTTGGATAATTTTATAAACGAGGCGAATATGGAATGGGAAAATTGTGTTGGAATATGTACCGATGGTGCTCGTTCAATGTCTGGAAGATTTCAAAGCCTGCAAACATTGGTGAAACAAAAATCATCACAGTGTATATGGACACATTGCATGATCCACAGAGAAGCACTGGCGTCGAAAGAAATGAGTCCTGGTTTAAATACCGCGTTATCTACAGCTGTAACTATTGTAAATTATATAAAAACAAGACCTTTAAAATCAAGAATGTTTTCTAAACTTTGTAAAGATATGGGTTCAGTACACACAGCATTACTATTTTATTGCGAAGCCAGATGGTTATCACGTGGAAAGTTTTTGAAACGTGTTTTTGAATTAAGAGAAGAAATCTGTATTTTTCTGGAAGAAGAAAATCGACAAGAAGCCGTGATGTTTCGAGATGCTTTATTTATTATGAAATTGGCTTATTTAGTCGATATATTTGAGAAGTTAAATGTCTTGAATCTCCAACTTCAAGGATTAAATACAAATATTTTGGAAACAAATGATAGAGTCACTGCGTTTTGTACAAAGTTGAATTTGTGGCTTAGAAATATAAAAGAAAAGAAATTGGAAATGTTTCCTAATATAAATGAATTTTTAAAGACATACAAAACCGAAGAAGTACATATAAACGTGATTTTCCTAACTATAGACAAACATTTAAGCATGCTAGCAAAAAATTTTAAAAAATACTTTTTTCCTGACGAAAAAATTCTATCTAGTTACGAGTGGGTTAGGGACCCATATCACAATATTCCACAAGGTCTCTCGACTTTTGAAGAGGAAACTTTTATTGATTTTACAACAAACAGTGAAATCAAAAGACAATTCAATAACAAATCGATTTTTGAATTTTGGGCTGGTTTGGACGACGAGTTTGCGACATTAAAACGAAGAGCTTTCCAAATACTTTTACCATTTTCAACATCTTATCTTTGCGAAACTGGATTTTCTGCGGTGGCTTCATTGAAAACAAAATACAGATCTCAGCTAAATATAGAAAACGAACTTAGAGTATCCATATCTCGTATTACTCCTTCATTTCAAAAACTTTGCAATGAGAAACAGGCTCAGGGAAGTCATTAATTAATAACCTAGCATATTTAAGAGGTATTTCTTCCATACTAATAAACTTAACTTAAATAATAAATGTAATAAAATATTTATTGGTAATATGTAATTATAAAGTTCATTCTATTTTAAAATATATAAAATATTTTTTTTAATATACAATATGTTTTTGATTTTAAATATACTCGCGGCCCCCTTGTAGAAACGCCGCGCCCCCCAAGGGGGGCGCGCCCCACAGGTTGAGAATCGCTGGCTTAAGCTATTCGTTAGGTGTAAACAATCATATTGTGCTATATAATATTTTTTATTGTCACATCAATTTTAAATTATGGCATATTGATTCGCGGCAAATATTGATTTTCAAAACGGCGCGTGACGTAACCAAAGTCGGGAGGTTCTGCGCCGGCGCCACGCTCAGTCACGCGCGTGTGTTGTGTTAGGTTATACATGCATTGCAGCTTGGTAACGCGACAGTTAAAAAGTGGAAATTTTACAATGGTTAGGTATCGTACGTGTTTGGTACCCAAGTGCATAAGCAACAGTAAAAGGACCCCAAATAAGGTGTTCATACAGGTACCGCCTGATGAGGGACGTAGAAAAATGTGGTTTGAAGCAGCGAGAAAAATATACGATTATTCAAATTACTCCATGATGTACGTGTATGAAGATCATTTTGATGTAAGTTTTTTGAACATTTAACTGTTTGTGTTATTATTACTGGAATATCTTTATTATATTATAGTTGGAAAACGACATGGAAAATGATGTTAGATGGAAAATAATGGGTAGTATTTAAACTATGAAAAAAGCTGTACCACACAAATTTGAATGTCAACCAGACAGGAAAAGGACATCTTCCACTGTTCCTGAAGCAGCAGCTGTTAAACGCCTAGAAAAGAAAGAAAGTGTATTCAAAAAGACTTAACGGGACCCTCAACAAGTGGTTTAATTCACAGCAGAGGCAACCGTTGATATATCGGAACCATCAACAAGTGCTCCTCTTCCAATTGAAGTGACTGAACTTTCAACTTCTTTAATTCAAAGTGAGGTAATTGTTGAAGAACATAGGTTAGATGTGGAAACAAAAATACTGCCTGCATCTCATCAGAAAAAGGATGTAGCCATCAGTGCAAGACCACACTTCAGAAGCAAACATACACAAACAACTACAAGAATAAAAACAGTTTCAAAAATATGTTCGCCGATTAAAATATTAAAAACAAATGGAGGGACTTCACCGTTTAAAAAATCTCACATGAAACTTGTTTTTGGAGAAACAGATTCATCTTCTGTGAGTGGATCTGTTAGTTCACAATATTTAAATGTAAATTCAAGTTCGGATGAAACAATAGAATCACAACCAGAAAATATTTCAAAACGAGCTAGAAATAACACAATGCGAATAATTCAGATAAATCCTAGACATTATCTCGGTATACCAAAAGAATGTTTCTTTATTATCGACTTAATAAAAAATACACTAATTTAGATAATGTAAGTATTTACCTTACATTAAAAAAAATAGATGCGCTCATACATTTTTTGAATTAGCCGATGACTTTGGAATATCTGAAAGTACAGCAAGTCGAATATTTTCTAAAGCGTTTGTGCTCATAAACAAATTAATGAAGTAAATCATTAAACCTACTCTAAAACAAACAAAAGCACAATTACCAATACATTTTAGAGTACGCTATAGTAATGTACAATATAAAATAGATTGTTGGGAAGTAGAAATAAATAAACCATCGAATGCAGTTCATCAAGCACTAACTTGGTCGGATTATAAAAAATGTAACACCATTAAATATCTCGTATCTTGCACTCCTGATGGTATTATAAATTTTATATCGAAGGGTTTTGGCGGGAGGTCTTCGGATGCTCTTATTGAGGAAGTAAGTGGATTTTTTAGATATATTGCAGCCCGGTTCAGTTATTATGGCTGACAAATGTTTTAAACATATTGAAAAATGTTTAATAGAAAAAAATGTAAACTCTTACGGCCACCGAGTATTGCTGCTGGTCAAACACTGAAAAAGGAGAAAGTATTGGAAACAAAACGTATTGCGAATACATGTAGAAAAAAGAAACATGTAGAATAATGAAGCCACATTCATGCATTCATACCAAATTAATTGCTTTTATGGATCATATAGCCATTATTGCATGTGGTTTAATAAACTTGCAAAACTCTTTAATAAAATAAAATTTTGTGTAAATAATAAAAATAATATATATTAACCAGTAACCGAGTTTTTATATGACAAAATGTATTAAATTTATATGTATACAATATTATAAAAATATACTTTTGAATATATCGCTTGAAATTCGACTTTTTACAGTCAACTTAAAATACATAAAAAAATTAAGCAAACCAATTGTTATTATTTTATACTTTATATTTTATTTATATCTTTTTAAAATAGAACACAAATTTATAAATATGAAGTTTTATTAAAAACCAAGTATAACATATGTATTATGATTTACAACTGCTAATAATATGGGGTATATATTATTAACCCAAAATACTTCGGCTTTTTCAATTATATTGTGTATTAATACACTATCAAAATTTACATATAAAATATTATTTTTTTTATTAATATCAAAGCAAGGATCAGCTACACAAAATCTTCCGCTTTGTTTTTTACACAAAAACATTTGTAATTGTATCTGTGCATTACATTTTTTTGTTATTTGTCCACCTTTTATGTAGTTATTAAATGTTTTTGTACTTGTTGGACACTTTACTTTAACCACAAAGCTTGTGTCTCATAAAATTTGGCACTACCCATGACCGATTCAACAAATGTCCCAGATTGGGTTTTGCAAGTAGATGCTTCATAAATTTTTGACGCAGTAAGACGACCATAGTGTAAATCGTGCCATAATTTTGAATCGCTGATTCATCACAGGCTTCTTTGTATAAATTTATATTAATCCTACTCTTAATAAAATTTAAAAAATCTTGAACATCTTCCTCCCAAATTAACATAATCACACATTGAATTGTGTAAACATAATTTATTTAATGATAAATTCGGTGCATAGTATTTTAAAATTTGACTAGAAATTTCTTTCTGTGTCCCAATTTGAATAAATTCCTGAAGAAAATTTCCATCAGACGGATTTGGTAATTTAAAATCTTGAGCTTGCCCTAAAAGCTCCACATTTATATATTTCAGTGATGTTCCGACACGGGAAAGTGTAGATTTTCTCCAATAACATTGGACATCGGTTGTAGCTGGCTCCTCACTTCGCCTATGTACCCACATAAGGAATGCCACTGCGTGTTTACCGCCACCTATAATAAAGTTACATTTTATTGAAAGATAACATTTATATCTTTACATTTTTTACATTATAATTTAGAATGAGTTTAGTTGAATGACTTAGTTTTGTCATGTCATAAATAATTCAACTACAATATGCAGTACAAAAAGCTCTGCTAATACATATGAAAACTCTTTTGAAGCATATACTTCACACTTTGTGAGTCATGAAAGTGGAAATTTTCTGTGTCGCATAATAGTAATTTACGTAACAAGTTCCGAAAGTGATATTTTACGGGATGAGTAGAAGAATCCTGCGAGTCCCGTAAAATCACTTTTGGAACGAGTTACGTACAATATTTTTTCTGCAGCCGTTTTTTATGTTAAAAAAGCAGAAACACACACGAATGTTATATGACAAGCGCTGTCATAATTAAATACGAAGTTCATGTCTTTGTCAAGGCCGCCTACATATATCGTACCGAAAGTAACAAAAAGGGTCCCGAAAGTAAAGAAATCGTTCCGAAAGTGAAACAAAATCGTCCCGAAAATAACTACTTTCGGTACGATTTATGTAAAGTGGCACTTTCGATTTAATAAATCATACCGAAAGTTTTATTTTCGGGACGGCTGCAGAAAAAGGTTTTTCTCATGCACTTAACCCATTTTTTGTGCACGTGTCTAAGGTATGCTGTCGTTCCAGAAATCTTATGCAAACGGACTAGAAATCTCAGGATGGGCGTCTAGAGGAAAACAATAGATTTATTACGTTGGCAACAACAAGTTCTACGTTTCGATTCCATTGAAATATCTTCTCGGATTCGCTGAAGATTATCGCAAAATAATAGTGAACGCAAAACAAGAGTTAATTCTATTACGATCCAGTGCGGATAAGAACTGTTATGTGGGACCTGAAGATGTCAAATTAAACATACTGAAGGTGGAATGGCGAATGCCTCACATTCAAGTCAATGATGAGATACGTTTAGAAGTGTTAGAACGTTTAAAATCTGACAAACCGATTTTGATGCCTTTTCGCAAGTGAGAAGGCTCGATACGTAATCATCGCTTTTCATGAGAACAGAAAAAATAATCATTTAAAAGATGTTACCGATTTTGATCACTGTCTAATTCGGAACATTAAAGTGCATTTAAATTCCGAATCATACCCTTACGACAACATGGATCTAGACATCGCAGGTGGAGATTATCTACTTGCATACCAGATATATACCGGGTGACCCAGGGATCTGCAACAGCCCCATAACTTATTTGCTATTTGACATATTGACTTCCAGTTTTCTTGAACTGGTACCCACACTTATTCTACATATTTTAAAAATATGTATGTTTTTGTACAGGGTGTCCCAATATACATAACAGAACAAAGTTATGTTTTTTTTTAAATAAAACACCCTATATTTTATACTTTATTTTCAACCCTCTTGAGATGCTGATAAAAATACTATAAAATAATAAGGGTCTATTATGGACGGTTGGTTAGTTATGGGCAAATTTGTGGCAAAAACATGTACACATTGAAAATATTGCAGAAGCGTTCCTAGCAAAGATAGCATCATTATTTATACAATAGAAAATTTCCCACATCATAAAGAATAATACACATCGGTTTTGGTTCTCTTTTATTCACAGTGCTATACAGGGTGTCAACATACGCAAAACAATGGATAACTATTTTTTTAATGGAACACCCTATATATATTTCCAATGATATACAGTTTGTATAACAAAATATTAAGGATTCTTGAGATTTATCAATAAAAACATTTTTCTTTTGCCACCAGCAGATTTTTGGATTTTCAGCCAAAACTATGTATTTTCAGGAAAAATTATGAGACCAAAGTTATAGAGCGAAAAATTTCCGATCGATATAGGTCTTTTAACTTTTAAGATAATGGGTGCATTGCCCGCCAGACCGCGCAAAATATTGACCGTATATGCATTTTAGCGTTTTCTTTTCAATTTTTTTATTAATAAATTGCACTATACTTTATTTTCCGCACCCTCTGGCGGAAAAACGGGAAATTATAGGGAAATTAAAATGGCCCATATCGATTGAAAATGTTCCGCTTTACAACTCTTAATAGAAGCAATTTTTGCCAAAAATGCATAGTTTTCCCTAAAAATGCAAATTGAAAATGTCTGAAAATTTTTGCGTTTCTCAATGGTTTTTTGCATTTTTAGCGAAAACTATGCATTTTGGGCAGAAATTGTATCTTTTAAGAGTTGTAGAGCGGAATATTTTCAATTGATGTAGGTCATTTGAATAATTCTATAATTACCCGTTTTTCTGCTAGAGAACATGGAAAATAAAGTATAGTGCAATTTATTAATAAAAAAATTGAAAAGAAAACGCTAAAATGCATATACGGTTAGGATTTTGCGCACTCTGGGGGGGCATTGCACGCATTATCTTAAAAGTTGAAAGACCTATTGATCGAAAATTTTCTGCTCTACAACTTTGGTCTGTCTATGTCCCAGAATCCAAAATTAATTAATTTTTTGAAATCGGACTAAAATTAATGGAGTTATGATTTTTTAGTTACATCGTACTTGTATATTTCGATATTTCATGTTTTTAGATTTTACCAATTAATGCATTTTTATTAAAATCTCTTGTGATACTCAAAAGTTTAATAATAAAAACTTTTTTGTTCCTTGTCATTGGTTAATAGAGTATTACATTCTTCGATTAATTTGACTTTTCATTCTAAAATGTCATTCACAACAAGAATTTTGTTAAGAATCTCACTGCCGGTATTATAATCCTGACAATCGGGCCAAACGTTGGATTCAAATTTCATAGCCCGCACTGATGAATAATATGTAATAATAATTAAATCGTTTACATTGTGACCTAATCCTTCAAAGACGGTAATCAGAAGATGAACGGTATTTATGTGACTTATTTTACACTTGTCTAAAGCAGATGAGAACCTTTTATTGATAAATGCAATTTTTCCTCGTTGTGGTTGTGATTCTTTGTCCTGATCCAGATCTGAGGTAGGATTAATATTCAAATCAGCTGGACTGATCAGATTTTCTCTTCCTTCTCTACTTCTAACCGCTTCAAATGTCTTTCCACTTGCACTGCGAAACTTTCAATGCCATTGATTGATCCTTATCTTCCATTCTCTCTCTGCAATAATAGAAATGGTTTGTCTTCTTCAATTGTCATTGTTTGCAATGCATTTTCAGAAGCAAAAACGAACAAATCATTGAAACTTTTAACAAATTATTTTTCTTTATTTATATGTGCTGCAGTTTCTCAAGAAGAACGCTTACTAAGACTTTGCCAATTTTTATGCCATAACTACATTTTATCGATGCGACATTGTTTGCGTTGAATCGGAATATGAACCTTTGACCAACAGACAATACTTGCACAACTAGCGTTTCACTGAAGCGTAAATTTATTAAGTGCTCGCTGATTGGAGAAAAACAAAGATACCACTTGCTTCCTAGATAGTAGTTTTTAGCAAAGTATTTGGCCATGCGATCAAATAAATTGCATCTGCAAATATGGTTTTGAAAGCAACTAACTATAATATCGTTACAAAATGCCGCCGAAAACATCAAACCAGATTAACCAGGTGTTAATCTGCGCCACAGGCCGCAAGAAAATCACCATTACGCACATAAGGGCACGCACGGATTATCTCTTGCGAGCTGTGGTGCATCAAACTAATATCACCAAATGTCAAAAGATAAAAATAAGATGGGGTTACCAATTGAAGTGAAACGTCTGGTTCACTTAGTCATGGCTTTCTTATAGTGCAATTTCAATTTCAATGAATAGAGGGGCATTAAAAAATTCATAACTTCGTTAATTTTTGTCCAATTTCAACAAATAAATACTTTTTGGATACATATTAACGTCCTTTATCCACAAAATATATATTTTGGCCATTTGGGTGGACCGTTTAATATTAGGATGAACCAAAATTAAAAAAAAACGACTTTTCAAATTTTAGAGGGCTAGGGCCCGGTTACGCAATGTTCGATATGGCTCAAAATGTACAGTTATTAGTTTTTTATCTATAGGAACAAGTTTCCGGGTTGTCCCGTTGATTTTCACATACTTCGAAAATAAGAACCACTCTAATCAACACGTTTGAATTCTGTTAATATTCACAATATATTCCTCCAAATTTCGATATTTACATGATTTAAACTGGTTATACCGACAATAATTAACACCACTAAATTACAATTCGGCCGAGAAATAAACAAACATACAAACAAACGCCGGGCTCCGACTCGATATAGAAGTCCTTCCTCTAGCAAGGCTACTGTTTCCGAAACAGAATTTTTCGTCAGTCGAAACCGCTGAAAAAATTCTTTGTCATTCCAACAATATAAATTATCCCATTATTGGTAACGATTCTGACTATTATAATGTCGCCGATTTAAGTTATTAACAATATCTTCATCCGTTTCGTCTACCACAAGATTTATTTCATCCATAATGTCCATTTCACTTTTTTATAACAAACTTTCTAGATTAGAAAAAAACACTAACTTTTTATACCACTATATTTTGTTTTAGTCAAGATGTACTACGAAGAAAACGCCGCCAACCTTCTACACGCGTCGTGATATTTTGAGGTTATAATCCACTCTATAAGCTCCTACTTGACACTCAAAGGGATGTGTTAGTTTATCGTAAATTAGATGTACTGAAAGGTTAACGTTATAGAAAGATGAATATACGTTTATCTCATCGGTAACGCTATTGAACACTTTACTGAAAGGTGAATATACCGGACCTTAATGAATTAAATGTTTTATTATGTGCTAGATGTATTGAATGTAGCACAATTTATAACAATTCCCATTGTAACACGTTTAGCACCAGATGTTCACGTATTCCTCAGGATGTGGCGCGACTCTTATCTCTAGTATATAAGTTTATTCTAGTCTAGGTAGGACAACATTTACTCTGTATTTTAACGCCTCATGTAACGTTATAATAAACAGTATTTTAATAAATTAATTTTTCCACTTATTTCGGCTTCATCACGAATTAAAGTTTTTTAAAGACCATTTTGCGTATCGAAATCGTAAAATTGGCGCAGTCGGTAGGATCGCGAGTTTTTCCCTTAAGAAGAAAATACGTAACGAAGGCTTGAACAAGAAAAATTGTGGCCCATCACTTAATTGCGACAGAAACCTACCGAAGTGGAAAAAGAAGATTCCATTGACTCAGTGGCACCTTTTCTGATCAAAAATAAAAATCAATTACATTTAACAAAAGAAGAAATATTCGCCAAACGGAGCCAATTTTTGATTGCAGTTGACCTTTTCTGGCCAACAACTCCTTGGCAGTCTAATCAACTCGAATTTGGATCTTGGTTCAGCGGCCCCTTTCCTTGACGAGACCTCCATGCAGTTCGTGTACGCAGCTGTTCCGTAAGTTATTGTTTATGTTCCTTCGAGATTTCATTTGCATTAACAAATTCTATAAATATTTAAAACGGCTGAATTTGCATTAAAACATTTAAAAGATATGATGCCGGAATACGATTGTGATCCACCTACTCTTAAATTAAGGCATGTAATTCTGTTACAAACAATATTGATGATGAACAAGTAAATGCTTTAACTTTTATTATAATGCGTACATTAAGTGGCAAGGCCTCTAGAAATTTACAAATTTGGGATGATATTAAAAATGTTTTAAATGGTCGCTACTGTTGTGTAATCCCCAAATTAGCACATTTATTATATTTAGTCAGAAGTCATTAACATTGGATTGGGCAACCTCATGGTCCGCATATTTGCACGCTTATTTTATTTCGTCACTAGTCATTAGCACATGTTGTGAAATACCACGATGGTATTATTTTGTTAATCTCAGCATGGCCTCATTAACGTAGGATTTAGTAAATTATAAACTTGCACTTCCTATCTCTCTGGTAATTGGCTACACCGAAAAGAGGTAGGAAATGCAGGGTATGAAATGATTGTAAAATTATTTGTAACAGTCAGTCTTAATAAGGTGTTCGGCGAAAATAAAGCTTCATCCAATTTTAATTATTACGAGTGGGTTTTATTCCAACCATAGAACCCCAACAAAATTTGGTTTCAGGTGTGGGGTACAGCAAAAGTTACCCTTCAAATCGACAAGTTCGCAAATACCGAAAATATCGAGAAGGCCAGTATATGCAGTACCCAAAACAATTGGCTGAGGCTTCCGACGGAAAATTCAACCCTATCCAGCAGAGCGTTATCTACCGAGAGCGAGGCGCGGAATCTACAAGATAGCAGAGAAGAAGTCAGACCCCTGGAACGTCCCACATCGATCAATTCTCAACGACTCCATCCATCAGCCACCTTCAAGTGTGCTTTGCGCGGTAAAGTGAAGCGTAATCGTATAAAAGTGCGTAATTCAACCGATTGCCAATTTTTTTCCTACATCCGAACGAGACTTTCATGAGCAACGACGGGCAGCGATTAGCGATGAGCGGCCCCGCGACAGATTTGGAATTTCCTACCGGTGAGTTAAACATTGAAACCATGCCTTTAAGTTCAGACTATGCACTCAAGATTATTCCGGAATTTGACGGACAAAGAATCTTACTTCACAAATTTATAGCGTGTGTCGATATTGTAACGACGAGTTGCACAACTCGGGCGGACACAGAATTACTTATTAACATTTGCAAATCAAAATTAAGCGGAAGTGCATACAATTTGATAAAGTATGAGAAGGTCGGAAACTTTAAAAAGAATTCTTTAAGATCAGTTTCTAGAAAAATAGGTCAGTTGCAAACAGATATTTTGAGTAGTAAGCAAAAATTTAATGAGGATGTGCGCTGTTACGCGAATAAAATAGAACGTTTGGTATCGGATTTAACGGACGCATGCATAGCGAGCGAAGGTCAGGCGGCGGCACAAATAATTCAAAATCTAAATGCTAAGTCAGCTCTCAAGGCTTTTGTCGACGGTTTAAAATATAATTTGAGAATCATTGTAAAGACGAGTCGTCCCAGGTCATTTCACGAGGCGGTAGAAATCGCGGTTGAGGAAGAAAGAAATTCGAGTATGGTCCCAAAAAATTACACTAATTCGTCAAATAATAATTACCAAAAACCCCAAAATAAGTATCACTGTACGAATTGCAATAAAAATGGCCATAGAACCGAGACTTGTTTTTCGCTGCCACGATATCCTCGGAATTCGCCAAAGGTGGAGCCTAAATTCGATGTGGTAGTATGTAATTATTGCTGAAATCCGGGTCATCATATTTCAGAGTGTAGGAAGCGAAAATTTAACAATGATAAACTAAATCGACGAGATATACCAAATCCCAAATTTTACTAGCTCGTCTCCAAGTCAATATTCAAGAAACGAATCAGCTCCGGGAACGTCAGCGGGTTTCCAAGGAGCTTAACTCAAAAAAATATCACTGAATCACGCTGGTAATTACGCGATAAATTATATGTACCCGTCAAAAATTCATCCCAAGAAGTAAATGCCAACTCTGTAAATTCATTTCCAAACTCTATTAAACATATGGATACTAATTCTGAAGGTGTGAATGTAAATGACTCAAATAATATATTCGAAATCAATGGCGACTTATTTAACGCGCCCGAAGAGTTTTCCTTAGCGCACTGCGTTAGCTCCGATTTAGAAATGAGGAGGGGCATTGCGGCGGCTTTTAGGGAAAGATTTCAAAATGTGTCCAACGATACGATACACTCCTTTTGTTGTTTAAAAATACGAAATCGTTATATATTCTATCTCGTTACAAAAGCACGATATTTTGAAAACCCCTGTTACAATGATTTATATTTAACATTATGTAATCTAAAGAATTTTCTTCTAAAACACAATATTAAAAAACTCGCAATTCCTCGTTTAGGTTGCTACCACCTTATTGATATTTATCAAACCAGTGCTTCACGGTGCAAACGGCAGCTTTTCATCGGCGGCATTTGGGCGTGGTTCAATAAATTAATATTTTTTATTAAGTTTAATCCTGGGCGCCACTCAGTCTAGTTATTTATTAAAGGTTGTAAGACTGAGAAAATAAAAAAACCTTTAACCTTTTCGTTGTAAAGAAAATCAATTTTATTATCTTATTTTTTTTTAACCCAATAATTAAAAAATAAAACAATTTTGCCCTATAGCTAAATGATAATGAAATGATCTTAATAACTAATTTTAATATCTATGATTTTAAATTTACTTTTATATTATTACTGTTCATACTATGTTTCTCTAACATACAAAATTATACATACTTTAATTTTTACTAAGATGCGTTTTCTTCCTTCCATTCGTTGAGTCTTGCTTCATACCTTCTGTATTTTTCTTCCTTAGGAAATTATTCGAAAAATGTATATTTGTCAGATCCAATATAAAAAAACTCCAAGGCAGCTTGCGATAATTGATTGCGGTTAATTACTGTCCTTTAGTTAGGCGGTGGTCGTTCGTTGGCTTCGTGTATGTGAAATCCAGCTCCTGGTAAGTAATTATTCTTACTCGTTGAATAAAAGAGTTCTTAACAGTTATTTTTTTCTTTCCAGAAGAATCCATAAAACTCCACCCATGCGACGGCTTCTTAATCTGTATATTCTTCGGGTAAATTGATCTTTAATTCTTGATTCCCCGGACGCCACGTTTCACGACCATTGTTGGAAAACGACTCGCTCTCCGCCATTCTTTTTTTTTCGCACGCGTGACCGCTAATTATTATCTTCGCGCATTGTTGTCAGTGTACTTTGCCAAACATTTATTAATTCGTGATTTATTTATAAAATTATATAAATGAATTACGTTTTTAAATATATTATACTGTACTCTTTTAATTGTTTACTTTATAACTATTTATGTTCTTATTTTGACTTATTATTCTTATTCCATTAAATACCTTAATTTTACCAAAAAAAATACAAACCACTCACTCCACAAACGAAATCCAGAAGAAAACACAATTCTATATTAATTTATTATCTCTATAATCGAATTACTATTATAATTACCAATTTTATACATATATTTTAGTCTTGTTTTTTAAGCTAGGCAACCCAAATTACCACCAGTATTAAAACTCATTTTAAAATGTAACACATCCCCTCTCCCAAAATTTAAAAATAAGCGTAGTCTATTTTTAGAATAGATGCTATGGTAAGGTTCAACGAAATCATTTAGAATGATGTTTTATTACTGTTTAACTAAGGTAAGATAGACGATATTACTATTTTTACAACGTTTGGTACTTCTTAATAAACTTTTAGCTTGAGTTAATAATACGCATACGACAACACTTATTGTGAATTAAATTTACATGAAACATAACCTTTACGACGAGTTTTTGACACTATGAAATTTGGTTCGGTATCTACGCGTACCACACGTCCTTAAGGAATCATAAATTGGTAAGTCTAAATTGATTAAGTCTATTATCGGTTGTCTCCCCAAATTAAAATATGCCATATACTAAACAACACTAAACTATTATAAAAAAACTTACATTAAATTACAGTACATTCATTTCATTTGCTCTGATCCTATATTAGCTATTTGAATGTAATAAGTGATAATCATTCTCAAATTATCCCACAGATACATCTGAATTAGATCCTAAATATTTTTTTAGATCTTTTACATGCCAATTTCCGGCATCGGAATTATCCAGATTTTTAATCAAATAAACTAATTTAGAGATTTTCTTTTCGATTATCCCTAACCTAAATTTCGGCGCTAATTTCGCTGAAAATTTTCCGACTGCATCGGACAAAACTTTGTTTCTCCTCCACACCTTTTCTCCAATTTCAAACTGCAAATCTCTTCTTCGCAAATTATACCGGTGTGAGGATTTTCGATATGAATTGTGCAGATTGCTCTGTACCTCCTTAAATATTTCTTTAATATTATCTAAATTCGAAACATAATTGTCTCTATCTCCTAAACTTAATTCAATTCCTTCGGTGGGTTGAATATTACCATAATAATTACCTGATAATGGTACGGTTCTCCCGAAAATAAGAAAATTAGGTGAATACTTAGTAATCTCATGTTTAGCTGAATTTATAGCGTGCCTTATTTTTTCTAAATTTTTGTCCCAATTCGTATGCTTATCGATATAACACCTAATTGAAGTTCCTATTGTTCTATTGGATCTTTCTACAAAATTACATTGGGGTGAATATTTGGCTGTATACCAAATTTTTTGTACGTTATATTCTTGAGCTAATTTTCTAAAAACTGACCCAGCAAACTGAGTTCCATTATCACATAAAATAAATTGTGGTACTCCAAATTTAAGAAAAATTTCGTTTTCCATATACTTAACTATAGGTTTTGCTGTAGCCTGTCGCATGGGATATAAAAATGTATATTTGGAAAACCAATCTGATACTACTAAGAGATAACTATGTCCAAGAGACGATCTTGGTAATGGACCCATTATATCAACTGATATAATTTGAAAAGGATAACTAACTACTTTTTCAGAACCCATTAACCCTGCTCGAATGTTTGTCGTTTTCTGAGAAGCACAAGTCTTACAGTTACGAATGTATTTTACAACATCAGCTCTTTGTTTTGGCCAATAATATAATTCCTGAATGCGAGATAGAGTTTTAAAAACACCGAAATGACAACTAGTAGGTAAGTCATGGCACATCATTATTACATCTTTTCTCTGACTTTTTGGTACTAGCAGTTTCCATTCAGTCGTATTAGTTTGGAATGGAATTTTCTAATGTATGAATTTATAAATTAAATTATTTTCAATTTTCCATTGTAAATATTTAGTTGGATTATTCTGTATGTTGTTCTTCATTTTTAAATACCACTCTCCCAAATTTTCTTCATTGACTGTTATCATCGTTACTTCCGGTATAGTATTGTAATTTATTCGTGATAATGCATCCGGTACAATATTGGATTTACCTTTTCTATGTACTAAATCAAAGGTGTGTTCTCTTAATCTAACGGCCCAACGAGCTAATTTACCCGAAGGATTTTTAATATTATTCAACCATAGTAATGAATAATGGTCTGTTACTACTGTAAACTTGGTTCCCTCAATGTAAGCTCGGAATTTATCTATTGCAAATATTACAGCTAAACACTCTTTTTCTGTGACTGAGTAATTTCTTTCTGTTCTAGATAAGGATCTACTTGCATACGCAATTACACGTTCTTCACCTTCGATAATTTGAGTAATCACCCCTCCTAATCCAGTGTCTGAAGCATCACTCTGTATTACAAAAGGTTTATCAAAATGAGGTTGTGAGAGTATTGGAGCTGATACTAATGCTTCTTTAATTTTTACAAATGACTTTTCTGCATCTGGAGACCATGTAACACATTGTTTTTTTCGTTTACCCTTTAACAAATCATTCAAAGGACTTATTAAACTTGAAAAATCTTTTACAAAACGTCGATACCACGAACATAACCCTATAAATCTTTTTATTTCAGTTGCATTAGTTGGTCTAGGATAATTGATCATCGCTGATATTTTTGTTGGATCAGGACGTAAGGAATTTGCACCTACTATATAACCCAAGTATTTTAAGGATTTTTTGAAAAATTCGCACTTGGACAGATTAATAGTCAAGTTTGCGTCTTTAAGTCGGCTTTGTACTTCAGAAAGCAAATTTACATGTTCTTCAAACGATGAAGAGGTAATTATGACATCATCTAAGTATGCAAATAAGTAAGGTTCTAGTTTTGGACCGAAAATTGCATCTACTAGTCTCTGTTGAACTTGAGCTGCATTACATAACCCAAATGGTACTACTTTAAATTGAAAAAGTCCGCGACCTGCCACACTAAATGCTGTTTTTTCTCTAGATTCTTCTTCCAGCGGTATTTGCCAGAATGCTTTACGTAAATCAATTGAAGAAACGAAGCTTGAATCTCGAAGCATATTAAGGATTCTATCCATACGTGGAAGAGGATATGAGTCATGTTTGGTTACACTATTTAGTAGTCTGCCATCAAAACATAGCCTATACTCTCCGCTAGGTTTTTTAACAAGAAGAACTGGTGAATTGAATGGACTAGATGGTTCTACCACCTCTAATTTTAACATTTCATCTAATTCTTTATATAGAATATCTAACATGTATGGCGACATAAGGTACTGTCTCTCTTTGAATGGTTTAGTTTCGCCAATGTCTATAGTCATTTTTATTTTATTAGTACGCCCAAGTTTTTCTTTATTACTAATTTCTTTGAAAGAAGATATTACTGAACTAGCTTGTTTTAACTGTTCTGGACTAAGGTCCTTCAATTTTTTTAACGGTTCTAATTCATCCACTTCATTACATTTATTCTCACTTACATCTACTTTACAAACTTCAACGTCAGTTTCCCAACTGTTATTTTTGAAATCGATTGATATTCCAAACAATTTACAAAAATCACTACCAAAAATAATTGATTGTTTAAGAGTTGGAACCACATATATGTCTAAAAATTTTGAAACTTTATTTATTGATATTGGAAGTGATATCATCCCCTCAATTTTTTGTTGTATTCCATCGGCGGTTTTAACATAGGAAAATTTCGGTTTATCAAACCTTACGTTAAAATTTTCGAATAAATATATACCTTCTGACCCTATAAGAGATACTGAGGCTCCACTATCAAGTAAACCCATTACTGATTTCCCTTTAATATCAACTGAAATATAAGGCCTATTATCTTTAGCTTGTTCTATAATTTTTAAATCAATGACTGGAATACTACAATTTTTATAAAAGTTTCTAACCTCTCCTAACCAATTTTTCCACTCAAGTTTATTAAAATAATGTTTGTTCTCGTTAACCTTATTTGTGCTGACCATATTTTCTCGACAACAGAGTTCGTTCTGGTCTATACGTTCTCTGTTTTTTAGTTTTTTGAACATTTCATACAGGTTTGAACAGTGACGTTAGGATTACCACATTTGAAACAAAATTTCTTTCTTTTGGCTGTACATGAGGTAAACACGTGATTAGGAAGATTACAATTCCAGCACATTTTTTTTTTCTCATTCGCTATTGGTTTAGCTTTAGAAAGATTTCCATTTGTAATTTCGGAACATGTTTGTAAGTTTCGACTCTCATAAGGCTTATTCTTTTTATTGAAATTATCTGCAACTTCACTGTTTGAATTATCTGTTTTACTAACATATCTTAATTCTGGTTCTAGAAATGTCGAGTTAGACTGCATTTTTGACCGAGATGATTTTGATAAAATGAATGCCGTATCTTCTAATTTGTCATAAAGGTTAGAAAGTTCAGTCAAAGAGTTAATTTCAACAAGAGCTAATTGGTTTATAAATTGAGGCAACAAATTTTGTTTAACATATTTAATTTTTGTTACTTCGCTCGGAGTTCTACTTAATCTCCGGAACAGTGTTTCCATAGTAGCTATAAATAATGTTACTGACTCCCCTTCCCCTTGTTTTCGTATTCTTATATCATTCCAAATTTCTTCGTCAAAATCAGGAGGTAAAAATTTTCTTTTTAATAAATTAATTAAACTAGACCAATCATTAATTATTATTTTAATAGTTTTATACCACATGGAAGCTTTCCCACTGAAAAGATCAGATGCTGAATTAAAAAGTTGTATGTCTGTGACATTACGTGATTGTGATAACTCAGAAATTTTTTCAAGAAACGAGTGTAAATGACTAGGATTACCATCAAATTTAACTCCCCATTTATAAATGTGTTCTGTGTTAGCATATGTTACCGTGTGTGAATTTAATACTGTTGGCAATATAGTTGGTTGATTAATTATATTGTCATGTATAGTTACTCTATCAATAAGTTCCGCTTCTAGCATTAAACTTGTTGCATAGGATTCATTCTTAAATTTATTAGCAAGTTCATTAATTGGTTCTAAAATAGGCATACGTAAAATTCGTTGAGTGATATGAATTAATCTGGATTTAACACGTTTATAAAGTGAATCTGTTTCAGTACCTTCAAAATCTAATATTAAAGTAGTGATTGATTCAAGAGTTTTATTAATAACTTCTTGTTCCGATTCAAAATCAAATTTAGGATCTTTTAATGACACATTTTTATTTACTTCTTTAGCCATTAATCGAGCTAATATTTTACGTTTTTCATCCTGATTTCTATTCGTTTCTACATCTCTGATTCGCAATTAATAATTAAGTTCTTCTATTAATAAATGTTTTGGTCTAAATGTTTCCTCCATTTTGAAAATAAACTTAAATCCACACTAACGTGTTATGTATTTAAATATATAAGTTGGTTGAATTTCATTTACTACTAATTACTAATAAAATTTATTTTCTTTACTCTGGAAAGTTGTTATTATTTATTTTTTACTTAATAAATATTTAATTTTTTTTTTTTTTTTTTTTTTTTTTTTTTTTAGCCCCACACGTTGTGCGCCACTTACTTGTGCTACCACCTTATTGATATTTATCAAACCAGTGGTTCACGGTGCAAACGGCAGCTTTTCGTCGGCGGCATTTGGGCGTGGTAAGTTTAATCCTGGGCGCCACTCAGTCTAGTTATTTATTAAAGGTTGTAAGACTGAGAAAATAAAAAAACCTTTAACCTTTTCGTTGTAAAGAAAATCAATTTTATTATCTTATTTTTTTTTTAAACCCAATAATTAAAAAATAAAACAATTTTGCCCTATAGCTAAATGATAATGAAATGATCTTAATAACTAATTTTAATATCTATGATTTTAAATTTACTTTTATATTATTACTGTTCATACTATGTTTCTCTAACATACAAAATTATACGTACTTTAATTTTTACTAAGATGCGTTTTCTTCCTTCCATTCGTTGAGTCTTGCTTCATACCTTCTGTATTTTTCTTCCTTAGGAAATTATTCGAAAAATGTATATTTGTCAGATCCAATATAAAAAAACTCCAAGGCAGCTTGCGATAATTGATTGCGGTTAATTACTGTCCTTTAGTTAGGCGGTGGTCGTTCGTTGGCTTCGTGTATATGAAATCCAGCTCCTGGTAAGTAATTATTCTTACTCGTTGAATAAAAGAGTTCTTAACAGTTATTTTTTTCTTTCCAGAAGAATCCATAAAACTCCACCCATGCGACGGCTTCTTAATCTGTATATTCTTCGGGTAAATTGATCTTTAATTCTTCATTCCCCGGACGCCACGTTTCACGACCATTGGAAAACGACTCGCTCTCCGCCATTCTTTTTTTTTTCGCACGCGTGACCGCTAATTATTATCTTCGCGCATTGTTGTCAGTGTACTTTGCCAAACATTTATTAATTCGTGATTTATTTATAAAATTATATATATATATATATGAATTACGTTTTTAAATATATTATACTGTACTCTTTTAATTGTTTACTTTACTATTTATGTTCTTATTTTGACTTATTATTCTTATTCCATTAAATACCTTAATTTTACCAAAAAAAATACAAACCACTCACTCCACAAACGAAATCCAGAAGAAAACACAATTCTATATTAATTTATTATCTCTATAATCGAATTACTATTATAATTACCAATTTTATACATATATTTTAGTCTTGTTTTTTAAGCTAGGCAACCCAAATTACCACCAGTATTAAAACTCATTTTAAAATGTAACAAGGTTGTGGATTGGATGGATTAAACTTTAAAACGGTTTTTAAAATGGTAAATGAAATTTTCGGAGGTTCTAAAATCATTATTCATATTTATAGTAGGGATTTAAATCGTACTGTCGACGTGAAATGCGATGAAACCAAAACGTTAAGCGTGTCCTTGCCTTTATCAATCGGTTCTGAGGTTAACACTCCGATATTACTTGATACCGGTGCAGAGTTGTCTTTACTAAAACTCGCAAGCACTCATGACAGCGCAATCGTAAATACAAACGAACAAATGTGTCTCAAAGGCATCACCCAAGAAACCATGACAACTCTAGGCTCGTGTCTGGGCCGTATCCCTTTAAATGAAACACAGTCGGTACTACATAAGTTCCATATAGTGCCTGATAGCTTCCCGGTCTCCGGAGTTAACGGAATTTTGGGTAATGACTTCCTAAAACGACATAAAGCTAAAATAGATTACGATATCGGTACTCTCTCTCCATTTCAAATTCAAATTCCTGTTCCGTTTTCAATATTTATAGTTGAGGAGTTGAACTGCAAAAGTCAACTAGTCCAATTTTGAGCTTGGTATCGATTCTTACTGTCCAAACATAGATAAATCCGAATATGTGTGAATTACCTTTTAACACGCAACAAATCATATTTAAAAATGCGGCTAAACATTACGTTCCCTATCAAAACTCGACAAATCCTTAAAAATCTACCAAAACTCAACAAACACACAGTGTAATTTATTCTTTAGAATGGAATAAAATTCTACTATAAAATTCTAGTGGTTGAAAAATAACCTACTAAATGTCTCGATACGTCAAGGCTGATTTTAGCTGAATTTTAAACCTTCAACGCATCACTGCCGGTAATAAAATTCTACGTCACTTAGAGCGTAAACATAACCACGAAGCTTCAATTTGCGACTTGCGTTTAGCACAGTGTTTATCTACTTTATTTAGCTGTTTAATTCTGTGTGTTGTGTGTAATAACATAATAATATGGACACTGTTAATAATATTAACGATGGGGTGAGGAGAAAGCGGAAAGCAGGAGACGTTACAGAACGTCGTGCTGTTTTGAAAGCAAACAGGTACGTACTTAGTTTTTTATTTTCATATTGCAGTAAATCAACACGGTTTTGGATTTTCAGGTACAAACAGAAAATTACAGGACAGGCATTTAAAAATCCTTGTAATCATGGAACTGCTTCCAAATATCGTTGTAACATATTTGAACAAAAACATATTACGAATAACCAATCCAAATTTTTTTGTGATCCGAACAAGCAGAAGCAGGATGTCTTTCTATGTGGCCTTTTAGCACCTGGTAGTCCTGCTCGTCGAAGAAGTGCAAATCAGGCTACACTAAAAAATGGGCAGCGGAAAGTACCTGTTCAATATCATTTAAGAAATTTATATCGCTTTGATCTGACATGAAGATTTTTGCTACGCTAATTCATTTCTTTATCTGACATGAAAGTTTGGTTTCAACTGCCATTGACAAATATAATTTTTGTTAGGTATTCATTAATTTAAGCTTGAAAAGATTGAAGCCCAAAATAAGGTAAGAATGTTACCTATGTCTGATAAAGAAAATTATGTACGTAACACCGTTTCTTATGATTATAAAACAAGCAAATAATGGTATTGTTGTGTATTTAGTTAATATTATTGTTATTTTTTAGCTGTCCTATCGAAACAACCGGGCAGTTGAGGTTTGTCAGAAAATGTTTTCGGCAGTTTTTGAAGTAAAAAAATATAGATTACTAAACTTATGCAAAAAATATATTATGGAAGGTAAAGTTCCAACTGAACAACGAGGAGGGGATAAAAAGGTGCAAAAATTTCAAGAAAAACGAGAAAATGTACTTTCATTTATTGGGGGTCTTCCTGCAAAAGTCTCATTATTCTCGAGAGAAATCCAAACGGGTTTACTTAGATACTAACTTGAATATTCGAAAATTATGGAGAATCTATAACAAAGGCAATAATCTCAAAGTGGGATACCGATTTTTTGCGAAATATTCAACAGGGATTTCAATATTTCGTTTTCTTCACCAGCAAGTGATGCATGTACTTCCTGTGTATCGCTAAAATATAAAATAAGATCAGAAAATGATCCAACAAAAAGAGCAAATTTAATAGGGCAAATGACCATTCATAAAAAAAGGGCCAATGCTTTTTATGACCTAGCAAAAGAAAAACATGATGATGCAATTTCGTTCTGCTTCGACTTGCAACAGGTCCAGCCCCTGCCGAAAACCCCTATACAGGAGGCTTTTTATTCTAGGCAGATTTCTTTGTATGTCTTTTGCTGTGTAAAAATGGACTCGCGAAATCCTATATTTTACATATGGAGCGAAGATCAAGCAAGCCGTGGATCTACAGAAATAGGATCGGCACTACTGCATCATGTGGATGTTCTCATGGAGAATATTGACATAAACATCAAACAGATTCGCCTATTCTGTGACGGTTGCGGCGGACAAAATAAAAATAGCTATATAATACAAGCATTACTTCACTGGCTTTCCAATGCCCCCCCTCATATAAAAGAATTAAAACTGCATTTTCCTGTCAGGGGTCACAGTTTTCTTCCTGCTGATAGGGTTTTCGGTCGGGTAGAAAAAGACATAAGAAAAGATGCAATCATTGTTAATAAACAAAAATATGTTGAAATGTATCAGGTGCATGGTACTGTTCGTGTCTTGAGCGAAGATTGGGGTATTAAAAATATTAAAGTACTCGAGAATCAATACAAAAAATTGCCTAATATTCAACAGTTGAAAATAATTTATATTAAACGTAACAATCGTGGAAATGTTGTGGTACGTAGTATGGTAAAGTTTAGATTTGAAGCAGACGAGCCATATGTTTCACTTCGCAAACGAGGTATTGATCGTGATCGTCCTTCCACAGTCCTTTCACCTATTCCCCTAGGGAAACCACTTAAGCGCGAGAAACTGAACGACGTGAAAAAACTGTTAACAAAACATTTTGCAGAAGAATGGATGGAAGATCCGCAATTAAATTTTTATCGGGAGATACTCCAACAAAATGATGGACAACACCAGGAAGTTGCTGAGGTGGAAAATGAGGAATGCAATTGTTTGGATGAAGACCATGAAATTCACATTTAATTTTAAGTAAGTTGTTATTTTTTGATTCGTTAACATACTTTAATTTTTTTGTAATATTTTGTGCAATAAAATTTACCAAATTTTAATATTTTAATTAATTTATTTTAATATTCGCTTCAAAACTAGATAAATCCATTTCTTTGATCATCAAAACTTAATAAATCCATTGTTGTCAAGAGTCAAAAATCTGAAATCAAACAGCAAGTAAATAATATGTTACAAAATGACATAATAGAACCTAGTAAGTCAGCATATAATTCTCCTTTGTTACTTGTGCCTAAAAAACCAGATTCAAACGGGAACAAGCGATGGCGGTTCGTCGTGGATTTCCGAAAATTAAACGACTTGACAATCTCTGAAGCTTTCCCACTGCCAAACATAACTGATATACTGGATCAGTTGGGAAATTCTAAATATTTCAGTGTTATCGATCTGGCCGACGGTTTTTATCAAATTCCTATTAACGATGATTCTAAGCATCTAACAGCATTCAGTACTCCGTATGGTCACTATCAGTACAAACGATTACCTATGGGATTAAAGAACTCTCCTCGGATTTTTCAATCATTAATGAACAATGTGTTATCAGGAATTCAGTCTATTAAAGCTTTCGTGTTTATGGACGATATTGTGGTATATGGGCAAAGTTTGCAAGATCACAATTCAAAATTAGTAGATGTTTTCCAAAGGTTGCGGAAACATAATCTAAAAATTCAGTCCGATAAGTGCGAATTTCTGTGTCGGGAGGTGACTTATTTGGGCCATACTATATCCGAGAAAGGTATTCATCCTGATCCTAGGAAGTTGGAGGCGGTGGGTAATTTTCCAGTTCCCGCTTCAGAAAAGCAAGTTAAATCTTTCTTAGGATTGGGTTCATATTATCGAAGGTTTATTCAGAACTTCTCTAAAATCGCTCAACCACTAAACAATCTACTAAAAAGCTTGTGTGCAGAATCATTTTTGATCCTAAAACAAAAGTTGATGAATCCTCCTGTTTTAAAATTTCCGGACTTCGAACAGAATTTCTTTTGACTACCGATGCGAGTAAGTATGGACTCGGGGACGTATGGTCACAGGGTCCAGTTGGCAAGAATAGACCCATTGCGTACGCTAGTTGTTCATTATCTAAAGCCGAAAAAAATTGCTCCGTTATTGAAAAGGAACTTTTGGGAATAATTTTTGGTATTAAAACATATAGGCCCTACCTGTTTGGCCGAAAGTTTAAAATTTTGACGGATCATAGACCCTTAGTTTGGATCTGCAATATAAAAAATCCCGGACCGAGGTTAATGCGATGGAGAATTAAGCTGGAGGAGTATGATTTTGAAATATTGTATAAACCAGGCAAACAAAACACCAACTCAGATGGTTTGAATCGAATGTACCTAATCAATAATAATACTTCATCCTACGAGGATTTCTTAAAAAATTCCGAAAACAGAGTCATTCTGAACTAAAACATTGTCGATAGTGATGAGCCTTGTTCAACTGAGTTTGACAATATGTTAAATTTAACAAGTAAAGATCTTGATGATAACGTTGTGTTTCACGATGCGAAGTTAGAGCTGCAAATTTAAACTCCAGAATTGTCAGAACCCGTTTATTTTTGCCGGAATGGTAAATATTTAATTTATCTTATCGGCAAGGATAAGAAAACAGATGTATATCGTCCAGAAGATAGTTTTTATTAGAAAAATTCAAACGTCTTTGTGAGGAGAAGGGTCTAAAATCATTTGTGACAATAAACATTTTTTAAAAAGAGGATCAAATGAATATTGGCACTTTTAGGCTAATGTTACGTTACATTTTGAAAGGTACAAATGTCAGAGTAACTATTTACCATAATAATCAAACCCAGAGCTTAACACGTTCCGAGATAGAATCTATTCTAAGCGAATTTCATGTTACTCCTGTAGGGGGACATCAGGGGATCAATAAAACATTTTCTCGAATTAAAGTATATCATAAATGGAAAAATATGTTAATATTAAAAAATATGTCCGAGCTTGTGAACAATGCCAGAAAAACAAGTTTTCTCGACAAACCCGGAAGCCCATGATTATTACAAGTACAAGTAAAAGCGCATTTGATAAAATCTTCCTAGATATCGTTGGGCCTATGACCCCAACTCATAATTTTAATAGATTTATTTTGACAATCCGAGACGACGATTTAACGAAATTTACCTTAGCGGTTCCATTGGAAAATCAGGACGCTAAAACTGTTGCCGAGAAGTTTTGTAAAGCACTTCATTTGTATTTTTGGAGCTCATTCTTGTATAGTTACTGATCAAGGTAGCAATTTTATGAGTTCGAAATTTAAGGAGATGTGTAGATTCTTTAAAATTACTAACAAGGAGAGGATCAGATGTGTGACTCACCGATTTGATCCATCTTTGGCACACGTGTAGGTCATAACTAGGAGTGTAACAGGTGCAAGTAATAGGGCGCACTATTCAGCCGTTTTCGAGAAAAAAATTGATTGATTCTAAAATTAAGATATTTAAATACACATGGATTTATTAAAACTATAAAAAGAAAATGAATGAACCCAACTTCAACAATGGGGTTCGATCCTTCGACCTTCCGACTACGAATCGGAGGTTTTATGGATGCGCCAATAGGTCGGTATATGTTTGTTAACGCAAAAGGTATAAAAACATACGAATGAATAACAAATTAAAAAACCATTTTTTCTCGAAAACGGCTGAATAGTGCGCCCTATTACTTGCACCTGTTACACTCCTAGTTATGACCTACACGTGTGCCAAAGATGGATCAAATCGGTGAGTCACACATCTGATCCTCCCCTTGTAAGATAAATTGTACACCGTTCTATCCGGAGAGCAACGGAAGTCTGGAACGGCATCACATAAATCTTATAGTTTCTCAGGAGCTTTAATAATAGAGATAATAATGATAATAATAATAATAAGAATAATAAAATTTTATTGCCCAGCAGATTAAAAATAATCTTATTACAGGGAAAATTTACAACTTGTAATATACTGACAATTGGGATGAATTTTTAAGTTACGCGATGTTTAGTTATAACACTACACCTCGTAGTGCAACGAGCTACACGAGCTTACGAGTTAGTGTTTGGCCAAAAGCCTTCTCTACCTACCTCCATAAACCGTAACCCGGAAGTTCATTACAATTACGACGACATAGTCGTTGAGTTGAAGTCTAAATTGAACCATTGTAGGAAATTTGCAAGGGAAAAGTTGATAGCGAGTAAGCTATCATCTAAAAATCAATATGACAAACATGCTCACGATTTGAAGCTATCGGTGGGAGATAAAGTTTTATTGAGGAACAAGTCGAAGGTTAGAGGCAAGTCGAAGAAATTGCAATCCCTTTATGTGGGTCCTTATGACGTTATTCCGGTTGATTCTGAGGTAAATTGTACTATTCTGGTCAAAAATAAACCACTAAAGGTACATTTCAATCGGTTTAAACTTTTTCGCGAATAACGTGTTACAATGGTCTCTTCTTACTGTATATTTTTACAGGGTGGACCATGATCCGCCGTGGCATGTTACTCCATGCTTGCATTATGTGTGCGTTCGCCATCTCGATCTCTGTGTGCAGCGAACCAGGATTAGAAATTCTACCCATGAACAGTACCAGCGGTATCTACTACGATAGTGTCAGGAAAATTAAATGTTATAATGACATTTGGAAAGTTTATGCGTTTATTAATCTTACTACTTATGATGAGGATTTTAGTTTGCTTTTAACCCTATGTGAAAACATAAATAAAATCTGTTCTGAATCATTTTCGGTAAATAAGTTCTCACACTCTAGTGAGTGTAATCTTATTGAACAACCAATGGTTGCAACCGCAAACCAGCTTGAGCAACGCGATAGTTTAATAAAACAACTAGACCCAAAAGAGGGCTATTCGCTGCGGTGAGTAGTCTCTAATGCCCGAGTCAGACGGTACCAGTTCACGAACGTGATTACGAGTGCGTGATCCCATGCGAGAATATAGCAACGAACCACGCATTCCAGTAAACACTCAGACGGCTCCAGAACTGCAGTCGTGAAAATGAATGTGGTGCATCATGGTGTACTTGTCATTTGTGGATTATTAGCAGAAGAATTGAAATCGAAACTTAAGAAAAAAGCTGAGAAACGAAGAAGGGTGTGGGTGAAATCTTGGATCACAAGAAGGAATGCCCTGGGCGCTTCAAATACTCTTTGTCGGGAATTACGTGCCAATGATTGTTCGTCATTTAAAAAAAAATTTGGAGTTAGTGAAATACAATTTGACTTTTTGCTAAACAAAGTTGCGCATAAAATACAAAAGCAATGGACAAATATGCGGGAACCCTTGCGGCAAAATTATAGTTGGAAGTTACTTTACGCTATTTAGCAACAGGAGACTCTTACGCAAGCCTAAAATATTTATTTCGTGTCCCCAGCAATACCATTTCCACATTTGTACCAGAAGTTTGCCAAGCTATATACGAAGCTCTCGAAGATAAAATTCAGGTGGGTTAATGTTAAGTTAAAATATATATACTCAACTTAAAAAACTTTATTAGTGGTATCAATTAAAATTATAATATATTGGAGCGGTTTCTTCATCTACCGACAAATACGTATGTTCGGAGTTGGAGGTATCCGAAAAATTATAATTAGAGTTTCTGGGCTGATTCGATGTTGAAATTTCATTTTTTAATTTCTTTAAGCGATGTTGGGCAATTGTTTGGTGAAGTAACATCTGTAATTCCACTGCTTCTACTAAAGGCATGGTTTTCAACTGTGCTGCAACAAAATTCCCAAAAATATCAAATTCTGTGGGTGAATTTGCGCCAGTAGCAGCAGCTGATATTGATTCTAATTTATCTATTGCTGTTTGGATCGGATCAGCTTTCTGAGTCATTTTTTCCTTTCTTGAAGGTTGTAATAACTGAGATTGCTCCTGATGCTGAGATTGACTGTGATCCTCTAAATTATATATTATTTGTTCTTGACTTTCACCACGTTCCTGGATCGATTCATTCAGAATGTCGTCTAAGTCATCAACGTGTTCGTTTACGTCATGATCATTTGACCTTTTCTGACTCTGAAATAAGAAAAACTACAATGATATGTTACAGGTACCCACTACATTTGACGATTGGAAGAGCATTCAAGAAATGTTTTTTCGTCATTGGAATTTTCCGAACGTATGTGGTGCAATTGATGGAAAGCACGTCAATCTTCGGGCGCCGATGCATAGCGGGTCTGATTATTTCAATTATAAAGGACAACACAGTATCGTTCTTTTAGCATTAGTAGATGCCGATTTTCGTTTCTTATATGTAGTTGTAGGAGCAAAAGGTCGTTTTTCGGATGGTGGAATTTTTCGAAACTCGGCATTATGGGATGCTATGTAAGGTAACGTTTTAAATTTTCCGCAAGATGGAATAATTTTAGCGGATGATGCGTTTCCTCTTACAAAAAATATAATGAAACCATATAAAAAAAGACATTTGAGCATTGAAGAAAAAATATTTAATTATCGACTTTCAAGAGCGAGGCGTATTGTTGAAAACGCATTTGGAATAATGGTTAGCCGATTCAGAATATACGAAAAACCTATTGCATTGAGCCCAGAAAAGGTAGAAACAATTATTTTAGCAACTTGTGCATTGCACAATTGGTTAAGAGAAACCAATGCACGAAATTACTGGATAAAAGGTATTGCAGATCGAGAAGATGTTGACATTGGAACCATCATCGAAGGAACATGGAGAGCACTTTCAACACCCTTAAGCCTAACTTCCTTGTCACGTAACAGCGGAAATAATCATGCTCGGGAAGCAACAACGATACGAAATCACTATCGTGATTATTTTAATGGCGAAGGAGCAGTTCTGTGGCAAATGAAAATGATTCGTTAAAATATCTGTAATGTGACGTAAATTATAAATAATTATTGTTTAAAAATGTGTTTTATTTGCGATATAAAATTTAGGATAGCTATTTTGTGTTATTAAACTTATTAAATTATGAAAATTAATAACTTACCCTTATTAAAGTTGTTTTTGTGTTCTGCTGAACATATTTACGAAGGAACCCATCTAATGTTTCAAACCAAGGCAATGTAGGCTTGTAAATATTGTCCCACTTCTCTTCGAATCTCGAACTTTTTTTAACTCCTAGCAGTAATGAGACCTTATATTTTTAATTTTATTTTTGCACTCATTAATTCCGAAGCCTTCGATATTCATTTGTGTGACTATAGCTTCCAATGCACTGTTTCTAGCATCTTTACTTTTGTAATCTTGCAACCCATAAACACTTATTTGCCTCGTATAAATAAATAAATTTAGTAATAATTTCATCTGACCACCTAGACATTTTCACTCAAATGTTGCAACGTACTCTATTCACTGTTCGAGCTCGTATCTCGCACTGCTAATTTTAAACATGCTCAAAACGACTTCGTGCACGTACGTGGATTCATGCGAGCTAGCACGAGAATCGGTCACACGATTCGGGGCCACGCAAGAGCTCTCGTGCTAGCCGTTTCTCGCCCGATAACTGGCACCGTCTGATTCGGGCATAAGATCTTATTTGGTACATTGGATTATGAAGATAGAAAAAATTTCGATTCCATGTTTTCGGTTTTAAGTTCAAAGAGCGAAAAATTTTCTAGTTTATTATTCAATTCAATTCAATTAATTTATTGGTGTTAAGTAGATTACATCTTTACACAAGTGAAGAAGAAAAGAAATATATAATAAACAATAATTAAAATTTTCTTAAAATTACACAAGTATAAATTACAAACATTTAAATAAAATAATAAATAAAAAAATCCTAAGACTATTCCGTTCAATTGAGAGCTACGGCAATGTAAAATAAATATATTATAAAACTTAGATTGCTAGGTAAAATTAAATATTAAAAACATTTATAAACACAAAACAAAATTAAAAACTGTAAAATTATAATTAACTATTTATAGTAGACACACTTTCTCAAAGAATTCGGCATCACTATAAAAAGCACCCTCAACAAGAAAATCCTTAACCACTCGTTTGAAACTAGTAAGACTTAGATTTTTAGTTGTATGATTTAAGGCATTAAAATATTTTAAGCCGTAGAATCCTGATCCTGTTTGTGGTTTTTGTAGCCTCAGTTGAGGTAAGTTTATATTATCTTTCCACCTAGTCTTATATTGGTGGCTACGTATTGGAAATTTTTCTAAATTTTGCTTCACGTACACAAGGCATACAAAGATATACAAAGAAGGCAAGGTTAGTATGCTAAGATATTTGAAAGCATTTTTACAATCCTCTTGGTACTTAAGTGAAGCTATTATCCTAATTGCTCTTCTTTGCAATCCAAAAATTCGATGACCACAAGTTGCGTGGCCCCAAATAAGAATGCCATAATGCAAGTGACAGTGAAATGTGGCAAAATATGTAATTTTTAGCACATGCTGTGAAACCATCATAGACAGTGCTCTTAAACTATATATGGATTTCGTTAGCTTTCCAGACACATAGTCACCATGACTATTCCAACTTAATTTTGAATCAAGCTGAATACCTAAGAAACAAACAGTTTCTCGATGTTCAAAGTCCAGGTTTTTGAGAGTGAATAATACCTCAACTGTTTTAGTTTCATTCAGTACCAATTTATTGGCTTTAAACCATTCTGAGGCCTTTGCTTGATTGTATAAATTTTCTGAGTTAACCTCATTAACGTCATGTCCTGTGCTTAAAATGGTGGTCATCGGCATACAAAATACTCCTATTAGCTGATATTGCTTGTGGCAAGTCGTTGATGAACACCAGAAATAAGATTGGGCCTAAAATTGAGCCCTGCGGCACACCGTGCTTGATAATTGAATAGTCAGATTCTATTTTATTTAAACAGACTTTCTGTGTTCTTCCGACTAAATATGACCTAACAAGCTTAACACTATTCTCACAAAACCCATATTTTGCCAGTTTTAGAAGTAATAATTCGTGATTCACACAATCGAAAGCCTTGCTAAGATCAAGGAATGTTGCCATAGATAGTGAATTATTCTCAAAGCATTCGATTGTGTGTTCCACGAAAGAATGAATAGCAGAGATGGTTGACATTCCTGCACGGAAACCAAACTGCGAATCTGTAAGTAACCTATTTTCATCAAGAAACGTAAGGATTTGCTCCTTCAAGATTTTTTCAATTACCTTCGATATTATTGGTAACAGACTGATAGGCCTATAGTTATTCAAGTCAGATTAGTCCCCTTTTTTATAAATCGGAATTAATTTTGCACATTTCATATTATCTGGGAAGTTATTACTGGTGATAATATCATTAATTAGTGCTGTTATGGGAATGGTGAGGAGATCTATTACCGGTTTTAGTATATCAGATGATACTCCATACACATCAAAAGCTTTACTATTTTTTAAACTATTAAAAGCGTCCCGCACCTTCGTTACCGATACCTTTTGAAAACTGAATGTCCGTATAGGATTAACATCGATATCAAGAGGATTCAAATTCGAATGCGGGATACCGTTTAGTATATTATCCGCGATAGTGGAGAAATGATAATTAAAATCCTCGCACGTTATATTACAAGGAGCCATTAATAACTTCCCAAGTCGCTTTTTGTTTATTGTTTGAACGCTTGATATATTCTTCATGTGCTTTAATTTTCGCAGTTTTAATAGCATTCTTATAAACCTGATGGAATTGGTCTCTAATGCGCTTATTTTTAAGATTTGACATTCGTTTATAGTTTTCCGAAAGTAACTCAAACGTGTTTCGCATATTAAGTAAATTGTTATTAAACCATTTTATCTTTCGATCGTTTCTAAAAAGGATTTTCTTTTCAGGGAAAGCCAATGAGATGAAGTACGTTAATTTATTTTGGAACATATTTGACTTGGTGTTTATGTCAAGGTTATCGTACATGAAAGACCAGTCCGCGCTCGCAAGTGATTCATAAAATTTCATTCTTCCCTGCAAAGTTATGGGCCTGTGAATCCGAGTAGTGGTGCTTTTTGTTGATATTTCAGAGATTGCAAGTGATACTGAAATACCAACATGATCAGATAGGTGTGTCTCAAAGGGACAAATATCAATAAAATTTATGTCATAATTTGTAAAAACATTATCAATACAATTGCCCTTTCTTGTATTAAATTTTACGATTTTAAACAAGCCGTAGCTCTCAAGTAAATCACACACAGATTGCACTTCCTGTGTATTTGTGTTAAAATTAATATTAAAATCCCCACCCAGGAGCACAAAGCGATCCGTTAATTTTAATTTATCAAGTAGTGTGTTTAGTTTCAGAATGAATGTATTTAGGTTTCCACTAGGAGCTCTGTATACTGTAATTGTATACAAATTATACTTAGGAATAAATACACAGGCTATTTCACAATCTCTGTCACTCGATATTTCTTTAGTAGTAGCATTAAATGATTGCAGCTCTAAAAACTTATCAACATAGATAATCGTTCCCCCATATGTCCCGCTATTTCGTGAATAAAAAGCTGCCGAAGCAAGCGAGTTAAGCTTACAGTCATGACACTCTTGACTTGATAACCAATGTTCCACTAAGTTAATAATTTGCTATCTTTTCCCAGTAGCATGAAGCGCACATTCAAGTTCATTTATCTTATTTTTAATTGAACGAATATTTAAAAAAAGAATATTTACTATTTTGAGCGTTGATTGCTCTTGGGGTAGAGAAAAAAAGGCCTGATGCAAACGTTAACTGGCCATATTGCAGGGTCTTTCATTTTATCGTATTCGGTGGTAGGTACGCTTATTTTAAAGGATGAATATTCATCGGGGTGTTTCGATTGTAGAGACCCAATACGAATCTCGTAATAAAGCGTTTTTAGTCCCTTGAGAAAAAACTAGACAAACACAGTGAATTAAGACACACATATGAGTTCATGCAAGAATATGAGCGCTTAGGTCAAATGAGTAAAATTACCAAATAACTCCCATTAAAGAACTTAACTTTTTATTTACCACACCATCCAGTCATGAAGGAAACGAGCACTACCACAAAATTGAGAGTAGTATTCGACGGGTCAGCTAAAGTCAATTCAAATTTATCGTTAAGCAGTATTTAGTCAGTTGGTCCCATAATTCAGAAAAACATTTTCTCAATTTTGGTACGTTTTAGGCGTCATCCAATAGTTTTAACCGCAGATATTGAAAAAATGTACCGCCAAGTTGTACATTCAGACGACAGATCGCTTCAAAGAATATTTTGGCAATCAAATTCTAATTCTGAGTTACAATGCTACGAATTAAATATAGTTACATATGGCACTGCCTCAGCACCGTTCTTAGCAATCCGCTCATAAGTACAATTGGCTAATGAAAATCAGGAAAACTATCCTGTGGCAAGCTACATTATTAGCTGAAGTATTTAAAAATTGAAGAGGATGTAACAAGCATTTTGTTAACAGCAGGTTTTAAATTATGAAAATGGATATCAAATGATCCTTCTAATTTAGATTCAGATATAGACAATACTAATAATGCTACTTTGCAATTAGCAGATGTTAATACCACAAAATCTTTAGCGGTATTATAGGACCCAACTTTAGATTTTTTACACTATGTCGCAACAGAAAATAATTTTCCTAAAAATAAGATAACCAAACGTTTCGTTCCATCTTGTATAGCTAAAATTTACGATCCATTAGGATTACTTTCACCTATTACAATTCGAGCGAAATTGATCATGCAACAACTGTGGAAGCATCAACTGCACTGGGACGAGTCTTTGCCCATGCACTTCTTTGTGGTTTCAGTGTACTACAGATTTACAATTCCTACCTGAAATTAAAATTAATCGGTTTATGCTAGGGTCCCAAGCGGACGGAACAGAAATATACGGGTTTCGTGATGCATCCGAAGTTGCATGCGGAGCATGTGTATATGTAAAAACGAAAAATAACCAAGGAAAATCTATTATCAATTTGATATGTTCAAGGGTAGCACCTCTAAAACAACAATTTCTTCCAAGATTAGAATTATGTGGAGCATTGTTACTTTCAAAATTAGTAGCTAAATTAAAGGATACATTCATGTTTGTTTACAAAAACCAGTTGAATGAACACTTTTGTAATTCACGACCGGTTACTGTAAATTTGTATTTATAAGTGTAATTATTTAATTACGGTGAATATATTTTGTTAAAGTGCACCATTATTTTATTATCACCCGCATCATAATCAGTGAACGAGATCTAAACCAGTGCAGATCACAATCATCGTTCACAGCGTCACCATTGGTCCTATTCTCCAGAAATGCTGAATAAGTTACTGAACCAATTGAAAACGATTCAATTGGTTCTGAGGTATATCAGTAACATTTGGAACGGGGGGAGTTGTTATTGGAAGACCAATTAGAAAATGAGCAGGAGTTAATGGTTCCAGGTCATTGGGGTCATTGAAAAGAGGAGAGATTGGACGGGAATTTAGTACACCTTCCATTTGTGTCAATATTCTGTTAAATTCTTCGTATGTCAATAATGCGTTTGCTGTGATTCGTTTTAAGTGAGTTTTAACAGACTTTACACCCGATTTCCACAATCCTCCAAAGTGAGGTGATCTTGGGGTATGAAATGCCCCATTCCATATTGAATTTGTGTAAAGAGTTGTATTACGCTATTGTTGGGTTTCCGCAAAAAACAGACCCGCGCACGTATTGCAAGAACATGTAGGCGGTTTGGCAACGCTGTGAAAGTGATGGTATGTTCATTATCCAAACATTGAATTAGAATAACTTGCCCCACCACTACTTTCTCTTTGGCTACAATTTCTAGAACTATATCAGGGGAAACCCTGTTTTGGGATCCCTCTCACATAGACCACAAAATAAAAGGAAAATTAGAGGATGCTTGGCAAGGATTAGGCTAAACCACTGAAAAATGTGTTGCCGAATAAAGAAAAAAAAATCTTTATTGGCCACTTTCAGGGGCCATTTAAGAAAAAATAGCGTCGGTTAAAAGCGGTGCTGGCGGCGATGACGTATACACGCCTATATAGTTTGCAATGCCACTCCGTTTGCACCGCCCATCGGTTAGTGTATTGATGATTAAATGGTTGTGAGCGAAAATACGGTTGGCAATTTGCAGGATATTTTTATTTTCTCGGTTAGGTACCCGTGGAATTCAGGCTTCAGATGTCAAATCTACAGTTGTTTACATTATCCACGTGTTTTGTATTTCATTTTATTCTACAAAAATTATAGTTGCTTTAATGTAAAGGTAAGTAATCAGTTATAATATAACAAGTGGGGAGATTATACCATTGCATGTTGTTTTCAATGAAATCACGAGTTATCTCGGATGAAAATGCAACGACTGCGAAGCAGGAGTTGCATTTTCATCCGAGATTATAACGAGGGTATTTCAAAATAAAATTGCAATGGTTTTAATCTCCCCACGCGTTATGTTCGGTTAGAGAATATAACGAATTACATATAAAATTTGTTTTGGTTTTGTATGTTCGGAACGTAATTTTTCACTTATTTAACCTCTTCACGCCCAGGTTCGCCACATGTGGCAACAAGCAAAAAATGAAAACAAAAACATTGTACAAAAAAAAATTACTTCTTCAGCGCTATCTATGGAATATTTTTTTGCATAAATGGGAAAGTTTGTGACAGTGAAATCATATTTCGTAGAAAAAGTTAACAACAACAAAGAAGTAATTTTTCATCAAACCTGGGATTAAATCAAAGAAGCATGGGCGCGAAGTGGTTAATAACTGTAGCGCAGGCGGTTTCAAAAACGCCGCATTTTGTATAAACATAGCGGAAATTTACAAATTCGTGTAATGAATACGCCGTTTGACAGCCACTGTCACTGTCTAGTTTGAATTAGCGCTAGCCAATCGGCGTCCTACATTCGAGTTGTATTTTCAAGGATCATTTGTATTTTGAGTGCCAGCCAATCTGCGTCCCAGATTTGAGTTAATATAATTTGCCTGTGATAGTGCAGTGCCTAAATTATTTTGAGAATACAGATGGCTCAAAAAAGTAGTCGGAGCGTAAACTTTACGCCAGATGAAAGGTGCTGGCTTTAAGCATCATCAAACAGTTTATACAAATAATTGAGAACAGAACTGCCGATGCGGTAACGTCAAGGGAAACGGATGTAGCGTGGTGAAATATTACGCTTATGTTTAATTCCCAAAACCTCAGCTGCATTCCACGACAAAAGGAGTCTAAATTTTTGTATGAAAATAAAAACGTAGACCAGGAAAATTGCGACCAAGCAGAGGATGGACCAATTAAGAATAGGCGGAGGACCTCTCAATTTCAAAGAAAATCCCATATTCGATTTGACGTTACGTATCGTCAATGAAAACAGTGTTTATTCACAATCACTATAATAATATGCATATTTTTAACCTCGAAAAAGTTGGGATATTAGCGATTCCCTCTTCGAGATGGGTAATATTCTATTACTAACGTCTATTTCGAGGTACAGAAACATTTTGCGAACCTCTATTTCGAAATACAGAAACAGTCAATTGTCAGTTTATATAAACGTCAAATTGACATCAATCATGCGCTCGGTTCTCCAACGAATCTACTCTGAAGTGAATTTTACAATTCTGTTTAATTATGGATTACCACGTCATAACGGTCGCAACCATCCTCTTCATTAAGTACTTCTTATTTACAAGTGGATATTAATGATTTGTGCTCTTACACGAAACGGATTTATGCATATCTCAGGTTGGCAACATCCCAACAACCCATCAAGTGTCAAAACCGTAACCTCATAATAAATGCGCCTTCACAACAACCCGCGGACAGTAACGAGGACGGGAACGGAGGCGAAAATATAGCAAGCTTCTCGTTCCCGTTACCCGAAATTAGTTATTAGTTATGTCAACATGCGAATCATTTAACTTTTGGTTCCCGGACCCGGATTGTTGTGAAGCGACCTTAAGGTCATTGTTCTCGTGCATATATTCCAATTCAAATGAAATAGTGATAGTGCAACGACGACGAGTGATTTTGACGACTGAACACGTTTACTGGGTCGCTATAAATATCAAATTAAATCAATCTTATTGAGTGGCTGGGCTTAATAATAAAATGTTCATGTAATTTTATAGGGTTAAGCATTAATCTGTATCGAAGTATTCAATGCTGAATTCCTCTGTGAAAACAAAATTCTAATCTGGGTGAGCGAGAATTATTCAGTTTTTTAGCCTGGCTATACACAGTCGAGTGCATTAAGCGGTTAAAGAAAATGTAGGTTAACAAGTTCAAAAAAGTTTTAAATCCGTCAAAGTACGACGAAGTTATAACCTCCGTCTGTAGTGAAGTTCGATAGAATTCTATTCTGCCAAATACGAAAGTCCATGACAGGACACGTATACCCTTTAACGCGTTAATATGATATATGTTTACATGAAATACGCTCTTAGGAAGAGACCTGCCGATAGTAAGAAAGAAACATTTAAAACCAGCGAAGCACATCAAGTGAAATAAATAAATGAAAAGGCGGTATTCGAGATGTCAAACAAGTTTCACAGCAATCCTTTTGAGAACGTTATAAATGTGGGCAAACACGATAAGGTTTACTGGAGGCCATGCCTTCCGGCCACTAAACCGGAGAGGCTAAACCTGTACTCTCGGCTCAGATATACATTTTATGTTTTTGCAGCTAGTTTTAGTCAGTCTTTTTTAAAGCGCTGACAGTTTTTTGAAGGGCGAGAGTTCTGATCTTGCCTTTGGGCCGATCGAACCACTGACGTTGCGATTTGCGTCCCAGTTCAATGGCCAGAAGGCACGCCTTCCGGCAAATCTTATTGTGTATGCCCACTTTAATAGGTAATTAGACTGGAGTAATTAAATATTCTATGTAACTGTATTATTTTAAATAATATCACTTTTTATTTATACACAGATATACATTGTCTAGTAATATTTAATCACAAAAGATGTCCCATGATTAATTGTATGGTTCAAATTTGTGTAAACATATGACACCGATATGTGCGTTGTGGATATCTTCTGTTATAGCTCTGCGGCGTAGTTGGCCTAATTTCTAGTAGCACATCTATTTCATATAATTGTACTTTAATGGGACTAGAATAGATAGTTCTGAAATCTCTTGAAAATTAAATGTGCACATATCAACCGAGTAAAATTGCATTTCCAAAATCACTTCTTTTAAATCGATACTTGACTGCTAAAATCAAAAATAATTGCTTCAAGTGCCGACTCTGGCCAATCATGGTTTAGTGACAATCGTAGTTAACTGTCGACCGAGAGCGCTTAACATGTAAATTGACAGTATATTACCTAAAAACTAGCGATAGTTATCAATATGAAATTAGGGTCTGTAATGATTAAATATAGGGTTTAACAATCGAACAATGAATAATGTATATAATGAAAATCACAGTAAAAGATTAATAATGCATTATTAAATAATTAGGAGTGTTGACTGAATTGATTTAAATTAACTCGATTTCAGTATAGTTATGGTCTTACATTGCAAACTTGGAATTGGAAGAAAATACCAGAAAAGGAAGTGATATGATGGATTATGTCAAATAGGTGGATCTAGTATAGTAGCTGAGCTAATGAAGTTGAATTCTTTCAGCTTTACTATCGACTAATGAACTAATTTACTAGCGGCTAGTAAATTCACCTTATGGAATGAATATTGCAATTATAATAGCTTACAACAAATATAATAATCAGTAGTTCCACCTATTTCACATTAGTCGTTGGATAAATTAGAGAGCTTGTAGCGAGTAATCTAACTAAAGACGGCTGCACGACAACCCGGGAACCGTAACAAGTACCAAAAGTTAAATGATATTATCCACATGTTGACGTATACAGCTAATAACTAATTTCCGGTAACGGGAGCGTGAAGCTTGGTATATTTTCGTTCTCATTCCCGGGTTGTTGAGAAGCTACCTTTAATGTTATACACCTGACACGAAATCCTTCAATTAGGTTATCAGTACAAACAACTTAGATAGGTTCTGCAAACAATAGGAAATAATAACAATGAAGTTAGCTAGAATAGTCACTTAAAATACCAACAGAACAAACGTTATAAAAATTATTTACTGCCAACTCGATTTATAATTAAGATTAACTACATTTATTTATGTATATGGTACACTTTTTACAATCAAAATATACATAAAAATAAACAGTGTGAAAAAGCAAATAATCAAATAATAATAATCATCGTTAAGCAATGCATTAAAATATAAACTGCATGTATTACTAATAGACTCTATTGTTCTTAAAGCCTACATTGATAAAAACAAACTATTATTTATCAATTTATATAAGTGTCAAATTAACAAACAGAATTTAGTATTTAAAAATGTCCGATAGTGAAATAGAGTGCATTAGACACTATTAGAGTAGACATTTCTAAATATACACAATTATACGCACTATTAAAACGGCTAAATGTGGGGTACAAACCAAAAAAAGCGAGCGTATTCACCAAAGAAGAAATTGACAAGTTCCTACGTTGTGCACCCTTGGAATTAATCCCCCATAAGGTATGAAATGAACATTTAATATAGGACATAATAATAAAAGTTTAAAATAGTAAAAAATAAATTAACAGTTAATACAAAACATAATAATATAAAATTAAAAAATAAATAAACAGGAAATACAGAACATAATATTAATTAAAATAGTAAAACATAAATAAACAGTTAATATAGAACAAATATAAATTTAAAATAATTAAAAAAAATAAACATAAGACATAATAATATAATTTTAAAATATTTCAGGCTGCTCTAATAATTGCAGTATCCGGTGCATGTCGAAGTGATGAACTGTTTAAAATGAAAATCACTGATGTAGATTTTCTACAAAACAAAGTTAGCATACAGATTCCCGATACCAAAACGTACCATTCAAGAGGGTTTTTAATAACCAATATTCAATGGGTTGAAATTTTAAAGCAATATGTGGAACTGCGGAAAAATATTGACAGTGAACGATTCTTCCTGCAAGTTAGATATGGCAAAGCCACAAAACAGCCTTATGGTCACAACTCAATAGCACAATTTCCTAAGAAAATAGCATCATTTTTAAATCTAAAAAATGTTGATAATTTCACCGGACATTGTTTTCGCCGAACTGCAGCTACATTACTAGCAAATAGTGGAGGCGACATTCTTCAGCTAAAGAGGTTGGGTGGATGGAAGTCCAGTGCGATAGCCGAGAGCTATATTGATAATTCTCTAGATGGCCAAGAAAAAGTGGCCAACATTTTGTCCAGCAATAATAATCATAATACATCTACCGTGCATTATTCTGGAACCTCCGCCCAAACATTAAATTTTTCAAGTGAACCTAGTAAACAAGGAATTTCACTCGTAATAAACAGCTCTGACAATTCAAATATCACCATTAATTTTAATGGTGTTAATTCTTTAAATAACTAATATTTTATGTTATTAAATGTTATTGTTCAATGTTATTATTAAATGTTTCTTCTCTTAATTTAGTGTTGATTTATTTAACTCTATAAATAGTAACTCAAGAACCGGTCAAATGGTCAGAAACAATGATTGTGGCACAGCAAGCAAGCACATAAATGCAGCAAACACACTTTCACACGAGGTAGACACTATTTTTTCCATACCATTTAAAAAGTACATCGAAACGGGATAAAAATTTAATTCACTTCTGTCTCGTTCTGTCCTCTTGTCCCCTTCCTCTTCTTTCCTGTCTGTTCCTGACATTTACAGTCCTTTCCTTTTTTTGACCTGTTCTGGCCGTTTCTGTCCTTCCCAGTCCTTTTCTGAGTTTTCCTGTCCTGCTCCTATCCTTTCCTGGGATTTCGTGTCGCTCCTCTCCTTTCTTGTATTATCCTGCACTTTTTATGTTCTTTCCTGATATTTACTGTTTTATATGTATATTATTAAATCTGTTTCTTCTCTTATCTTACCATTGTTATGGATAACTTTATGCAGCGATCATGTCCTAATTCATTACCTCCATTTTCAATAATTCCATCAGGAATATAAACGTCAATTCCATGTGACCGACCGAAAAGTGTGCATGCGTGAAATCTGCGAAATGGTGCGCTATGTTGTCACGTCTCTTTATGCGAATCGGTGTGATTCCTTTTAAAACCAGGTTGTTATTACGTACCAGTTAGCAGTTGCAACGATTTATGCTTATGCTTAGGCTAGGGTGAGGTTAAGGTTTCCTCCTTTTTGGACAGGCTAGTTTCACCAGTAGTTTAATTATATTTATTTTATTTTACATTAGTTATAGTGACGCAAGAAATCCGGCAACGTCGTAAATTGGACCTGAAGTTGTTGCGTTTACTTTTGTCCGTTACGTGAAATGCACGTTTACCCCATTTTATGTCAATTGCCGTAAGTCGTATTGAATTACATCATTATCTGCTGGTGGCTCGGGTTCTCCACGTAATCTAGCTGTATTATGTAATACACTACTTACCACAATTATAAAAAGTGTGGTACTGAGGTTTAAGTGACACCCATACGTCAATTTTTTTATGAATTAAATATGTCCGACATTGAAATAAATATGTGTACCAAAATCAAACAATTTTACTTTTATCATTACATTTCGTGATTGTGAATAAAATAGTATACATACCTCGCGGGAACACAATTCCAGCCTCGCGCAATTGCAAACCTTGGCGCTTCGCGCCTCGGTTTGCAATCTATGCCCTCGGCTGTAATGATGTTTATCCCGACTCGGTACGTAATATACTATTTTGGGTTAGACAATCCATTCGATAGGGATGGTACATCCGAGGATTTCGATTTAGAAGTCGTTAGCAATGAGAGGTAAATATAATCTCCGACTTGATAGTATCGTAGCCATTTACGTTTTCATGGTTTATTTTCAATTGAAATCATATTTTAAATGAACATCGAGTGTTTTGTAAACTCGGATGAAACTGACGTTTAAAACGTCAAAATTATAAAAGATGAAAAAATTATACTTCAAATTCAAAAACTCAGTTTATAGTGGAATCGCGCAAAGGTGTCAGTGACTCATGCTTTTTCGATCTAATCATCGCGTCTGGATAAATATCTGTACTCGTTCGCATGTTTACGAAAAACGAAATGAAATAAGGGCTAAGTGCAACGTATGTCTTTTCTCATTCTATCTATTCTAACCTCAAAATTCACGTGCTTGTATCTGGTTTTGGCCGTCTCCGGTTTCGATTTAGTTAAGAGCAGAATTGATTGTATCCTTTGTTATACACATCATGCTGAGAAATAAAACCCTGAAGAGTCAATCTCAATACATGTTGTTGAATGTGTTCAATTACTTTGAACGTAATTTACCCAACGAGACTACACTTAATGCAGACGTAAGTTTTAGTATTTAATTGATGTGACTTATTTTTAACATGAAGTGATTGTATTTAGAGAACAGCCGAGGCTTGTGGTGTCAGTGTAACTGTTGTCATGCGGACACGAGCCCGTTTCCGTGATGCAGAGGCTGCGGGAACTTCTGTTCTGCGAACACCACAAAAGAAACGCCGTCGTAAGAAAAGCAAGTCAGTCGATGTACCAGAATATGTAAAGGATGCTGTGAAGCGTGAAATTTATGGCATGCATAGTAAATGTAAGTAATAATACTTGGTTAATGAAAACACTCCAAGTTGTACATTTTAATATTAATACTTCACTTCCCCTTGGAACATAGGGCGTTATCTAGAGCTCTGATTATACTCCGTCCAGGGAATATACACCTCTAAGTCGCAAAACCTTTACGTAGCCGACTTATCAGAGAATTGACCCTGTGCGTGCCTAAAATATACACTTCGTCGTCCTTCGTTTTATATGACACAATTTATCTACTATTACATAATAGTAATAATTATAAAGTAACATTATTTTAATGCCTTTCATTCTAGTAATGCCAGTAACAGTAAGAAGTTTGGCCGATAAATTAAAACAAGAAGATATCTTCGAATTTAAATTACAAGCCTCAGGTCATTACTTACCTCAATTGGCTTCAAATACACCATAGATGATGAGAGAAGAGGACTCTTTGAACAACCACACATTGCATCAGCACGTGCTAAATTCTTACGAGAATATTTCAGCAACAATAAAGAACAGGTGTATGATCCGGTATTCTTAGACGAGACATGGATTTTTGCTAGAGGCTCTGCAAGACAAAGCTGGCACGATAGCGATAAAAAATCGATAAGGAAAAAACCAACAGGCGAAGGAAAAAGGTATCTATAATTTCCATGTTTGTTTGTATAATATATTACAAACTTCCTAAGTCAAGTAGTAATTGAGATTAAATGTTGTAGTGACAGTTTGTATACTTAATAAGATCTAATGTTTTGTTTTACTTAAATTTTGTATTAAAAACTTGCTCAATTCCAAACCTTATCTAAAGTAGCCCAAAAACTATCAATAATATAGCACTAGTGCCTGCAAAATTATCGTAACTCAGGTGGCACTTTTAAGGATAAAATTAAGTGCGGATCGCTTGTTTTTTTACCAGTCAACACAGTTGAATCCTTCAAAATGATACCAAATTAAGGGTTTATTTTGCAAAGACTGGCGCTATACAAATCGTTATTATAAGTACTGTGTTACAAGTCAGGCTTTTGTCGATATTGGGTAAATAATTATTAAAACGTTATAACCCTGTCATAATGATCGAACTATAAATCACTGTGTTTTGATTTCAGGTTTATTGTTCTAAGTGCTGGAAATAGTGATGGTTTTGTGGAAAATGCATCATTGATATTTGCATCAAAAAAAAAGTGATGATTATCATGACAATATGGATGCAGATTTATTTAAGAAATGGTTCATGGAAAAGTTGGTGCCTAGCCTAAGAAGACCTAGTATTATATTATTAGATAATGCCTCTTATCACTGCAGACTAGCCGAAAGAAATCCAACTACAAGCTGGAAAAAGCAGGAGTTGGTTGATTATTTAATTAACAAAAATGTGCCATATACAATGGACATGTTAAAGGTGGAATTACTGGAATTGGCGAAAAAAAATTGCGAAGCTAAAACATTTGAAATTGATCAATTGGCACAGCAATCAGGACACACAATACTACGCCTGCCCCTTACCACTGCCAATTTAATCCGATAGAGCTAATATGGGCTAATTGTAAAGAATATTACAACAAAAATATTGGCAGAGATGGGTTTGGAGATGAGAAGGTGCTAGCCATGTGGAACGAAGCCCTACTTCGAGTTAACCAAGAACTTTGGCAAAAATGCATCGGTGCTGTAGAATAAAAATGCACGAGTGGTGGGATATTTTAAAATTGAACGATTGTATTCAAGCGCCAATCATAATTAGACTAGGAGAAGACTCCGACAGCGATGAATCTGATGAGCCAGTGTCAAGCGATTAATTTTATCGTATTTATTTCTTTGATCAATAAATGAAATTATTTATTTATTTATAGATTTATTTAATAATAACCCAACAGGCACTTATTGCCCCATTACAGAGACAATATAAATATATATATACCGGGTGACCCAGCGATCTGTAAAAGCCCCATAGCTTATTTGCTATTTGAGATATCGACTTTTAGTTTTCTTGAACTGGTACCCACACTTATTCTACATATTTTAAAAATATGTATGTTTTTGTACAGGGTGTCCCAATATACATAACAGAACAAAGTTATGTTTTTTTTAAATAGAACATTCTTCATGATGTGGAAAATTCTTTAGTGTATAAAAAATGACGTTAGCTTTGCTAGGAGCGCTTCTGCAATTTTTTCAATGTGTCCTTGTTTTTGCCACAAATTTGCCCATAACTAACCAATCGTCCATAATAGACCCATACTATCTTATACTATTTTTATATTTTTGCGTGATTACCGCGAAAGTTGGACATTCGTGTTCAATCAGTCTATAATGTCGAATAATTATCGAGGTCAGAGAGGCTCCCATCGTGGCCAACCCCGTTATCGGGATACTAGCGATGAAGGTGCACCCCCTGTAGATGAATACCGCTATCAGCGAAGGATCAACCAATTCCAGGAGAGGTCGCGCGAACAACACGCCCGCCCAGCCGATCGTTCGTTCTTCAAATCAAAAGCGAACAAGTCACACGGCTCAGCCCGCATGGATAAATTCCGCGAGCGCAAAGGCGATGAGTGTGTCAAGGAACTGGAGAAGGATTTCGCAAAGAACCTTCTAGCCGGATTCGAGGACTTCGCAGAAGTCATAAAAGCAAAAGAGTACGAGACGATGAAACGTCAATCAGCTATCCCAGTGTCAACCAGAGGAATTGGATTCAGTACTCAAGACGTTTACACCAAAATTATGCAGATTCCACGTAACGTCGATCGCCTACCTAACATGACAGTTCATCAGTTATACCGAGTGCAGTTGGGAATGGCAGAATATAAAGTTTACATCAATATGACGCATGCTCAGTTCGATGAAATCACTACGTAAACTAAAACCGAAGATGACGATGGGTAACGATCAAATTCCAGCATTTTTACTTAAGGATTGTGCGGTTTTCTTTGTAGATCCTTTGGTCCATATATTTAATTTAATTTTAAGTAGCGGGATTTATCCAGATCGCTGGAAAACCACACGTATCAGTCCTATTTTTAAGCGCGGAAATAAAAGCGACATATCAAATTATAGGCCTATTGCGCTTATCTCTAATATTTCTAAGGTATTCGAGAGAATCCTTGCTGACCACATTTACACCAAAGTATGCGATGAAATAACACCACATCAGCATGGTTTCATGAAAAAGCGTTCAACGCAATCTAACTTAATTAACATGACACAATTCATTTCTGAACATCTAGATCGTGGTGACCAGGTTGATGTGATATATACAGATATCAGCAAGGCCTTCGATCGGATACCTCATGATATATTACTAAATAGCCTTAGCCATTATAACATTAGTGACAATATTTTAGCCGTTATTCGATCATATTTAACTGATCGAAAACAATATGTTTACTACATGAATGTCCAATCAACAACCTATATCGCTACAAGCGGTATACCCCAGGGATCCAATCTGGGACCTTTGCTATTCCTTCTATTTATAAATAATGTAGCTGATAGGTTACTGTGTAATTTTCTGATATACGCAGATGATATTAAACTCTATCGTGTAATAAATAATATAAGCGATTGTGAGGAATTGAATAGAGCTTTATCGAGATTGGATAATTGGTGTAGTTCTAATGGTCTAAGTATCAATGTTTCCAAATGTTTTTGTATGTCATTTCATCGGAAATTAAATCCCGTCGTCTTCAATTATGTACTCTGTGACACTAACATTGCAATCCAAACTACATGTAATGATTTGGGGGTGACGTTTGATAATAAACTAACTTTCAATGCACATATTGAAAATATTGTTGTTAGCTCTTACAGAACTTTGGGATTCATAATTAGAAATTGTCGGGAAGATCAAATTGCGATTAGAAAATTGTATGAATCGTTTATTTTATCAAAACTAACTTATTGTGCTTCGGTGTGGTCTCCTGGTTATAATAAATATATTTCTTTACTTGAAAGATGCCAAAAACGATTTTTAAAATTTCTATACTTTCATAAACATAAAGTATATCCACCATATAATGTGTTGTATGAATCATTGCTTGATGAATTCGTAATGATTTCTGTTTATAACAGACACAGATATATTATGATTTATGATTTATATAAGATTATACACAGCTTCCAAGATAGTCCGACGTTACTTAATTCACTCATGATCTCTATACCTAGACAATCGTCTCGTAATAAACACACATTCCAGTATACCACACCAAACACAAATCACCACTCTTTTTCGCCGTTGCTTATGATGATTCAAAAATACCATGAAGTCCAATATGGTGTTGATTTATTTTCCAATAAGACTCGGTTTAAAATTGATTTAAAATCATGTTTACTTTAATTTACCCTCGCCGCAACCACATATTTCTAATTTGTATTAGCTTGTATACCTGTATCTGTTTATGCCTATATATGTATGTATGTGTATATATATATACATATATTATTTCTATTTATTTATAATTTCTCTGTAATTAGATGTTTTTTATGTCTGTTGAGAAATAAAGGATTATTATTATTATTATTATCAGCTTCTCGAGAGGGTTGAAAATAAAGTATAAAATATAGGGTGTTCCATTTAAAAAAACATAACTTTGTTCTGTTATGTGTATTGGGACACCCTGTACAAAAACATACATATTTTTAAAACATGTAGAATAAGTGTGGGTACCAGTTCAAGAAAACTAGAAGTCGATATCTCAAATAGCAAATAAGTTATGGGGCTTTTACAGATCCCTGGGTCACCCGGTATATATACCTTAATAGTAAAAATTCTGGACAGCAAAGTATACAAATCGAGGAGTTTTGTGGTGATTAAAGGAAATAACGGAGCCAGCATTTCTCTATATCGGGTGTGTATAAATTGGCGGATAATCTACACGTGACGATATTCTTCCAAAAATTCTAAGTAGCTTATCTTAAAATGTTGTACCACGCTTCCTTGGCCTTCACGAGGTCCTCAAAGTTTGAACATTCAGTCGTTAAATATGAGTTATTATTCTCCTGATCGCCTATGAGGCATGATAGAACATTTTTTCATCGACATTTTTTATTCAGAATTTTAGGAAGAACATCGCCACGTGTAGATTATCCGCCAATTTATACACACCTGATATAAAAAGTATGTGGCCTTACAACCATCCTATACAGTTAATTTGATATGAATCCAATTATTTATTAAAAACTACCAAACTGTAATAAAGCACGAGTACAGTAATAACTGTCAGGTAAAGATTTCCAGACAATTTCAGGTAAAAACTGTTTAATACATACGTTGCTATATGATAAATATTTCTTTCTCTAAAGGTTAAATTTAATGACAAATTTCCAGTTGCTTTGTCTTTACCGATTGCCGAAAAATGCACTCGCAAAGTTTCGTCGGGAAAATATTTGGACGCTCGAGAATTTTTAAATTTCCCGCCCAGACTGAATCGAATTATTTTATGGACATACGTTTACTAGAAACTTAATTCAGGCAACATGAAGCGATGAGTCACTGTCACCTTTGCGCGACGGTACTATACTCAAAAACTAAAGGGATTTCGAAAAAAACTTATTCTTTATAAGTTGTTAATTTTAGCATTATCTACAATTATTATTAACATACATTTGCTGTAACTATTATCGTTTTATAATTATAAACCAAAAATTAAAAAAATTATAATACATTTTTTTCTCGAATAAAACTGATTTTATGAAAAATGTTTTTAAACAAAAGATATTCATTTGTTTGTTGTCTTCAAAGTTTGTTTAAATGTATTTGTGATATTTTTCATATTTAAGAAAATATTGGCAAAAAACAAAAAACAGTTAAGGTACACGCCCACTTCCGGTGTACAAAATTTTACCAAAAGCTTTTCAGTTCTTCGGATTATTAAATAAGATGTATGTTCAAAGTTTCATACCAATTACTCTATTAATTTTCGAGATATAGCGCGCACACACACACACAGCACACACACGCACAGACACAATTTTTTTTTTTCCAGAAATTGTTGAAATGGCATCTAGGGACCCCAAAACGGATATTTCCGTAAAAAAAAATTTTTGAAAAAAAATCACGATCACAATACTTTCTCGTACTTCGTAACGGAGAAAGTAAAAACAAATGTAAGTTGTAATATTTATGTTTTAAAGAATTCAACCCGAGGATGTCCGTATCTACCCAGCACCAGTATTAACATTAATGTAAGTATTTTTTTAAATATTTATAATCAAGCAATGAAAATATATACAACACAATTTACATTGAATCTGTACAATTCACAGATTTTTGTTGATTATCGTGCTAATATAGAAAAGGTGAATATTTTTATATATATTTATTTTGGAAAAATTATAATTATATTTAACATTTTTAGTTTTCTTAGTTTTTTTTTAACGGAAATGGGTTTATTAACAGTATTGTAATGAACCCGTATTACACGGCGGCCATCTAGCGGGGAGTAGCGCTACTAAAGGTAGAGATATGTAAATGTCGGTAATAAAATATATTAGAAACCTGTAATGTTTAATAATTGCGTATGCGACCAACAGAGTTTAATTAAGTTCTCCCACTCGAGCCCCTACTCTCGAACCTGTTTTTATGTAACTAATTGGGCTATAAAATACGGCACGGACCACAGGAACGACACTTTTGTATCCGGCTCCAGTTCCAGCTCTAGGTAAGAACCACACCCTGTCCTCCTGGCGAGTTGAGCCAATCCGAATCCGTCCAAGTCCAAGTCCGGCGTGTTGAGCCGGTACAATCCGAATCCGTCTAAGTCCGGCGTGTTGAGCTGGTACAATCCGAATCCGTCCAAGTCCGGCGTGTTAAGCCGACACAAGCCGAATCCGTCTAAGTCCGGCGTGTTGAGCCGACAATTTGTATAGTATATTGTATAACGAGCATGGAATGACATACATTTCTCGCGAGTATGAAGTTTGCAGCATGAGCCGAAAGGCGAATGCTGCAATTCATAAGAGCGAGAAATAGTCATTCCATGCGAGTTGTACACTATGCTTTACCTACGACAACTTTGTTAAGCTTCATTGTGATAGTTAAAGTAATTAGAAACCGAGAGCGGACAATTCGTATGCGATAACTTTTATCAGAGGCACCTGCTTAACGTTACCGCGGAAACAAATGTTAGTCAAAAACCAAGCCACCAGCCGCAACATTATTTATGGTTCAAATCATTTATCGAGTTTATACATTCTTAGTGTTTAAAAGTATATATAAATAGTATGAAGACAAACATCGAAAACAACAAATTTGCCGAGGGACTACAACTAACGCCCCATGTATGTAGAAGAGGCGAAGCAAACATCTTTAAATTTACTCCGTCATTTTGACACATTGAAGGTTAGGCTTCATGCGTGACAGTGCAGTGTTGGAATATATTCTAGCACAGATAATCGATGCGAGAATGAAATGCGTGAGCAATGCACTACATATACTAACCATTAAGAAGCATGTAATGAGCATATATCCAAGTTGTCGTAGGTAATAGTATATTCTAGTATAAGGTGTTGTAAATATTGTCTGTTCATTACATTTTTAGTTGTTTTTTCAATAAAGATTATTTTGTGATTTAATCGTACATTTTTATTTCCACAATTTATTGTGGTGGCGCCCGAGGCAAATAAAACCAGGAACCCTGCCCGACTCCATTGAGTTTACCCGGCGTAAGGGAGAAAACCCCTTACAAATTGGCGCCCGAGCAGGGACCTGATACCGAAGTTTTCCGGAAAAACCCGAACTTACCCGAAGTACTCAAAGTTGGTACTTTTCCGTTTTGGACAATTCTACGTTATTTCCGAAGTTTTCCGGAAAAACCCGAACTCACCCGAAGTACTCAAAGTTGGTACTTTTCCGTTTTGGACAATTCTACGTTATTTCCGAAGTTTTCCGAAAAAACCCGAACTCACCCGAAGTACTCAAAGTTGGTACTTTTCCGTTTTGGACAATTCTACGTTATTTCCGAAGTTTTCCGAAAAAACCCGAACTTACCCGAAGTACTCAAACTTGGTACTTTTCCGTTTTGGACAATTCTACGTTATTTCCGAAGTTTTCCGAAAAAACCCGAACTTACCCGAAGTACTCAAACTTGGTACTTTTCCGCTCTAAACGGGGCTACAGAAATTGCGAGGGTGGCTAAAAGAAAGAATGACGTCAACGAAAGAAAATAGTCCGTGGGGTGGATCCGATTCCCCAATAGACAATGAGGAAACCAAACAAAGAATCGCCGGTTCAGATATTCCAGACGTGGACATACCAAGAAACGTCTGCGATCAGATACGTAAATGGAACGTGAGTTTCGATGGGAAGGCATGTGTTCTCTCATTTCTGGAACGGATTGAAGAACTCAGATGCGCCTACGGTCTGTTAAAATATCATCTATTGTCCGCGCTCCCAGTACTATTAAGCGGAAATGCTCTGTTATGGTATCGTATCAATAAGGACGATTGGAATACATGGGAAACGTTCCCCAAACAACTCGATCATTTTCCTCGCCAATGCTATTTCCTTTTCCGCGTCCTTCCCAGGTGTACGGGGTGGACTCGGAATTGGGGAATAATCCACCCATAATACGTCAGCCATTCTGAAACAAAACAATTCTTTAGTGTGCGGTCTTTAAATCCTTCACATGGATGTTACGAATGATGGTGCCGTTTTTCCTTCTCAAGTCAAAACGCACGGTCGAATGCTGTTTATGTACCCGATACGGTCCTGAATATTTAGGGGCCAGTTTAGCAGTAAATCCTTTCCCGGCGACGGAAAGAGGATGTTCTCGCTTCATAACTTCATCTTCCACCTGGGGGCACCACTGTCTACGCCGGAGATTATAATAATGTCGTTGACTGTTAAAAGCTTTTCCCAAATTAAACTTGACTAAATCCAGTATCTCGTTAAACCGCTTGAACCGGGCTACGGGTGATGGTCGTCCTCTCGGGTTTGCTCCTGACGCCGTTAACCGGAGGTCCTTAATACTCGAAGGATACTCCAGATGTCTTCCATAGTTTAGAAATGCAGGTGTAAACTTGGTCGAGTCCTGTTGTGCGGTATTGATAGCGAAGGTCAACTCTGGCAGAAACTTGTCCCAGGTCCTGTGATCATTCTCGCAATATTGGGAGATCATGGTCTTTAGTGTTTTGTTTACTCTTTCTACAGGGTTCGCCTGAGGCGTATAGGGAGGGATAGCAATTCTTTTGATACCGTAATCCTTCAGAAATGCTTCAAACTCTCTGCTAGTGAATTGTTTCGCATTGTCGGATATTACCGCTTTTGGGCAACCATGTCGGAGGATGATCTTGTCCTTGAAAACCTGGCAGATTTTCTTGCTGGTGGCTGCCCTGATGGGTTCGCATTCTACCCACTTCGTGAATCGGTCTTGGAATACCAAAAGATATGAATTTCCCCGCGACGACCGTGGGAGTGGCCCTACTAAATCGGTACTGACAGTATTCCAGGGTCCAACAATCTTGGTCGGGTACAAGAACCCCGCTGCTTTCTGCTGTACGGGCTTGTACTGTTGGCACTTTCCGCAGCGTCGTACGTAATTCCGAAACATGTCTCTAAACATCCCCGGCCAATAATATTTCCCCACAATTCGGTTTATTGTTTTGGCCACACCCAAATGGCCGGCCGTAGCGGCATCGTGGTTCTCTTTTAACACGTCCGTTCGAAGGTCGGACGCTATACACAGTTTCCAAGGGTGCACCAATCCGGGCTCTGAATACTCATTTTTGTCCCAAAAATGTCGGTATAATTTCCCCTCTATTATGCAATAATCCGGGAAGCTGCTTGGAGATTCCTGGACGTTGCGTTTTTTAGTAGCGTACCAGTCATTGCTCAGGAGGAGAATTTCTTCTGCTGGTGCTGCACCTACGGGCTGCCGGGATAACGCATCGGCCACCTGGTTAAGTACTCCTTTGCGATATATCACATCGAAGTCGAATTGTTAAAGACTGATGGCCCATCGGGCGAGCCTTCCGGCGGGGTCTTTCAAAAAATGTAACCACTTCAGGGACTGGTGATCCGTAATGACGTGGAATTTATATCCCTCCAGATAGGACCTCATTTTCTGGATTGCCCACACTATTGCTAGGCATTCTTTTTCTGTGACGGAGTAGTTCCGTTCGGCTGGGTTGTGACTCCGGCTGGCGTACGCAATTACCTTATCGTGTCCGTTCTCTTTCTGGAGTAAAGTTGCGCCGATCCCGTAATCCGATGCATCGGTCTGCAAATAAAATGGTTTGCCAAAATCCGGACATACTAGAACCGGTGCGCTAGTTAGCAATGTTTTTAGTTGCTCAAACGCTCGTTGTTGGGCAGTTTCCCATGTCCACTGTACCTTTTTGCTCAGTAGTGAGGTCAAGGGGGCGGTTACCTCGGAGAAGGACGGGATGAAGCGCCGATACCAGGAGGCAATGCCTAGGAATTGTCGTAGTTTCTTCAGGTGTGTTGGAGGTTTGAGTTTTACTATAGACTCGACTTTCTCGGGATCCGTCCGAATGCCGCGTGGATTTACGACATGTCCGAGATATTTGATTTCCTGCTGGCAGAATTTGCATTTGTCGAGATTTAATTTTAATTTAGCCGTCCTCAGTCGCCTAAAGATTTCCCTTAAATTTTCTAGGTGTTCTTCAAACGTTTTTCCAATTACAATTATATCGTCAAGGTAAGCGAAGGCTTTCGGTTCCATTTCAGGTCCAATTACTCGATCTAATAGTCGTTGGAAGGTAGCAGGTGCGGAATGCAGGCCAAAGGGCATGACCTTAAACTGGAACAATCCCTTGCCCGGGACGGTGAACGCGGTTATTTCCCGGCTCTGGGGTGCAAGCGGCACTTGCCAATAACCATCCTTCAGATCCAAGGTGGAAATGTAGTTAGCTTCTCTTAGTTTATCCAGAATAGAGTTCACAAACGGTAATGGATACGCATCCTTTCTGGTGACTCGATTCACTCGCCGAAAGTCCACGCAAAATCGAGGTTCTCCATTTTTTTTCGTTACAATTACAACGGGCGAACTCCACGGACTGTCGGAGGGCTCAATCACCCCTTCTTGCAGCATCTTGTCAACTTCCTGGTTAATGATTGATTGCATTCTCGGATTTTGGGGTCGGTACCTTTGTTTAATCGGAATAGGATCCAAGAGTTGTAGTCTATGTTCTGCCCAAGTGGTGCGTCCTTGCTGCTGCGTTAGGAGGGTCGTTTGTATTTTAAGAAAATGTTCCAACTGTTGGTTTTCCGGAACGGAGAGACTAGTCACTACTCCTACTGGTAGAGCATTTGCAGACGGCCAAATCATACTAATCCGTCCCTCATTAACATTTAAAACGGCTCTCCATCGAGTTAAGAGGTCCATGCCTATGATGATCGGGAAAATAAGTTTAGGTAAATATATAAACGGGACGCTGTCTTCACAGGACTGGATTCTGGTTTTCAAAATGAACTGGCTTCCAACGGCAAGGGTGGTTCCATCTGCCAATCGTGCTTTACTATCACAGGCCTCCGCCGGGACATTCTTTGCAATACAGATATCCGCGATTTCGTCATTAATGTACGACCGTAGAGACCCTGTATCCACGATTGCTTCATATTCCTTGCCGAGCAGACGTATTTGGATTGTCGGGTGATCGTCGTTATTATTAAGCGAAATATTTAATGTCTTGGACCGGAACTGCTCTCCCTTCCGGTCCTTTGTTCGTTTCCCGTACGGCACTTGCACTCTCGTGTAAGCACTCCAATTTTCCCACAAAACGAACAGAAAATTTTCGGTCGGCCCCTGCAGTCTCTTCGGGTATGCCCATGATATCCACACTTCCAACAATGCGTTTCTCTGTCGTAATCCGGTAGTGTCCTTCTGTCCCCAGAACAGACCTGAGCGGATACCGTCGTGACGGAATTCACTTTACCTCGATATGCTACTTCAGGCATATAACATTCATTTGGCGGGGGCGGCGGTTGAAAAGCGACTCTATCTCTTTGCAGATTTCCAAATTCTTCGATCAACTGGCTTAATTCCTTTATAGACGTGAAGTCTCGGCGGCGAATGTAACTCCTATATTCTGGTCGGAGGTTGCTGAAGATCCGCTCCAGGCTTTGCTCGGTAGTAAATCCTCCGTGTTTCCGAATAAGGGTCTGAAGAGCTGTCAAATATGATTTTCCTTCCTCCTGTGCTCCTTGTGTTCGGCCCCGGATTTCGTCTTCTAATTTAATTAAAAATCGACTCGGGAGAAAATATGTTTTTAAATCGTCTTCGAACGTTTCCCATGTATTCCAATCGTCCTTATTGATACGATACCATAACAGAGCATTTCCGCTTAATAGTACTGGGAGCGCGGACAATAGATGATATTTTAACAGACCGTAGGCGCATCTGAGTTCTTCAATCCGTTCCAGAAATGAGAGAACACATGCCTTCCCATCGAAACTCACGTTCCATTTACGTATCTGATCGCAGACGTTTCTTGGTATGTCCACGTCTGGAATATCTGAACCGGCGATTCTTTGTTTGGTTTCCTCATTGTCTATTGGGGAATCGGATCCACCCCACGGACTATTTTCTTTCGTTGACGTCATTCTTTGTTTTAGCCACCCTCGCAATTTCTGTAGCCCCGTTTAGAGCGGAAAAGTACCAAGTTTGAGTACTTCGGGTAAGTTCGGGTTTTTTCGGAAAACTTCGGAAATAACGTAGAATTGTCCAAAACGGAAAAGTACCAAGTTTGAGTACTTCGGGTAAGTTCGGGTTTTTCCGGAAAACTTCGGTATCAGGTCCCTGCTCGGGCGCCAATTTGTAAGGGGTTTTCTCCCTTACGCCGGGTAAACTCAATGGAGTCGGGCAGGGTTCCTGGTTTTATTTGCCTCGGGCGCCACCACAATAAATTGTGGAAATAAAAATGTACGATTAAATCACAAAATAATCTTTATTGAAAAAACAACTAAAAATGTAATGAACAGACAATATTTACAACAACAATATTTTCAGACTCTGTTTCTGTGTCGCCTCGTACGTGAACATCTAACCCATACTGCCACACATCACTAATGATGTAAATAACTATTTTATCTCAATAGTATTGTAAATATCTATTAATGATATGTGGATGTTTATACATTTTTAGCAAGGAACAAATTGGGGCGATTACAAAAGTCACTTCTCTAGACCCAAATAACAAGTAAATTGCATTCGGGCAGCAGACCGTGCAATAAAAGGAAACCATTGCTGACTGCCGACAGCAATCTGGCAAAAAATATGAGGAAGTGGCCGAGTTGAAAATAAAAATGGCAGAAATGCAAATGAAAGTTTCTCAAAAACAATTGCAGTTTGAAGATGAAAAAATTGTTATGGAAAGAGAGGAAAGCGAATTGAGAAAAACAAATTCAATTGGACATCCAGTTAAAAAAATTACAAATTAATGATGTATTGAATAAATAATATTACAAATTATTGATTCCCATTCCCAACGTGAATGTGAGGTATATTGACATTTAAAATAGTTATTGTGACGTCTTGCGGTTTTTTGACGTTATTTGTTTTAAAACATGCAAATGCACTGCACTGAAGTAATTCAGGCAGCCAATATCAGATTACTTAAATTGGACCCTGTTATGTAATTGTGGATTAAGCGACCAAATTTGAAAAATTGAGTTACTAGTGCCATCTTTTTGAGAAGATCAATATCTACTTATCTGAATAAATTTTTTACTAAAAATTACCTTCTTTACCTGATTATTAGCCTCCGAATAAAGCGACAACTGTAAATTTGTTAAGGAAAGTTAATTTTTTCGTTTTGTAATATGAGATTAATCATCTAGTCCATATTACAAAACTTGCTTGTTTATTATGGATCTCTACAAGAAATTTATCTTACGATTTTTTGTTGCAATAAGCTGAGAAGAAACTAATTGACGATTTCAAAAAATACATTGAAATCTCTATGGTGCGTTATTCTATGCGCCAGACAGTATGACTACTACTAATAATTACAAATGTCACTTATAAAATTTAATAGCGTCACATTTTATAACCAGATATAAAGACAACTTAATTAAAAATATATTTTACAATAATTGAAATGATACTTATTGATATTTTGCAATTGAATTGGAAAAAAATAAATAAAACAAAGTTTTATTTTTTCTTTTACAACCGGCTTTCAAATACCGACAGAATGGAATGTGCTGAAGTAGACACTGCCTACAAGGCAAGTCAGTTCTTAATGGAGACATCTTTCCAAAATGAAAGTTTATTGATGAATGGTATTCACCCTACCAAAGTTTTACCCTCAAAAGAATGTATCTTACCAAACAATCCCGTTTTGTTGGATATTTCCAATATTTCGTTTTCTGATTATAATGAACGATCGCAGAATAATCCTATATTAAATTTAAATTACAATGAAGAGGAAGAAAATAAGGCAGGTGTGGATAAGCATATAACAACTGATAGTCTTACTCGTGATACATCTATCGGAGAATTAGAAGAGATTTCTGATGAAGTGGTACTAGAAACCAATGAGAGTAATGAACAGCTTAACAATGAAGCTGCTGAAGTCACTACACAGGAAGTCGGACAAAAAGGAAGGCCAAAAAAAGGACGTAAAAGACGATATGAAAATCAGTCTAGAGATTTACGAAAATTACGCTGCCAAACTAATCAAGAATATATTAGTCAGAAAGGAAAAGTAGTAAAACCACGAGAATTTAAAAACCATTCCTGCAAAGATTTATGTCACGAAAAGGTTAGTTTGGAAGAACGACGGAATGAGTTTGAGATATTTTGGAATTTGGATAATTATCAAGCCAAGTGCCTTTACATAAGTTCCTCTATACGAGTTATAGATGTAAAGAGAAAAAGAAGCAAACACTCTACAAAAAGGTTACATACAAGATTGTATCGACTTGCTGACAAAGAGGTGTGTTCAAAGATGTACATTGATGTACAAAGATGTACAGATGTACTTTGAGGATATCGTCGGCGAGAGTTGATAGATATTTAAAAAAAGTTGCTTCAAAAGAGATTATAAAAGACAAACGAGGAAGTGGAAGTAATCCTACGAAAATATCTGTAGAAAGAAAACAAATGGTTGTGGAACATATAAATAAATTTCCCAAATATCAATCTCATTATTGCAGGAACAAAACCGACGCATTTTATCTAACAGCTGATACTACATTGGAAAAAATGTATAGTTTATATAAATCCGAAAATGAAGACAATGTTTCCTTTTCAACCTACAAACGAATATTTTATGATGAGTTCAACTTGCAACGGAAGAAACCTAAGGACACGTGCAATAAATGTGATAATTGGGATATAAAAATTAGAGATTGTAAGTCTGCGGATGAAAAGATTTCACTAGAAACTGAAAGGAATACTCATCATGATGGAGCTGAAGCAGCTCGAAAACTAATGTATTCTGACCTGGAAAGGGCAACAAAACAAGATCATTTGGAAGTATTAACTTTTGATTTAGAGAAAACTTTGCCATTGCCGAGAATACCAACTAATATTGTATTTTATAAACGTCAGCTATGGTTATATAATTGTGGAGTTCATTCTGGTAAAAGAGGTCAAGGATTTTGTTATGTTTGGACTGAAGGTGCAGCAGGGAAAGGTGCACAAGAGGTAGGATCCGTTTTAAGAAAGCATTTGCAAGAAAATATAAGCTGTCACGTAAAAGAACTAATTTTATGGTCAGACAGTTGCGGCGGCCAAAACCGCAATATTAAAATAGTTATGATGCATAAGGCTGCCATGGAAGAAATTCCCCATTTAGAAAAAATTACGATGCAGTTTTTGGTATCAGGGCATAGTTTTATGCCCAATGATTAGGAATTTGGTGACATCGAGTCAGCCCTCAAGTTCCAGAAAAGGCTTTATACGCCAGACGATTATGTCGAAGTAATGAAAAATTGTCGCAAACTAAATAAGCTAAAGACTAATATTATGGGCAAAAATGCATTCGCTGGTGTTGACCATATACTAAAAAAAATGTTAATAGAAAGAGAGATGCAGATGGCAACGCAATTAACCGGATGCGAACCAGAGAAATAACGTTTGTCAAAGAAAAGCCATTTAAAATCGGTTTCAGCTTAAGCCATGAAGGGCATATTCAGGAAGTCGATATTAGCAAAAGACAGTCAGGAAGAAGAGGAATCCGTTTTAATTTTTCGCTTTCGTCCAGCCTTATCCAACCTTTGTGGCCCAAAGGGGAACCTGTATCCATCCCAAAATTGAATGACTTAAAATCATTGTTACATCTAATTCCTTCAGATGCCCGGACATTTTATGAGGATATCATAGGCGACGAAGAGATCGTAGATGATATTGACGGTTTCAACGGATTGTTAGATTTTGGCCCAGAAGATGAAAATTGAATAATATTGTAATATTGTAAAACATTTATGTTCACTTTATTAATAGTTCATAAATAATAAAATGTCTCGTCTGCTTCCCTTAATAAAAATGTTGTTTTATATAAGTTACCAAATTATATTAGTTACGTAAATAGGGGTTAAACGCCAAATAATAACAGATGTAAATACAAATCAAGTTATATCGAATTAAGCGCAAATTTTGGAATAATATAATGTTTGCCGATTTTTAAATTTTAAAAATACAAATGCACAGCCTACATTTCATCCAACTTAATGCCAAAAAAATCAAGAACGTAAGTATTCTACAGTTTCCAGGGCGACAAAACAAAAATGCAATACTTTAAACCCGTTTTTCTCCACTTAATGTAAATGTCGCTTAATCCACAATTACATAACATGGTCCAATTATTATAGGGATTTTTAGAAAATGTGCTGCCAACTATTTTCGACTTTCTAATCTCACTGTATACTTTGTTCATATTTTACTCTCACCTCAGACATTTTTCTTGATGGTAAAAAGGTACTAAGAATTTGGTTGTCATTGCATTTTTTTGATTATGTGCAATGTTGCATTTTATAATATTCCTCATTCAAATATAAAAATATTGTTTTACAACGTTTTATTAAAATTATGGGTTAACAACATACTCCAATCATTACCATCAATAATATCACATGCCAATGTAACGACAAAAAACACCCCGACGATCCCATACCAGTAACCCAACGGGAGTTTTTCAATATCGCATACTTCCTTAAGCGTGATTTACACGGGCAAGTAAAACTATCGCAAGTTTATATCTAAGAGTACTTGGAAATATTTTGCGTAATGTAAACAGTGCCCGAGAGTTCTCTCCCAGCAAGTAACAAAACTTGTGGCAAGTGGTTGCAGCGAAAATCGCTTGCAGGTCTAAACAAGTTCGGAGAGCGCTCTGGAAACATAAAATTTACTTCCGTCTTGTTGAAAGTTGTGTGCAAGTGGATAGTGCAATAACTACAAAATGGAGGGAAAACGCGTGTGGTCAAAAGAAGATACCTTGGCTTTAATAAATATTTTCGAGGGTTTTCCGGAATTGTGGCAATAAAAATTAAAAATTTACAGGGATAGAGTTAAAAAACAAAGAGCTTCAAAATTTATAGCAGAAAAATTTGACACAAATGAGGCTTAAATTCAGCGGAAATTACATAACCTTCGTACCCAAGCAAACCAGGAGTGGAACAAAATTAAAAAAAGAAAAAGTGGTCAAGGTACTGATGATAATTATAGGAGTTCCTGGGAATATTTCGAATCGCTAAAGTTCCTTCTTGATCTAAATATAACGTCAGGGGCTGAGGATAATTTATTGGTTTAAGGAAAAAACATTTTTTTAGCAAAGTGTGTTTTATTTTCACAAATAAAAAAAATACGCACCGCATTAAGGTTAACTTACAAATATAAATATGTTTATACTGCCAAGAAACTTCACCTTCGACCGAAACAAAGTAATCACGAAATTCTTCTAGGATTTCTTTAGCCGTTACTGAGTAATTGTAAGTATTTCTGTTCTGTAGTGGCAAGAGATTTTCTTTTGGCAGTCCTTCATTGCGCCAATTACCATTTTCATCATTTTCGGAATCAAAAGTGCCCGTTGGCGGATATATATATTAGTAGACGTTTTACGAGACATACGAAAATTATGAAGTGCACATATTGCTGTTGTTATTATTATTTTTACTTTTTCTGCTGCAAGCGGAATTGGTTTTCTTAAAATTCGAAATCTACTTGCAATGATACCAAATACATTTTAAACTATTCGTCTTGCCCTTGACAGACGATAATTATAAATACGAATAATACCTGGTCGATTTCTAAATGGATACGGTTGCATTAAATATGGTTTAAGCGCAAAAGTGTCATCGGCAACGACTACATGGGGTACCTGCTTACTACGCCCAGATAACATATCCGAAGGGGGCAAATTTAATGTATTTTCTTGCAAAGCTATGGATAATCCACAAGCATTAAAAATTCCTCCATCAGATACTCTTCCATTAGCGCCAATATTGGCATAAATTATTTTATAATTTGCGTCAGCAAGTGCTATAAGAACAATACTATGTGTTCCTTTGTAATTATAGTAATAACTTCCACTGGCAGGAGGTGCTTGTATAACAATATGCTTTCCGTCTAATGTCCCTACACAATGAGGGAAGTTCCATTTTACTGTTTTGCATGCGCCTTCCTTTCTTCTTCTGTAGTGGGCACCTAAAAGTTAATGTTTTGTTACCTTTTGTAAGATGTGTCAGAAAACACTGCAACTACGTCTTTGCAAGAGCAAGTAACTGAGACAACGCCCGATAAGAAATGTATAAAAATACGATGATGCATTGACAATGATATTATGGAAAAAGCAATGACTGAATTAAATAAGCCATGCGATGAGTTTTATACATTTGGAGAATATATTGCTTGTGAACTTAGATGTTTGCAATCTGACCACAACAAAAGGAAATTGAAACGAATAATTCAGAAAGCTATATCAGAAATCGACGATAATGAAAGAAGTTTATCAGTTATATCTACACACTCACAAAGATCAATCTATTCGAACGACTCACAAGCATCAATTTATTCTGAATACTGACCAGTGCCTGCACTTCAATCCATAGAATCACATTTACAAACATCTCATCTACTTCCCATTGTTCATCCATCACCCTCATGCAATAATACAAATTCTTGTAGTTCTCAATATGACAAGGAATTAGATAAATAAACCAAATGAATTAAGTCTTACCTTCAAATAATCCTTTTTTAGAAGCTCCTTCAGAGCCTCACAGCATTCAGAAATTATCTTTGAGATCGTACATACAGGAATTCGAAACAGATACATGAGAGAATCATATGAATTGCCTAAAACCCAAGAAGTTTTTTTTTATGTTTGTAATTTAGTTTTATCCTAATTCTTATGTTTTGTGTAAAAGAATAAAATAATGTGTTTCTTAAGTTCAGAACATAACTTTGTATGTTACAAAATAAATGTTTATGTACCTGGGTATATTTCATATCATTATTTTAATTTTAAAACTTACCTGTTGCTAAAAACCTTAACGTCAGAGCCAATCGTTCTCTTGGTTTGATAGATTCGCACATATTTGTATCCAATTTTGATATTTTATCCGAAACTAATTGCTGCAAAAAGTTAAAGTCGGTTTCTGACATCCGCAGAATTTTTTTAAATTTATTCGGATCTTCACTTCTTAATTCATCTAATAACATCGCATAAGCACCAAGAGTAGGCCTTCTGCTTATCCATTCTTTGACCTATATTCTTTTTCGAGCTTCTTTTCTTCGAGGTTTGCGTGAAATTGCAATGAGAATAGTAGCAGCTGCAACCCTCTTTTTATGGCGAGACATTTTTCGACAATAGATTATTATATACCGTGTATACGCGTCTGCAATCACTTGCTGGAAGTATGCACCAAGTAATGTCTATAGAGCACTTGCCGAGAGGAAATGCTTTTACAATTTGCTTATATGTAAACGCTGCACAGTGGAGCGATATCCGAAAAACGCGGAATAAAATGAGGAAAGTGAACTTCGGAATTTTGAATGTAGTACCCGATAATACCGAAAAGGTGGCGCCACTGTATCACGGCCCAAACTGGGAGTCAGTTATACCGTCCGGATTACGATATAATCGCAGGTAAACTCTGTCAGCTGTGAACCGGTGCCGCGCGCATGTGCTCATTTAATGTTAACCACAAACGGTGAAACGAATTTTTTGTGAAACTAACGTAATGGAAGGTGAAAATGAAGGTAAGCGAACATTATCCATAGTCGTAGATCGTAACTGTAATTTTTAAGGGGTGCAAACATTAAAGTGAAATATTGCAGTGTACATTGTATTTGTTTAAACAAAATAGTTGTGAGTTTGATCGAGTTTGATGGTTTTCTTTATTTGGCAACACAATAAAATGTATGGAGAATATTTTTGCCAAAAAAGGTCTTGCACGAAATTGCCCTTTCGATTTTTTACATTGATTTAAGTTTTTGGTCTCAATTTAAAGAAACGGTATGATTTCATTTAACTCGATTAGACATTGAAATTTAATTAAATTACACATTTATAATTAATATTTTGATTATTTTATAACAGGAAATTCCAATTGTGTCAAATGTAACCGGCGGGGAATTTTCGATGCCGTTAGAGACCACCTCACTGTGGAATATAGCGACAAAGTGCGCCGAGTGGAAGATTTCTAAGTGAGAAAATAGAGAGACCATATCACTGTCATACAAGCGACAAGGTGGCACTGAAAATCCTCTTTCACACTTTAAAAACGAAGTGGTCCGATTGCAACCGAATGGTCTCCCGCTTTCAGGAGAAGAATAAAGAGTGGCTCAAGGGAAAAATACAACTGCGGGTAATAATTTTAAATTAAATTCGATTTTAAAATTGAAATAAATGTATGTTGTCACAAAAATACTTCAAAGAATAGAATAACGATTGTCATTGATTTACTTTGAAGAACTATCAACCCGGGGAAGATTTGGAAGCACGTAAGAGAAAAAATGATGGACCTTCTACAAGTTCGACATCCAGAGGTCGGCCTAGCGGAGATTTCGAGAAGTTATGTGATCGAGCAAAAAGGCGGAGATCAGGCGATTTACTGAAGGCGTACAACACTGAGAATTGGCCTTTGCAACGAGTATGAGTCTTCGTTCATCTGGAGCCGCCGATGCTGCCTCTATTGTCAAAGACATTACTACTTCATCTCCAGCTCATGCTGCTAAGTACAAGGCAGCTTACAAAGCTTCCGATCAACCTCAGTGCAAAGAAATTTCCGCCGACCCTGCTCTTTCCGATTTAGTAGAAGGAAAAATGACTAAAAAAACATATCAACTCATTCGCAATAGAGAATTAAAGAACCACGCCAAAGTATCATAAAGTTTCAGATGCTAAAACTCGATGTTATCCGCCGGATATTAATGTTACAGAAACTTTAGCGGAAGTTCCCTTACAATCGTTATTGCACCACATAACAAGCAGAATTCTTTCTGTACAGAATGACGTAATTGTGGCAATATCTCAAGAAAAAGTCCGTAATTTAGAATTAACTGCAAAATATGGATTTGATGGTTCGTCTGGACAAAAGCAATACAAACAGAAGTTTGAAGACGAAGATGCGTCAGACGCGAGTGTTTTATTGACCTCACTTGTGCCATTAAACATAACCAGCAGTGACGATAAAAATGTATTGCTTTGGCAAAATCCAAGACCTTCATCTCCAAGATGTTTCTCTCCAATTAAACTGCAGTACATACGCGAAAACGTTACTTCAACTTTGAACGAAAATAGCTACGTTGAAGATCAAATAAGTAAACTTGCCCCATATGTGACAATTATCGACGGTAAAGAAATTACTGTTAATTTTAAGCTTATTTATACGATGATTGATGATAAAGTCAGGAATACGATAACGATGACGAAATCGAACATGCGCTGTTATTTGTGCGGAGCTACGTCTAAGACTTTCAACGATCTCGGCGCAGTTTGTTTATTACCAGTAAACGAACAACATTTGCGGTACGGTATAGCGACGCTACATGCTTGGATCCACTTTATGGAGTATTTCTTGCATTTAGGATACAAACTCGACACGAAGAAATGGCAAGCGCGATCAGTAGAAGATAAAGAAAAGGTGAAACTGCGAAAACAAAACATACAAAAGGGTTTCAAATTGCAATTTGGGCTCATTGTTGATGCTCCAAAAGTGGGGGGATTTGGCAACAGTAACGATGGCAATACTGCTAGGCGTTTTTTTGCTAACTCGGCTGAGTCGGCTCAAATTTTAGGTTTGGACGTTGAGCTGCTAAATCGTGCTTACATCGTAATGCAAGTTTTGTCTTGCTGTTACGCTGTCAACGTGGAGCTGTTCAAAACATATTGCCTCAAAACTGCGAAAATGGTAGTACGAAGTTTTCCGTGGTACTGCATGCCAACGTCCATTCACGAAGTTCTGATTCATGGTCCTCTCATAATTGAATGGGCCCCATTGCCGATCGGTCAACTGTCCGAGGAAGCGCAAGAATCGCGAAACAAAGATGTGAAGAAGTACAGGGAACAATACTCGCGAAAAAAACTCCAGGGAGAGCACTATAAGAGACGTGTTTCAGTGGCTGCTTGTGTCTTCCGATCCCGTTATCTCGAGCTTGCGAACGACACCCCCGAAAAAAGGCGCAAGTCTGTCATACGAGGCGATACAGTTGTTAAGTTCAAACTTACCCGGCGGTTCGGAGTCTTCTGACTCGAACGTCAGCTCCATTGACGATAGCTTTTAATTATTTTTAAGGCGCAACACGTAATTTTGTACAAATAAATTGAACATACATCAAATATACAGTGTTTTTATATTACCTTAAAAATTTTTGTGTTTTTGGCCGTCATTTTGGATCCGCCATTTTGAATTTTCAAAAAATAATATCAAATTCATAATCAGCGACCTTGAAAACCCTAATATGCCACTTTCTGTTCCCATTATATTAATTTTTTGTATTTTTGGCCGCCATTTTGAATTTTCAAAAAATAATATCAAATTCATAATCAGCCACCTTGAAAACCCTTATATAGCACTTTCTGTTCCAATTATATTAATTTTTGTATTTTAGTCCGCGATTTTTACGAATCGCTCCACAGTGCGCTGGCGCAAGTTACTCTCAGAAGTGCTAGCGCAATTTACTATCTCGTATAAATCACGCTTTAGAGTAATTGGTGCAATAGACTGTACACATGTGAAAATGTATTCGCCAGGTAATTGTTGAGTAGGACGGTTTCATAAATATTGACAGACAAAATTATTTCCTTGCAACTAGGACATGAGCGAACGAAACTTTCTACTATACATTCCCAGGCAGCAGAATGACGTCGTCTACGTCATATTAACGTCGAATTTAGGTCGATTTTTGACGTAACGAATAGGTGACGTTTCTTCAACGTCACCATTAACACTAATTTGAGACGTCAAGATAATTCACGTTGAATAGTCGTCATTTATTCGTGACTTGCCAATTCGGTAACAATGTTTTGTAATTTTTTTTCTGGGATCTCTACATTTTACAATTTTAGAGCAGAAATACATGAACAATTTTGTAAATGTGTTTATTATTTATTATGAATATACTATTTTGAACGGAATACATTTATCTCCATTAATATTCATTATTTAAACACTATGTTTTTCCGGATTTATAAGCAATGGAAGATAGGAATATACCTACGTCCATTAAAATAGTTAATGAAGGTTATTGACTATTTTCTACTTTGGGCCATTTTTAACTATTCGCCCTCATCCACTATTTTAATAGGCGCAGACACACATCTACATTGCATTATTCACAAATCCGGAAGAATATAGTGTAAATAATAAATATGAATGGAGATACATGCATTCCTTACGTAAATACGCTGATTTAAAGTAAACTGATATACAACTGGCAACATCGCATATGTATCCACGTGTGGGTTCACGCACAATAACGCCTTCCACCATCTTTTCTATGCCTTCCATCACACCACGCGCTATTTTGATCGGCTGTGTACATGTTCCGTCTGTGAAAGTGAAATTCCAAGAATACTGAATATTGTAAGTACAAAATATATGTTTTCCTTACTTGGTTATTTCTAACTCAATATTTTGATATCTGTTATGAGAGCCAATTATACCGTGGCTAACCTTAAATTACGACTTGGATGTAGTGCGAACGGGGCACATACGGGTATATGACTGATCTGGGCGGGCAAAACTATTTTTCTCGATTTTTTCGACTAAATGCGGTTTAATATTTTTTTAAAGTATTTAAAGTAATTTTAGGAAGAAGTGAATTGAAAATGTACATGATTTCGAAAAAAACTTTGCATTGTTTACAAATAGTCTGGATAGCACTCTTTTTTTGTTTTTTGTAATATGCTATAGCAAGGATAGAAACGTTTATTTGTGCTTCTTATTCAAGGGCGTTTCCAGCCAACTAGTCTAGGGGGTAATTAAAAAAAAAGATAAATAAACTGGTGCTTCCGCTCTCATACACCTGTTCCGTGAAATCTGCGTATCCTTTTCCAACGTTTTAAAGCGCGGAAAAGTTTACCGGTTATATTATTTGTTTGGAATATGGAATATCGGTAATTCTTAGCAATAAAAATTGATAAGCGAAAAATTCTTAGGGGGGGTAATTACCCGATTCAGTATCGGCATCAATTGCGTCTATTCAGATTTCTGCGCGTTCCTGTATGCTTTTCTAAATTTTTCGGCTCGTCTGGAAGAAGTTACAATTTCTTTAATTATTTTGAAAGCATCCCTCTTTCCAGAAGTTTGCAATTTAATTTGAGCAGCATGAGTTAAAATTTTTTCATCAGTGTTTCGAAGCCCTTTTGCTCCTCTCACTGCACTCTTCGAACGGCTTCAATGGTCGACCCGGAAGTTGAACTTCTATTGGCAACTCGAACGTTTGCTGCAACCGTTTCTCGTTGATTTTTAAACATTTTTCATCCGTTCTTTGGGCTGCTAGCCATCTTTGTTTAAATTCAGACTTTACATATGAAAATTGATGTCTAATTTGGCCGGCCAAATTAGTCAAATACCCGTATGTGCGGGGTACAGTTAAAAGTTACTCTCATCATCAAATACATTCATTTTTAAATGTACCCCGCCTGCTGTATTTGAACCTATAGGGAACTTTGATTTTTAAACATGATTATAGATTATTTTGGGACAATTAAATTCCTGGTTGCATTATACATTGTTGTTTTTTTAAATGCTTCAGAACTGCACATTGACATCTAAGACATATAATGGATGACATGTAATGTGCGCAGTTCTGAAACATTAACCAAAAGCTAAATATTTATCAATACAATATCTTTCAAAAGTTGACATTTAAGTGAATGAGGCTTGCCTGGTTACATTAAATTGCTGTACAGGGTGTCCCACAAGTTCGTTAAAACTGTATTATGTATATACTTAAAATGAAAACGATTTTATTAAATTTGGAGAATAACTGTTAATATCATAGGTGCTCTTTTCAGTAAAAAATGGCTTACATAGGACTTGAATTCCAGGAAATTGATGGTGGTGGTGTGGCATTAGTACACAAGACATGGTTGACACCCCGTAAGAAGGAGGTTTGGTGGCTGCCTTTTAAGCAAACTATTTCTTACAACAAATCATTAAAAAACGGCGAAGCACCAAATGAACAAACTTGGAAGCTGTACAAAATACATAAAACATTTTTTAGTGAATGTAAGTATAATATAATGTATTAAAATTTCTGTAAACGAAATGTATCATATTTATTTGTTAGGTGATTATGAAAAAGCTCTAATAAACTTAAAAAGAACAGAGATTACATCAGATGTACAGAGCGATGCAAATCATGATGAAACTCAAGTGAAGAAAAGAAAAGTTGTTCAACCGAAGAGGCTTTCTTTTGAGTATCTGTCAAGTGATAAAGATGATTATAATTGCAAACGTTCATTTTTTCCGTTGCCAGAAAAAGGAAGAGTTGCAGAATTAATACAAAATAAATCTAATAAGCCTGGACATCTAACTGGTAAGTGTGCATTGTACATATAGTTTTCTTAGATTGTGCATTACTTTCATTCATAAGGGAAAATTGTCCAAGAAGTATTTTTTTTTTATTATTTCAGAACAATCATCCCCTTCAGCTTCTTTTTCATCATCTTTCGGAGTAGATTGCTTAAAATACTGTGATTCAAATGGTACACCAACACCCTGCGATATAGGTACACCTACCCCTAGGAATATACATCATACAGATATTGGTTTGTTATCTTTGTTTATTCCGTTATCTTGTTTTCTAATAATTATTTTTGTAGATTTTAATAAGAAATTGTTGACTGCTGTCATTACAGTGCAGGAACAGAATGCACAAATTTTGAAATTGCTCCTCGAATCGAAACAAACAGAAACATTGGCTTTACATTTTGATTTACCAAAAAGTGTACCCATAAAATTTCCTGTTGGATCACTGAGCGAAGTAGAAAGTATTGAACAGTATCTAAGTCTGGATGAAAATTTATCTTCTGTGGTAAGTTTGCACAATTAAATCTGAATAAAACTTAACTGATATATAATAACATTAGGCAGCATATTTTTCTACACTTGGTGGACGAGATACTACTACAAAAACAAACGCAATCTTAAAAAACTTATTGACGAGTACATTGGCAACCAATTTTAGTTTTTTGGGCACACGGAACAATAAGAAGTCTTTTTCACAACTATATCTAAGAAAAGTTGTTTTACGTAAGTACATTTTAAATGAAAAATGTTATATTTTAAACATTATGGATCTTTCAGGTGCAGTTCAACTTACAACACCCAACACAACAGAAAATCAAATTGATGATTGCATTAAAATCTGGCTTAAACATTCACCAAAGAGGGTCCAAAATGAAAACAGAAAATTAAATTGAATTTGATTCTGGTTAGTTTTACTTTGTAATTTTGTTTATATTAGAATTTATTAGTTTAATTTTTTGTATGCTTTGAACTGAAATTTTATAATCAATCAGCATATTTAGAATGTCAAAAAGAGTAAAATACAAACAAAAGCAAATTATTTCCCATCGTCAATTATACAGGAGGGTCACAAGAAAGGTTCAAGACATTATTAATAGTCATGATGAATTTAGCAGTGCACAAATACCAATTGAATCATTACATATGTCAAATAGTATACTTAATAGTTTGCCACGTACATCTAATAGTAGTTCTATTATAGTTGATAACGATTTACCAGAATTTAATTTTGTTGAAAATAATGATGTATCTAATGTGGATTTTTGTAAATTGAGTCAAGTACCTCTTGTATCCAGCAATGTTACAAACAAATCTATAGAAAGTCTGGGGCTGAAATTACAAAAATGGGCTATAAAAAATCATATATCACATGCAGCTCTTACAAACTTATTGCAAATTCTTAAACCTATACACCCCGAATTACCACTTGACAGTAGAACATTACTGCATACGCCTATAAATTATAAAATTAAAGAACTGCATAATGGACAATATTCACATATTGGAATAGGTTATGCTCTGAAAAATTTTGTGATAAAAAATGCCAATGTTTCTGAAATTTTCGAAATTAGTTTTAACATTGATGGTTTACCATTATTTAAAAGTTCAAATGTACAGTTGTGGCCAATATTAGGTTTAATCAAAAATTCCTCTACTACCCCATTTGTAATAGGAATTTTTTGTGGGGTATCAAAACCAAAACCACTCGCTTTGTTTTTAGAAGATTTTGTTACAGAACTTCAATTTCTACTGAGTGAAGGTTTTACCTTTAATCGTAAAAAAATTGGTGTAAAAGTGCATAGTTTCATTTGCGATGCTCCAGCAAAAGCATTCATTAAATGTATTAAATCTCATGCAGGTTACTCTGCTTGTGATAAATGCACGGTTTCTGGAGAATACATAAATGGTCGAGTTGTTTTAAAAGATTTATCCTCTCCCAAAAGAACTGATTACTCATTCCGTATGAAACAAGATGAAGACCATCATTTACCATATGACTCACCATTATTGAATTTGCCAATTAATATGATTTCTCAATTTCCTATTGACTATATGCACAATGTGTGTTTGGGAATTACTCGCAAATTACTCAATTTCTGGATTGGAGGTGACTTAAAAATTAGGTTACCTAGCAGGCTAACTGCTCTCTTATCTGACAAATTTGTTGCAATGAAATACTTTTTCCCTTACGAAATAAATAGAAAACCTAGAGCGTTGGCAGAATTGGCACGTTTTAAAGCCACAGAATTCCGTTCATTTTTACTTTATACTGGCTGTGTTGTATTGGTAGATGTTGTAGACTTGGCAGTTTACAATAACTTTTTGCTTTTACATTGTGCTATTGCCATTCTTATTTCTCCTACTAATATTTGTAATTTAGGTTGTGAATTAGCCTCTGAGCTTTTATGTATGTTTATCAAACACAGTGAAAAATTATATGGATCAGACTTTTTGATCTATAATGTACATGTGTTAAGTCATCTTAGTGATGATGCTTTACTCTATGGGCCTTTAGATACTTTTTCTGCTTTCCCCTATGAAAATTTCTTGAGGATATTAAAACGTCTTGTAAACTCTGCTAATAAACCCTTAGAACAAATTTTAAGAAGGTTAAGTGAATTTGAGTCTGCATTTTTAAAGGATAGCACTGTGACTTCAAATTTTGAGGTAAAATATGAACTTGAACACAACTTGGGCCCTCTTTTAACAAACGATGCATGCAAACAATATAAAAAAATTACATTTAAAAATTTTTCCCTTGCTGTAAATTCTTATTCCCGAGCTAACTCTTTTTGTTTTATTGGAGAAACTGTTATACAAATTGAAAATTTAGTAATGAATACTGAAATTATGATAATTGGGAAAGCATTTGAATTTTGTACATCTTTATATGAATACCCGTTTGAATCACGACTTCTAAAAATATTTAAAATAAAACAGACATCGAAAGAATTAAAAATCTATAAATTTAACGAAATATGTGGTAAATGTATTGTAATGCCACTCAAGGATGACTACTGGGTGTCATTTCCATTGTTCCATAGCATTTAAGTATTTTCCTGTTCTATTTTGTAATTTTATTTTGTTGTTTTTTTAAATATTAAATATATTAAATTGTTTATATCAATGGATTATAATTTTTTACTACCCTAAAAGAATTTACAATTTGGAAATCAATACATATAACAAATACACAGGGTTGATTTCTGAGACTAAAATAATCTTGGTCAGTTTAAAATATGCATCCTTAATTAATCGGTTCTTTGAAGTTATTTTTTATTATAATAAGTTGTGTGATATTAGGTAAATATGAACACATAATAAGACTTAAAATTTTGACACATGTACAGCTTTGAAATAAATATTTTGATCTCACAATGCAATCTTGTAAGTATGAACACTATATATATATATATATATATATATATATATATATATATATATATATATATATATATATATACATATATACAGGGTAATTTTTTTATCGTGGGCCATAGGACTTTACATGCTAAAAATTATACCTTGTGTTAACGTATATTTTATCATAAATTTTTGAAGGAAATTTTAGTTAGTCATAAATCAATTATTTTTCTACATGATGCGCTTAGTCAGAATAATTTAAACATGTTTTATTCCATTAAAAAATGAAATTATTTAAAGTAAATAACTGAGCAAAAATAATCAAAGTACCTTGAATTTACGAAATGTCAGATTGATTAGTGAATTAATTTCATTTTTTAATGGAATAAAACATGTTTAAGTTAATCTAATTAAGCGCATCATGTAGAAAAATAATTGATTTATGACTAACTAAAATTTCCTTCAAAAATTTATGATAAAATATATGTTAACACAAGGTATAATTTTTAGCATGTAAAGTCCTATGGCCCACGATAAAAAAAATACCCTGTATATATATATATATATATATATATATATATATATATATATATATATATATATATTCGTCGAGGCAACGTCGTCAAATACGTTGAGGCAACGTGGTCAAGTACGTCGAGGCAACGTCGTCAAATACGTCGAGGCAACGTCGTCAAATACGTCGAGGCAACGTCGTCAAATACGTTAAGGCAACGTCGTCAAGTACGTCGAGGCAACGTCCTCAAATACGTCGAGGCAACGTCCTCAAATACGTTGAGGCAACGTCCTCAGATACGTCAATATAACGTGAATCTGTAACGTTGAAATGACGTTACTATATGACGTCGATTGGCTGTGACATATTGTCGTCATTATTTCGTCGCCGTCACGTCGAATTTTTGGTGACTTGACGTCACGTGTAACCAAAAAATCACGTAAAAGTGACGTCATATTGCTGCCTGGGAGGAGCTTTATTAGACAGATACTATTTATTAGGAGGTGGATATATGACACAAATATTTGTTAGCTAAATTATCTTATTAGATAGTTTATTAGGAGATGGATATCTCGGCCCTAAGTAAAATATATTATATTGTAACCAAATTTTTATAATTTTATATTTTTATACATTTTATACATAATTTATATCAAAATAATAACATTTATATCTTATAGCAGCAGTGCTAAATAAAGATTATTATTATTATAAAGAACGATTTATATTTTGAGGAAAATTATAAGAAAGGATTACACAAAATCCCACAATATAGATCTACTGGCCTTTGAACGGGGACATACAGTTGTAAGGTTACCTCCTTACCATTACAATTTGAATTCAATTGAAATGATATGGGCACAATTAAAGGAAAATATTCATAGAAATATTAAATCACCTAAATTTAGTGATCGTACGATAAATTTGATTAGAGGGGTGAGAAAAATAACTCCGGATGGTTGGTTAAACTGCGTACGCCATGTCATTAAAGAAGAGGTGCACTGTAGAGCTAATAAATTCGAACAATAATTGTAACTAGCAAAACCATCAAGTTTGAATAAAAACCAATTTAAATGTGTTAAACAATATTTCTCCCCGCTCGAACATTACATACCAAATAAGGTAAGGCCATCTTCGGGTGACAATTTTCTTAGCACGATTTATTCACGCATCTACATTTTGGTTCGGGAATATAATTTATGAGAATACAACTCAAAAGTCACATGGTACATTTTCGAGTAATTTGATTGGGTGAAATGGCAAAACAAAAACTTATAAGGGGCTATTAAATCGATGATAGAAATTATATCACCGCATGTTACTCCTAAATTGTTTACAAGTAATCAAACTTAGTTAAAACATCAGTGTGACGTTTATAATGTTCTCGCTGATACATATCAAAAATTTTATAACGAAAATTTGTTTATCCAAATGAGTGACTGCAGCTGATGGGGAGAGGCTACGAACAATGAAATATAAGAATGAATTAACGATATAGTACGTATATTTGATCAAAATCGTTATAAAAATGTTTTAGAAATTATAGACATCAAAGCTGACATTTATGAACTTTTAGCCGAGAGCGAGGCATTTCTTTATAGGTATAGTAATGTTCGTTGTATTCTCTCCTCAAATATAACTCGTGCTATGATTAATCCACGATGATACCACTCGTTAAAGCCATCAGAAAATTGTACCCGTTGCGCACTCGTTCAATTTTCATTGGCTTTAACTCAGTGCTTTCATCGATAATAATCATAGCACTTGTCATATTACCCCCGAGAATACTATCACACTTTACAAATTGTATTTCATTACAAACTCATTTGCATAAATAATTGACTTTAGGTTCAACTTCAATATACACTGTTATGAAGTACTTTCAATCGTTGGATTGCACCCAAGTGATAAACAAATCCTAACTGCTCTCGGTGTATAAACACGAGAATACAACAAATGTATCATTAATTTACGATAGGGTAAATAAACCAATACAAATTACAAATAAATATTAGTAATGAACGTTTGAAGATAGGTTCCAGTAATTTCGATGCCGCACACATTTATCTTCAATAATTTTACTTTTGCATGCTTGTGGTGTTGAGGTTAGGCAGATATATCAAATTTTTGGGTAGTGTTTACTTTAAACCAATGAATAAACAAAGATAAAGCGAAATCCACTAACCCATCGAGAAATTAAGCCTTTGTGTAAATATTTAATACCATGTACAATTTATATAGTTTTAAGGAGCAACAAAATAACATATGCAAAATAAATGACAGACAATGCAAAATGGCTAACTTTACAGTGTTGTCACGTTTCGGTTACGTGGATTAATTTGGTGGTTGCATTCTGTTATTGTAACAACCGAGAATATGTATATTAATTCCACTATTAAAGTGAGATCAATGAAATAAAACGTGAAGAGTTCGTTTTAAAAGTTAAATAATTTGTTTTTTTCATAGTTATGAAGAGGCAACATTGTCATTTGTAAATGAAAGATTCTGAACTGTAGTTTATATATCCTATTATGAAAAGCAAGGACAAAGGCGTGTAACAGAATAAAAAACAAATGACAGTCAATGTTATATTTCTAACTTGACAGTGTTGTCACGTTTCGGTTACAAATGAATTAAAATGTTGGACGCATTTTGTTATTATAACAATAGACAATACAATATTATAAATGCGGTTATTTAAATATCGCTTAAAGCGTTTATTTGAATATTAAATAAAGTTTTTTTTCGTATCCTAAATTAATATTACTTCGCAGCCAACACTATTATTTTAAAATGAAATATTGTTCTGTACATTCTTTTAAGATACCTCAATATAATAAGCACTTATATATAAATGTGAGTATTCTATTTAATTTAATTTTGCTATTTACGCTTATTCATTTCAATACCGAAACTTATGCAACTCAGTATGCCAACTTTCACAAAACATGATCCAAATAAAATTGTGACTAGGGAATTATAATTAAATTATATAAATACGTAACATTTGAATATTTAAATAAGAAATTTACCATAATATTCCTTGTAGGAGAAAAATGAACCATACTTGCAATAAGTGTTAAATTTGTAGCGTAAGCCGTTAATGGCAATGAGCTGAAGGAAAATGAAGTGTCGGATAAAGCCATAAATGAAACATGCCTTAGAAGAAAAAACGGTAATGTTTATGCAATGCATGTTCATTTTTGTTGCTGGATACATTTTTTTAAATTGTGTTCTTGAGCATTTGCTTATGAAATTTATCAACTGTCATGAATATAGGTTATGTTTTTTTTTCGGATGTTGATCACTAATTTTTATGGATGCAGTATTTTCCAATGATTAAAGAGTAATAACTTCGTGATTGATGTGTGTAAGTGTAATAAGTTTGCACTGATAAAACCATTTTACCAGAAGTAAGTCAATAAAAAAATCAGTTTGGTAAAACTTCTGACAGCAATTCTTTTTTAGAAATCAGTGTTTCAATAGTTCTGTTCATACTATGGATTACATCACAAAAACTTATTAATTGGAAAATGTACTTTGTACTTACGGTATCGGGCCTGTGGCCTAGCAGTACGACTATGTTTATTGAAATCGTACAAAGTTTTTATCAATTATTTCCAACGCACTTGGGCAATAACTGTTAAAATTCATTAATTAACACTGGATAAATAAAATCAGTGATTTTGTTACAACAAAACTTATTTCACTACTTTTAGTTTTACTTTATATAATTTACAAAATGCCAATTGTATGGCAATATGAATATCAGGATATATTTGTAGACAAACAGTACGATGAATTAAGGTATTGAAAGATGTGATTTTACATGTATTGTAATTCATAATAAAAACGTGTGGGTCATGGAATTTTAATGTGCATAGGGCAAGTTAATGATTGTTGAAGGTACAAGTCAATAATGAGTGAGATGTATGAAAATTTACATTCTTTATTACACTACAGTGTAAACAATAATTGAAATATAATTATTAGTGTAATGTGTGGAATGTGTTTCAACCAAAGATTGTGATTTTAATGTTGCTATAAAATATAATTGGTTATTTTTATCTGGTTTTTCATCAGATACTAAACCTGAATCAATATTGAGTTATTTAAATTATTTAAACAAATATAAAAAAGCATTGTATTTGTGTGAGAAGATGGATACACATAAGAATTATATTAGTTCTTTTAAAGTGGGTATCCCAAATGACATGAAAATGAACATTTTATGTAAGGAATTTTGGCCGAAGGGTATTATATAACGACAAGTAATATAGTAAATTCTACAAGGAACCAAAACAATAGAACTAAGAAGTTATACACAGGTAAGACTACTAAGCATAGGATTAAGTTTTTCCACCAAAACGTCCAATCAATTGGGAATAGTTTTAATACTATTGGGTCCTAAGCAAATGAAGTTAGTGCTGATTTTGTTTGTGTGTCAGAACAGATTAGCTGTTAAACTATAACCTGGAAAATTATTACTTGGGAGACAGCTACTGCAGACAACTGAATAAAAATGTTGGTTCAGCCATATACGTATCATCAAAAATAAATTGTAATCCATTTAACGAGTTGAGAATTCTCTCCGAGGAAAATATTTTTGAATGCAGCAGTGTTTTGTGTAATATTGAAATTTTTTATTTTGTAGTGATTTGTATTTATAGGGTACCTAATTGTAATTTGCACACTTTTATGGGGAAACTAAGTAAAATGCTTGAAATACTTTTCATAAACAACTGACTTTTTTTTTTGTGTGGTGATTTCAATATCAACACTAAAGCGGCCCTTACATGTTCATTAATACTGACATTACTTTATCAGAATGACAATAATAATGATCGTGTAACGTCAACAAAGCTGGAATGACGGGGGGCGAATGATGTAAATCCAGATTTTCTAATCTCGGCACATTACTGTCATGACTGGTAATGTCATTATTAATGACCGTGTAAGGGACACATAATGCGGCCCTTACACGTTCATTAATACTGACATTACTTTATCAGAATGACTTTAATAATGATCGTGTAATGTCGACAAAGTTGGAATGACGGGCGGGAATGATGCGAATCCGGATTTTCTGATCTCGACACATCATTTCTGTAAACGGGAGGGGATACTGTCATTAATAATGATAGTGTAACGTGCACTGCATCATTACCGTATCATTACTCAGTCTACCACACGAAATCGCGAAGTCAACATGTCGGTTCCGGAGAGTGATTGTGTTGAAATCGGTGACGTTGTTTTGCAATCTTTTATTGCAACCTACGAAGAATTACCTTTATTATGGAACCCTTCAGATCCAAATTACAAAAATAAAATCAAAAGGAATGCCGCACTCGTAAAACTGCTGTCAGTCTACGAAAAATGTAAGCCTGGAGCGACAATATCTGACGTCAGACGTAAAATTAATACACTCAGATGCAATTATAGAAAAGAATTAAAAAAAATAGAGGACTCTAAAAGATCAGGGGCTGGAGCCAACGACGTATATTCACTGTCGTCGTGGGTTTTCCACGCATTGAAATTTATCAACAATTTTGAGCAACCTGTTGACCTTGGGAACTCACAAGTAAGTAAAACTCTTAAATTATATTGTTTAATTTTTCATTTACAAACATATTAGTACAGAATTGTGTAACATCGTTAATACATAATACGATACAAAAATTTGTAAGTATGTACGTTTAATTACAGATTCAGTGATAAAAAGTTTGAATACTAGTATTTTCCTGAAAGATTTTTTTACTGTGTTATTATTTGAAACTACAATTTGCCTTCAATATTGTAATAGTTACAGAATCTTTCCCATGTTGTTTTGGCATCTGCCCCACAGTTTCTGTTGAGGGTGCTTTGTAAATGAACAAGATCATATTCAGTTATTTCAGCTGTACCGGTGGAGAAATATGGTTGTTGGGATTCCTTTGCCAGAAAATTGTGCAAGTAGCAGCATGCCATTGTAACAGATGCTGCCTTTTGTGGTTCCAAATTTATTGGCTTTTGAAAAACTCCAAATCTGGAAGCTAAAATTCCAAAAGTGTTTTCCACAACGACTCGAGCTCTTGATAACCGTTTATTGAATTCAAACCGTTCTGGAGTCAATGTCTTCTGAGAATAGGGTTTCATTAAGTTAATACGTAATGCAAACGCTTCATCACCAATAAACACGTATGGGAAACGTTCAGTAGTATTAGGTAATGATGCAGGTTCCGGTATATTTAAACCATCTTGTTGCAAATGGGCTCCAAATGTAGAGTAGTACAAAACACCACCATCTGATATTCGCCCATTCATCCCTGCATCAACCATGATGAACTCTTTTTTTGCGTTTACTACTGCCAGTAACACAATGCTGAAGAACCCTTTGTAGTTGTAATAAAGGGACCCTGAATTATCCGGTTTCTTAATTGCAATATGTTTACCATCAACTGCTCCGAGTGTGTTCCAAAATTGGCATCTGTTCCCAAATTCTTGGGCTATTTCAGTCCACTCTTCAGATGTTGTTGGAAACTGTAACATCGAAAATAGTGTGTATTATGAAACAAAGTATCACATTCATAATTGTTTTTCAGGCACAACTCGAAGAAGAGAAGGAAGATGAGGAAAATGAAAATCCATCCCAAATACAGGCAACTCCTTCACGTTCGTCTATAGTACCGCCTCTCGAGCCCATGCCCAAAAAATCCAGAAGCATTGGCCCCATTGCTCGACAAAATGAGTTGTTGCAAAAAGCATGCGCTTATTTGGACCATTCCTCAAAAATGAATAATCAAATAGAAATCCCCACTATTGCCAAAGCTTGGGGTGAAAAGCTTCTGCAATTACACCCCCAGCAAAGAACTTTAGCAGAGAAAGCAATTAATGATATTTTATTTGAGGCCAGTCAGGGTTCATTACATAGAAATTCATATCACAGTTCAATGGTTGTCTCATCGGTGGAACACCAAGGATCCAGTTCCGACCAAAGTGATACACCACTGGTGAACTTTTTTTCCAGTTATGAATAACCATGTAAATAAAAATGTATTACCGTTTGAAAGGCTGTTTATCTATACCTTATGTGTTTCTACATACACCAGATATCCGATCTTGATGAAAATTAGGGGGTAAGCCCTTGTCAAATCAGGGAAGGTTTCTAAAAAAAAATGTTTCCCACGTGTCCCAAGAATTTTCGAAAATGATTTCTATAAATCCTCCCTGGTTTGACATTGATTTACGACACGGAAAATGGCGGAAGAGTGCTTACCTTCAAGTAATCTTGCAGGACATATATAAGCACCTCACACGTTTCAATAATAGCAGCGCTTATTGACGATGGTGACATAATTGCTGAAAACTTGAGATTTTCAAAGTTTCTCCCTGTGGCAAGGTACCGTAATGTAACTGCTAGTCTTTCCTTCACTGGCAAACACTGTCTCATGTTTGTATCTTTTCGGAATAAAAAAGGTGTAACTAATTTCAACAGTTTACCAAACGTCATGTCATTCATACGGAAATAGTTTTTGTAGTCCTCTGGCTCGGTGTCTCTGATTTCACTCAATAACAAAACATGAGAATACTGTTCACGTTTTTGTAACCACTCCTTCATCCAACGTTTACGTTTTACTCGCCGTTTTGTAGCTAATGCCATAATTATAGCAACACAAGCGGTTTTGTGTGGATCCATTTTATTATATACGTCTTGCTTTTTTATAGACCACCAACTATACTGACGTAAAGTAATGACAATAAAAATGAATGTGTAAGGTTTTTAGAGTAATGACAATCTGGAATGAAATGAATTTCGCAAGAATGTCATTACTGGTAATGTCATTATTAATGACCGTGTAAGGGCCGCATAAGAGTAAAGAGAAATTGAGTGAGGATTTTCAGGATATTTTAAAATCATTTAATGCTAAATTAACGGTTTATGATTACACCAGGGTTACAACTACATCAAAGACTTGTTTGGATAATCTTACACAAATTTCAATGGAAAGTGGGATGCTTCAGTAAAATCAACAGGAACTTCTGGCCATTTTGGACAATTACTCTGCTGTGATAAACCGTTTATTAACCTGAAAAATATATATTTTTCTGAAGAAAACATAAATAAATTCCTATCATTGTTAGCTGAGGAAAATTGGAATGAAGTTTATATATCTTTTCATATTTTTTCAACATTTGTTTTCCTGCCTTTAGAGTGCAGCAATCTGATAAACGTGCTTATCATTAAAATTCACAGGATCTTATAAAGCAGCGTAACTTAATGGCACTATACCATGTTGAGTAAATTTGATGATACTTATAGAAATTCCTACATAATGACATATAAAAAAATATATTTCATCTGTTAATCAAGCACGAAAGACACGTATTGGTAATGTAATTAATATATGAAAAAACAAAAATAAATCCATGTGGCAAACAGTAAATGCCATCACAAGAAAAAAACAAATTAATTTATGTAAAACAAGTGATCCATCAAGAACCAGTAATGATTTTAATAATTTTTTCACTTCACGATCTGCTGCTAAAAGAGGCTCTATATCCCATGACAACATAAAAATTTCGTCACAGCCAAATAGTTTCTAGCTAGGAGATGTCTCATGTGAGAAGCTAATTAACCCATTTTTGGTCACTGTTCCATTAGTGGAACATCTATATTTTTAAAGAATTGCACGTGCACCAGCATTCTGCATCGTTTGTTTATGATGAATTTATGATTGGTAAGACCACTGTGCACTAAAAAAAAACGCACAATTGCCATTTAAATCTTTTGTGTTAAGAAACTACACAGAAAATTTGAAAAAAAAATCGTTGGGCAAAAACGGGTTAAACCTATAAATAAGTTAAAAAAATACAGCACTGATTATGATGAGATCCCTGCAAATATTGCAATTTTTCTCATTAATACTACAAATACTATCACACTCACTAAATGATACGAGATTTTCTGTTTTTATATCGTTGGTTACAAAGTCTTTTATGTATTCATTCATTTTGATTTCGAAGATGGTAATGGATGGTGTGAAGATTTGGAGGATGATGAGTTACTTCTCAATTTCCTTGGGTCATTTCCATCTTTAACTTGCTGGATTTATTTTGGCTTTAGGTGTGGTTTTGTTTACTTGTTTGGTTACGCTTCTTTCCTTGTCTCTTTTTTCTTCTTCGATGGGGTTTTCATTTCTTGATCCAGAGCTTTGATTCTAGGTGGTGTCCTGTTTTCTACAATCTTCAGCTGGTATATTTGATTCGTCATTGCTGCCTCTAAATTCTAAACCTTCTCTCGTATGTTGATGGATTAGTGGTGTAGATGGTGCGCTGTTGGATAGCGGAACAATTTCTGCGGTGACACTAGCCACGCTGTTGTCAGCATTTTCATGAATAAAATCATGCGGGTGGTATGGTTCATTATTAATGTAGAGTATATTATTTTCAATATAGGCAATTCGATTTTTAAAACGAGCAATTTTTAATTCTCGGTATAATATCTTATTATTATGACGATCTTCTAAACTAAGGTTGTCATTAATTGCGACACCGGATACTTTTAGTTTTTTAATATTCTTAAATATAGTTTGCTTTTTTATTAAAGAGATAAATTCGACAATAACTATAGTATTTGTGTTGCCAATTACATACCGGGTGACCCAGGGATCTGTAAAAGCCCCATAACTTATTTGCTATTTGAGATATCCACTTCCAGTTTTTTTGAACTGGTACCCACACTTATTCTGCATATTTTAAAAATGTGTTTGTTTTTGTAAAGGGTGTCCCAGTATACATAACAGAACAAAGTTATGTTTTTTTAAATGGAACACCCTATATTTTATACTTGATTTTCAAGTAAAAACACAAACAATAGTTAGGCTTCGGATGGGAAAACATAAGAGAACGGTGGGTAAATTGGATTATCCATATAATACTCATTTAATATTTCGAAATACTAAATTTAAATGATCTCATTTATTTTCGCGTGCACGGATTAATGACCCTGCACAAGTAAAAAATGAACAAAAAAAGAAACGCAAGTTACATATTTGCTACAATGTAATTCATACGGCCTGCATTCTTGCTAATGTTATGTTTACTATCTAAATCTCATAGTTCGCATTTATCTTCATATAAATACTTATTCATTGGGTATTATTATTAGAACCGTAATGATCCGCACACAACTGTAAATAATCGTAGAGATTACCGTAGAGCGAGTGTTAGAGAAAAAAAAAACAGTTTTAATTATTTAAATTGTAATTAGTGATTTATAAATAAAGTTAAAAACAAGTAAAAATTGTTTTTAAAAAACTTTACGTTCCGAGGGAAAACGTAAATGGCGCAGTCGTAAAGGATAAGTTCCAGTGGAAAAAATTAGTGCCGAAAATCTGAGGACTTTCACCGAAAATTCGTGAACCCAGTAAAAGTGCCAAAATCTGTGGACTTTCACAAAAATAAGTGAACCCAGAAAATAAACTTTCCATTGAGGTCAAAACCGTGAACTTGGAACCAAGGATCAAGACGTAGGAGTCCGAATCCAGTAAAAAATCACTAAATACACCTGGTACGAGAACTAAGCAGCTCAATCGAATTCGCTCAACGTTCAACGGATCAGAAGAGAAAATTACACAGGGAAGCAGCCGAAAGCTGGACTTCTTGGACTACTTCAACATTCATCAGGAATGAAGATCGCACTAGTGTTGTCAATGTAAGTTAAATTTAAGTTTTTGCACATATAATGTACGTCAAGTGTTTCTACAAATAGTTTAGATTCTATTCCCAAATCCCCAGATTCGTATACAAGTAACATAAATATAGAATTTGAGGAAGAATTATTGAATTTAATAAATAATATTAATATAAACGACAAAATGGCGTTTAATCCAGAATATTTAAAATGTGTTCCAGAATTTAATGGAAGTTCTGACGAACTTGATCACTTTATCCAAGTCTCACAAACAATCGTAGATTCATTTTATAATGCACAACCTAATTTTCAAAATCATTATATTATAAATACTTTAATAAATAAATTAACAGGAAGAGCACGTTTAGTAGCTAATGTAAATACTATTAATGACTGGGATGATTTAAAAAATATTTTAATTAGAAATTTTTCGGATCCAAGAGATGAAGCATGTCTTAATCGTGATTTGATTAGTCTCAGACAAAAGCCGAACGAAACACCTACACAATTTTATGAAAAATGCTTACACATGTTGAATATTATCTGTTCTTATGTTAACTCGCTAATAATAGAGATCTTAAAAGGAATTTATATAAAGATTTAACGTTAAAAACATTTTTAGCAGGACTAGAAGATCCTCTAGGCACAACAATTCTTGCTATGCGTCCCATTGATTTAGCGGAAGCATTACAATTTGTAAATCAAGAAGAAAATATTTATTATCTTCAAAATCAAAATAAACAAATTCCGAAACAAACAAATAATAATAATAATAATCATTTTAAATCTAATAATTATAATTCTCAAATTTTATTCCCAGAAATTATCCGAGGTATAATAATCAATTTAATAGATTTCCCACAAATAATCAAAATACATTTAATCAACAAAATTATTTACCAAGAACATATTTTCCAAATCAACCAATTCAATTACAAACAAGACCTGTACAACAGAAATTCTTTACGAATGCAAAATGTTTCGAAACCAAAAGGTCAAACTTCAAATTTTCAACCCACGCCAATGAGTACTAATACACGAAATACTTTTAATCAAAATCGTAGATTTAATAATAATCCAAATTTTAAACCTAAACCAAATTATTATGCTGAAGAATTATTTAATACTGAAATAAATCAAGAAAACCAATATTATGAAAATCAACCAAGTACTTCCAGTAATTCAAATGCTGAGTATGATCAAAATTTTTGTTCAGCCAGCCTCAAACAATCACTTACATAGAAAATCATACATTAGGAAATGAAGGTCTACCATATATAGAAATTAAATTTCATAAAAATAGATTTCCCTTAAAATTTTTAATTGATTCAGGTTCTACAAAATCTTTTATGAGTTCCGAAATTGCTAAAAAATATTTTAAACTTTCCATTGAGGTCAAAACCGTGAACTTAGAACCAAGGATCAAGACGTAGGAGTCCGAATCCAGTAAAAAATCACTAAATACACCTGGTACGAGCACTAAGCAGCTCAATCGAATTCGCTCAACGTTCAACGGATCAGAAGAGAAAATTACACAGGGAAGCAGCCGAAAGCTGGACTTCTTGGACTACTTCAACATTCATCAGGAATGAAGATCGCACTAGTGTTGTCAATGTAAGTTAAATTTAAGTTTTTGCACATATAATGTACGTCAAGTGTTTCTACAAATAGTTTAGATTCTATTCCCAAATCCCCAGATTCGTATACAAGTAACATAAATATAGAATTTGAGGAAGAATTATTGAATTTAATAAATAATATTAATATAAACGACAAAATGGCGTTTAATCCAGAATATTTAAAATGTGTTCCAGAATTTAATGGAAGTTCTGACGAACTTGATCACTTTATCCAAGTCTCACAAACAATCATAGATTCATTTTATAATGCACAACCTAATTTTCAAAATCATTATATTATAAATACTTTAATAAATAAATTAACAGGAAGAGCACGTTTAGTAGCTAATGTAAATACTATTAATGACTGGGATGATTTAAAAAATATTTTAATTAGAAATTTTTCGGATCCAAGAGATGATGCATGTCTTAATCGTGATTTGATTAGTCTCAGACAAAAGCCGAACGAAACACCTACACAATTTTATGAAAAATGCTTACACATGTTGAATATTATCTGTTCTTATGTTAACTCGCTAATAATAGAGATCTTAAAAGGAATTTGTATAAAGATTTAACGTTAAAAACATTTTTAGCAGGACTAAAAGATCCTCTAGGCACAACAATTCTTGCTATGCGTCCCATTGATTTAGCGGAAGCATTACAATTTGTAAATCAAGAAGAAAATATTTATTATCTTCAAAATCAAAATAAACAAATTCCGAAACAAACAAATAATAATAATAATCATTTTAAATCTAATAATTATAATTCTCAAATTTTATTCCCAGAAATTATCCGAGGTATAATAATCAATTTAATAGATTTCCCACAAATAATCAAAATACATTTAATCAACAAAATTATTTACCAAGAACATATTTTCCAAATCAACCAATTCAATTACAAACAAGACCTGTACAACAGAAATTCTTTACGAATGCAAAATGTTTCGAAACCAAAAGGTCAAACTTCAAATTTTCAACCCACGCCAATGAGTACTAATACACGAAATACTTTTAATCAAAATCGTAGATTTAATAATAATCCAAATTTTAAACCTAAACCAAATTATTATGCTGAAGAATTATTTAATACTGAAATAAATCAAGAAAACCAATATTATGAAAATCAACCAAGTACTTCCAATAATTCAAATGCTGAGTATGATCAAAATTTTTGTTCAGCCAGCCTCAAACAATCACTTACATAGAAAATCATACATTAGGAAATGAAGGTCTACCATATATAGAAATTAAATTTCATAAAAATAGATTTCCCTTAAAAATTTTAATTGATTCAGGTTCTACAAAATCTTTTATGAGTTCCGAAATTGCTAAAAAATATTTTAAACATAAAATAATTGAAGAAAAATTTGTTGTTACAACAGTATTCAAATATAGTAATTATACCTATTCCTTCAGAATTTAATCTTCCAAATAGTTTACCAAAATTTTATCTTTTAAACTTTCATGATGAATTCGATGGCCTTATTGGCATGAATTTATTAAGTATTTTAAAAGCACAGCTGGATTTTTCCGAATCATTTTTAAAGACTCCCCAAACAAAAATTAAATTAAAATATCAAAATAAATCAAAGGAACCAATACACACTTTACATTTAGATTCGCATAAAAAACATATAACTCAAGTGCCTGTAGATGTTTCTAGTGGAGAAGTTATTCCACATTATAATATTAATAATATTGAAATACCAGAAACTTTAACTTTAGCTAGAAATAATTTTGCTTACGTAGAAATATTAAATAAGAAAATAGAACCTAAGGATTTTAAATTTTTAGAACCTATTAAAACTATTAAGTTTAATAATAATAATTTTGACTTATATTCAGTAAATAATAATAATAACCATAATATTAATAATAATATTCATAATATTAATGATAATAATATTTATAATAAGAATATTGATATCACTCCTGTAACTAAACCAGAATTCTTGAGAGATAATCAACAATATATTCAAAACAGAAATGTTAAAAATAAACAAATTACTCCTGTAGCAATGAATGAACTCTCGAGTAATATTGAACAAAATGATGCTCCTGTAGGTAAACTTGAACTCTCGAGTAATCAACGACAAAATAATTATAAAACATTTCTTAAATTATCACGAGAAAATAAAATAAATAATGAAAATATAATAGAAGTAAATGATAACCTTTTTAATTCTAAATATTCTCTTGCTCATTGTGTGAGTGCAGATTTAAAAATGAAAAAAGGTATTACCAAAGTATTTAAGCTTGAATTACATTATACTTTTTCCGTCTTTTTTCGTCTAGATTCTCGTTCGATTTTGCTTCGAGACAATCTAGTATGAATGTAATTCAGAAAATTCCATCCAATTTCCGTTCAAGTTTCTTGAATGGAAATATGCAGCCCGTCCTATTTTCCGTTCGATATTGGTCCAAGTTCGGTACTGCCAACGACGTGCAAGCAACATAACCTATATAACCTGGTGACCGCGGGACATCCGACCTAAAATAGCGGCACTATGTTTATAATATTAACAATTTTCATGATGTTTTCATTTTTATTCATTTTTACAATCTCAACTCTTAATCTCACTTGGACTTGGACTCGCCAAAACAAATACTTTTTATTTAGTGAATTGGTAATTACGTCGTCCGCTAGCGGCGCCCTCTATATTAAATGCAATGAACTATAAATCGAACGGAAATCGAAAGCAAAACTTGAACGAGAATCTAGACGAAAAAAGACGGAAAAAGTATAATGTAATTCAAGCTTTAGAGCAAAGTTCAAAAATGTAAGAACATTAATCACACAAAAACCCACAAAACATAAAGTATGTTTTTTGAGAAATAATAATAGATTTATTATATATTTAATAACAAAGAATAAGTTTTATGAAAAACCAACATATGAAGATATGTTTCAAACATTAATAAATTTAAAACAGTTTTGTATAAATAAGAAAATTAATCAACTATCAGTACCTAAGATAGGATGTGGATTAGACAAGTTGAATTATTCTGTAATAAGAAAAATGATAATGTATATATTTCAAAATACTAATATAAAAATATATGTTCATATTGTAAATAAAATAAATACTTTCAATATAAATATAAATCCATATAAATTGGATTTAAAAAAAATAAAAACTAATCATTTAAATAGTGAGGAACAAGAACAAATTCAAAAACTCGATAGAATATTCTGAAATATTTTATGATGAAAATAAAAAATTAACTTTTACGAACCAAATAAAACACAAAATTAAAACTAAAGATGAAGAACCTATTTACACAAAATCATATAGATATCCATTTGTTCATAAAAATGAACAAGTCAATAATATGCTAGAGCAAAATATAATCAGGCCCAGTGATTCACCATGGTCATCTCCAATTTGGGTTGTACCTAAGAAAATGGATAATTCAAATAAACAAAAGTGGGGAATTGTTGTAGGTTATAGGAAACTTAATGAAAAAACTATTACTGATAGGTATCCATTACCTAATATTACAGATGTTTTAGATAAATTGGGTAAATGTAATTATTTTACAACATTAGACTTAGCAAATGGATTTCACCAAATTGAAATATTTCCAGATGACATAGAAAAGACAGCCTTTACAGTAGAAAATGGTCATTATGAATATACACGAATGCCATTCGGGTTAAAAAATGTGCCCGCCACATTCCAACGAGTGATGGATAATATTTTGAGAGGATATCAAAATGAAATTTGTTTAACTTATCTCGATGACATTACTATATTTTCAACTTCATTGCAAGAACATTTAGTTCGATTACGAAAGATATTTCAAAGATTAAGAGAAACTAATTTTAAAATACAATTAGATAAATCTGAATTCCTTAAGAAAGAAATTGCATATTTGGGTCATATAGTAACTCCTCAAGGTATAAAGCCAAATCCTTTAAAAATTGAAGCTATTAAAAAATATCCTTTACCAACTACTAAAGAAATTAAATCATTTTTAGGGTTATTAGGTTATTACCGCCGTTTTATTAAAGATTTTGCAAAAATAACTAAGCCTATGACAAAATGTTTAAAGAAAGATCAAAAAATTATTCATGATAATGAGTTTATAAAATGCTTTGAAACATGTAAAAATTTGTTGGTAAATGAACCAATCCTCCAATATCCTGATTTCTGTAAGGCATTTAACTTAACTACTGATGCTAGTAAATTTGCAATAGGCGCAGTATTATCTCAAGGACCCATTGGCAAAGATTTACCTGTTGCTTATGCTTCACGTACTTTAAATGAATCAGAATTAAATTATGGAACAATTGAAAAGGAAATGTTAGCTATAGTTTGGGCTACGAAATTCTTTAGGCCATACTTATTTGGTAAAGAATTTAACATTATTTCTGATCATCAACCCCTTAAATATTTATTTAATATGAAAGATCCAAACTCTAGACTTGTAAGGTGGAGATTAAAATTGGAAGAATTCGATTACAAAATTTATTATAAAAACGGAAAATTAAATACTAATGCTGATGCATTATCACGAATTGAATTAAATCCAGAAAATACGAATATTGAAATAAATATAATTGAATTGAAAAAATATGTAGAGCAATTTAATAAGGAACTTGATACTCAATCTGTACAAGTTAATATAGATGAAAATGAAGCAGATCCTCTAAATGATGTAATAGAAATTAGTTCACAAACTGAAGAAGAAGTAGATCAGATTCCACAGGAAACAGTTCATTCTAATCAGGAAGAAAAGCCTATAGTTGATGTCCCAATAACAGATACACCTCTAAATTTTGGTAAAAATCAAATTATTTTTCAGTATGTTTACCATTCTCCGGCAAAACCAAAAATTAAACATATATTTGATAAACAAAGAATTATCGTACAGTTATCATCAATAAGTTTTAATGCTGATATAATTAATTTTATAAAAGAATATGTAGTACCTAATGTGACATATTATTTATATTTTGAAGAAAATTTAAATTATGAACCTTTTTGTCAAATAGTTAGGAAAACTTTTAAATATCCATCTTATAAATTTAAACGATGCTTAAATAAATTAATTGATATTAAAACAGTAGAAGATCTTGAAAATATAGTTGAAACTTATCATTTAGGAAAAACAAATCATAGAGGTATTGAAGAAACAGAAAAACGCATTAAAGCAAAATACTATTATCCAAATTTAAATAAAGCTATTCAAAAATATATAAATTCTTGTGAAATATGTAAAAGAAGTAAATATCAGAGGAATCCAGTAAAATTACAATTAAGTATTACACCAACTGCAAGAAAACCTTTTGAAATTATACATATTGATACATTTCAAATTCAAAAACAAAAATTTTTAACGATAATTGATTCTTTTTCTAAATATGGACAAGCATATCCTTTAAATTCTTTGAACTCAATAGATATTGTTAATAATTTATTAAAATACTTTTCACATCATCAAATACCTAAACAAATTATTAGATTAGATAATGGACAAGAATTTAAGAATTCTTTAATTAATGATTTATTGAAAGTTCATAAAATCGATATACATTTTACTACACCTTATCACCCACAATCTAATAGAGCAATAGAAAGGTTTCATTCGATAATTATAGAACATATAAGAGTTTTAAACAATAGTGAATTTTCCCAAGAACCAATTATAAATAAAATGTTATATGCAATTTTAGCATATAATAATACCATACACTCCTCTACTAAATTAACTCCAGTAGAAATAATTAGTGGACATATTGAAAATAAAAATCCATTCGATTTAAATTTAGAGCAACAATTAGTTAGTGATTATGTACAAAAACATAGAGATCAAACACGACTTATTTATAGTAAATTAAATCAAAAACTAATTCAAAATAAGGATAAGATAATATCAAAAAGAAATGAAAATTTAGAAGCTAATGTTGATGTAGATGAAGGTGATGAAATATTTGTCAAACAATATCATAGAAATAAATCAAAAAAATTATATGAGCCACAAACAGTCGAAACAATTCAAGAAAAAACGATTTCTACGAATAAACGTTCCAAAATTCATAAAGATCAAGTTAGACGTCCACCTAAATAATATATCATTTTTGTTACAGATTATTTATATCTACATTATCAGCTGACATTGAAATTACAAATCTAAAGGAAAACTCAGGTATATTACCCTTCAAAATTGGAAAAGCAAAACTTCATTATTTTTCCCGAACTTTTATTCATTATTTCGAAATATCTTACATACAAGATGAAATTAATCTTTTAAATCAACATTATGTCTCTATTAATAAAACTATTAAAAATTCGCATTCTCGTTAGCGTGAAGAGTTAGAAAATTATGAAAGAGTTATTCAATTTCAAATTAATCATACGAAACAAAAATTATTAAATTTTATACCTAATACTAAAAGAAATAAACGAGGTAATTTAGATGCAACAGATGCTACAAAATATGACAATTTAATTAAAACTTTACAAGGTAATCAAAATGAAATAATAAATACAATTAATCAGCAAATTGCACTTTCAAATGAAATTATTCGAAATTTTAATAATTCAATTTCATCTATTCAATACAATGAATATACCCTTAGGAATCAAGTAAATAAGATCACTAAAACTATAAATAATAATATCTATGAATTCGATCAACTTTTAAAATTAAAGATATTTTAGATCAAATACATATAACTTTAAATATGATTATTCAACTATTGCAAGACTTGGAAAATGCCATCATATTCGCTAGAATTGGTGTAGCACATAATTCAATAATTAAACCTACAGAATTATTATTTTTAATATCAACAACTTTATCATATATTTCGGAAGATAATATTCTTTTTCCTATTAATTATGAATCTATGTACAAATTTTATGAAATTATATATGTAAAAACATATATTTCAAATTCACGTGTTACTTTTGTACTTTCTATTCCTATCGTCCATTCTGAAATTTATAATTACTATCAATTATACCCTATTCCTATTTTTAATAAAAATAACCAATATCATACCCTTATACCTAATGAAAAGTATTTTATTGCTAATAAAAATTATTATATGTATACAAGCGAAACGTGCAGGAATTTGAATGGTACTTACTATTGCCAAAATGTCAATTTGATCAATAGTCAAAAACAAAGTAATTGTATTTTCCAAATTTTACAAATTACAAATAATTATAGTTCATGTAAATATCAAATGATTAAAATACCAAATTTTATTATTGAACAAATTGATTATTCACATTATATAGGAATTTTTCAAAATTATACCAAAATCAGTACAAATTGTAAAACTGATAATATTTTAAATTTGCAAGGCAATTATTTATTTAAGATACCCCATGGTTGTAGTTTTACTACACAAGATACTAAATTTATGAATGAATATGATACTATATCTGATAGTTCGCCAATTTTATTACCAAATATTGTTATACCTGTTAATGACACACCTTCTGAACTTGCTACTATTGAAATTCAAAGTATTAGTCCAGATAAACTTAAAAATCTTCAAAATCATGCTAATCAAATTAAATACATAATTCCTAAAACTAATAATGAGTTTCATAGTATCAACATTTGGACTATTATATTGTATTTTATTGTATTAATTAGTGTTTGTTATATTATTTATCATTATGTAATTGTTCCTTATTTTAAGAAAAAACAAGTAAACGCGAACCATGATAATATTACAAATTCCGATTTGAGAAACCCTTTATATTGTGAAAAAATTCTAGGTCGTTTACTGAGCGGCGTTTTCGTTGAGATTTGTGGACATACTTCACCACAAAATAGGCAGTTCTGCAAAATCAAAAACAGACTCACTCGCTAATTGCTCGTTGGCTGGTTCGTTGGCGTCTTGTTCGCTGGCTTGCTGGCTGGTTGTCTCAGTATCACTTGGTCGAGAAACAAGTGACATTAATCTATTATCAGTGTATCGCTTGTAGCACGCTCTGTGTACACTAATATTTTCCACATTTTTTAATATACCCTCATGCTCTTCCTGTTTTCTCTTCACACTCGCGAGTAACTAGGTTCGTACAGCTCTTGATTTAGCTTCATAAATGCTGTCAACCAACGGCTTCTTACATATGAAACAGTCACCCATTTTTTCACTTCTGCACAAGTCACATAAAAAACGTTATCTTCGAAATGTTTTTATTCGCTCTGAAATACAGGAAACGACTGACTAAACAGCCCGATGTTTACCAGCTACAGATCGGACACAGTCATTGAAAAAAACCCCTATCTCTAAAAAAAAGGTCCGCAGAAATATTCCACATTTCTATATTAGATTTTACACAAACATTATTTCATTTTAAATATTACAATTACAATATTAAAAATGGTACAAATTAAAAGTTTACATTAAATACAAAGTCAAATTGTTATTAATGCAATAATAAATGAAACTACTTATTTATTTATTATTATTGATATCATTGAAGTAATATAAAATTAAACGTAGAAATACTTTATTATTAATATTACTATTATTAACGTATTCAATATTGGATGTTTAGTTTTATTAAATGTTTTAGTTAGGATTGATGAAATAGAACGATTTATTATCTAAATGAAATATTTCATACCGATTGAATGGTTTTGGGCGTTCTACTAATCGCAACATACATCATCATCTTTATTCAGACTATACAGTAGGTTGGATTAATATACAAAATATACAAAAAAACAAAAAGGGTGTTAGTCCGTCTGGGCTATCGACCTGCGGTCTTTCTGCCCTGTCTTGATTCTACTGGTGAAAACATATAATACTTTGCTAGCTAGCTGAATTGTCCTGATGATTCGCGCAAATGAATTGATGTATTGTGATGGGAGGATGCTGATATTTAGAAGGGATATTCGGGTTTCGGGAAGTACAGAATTTGGATAGAAGTTGTTGATTAAAAGGATTGTTTGCAAATTTAACGCTAAGGCTAAGTATACGCTGGGAGATAGGTGTGACGTGGGTGGTTTCATATAATAGGTCATTTGAGGGATTATGGAGTGGATTAGTCGGGTGTCTTAATTTGGTTAGGGTTCTTAGGGCTGATCGTTCAGCAACTTGGAAGTGGTATAGGATGGATGGTCGGATTTGGGTAAAAAGGATTGCACCGTAGTCTAACAAGGGCCGGCATATCGATTTGTAAATATTAACAGCTGTTTCTGTTGATATGCCTTGTTGTTTAAATGTTAAGGATCTGAAATGCCGGGCCCTGGTCTTGATTTTAATTTTAATGGATTGGGCATGAGTTTTAAAGGATAGTTTGGAGTCAAATAGGATGCCTAGGTATTTACAGGTATGGGAGGGATGGATTGTGACGTTACTGGATATGATGGTGGGGGATTGTGGTGTGATTTTGTGGTAAGGGATAAATAATTTGGATTTGGAGGGATTAATTTTGATGCGCCATTTGGAGCACCAAGCTTGGATGGAGTCAAAGGAGGATTGGAGGGATTGGTGAGCAATTGAAAGGGTGGGTGCATGAGTAATAAGAGCGGTGTCATCGGCGAAAAGCAAGGTATATTGTGATGGGTTAAAATATGTAGGGTCGGGGTTGTGTAGGTCATGGCAAAATATGTTATATAGGAGAGGTGATAAGGGAGAACCTTGAGGAACGCCTTGTAAGATTGGGAACGGATGGGAAAGTATTTGTCGAATTCTTACTTGGCAGGATCTATTGGAGAGGAAATTGTGTATTAGGATTATAAGATGGCGTGGGATTTTTAATAGAAAACATTTATACAGGAGTCCAACATGCCAAACTGTGTCAAAAGCTTTTTGTATATCTATGAATAATACAGCAGACTTTTGTCCTTCGAGGTGTTTGGTTTGCATATTGGACGTTAGGATGGCAAGAGGGAGCATGGTTGATTTTTGAGGAAGGAACCCAAATTGATATTCAGGAATGGATTTGATGGATGTGTGAAGGAGTTTTTGTTTAATGAGGGATTCGAACAGTTTGCCTACAACCGGGAGGAGTGTAATGGGGCGGGAACTGGAAACTAGTGAGGGGTCGTTTTCGGGTTTGGGAATACATACAATTATACCTTGTTTCCATTCGGAGGGGAAGTGTTGGTGACGGTAACAGAAATTAAAGATTTTTAAAATAAACATGTGGATATCATGAGGTAGCTTTTTAAGGATAGATCTAGGAATGTTATCATAACCTGGAGAGGAGTTTTTACCAGAGTGTAATATCGAATAATAATCTGTCTCGTCTATTGAATCGTCGCTTGGAGGTGGTAAAGGGGTTGTTTCAAATGAATCGTACCAGTCGTTAACTAATTTAAAAAAGTTTTCGTCGTAGCCATTATTTTGCGTTGGTTGGAATGTCTTTTCTAAATGTCCCGCAAAAGCTTCAGCAATAAATAAATCGTTCGTCAAAATTGAACCGTCGGTTGGGTCTTTTATATTATAGATGTGGTCCGATTTTTTGTATTTCGAAAGCTTTTTAATTTCCGTCCAGTACGTCTTTCCTTTCATTTCATTAATATTGTTACATGTCTCGGTCCATTTAAATTTTTTATATTCTAATATCATTGTTTTTATGTGTTTACTTAGTTTATTGAATTTTTGTCTTAGTGAACTGTCGTCGTGGAATTTAATGTCTCGGTAGAGTTGTCTTTTATATTTCAAAAGTCTAAGGATATAGTTGGGAAGAGGATATTTATAGTACTGCTTTTTAATTTTAGGAGTGTGGAGTGAAATAGATTTTGAAAGGGATTCGTTGAACTGGGAGATAATATTTGGAGTTATGTCTTGTACGTTTTGAACTTTTGTCATTATATCATTGGCTACTCCCTCAATATTACAGTTCTGGTAATCGAAAATGAATTCAGGGGGAGGAGGTGCAGGTGATGACTGGGTATCAAGGTCGAATTGGAGAGACAAGTGGTCGGAGCAGAGATCTGGAATTAGTGTAAGAGAGTGGATAAGGGGGCGAATGTTGGATGTGCATAGGATAATGTCGGGGGTTGTTGATTGAGTTTCGCTCATTATGAATGTTGGGGGCGTGGGGATTTTAATGAAGTTGGAGTTGGAAGAAAAATTAAGGATATGACGGGATTTCCTACTATTGACGTTAAAGTCTCCAATAATTATTGCGTAATCATACAATGAAGCCTTCGTAAATATTGTATCGTCAATAGAGGAATGGGGATGTATATACACTAGGAACACATGGAGGGTTATACTATTTATGGGAAGAGTGAAGTGGAGGCATTCATTTAAAGGGCTATTGATACGGGGAGGGTTGGCCTTGCCGAAGGGGATTGAAGGGTGGAAGGAAGCGATGGAACCTCCTCGTTGATTTTCGTTGATAATTGACGAAGGAATTTGTATACTTTTCCAATTATTAAAATGAAAAGGGTTTTTAGTTTTTGTCTCAACGAGGAGGTTTACATGAATGGGATTATCTGACAGATAATGGGAAAGGAGATGGGATTTGCTGTGGAGTGAATTGATGTTGGAATAAAGGAAGCGTACATTAGCCATCGATGACCGGCAAGTTAGCGGTGTGTACTCCTGCAATTGGGGTGACGGGTGGGATGATGTCAGGGAAATTGAGATCGAACATGACAATGAACATGCGATTCCCCGAAAAAGATGCGTGTGTATCTATACTGTATGATTCCATAAATCTACGGCGCAATTTTTTTAATAACTCATTTCTGTCGATAGCTGAGGGCTTATTAATTTCCGTGGCGTAAGTATCTAAAATAAAGTCGTGTAATGTGAATGATTTGTGAACGCGGGAGCCGTTTTTTAATGACTTCTCAATGTCTGCGGATTTTTTGTTAGTGATTTGTATTCGCACGTTGGGGATTCCTTCGATGGGCTTCGTGGGGCGGTTTTTGCATCTCAGGGACCATGCGGCATGGCCCTCCTCCTTGCAAGACGTGCATTTCTCCGGAAGTGTGGTTTCGCAGGTAGTTGTGCTGTGTGGGCCGGAACATTTTGCACATATAATTCCACTTGTGCAATCGGTCGTCGTGTGTGTAAATAAGTTGCATTTACTGCATGGTACTGGTATCGGTGCGGGGGCGGTACTTTCGACGACGGGATAAACCTTACACATATAAGGGAATTGTCGTCTTAATAAGCAGCTATATGCTTCGTGTGATGCTGTAATTATTCGGATTAAGCGTGTTTTTCCGTTAGTGGCCCTGGAGATTATGCGCTTGCAATAACGATGTACAATGCCCATTTTATTTAGTTCTGCGCTTATTGTTTCTTCGGGTATTTCCAGCTCGACGGAACTAATCGCAATTTTCATAGATTCTTATCTAAACTACAGAAAACAATGATATTTTCATGCACACTGAGTTTTGTCTTAGATATTTTTCACTAGCAATTGGAAGAAAAAAAGGGGAATAACTACAAGCAGGTCCGTTCTGTAATAGACGCGCGGCGAGCAAGGCCGGCGCTTGGTCCCACACGATTTTGAGGGGTCTTCCCGGATCAATTTTTAACGGACGTAGATAAATTACATCTCAAAGTGTAGATATTTTTAACCTCTATAACTTTGTATTTTGATAACTATTACGAGAAATGAGAAAAATGCAAAAACACGTTGTACCGTTTTTATTTTTATTTTATCTGTTCTATAACTCAAAAAATATCAATCTTAGGTCAGAGTGCCGTACATATAAATGTAGGGCTTAATAAAAGCTACAAAATGAAGGGTCGCTCATTTATGTAGTATTAAGGGGGGGCGAGTTATTGCAAAAACCAACATTTTTGTTCTTTAAGCTCTTAAAAAGAAAGCTCCACCTAAAATTATACGACAACTTGAAAATAAGCTGTTCTCAACCCCCCCTACACCCCTGAAAAGAAACCGAGAATGGATATTCATTTTCCACCTAAGGCTCATTTTTCGTCTAATTTGACTGGACTATAGTGATCCGCACACAACTGTAAATAATCGTAGAGATTATCGTAGAGCGAGTGTCAGAGAAAAAAAAACAGTTTTAATTATTTATATTGTAATTAGTGATTTATAAATAAAGTTAAAAACAAGTAAAAAACTACGTTCCGAGGGAAAACGTAAATCGCAGCTAGGCAGGTTGTAAGGAATTGTAGTCTTTATATCTATGGCACTTACTATTTCGGTGGGTTTAGAAGTGAAACTTCTGCCAGGACTTTGTTGCTATTTTCACAATATGAATATTTACTTGAATGCAACTTATAAAACTCAGTAAAAACCGATTCGTATTTAACCACTTATAATTGATTATACACGGAGCACATTTTAACGACAGCGGACTGTTAACTGAAAATTGCTAATAGCAATTATTTTTCATACTCATCCCAGTTTTGGGATCTACAACGTTTTCTCTAAGCAAATGATGATTTTTTATTTGTAAAACAGTTTTAAGCACAATACTAACATTATGGCTAGTATCCATTACTTACATACACAACCTACACAAATATAACTATAATAACGATTTCAAGCGTCACGCGGTTTGAATTATAGGTTATGTTTAATGGTGTTGTTGGCGTTTAAACACGGAGTTCAACGATACTATAGACCTATTCATGAGTAAGGGCGGTTTACGAACTAAGTTCGGAACATTCAAATAATATTGGTATCCTTTTGTACTACTTGATAACCGAGCGGATATTCCCAAGACGTACGATTTCGTCGGCCGTATCTAGAAAACACACACGCGGCCTGCGTAGCTCGGTCTTAGACCGAGCGGTAGGAGGAGAAAGAAATAGTTTACGGCGTATCTTACTTACCGGTTATTTCGTAGGCGCGCGCGATTTAGCCTATGGTGGAAAATTACAACGGGCACTACTTGATTCGGACGGACAAGACACCCCGACCGCCATCTCTGCTGAATAGCTCCATAAATAGTAAGTGGAATACTAAATTTAGTGAGCCACTAAAATGTTCTATTAATACGGATGTTGTTAGTGGCATTCTTAGTACCGTCTTAATTCTGAGTACTAAAATCTATTAATAAGACTGTTGGTGTTTAATTTGACATAAACATATTTTGAAAAGAAAAATCGAGGCAGTCTTGAGTGTCTTGAGTTGACTGACTCTCCACGGAAAATGGTGAAATAGCTTGTCAGCAGCTTCGTAACAATGACGCACTGAATGGTCCTTTGAAGTTACGGATTGCAATGTTACAAGTTGAGTGGTCGGTATAGAGCTGAATGTTTGCTGGCTTTTTGGCAAGGCTGAACTTGTGGTTGGATAGGAATGGCTCATACTCAACCCGACTGCACAACGGCAATTCAATGGTGAATTATGTCAATCAAATGGTGGAAACAGGGGAAACTGGCTTCAAGTTCGACGACGAATGGTTCGGTTGGGTGATTATGGCGATCGAGCATTCTGGAATCCCGATAACGACAAACGCCATAAGAATTAAGTTGCTCGATATGGATGTTGAAGTTAATAATAGTGGCAGTGCATTCGTAAGTAAAAGTTGGCGTCACGACAAACGTAAGAGTGGCAACGGCGCTTCATCAGCTGTTAATAAAGAAATTAGGTCTTATAAATGCAAACAAATTAGACATTATAAAAACAGATGTCCAAATTAAGCTAATTTTAATTGTGGTGATAAAAGACAAAACACACCGGGTGCTTTTAGTGCAGTATTTATGAACGGGACATTTAAATCAGACTGGTATGTAGACTCGGGTGCTAGAGTTCCTTTGGTTGCTGATCAAGGATGGATTAAAAATTCATCAGTACCATCTAAAATGAAGGAAATAATGGTAAGGGTTTACTTTAGGGTAAATCGGGAAACATCGGGAAGGGGGCTGTTTTTTTATTTCTTTTTAATTCTTTGTAGGCGTAGTTTTTTTAGCCGAGTCCAAAAATGTATATCTTAACCTTTGAGAAACATAAGGGGAAGAAGTTGTGCCCCCTTAAAGTTTCTCTCATATCGGACGGACAACTCGCTCAAAACCTGATTTTCTGGGTAGATTTTGGTAAACCAACAACCACAATCAATTTATAACTGTAAAAATTACGATTTGAGTAGCGAAAATGCGAATTTTATATCTTTTTCTTTACATAAATATTTCATTTTAAGGTTATGTACCATAGATAAAGTAAAATAGATCGGCGACTCTCTCTATAAAATATTTAGCGTATTTTTAATTCATCACTGTAGTCATGGGATGGCGCTGGAGAAGCAAAAGCGGGTGCGGGTAGAACGGGTTGCAGTGGGTTTCCAAATTTCAGAGTAGATTAAGGCGGCAAGTGCCGCTCGAAAAAACATGCAATTTCACATATCCGGCGATAGAAAATTATGAAGTTGTTAATGAAAATGAAGAAACCATATTTGGCACGGCCATAGATAAAGGTTAAAACTAGGTTTATAACTTGTTTTCATAATTTTAATCATGTTTAATAAAGTGTAATTTAAAGGTTAAAATTGAGGTTTTTTGCAGATTTATTTATTCCATTTTTTCACAAAAGACTGAAAGCGCATCTAGTTATACACCTCATTTGATCTTTTGTTAATAAGTGGCAACAATCAAAATTAAAATTATTAATCAGATAAAGTCACAAGCTCCTATGAGCTAGACCCCGATTTCCCGTATTTTCGGCACCGTAAAGTTACGCCACCTACCTATGGTACAGTGCGATGGGGCGTGCACAACTAGATTTTCGTATTCAGGTATATTGAAAGCCCCGAATGAGTCTTATTTAAAAGAATTTAACACGTTGTTTGTGTGTTCTCCATTTAAGGTACAATAAACCATTGTCATCGTTAAAATTTCAACGAAAATATCTATTTCCAATAAAAAGGAGTATAGATTTTGTATGGTTAGTATTATTTTTCGATGTTTTTTATGTATCCTTTATATTATCAATTATAGGACCATGAAAGATTGCTTAATTAATTATGCGGTGAAAACGCACTAATTATTCCAGTTGTCATTTTCGTATATTAAAAATAATATCGTTTCTTGTTTATGTTGTTCTGCGAGCATAAATGCATATAAGTGATCTGTATAAATAAGTATTTGTTTAAAGTTACTGAGAGTTGTGTGTTTTATCTTTTAATTGACATGAGTGCCGACGAAGATTATAGAACTCGTAAAAAGATAGGCCCCTCTTGAAATAATAATGATTTATTTAATTGCTTGTTAGGCAAAATAAATAAAACTGAATTAAAAAATCACCAATCATAACGTGTAAAGGCAGTTATATAAATCTAAAAATATTCACGACCCGAGTTTCGACGTGTAACCATCATCATCAAGTGAATTGCAATTTGATTTGAAATGATAGAATTTATACAAAATATTTTAGGGTGAGGGGAGTTATCTGTTGATAGTTAAATGGTTGAGCCAGCTTCAAAAGTGGAAAAATAGGCCGGTTTGTTCGTTAAGGAGATTTACTGAAGGATTATCCTTCTGTTTGAAAAATTTCTGATGACTCTCTAGAAGATTAAGTTCAGTGCCTTTGTTGCAATCATGAACAATATTGAGATTATCCGGGAATTGATGATTACATTTTAAACAATTGTTTGAAAATAAACTGAAATTTTAATTCAGACGAAATGCACGAAGATTCTCTTGAATTCAGAACCACGGATTTCGTAAACACTAGTTTTTTTTTAGGGGGATCGTTTTTATTTTTAGCATTAAATTGCTAAAAGTTCATTTGCTACTTTTAAAGAAGGTTTAAATATGACTTGATGATTTTGTTTTCGAAAAATGTTTACTATTTCCACGTTAGTTTTTTTGAAATATGTTAATAAAACAAACAATTTATCTAAATTTATTTTATTTTCTTCAGTAAATCTCGGATCAATTTTTTTCGCCACTTTTTAAACTGGCTCAACAAAATCAGTCAAAATTATCAAACAGCGATCGACAGGTAAGTAAGTTTGAATAAAGAAGAACCTCAGCCTACGCGAAATCGTAGAGGTTACATGTTGCCAGTGGCGTACGCATTTCAAGTAAATATACTATTTGGGAGGGTCTTTTTTGTGATCGGCTTCTCACCAGCTCTGACTGTGAAAAGAGTCGACTCTAAGTCAGTACACGACTCCTTCATGCAGAAATCCTTACCATCCAAGAACGTACCCAGTCGCGAATAAATTCCGATTTATGGCATTTGGAGCAAAAAAGCATCGGCATCATATTTCGGTGACTTTTGTGAACGTAGAATGACAACCCGCTGTGGACCATTAGTAGATCGCAGTAGATGTGACACCAAAGGAAGGCATAAGATTTAAAAAAAAAATGGGTAAATAATAAAATGAACATCCACCATGAGTGGTTTTACCAAATTCAGAGGCAATTATACATTACGATTTTTGGAGATCTAAAATGCAAAAGTAATTGAGTTTATTCTTTAATGATTGCATTTTACCAGAAATAGTAGATTTGAGAAAAAACAGGAACGTAGTAATTAAAGATCCGTTATATATTGAAACGGCCATTGCTGATTCAAAACAAAAATTATTTTAGTGTAAATGATTCCTCATTTCTCCCCAACATTTATTATTTGTTATATTATCGTTTTTTTCAATCGCAAAAAAAATTAGGTGACTATCATTTAACTTTCTCCGATTTCAACATATTTAGTGATTTTTCTAATATTTTGGATATTTATCGTTTTTCTTTCGAAAACTGCTAGAATCTTGATACAAAATTATGTTTTATAATTCAATAGCAAAGGATGTGCCGTTTCTTGCTGTCTTCATTATACCGGGTGTGGCACTTAAGACGCCTCGGACCATAGCTCCTTTACGATAAAAGCTATCGAAAAAAATCTAAGAACAAAGTGATGCATAGTTACCGTCGCTATGTTTCAAAAATATTTCTAATCATCATTGGCGTGCCGTACTCCAGTGGCGTACCAAACTTATGTTTTTTTAAATGGAATGCCCTATTTTTTATTGCAGATTTGGAAAGTGCTCGACGAGTACTTATTTTTTTATCTAACATGTATACCCTTCACTTTAGCGGTTTCGCTGTTATAACCCCTTCTTTCAAAATTGCGCCCCATTTTTGAGATTTTTTTGTAGAGAAACTAATTGACGCCGGCGCCTAAATTTTGAATTGAGGTACAGGTTAAGACCTCGTATACCTTCACATATTTTTTTTTCGGGTAATTTATGGAAAAAAAATAATTTTTGATTGATCTTCGCATGTTGTCATTTTTTCCGAAAATTTCAAATGGCACCCCCCTAAAAAAATTACGGCGTTGTACAGCCAAAACTCTAAATTTTTTATTGGTGTAAAAAAATTACACATTGCATAACAAAATTTCGGAGAAAAAAGGAATTTCATCGCAAATGTCTAGAAACGTTTTCCGTTCCCAAGTGTGCCATGAGAAAACAAAAGATTGGTAATTGTCAAAGTAAATTATTAGACATCAGTAGCAGCCATAAGTCATTTTTGATAAACGTTCTAAAAATGTTCCGAACTCAAGAGGAAATGGTTGACAAGATATTTATTCTTGGAGAATGTAACAAGAATTGTTGCTGCGAGATATCTGCACAGGGCACATCCAAATGAACGTGCGTTTCAAAAAGTGTTGGAGAGATTTACTACTACGAGAAGTGTGAAACGGCCAAGGAGAGTTAGAAAGTAGGCAGTTATTACCGAAAATAATGAACTGCAGGTTCTGGAGGCAGTTATTGAAGATCCTCATACCAGTATCCGTGATATTAGTAGGAATCACGATATTTCAACGCGATCCGTACATCGTGTTCTTAAAAAGTACAAATTCCGTCCATTTAAGATTCAACTGCACCAAGAATTGCAACCTCAAGATTTTCATGCGAGGCAAGATTTTTGCATGTGGGCTATCAACAAAATTGAGCAGGAGGAATCATTTCTTATGCGCGTATTATTTTCTGATGAAGCAACGTTCCATAGAACTGGGCATGTCAATCGCCACAACTACCATTATTACGCCGATGAAAACCCACAAGCCATGCGAATGATAAACCACCAGCAAAGATGGTCGCTGAATGTTTGGGGAGGCATACTTGGAGAACACCTTTTGGGTCCTTATTTCATCGAGGAGCACCTGAACGGCAACAGTTATTTGAGGTTCCTTCGCGACGACTTGGATGATCTCTTGGAAAATGTCCCTCTAGCCGCTCTTCGACAGATAGTTTTCCAGCACGATGGAGCTCCTGCACATAATAGCTGTGTCGTTCGGGAATTTCTTGATGAAACGTTTCCGGACTCCTGGATTGGTCGTGGGGGTCCTGTGAGGTGGCCGCCAAGATCACCAGACCTCACTCCCCTTGACTTCTTCCTTTGGGGCCATATCAAAGACGAGGTTTACAGGACGGTACCAACTACTGTCGAGGATATGAGCGAGAGAATCCGCGCGGCTTTCCGCGGTATATCACCAGAAGTCCTTAGGGCAGTGTCTAGAGCCTGTGAGTCGAAGTTGCGGTTATGCCTCCAGCAGGAAGGTCGTCATTTCGAACATTTAGTTTAAGTTGTTAAATTTTCTTTATCTGCATTTTTCATATCATGTTGAATAAATAGGTACATACTATTATGTTGACCGTATTTGTTTTCTCATGGCACACTTGGGAACGGAAAACGTTTCCCGACATTTGCGATGAAATTCCTTTTTTCTCCGAAATTTTGTTATGCAATGTGTAATTTTTTTACACCAATGAAAAATTTAGAGTTTTGGCTATACAACGCCGTAATTTTTTTAGGGGGGTGCCATTTAAAATTTTCGGAAAAAATGACAACATGCGAAGATCAATCAAAAATTATTTTTTTTTCATAAATTACCCGAAAAAAAATTATGTGAAGGTATACGAGATCTTAACCTGTACCTCAATTCAAAATTTAGGCGCCGGCGTCAATTAGTTTCTCTACAAAAAAATCTCAAAAATGGGGCGCAATTTTGAAAGAAGGGGTTATAACAGCGAAACCGCTAAAGTTAAGGGTATAACATGTTAGATAAAAAAATAAGTACTCGTCGAGCACTTTCCAAATTTGCAATAAAAAATAGGGCATTCCATTTAAAAAAACATAAGTTTGGTACGCCACTGGAGTACGGCACGCCACTGATAATTAGAAATATTTTTGAAACATAGCGACGGTAACTATGCACCACTTTGTTCTTAGATTTTTTTCGATAGCTTTTATCGTAAAGGAGCTATGGTCCGAGGCGTCTTAAGTGCCACACCCGGTATATTGAATGATTTATCTAATATCATAGTTAAATTTTTTTTGGAAAACACAAATCCACTTCCTGTGTATGCATGATCACGATAAACAATATTTTTTTATAAATCAATATAATGAATAATAGTAAGTACTTTCGCAATAAACCACTTCCATAGTTGATATCTCATTTTCATTAATAATTTGTATTGCATTCATTGGATGTTCTGATTAAAAGTAAACTCTGTCATTTCTGATACTGGCATTTTATCATTTTGTACCGGTACGAAAAGTACCAGTTCATTTTGGCATGTAACTTATGATTTCATGATTATAGACAAAAAATTAAAAACATTAAATTAAATTACCTATTCTTTAAATCGAACAGTTTCCCTGAAATATTTATTAATAAAATTTGGAAATGTTTTTGTAATCTTTTTTGTATTTAGAAAAAAATTGAAAAAAGCATCCACTTTCGGTGAACGATATTTTACCAAAAGTTTATCGATTCTACGGATAGTCAAATAAGGCTTATTTTCGCAAAGTTTCCTTTGAAAATATATAGTAGTTTTTGAGATACAGCGCCCACACATACACAGACAAAAAAAACACTAAAATAAAATGTAATATTCTTTATAAATAATAATTATTTATATACACGGTGTAGATGAACAAAACGGAACATAGGACTTTCAATGTTATTTTTTTTTATATTGGAATAAATAATAAAATAAAAATGATAATTTTCACAAAAATAATGGTTGCCATGAAATAAAAAAAATATGACCCGCTGTTGATCTGTTGGCTTCTGCCAAATAGATTGAATATTTCATAATTGTTTACAAGTTATTTATTTTAAAATGTATTGTATTCAAGAAAAATTGCAAATTGTGAAGTGGTGGCAGTTTTCGTGAAGTGCGGGACATGTTTACCATCAAATGTTCTTCATATATTCATGATATTATTTTTATTTTCAGTCACAAAAACCAAACAGATCAACTGCGAAGCATTTTTTTTTTAATTTCATGGCAACCATTATTTTCGTGATAATTATCATTTTTATTATATTATTTTTTCTTTTATTCGCTCAGTCTTTCCTTTCGGGGATGTTCGGTACGTCACGTCGTTCCAACTCAACATCTTCGTTAGTGGGGTAGACTATTGCGCGTCAGTTTTAATATCACGCCGTTCTATCCGTTTATGTTTGGATTCCTTTTAAGTACGAAATAAATTACGGTGATTCAACATTTAATTATGGAGGACGATACAGAATCAAAAATTATGAATTCTAAATTCAGTAGTAATATAGTGGAAAAAAGTGATGTAAGAAATGTCCCAAGAGGAGTTTTAATAGTTATTTAAGCAACAAGGAACGTAAGGACGTATTAACATTTGAGGTAGGCGAATACGAGGCGAGGCGGAGCCGAGGCTCGTCGCCTGCCGAAAATGTTAATTGTCATTACGTTCTGTGTTGCTTATTAATTTTTTTCCGCTACCGGAAATATAATACTTGAAAAAGATCAGAATATATTCTAAAATACGACTTGTAACATTTGGGATCCAATTTTTTATAGTCACCTATGTACATCCTATGGTAACCTAGCAACCTAGAAAACAATGTCGAATTTTGTTTGTTTGTGTCAATCCAGTGAAACTTTCTGTGGGCATGGATATTAACGAAGCTGCGAATATTCTGTGTCGAACCTGTTGCCGCCAAAATCGAAAAAGAGGTATGAGTCGTGTCGTGTTACGACGTTTTTGAGCAGTGGTTATGGAAAAAAGATGCCGATGTTATAGACGAAAATGTGTTGCTCGCAGAGCCGTTCCTACCAGGCGTGCAGTGTGTGCCCGCACGCAGGCGGCCGATTTTAGAGGGCGGCCGACTGCGGTTGAAAATAGAATAGAACAACCAATTGCGAATGCGATATACATATTATAAATTGCGTTAATGCAACAAATTCATTGTATTCTGTATTCCTCATTATAAATTTGGATAAAGCATTTATGGATTCTGGTTTAAATATGTTTTCGCATTGTCAAGGTAAGGGTAGGGGGCGGCGAAAAATTGCTCAGCACGCAGGCGGCTGTACACCTAGGAACGTCCCTGGTTGCTCGCCTATATGTTAGAGCATTACGTTTCTGTTTATTATTTTCCTAGGTCCGTAAGTAAAAAATTAAGTTCCGTCGTCAAGGACAACAAACACCACGAATGTTATCAGCCACTTACGGTACCTGTAACCATGAATGTAATGCTTAGTTACGTTGTCGGTAGCGGAAAAAAGAATTTATTGACGCGTACAGATCCCACCCTGCTCTGTGGCAGATAAAAAACAAAGATCTATACAACAACCGAAATTTAAAACTTATAGGTTACAAAGACTTATTAAACATTTGGAAAAAGTATGATTCAATGGCTGATATGAAAACGGTGAAACTAAAAATTCAATCATTAAGAGGATCATTTCGTAAAGAATTGAAAAAGGTAAGTAATATATAAATTTAAATTACTGAATTGTTGCTAACTTTGTAATTGAATTATTATTTTAAAGGTCGAAAAATCCCAGAGATCGGGAACCGGAGTTGATGATATTTATAAGTCCCACTTATGGTATTTCAATTTATTAAATTTTCTAAGAGATCATGAATTGCCAACAAATAGCATGGACAATATGGAGTCTTTACATCTTACAGTTCCAGAACAGCCAGAGTACTTGGAGGATGTGGATGGAAATGAAAGCAATGAAGTATGTATAGATTATTTTTATTTTAAATGTTGGTTTTATTATTAATACAAAAATATATATACAAACATCTTTATTTGAAGACATATTTACAATTTTTAGTGTTGATTTACATTATAATATCACAATACTTCAATAGGCTATCGACCAGGAGGTCTTTCCACCTTCTTATTATGTTATCTTCGGCTTCTTTTTTTATTCGGGCTAGTTATAGGAGTTTTGTGTCAGGGAGGGTTTTAGTGAGGATATATATTCAAGTAAGGTTATATTAGGTTTTTGGAATTTTGGGGGGATATTAGGGTTTCGGAAAGTACATAGTCGATCGACAAACTTGCAGCTATTAGGATTAGTAGCGAATTACAAAAATAATAATTACGCTTTACCCTTTCCTATCATTCTATTTTGCCAAGGGACACTACCATTGCCATTAAAGTAATGTAAGTATAGTTCTCGGTTTTGTTTAGCATCCAAAGGCATATTTTGACGAATATTCTCCAATCCATCCAATTCAAAGTTATCATTCACCGTCTGCTATCATTTCGTGGGTGTTTTTATCTTCTGTGTCTACAGTGTTACGGTTAGAATATGATCGACTTTTTCGGCGCAAAAAATTGTGTAGAGCACATATTGCCATAATAACTAGTTTTATGTTATCTGCTTTCAATGCAATGGCAGTATGAAGGACTCTAAATCTGGATCTAATAATTCCAAAAGCATTTTCAACTACATTTCTGGCCCTTGATAAGCGATAATTAAAAATTCGTCTCTGATAGGTTAGTTCAGCTTGGCTATATGGTTTCAATATATGTTTGTGCAGAGCAAACGCCTCATCTCCTGCAAATACATAGTTTAATTGGCCGGTGTTAGCTTTTTGCTGAGGTAAATTTAATTGGTCAACTACTAGTTTATCATAGAATCTAGTATATTCTAAAATTCCACCATCTGAGTTTCTTCCATTTTTCCCCACATCAACGTAAATGAACTCATAATCTGCATTTACCAACGCCATCAAAACAACACTATAAAATTTCTTATAATTATAGTATAGAGCTCCTGTTTCTGCTGGATGTGCTATTCGAATATGTTTACCATCTATTGCTCCACCATAGTTAGGAAATTGCCAACGAGTTTCAAAACATTTTCCAATTTTATTCCATTCAGCGGGAGTAGTTGGAAACTAAAAAATATATATTGCACGTTAAAAGTACGGACAAAATAATATATTTTTTTTCAGGGTATTTCACAACAGTCAGCGGTAGTTACCAATGTTAATAAACGCATTATAAGTGGAGAGGAAAGCACACCGAAAAAGGTAAAAAAAATAACTGAGGAACAAGAAAGAAAAACATTTCTCGCAAAATGTACTCAAATACTGCAATCGCAACCAAGTGAATCTGATGCACTGGGTCAGTACATAAGCACCAAGTTGGATAAAGTTACGGATCCAGAACAGAGGATGTATGCCGAATCGCTGCTCACTAATGTCCTTAATAAGGCAATATTGGGCAGATTAACTGAATTCACAGATGTAACTGACAATAAATACATGCCTCAGTATTCTACAGATCCCTACATCTCCTCTATCCCTTCCTCGTATATAACTACTCCTCAACATTCACCTTCTATATCAAATGGTTCTGTTTCTGTTGAAACCATAAACACTGTTGAGGATCAAATTGTTGGTTCAGGACTTGTAAACTATTTTTCCGAAATTTAGTTGTAAATGATTTCAATATAAAATGTTCCTTGTTTATATAGAATACATAGAATAAATATTTATTTAAAATGGGTCTTTTTACTAACCTTAAGATATTCCTTTTGTAGCACTTGATAAATGATTTTACAATTATGCGACCAATTGATTGTGGAGAAATGCCCGTACTAAATTTTAAACATTCGTAATTCCTTCCGGTAGCTAGGAATCTTAAAGTTACAACAAGTCGCTCTTCTGGTGTAATGCTGTGCCTCATTACAGTATCTTGTTTTTGAATATGTGGGCCAACTAAATTCAACAACTCTTCAAATGTGTCTGAATCCATCCTTAGATTATTTTTAAAATCGTCTGGTTCATTTGCTTTTAACTCCCTCAGAAGCTTTATGTCACTGTACAACTCCCGTTGGAGTAACCATTTTCTTGACCACTTACGTCTCTTTCTTTTCGTTTTAAATAAAACTTCACTAGCTATGCCAACACAAGCAATTGCCTGTTTTCTTTTAATGTCCATGATTAATTATTTATCAATAACAAAGCTTTATATACCCTAAATAAAACACGAAGGTAAAGTATTGACTCGATAATCATGTAGGGATAAAGTAAAATGATGCAATCCGCATGAAAAGTGCGGTCAGAAATGATTAATTTCCACTAACCAGCAGATATTCCTGTCAGATATCCTTTTGCTCAGTAAAGATTGACGATAACGCGTTTTACGTTAGTGTGCTGTGAAAGACTTATTTTCTCTTAGCAACTTGACATGATGCTCCGATAGGAAAGAGTGGCGGGAAAGAATGTATTAAAAATTTTGTGTTAGTGGTTGACCACATTTTTATTATCCTTTTACATTTTGGAAGGAAAGAGTGCTCGAGGAAAGATTGACGGGAATGAACGCTCGTGTATGGCTAGCTAATATTTCGGCATATTTGGCGGAGCATTTACCGTTTTGCTGATGTCGGTGACTGTGAGGAGGTAGCGGGGCGAGATCGCGTGGCGCGCTGATAATTATTTTCGTGCCGCGGAACGGATAATGATGAAACGGAACGAGCGGGATGCGAGCGCGGGTTATGGTCCCTGAATCCGGCCCTGATATTCAGTTGAATAAAGAGAGCAGTATGAAATAGATAAGGATATGTGATTGAAGCGATCGGCCCACTTTGGTCGTCCCCCGCACCGATCCTCTTCTGGTCTTGCTCTGGCTTGACAAATGGCAAATGGTACCTTACAGAATAATAATAATACTATATATCAATATCCAACCAGCAAGAAGAAAATTTTGTTCCCTTCCATTTTGTGTTTGAAAAATAATTTAATGAAATACCATTCATTAAATTATTTCGCACGCACTTTAGAAAATGAGGAGAATCAAACGATGGAATTATTTACTCGTCACCTATGAGAAATAATAATAACAATATTTTATCCCAAAAAATGACAATATGACATTCAAAATTTCATACAGACAATAAAGAAATGTACTTGTAATAAATATCACTTACCGGTTCCTTTCTAGTGAAGCAATGCATATAAGTGTTTCTCCACGACCACCATAGAATTTAAGCATTCTGAAATCAATTTTAATTAAAGAACGTACACATTCTCACTCTTGTTATGGAACAAAACACTATGCGCTTATGAGTTTTGCATGTAATTCATTCCATAACAAGGGATAGAATGAATATTCTCACATCGTTTCGAATAAAACAATTAGCCTTGGATATCACAATTGTCAAAATACTATAAACATAACCACAAACGTGATAAAATGTAAGTTCTTTGTGTTAATTATTTTATTAGTCTATTTTATCTGGTCGAGGAGAAAGTATAGTCTGATACTCGGTAAGAATGGAAATTCAGGTGCTCGTGGTTCCTCGCGCTCGCCTCACGGCTCGCGCTCGAAATATTCCACTCGCATCGAATTTCCATTCTAACCTTGTTACAGAATATACTATTCTCCACGACCATTATAAAATTTAAGCATTCTGAAATCAATTTTGATCATAGAACATACACATTCTCACTCTTGTTATGGAACAAAACACTATGCGCTTATGCGTTTTGCATGTAATTCATTCCATAACAAGGGATAGAATGAATATTCTCACATCGTTCCGAATAAAACAATTAGCCTTGGATATCACAATTGTCAAAATACTATAAACATAACCACAAACGTGATAATAAAACGTAAATTCTTTGTGTTCATTATTTGATTAGTCTATTTTAGCTGGTCGAGGAGAAAGTATAGTCTGATACTCGGTAAGAATGGAAATTCAGATGCTCGTGGTTCCTCGCGCTCGCCTGACGGCTCGCGCTCGAAATATTCCACTCGCATCGAATTTCCATTCTAACCTTGTTACAGAATATACTATTCTGTTGTAATTTTTGCAGGATTTAATGGCACAATAACGACTCATTATCACATATAAGAGTAGTCTAACTGTATGTATGTATGTATGTGTGTATGTATGGATAACGCTGACCCGTCACTGCGCCGCATTTATTGCGCCGTATATATACTGAGTCTGGTTCCCGGCACGGTGATACACCTCGAAAAACAGCAAATAAATGAATAAATAATTATATTATAACAAAACCGTTCTACAGAATGTGTTCAAATAATATGAGGAACGAGTTAAACAATAAACTAACCACTAATTTTACTTCAGCATTATGAAAAAAATATATCGGCTGTGAGCGTACGTAGTGAACTTCAGATATTTTGTTTATTGATATAAAACAAATGTCGGAAGACAATAAAAGGTGTTTAGCAGTTACAGTGCCAATTTATACTTAAACATACCTTTATCTATCGGCAACGGTGTTTAGCAGTTACAGTGCAAATTTATACAAGTAAGTACTAAATATAGTCGCCGGACATAAAATAAGGGCGCTATTGCGCAAAGGTGGATCCACTTTTTGGATGTTCCGCCTTTAGGTTAGGTTCGGTTAGGTGGCGGCGAAGCCGTCATGAATGTATTAAAAGTAGGGGCTGAAAACGGAACGAAAACGAAATAACGAAAATAAACGAAATAGTTACAAGAACGAAAACGGAACTGACATTTTTTTAAACGAGATCCAAAACGAAATAAATTAATTAATTATACTCATTTTCGTATCAATTAATAGCATTGAAAAAACATTTCTAATACCGGATTTTACCGTTTTTACCAAATTTTGAAAACATAAAGAACGAAAAAGAAACATTTTGTTTTCGTTCTGATCAGAAATGAACGAAATATTTTTCGGATTTATTCTCTAAGAAGTAGTTTTGCGGGCCCGCCTTAAATATGACAGATTAAGAAATCGAGATTTCGAATTTCTATCCAATATTGGTGAACTCTACTTTACTGAAAAAATAAATTATGCTCATTTTCGTATTAATTAATAGCCTTGAAAAAACATTTACTGCACATTTCTTGAACAAAAATTTCAAAAAATAGTGGGTGCGCATTTGTGCAATAGCTTCAAAGTAAGAAACACTTATACATACAGTATAAATATACTTTATTCTAGCAGTTTAAAATAATAGTACTAAAGAATGGATGAAGCTCCAATCGAGCGTCAACGTAGATTAGCAAGAGAAAGACAGAGACGTTGGAAAACTCAACAAAGTCAAGAGACGCTTGACAGGCTGCAAAAAACAAATGCTGCATCTCAAAGACAGCGAATTGCAAACGAAAGTGAGGAACAATCTCAACTCAGGCGAGCAGCAAATGCATCTCAACGGCAGCGAATTGGAAATGAAACTCCACAGCAATCGCAGACCGGAAGAGCAGCTGATGCAGAATCTAAACAGCAGCGAATTGGTAACGAAACTCCACAGCAATCGCAGACCAGAAGAGCAGCTGATGCTGCATCTAAACAGCAGCGAATTGGTAACGAAACTCTACAGCAATCCCATACCAGACGAGCAGCAAATGATGCATCTCAACGGCAGAGAATTGGGAATGAAACTCTACAGCAATCACAGACCAGACAAGCATCAGATTCTGCATCTCAACGGTAGCGAATTGAAAACGAAACTCCACAGCAATCTCAAGCCAGGCGAGCAGCAAATTTGGCATCTCAACGGCAGCAAATTGCAAATCATAGAGCTGAGCAAAGCCAAAGATTTCGAAATGTAGCAGTTAATTTCATTGAAGATAGTGTTCATACCCATGACTGTGGAGCCTTAAACATTGTTTGCCAGTTCTATAAATCAAAGAATTTTCCCAAGGAGCGTTCAACAGATGGAAAGATTACAAATTGCTGCCACAAAGGCAAAATTAAGTTGCCATACCCTATCGATGAGACTGGTGTACTTGAATATCTTGAGTTCTTGCGCAAACTGTTGTCAGATCCAACTGATTCAGATTACACCAATTTTCGGGAGAATATTCGATCCTACAATAATGGTGTATCGTTTGCTTCGTTGGATCTGACAACAGTTGCCGTGATTTTTCACGGGCAATCGCTAGTTTATAATATTTTTATAACGCGAAGGGAATGGACGACTTTCTCTTCGTTTTAACTGACGAAAAATTGAAACCAATCGAATATTCACATACTTACGGTTTTGTTTGTTTACATATACTCGGCCTCGCTGATTATCGCTTGGTGTTGAATGATTTACCGACGAGATTTCAAATTCTAGCCTGTTTGGCGATACTTACGCCATCCCATGTTTCCAGTGCGAAGCTCCAATGCGAACAATTTATTTCGTATGGAGTGAGCAGGGCATGTTATGTACAGTTCATTGTTCCGCCGAAACTGACGGACATCAAATATTGTATGCACCATGGGAGATATTCATGTTCTTCACCCTGGGTTGACTTACAAACCTCGGGCCAGAGGACCTCCATATCTCCCTTAATGCATAAATATCTATTACATTGCCATTTAATCATTGATTAAAGTCCCTAATTTTTACCAGATGAATTTGTGTGGTTAGGGTCCCGGTTAAAGATACATGCGTGTGTTTATGTTTAGTAGGGGCACCTTTTCCCAAAAAAAAAAATAGAAACCCACAAAACTGGGGCACAAATAAAGAAATTGTAAATAAATTTACAACAGAACAATTCAAAATCAATTTTTAACGCAATAAATAAATAGTTCACAGATACTTTATAGAGCAGCGGTTCCCAACCTGGGGGTGATTACCCCCTGAGGGGTAAAGAAGACTAGGATTGATCATCGTCAGTCACAAAATCAAATTTATTAACGACGCCGCTAAAGCCTCTCCACACTTTTCCACAAGAAATATGCAAAAGGCAAATGAATCGTGTCTTGAAACTTCATATCAAATTGCTATGAACAAAAAACCGCACACTATAGGAGAGGATCACATCAAACCTTGTTTGTGTGATACAGTATCGCTCGTTATTGGTGAGCAGCATGCATGTTGCCAATATTAAACAAATATCACTGCCAAATACAACAGTTCAAAATCGCATTTCAGGCATGAGTAACGATATTTTGGCAACCGTTATTTCTGAAGTTAAAGAAAGTCCTATGTTTGCGCTGTAATTAGACGAGTCTACGGATGTAGCTTCGTCTTCACTATTACTGGTATACAGGGTATTGAATTGCAAAGCGTGCCATAGGGATTTACATGTAAAATTTGAAATGTGTTAATATTGGCTCTCCTAATTATTTGACAGTATCGGTCTTTGTAACTTATTTTTAAAGCTTTTTAAGCTGAATGATTTGGTACCTTACTTAATAGTTTCTGCAAAGTATTTACCGAGATATTTGCAAAACACTTTACAATTATTTTGAATTAAAAACAAAGGTTTGCCATGAAATCATAATGGCGGATATTTCATTTTTTTCTAAAAAATTATCAAAAGTGACGTTTACTGTTGCATTACGATTAACTCTTTCTACACAAGAAAGCAGTATTTTTAATTAGATGGTTTGTTTGAAAATTCCTTGGTTCAACATTTATCTGCGGTAATAGACTCACTGAAGCAATATTTTCCGGACATGGATAATCGTGAGTCCAGCTCTTGGATATTAAGACCAATTACTACCGATGATAACATTTTTAAAGACGAAGACGTGGCGGCCAATATGGAATGAATATCTTGGACTACGCGAGAATACTACTTGCAGAGTAGAATTTCAAAATTATGATCTTAGCACATTTTTGCGAAAAGCTGGTGCCGAATATCCTGTTATAGCTAACAGAGCTTTAAAAATGCTAATACCCAGTGGTGTATTGGAGGGGGAACGTGGAGGAACGACGTTCCGACACCTCTTTTCAGAAACGGAACGCGTTCCGGTACTTTTTTTAGTAGCCATTTTTTTTAATTTCAAATGAAAATTATATTTTAAATTGGCGAATTTGCAAAAACATTTCAAAAAATATGTTAATTAATAGAGAATTTATCTTGTTTTTTATGTCTTGTTTCTTTTTCCCTTTTAAATCAAATAAACATCATGTGTTCCGTGTTGGCTATTCTAAAACGAAAACGATTAAATTTAATTTTTCTTCAAAAATTTATTTTCGTTTTTTTTCGAGTCTAGAATCCCATTCTGAACACTATTTTGTAATAAAAATTATTTGTGAGACTTACAGAGACTGAGACAAGCAAAATTTCATTTGATGTAAATCGTTCGGACAACTGCTGGAAACGCCGAAAAACGATTAAATTTAATTTTTCTTCAAAAATTTATTTTCGTTTTTTTTCGAGTCTAGAATCCCATTCTGAACACTATTTTGTAATAAAAATTATTTGTGAGACTTACAGAGACTGAGACAAGCAAAATTTCATTTGATGTAAATCGTTCGGACAACTGCTGGAAACGCCGAAAAACGATTAAATTTAATTTTTCTTCAAAAATTTATTTTCGTTTTTTTTCGAGTCCAGAATCACATTCTGAACACTATTTTGTTATAAAAATTATTTGTGAGACTTACAGAAACTGAGACTATAATCCGTCAACTTCAAGTAGACCAGTTGCGCAGTGGCAGATCCTCAGAAAGGAAAGAAGTCGTTGGAAGCAGTTTTTGCTTGTGAAATAATGCAATTATCTTCAATTTCGTTGACGGATAATAAAATGGCAAAATTGATTCACAGAAATCAATTCTTAATTAGTATTATTAATAGTGTGAGGACTAGGCTAAACGCTACATCTGCAAATTGTTGACTTCAGACAGCTCCGACATTGTTAAAGAATTGCGAATTCTTGAACCAACCGAATGGCCATCTGAAATTAATATGGAATTTGGAGAAAAAGAAGTAGAATCTCTCTGCCAACGCTTTAATTTACCTTTAGGGAAAATTTGAAATGCCTTTGGAGATTACTTGGCTTGTGGTGGTCGTAACATTTCAGACAATTTAGGAACGTTAAAAAAATATTCTAAAATTATAGCTTGCAGTTCTTTAGAATGCGAGCGTGCTTTCAACAGCATGAATTTAATTGTAGCGGAAAGAAAATCACGTATTTTAATTAATCATGTTGCAAATTTATTGTTTATAAAACTTTATGGACCACCTTTGGAATTTTGGAATCCAATTTTATACGTAAAACCCTGGTTGCGTTCTTATCGATCCGCTACTGACCGGCAAACTAAAAGAGCAGGGGCAAAAGATGAAATTGTGTGCGATCCTATTTGGGAGTTTTTGTAGTACACCATGTACACCATGTACACCATGTACACCGTGTACAGTGTACTACATAAAAATAATAATATCTTGAAGATTTTTATTTTTATCTTTTTTCGAATTGCTTATTTTTGTGTTTGTTAAAAATTTGTATAATAAGAATAAAAAAAAATAAAAAAGCAAAGAAAACAATAGTTTGCTTAAAATAAGATGATCTCCGAAAAACTTTCAGCAAGCTGCAAGCAAGTCGCGGACTATTTTTTTGCTCTCACCATGCGTTCCCTTACATCTTATTTTACCAATACACCACTGCTAATACCCTTTGCCACCACCTATAGATGTGAGAGTGGTTTTTCCACTTTAGTTACACTGAAAACAAAAGCCAGAAACCAGAAACCTAACATAAATAAACTTGTGAATGTAAAACAATACCAACCATCACACTAACTATTTTTACTTAATTAATTGTAACTTATTGATAACAATTTAAGGTAGGGGTAAAATCAGTTTTCCTAATAGGTCGCAGAGGTAACAATATTGGAAAGGTTAGGAACCACTGTTATAGAGTGTTTATTTCGACACGCCACTCCTTCAGCTGCGGTGGGACGATGAACTAATGATAATACGCATTTTTAACATGACCTTGAAATGTAAATTTTCATGAAGAATAGGATATAAAATTCGAATTTTCACTACTTAAATCGTAATTAAAATAATTATTAGTCGATTGTAGTTGTTAGTTTAGAAGTTGTTTTACACAGAACCTCGTAGTTTTATTGAGTTGTCCGTCGAACATGGGAAACTTAAAGAGGGCATAACTTTTCCCCCTTACGTTTCCGCGGGTTAAAACGTACATTTCTGAACTGGGCTCAAAAAACTATGTCTTCAAAACAAATTTCAGCCCTCGGCTCCATTCACGTTAAAGTAAACACTAGCCGAAATAATTGTGGCAAATAAAACCAAAATTCCGGTAACGTGTTCGGGTAACGTGAATATAGTAACTGTCGTAGGGAACAATAGTTACGACATAAATGTCAAAAATGTGTGTTGTGTTCCTTATTTAACAACAAATTTATTATCGGTAAGCGAACTGATAAGAAATAGAAATGCTGTCAAATTTGAAACAAATAGTTGCAAAATTTGCAATCAAAATGACGAACTTGTGGCTACCGCAGATTTAATTAATGGTGTTTATAAACGTTTTAAAAAATGAAAAATGTTTAATAACAACTACTGAGAGTATTACAGGAGAAACTTGGCATCGCATATTTGGACATTTAAATAGTGATTACCTAAACAAAATGAAAAATGGATTGGTTAATGGACTTATCTACCCAGGTGTGGCAAAAGCAGATAAGAAGAACTGTGTAGTATGCTCTGAAGGCAAGCAATCAAGACTGCCTTTCTCACACAAAGGTACGAGAGCTAAAAGTCTATTACAGGTAGTGCATGCAGATGTATGTGGTCCTATGGAAAATAAACCAATCAAGATGACTATAGTCGAATGGCATTTGTATATTTCTTAAAATCAAAGAATGAAGTTATGAACTTTTTTAAGAAATTTAAGAGTTTGGTTGAAAACCAAAAACATCATAAAATTCAAGAAATTAGATCAGACAATGGAGGTGAATTTTGTGGCAATGAGTTTGAACACTTTCTATCGAATAATGGAATTGTTCACCAGAAGAAAACAAATTCATATACTGATACTCCTCAACAAAATGGAATGTGCAAACGATTAAATCGCACAATTGTTGAGAAGGCGAAATGTTTATTATTTGATGCTAAATTGGAAAAGAAGTTTTGAGCCGAGGCAGTTAATACTGCAATATACTTAAGAAACAGATCGATGGTTTCAGGGTTAGATAAAACTCCATATGAATTATGGACAGGTGAGAAACCAGATGTAAGCCATTTGAGGATATTTGGCAGTACCATCATGGTCCATGTTCCAAAAGAAACCAGGTTGAAATTTGACAAGAAAGCCAAAACACAAATTCTAATGGGTTATAGTGAGAACGACAAAGGCTACAGGGTGTATGATCCAAACAGCAATAAAGTGACCGTTAGTCGAGATGTAACAATAATGGAAAATTTAGAAAAACAAGAGATCATCGAGGTAAAGAATAGTGAAAAAGATTAAACTGAAGAGGCATCAAATTCAGTGGGACACTCAAAAGATGATGAAGACTTTGTACCTGAGAAAGAAATAGAGATTACTGAAGAACTGTGAAAATCAGAAAGGATGAAGAAACCAAGAAAGTTTGACGATTATGTTACCTATGCTTGTTTGGATAGTAATGATTCTAATGGGTGATCCATTTCGAGGTTCCCCATTTTTTTAAAGAAAAAAACACAGAAAATTCAAATTTAATGGAGAATGTTTATTATCATTTGAAACAACATTTTTTGGCATTTATTTTTTGAAGATTATGTCTATCAAATGTTGGCTGTTGCTACGTCGCAGATGGTCTATCCGTTGAGTCCAATTTTCGATGCCTCGTTCGAGCATTTCGACTGGTAACTGACGAATGACACGCGTGATGTTTTCCTCTAAGGCCTGAATCGAAGCGGGTTTGTCCGCATAAACTTTAGACTTTACATATCCCCGCAGGAAAAAGTCTAACGGTGTGATATCACACGATCTTGGTGGCCAATCGACCGGCCCAAAACGTGAAATTATGTGCTCACCGAAATGTTCTCTTAATAAATCCATTGATTGATGGGATGTGTGGGAAGTGGCGCCGTCTTGCTGAAACCAAATATCGCCGAGATCACGAGCTTCAATTTCAGGCATCAAATAGTCGGTTATCATGGCACGATAACGGTCGCCATTGACGGTTACGTTCGCACCGGCATCATTTTTAAAGAAATATGGACCGATGATTCCACCGGCCCACAAACCACACCAAACCGTTGTTTTTTCTGGATGAAGTGGCAGTTCTTGAATTTTTTCAGGTTGCTCTTCGTCCCAAATGCGGCAATTTTGTTTGTTTATATACCCATTGAGCCAGAAATGGGCCTCATCGCTAAACAAAATTTGCCTCGAAAACGTCGGATCTTCTTGGAACTTTTCAAGAGCCCATAGAGCGAAGCGATGTCGCTTGGGAAGGTCCAGCGGCTGCAGTTGTTGCACAAGCTGTATTTTGTACGTTTTCAATTTAAGATCTCGACGTAAAATGCACCAAGTCGTTCCATACGTCAGTCCGAGTTGCTACGAACGGCGCCGAATCGACTCTCCACTGTCTTCGTGTACACTCTCAGCTACGGCCGCTATATTTTCTTCACAGCGTGCTGGACGTGGTCTATTGGGTCGAATATTATCCAATAATGAATGCTGGGCCTCAAAATGGGTGATGGTGTTGTGAATAGTACGCTCAGTAGGCCGATTATGTTGACCATAAGTTGAGCGAAGCGCACGAAACACATTCCTCACAGAACGTGAATTTTCGTAATAAAGTTGAACGATTTGTAAACGTTGTTCAGGCGTAAGTCTTTCCATTATGAAATGCCAAACAATACTAAACAAAAATAACATGACAGCATGACACGACTTACACGTGATCTGTCAAAAAAAGGCTATTGAAAAAAGTATCTCTACTTGGATCACCCATTATAAATGATCCAGTGGCGGTAAAAAAAGCTTTATCAAAGACCAGATGCGGAAAATTGGCAACAGGCGATAAAGCAGGAGCTGCAGGCTTTCGACAAGAATGAAGCATGGGAGCTAATTGAAATTCCTGAAGAAGGCACAATAGTGGAGTGTAAGTGGGTTTTTAAAAGAAAATGTGATATTGAAAACCATGTGCGGTACAGGGCTAGGTTAGTTGCTAAAGGATTTACGCAAAGAGAAGAAATCGACTTTGAAGAAACCTTTTCTCCTGTAGTAAGGCACTTAACACTAAGACTATTGTTTGCTTTGGCAGCAAAATTAGATTTAGATATTACGCACTTAGACGTAACTACTGATTTCCTTAACGGTGTATTAAAAGAGAACGTTCATATGAGGCTACCTGATGGTTTTGAATCAAGTGAGGTCAAGAATAAAGTTTTAAAATTAAAGAAAGCAATATACGGACTGAAGCAGTGCTCAAGGACTTGGTATGAAAGGGTTGATGGTTTTTTAAAGGACTTAGGGTATAAAAAGTCTGAGTTAGAACCTTTTTTATATACTAAAATTACAGCAAATTTAATGACAGTTGTTGCAATCTATGTTGACGATTTTATCATTTTTTCTAACAATAAAATTGAAACAGATCATTTTAAATGTGAATTGCAATCAAAATTATGAGAATTAATATTGATAAAAAAATAAAGTGATAACTTTAGATCAAGAGCAATATATAACCCAGATAGATTAGAAAGATTTAGTATGTCAAATTGTTAACCAGTTGCTACTCCAATAGAAACAAATGTAGACCTGAGTAAAGATGAAAATGCTTGTAAAATTGAAGTTCCATATCAACAGCTCCTTGGTAGTCTAATATACCTTGCTGTTTTGACGAGACCTGACATTGCATTTTCAGTTAGTCATCTAAGTCAATTCAACAATTGTTTCAATGAAAATCATTGGAAGCAAGCTAAGCGAATATTGAGATATTTACAGAACACTAAGCAGTATGGTTTGAAATTTGTGAAAGATACTGTAGACCTAGAGGGTTTTGTAGATGCTGATTGGGCTGGAAACTCCATTGATGGAAAATCCTACACAGGATTTTGTTTTAAATTATCTGGCTCTGCAATATCTTGGGAAAGCAGAAAACAAAAAACGGTTGCTTTGTCTAGTACTGAGGCAGAGTTTATGGCAACTACCGAAGCTTAAAAAAGGCCATTTATTTGAAAAAAGTACTGGCTGAGTTATATGTAGAAAAATAATTTATTTATTGCTAACTAAAATTTCCTTCAAAATTGTATGATAAAATATACATTAACATATTAAGGTATAATTTTTAGCATGTAAAATTCTATGGCCCCCGATAAAAAAAATGTACTGTATATGAGGGACAAGAAAAAACAATCAAAAAGATGTGTTACCTGCAGAAGAAGAATCTGTAAAAAAAAGCTAGGAAAGGATATGCCAATCAGGAGCTTGGAAAAGACGATTCCGGCAAATGGAAATACAGAATTCCTCGATCTGCACGCAAATTGAATCCTTCCTGTAACTGTGCACTAAGTCGGAAAAAATCGCAGATATAATGCAAAGAATTTAGTGAAGATATAAGACAAAGTATTTTCAATGAGTTTTGGCAGCTTAAATGGCATCAAAAGAAAGTTTATGTAAATATGTTAGTAGACCAAAAAAAAAAAAAAATGAAATATCTAGACGACAAATGTCTTTATTTTTTCACCTAAAAAAAGAGGGAACCAGAAGTCGAGTTTGCAAGAAAAGGTTTATTGCGGCATTGGGCTTAAAGCAGTGGACTGTACTTCACTGGGTAGAAAGACAAAGTAATGGAAACGGTATTACAGAAAAAATTGAGGCAAAGAACAAAAAAGACATAATGAAGGCCGGCAGCAATTACGAGAATATTTTAATATATTACCTAAAGTCGAATTCCATTATTGCCGATCATCTACTACTAAGCTATATTTAGAATCGATTTGGAGAACTAAAACAAACGTATAAGATTGTTGGGGAGCCGGCGTACACGGCATTTGAATACATGCCCCGCTCCCTTTTATTTCCAGCAGCGGCTGTTTTGTATGTATAAAACAAAATGTAGGTTTTAAATTTTTTACATCCACTAAAGTTAAATCATTTTGTATCTACTAAAATAAATTATTTTGAATTTCGAGAATATGAAAAGTACTGCCTTGATAAAGGTTTTAAATCTCTTAAGTATAAAGTTTTTGAAGATGTCTTTAATGAACTCAACCTGAGCATTTTTATGCCAAAAAAGACCAATGCGTTGTCTGCATTGCCTTTAACACAAATAATATGTCTGAAGAGGGATACTCCCTGCACTAAAAAAAGAAAACTCAGGCCAGGCAACAAACAAATCAAGATAAATTGAACGCAAAATTTGTATTTACCATGGACTTACAATCAGTTCTACTTTGCCCTGTACTGAAAGCTTCCGCAATTTACTACAAAACAAAGCTAATAGTGCATAATTTCACTATTTATAACTTAAAAAATCGTGAAGGATACTGCTATCTCTGGGATGAAACAGAAGGTTTACTAAATTCCAATGAATTTGCGTCGATTATTTGCCACTTTATAAATAATAATAATAATAATATCTTTATTGGTGCAATAACATAAACTAGTTTAACACAAGTCAGTAAAATGTTACATAAAGCGAAACAGGGCGAGACAAGGCTAATTTAGAAATTATAAAAAACGACAGATTAATGAGCTGACAATACAAATGAAACAATAATATGAAACAATAAAATGAAGCATTAATACAAAAACAATAAATAAAGCAATAGTATAAAACATAAGATGATCTAAGTAGTTTAAAATAGATACAAAACACGTTCAAAATTTAAGGGATATAATCCTCTGTTTAAAGTTAAAAAACTCAGATATAAAATAGAGCGAATTGTCTTTAAACGAATACATTACATATTACATATAATTAAAAGTAGGTTGTAGGGATACCACAAGACTACATAGCTTTTAACCAGGAGCAACTAGGCCACTGAAGCGACTAGTAAGACATTCTTCGATATTGTAAAAACATTGCCGAATTAGGTACGATTTGATTAATTTACGAAACTGTAAGTTGGGTAATTCTTTAATCGAGTCGGGCAAAATATTAAATAATTTTGGCCCGTAAAAATGTACACCATTCTGCGATTTATTTAAACGGAGACGGTTGGGGTATAATAGATCACTTGTTCTGGTATTGTGTTGGTGATACTGACTGTGTGTTTTGTACAGAGTAATATTTTTCCGCATGTATGTTAAACACTCTAGGATATAGAGGCAGGGCAGTGTTAATATGTTTAGTTTTATAAATGAGTCTCGACAATCAGCTCGATAGTTCAGTGAAGTTAGGACTCTTACTGCCCTTCGTTGAAGGCTGAAAAGCCTGTTTGCAATCCCGGTGTGGCCCCAAGACAAAATGCTATAGCTAATATGGCTCTGACAAAGCGCAAAATATGCCGTTTTTAATGCAATCTCGGGAAGAGAATTCTTGAGTTGCCTCGGCAGATAAATATTTTTACATAATTTAGCTGACATGACTTGCTCTTGCTGGTTCCATGACAGTCTCGAATCTAAGTGGATGCCTAGAAATTTAGCACTGTTTATATTAATATCTTTCTTCATTGAGAACACAACATTGGCTGATTTGTCAGGATTAACAGTAAGTTTGTTAGTAGCAAACCATTCAGCCGCATTAGATACTGCATTATCATTCATCTGAGTAGCGGTCACTTTGTCGGACGAGTGACTTATTAGGGTTGTGTCATCAGCAAAAAGAATGGTGGAAGTGTTGTTATTATGACAAGGTAAATCATTTATGTAAATTATGAACAGTAATGGGCCCAATATTGAACCCTGGGGGACACCATACTTAATTAATACTTCAGAGGATTTAGCACCATTCAAATATACAAGCTGTGATCTGTCACTGAGATATGAGTTAATCATGCGACAGCTGTTGGGATGGAAATTGTAGCAATATAGTTTGCGCAGGAGAACACCGTGGGCTACACAATCGAACGCTTTCGAAAGATCCATTAAGGTTGAGACAGAATAGCCCTCAGACTCAAAACCTTCATAAATAATCTTCGTTAATGCAGTAATTGCATCACCCGTGGACTTCCCCCTACGAAAACCATACTGCTGATCAGAGATTAGCTTATGTGATTCTAAGTATTCAATCATTTGTAGGTACATTATACGTTCGAGGATTTTGGACACTATCAGTAAAAGAGATATCGGTCTGTAGTTATTAATATCATTTATATCTCCCTGTTTATGAATGGGTATAATACAAGCACGTTGCAAGCATTGAGGAAAGGTACAAGTTCTAATGCACTGATTTATCAATTTAGTTAGGGGCCCTAATATTACATCAAGTACACCCTTTAGTAAACTTGTATTCATACCATAGATATCGCAGCTTGTCGATGTTTTGAGTTGATTTATTATATCTCTAACAGTGACAGTGCTTACTTCTTTAAATTGAAAGTAGATGCTGGATTTAAGATTGCTTGATTCCAGTAAGAATTTAATGGGATCGTTATTTGTTACAGGTAACTCGTTCGCCAGATTTTCAGCGACTTTACTAAAGTATTTGTTGAACGAATCCGCATCAACATCACATTCTATATCAGAGATGGGTTTGTTATGACAAGATTTGATTAGTTGCCACATTGCCTTAGGTTGATTACCAGACTCCTTTAGGAATCTTGCATTACTTGCGATTCGAGAGTTTATTAATGCCGTGTTGTACTGGGCTTTGAATTTGTTATATTCAGTTTTCATGTGAGGGTATCTTAAACTTGCATCTCGAAGTAGGTGCAAAGTTTCCCGCATCTTTTTGAGATTTCCGTTAAACCACCTTACACTATCTTTGCGTTTTGATAAAAAGACAGATTTTTCTGGAAAAGACTCCCATAGGTAGGCCTCGATGATTGACGTAAAGGTGTTGAATTTAGATTGCACACACGTATCCAAATCATCAACAAAACTCCAGTCCGAGCATTCAAGAAGTGAAAACAATTTATGACGTCCATGTTGCGTAATTGGTCTAATTTTTTTATAGATGGAGCAAGGCTCCGGCCTGGGTAGATTTACCTCAACGCGAATGCCAATATGATCTGAAAGTCCAGTATCAAATGGATTAACTTGGATGTCCGATGGAATAATGTTGGTAAATACATTATCGAGGCAATTATCATACCGAGTATTAAAATGTGCCCTACTAGTTAGGCCGTAAGTACTTAATAAATCACAGAGTGAGGAGCATTTTATATCGTTGGTGTTAAATTTGACATTAAAATCGCCTCCTATAATTATACGTTTAGTTAAATCTATGTAGTCCAGTAGTTCACCCATAATACATATAAACTCGTTAAAATCGCCATTAGGTGAACGGTAAATAGTTATAACTATGGTGTTTAAGTCAGGGAGGTGTGATGCAGCTATTTCACACTGCTTCTCTTTTGACATTTTATTTATACCTTCGATTTGTCGATACATTATATGTTCTTTAGCTAGCTGCAGCACGCCTCCATGAATAAACACAGAACGGGAAAAAGCAGATATAAGTTTGTACGAATCGAGGTTTACTGTTTCCAGTTCGTATTTGTTTAGCCAATGTTCACTAAGTCCAATTATGTCATACGTGATGGGGTTGTCGATCAAAGATGCTTCCAATTGATTAATTTTGTTTCTCAAACATTGTATGTTGAGAAACAAAATATTCGTAGTTGATTTAAAGGGTTGCGGTTCATTAATTAATTCCGACTTGCTGGGCTGTTCTTCTAAAAATATAGCGATTCAGTTCAATTCCTTCCGGCCAGTTTTTTGGATCCATAAGGGCGTTATGGTAAGTAAAATTGGCTCCGATTTTAAAAGCGGGAAATGTAGATTTCGTATTAATTTTTTCACATGTGAACGCGTCATTTTTGATAATATATTGTACATGTTCTTTAATATCGTTTTCAGTTACATGACTCTGGAGACGTTTAATGAATATCCACGTTTTCTTGGGGTCTGCTTGCAGCTTGAAATTTCCGGCACCACCAGTACCAATAACTCGGGTATCATTTCTGTATTTGCGTTTGTATGTTAGAGTCGTAAATCCATCGGTTTTGGGTGCGGCTGTTTCACTAGCATGTGATTTTATTTGATTAGCAACCGCCTTCTTACTCAAGATACGAACAGTGACGTTTACTGGGCTCATGGGCAGTTCTGGAGGCACCGTATTTATATTGCGAGTTGGTTCCTTTTCGTTATTCGCGATTGACGAATTTTTAGATAATTTCGTATATGTTGAGATGGGGTTGTCAGGTAGAGATCTGTAAGATTTCTTACAATCAGACCATTGTTGTGGAAGATCATCCACTCGAGGATAGATGGAGCCACTGCAGTTAACTGTGATGTCTTTTTCCAAATATACTATTTTATCCTTTAATAAAGCACAATTCTCGTTAAGGATAGTATACTTCGCTTCCATCTCCTGGATGATGCGTTTCAATAGTACGTTCTCTTGGATCAATACTTCGAATTGATTTGTTGAAAACTTATTGGTATTACTAACCTCGAAAACATCATCTTCAATGGTAGTTGTAGATTTGGAACGATTACACGCCGGTGTATGTCTCTTCAAGCAAGCTGGGTGGAAATCGACTTTGCAATGATCACACTTTTCGGATTTAAGCACATTTCCGTTGCATACTTTGCACTTTTTCGCGGTGGTTAATTGTTGTTGTTGTTCCGCCATACTTTTGCATGACATATATATCAACTGAGGTACCATTCCAAGCTGATGATGAAATTATCCTATATGGCGATGGCTGTGGATACGAAAATAGGAATACCACTTTATCCAATGCATTGCTATATCTTGCAATCCAATGCAACATAACCATTACACATCAGATTCTCGAAAAAGGTCATACCCAGATGGAGTGCGATGCTATGCACTCGACCATAAAGAGACGACTGCGAAAAAAAAGCTTATTTGGAATTTGGAATTTGCGATTAGTAACAATAATAACTCAAATTGCTGGAAATGCTTAAAAAATAAAGGCATTGTTCAAAGTAAACGAACAGTTTTACCAAATAACATTATTTTACTCGTAATAACAATTCTACGGCGAATGATGAGACTATAATTTTTTATCAAAATAATACTCATACTAATTCAAGTGCTGGCTGTTTCAAATTTAAATTAGTGACGACTGATGATAGCAATATCTTGCACAGTATTAAGTCAAATGCCATGGGTTCAGATGGAATTAATATAATAATGCTTACATTTTGCTGTCCATATTTAATTCCTTATCTAACGCATATTATCAACTGTTGTATTGAGCAATCCGTTTTTCCGAATAGTTGGAAATTAGCCACCATTATACCGATCCCTAAAGTTGATTGTCCTTCTGGTCTTAAAGACTTAAGGCCTATCAGTATATTACCGGTTGTGTCAAAAGTATTAGAGCGTGTGCTTAAATCTCAAATTGCCGAATTTCTTGAAAGGAATAATTTGCTATCTCCTTTACAATCAGGTTTCAGACCGAACTTTAGTTGTTCCACCGCCCTGCTTAATATTACAGATGCTATTTTAGCCGCTACCGATAAGGGTCTTTTAACATGTATGGTTTTACTCGACTATAGCAAAGCCTTTGATACTATTAGCCATGAGTTGTTGGGGGCAAAGCTCCGTTACATTGGTTTTGATAACGATGCAGTTAGCTTGGTAGCTAGTTTTTTGGACAATCGTCGACAAAGGGTCCAAATAGATGGTTCAATCTCCGAGTCTGCTGAGGTAAACGCTGGTGTCCCCCAAGGATCAATATTGGGTCCAATTTTATTCTCCATTTATACGTCATCCCTCACTGATGTCTTAGAACATTGCACTGCAAATTTATACGCAGATGACACACAAATACTATATTCTTTTAAACCTGAAGACACTGTTCTAGCTGGTAATAATATCTCCTCCGATTTATCAAAATTGGTGAATTTCTCCCGTAACCACTCACTATCTATTAATGCCAAAAAGTCTTCAACGATGTTATTTGGTCCTCGCAGTTTAGTAGAATCATCAAAAAGAGTACTCCAAATTAAAATTGATAGCACTATTCTACCCTTTGTGGATAATATTCGAAACTTAGGCCTTGTTATTGATACTGATTTGCGTTTTAAACTGCACATAAATAAGTGTATTGCCCGATCTTTTCTAAGCTTAAAAATGCTTTACTCCAGTAGACACTATCTATCTATTAAGACCAAACGTATGTTGTGCGACACACTAGTTCTAAGTCATTTTAATTTTGCTGACGTCGTTTATAATGCTTGTCTAGATCAAACCACTATAAATCGCATTCAGAGGGTTCAAAATTCGTGTATGCGTTTAATATTTGGCATTCGCAAATTTGATCACATTTCCAGCAAACTGAGTGACTTAAACTGGTTAAATATGTCTAATCGCCGTATGCTACATTGTTGCACCCTTTATCACAAAATAATACAATCTCGTACGCCTCCTTATCTCTACAACAGGATTGTGTTCCGTTCTGATGTACACAATATCAATGTGAGATTCAGAGGTATTATCTCACCGCCATATCACAAGTCTGCAATCTTTGAGAGATCATTTTCTTACAATATTTATAAAATTTATAATAAAATACCAACGCAATTAAAAAATCTCACATTGATTAATTTTAAACATGAGATACGTTGTAAGTTGATGAGGAATGAGTTTTAAATATGTCAGCATATATCAAAACAAATTTTTAAGCATGTACAATGCATTCGATTTTAAACAGTACCAAATTTAATTTTTTATTTTACTAAATTTAAATGCTTAATTTTAATATTACCTTTCATTTAATTGATATAGTAGGTTAAGTGGAAGAGCAGTTAATAGTTGAATAAACTAACTGAACTTCGCCTACTCTTGTGAAATTAATATTTGTAATTACCTTTTTATTAATAAAGACAATTTATTATTATTATTATTATTATTATTATTAAATCAAGATATTTGTACTGCATCGGGGTATATAGATGCTTGCAAATATTCTAGAGTTATACCATTTCCATACCACGTTCAATATCTCCACCATGAGTTTTTCAAAAACTACAGTAAAGCTTGCACGTTTTATAAATCTATTCGACCCGGAAGCAAGGCTGGAGATCCTGTTACAACTGATATCCGAGCAATTCGCTGCAATCCAGATGAGACCATAGATTACAAATTAAACCATTCCGATGAATGGTTAATTCTACCCTAACGAAAAAATAGGAAGGCTCAGAGTTGTCCAAATAATGTACCTGTAGAACACCAGGAACAACTAAAAATTAAAAAGTAAAAATTGGACGATCTTCAAAATTTAAAAAGTGTACTCGAATCTGAGCATCACCATTTTTATGACTCACTACCATATTAACTTAATTATGTATTATAAATAATAAATATTTTCATGAACAAAAATCATTTTATTCTGTTAACATCCTGGATTTAAAATGCATGTAAGTCTTAAAATACGAAATATAGTATTAATACAAACCTTGTAAGCCCACAAATTTATTAACTAACAAGTTCCCGTTGCGATTAACATACATTTTTTTTATAAAATACGATTCATATATTAAATTACAAGTTATTAAAACTTTACTGCAAAAAGTTACAAGCAAATTTGAGTACTTCAGACAGTTTTATGTGTTTTTTGCAAATGTTTGCCAATAGGACATACAAGGTTTCTAAAGAAAGCCGAGGATTGAATGAATTTGATATCTGACAGATAATATTTCTAAGGTGATTTCAATGATGATTTAAAACAAAATGAATCTCAAAACAAAAAGTAGTTTTTTTTATCAATACCAATTATGAATTAGAAACCGAGTTGTATTATGTCTATCTTCCAGGGTTCGGACGATATACCGGGTGACCCAGGGATCTGTAAAAGCCCCATAACTTATTTGCTATTTGAGATATCGACTTCTAGTTTTCTTGAACTGGTACCCACACTTATTCTACATATTTTAAAAATATGTATGTTTTTGTACAGGGTGTCCCAAATTATACTATTTTTATCAGCTTCTCAAGAGGGTTGAAAATAAAGTATAAAATATAGGGTGTTCCATTTAAAAAAGCATAACTTTGTTCTGTTATGTATATTGGGACACCCTGTACAAAAACATACATATTTTTAAAATATGCAGAATAAGTGTGGATACCAGTTTAAGAAAACAAGAAGTCGATATCTCAAATAGCAAATAAGTTATGGGACTTTTACAGAACCCTGGGTCACCCGGTATATCATGTGATAGATGGTTTATTAATAGCCCCTTTTTTCTTCGAAATGTTTTTTTCATTCTCTAACAAGTACGACTGTTACTTCCCAGCAAACCAAATTATATAATATATACATAATATTTATGTAATATTTTGGACATATTATATAATATCTGGAGAAAATTGAGAGAGCAAATAAATGGATAAATGTCCGCCATTTTTAGGTAAAAATATTTACGTATATATTATATAAAAATATTTACGTATATGTTATATAAAAATATTTATATAATTATTCTATATCTATTGTTTTTCTGTAACATATCTATAGTTTTTCTGTAAAATATCTAGTTCTTCTGTAATATATCTATAGTTTTTCTGCAATATATCTTTAGTTCTTCTGTAATGTATCTTTAGTTCTTCTGTAATATATCTTTAGTTCTTCTATAATATATCTTTAGTTCTTACGTAATATATATATATATATATATATATATATATATATATATATATAATGAGGAGAAGTAACGGGAGGTTATGTCCATACAGGGAGAACACTAGTTGATGGGTGGTTCACTCAAGCCTTTATTTCCATGTAAAGCTAATATTTCGCTAAGACTGTTGTTAGCATCTTCAGAGCTACAATATGATGACAAAATAAAAACAATGGGATATGATTTATAAAAAGTGAGTTACATACCTCGGAAAAGGGGCTACCCTATTGTAAAGTTACGCAAAAATATAATTTGAAGTTGAAGTTCAAGACAAAAATCCAACGGTGTGAACATTATTGTTGTTAAAATTTTAAAAAACTTATTGTAAATAACAGTTGTCAAAGTATATTAAAAGAACGTCGACTGCCGGATACGTCGGTGCAATAAAAACAGATTAAACACAAACTGTGATCAAGAAACACAAAACATATTAAAAACGTGATGAGCGTGTAGGTAAACGTGGTATATGGCGACCAGATATATGGAACAGCTGATCGTATGTTGATGTAGGGACGGACGAAATGGAAAAAGGATGTGCATAAAGTTGCCTACCTCACCGCGAGCCCCCGAGAAGAGAGCAAGCAACAGGGCAAGAGTGTACAGAAAGACCGAACAGGAGGAATTGAAAACTCGAAAATAAAATAGGCGGGCGTAACGGATTGAACGGGGAAAAAAAACTAAAAAATGGGGGATGTAAAAATTGAATGAAATGAAATAAATAGAACACGATCACTGCGCCCTCCAGGGGCCATACAAGGTAAAGAGATGGGATGAAAGTGAAAATGAAGAAGGTTACTGTCTGACCGGGCGGGTGAGGGATTGGTTTAGGAGGTAGGTGTAGATGGAGCTAAGGTTGTTGATATCCTGTTTTGAATTAATTGCGCGGGGTCTATTATTTATGTGGCACATTTCCAAGAAACATCTTTGGAAATAGTTGTTATCGCTTTCCAGAATGGTTGGTTCGTTAAATTTGAAACAATGCCCAGTGGTGTGTGCATGTCTGCTTAACGCACATGCTTGGGGCTTGCATTTAATATCGCTCCTATGAAGTCTAATTCTAGCTTCGAGCTTTTGCGACGTTTGACCAACGTATTCTGCATCGCAGTGATTGCAGTTAAATAAATAGACAATTCCGCTTTTTTGATTAACAGGGGTGGGATCTTTGGGATTGGGAAGGAGGTTTTTAATGAGTTTGATGTTATATATTGAAAATTTTACATCATATGGCCTGAAAAGCGCAGTGATTTTAGGGGTGAGGTCTCTGATGTATTGGATCTTTTTGTACACGACCCTGCTGGTCACTACGTCATCCTCGGCAGCAACGACGGGAGTGGAGGCGGCTCTATGCGGGGTGGAGAACAGGAGTTTATTAAGGAGTTTGGGGGGGTACATATTGTCACGAAGAATGTTGTGAAGGAGGTGGAGGTTCTTTTGGTGGAACTGGGGGTGGGATAGTCTCAGAATTCTATTCTTTAGGCCCAAAATGACATTGACCTTTTGTTTATCTGGGTGGTATGAGTGGTACTGAATGTAGCGGCCTGAGCTAGTGGGTTTTCTATACCAGTCCAGCACAATTTCTTGGTTATTAGTTCTAATCACACTACAATCGAGGAAGGAGACTCTGTTATTGGTTTCAGTTTCAATTGTGAATTTTAAAAGAGGGTCAAAAGAATTAAAAATGTCTAAAATACTGTCTACTGTGGATGATGGAATTGAGGTGATGATGTCATCGACATATTGAAAAATGAAAGGGAAAGTGAAATCAATTTTATCGGTTACAAAGTGGAGCAAGGAATTCATGACTATTTCTGCTAGAATGGGAGAAAGGACAGACCCCATGGGGGTTCCTGTTTTTTGCAAATAGAACTGATTTTGAAATGAAAAATACGTGTTATTGAAAATGAAGGAAATAAGCCGGAGGAAAATGTCTTTTGGAATGGTGGTGTTGGGTTCGATAAGATGCCAATTCTGTGACAGAATGTCTATTATAAGTTCTAATGATATGTTAGTAAAGAGTGATGTGACATCTAATGAAACCACAACAAAGTCGGGTGGGATGGTCATATTTTTCATTATCTCGGCAAAACAAAATGCATCTTTAATTCTGAATTTATTGTAATCGATAAAAGAGGTTTCAAGGATGGTTTTAATAAATGAAGCGAGTTTAAAGGTTCGGCAATTGATACTGGCAATTATGGGTCGGTAGGTCATTGGATCTTTATGAATTTTTGGAAGTCCGTAGAACTTTGGAGGGACCGAGTTGTAATGTTTCAGCGATTTGGACGTTTGAGGTGTAATGTACCCATTCAGTTCTAAATTTTTTATGATTTCGTTGTGCCGTTTCTCAGTTTTTGAAGTAGGGTCTTTATCAATTTTTACATAAGTGTCGGTGTCGTTCAGAAGTTCTAGGGACTTTTCAATGTAATCTGATTTATTGATGGCAACAGTGACGTTGCCTTTGTCTGACTTGGTGATCATGAGGTTGGGGGAGGCTTTGAGGAATGATTTGACTTTGTTTTGGATATCTGTAAACTCGGTTTTGTGGGATTTATTGAAATGTATATGATTTGTAATTAAATTGGTAATTTGTGCACGGACAGAATTTCTAGCACTTTCGGGGATCGATTGGATGGTATTTTCACATTCTGACAGTAGTTTATACATTGAAATGTCATTGTTGGAAACTGGGAGGCTAAATTTGGGACCTAAAGATAAGAATTCTTAGGTAGGCTGGTAAACAAATGGTTTGTCAATAAGTCTGACGTAAACATCCCATCTGACGTCAAAGAATTCTTATCTTTAGGTCCCAAATTTTTAACTTTTAAGATAATGCGTGCATTGCCCGCCATAGGGCGCAAAATCGTGACCGTATATGCATTTTAGCGTTTTTTATTAATAAATTGCATTATACTTTTTTTTTCCGCACCCTCTAGCGGAAAAACGGGAAATTATAGGGAAATTAAAATGGCCCATATCGATTGAAAATGTTCCGCTCCACAACTCTTAATAGAAGCAATTTTTGCCAAAAATGCATAGTTTCCCCTAAAATGCAAATTGAAAATGTATGTATTAATTTTTGTGTTTTTCAATGGTTTTTTGTATTTTTAGCGAAAACTATGCATTTTTGGCAAAAATTGCTTCTTTTAAGAGTTGTAGGGCGTAATTTTTTCAATCGACGTAGGTCATTTGAATAATTCTATAATTACCCGGTTTTCTGCTAGAGGACGTGGAAAATAAAGTATAGTGCAATTAATTAACAAAAAATTTGAGAAAAACGCTAAAATGCATGTACGGTCAAGATTTTGCGCACTCTGGCGGGCAATTCTACCGGCGGGCGCTAGTTTTATGTTAAAATTTTAACTCCTATCAGTGGCGCATCATTGATCTGGGCAACCTTCACTTAATATTCCTCTCCTTAACCGTGGTCTTCCAGTTTGTTTTAGTTAGTCACCCTGATAGGCCCCTGGGTGTGAAGCGAGTGTCCACGTTTATATTTGTTCGCCCACTTCAATTGAATTATATATTAATTTTCAATTTAAGTATTCGCTACAAATTGTTAAAATGTCTATCACTTGCGGTCAGTGCCAATTGGTTATTCCTCCTAGGAATATATCTTCGTCAATAAAATGTTCAGAAAGATGTGCTAGTTGGTTTCATGCCAAATGTGTTAACTTATCAGATAACGACTTATTAACTTACCGCTCTGAAGATAAGAACAATGGTGGTCCTAAATGGATTTGCCCTAAATGTGATATTCCCACCACATCGTTAATTAAATCTCTTTTTTGTTCAGAATTCGGTGCATTCAAGGAAGAAATTAATTCAAATATTTCTCTGATTATGGAAAATATGCAAATTATGAGCAGTAAAATTGTTAATCTAGAAAGCGAAAACAAATTATTAAGAACCGAAATTTAAAATTTAAAAAATAAACCGAATGAAGATAATGTTCTTTATGAAGTTATTGATAGACAGGCACGCCTAAATAATTTAATAATATATAATGTTCCTGAATCTAATGCAACGGATAATGAGTCTAGAAAAAAACATGATTTAGACGAGTATATAAAGATGTCTACCTCTATTTCGATAGTTCACACTTTGCCGATAACAATTGTACGATTGGGGCGCAAAACTAATAAATGTCGCCCATTAAAACTAGTATTCGAAAATCGGCAAGCTGTTTCAAATATATTAAAAAATCGCAAGAAATTGAAAGAATTGTTTCCTACTTTCAATATTAAAGCAGACTTAACTATCTCCCAACGTCAAGAATTAAAGAATCTGAATTCTGAATTATCGATTCGTAAAAATTCGTAAAAATAATGGTGAGACTAATGCTTATATAAGATACTCTAACAATCGTCCTGTTATAATATCCGATCGACCTTCTGACGCCTTACCATGCCCAAAGAATCATCTCACAAAAAACTGAGAGTTTACTATCATAATGTTGGAGGTATGAAAACAAAACTGGTCGACTTAATGCATAATATAAATTGTTCATCTTATGATTTAATTATTTTAATAGAGACCTGGCTAGATGATTCCATTAATAACAGTGAATTGGGATTAGAAAATTATATCATTTATAGGCAAGATCGTACAACGCATACAAGTTCAAAAACTAAAGGTGGTGGTGTTCTAATCGCCGTTAAAAAATATATAAATTCGTACAGAATTAATTTACAGACGATTTTAAATGAGGAATTATTTATTAGAGTTAACAAATGCTCCATTATTGGGGCTTTATATATTCCACCGTCTTCCAATCTTATTTCTTATGAAAATCACTGCGTTTCTGTTAATAGTATTCTGCAATCTTATTGTAATGATTCAGTCCTTCTATGTGGAGACTATAATTTACCCTCTGCTTGCTGGTCAGTCAATTCAAATTATGTAATATCTCCTACAAACCCTTGCCTCTCCGCACAAACTTTAGGTGAATGTTTTATTTTCCACAATCTCTTTCAAATGAATTCTATACCAAATTCAAGAAATGTTTTCCTCGATTTATTTTTTTCAAATGTAAATTCAATTAATGTAAATCAATCATGTGATCCTATTTGCATGAACTCAATTCATCATATAGGCTATGAGTTGGATTTTCCCCAATCAGTGGTAAATGAATTGATGTCTGAATATACTACTTATAATTTCAAATTAGGGAATTTTGAAGCAATAAACAATTATTTTGCTTCCGTTAATTGGTCATATCTTATCGCTTCTAACAATCTTGATGATGCTGCAATCTTATTTAACAATATAATTCACCACGCCATTGATTTATTCATTCCCAAAATTAAAATTAAAAATACCCAGTACCCAATTTGGTTTAATAGTGAACTTATATCATTAACTAAAGAAAAGAAACGCACACATTTAAGATACAAACAAACTTCATGTCTCGTGGATTATGAAATGTTTTCATCACTAAGATCCCGTTGCAAAAATTTAAGCGAAATTCTCCACAAAAGTTATCTATTTAATGTTGAAAATCAGATTAATTCCAATCCAAAAAGATTTTGGTCATTTGTTAATGAATATAGACGTACTAACGGATATCCATCATGTATGCACCTTGATGGACGTAAGTCTGATAATGGTAGTGATTGCGTTGATTTATTTGCAGACTATTTTTCTTCGGTATATGTTGAGGGCATACGAGATGTTCCCGATTGTAATTATAACACTTCAGTTAACTGTTCGCCCATCGTAATTTCGACTCCTGATGTGTTTAATGCAATTAATAACTTAACAGACAGTTGCAACTCTGGTCCAGATGGCATACCGCCATTTTTTCTAAAAAAATGTGTGTTTACTCTGACTACACCTATAAAACTTCTGTACGATGCATCGCTACACTCAGGAGTTTTTCCCAGCATTTGGAAATCGAGCTACATCACACCTCTGTTCAAGTCAGGAGACCGGGGCAATATTAAAAATTATCGTGGGATTGCTATCCAATCCGCAGTACCAAAATTATTAGACAGCTTGGTGGCATCGCAGTTAAAATGGATGTGTCGAAACATCATAATTGATGAACAGCATGGTTTCATTTCTGGACGATCTACAACCACAAATTTGTTGCTGTTTAATACCTTTTTGACGGATGCATTGGAGACTGGTTCACAGGTTGATGCTATCTACACGGACTTTTCAAAGGCGTTCGACCGTGTAGATCATGGGATCCTTATATCAAAGCTTACTGGGCTAGGTTTTAATAGCAGATTAATTGATTGGGTTCATAGTTATCTAAGGGATAGAACGCAGTATGTCAAGATTGAAAACCATGTGTCTAAGGCAATCTGTGTAACCTCAGGTGTGCCGCAGGGTTCTCACTGTGGACCCCTGCTATTTTCATTATTTATTAATGATATTTCGTCTATCTTAGCTTCATGTAGATTTGTTATGTATGCCGATGACCTTAAGATTTTTAAATCAATCAAAAGTATTACTGACTGTGTTGCTTTACAGATAGATCTTACTTCCCTGTCAGATTGGTCTGAACTTAATCAATTAAAACTTAATATTCAAAAATGTTTTAAAATCACCTTTTCGCGCAAAAAAACTAGTATCAATTTTAATTATTGTATAAACCATGATGTATTAGATGACATCTCTTGTATTAAGGATCTTGGAGTTTTGTTTGATAAGAAATTAACATTTAGACCTCACATTAACTTAATTGTAAGTAAAGCTTGTAAAACTCTAGGATTTGTTAATCGCTTTTCTACTCATTTCTCCCCTTCTACTATTCGTTATCTTTATCTAGCATTAGTTCGCCCACTATTAGAATATGCTTCACCTATATGGTCAACGTCTTTTGCATGCGACGATTTATCAATTGAGAGAATTCAAAATAAATTCCTAAGGCTCTATATGTTCCGAGCACAAATAACTCTGGATTATGACAGTCTGCGTCGCCTTTTAAATATTCCAACTCTTTCTGCTCGAAGAACTATGGCTGATCTATGTATCATTTATAATTTAATCAATGGCAATATCAATTGTAGTGAACTGTTGCAAATGTTAGCTTTTAACTCCTTACCTGTAAATTTGCATAGATCCGGGCATTTATTTAGAATTCCATTCCACCCATCTAACTATGGAATGAATAGCCCTGTGTGTCGTGCAATGATTATTTTTAATTCTCTCTCGAGTAAGATTGATATTTTTCATGTACCAATTCATATCTTTCGGAATCGTTGCATGCTACTATTATCCGATATCATTACCAATTAATTCTTCCACAGTTGAAATTTGAATCTCATTTTCTTTTTCCTTTATTTTAGGGTTATTACACTTTGATTACATGATATTTTGTAAACTGGTATAATTTTGTTTATATTATTTTTAGAGCATATCTTATTTTTATGTATTTCTTGTAAAAAGTTGAATACGTCAATAAATGTATTATTTATTATTATTATTATTATTGGAAAAGTCGAAGGACCTACGTCGATCGAAAATTTTCTGCTCTACGGCTTTGGTCTCTTATTATTTTTTTCAGAAAATGCATAGTTTTGGCTGAAAATCCAAAAATGAGCAGGAGGTGACAAAAGAAAAATGTTTTTATGGACAAATCTCAAGAATCCTTAATATTTCATTATAAAAATTGTACATCATTGGAAAGCCTATTAAAAATTCCATGCATTGGTGGCAAGATATATAGGGTGTTCCATTTGAAAAAAAATAGTTATCCAATATTTTGCGTATGTCGACACCCTGTATAGCAGTATGAACAAAAAAGAACCAAAGCAGATTTGTATTATTCTTTATGATGTGGAAAATTCTTTAGTGTATAAAAAATGACGCTAGCTTTGCTAGGAGCGCTTCTGCAATTTTTTCAATGTGTCCTTGTTTTGCCACAAATTTGCCCATAACTAACCAGTCGTCCATAATAGACCCATACTATCTTATATTAGATTTATCAGCTGCTCAAGAGGGTTAAAAATAAAGTATAAAATATAGGGTGTTCCATTTAAAAAAACATAACTTTGTTCTGTTATGTATATTGGGACACCCTGTATAAAAACATACATATTTTTAAAATACGTAGAATAAGTGTGGATACCAGTTCAAGAAAACTAGGAGTCGATATCTCAAATAGCAAATAAGTTATGGGGCTTTTACAGATCGCTGGGTCACCCGGTATATATAGAATAGGCTAAACGTGGCACCCCCCGTGTAAAATTCGCGGTTAAAGTGGCATCCAACGCAAAGTGGCATCCAATATATGGATGCCACCTTGAACCCATTAAAAAAAAAATTCGTGGTGTATTTTGTGGTGCCGTCTACCGAAAAAAAAATAAAAAGAGCCGGAAGTCATTTTTGCCGTTACATGTATATTTCTATACACAATAGTTCGCAGCAATTCCGTAACGCGGTGTTATTGCCGGTAGTGTATATTACCAGTGTATATATTACGCGCGAAGGGTGGCATCCGATTTTTTGGCAACCGGCAACGTTGTATCATTTCAATGAAAAGAAACTGCCGAGTGGTACTGTTTGATAAGTGAAATGGAAAACCAAACGAGGGGTAGGCGGCTAGTGCAAATGGTATTGCAGGAGCATGTAAAAGGTAAACCAATAAATAACAAATAAGGTACTTGCAGGGTCGGTCCACTCATACGGAGTTGTTTATACTATAAAAACATTTCCGGACAAACTCTTTAGATGGCGCCAGTAAGTTTAATTCCAACTTTATAATTCCCACATTCCCGGTTATTCCTGCACTTTCCTGCATGGTTTTTGCACATTCGTTGTTGTTGTGATAGAGTACACTTGCATTTTGTAGGTTATATTCTTTTGTAATCACGGCGATACCTTTGCTTTGCGATTATTAGCACGATATTCGTTTGAATTATTAAACGTTTATTGTGTGTTCATTGTGACTTCATGGATATCTACTTTGGCGTAAGTCAATAAAGGTTAGTAATTTTTTTATTACATTAATCTAATCTAGGTACCAAACAATGTAAGGATCATCACGATTATCACATATATTACATATCATAAACTGTTACATTATTTATTAATAAATGTATAAAACTGAATTTTATTGTTACTATTTGTTTTTTACTGTTCATCCATTCTTCCAAAACATTTTTTTTCTCGTGCAGGATATCAATAGTACGGTAAGTCCATTATTATTATTTTTATCAATTTGGTTTTCTTTTATATACATACTACAATCTTCAACATATTTTAATAAGTAAATCCATTGCACTTATTATATTGATAATTAATTTTTATATTGACTAAAATATATATCATTGTTTTTTATTGCGACTATAATAATTATTCAATTACTATTTTCAAATTATTTACTTGAAAATAAATATTGGATAATTTAAAATATTGTCGCAATAAAAAAACATGAAGTTTTATACAATTAATACTTTATTGTAGATATTCGTAAATCCCGCCTGGTCCGCCGTCCCAAGTTTAGTTGCGGACAATCTCACAGGTGGCACCAAACGCAGTCTCGGGCCAGTATATGGGAGTGGGCCTTCTATAGATATATCTTTTCTATGGGTACTTGACCCGAATGAGACCCACTATTCCTGATCTTACGTCGGGCAATCCCATATTCTGTCTTCCAGGGATTTCCCTATCTGTCGAACGGCGAATCGCACACAATGTGTAACGGTCGTATCTCATATGACTCAATAACCCAGGCATATATAACATACATGCGGCTGACGTAATGAATTTATGCGGCCCGCGGATAATTTGTCAATATTACTATGATTTAATTTCCACTTTTTATTTTTTTTTTCAATATTTGACCATGACATCATTATTCCCCGAAAATAAATAGTTTTTCCATTCAGCATTACCATTTTTCCATTTCCATTTAACCACATGTGAAAATTAAGTCTTACACATTTTCATCGCAATTTAAAAAAAAAAACACTGCCCTTATAAAACAAATTTCGGTAAAGTTTTCTTAGTAAGCTGCTTCATTAGAATGACGGCGATATTCAAGTCTACGTTTTCCGATCTATTTAATCAACAATTCGACAATCCTTTTAAAACTTGTTTTTACTTTCTCCGTTACGAAGTACGAGAAAGTATTGTGATCGTGTTTTTTTTTTCAAAATTTTTTTTTACGGAAATATCCGTTTTGGGGTCCCTAGATGCCATTTCAACAATTTCTGGATTTTTTTTTTGTGTCTGTTGTGTGTCTGCTGTGTGTGTGTGTGTGTGTATGTGTGTGTGTGTGTGTGTGTGTGTGTGTGTGTGTGTGTGTGTGTGTGTGTGTCTGGCTGTGTGCGCTGTATCACAAAAACTAATACAGCAATTGATATGAAACTTTCAACATACGTCTTATTTGATAATCTGAAGAACTGAAAAGCTTTTGGTAAAATTTCGTACACCGGAAGTGGGTGTTTACCTTAACTGTTTTTTGTTTTTTGCCAATATTTTCTTAAATATGAAAAATATCACAAAAACATTTAAACAAACATGGAATACAACAAAGAAATGAACATCTTTTGCTTAAAAATATTTTTCATAAAATCATTGCTATTCGAGAAAAAAAATTATTATTATTTTTTTATTTTTGGTTTATAATTATGAAACAATAATAGTGACACCAAATGTATGTGAATAATAATTGTAGAGAATGCCAAAATGAATAACTTGTAAAGAATAAGTTTTTTTTCGAAATCTCGTTAGTTTTTGAGTAAACCGAGTTTTTAAATTTAAAGTATAATTTTTCCATCTTTCATGATTTTGTCGTTTTAAACGTCAGTTTCATCCGAGTTTACGCAATGCTCGATGTACATTTAAAATATGATTTCAATTGAAAATAAACCCATGAAAACGTAAATATAAAGTGGGAGAAAGTAACATGATGGCCACATCACCATTTTTTCATTGATATGGTTATAATAATTGACAAATCGCCTGGAATTTTAAGGGCAAAAAATACCTTGAATTCGTCCCTGCAAAATATTTAAAAAAATTACACACTCCTTTTATAAAAAACAAATAACAATACAAATATATCGCATAATCAGTACAAGACTAACTAAGTCAAAAATGCAAACTTCTGAGATAATTGAAATATTTTGATTGTTTTGTACGCGCACGATCGGCATTTTTCTTCAATATTATATTAACTCAAACTCAAAATTATACGTTGTTTTTTCAATTCCTGACATTGAGATTGTTACATTATGTTTGTCATGGTCACCATCCAAAAATGTTATAATAAAAATTGTTTTTGGTGTTTACCAATATTTTATTCTTTTTAGCGATTTTTTTATCATTCATATCGATATGTATAGATCCTTAAAAAAAGTCAAAATAAGAACTAATCAATTTTTTTTAATGTGATTATTAATAAATAGGTTCCCACTTAAAAAATAAAAGTTGATAGTAGTATTGTGTAAACTTGGCTTTGTGAAAAATATGTAATTCTCGTGTCATTTAAAATAATGGAACTTCTAAGAGTTTTTTTTTTTGTTGAAATTTACTATAAAGAAATTAAGGGAGGCATATTTACAGATACATCGCTGAGACAGTAGAACTTTGTTAGAAATTACCAAAATCTCACACTAACAGCTAAATCACTTTCACTGATTTTTGCTTTACATGTGATGACTTTTGATCACGTATATGCATGGTGCATAGAGTGTTCTAGAGTTCAGTTTTGGTAATATGGGGGCCCCGTCTAGTTTAGTTTTAACATTATGGTTTCTGCAATTAAAAAATGCGGGTCAAGTACCTTACTTCTAAATCTCGATTTAATTAAAAATATTCTGAAATTTCTAGAAATTTTTGCGAGCGATGAGGATTCGGGGACAGAGTATTGCCCAGATAGCGGTGAAGAGAGTAGTGATTTCGAAATGCCAGTCATTACTCCTCCTAGTTTATTATCTGCTGATTTGGATAAGTCCCTTTCAGAAATTGAACGGTTTTCTCCGGAAATCCCATTAATGGAGCCTCTGGGTTCTAATAATATTGTAGCTCCAAAAAAAAACAGAAAACGGAAAAAGTGAACGGGTAAGAAGGAAACATCGTTGCCTATTTTGTGACCAAGATGTAGGTAACTTTTCCCGACATTTAGAACGTAATCATGACGATGAGTTCGCAGTGCAAGAATTTATGGGTTTAGACAAAAAGTCGAAAAAACGTATTAAGCTGGTTGATAAACTGCGCCGGGAAGGTGATTTTTGCACTTCCAATATCGTACCGGTGACAATGAAAAATCAGGATGACATGAATTACATAGCATGTAAGTTTTGCCGAGGCTATTACTCGCGTAAAAGTTTGCGCGGACATGCAAAGAAGTGTTATTTTAATCCTGACCCGACAAAACGTTTTAATGCACAAACCGAAGGGCAAACAATTATGGTTGGTCATTTTGGCCCTAATGATCCTCTAAGAGTTAGTGGTCTTTTAAGTATGATGCGAGCTGACGACATTTCGATGGTGGCAAAGAAAGACAGAATTATATGCGAAGTTGGTCGAAGATATATAAGAAGCCATAGAGAAAAACACCTCCTAGTTGTAGCAAAGCGAAATATGCGTCGTCTGGCTCGTTTGTTGATTGGTGTCAGAGGCATAGAAAATAATAAAATAATGACACTGTTGGACATCTTGACACCGAATAAATTTAAGGCACTCGTTAGAGCCACTCATGAAATTTCAGGGTATGACAAGGAAACCCGTTCATTTAAATCCCCGTCATTAGCATTGCAGATGGGAACACTTATAAAAAGTGCCATAAACACAGCATATTCTATTCAAATACAAACTGAAAATTATTCTCAAGAAAAACAGGAGAAGTTTAAGGCCTTAATTACTCTGATAGAGACCGAGTGGGCACATGAGGTATCCAGTGAAGCCGGTCAAAATTTGGCAATCAACAAGTTTAACAAACCGACGCTAGTACCCTTCGCCGAAGACTTAATAGTAAGTATTAATACTAGCCTTCCTTTTTTAATTTTTTAGGCAGTTACAGAAATTTAAGATAAAGCTTGGCACAATAAAAATCAAGTTTGTAAAATACTTGCTAAATCTTTGAATTTGTTTTTCTAAGCACCTTGTATACAGCAAAAAAAATTACAAGTAGTAAACGTCGTATATTTGACTCGTTTGGAAGATATAAATAATTTCAATATTACTAATTAATAATTGTTAATTAACATTAATGAAATGTTCGAAATAAGCGCCACTAATTATATAATTTTTTTAATCAGAATGACGTTTCTACCTGAAAAAAAATTGCTGAAAACCCATTAGTAGACACCTTGTATGTTATAAGTAATTTTCTTTGTTTAAAATTATTTTCTCAGACTGCACAACTTTTTATAAAGAATTACTTGTTTTCGCAACGTGCATAATAAAAACAGCCCGTATGTTGCACACTTGTATTATACTCAAAATACTGTGAAAAATACTATTAATATGCTTACTTTGCAGAAATTTGAAAAATATCTAAAAGGTCTGCTGCTTGATGCCAGAACACGCTTATTGGTTAATTCGAGTGATATTAAAGCTTACCGCGACCTATTAGATGGAATATTTTGCAGTGTTATAATTTTTAACAAACGTAGAGTGGGAGAACTACAACGCATGACCTTATCAGCATTTCTTAAAAACTACGAGACTGCATCATCATCCGAATTTGAAAAAGCTTTAACTCAGTCTGAAAAAATATTATATAACTCGCTTAAACGCGTGGTAATAAGAGGAAAGAGAGGGCGAGGTGTTCCCGTTCTATTTGACAAGAATACTGTAGAAGCAATTGAATTTTCTATAAATTTAAGAAATAATTTTGATCTCTTAAATAATGTCTACCTTTTTGGACTGCCTAAAACTCAAAACCCAATAACGGGCACTGCAGTTTTACGCAAACACGCAAAACTTGCACTGGGAGATACTAATAAAGCATCATTGCTAACGTCAACCAAATTAAGAAAACATCTAGCAACTATTATGCAAATTTTGAAAATGGAGAAGAATTATCTAGAGCAACTTGCAACTTTCATGGGACACACTGAAAAGACACACGCCGAATTTATCGCCTGCCGGACGATGTATATCAAACAGCCAAAGTTAGTAAACTCTTGCTTCTTGCTAAAAGTGGTTCAATTGAGAAGTACAAAGGCATGTGTTTAAATGATATTGAGATTGGTGAAGACATTATTGAGCAGGAAGAAAGTGACGACGAACAGAATGACACTTACATCCCTGACGATGATACATCGGAGCTAGACCAATCAGTTGATAACATTATTGAAAATAATGAAAAGAATGATCTCGATAAAACAACAGTCAAGAAACGTAAAAAACGCACCTTAGTAGGATGGACGACACAACAAAAAGAATTGACAATAAACCATTTCAAAACACATATTAAAAAACATATTCCACCAAAAAAACACGAAGTTATGGAATTAATCGAAAAACACCCCGACATATTTCATAACAAAACATGGCCGGTAATAAAAGTATATGTTTGCAATAACTACAAAAAAAAAGTAAAGTAGTTTTAAAGAATAGAGATTCAATTTATATTTTATGTTACAATTTTTTTACCAGATTACTTAACCAAAATCAAGATATGTGTCTATGTATGAATATGTATTTTTGAATAAATTACTTATCTTAAATTTATTGCTGTTATTTTGCCCTATTGGTAGCATTTCGCAGAAATTTGACGTGAAAGTCATTTGCCAAATAGATCAACACAATTGATGAATAGTGAAAAGCAATAGGAAAACTCTGTAGATCTATCATTTTCGCTAAACCTATTATACAGTGAGGACTGCAGATATTGGTTCGGTTTTAAGGCGCCGAAATCAAGTTATCCTGTAATATACGCGTGATATACACCGTGTATATCAATGGATGCCAAACTGTACTAATACGGAACGGATGCCAGTTTGACCTGCAGCTCAATATATATATATATATAGTGAAGTGTGAGGTGTAACGGGAGAAAGGTCCAGAATTTCGATATAGTCCGCAGGGAGCAATAAACCAGATGTAGTGTGTGCTCAGTCACTATATTTCGCTATCAGTAGCCAACGTTTCGCGTAAAACATTTACGCATCATCAGGGCCTAAAATTAAATGTTACAATAAATTTTAGTGAGGAGTGAAATGATCAAAATTGAGAAAAATTTTACAAAGTAAAAGCTGAAGGCAATGAACAAGAAAACAAAAGAGGTTAAACTTACTAGTAAACGATTAAAATAATGATGTCCTGCGGTGCGTGAGGCGACCGCGTGGTGAAGAGGTTAAGAAGATCGTCATGGTGATCGTGTGTAGACGAGGCGTTAAAATTTAAAAATACAAAAGCACATCGCAAATAACATGTGCGCGTAACTTAATAGGGGCGCAACAAACCACTTAAATCAGAAAATACACAGTGGATGAACAGATTAAAAGCACAGTCGGTAGGTGTAAAATTGACGGTGCAAAATGGCGTTCAACAAGTACAACACTGTTGTGGTTCGATCCGGTGGAATTTCGCGGTGGGAAAAGGAGATGGGCGGGGCAACGTCTATCGAGGCCGGAGATGTTGGTGGGAAATAGTGTACGAAAAAGCGCGGCAAAGACTGTTTTCCTTTCCCCATCCAAACCGTCGAGCGAAACCGACAACGGTCAAGATGGGAGAAGGAGAACAACCCCTGACTCGAGTACCAAAAAAGTAATGTAGTTGGTACTCGAGTCAGGGGTTGTTCTCCTTCTCCCATCTTGACCGTTGTCGGTTTCGCTCGACGGTTTGGATGGGGAAAGGAAAACAGTCTTTGCCGCGCTTTTTCGTACACTATTTCCCACCAACATCTCCGGCCTCGATAGACGTTGCCCCGCCCATCTCCTTTTCCCACCGCGAAATTCCACCGGATCGAACCACAACAGTGTTGTACTTGTTGAACGCCATTTTGCACCGTCAATTTTACACCGACCGACTGTGCTTTTAATCTGTTCATCCACTGTGTATTTTCTGATTTAAGTGGTTTGTTGCGCCCCTATTAAGTTACGCGCACATGTTATTTGCGATGTGCTTTTGTATTTTTAAATTTTAACGCCTCGTCTACACACGATCACCATGACGATCTTCTTAACCTCTTCACCACGCGGTCGCCTCACGCACCGCAGGACATCATTATTTTAATCGTTTACTAGTAAGTTTAACCTCTTTTGTTTTCTTGTTCATTGCCTTCAGCTTTTACTTTGTAAAATTTTTCTCAATTTTGATCATTTCACTCCTCACTAAAATTTATTGTAACATTTAATTTTAGGCCCTGATGATGCGTAAATGTTTTACGCGAAACGTTGGCTACTTATAGCGAAATATAGTGACTGAGCACACACTACATCTGGTTTATTGCTCCCTGCGGACTATATCGAAATTCTGGACCTTTCTCCCGTTACACCTCACACTTCACTACATAGCAGCGTCCGTTACTTCTTGCCGTTTTATATATATATATATATATATATATATATATATATATATATATATATATACCGGGTGACCCAGGGATCTGTAAAAGCTCCATAACTTATTTGCTATTTGAGATATCGACTTCTAGTTTTCTTGAAGGGTTCCCACACTTATTCTACATATTTTAAAAATATGTATGTTTTTGTACAGGGTGTCCCAATATACATAACAGAACAAAGTTATGTTTTTTTAAATGGAACACCCTATATTTTATACTTTATTTTCAACCCTCTTGAGAAGCTTATAAAAATAGTATGAGATAGTATGGATCTATTATGGACGGTTAGTTGGTTATGGGCAAATTTGTGGCAAAAACAAGGACACATTGAAAAAATTGCAGAAGCGCTCCTAGCAAAGCTAGTGTCATTTTTTATACACTAAAGAATTTTCCACATCATGAAGAATAATACAAATCGGCTTTGGTTCTTTTTTGTTCATACTGCTATACTGGGTGTCAACATACACAAAATATTGGATAACTATTTTTTTTCAAATGGAACACCCTATATATCTTGCCACCAATGCACGGAATTTTTAATAAGCTTTTTAATGATGTACAATTTGTATAATGAAATATTAAGGATTCTTGAGATTTATCCATAAAAATATTTTTCTTTTGTCACCTCCTGCTCATTTTTGGATTTTCAGCCAAAACTATGCATTCTCTGAAAAAATAATAAGAGACCAAAGTTGTAGAGTGGAAAATTTTCGATCGAAATAGGTCTTTCGACTTTTTCAATAATGAGTGCATTGCCCGCCAGAGTGCGCAAAATCGTGACCGTATATGCAGTTTAGCGTTTTTCCCAATTTTTTTTGTTACTTAATTGCACTATACTTTATTTTCCACGTCCTCTAGCAGAAAAACGGGTAATTATAGAATTATTCAAATGACCTACATCGATTGAAAAAATTCCGCTCTACAACTCTTAAAAGAAGCAATTTTTTACCAAAATACATAGTTTTCGCTAAAAATACAAAAAAACATTGAAAAACGCAAAAATTGATACATACATTTTCAGTTTGCATTTTTAGGGAAAACTATGCATTTTTAGCAAAAATTGCTTCTATTAAGAGTTGTAGAGCGGAACATTTTCAATCGATATGTGCCATTTTAATTTCCCTATAATTTCCCGTTTTTTCGCTAGAGGGTGCGGAAAATAAAGTATAGTGCAATTTATTAATAAAAAATTTAAAAAGAAAATGCTAAAATGTATATACGGGCCCGATTTTGCGCGCTCTGGTGGGCAATGCACGCATTATCTTAAAAGTTAAAAGACCTGTATCAATCGGAAATTTTTCGCTCTACAACTTTGGTCTCAGATAATTTTTCCTGAAAATTCATAGTTTTGGCTAAAAATCCAAAAATCAGCAGAAGGTGGCAAAAGAAATATGTTTTTATTGATAAATCTCAAGAATCCTTAATATTTTGTTATACAAACTGTATATCATTGGAAAGCTTATTAAAAATGCCATAGACTGGTGGCAACTTATATAGGGTGTTCCATTTGAAAAAAAATAGTTATCCATTATTTTGCGTATGTTGACACCCTGTATATCACTTTGAATAAAAGAGAACCAATGCCGATGTGTATTATTCTTTATGATATGGGAAATTTTCTGGTGTATAAATAATGATGCTATCTTTGCTAGGAACGCTTCTGCAGTGTTTTCAATGTGTACATGTTTTTGCCACAAATTTGCATACATATTTTTAAAATATGTAGAATAAGTGTGGGTACCAGTTCAAGAAAACTAGAAGTCCATATCTGTAAAAGCCCCATAACTTATTTGCTATTTGATATATCGACTTCTAGTTTTCTTGAACTGGTACCCACACTTATTCTACATATTTTAAAAATATGTATGTTTTTGTACAGGGTGTCCCAATGTACATAACAGACCAAAGTTATGTTTTTTTAAATGGAACACCCTATATTTTATACTTTATTTTCATCCCTCTTGAGAAGCTGATAAAAATAGTATAATATAGTATGGGTCTATTATGGACGGTTGGTTAGTTATGGGCAAATTTGTGGCAAAAACATGTACACATTGAAAACATTGCAGAAGCGTTCCTAGCAAAGATAGCATCATTATTTGTACACTAGAAAATTTCCCACATCATAAAGAATAATACACATTGGCTTTGGTTCTCTTTTATTGATAGCGCTATACAGGGTGTCAACATAAGCAAAACAATGGATAACTATATTTTTTCAAATGGAACACCCTATATAAGTTGCCACTAATCGATGGCATTTTTAATAAGCTTTCCAATGATATACAGTTTGTATAACAAAATATTAAGGATTCTTGAGATTTATCAATAAAAACATATTTGTTTTGTCACCTTCTGCTGATTTTTGGATTTTCAGCCAAAACTATGCATTTTCAGGAAAAATTATAAGAGACCAAAGTTGTAGAGCGAAAAATTTTCGATCGACATAGGTCTTTTAACTTTTAAGATAATGCGTGCATTGCCCGCCAGAGCGCGCAAAATCGTGACCGTATATGCATTTTAGCGTTTTCTTTTCAATTTTTTTATTAATAAATTGCACTATAATTTATTTTCTTCACCCTCTAGCGGAGAAACGGAAAATTATAGGGAAATTAAAGTGGCTCATATCGATTGAAAATTTTCCGCTCTACAACTCTTAATAGAAGCAATTTTTGCAAAAAATGCATAGTTTTCCCTAAAAATGCAAATTAAAAATGTATATATCAATTTTTGCGTTTTTCAATGTTTTCTTTGCCATTTGGGCAAAAATTGCTTCTTTTAAGAGTTGTAGAGCGGAATATTTTCAATCGATCTAAGTCATTTAAATAATTCTATAATTACCCGTTTTTCTGCTAGAGGACGTGGAAAATGAAGTATAGTGCAATTAATTAACAAACATTTTGAGAAAAACGCTAAAATGCATATACGGTCACGATTTTGCGCACTCTGGCGGGCAATGCACGCATTATTGGAAAAGTCGAAAGACCTATATCGATCGAAAATTTTCAGCTCTACAACTTTGATTTCTTATTATTTTTTCAGAAAATGCATAGTTTTGGCTGAAAATCCAAAAATCAGCAGGAGGTGACAAAAGAAAAATGTTTTTTGGATAAATCTTAAGAATCCTTCATATTTCATTATACAAATTGTACATCATTGGAAAGCTTATTAAAAATGCCATGCATTGGTGGCAAGATATATAGGGTGTTCCATTTGAAAAAAAATAGTTATCCATTATTTTGCGTATGTTGACACCCTGTATAGCAGTATGAACAAAAAAGAACCAAAGCCGATTTGTATTATTCTTCATGATGTGGAAAATTCTTTAGTGTATAAAAAACGACGCCAGCATTGCTAGGAGCGCTTCTGCAACTTTTTCAATGTGTCCTTGTTTTTGCCACAAATTTGCCCATAACTAACCAATCGTCCATAATAGACCCATACTATCTTATACCATTTTTATCAGCTTCTCAAGAGGGTTGAAAATAAAGTATAAAATATAGGGTGTTCCATTTAAAAAAACATAACTTTGGTCTGTTATGTACATTGGGACACCCTGTACAAAAACATACATATTTTTAAAATATGTAGAATAAGTGTCGGTACCAGTTCAAGAAAACTAGAAGTCGATATCTCAAATAGCAAATAAGTTATGGGGCTTTTACAGATCGCTGGGTCACCCGGTATATATACAGGGTATTTCAGAGCTCTGGGAACGGTCAATCACGTGCTTATTTTTCAAAATTTCGAAAAATGTTTAATACAAAAGTTGTGTATAATAGTGAGCTGCACGCCCTAAAAATATTTAAATTTATACAGGGTGTCTCATAACAAAGTTACAGACCAAACTTACGTTTTTTTTTAATGGAACACCCTGTATTTTTTGTCATTTTTGAATTATATGGAGCAAATAAAGGTGAGTTACTTTAAAACTCCCTATACCTATTATTTGCCGTTTTCGAAATATTTGAAGATTTGTTGAAATGCATGGTCTGGGTGAAATTTTATTTTTGCCCCAGTGATTGAAGTTGAACGATTAAAATCATTTCTATTATTTGGTTGAAGGTTCGAACTATAGAGCCAACCATGATTTCAAAAAATTATACAGGGTGATAAAAAAATGCGGTAGAAAAACCTAAATTATAAAGTTGAATAACTTCGTTTTTTCAAATGGCACACCCTGTATTTAGTAACGTATTTTTAAGTAGAATCCAATTATCTTTCAGACTGTATAAAGATTCCCTGTTCCTAATCTCAATAGTTTCCTTGTATTCGGCGATTATCATATCAGGAATAATTATTATAATCTGAAAGATTATTGGATTCTACTTGAGAATACTTTACTGAATACAGAGTGTGCCATTTGAAAAAACGAAGTTACTCAACTTTATAAGTTGGGTTTTTCTACCGCATTTTTTTTATAACCCTGTATAATTTTTTTGTATGAAATCATTGTTGGCTCTATAGTTCGAACCTTCAAGCAAATAATTAAAATGATTTTAATCGTTCAACGTCAATCACTGGGGCAAAAATAAAATTTTACCCAAACCTTGCATTTCAACAAATCTTCAAATATTTCGAAAACGGCAAACAATAGGTATAGGGAGTTTTAAAGTAACTCACCTTTATTTGCTCCATATAATTCAAAAATGCCAACATATACAGGGTGTTCTATTAAAAAAAACATAAGTTTGGTCTGTAACTTTGTTATGAGACACCCTGTATAAATTTAAATATTTTTAGGGCGTGCAGCTCACTATTATACACAACTTTTGTATAAAACATTTTTAGAAATTTTGAAAAATAAGCACCTGATTGACCATTCCCAGAGCTCTGAAACACCCTGTATATATATAATTGCATAATGGATTTTAATTTTTTCGGGTTTTATCTCGTGTAGTGTTTTTAGAGGTGCCTCAATGCAATTGCCATGTTCATAATGCGAAGTTGCCAAAACACCCCGAAAAACACCACAAACGGGACAAAACCCGAAAAAACACAAATCCAGATTACGCTCGCGAAAACGTTAGATTAAACATATAAATGCAATACACATTTAATTATTTGTTTTTATTATTTATTTTATTAGTAAAATAGTTAAAATATATAAAACAATTAAAACATAATATACACTTATACCGGGTGTGGCACTTAAGATGCCTCGGACCATAGCTCCTTTACGATAAAAGCTATCGAAAAAAATTTAAGAACAAAGTGGTGCATAGTTACCGTCGCTATGTTTCAAAAATATTTCTAATCATCAGTGGCGTGCCGTACTCCAGTGGCGTACCAAACTTATGTTTGTTTAAATGGAATGCCCTATTTTTTATTGCAGATTTGGAAAGTGCTCGACGAGTACTTATTTTTTTATCTAACATGTTATACCCTTCACTTTAGCGGTTTCGCTGTTATAACCCCTTCTTTCAAAATTGCGCCTCATTTTTGAGATTTTTTTGTAGAGAAACTAATTGACGCCGGTGCCTAAATTTTGAATTGAGGTACAGGTTAAGACCTCGTATACCTTTACATAATTTTTTTTCGGGTAATTTATGGAAAAAAAATAATTTTTGATTGATCTTCGCATGTTGTCATTTTTTCCGAAAATTTCAAATGGCACCCCCCTAAAAAAATTACGGCGTTGTACAGCCAAAACTCTAAATTTTTCATTGGTGTAAAAAAAATTACACATTGCATAACAAAATTTCGGAGAAAAAAGGAATTTCATCGCAAATGTCGGGAAACGTTTTCCGTATTCTGGGGAGACATTTACAAGTGTTAGTATTCATATAATAAATGAATTTGAGACAACCTCCTTATACAGTTATGAAAACTATTTGTCAATTTTTGTTTGTTTTTGCGTTAATCTTAATTTGGCTAGCCTGAACCATTCGCTGCCATATGTGTCGAAGTCCATAACTGTTGAATTCTTATAGGAATTTAAAATTTGAGCTGAAACAATTGATATAATTATATATGTATATATATATATATATATATATATATATATATATATATATATATATAAACAGTAAGTAATTTTAAAATACCTTTAATAATTGTAATTGATGTGGTATCACATACTCTGAAATTACCCCGTTGCCCTAGCCACGAGCAAGAGACTGCCATTTCATTGGAGTATGTTGCCTTAAAACAAGTGACACGTTGTCTTTCGCATTTTTTCCTCCAATTTTTGATTTAAAATGTTTCTGGAATGAACAAAATTATTTGTTTAGTACTTTTTAAATGTTATAGACAATTTGAAATTTGGAAATTTAAACAAATGGTGGTATCCATGAAAGTATATTACAAACGGAAGGCGCAGTGAATGTGTTAAAAATGTAGTATGCATTAGGCCAAACTCTTAGTTTGACCATGATCATCATGTAATTAAATATAGCAAAGTAAAAAACTAATGAAAACATAACATACAAAAGAAATCCTATATTCTATCTCGTCCTCATTCAAGCGTCTTTCAAACTCTTGAAAATCAGGAACATTTTGTATAGGTAATGATTCCAGTAGTTAAATGTTTGTTTCACCTGGTACTGTCGTCGACACGCCTTCTAATATCTTTAACCAGGCGTCAATACTTTTTAGGAGGAAGTTATTTTCTAAACTCAGTTTTAAAATTTTATCTAAAATTTCAGAAAAACATTATATGATAGTATTTATATGTGTATACTTTGATCAATGGATCTTTGCGTGCAAGTCATAGATAGTCGAACCTAGTTTCGACAAGATTTTCATGCGTTTACTTCTTCTACGATAAGTTAAATGAGGCGCAATAATGTGTGTACGTATGTCGTCCAAAGCGAGAACACTCCGTTTTCGGTAATGACACACGCGCAAAGATCCATTGATCAAACTATATCTACATCCAATCTGTGCCTAAAGTAGTATTGGACTGTGTCAAATTTGAACAAGTAGGTCTCTATTGCGATTGGAGAGATTGGAGATTCCCTCTGAAAATTGTCAGGTGGAGGGGTTATTGAACCTGAAAAAAATTGTCAAAATTGGACCAATGTAAAATTGAAAATGCACATTTCATCAATATCATATAAACAATATTTATTTGTTGTCAAATTTAGTAATTTTCTTGCACAACCAATAAGTGAAACTTATTCGACATTGGTGAAATAGAAGCTGTATAATTTATTCAACTTTATATTATAATTGACTTACCAGCATCATCACTGCTTGTATCATGATGAGCAAGTTTTCGCACAATTCTTTTTTAACTACATATTTCTTCCGATGATGTGTAATCCTTATTTTCTGCCAATTTTCTGGCTTTTTCCAATGTTGATAAAATTTCAACATCAAAACAAACATGTACATTATAAATCTTAGTTAAAACTCACAACAAAATGTTTCCACCTGTACATCGTATTGTTTCCAACTTTTCATATCGGGTACTGCACTTTTTGAAATTAATGCTGATGGCTTTTTTACATTAGGCCACCAAAATTTGGTACCCTCTTCACAGAGCCATGTTTGTGGCACCTCTGAATACATTTCCTCATCAGGAAAATACACAACAGCAAAAGACATCTGCAAATACAAGAAAACATAATTTTTTATTATTCATAGTGTCGTGTAAAAAAATATTAAAGTTAATAAACAATAAAAAATTTTAATGGTATTTACATTATTTGTAAATAAATAATGGAGATAAAGAATCTTCGTACATTGTTATTTACAAATAATGTAAATATCTTTATATTTATAACTTCGTGATCGGGAAAATCATCGAATATAAATAAAAGAAATTGTTTAGACCTGCATCCAGATTTTTGTAGTTTCATTTAAACAGGGTACTATGGACATTGTCTAGTGATTTGTTGATTGTTTCAATAACAGCAGCAAAATTACTATATACAAAAATTAGAGTGTAGTAATGGCATTATTACGCTTTCATCATTTTCAATATCAAAACATAAACATTTTTGTACAACATCAATAACTGGAATTTGGACAATTTTCCATTTTTGTTTATTAATTATATATATTCCCAGAAAAGTGGAGTCACAAGGTGTTTTAGAAAAGGCCCTCTTATCACTATAACATTGTATTGTAGCGAAGAGGACATTATCTTTTAGAAAAAAATTGTCGATGCTTGAAATATTTCTATTTTTCAGTTTACAAAAATTGTTATATTGTTTTAATGACAATTTTAGCGATTGAAATTCTACTTTATAAATTTCATTATTTTTATAACTTAAAATTGGGAATTTGGGGATAGTTTTTTCTTCAATGTTTGACCCTTCATTTAATCTGTTGATTATTTGTTCTAAGGGTCTACATGAATTTTTAATTTGTACAGATAATTTTCATATTTAAATGCGCTGTATGAGTCCAATGACCCATGTAACTTAACATCATTGCATACATGATTTAGATTGTGAATATTGTATGATAGATATTGCTTTCCGTGCAATTCTCCAAATTTGGATACAAAATATTTTATTCATCTGCGTAATTTATATTATTTTGAATTAGTTTTTTGTCACTTAATATTCGTGTAGCCGTACTTAAACTCAAAAAGTGGATGTATTTTGAATGGGGTAAAATATTTTGTAACAATATTGGTCCTGTGTATAACAAAAATTGACGAAATTCAGTCGCCTTCCACCTATCAATTTCTGTTAATTTTCTAGGGTATCGAGCAAAGTCATCGGTAATTGATATTTTCATTTTTATTAATGAGTCAGAGGCAAGGTTTAATGTAGAGTGTTTTAATCTAACATCAATTTTTCCTTTGACCCAAAATTGTAATAACTTTTTAGTTACTCCTGAGCAGATTAAGTGCATGTAATCCAGGGGCAATTGTGAAACCATACCAATGTTTAAAGATTCCAAGATACTAGAGAATTTGTGATGCTCGGGTTGAAGACGATTTTTAAAACTTTCATCAGTTCTAAGTTGTGCATTAATTTCTGGAAATACTACCCGATTATCAACAGTAATATAACGAGTGCCTATGATTTTGCCGGCAATTATTAGCGGCAGGATAACGATTTTCTAGAAGCAACAAGCAAGAGTGATCCAGACGCTAATAATTGCCTAGGAAAAATCAGTCACGAGTTAGATTCGAGAAGACAATTGGCCGAACAGAAAGTTCACATTTCATAATTTGAAAAGTTAAATTTAGTGGCACCAAGTGTCAGACGTGTATTAATCTGCGCCACAATAATTGTAGTAAGAATGAGCTTACCAAGATTCTGAGAAATGCCTATGAATACCATCACTGATGAAAGCACTAACACTTCACCCGAAAATACAAACAGATCGAATTCAGGAGCAAACTCCTTAAAAGTCCGGCAATAACTGACGTTTTATATGTTATAGAACATGTACTAACGCGTTGCTAGGCAATACCAACATGAGAGATTATCTGATTAGATACCACCCAGGGTTAATTGCCATGCATAATATGCAGCGTGGTCCGTTACGCATCGTAATTAGGATTTTATTGGATCATGTCATCAATTTTATTCGATTTCATTGGTTAGTAAGTAAATGAAGTAAAAATAACCAGTGTGATGTTTGGTACCACATATCATTGCACGGGCTGGAGCATCACAAATCAAAGCATTGATTTTGAAATCAATTTTATTTCCATCAATAACAAGCCCGTCTTTTAAAATCAATTTTGCTTCTTGTATAAACAAATGCAAGAATTCTTTACTATCGATCGGTTTTGTTAAACCATAATAAATGCCAATCACAAAAGATTCTGTATAACAATTTTCTTTATGAATGGAGCCTAATATTGGCCAAAATTGTGCAGAAGAACTTTTTGCGATTGGTATTCCATCCACATTAAAATTAACTAAAATTTGTGTTGGATAGTCTACAAATTCTGTTTTAATGAACTTTTCTAAATTATTAGCCAAACCAATATGGTACATATTGACCACTTTTAAATTGCAAAATATTATTTTCAGAATTTCTTGGCGTTTTCATTAATGTTCGTGCATCAGATGGTAATGAATCATGTCCATATTTTTTAAGGACATTTATCAAATCATTTACAAATTCCTGATTCACATTATGTTTATGTATTATTTGTTTGAAATCATTTTCAAAATTATGAGTATTTTGATTCATTTCATTCTTTATTAGAGTACAATTGTGTATTTCTGCATTTGGAATATTTACATTTGTATGCAAAATTTCTGTTACAATATTGCTAGGTCTTTTAGCGGTATGTAAAGTTTCATCATTATCCATAATAGACAAACTACTACAGCTTGGTACATTCAAAGAATTAATTTCATTTTAAATCAATCTTCTCTTGTGTCTAGAAGAGAGATTAGAAAATGATTTCCTTTTAGACATACTGATTATTCTTATATGTAAGTGAAGAAACACTGAAATTGAAACAACGCACAAACACAAACAACACCATAAGGCAAACCTGTTATTTTGGCCTAGCACGTGTTCCGGACGGAACCTAACCTAACCATCGAACAGATATCAAAATGGTGATATAGGTTACTGGGCCTACCAGTTGGACTAACATGTACAAGTAAATAATGTTACTATTGGTGACTCCTACCCGTTACCATATATTACAGAAATAATTGATCAATTGGATGATTCAAAATATTTTTCAACATTAGATCTAGCATCTGGGTTCCACCAGATCGAAATGTCCGATGATGCAAATCAAAAAACTGCGTTTACAGTACCCAACGGGCACTTCGAATATAATCGAATGCCATTTGGCTTAAAAAATGCGCCAGCCACATTTCAAAGGCTAATGAACCTTGTTTTATCTGGCTTAAACGGCAAGATATGTTTTGTTTACATCGATGACATAGTTGTTTACGGTAAAACATTAGTAGAACATAATTCCAATTTACAAAAAGTTTTTGAAAGATTACGTGAGCATAATTTAAAACTGCAACCGGATAAATGCGAATTTGTACACAAATAAATTGCTTATTTGGGACACGTAATTTCAGATCAAGGTGTTAAACCAAACATGGAAAAAGTACAAGCAATAATACAAATTCCAATTCCTAAAACACCTAAAGAAATCAAATCATATTTAGGACTCGTCGGATATTATCGACGATTCATTTCAAATTTTGCTAAACTAGCTAAACCCCTAACTAATCTATTAAAGAAAAATGAGCGATTTGAATGGACACAAAAATGTACAGATGCGTTTGAACAATTACAAAATATATTAACTACTGAACCTATTTTAAGATATCCAAATTTTAATGAAACATTTGTATTAACGACGGATGCATCAAATGAGGCAATAGGAGCTGTTCTAGTAGGTCAAGATTTACCAATTGAATATTTTTCAAAAACTTTAAACAAAGCCGAAAATAATTATTCAACAACAGAAAAAGAATTATTAGCTATCATAGAATCTGTCAAACATTTTAGACCATATTTATATGGGACTAAATATAAAATCGTAACGGATCATCCCCTACTATGGCTACATAATTGTAAAGATGCGTCAAGTAGATTAGTTAGATGAAAATTAAAATTGTTAGACTATAATTATGATATAATACACAAGAAAGGTAAAGATAATTTAAATGCAGATGCATTAAGCAGACTTCCACAGCAAAATAGTGGAATTGAAATTTGTAATTGTAATAACGTTAAAACAAACCAAAATAAAAAAAACAGTTTTAAAAGAAAAACATAGTACTAACGACCTATCTCAGAAACAGAAGACAAGTGAATATTTTAAGCAATACATGAATTTATTAAGAATAAACACATTTATAAAAATCCTAAAATTAAAAATGTCAATAAAAATATATTTAATATGCCACAGGAATACAGCATAGCTCATTGCGTATCAAAAGACTTAAGAATGGGCAAAGGAATCGCGAAACAAATTAAAGATAAATATAATCACATAGATAAATTAAAAATTCAAAATCCAGAAATAGGAAAGACCTTACATGTTAAATCAGATAGCCATCATGTATTTTATCAAATTACAAAAAAACATTTTGATGGTAAACCAAGCTTATTTTCGTTATTTATAAGTCTACTCGATTTAAAGGAAAAACTATTGGAGAATAATATAAAAAAATTAACAATGCCATGAATTGCTTGTGGATTAGATAAGCTCAATTGGGAAGACGTAGAATTAATGATTGAGTTTATATTTCATAATGTACCTGTCGAAATTGTTATTTGTCATTATGACCCAAAAGCACATAATGTTAATGCAATCGTAGAAGAATTAACTCTTGAAAAATTAAAAAGGTTTCACCAAGAAGAACTTGATATTCCAAGACCCGAAAAAATAACCTGTGCCTTAAATAAAATCTCAAACTTAGTTATCCCTTTATCTTGTGATAAATCAAATTTAAATTTACATATGGACTATGTTCTCAAATATTTCCCAACGTCCCTGCCTGATAAAGTAAATTTACACGAAATTATTCTTAAAAGATTACCTCGTCAACAACTATATTTGTCCTTTATAAAAAAATTTCATGACGAATCTTCAACGTATGAAGATTTATTTAATACACTTCCAAATCTAAGGTTAATGTTAAACATGAACAAAATATCATCGTTCGTTATACCTGATGTAACAATTGATAATGAAATTATTAAACCAGAAACATTTTATAGCCTGCTTTACTTTTTATTCAAGAATTTTGAATACAAAATTTTGGAATCACCTTTAATTCAATTAACTGATCCTGAATTAATCAAAACAATAATAAAAGAAAATCATGACTCCGTTGTAGGAGGACATCGAGGACTTCAACGTACCTACGAAAAACTTAAAACTCAATACTACTGGACAAATATGAAACAGGAAATTTCCGAATATATAAATAAAGCAATGTGACATATGTCAGAGATCAAAAACTGACTTTCATAAAAACAAAAGTCCAATGCAGATAACCACAACCTCTAAATTATTCTGTGAACAAATAGCATTAGATATTGTAGGGCCCTTACCAGAAACACAATCTGGAAATGGATTCATCCTCACAATACAGGACGATCTAACAAAATACATACAAGCATACTCCTTACAAAATCACGAAGCTTCAACGGTTGCAATCCATTTCCTTAAATTCTGCACACAATATGGTTTCCCAAACTACATCCTTACCGATCAAGGTACGGAATTCACATCAAAATTATTCACACAAATTAATAAAATTCTAACTATCAAACACAAATTAGCTTCACCATACCATCCTCAAACAAATGGTGCTTTAGAAAGAACCCATTTGACCTTGAAGGACTATTTTAAATGTTATCTAAATAAGGACTCAAATAATTGGGACGAATTCCTAAACTTTGCCACATACACATATAACACCTGTATTCATAAATCCACAAAAGTAACTCCATTCGAGTTAGTATTCGGACAAAAATCAAAAATCCCAAATTTAATTAATAAACCAACAATTAAACCAAACTATACAGACTTGGCAAAAGACATAACGAATAAATTAAAAATTATTAGAGAAACGGCACACGAACAACAAATATTAGCCAAAAGAAAATCTAAGGAATATTTTGACAGAACTAATCATAGAACCTATTCATTTAAAGAGGGTGACCTAGTCCTACTATACAATTCGTTAGCTAAAGCACAAAGTAAGAAATTATCACCTAATTACCTAGGACCCTATCAAATTATCCAAATTCACGATAATGAAACGGCTTCGATCCGTATATCAGTAAATAAGATTAGAACTTATCATTTCAATCTTCTAAAGCCCTATGTTGTTACAGGTAATGAAGATAATGACTCTAATGACTCTCATGACAATCATCACGATCCTCAACCTGGCCCTAGCCACGAATAATGTAAAGATATACAAAATTGACTCTTCCTCGGGGTTACTATATCAAGCGTTGGGTAAAGTACAAGTATGCAATCAAGAATTTTCACTTCTTTCTTATTATAATCTAACACATCTTTCCGAAAAAGTATCGATAATTACATCCTTTTATATCAAATCATCAACCTTATGTAATATTGCTAAATCAGAAAAATCAGCAGTAGCTTGTAAACGTCAATTGGACCTCATAGAAACTAAATTACATAACATACGTGAAGATTATAAAGTAATTTCACAAGAATTAAACGATGAAAGAACAAAAAGAGGAATAATAAACGGTGTGGGTGATGCTTTTAAATGGCTTTTCGGCACTCCAGATGCAGACGATGCCCAATTCTATACAGACGCAATTAATTCATTAGTAAATGGACAAAAACAAACAGAAACACTTATGCAGCAACAGGTCTCAATTATATCATCAACCATTGATAACTTCAATCAATCATTTCACCAAATGAATTCAAATATAAATATAAATAAATTCGAAATTGCAAGTAATAATATAATTAAACATACTAAATCTATAGATTTAGAACTCCAAATTTCAGAACATATACTATTATTAATCGAAATGACTGACGAGATACATTCTACTCTTCAAAAATGTATATTTAGTTTATCATTGTTACAAAATGGAATTGTGGACTTTAACATTTTAAATCCTAAAATATTGTTTACAGAATTACGAAAAATCAATTCAAAATTTACATTACCTATACCATTAACTTCATCAAACGTTTACCACTATTATAAAATATTAAAATTAAATCTAATTTTAAAAGATAATTTACTAATAATCAATTTTAAAATACCAATGACAAATTTATACCCTCATGAACTTTTCAAAATATATCCTCTTCCAGTTCATCACAAAAATAATACTCAACTATTTTCCTATATTGAACCTTCAAAACATTTTATCCTAATTTCCGAAACAAGAAATATGTACGTGGTTTTAAATGACCTAAATAAATGCAAGGAGTTCTTGCCAAATAATTGGATATGCCAAAACCTTATGGAAAAAACTACGGAAACTCCCATCGAATGCGAACTACTGCTATTCCTGAAGACCATCACGAAGATTCCAGAATCCTGTCAAAAGAGAAACTTAATCGCCGATTTGGAGATATTTCACCGTCTACAAGACAACAAATGGCTCTTCGCCACATCAAAACCTACCCAGATTTCGATCTTATGTAAAGACTCGAAAACCGAAGAAATCGTCATTTCAAAAATGGGAATCCTCGAACTTCAACCCAAGTGCAAGGCGTTCACCAAACACTACGTCCTAGAAGCCACAACTATCCTGGGAACCAACAACGTCACGAACGAAATTCCTGAGACCGACATCACATCCGATGACTGCTGTATCCATCTAAAAAAGAATATCACCTTGGATGCCATCAACCTCGAGCCAATCAAAATTAACACCATGGACCTGGATCAACTAAAATACGCTCAACACAAATTGAACCAATTTGATGAACAACTACAACAACAAGTCAACAAACCTTTCATCATAAAAAAGGAAAACTGGTTCACCACCTTACTATCAATCGCCTTATCGATATTATTGCTATTTATAATTTTTCGATGTTTAAGATGGTGTGGGTGTCTAAATCTATGTAGGAAGTACTGCTGGTCCACTTCCAAGCCTCAACACGACCGATCTTCGCTGTGCTTCACCATCTTCAATCAATGTTTCAAACCATCGGAACGAGATCTACCACCCAGTATACACTACGACGTCGGAAGACAGTCCATCTTCTATGACCACTCCCTGGACCACCAACCACCTGGAACAACTACTCCCCAAGACGATCAGTGCTCCTTGTCATCACTGCGTCGTTCACAAAGACTCAAAAACCAAAAACTATTTACACGTTCTTAAATTGTAATCATTATTTAAACCTTAATGTTATTGTTACTATTAATTATTTCTTTATTATTAATTTCTTCTTATAAACTTGTATCGGTAGTCCTCTTATAAGATTTTTGTCTAATTTAAAACTTTCAAAAATCTTTTATTGGCCCCGGAGGTGTTGGGTGCCCTCAAAACAATAAACCCTTTGTTGTGTCATCACATGCTGACTTCAGCATGTTATAATCCTATAAAAGGACTGGCCGTTGCTTATCTTATTCAGTATTAATTTAGACGCGCACCCGTGTTGATGTATTCCAAATATAAATAAAGTATTATTAAGTTACCTGGATATCATATCGTTATTAATCAAAGCCCTCGAGTCGATAAGTTATTAAGTGAAGTTTAACTAAAAGAAGTGGTGCACCGGAATAAAGTGATCAATAAAAAGGATTATCTAATCATCATCTCATCATCACATCATCACCGTCGGCTGGGATTCCCACTCACCCTGGTGTCAGAAGGCAACTCTACTCCTAAAATCTAAGCAACCCCTAGGGACGCAACAATATATTATGTATCTGTTATTATATTATATATATTATATAATATATACATGTATATTATATATTAATATTATGTAAGTTTGAGAGATATATTTTTACATATATATTACGTATACAATATATATGTGTTTGCTGGGAAGATAAAAAAATATAAGTTAAAAAGTATGTATGAAATTGTCAGTCTTGTTAAAAAGGTTAGGTTATTGTATTTAAATATTTATAGAAGAAGGGCTTAAAACTAATACATATGGTCAATTTGTTTACTTACACGTCACTTGCAGATGTTAGATCTATTTATTTCCATTATATATGGGAAAGATATTGGGGCGGATGAGCAGATTTTAAGCAAAAAAGAAGGAATCATCTGTGAGTAATCTGGTCCCATAGCTACAATTTTGTTTTATTACGTTAATATTATAGTATTTTATACAACGTGTGGCTAAACAAGTGCTTTATTTTACGCGTGAGCCGTTTAGAGTACGAGCGATAGCGAGTGCTCTAAAGCTCACGAGTAAAATAAAGCACTGTTTAGCCACCAGTTGTATACATAATTTTTTGCAACACCATATTCTTAAGTTGAATTTCTCTGTCTCGGGCCTTGAAATTTCGCTAGCGAACGCAGCGATTATAAATTTCGATTTAATCGAGTGTGTGGGAACGTCAAAATCCATGTTGGTACGGAAACAAAAAACACGCCACAGTCGGCTTTTTATGTTACACTTGTCTCTATGTCAAACTACTTCTAATTTAATTTGTTCAGTTAAGTTCAGTTCAATGAGTGAAAACTTGATTAGTAGCGATGAAGAAATGTGCGGAACTCCACCGGAGATAAGAGCAGCGGCGGAAGCGGCGAGTTTGGATTTGTTGCCCTCCAAATCTCGTAAGATTTATGAAGCCGAATTCGAGGTATTTACGGCTTGGTGCAAAGAAAACAGGGTGGCCAATATTAGTGAATCTGTCTTACTAGCGTACCTGGGTGAGCTTTCGAAAAAGTATAAAAATTCAAGCATGTGGGCAAAATTTTCCATGCTAAAGGCCGTCCTATACGCAAAGAGAAACGTTGATATCAGCAAGTTTTTAAAATTAAAAGCTTTTCTTAAGAGACATGGTACAGGTTATAGACCGAAGAAATCCAAGATTTTTGAGAGAGCAGACAGAAAATTTCATCGATGGGTCACCAAATGAGCAGTTTTTAATGATGAAAGTTGTATTAATACTTGGCTTGGCGGGAGCTTGTCGTCGCGAGGAACTTTATAATATTAAAACAAAGGATATAGAGAGAAAACAATCAATGTTGATTATTAAAATTCCAGATACGAAGACACATATTGAAAGAATTTTTACCGTTATGGATGTGCCAATCAAAGGTACCAATGTGCTGCAGATCATTGATAAATATACTGCTCTTCGTCCTGCCCATACAAACCATGACAGCTTCTTTGTGCAATACCGCAAGGAAAAGTGCACTGTGCAACGTGTGGGTATAAATCAATTCTCTTCAATGCCATCCACGATTGCAAAATATCTCCGACTTCCTCAACCTGAGTCTTACACGGGACATGCATTCAGGAGGTCATCTGCGTCCATTTTAGCTGGAACTGGGGCAGACATATTAAGCATTAAGCGTCACGGCGGCTGGAAATCATCCGCCGTGGCCGAAACTTATATTGAAGAATGTTTGGAAATGAAGGCGGGAACTTCAAGAAAGATTTTCGGTGGTGAAAATATTCATAATAATAGAGCTGTATGTACTGAGAGCATGGAAACACGACAGATACAGGTTAATGATGGAAATTCTGCAGTATCTATAGAACGTCAAGTAGATATAGATATAGAAAGCTTGCCAGTTGCGAAAAACGCACTCCCCGTAATCAATATTAACAATGTGCACAATAGTAGTATTAAAATACAATTTCATTAAATAAATGGTTTTCTAGTTACTTTTACTTGGTTACTTCTTTATTGTATAGTTACTTTTTTATTTCATAGTTATTTTTTTATTGCATAGTTATTTTGCACTTTGAAAAAATGATATATTTTAGAGGCTGAAAACTATCAAATAATGACAACTTAAGGATATGGTGTTGCAAAAAATGTTTTATGTGCAGGTTCGTTATACTTACAGTTTATTTTTATAAGGTTTAATTGTGTATTTATTATAATATGTGCGTCGGTCAGAATTTATAGCTGCTAATGGATGTTAAATGTTTTTTATTGTTTTTTATATTGGTGAGATTGTGTATATTCGAGCGCGCAAATGGTTGAAATTTGTAGGTTAAATGCATAGGAATCTGTAATATTACAGATTTCTTATATTATGTGGTTGTATATAAACGAGGTTGGATTTGTAGTGTTTTTGATATTTTTAAAGATTTCTGTTTTGGTTTTTAACCTATTGGGTTATTGTTTGTTTTGAAAAAGGTGAAAGGTGTGTATTAAAGTTTGCCATTTGTTGAAATATTGTTGTTAATAATAGTGGTTATTGTATGTTAGGGATTTTATTTTATTGTAGGAATGGGTTTTGTAAATATTTATATAGTGGTATTGTGTTGTTTTGTATCTGATCATTGAGGCATTGTAGTTCACTATGTTTGTTTATAAATTTATCTATTTCATAGCCTTCATATAATTGCATCTGATAGTTTTTGTCTAATTTATGAATTATTTTTATGTTATTGCTATCTTTGCATGTGTGATTGTGTATATTGTTGGGTACACCCTTAACAATAAGGTCATTGTTTTAGCATTGCACAATATTATGAAATGCTTAGGTTAACATAAATTATGTATAAATAGGTAGGGAAGCGCCTAGGGCAGTCAGTCTTAATTATACAGTCACTCTTGCCATACCTCTCGCGCTATTGGTCTGTCAATAGTCTCCGGTTTCGCACTATTGTAGTTTTTAACAGTAATAAACAAGTAGTGTTTGAAAACCTCATCGATTCATTTATCGAACTCCCTTTCACGAATCGTTAATAAATACGAGTGAAATAGTGACCATTTGGGATTACTTAAAAGTGATTAGTGAACCTCATTTGGATTTAACAACAATTCATTGGCTGGGATCCACAACCAACTCACCCTGGTGTCAGAAGTTAAAACATATCAAACTGTCCAACTCCGAAACAACTCCTATTTGAAGAGCTGTATTTTGGGACGCGACATAAATTTTGGTGTCAGAAGTGGGATTACAAGATACAACGTCGGATATATTAGTCCATCCCTGGAAGAAAAGGATTTGGCAACTCCGAATTGTAGCTGAGATTGGAAATTCTTGGTCGGCTGTACGAAAACCGTTCAGAAACCTGCTTCAAGTAATAAGTCCACCCCTGTAAAAGGATTTGGCAGTTCCAATTTTCGTTTCAACGATTAATCAGTAAGTGACTCTCGTTTATTCCTACACACACACATCCTGTACAAACTTTTCGAAAATGAACTCGATTAGGGCAGAACTAGACTCAAATTTAATTGACTCACAGAATGATGATGATGATATGTCCGAAGATTTAGAAAAATTACCATGATCACTTTTATTTAAATTCATAAAACCGTTCGATGGTAATAGAAAAGAAGTAAGTAGATTTACTCAAGATTGTAATTCTGCGTATAATTTAGCAGAAGTATCACAGAAACAAGGTCTATTATTCTATATTGTATCTCAACTTTCAACTAATGTTGTCAATGAATTAGAATTATCAGATGTCAATTCTTGGTTAGAACTCAAAAATAAATTAAAATTATACTATGGTTACACAAAATACATTGTTCAAGCTCATGAAGAATTAGAAACAATTAGACAGTTTCAAAATGAGGACGTAAATCAATATTTTAAAAGGGTAGAAAATGCTAAAAACTCTTGTATTCAAGCTGAAATACAAAATTGTCGAGATCCAGATCAATTACTAGGTCTTAAAAAAGCAATTCAAAATACAGCGCTCCGTCGTTTTATCGTTCATTGTAAACCCGAAATAAGTCAAATGTTACGGGCCAGAGATATTTTAACTTTAAACGAAGCTTACAATTTAGCACTTCAAGAAGAAAATATACTGAATTATAAAAATAAAAATATTAAACATTACCCAAATAATACACATCATTCTCATAATACTAATTTTAATAAAAATCAAAGAAATAATTCGCATAATAAAAATAATTTCCCAAGAAATAATTATTATGGTACACAATCTAATAATAATAATAATTATCAGCAGTTTAATTCACAAAGAAACACTCATACAAATCCAAATGCACAAAGACGCAACTACACAAATTATAATCAGAATAATTATCACTCCAAGTTTTGTTCATTTTGCAAGATAAATGGTCACACATATAATGAATGTCGTAAGAAGAATTCTAATAATAACTCACATAATCGCAACTCTTATATAAATAATGCTAACCATGAAAGGTATGGAAATAATTCACAAAGGTTAATAAACTTTAATAATCCACCAGCGAATCATTTAAACTGTCCAGGAACTTCTGTGACAATCGTCCCACAGGAGGATTCGAATCAATAAGCGGCGTTAAATTATATGATAATAAAAATAACCTAAAAACATTAACATTTAAATCAGAAAATTCAAACACAAATCAAATTACATTCCTTGTAGATACAGGAGCATCTATAAGTATTTGCAGTTCAAATATTATAAATTTTAAAAATACACTTATTGATAAACATGATCAAATTAAAATATTTGGTATTTTTCCCCATAAACCTATACATTCAATAGGATCTACAATGATTAATTTAAGAATAAAGAATTTACTAATTAAACATAAAATATACATAGTGGATGAAAAACAAATGTTTTTTTCCTTCTAAATATAAAGGATTACTTGGTTCAGATTTTTTCCAAGGTCTACCTACTGTAATTGATTATGAAAATAATTGTATTAAATTAAATAATCAAACGATCGAATTTAATAATAAAATTGAAGTTGTAAACTCAATTCAAAATATAAATAAACAAAGTTCTCAAAATAACCCAAATAATAATTATAACAATAATAAATACGAAAATTTTAAATAGCAAAAATTTTTACAAAATATTAGAGGAACTCATTTAACAAACGAAGAATTTACAAAACTCAATAAAATTTGCAATAAATACAGTGACATATTTCACTTAAAAGGTGATCATCTAACATCAACTTCTACTATTAAACATGATATTATAACAACTCCTAGTATACCAATAAATTCAAAAACATACAGATACCCGAAAATTCACGAACAAGAAGTGGAAAAACAAATAACAGAAATGTTAGAACAAAATATAATTCAACCTTCATTTTCTCCATGGTCGAGTCCAGTTTGGATTGTCCCAAAAAAGGAAGATGCGTCAGGTCAACAAAAATGGCGGCTTGTCATTGATTATAGAAATTTAAATAATATAACAATTGGAGATTCATTCCCTATTCCAAATATAACTGAAATTATTGATCAATTAAATGGTTCTAAATATTTTACTACATTAGATTTAACCTCAGGTTTTCACCAAATAGAAATGTCACCTGAAGCTAAACAAAAAACAGCTTTCACAGTTCCTAATGGTCATTTTGAATATAATAGAATGCCCTTTGGTCTTAAAAATGCACCTTCAACATTCCAAAGATTAAGGGTGGGGTATCGGTTAAAATGTTCCACCGATTCTCGCTAGGCGGCGATAGTGCATACCGCGACTCTCCTATCCCTTTTCAACCGCGACCCACGAGTATTCCCGAGTGCAGTTTGAAAAATTCTCTGGCGGGCTCTCAGGCCAAGATTGTGCACGGCGGATCGCTTGCCCGACAGAAACGAGAGGTAGAAACTCGATACTGCTATTATAAACAGCGCCCCAATTGACGCGGCAGACACATTACGACTTCCTTGAAAACTTGGGAAAGCATTTTTCATACACTGGACCAGGCGACAACCGATACAATGCTATGTGGTGTAAACGGAAGTTTCAGTCTGAAACGAGTGCCTGTTTAACTGCAATCCGATAATTAAAAATTATAATAAAAATGATTACGCATTAGAAAAAGTAGTCAAAGTCGAGTGCCAATCAATCTGGAGTTGGATGGCTGACAATTATTTAATTACTACCTTTTAGTACATTAACTTTTTTTCAGACAACCTTTTTTTATAACAATCTAGATTGACACCTTCAGAAAGAAAATCGCTGGAATTGTTTATTTCCAGAAATATCTTGGTCCTAGCATATCTTTACTCCTTTTGTTGTATTTGGGTTTGTGATAATATTCTCTACCCTTTATAAAACCTGATGGGAACTCTCATAGAATGTATAATGTAAAAACATTTATTCAAATGACGAGGTAAACTTACCATACATTTCTGCAATAGAATTACGTTTGTCTATTAGAGTAGGATACATACATAAGCTAATTTTTCTATTATTATTATCAAATACATAAACAATGTGGAACTCAAGAAATATAACTCCAGTTTTTTTCACTGAGAAGACAAATTCATATAAAAACCACACCCCAGAATCAACGAAAAATTCACAGCCATTCCTCCAAAACTCTTTCTTTATTAATATCACGAGATTTAATAATATTTTGTGACTATATTGTATTACAAGGGGGCGAAAAAATTAACCCCTATAATAGTTTGCATCAGACCTTTTTAATGCGTCTACATTTTTCTATTTCAAAACTTTATTTGAATGAAAGAATTCAATCAGCAACTTTTTTGTCTCTTGACATTTTCTCCTAAAATTGTTAGTTTGATCACAAGAAAATAAAATAATGTTTAGACCATTAATAATTATTATTTGCAATAACATTTTAGGGTTAAAAAAACGTTAAAATGTACCATTTTATTAGGAACAGTTATACTGGATATATGAAATGAAAATATTTTTTCCCTTAACTTTAACTTGGGTTGTAACTTGGAGAGGAAGGGGTTTTGTACAAAAATTTATGAAAGACCTACCTTAATTTTTGCTGAAAAATCACTTCAAAATCTGCCGCATCAATTTAGAAGCACCCTGTATATTCTGAAAATTACAACTGAGCAACATTTCTTATTTTCATTGACTTTTTAATTTTTAATTTTTAATTTTTAATTTTTAATTTTTAATTTTTAATTTTTAATTTTTAATTTTTAATTTTTAATTTTTAATTTTTAATTTTTAATTTTTAATTTTTAATTTTTAATTTTTAATTTTTAATTTTTAATTTTTAATTTTTAATTTTTAATTTTTAATTCTTAATTTTTAATTTTTAATTTTTAATTTTTAATTTTCAATTTTTAATTTTTAATTTTTAATTTTTAATTTTTAATTTTCTATTTTTAATTTTCTATTTTTAATTTTCAAATTTAATTTTGAATTTTGAATTTTGAATTTTGAATAAGTTCATATTTTAGTTCATATGTTGTGCCATCATCGTTTATTTTTAGATACCTTTTATGACCTGTGTAAGACGCACCGATAGCACCAATAAATTATTATTATTATTACTAATAAATAAAAAAGCAGATGAAAAGGACCGACCGCTGTAAAACTACCCCATTAAAATTCCGATCCGGCCCAGTGTTGCGGTAAACACAGTCATGTATTTTTTCCGTTTTCCGTGCCGATGCGTTTTTAGGTGATCTCGATTATTCGTTTAAATTCCGTCTATCCCCACTGAAAATAGTCTCCAGATGTATTTTGCCAGATGTATTATTCGGCCGATGTCGGGGCGAAAGCGTAAATTGTGTCTATCTTTCTCTACTGCAGTCCTAGTAATACCGAAAAAAATGAAAATTTGTATGTTTATTATTGCTCTTATTACTTATGCAATTTTCATGAACTTGGTCTCAGAAAAAAGCTGCTAATATTTTCAACGGGTCCCTCACATTTATTTTGATATTCTGATGAAGATAATAGCAAAAATGAGAAATGACGCATTTATTTCCATACATTGCTACACATAACACTGTATTTCTCCTATATTTTTCACTCAATATTCATGAAAATATACAACAACATATGAAATACTATGACAATTACCTATTAAAAAAAAAACTCTATAATTGCTATACTTTTTCTGATTACTAACATAAATCCAACTTTTTTATTAATGGACAAAATTTTTTTTTTAAACATATATATATTGTTCATACATTTCAGAGTAACATACATTTACGACGTAAATAAATTTAAATAGCAAATGACTAAAAATTACGTTTTCACAACAACAGAATAGAGCTTATACCCTACCGTTAATGAATATAGTTTTAAGTGGTTTAATTGGCAAAAATTGCTTTGTATACATTGATGATATCGTAATATATGGCAAAACCTTAGAAGAACACAATACAAATTTAGAATAGTATATTCTGTAACAAGGTTAGAATGGAAATTCGATGCGAGTGGAATATTTCGAGCGCGAGCCGTGAGGCGAGCGCGAGGAACCACGAGCATCTGAATTTCCATTCTTACCGAGTATCAGACTATACTTTCTCCTCGACCAGATAAAATAGACTAATAAAATAATGAACACAAAGAACTCACGTTTTATCACGTTTGTGGTTATGTTTATAGTATTTTGACAATTGTGATATCCAAGGCTAATTGTTTTATTCGGAACGATGTGAGAATATTCATTCTCTCCCTTGTTATGGAATGAATTACATGCAAAACGCATAAGCGCATAGTGTTTTGTTCCATAACAAGAGTGAGAATGTGTACGTTCTATAATCAAAATTGATTTCAGAATGCTTAAATTCTATGGGGGTCGTGGAGAAAAAGTATTTCAAAAACTAAGAGAACATAATCTTAAACTTCTTCAAAAACTAAGAGAACATAATCTTAAACTTCAACCTGAAAAATGTGAATTTCTTCACCATGAAATCAAATATCTAGGTCATATTATATCAGATAAAGGTGTTAAACCCAATCCAACAAAAATAGAAGCTATTACACAAATTGCACAACCAAAGAATTCAAAACAAATAAAATCATTTTTAGGATTGATAGGTTACTATCGTCGTTTTATCCCAAATTTTGCAAAAATATCTAAATCGTTAACTAGCTTACTAAAAAAGGATACAAAATTTGAATGAAATGAAAAATGTAAGCAATCTTTTGAATATTTAAAAAATGCACTAATAACAGATCCAATTTTACAATACCCGAATTTTAATAACACATTTATTTTAACCACAGACGCTTCTAACGAGGCTATAGGTTCTGTATTATCACAAGGCGAAATAGGAAAAGATATGCCTATCGCATATTTCTCAAAAACAATGAATAAAGCTGAAACAAATTACTCTACAACGGAAAAAGAATTACTAGCGATTATAGAATCGGTTAAACATTTCAGACCTTACATTTATGGAACAAAATTTATTATCGTGACTGATCACAAACCATTATTATGGATACAAAATACTAAAGATCTTTCAAGTAGATTATTAAGATGTAAACTGAAACTTTTAGATTATAATTACGAAATTGTTCATAAAAGTGGAAAAGATAACGCAAACGCCGATGCATTATCAAGGTTAACAAGAGAAAATAATGAAGTTATAAATTTTATTGATAATAAAAATCATAATCAAACACAAATAACAAAATGTTGTATAAATACAAACAAAACAAAAGGGAAATATAAAATAACGAAAAACGAATTCACAGAAAATAATAAAATAAATGAAAAATTCAAACAATATATGAATTTAATAAATAACAAACATTGTTATAAGAAATCCATATTAAAGGACGTCAATGCGAATTTACTAAACGTACTAAATGATTATAGAATTGCACACTGTATATCTAAAGACTTAGTTATGAATAAAGGAATAGCAAAAACAATAAGTAAAAATTACAATCATCGAGATCAACTAAAACTTCAAAATCCTGAAATAGGTAAAGCATTATATATGAAAATTAAGGATCAATTTATTTTACTTGGTAACTAAAAATGTATATGATAACAAGCCAAGTCTATTTTCACTGTTCAAAACATTAAATGATTTAAAAAATAAAATGATACAACTAAAAATAAATAAATTAGCCCTTCCAAAAATAGGATGCGGACTAGATCAGTTAAACTGGAACAATGTTAAACTTATGATAGAATTCATATTTAATAAAACCCCAATTGAAATTATAATATGTCATTATAAAGAAACTTTACATGAAATAAATGCAATCACGAATGATAATCAATTAACTTTTGAAGACTTTAAATTATTCCATCAAAGAGAATTAAATGTACCAGAACCAGAAAAAATTAATATAGCAATTAATAAAATTCAAAATTTTGTAATACCACTTTCTTGTGATAAATCAAATGCAAACATTCATATTGATTACGTATTAAAATATTTTCCTACATCAATACTCGATAAAGTAAATTTACATGAAGTCATACTAAAAAAATTATCAACTCAAAGAATATTCTTAGCGTTTATTAAAAACTTCGTTCATGAATCAACAACATACGAAGACTTATTTAATACATTTTTAAATCTACGATTCTTATTAAATTTAAATAAGATTAATTCTTTTATTGTCCCAGATATTTTAGAAAATAATAATATAATTAAAAGAGACACATATTATAGTTTACTCTATTATTTATTTAAAGATTTTAATTATAAAATACTAGAATCTTCCATAATAACACTCACTGATCCAGATATAATTAAAATAGTACTTCAAGATAATCATGATTCACCTGTAGGAGGTCATCAAGGATTTCATAGAACTTATGAAAAAATACAAAGTCAATATTACTGGAAAAACATGAAAGATGAAATTTTCAATTATATTAAAAAATGTGTCATATGTCAAAAATCGAAAACAGATTTTCATAATAATAAAAGTCCTATGCAAATTACCACCACTTCGAAATCATTCTGCGAACATATTGCATTAGATATTGTTGGACCACTTCCCGAAACTAGAAATGGGAATAGATTTATTTTAACTTTACAAGATGATCTAACAAAATTTATTCAAGCATATGCCATGCCAACTCATGATGCTAATACAGTATCAATACATTTCTTAAAATTTTGCACTCAATTTGGTTTTCCTAGTTATATATTAACAGATCAAGGTACTGAATTTACTTCCAATATATTTAAACAGATTAACAAAATATTAACTATTAAACATAAATTAACTTCCCCTTATCATCCACAAACAAATGGTTCATTGGAAAGAACACATTTAACTCTAAAAGATTACTTTAAATGTTACGTTAATAAAGACGGTAACAATTGGGATGAATTCCTAAACTTTGCACTTTATAGTTATAACACATCAATGCAAAAATCCACAAAAACAACTCCGTTTGAACTAGTTTTTGGACAAAAACCTTAAATTCCTAATTTAATAAATAAACCTACTTTTAAACCTAATTACTCAGATTTAGCGAATGATCTTACCAACAAATTACAAATCATTAGAGAAACGGCTTACGAAAACCAATTACATTCAAAACAAAAATCAAAAGAATATTATGACAAAAGTCATAACAGAACTTATAATTTCGAAGAAAATGATTTAGTTCTAGTATATAACTCACTAGCAAAATCCCAAAAGAAAAGTTTATCTCCAAATTATCTTGGACCTTACCAAATAATTCAAATTCATAATAACCAAACAGCTTCTGTAAGAATTAGTCCAAATAAAATAAAAACTTATCATTTTAATTTACTGAAACCTTATATTGTTTCAGATAATGAAGACGTTACACTTCATAACTCTCCAAATTATACTCCCTCTAATCCTGGTCCAAGCCACCAGTAACTACAAAATAAATAAAATAGATTCGTCTTCAGGACTTTTATATAGTAAAATTGGAAACGTACAACTTTGCAACTATGAATTCAATTTATTAACTTCTTACAATTTAAGTCATCTTATAGAAAAGATAGACATTATTGAAAAATATTATTTAAAATCAATTGCACTTTGCAATGTCGGAAAAACAAAACAATCCAGTTATACATGTAGAAATCAGTTACATTTTATAAATACTAAGCTCGAAAACATTAAAGAAGATTTTAAAATATTAACTCACCAAATAAATGATAATCGCGTAAAAAGAGGAATTATTAATGGCGTAGGTGATGCGCTTAAATGGCTTTTTGGAGTACCAGATGCAGACGATGCACAATTTTATACAGATGCCATAAACTCGATAATTACAAATCAAAAACAAACTGAAGTTTTGATGCAACAACAAGTATCAATTATTTCTTCAACTATAAATAATTTCAATCATTCTATACAAGAAATGAATCAAAATATTAAAATATTAGATGAAAATATAATAAAGTTTCAAGTATTAAGCAATAGTATAATCGAACAAAATAAAGTATTTGAGATAGAAATGCAAATATCAGAACATATGCTCTTATTAATAGAAATGACAGATGAAGTTTATTCAACAATTGGAAAAAACATAATGAGTTTATCATTAATGCAACATGGAATAATAGATTTGAATATATTAAAACCAAAAGAATTATATAAAGAATTACATAAAATTAATTTAAAATTTACTTTACCAATTCCCATAACCATCAATAATATTTACTATTATTATAAAATTTTAAAACTCAACGTATTAATTAAAGATGAATTATTAATAATTAATTTCAAAGTGCCAATAACGAGTTCTTATTCCTACGAACTTTATGAAATTTATCCTTTACCTACTCATCACAAAAATGATACACTCCTATATTCATACATTGAACCTTCCAAAAATTACCTTTTAATCTCACAAACGAGAAATACCTATGTAACTTTAAACAACCTCCAAAACTGTAAGGAGTACGTAAAAGAGAATTGGATATGTCAAGATCTAAATCAGAAGACAACAGAGATTTCAGAAGAATGCGAATTAATACTATTCCTTAAGACGACAACGAAGATACCAAACACATGTAAGAAAAGAAATCTCATCGCGGACATGGAAAGTTGGCACAGCCTAAAGAAAAATAAATGGTTATACACAATATCAACACCAACTCAAATATCTATCCTATGTAAGGACATCAAAACAGAAGAAATCGTTTTAACACAGATGGGAATTTTGGAACTACAACCAAATTGTAAAGCGTTTACAAGAAACACCATCCTAGAATCTTCATCTACACTTGGCACGAGCAACTCTTCAATCAACATTCCTCAAACCGACATCACTAGCGATGATTGTTGTATTCATCTTAAAAAGAACATTTCAATTCAAAACATAAACCTCGAACCAGTGAAGTTTTCGACACTAAATCTGGATGAACTAAAGTTCGCGCAACATAAACTTAATCAGTTCGACGAACAATTACAAAAACAGATAAACACACCCTTCATAATTCAAAAAGAACATTGGTACACAACTTTACTATCTGTAGTGCTCGGAGTGATCGCGTTAATAATAATATATAATTTACTAAAATGGTGCGGACTTTTAAAATGTATAAAAAACTATTGTTGTTTTACAAAAGAGCCCAGAGGAAACCAGGAATCACCATGTTTCCAGATATTCAACCAGTGCTTCAAAGAAAAGGAAACCCCAGTCGCCATACACTTCAACACGGAGAAGGAAGCAGTCTCCTATAGAAATCCCGAAGTCCAGATCAGAGAAGGACATCGAAGCATTCCAGACGATCAAGTCTCCTTGAACTCCCTAAGACGATCACAACGACTTCAAGCGAAGAAGATGTTTCAAATATTTAACATGTATTGTATAATGCTTATTGAATTTAGATTTAAGATATTTAGCCATTGTTAACTTTTAGTCTTAAGATTTTCGTATGATTTAAAATAACAAAAATCTTTTATAACCCCGGAGGTGTTGGGTACACCCTTAACAATAAGGTCATTGTTTTAGCATTGCACAATATTATGAAATGCTTAGGTTAACATAAATTATGTATAAATAGGTAGGGAAGCGCCTAGGGCAGTCAGTCTTAATTATACAGTCACTCTTGCCATACCTCTCGCGCTATTGGTCTGTCAATAGTCTCCGGTTTCGCACTATTGTAGTTTTTAACAGTAATAAACAAGTAGTGTTTGAAAACCTCATCGATTCATTTATCGAACTCCCTTTCACGAATCGTTAATAAATACGAGTGAAATAGTGACCATTTGGGATTACTTAAAAGTGATTAGTGAACCTCATTTGGATTTAACAACAATTAATTGGCTGGGATCCACAACCAACTCACCCTGGTGTCAGAAGTTAAAACATATCAAACTGTCCAACTCCGAAGCAACTCCTATTTGAAGAGCTGTATTTTGGGACGCGACAATATATAGGTGACGCCCAAAGTTGGAGATATGCTTTTGTGTTAAATGTTCTTTAAACCGGGTCTTAAGCGCTCGGCCAGTCTCACCAATGTAAGTTGCTCCACATTGATCATATGTGAGCGAATATACACCTCTATTTTCCATAAAATTTGTATGATCTTTTGGTTTGCTAAACAGATTTTTGATGGTGTTATTGCCAGTTAGCACAAAATAATATAATTACATGGAAACGATATGTAGATGATGTGATTTGTATATGGAAGGGTGAAGACCACATATTAATTGACCAATTTCATAAATATATAAATACGATACACCCTAACATCAAATTTACTATTGAGAAAGAAAATAATGATAGTTTAAGTTTTTTGGACCTTAACATTATCAAAAATAATAATCATATTGAATTCTCTATCTACAGGAAACCAACACAAACCATTATACCATTTGATTCCATTCACCACTATAAACATAAACTATCAGCATTCTACTCATATATACACCGGCTTAAAACAACCCCTATTAATAATATGAACTATAATCAAGAGTTAAACACAATCAAGCAAACAGCAGTCAACAATAACTATAATCCACAAATAATTGACAAAATCATCAGCAAAATCGAAAGAAATACTGCAAAATTTAAACCTAGAACTTCAATCTAACATAGACAATGATAATAATAATTTAAAAAAAATATAAAACATTCACACAATACCACATGGTAACACACAAAATTCACAAAATTTTAAATAAACATAAACTAACAGCTGTATTCAAATGCAATAACACCATCAAAAATCTGTTTAGCAAACCAAAAGATCATACACATTTTATGGAAAATAGTGGTGTTCATTCGCTCACATGTGATCAATGTGGAGCAACTTACATTGGTGAGACTGGCCGAGCGCTTAAGACCCGGTTTAAAGAACATTTAACACAAAAGCATATCTCCAACTTTGGGCGTCACCTATATATACACAATCACACATGCAAAGATAGCAATTACATAAAAATAATTCATAAATTAGACAAAAACTATCAGATGCAATTATATGAAAGCTATGAAATAGATAAATTTATAAACAAACATAGTGAACTACAATGCCTCAATGATCAGATACAAAACAACACAATACCACTATATAAATATTTACAAAACCCATTCCTACAATAAAATAAAATCCCTAACATACAATAACCACTATTATTAACAACAATATTTCAACAAATGGCAAACTTTAATACACATCTTTCACCTTTTTCAAAACAAACAATAACCCAATAGGTTAAAAACCAAAACAGAAATCTTTAAAAATATCAAAAACACTACAAATCCAACCTCGTTTATATACAACCACATAATATAAGAAATCTGTAATATTACAGATTCCTATGCATTTAACCTACAAATTTCAACCATTTACGCGCTCGAATATACACAATCTCGCCAATATAAAAAACAATAAAAAACATTTAACATCCATTAGCAGCTATAAATTCTGACCGACGCACATATTATAATAAATACACAAATAAACCTTATAAAAATAAACTGTAAGTATAACGAACCTGCACATAAAACATTTAATATTAACGTAATAAAACAAAATTGTAGCTATGGGACCAGATTACTCACAGACGATTCCTTCTTTTTTGCTTAACAATCTGCTCATCCGCCCCAATATCTTTCCCATATATAATGGAAATAAAAAGATCTAACATCTGCAAGTGACGTGTAAGTAAACAAATTGACCATATGTATTAGTTTTAAGCCCTCCTTCTATAAATATTTAAATACAATAACGTAACCTTTTTAACAAGACTGATAATTTCATACATACTTTTTAACTTATATTTTTATATCTTGCTTATATTACAAAATGTAAAATTTAGCATAATTTTCTTACACTTAACAATATAGTTTATCACAATAGCCGTAAAATCATTATTATGTTTATAATAATTTTCTCACAATAATAGCTTTATTTTAACAGTACACATAATAATATAAAATTGTAAATATTTGTTCAATATTTTTGTAGTTTCCGCTGATGATGATTCCCTTTAAGAATCGAAACTAGTCCGGAAATAAAATAAATTACTTTTTAATTGGAAGTACACTATATAATTCCCCATCACATGTAATATTTAGTTCATAAAGTCTTTAATTAATATTATTATTGTATTATTAATAATAATCTAGAACTCATGATTTGTCGGGATTTTGCGTTATCGGGCAATTCATTTAAGTAAACGTTTATGTATGATTCCATACGATGAGGGCTCCAAATTCTATGTTGCCCGGGGCCCCGTAAAGGCTTAATGCGCCGTTAATCCCTCTTCTTTTACCTACATTCCAATAAAGGACCCTAATTGGCTAAGACAATTCTACAATTTAGGTATATATAGTTTTCAAAAAACAAAATCGTTAGTCTTCTTGACATACTTCTGTCGAACAGTTTGTGCCGCGATTGTACCATTGTTCATAATGGAAGTTATTACAAATATTTACGGGTTTTGTTACTATCTCCATGAGGGATACATATACATTTCCAACAGCTGAAGTAATAATAAAACGTATTTAAAATGCCGTAAAAAGCCTACTTGCTTTGCAAGGACAATCCTTCACAATGGAGTGTTGCGAGTGACTTCACAGCATAACCACGAAGCAAGTGAAAGTGAATTAAACAAATTAAAGTTTGAAATAGGGTGCCAACGTGGTTGCCAATTAAATGAAAGCAACCCAAGAAAGGTTTTTATGGATCAGGCTGCTGAAAACTTAGAAGGTGCAGCTGAAATAAGAAGTTATGCGTCTATCAAATGTAAATTGCATAGGGCGCGAAGGCACTTTCATCCTACTGTGCCGGCTTCTTTGGAAGATGCTGCTGATGCTATTCTTAATCCCCGGTAAGTAATTTTATAGTTATTTAGTACACGAGCGGCTAAAGTTAAGGTTTGATGAACGTATTGCTAAATTAAAATACGCGAATTAACCTCGAGCATAATACATACTTGTATCCCCGATAAACTTTTCCACTTTTTTAAGGCAACTTTATTTATATGTGATTGTAAAGATATTCGGTTTATAGAAAGATTAGTTATTCGTATACCTTTAACTTGTTGTTTCTTTAATATTTCAAATTTATCTTTGTGTGAGTTACCTTTTCTCTCAGGATTTTATTCAAAGGATCGGGGTTTGAATTGGCTATGAATTTTCTAAATTTTCTTTAAATTATTCCCTGAAATCTTTAAATCAATTAAAATGAAGTTTGTTTTTTTCTTCAATGTGGAATATGCCTATTATATCTACTTTTGGGGTTTATTATTACCCTATTTATTTAGGTAAATTAATTCATAAGTCCAAATTTATTTAGCAATATGAAAAATAGGTCTTTATTTTTACAATTTATCTTTAACAATAATTTAATAATTTATTTAATTATTTTAGTTATATGAATATTTCTTTTTTATTTTATATTATTTAAATAGCTTACATAGAGCATAATATTGAAGATATTAAGGAAATAATCTTTATTTTAAAATATATAAAAAAAAAATTAATTTTACAATGAAAATGTTATGTTTTTCATTATCAATAAGAGAATGTGAGGGTGCATTAGGCTTTTCTTTGTTAGTTTCTATGATTGAGTCCGAATCATAATATTAATTATAATCATTTAATATGTTATGATAAAATTTAAAAATTTATTTTTACAATAGTTTTTATGATTCCTTTAAGATTTAAAAAGAATAGATTTTGATTAAATCAATGATTTTATTTTATTATAACAATACTTTTTTAATAAAATATAAGTTTAATTACTTAGTTTCTCATATTAGCTACAGATTTGTGATTTACTTAGATTTGTAATGATTTTATTAATATTTTGAATTTGTTCTTTAATGATTTTAGCTAGATCAAAAAGTTTTGTAACGCTTTCAATTATACACAAATTATTTATCTAATGTTCATTTTATGTTTTTCTTTTCATTCTTATTTCACAAGTGTTTAACTACTGAACATAATTGTAACTTCATTGATTAAAATGTTACATTTCAAAGTAAAAGTTTTGAATTTGATAATTGCCGATTAGATTTAAAAAGTACGTGTAATATGAATTAAATATGAGTTAGTTTTATTCAGCGTATGTTAGTTTGGAACGGATATTGAGTTGGAATAGATACATAAATGAAGTAGAATCAAAATTAAAGTAATCTACTCCATCAGAGTTCTGAGGCACAACGTTATACAACGACTCCTGTAGAGGCATATCATATTCAAACAACACAATATTATTTAAGTGCTTTGTATATATTGGATTGTCTAATATACTTTTCAATTTTAAAAATAAATCGAAATTCTTAATTTGCACGAAGAAGCACCACCATAACACCAGACACAATAACTATAACATCTCTAAACACAGAATAAACGTATATAAAAATAGTCCATTTTGTGCCTCCATAAAATTATATAACGCACTACCGAATACCATCAAATGCATAACAGACGAAAAACAATTTAAACAAAGTGTTATCTCATTGCTGATGGCAATAGAATCTTATTCACTTGGCGAATACTACTCATTCCTTAAATCCAGGTAAGGTAAATGAAAGGAATCTGCTGATCCTTCAAATTATATTTAAGTTTGTAACTCTCTTTTTAAATTGTTGATGCAATTTTGCTCTTATTTCTTTTTTACTGGGCCTAGTTTTTGTAACTATTCCTAATAATATTTTCCTTTTACCAACATTTAACGAATTTTATATTTATGGGTATGTACTTGAACATTTTTTTATACAATATGTATGTATCTTTGAAAAATAAAAGTCTCTCTCTCTCTATATATATATATATATATATATATATATATATATATATATATATATATATATATGTAGAAATTGAATAACGGGTATTACGGCGGAGGGCTTTGTGGAGAAAGTAGAAACTCTTTTTTCACGTGTAATATTTCGCAATTGGTTTTATTGCTTCATCAGACACAACTAAAAATTAAGAGTAGAATAAACAATTTGACAGTGATTGTGAAGTTAACATTCTATGAGTTAAGTGAATTTACCAATTTTGGTTTGAAATTTACATTCTATACAAATAATATAAAATAGTATATAAAAAAATTTAAAAATTTAAAAAAAAACTTACGAATTGAGTGATAAGGGTGTAACTAGCTAGGTATGCCTTACAGATTAACATGGTAACATCAACGGTGGTGGACAATTACCAACATGGTACATGGTGCAGCAACACACGGCGAAAACATGTTAAAATCGGGGAACATGAGGACTATCGTCCATCTCCCGAGCGGTTAAAAATATATTACTTGTAATGATCAATTTATAAAACTGTTTGTAATAAGCATTTTTGAAAACTTGTGTATGTAATAAAATTAAAAAATTAACGTTAAGTTGTTCGTTAATTGCGTGTTGAAAACAAAATGGAAACGATGAGAAAGGTAAAATTGCAAAAAACATTGATTAGGAAGACGAAAAACGGGAACGACGACTCGGTGTTATCACGTGAGTTTTGGTCGGGAAGGAAAACGGCGGTAAGTCACGAGTGTGGCTGTCAACATTTAAAAACTGGCGCGATGTTAGGTTACCGAGTGAGCCGGGGAGAAATGTATGTGAGGTTGCCTAGATGTACGAGCGTGAGGTGTAATAGACGTTCGTAATTTCCAAAATGGTTAAGATTGAGTAACCATTTTATTTACTCTTCCGGACAGGCAGCAGGGATGATGAAAGCCACGTAAGTAACATTTGGTTTATATGGGGTTTTGTTTTGTTTAGCGTAGAAATTGATATCTCAACGGGTAATATTTACAGTCAAATTTAGGGAATGTCTGAAGTGATAAAAAACTAAGGGGTTATGTTTTGTGTTGTTAGGTTAGGGGAAATACTACCAGAACTACCACCTACATTTAATAAATTGGCGTAAATGCTGCTGAGGCCGGATACATCAGTTCTTGCGTTCATTGTATTCGGAGTAATGAAAATGTGAGCCATTTCAAGAAACAGCCTATTATGTAAATTAGGGTCGGAGTCTAAAATTTTAATTCTATCATAGTCCATGCGGTGGTCGTGCGTGTTGGAATGTTCGGCAAGAGCGCAGGAATGTTTCCCTAAACGGGAGTCGCTCCTGTGCTGAATAACGCGATTTTTTAGCCATTGTGCTGTTTGGCCAATGTAACAACGATCACAATCTGCACATGGAATACAGTAAATTAAACATGATTTAAATTTTTTTTACAGTCAAATTTTTGGAACACCTATGGGCTCCCCCCTCAGCCCTTCCATTGCTTGTCTAGTCATGGATTATCTCCTAGATCAGATCCTTCCCAAACTTCCTTTCACTCCCCCCTTTTTTAAAAAAATATGTGGATGACCTCATCACTGCAGTTCCAAATGACCAAATCAATAATATCCTTAATATCTTTAACTCCTGCAATACACATATTCAATTCACTACTGAGGTCGAATCCAACTGCTCTGTACCCTTCTTAGACATGTTACTGGTACGTGGCACTGATAACGTCATTCGCCTTGATTGGTATCAAAAACCAACAGCCTCAGGTAGATATTTAAATTTTCAATCAAATCACCCTTTTCAACAAAAAATTAACCTTATAACTGCTCTAAAAAATAGAATCACTAAGCTATGTCACCCCCTTTTTATTACAAAGAATCTAAACAAATTAAAATCACTCTTGCTAAACAACGGTTATCCACCCACCTTAATAAATAACATTTTATTCCACCGCTCCTTTGCTCTAATTACTCCCTTGCCTCCTGACCCATCGAATATTCCATCCAACACACCTGCAATCATCAAATACAGGAAACTACCCCACATTCTAGAACTCACACCCCAACTAATCAACATTTTAAAAAAAGAAGACTTAAAAATTGCATCATATAGTATTAAATCTGTCAACAACCTTTTTTCACAACTAAAATCTAATACCGATAACAAATTTAAATCATGTTTAATTTACTGTATTCCATGTGTAGATTGTGATCGTTGTTACATTGGCCAAACAGCACAATGGCTAAAAAATCGCGTTATTCAGCACAGGAGCGACTCCCGTTTAGGGAAACATTCCTGCGCTCTTGCCGAACATTCCAACACGCACGACCACCGCATGGACTATGATAGAATTAAAATTTTAGACTCCGACCCTAATTTACATAATAGGCTGTTTCTTGAAATGGCTCACATTTTCATTACTCCGAATACAATGAACGCAAGAACTGATGTATCCGGCCTCAGCAGCATTTACGCCAATTTATTAAATGTAGGTGGTAGTTCTGGTAGTATTTCCCCTAACCTAACAACACAAAACATAACCCCTTAGTTTTTTATCACTTCAGACATTCCCTAAATTTGACTGTAAATATTACCCGTTGAGATATCAATTTCTACGCTAAACAAAACAAAACCCCATATAAACCAAATGTTACTTACGTGGCTTTCATCATCCCTGCTGCCTGTCCGGAAGAGTAAATAAAATGGTTACTCAATCTTAACCATTTTGGAAATTACGAACGTCTATTACACCTCACGCTCGTACATCTAGGCAACCTCACATACATTTCTCCCCGGCTCACTCGGTAACCTAACATCGCGCCAGTTTTTAAATGTTGACAGCCACACTCGTGACTTACCGCCGTTTTCCTTCCCGACCAAAACTCACGTGATAACACCGAGTCGTCGTTCCCGTTTTTCGTCTTCCTAATCAATGTTTTTTGCAATTTTACCTTTCTCATCGTTTCCATTTTGTTTTCAACACGCAATTAACGAACAACTTAACGTTAATTTTTTAATTTTATTACATACACAAGTTTTCAAAAATGCTTATTACAAACAGTTTTATAAATTGATCATTACAAGTAATATATTTTTAACCGCTCGGGAGATGGACGATAGTCCTCATGTTCCCCGATTTTAACATGTTTTCGCCGTGTGTTGCTGCACCATGTACCATGTTGGTAATTGTCCACCACCGTTGATGTTACCATGTTAATCTGTAAGGCATACCTAGCTAGTTACACCCTTATCACTCAATTCGTAAGTTTTTTTTTAAATTTTTAAATTTTTTTATATACTATTTTATATTATTTGTATAGAATGTAAATTTCAAACCAAAATTGGTAAATTCACTTAACTCATAGAATGTTAACTTCACAATCACTGTCAAATTGTTTATTCTACTCTTAATTTTTAGTTGTGTCTGATGAAGCAATAAAACCAATTGCGAAATATTACACGTGAAAAAAGAGTTTCTACTTTCTCCACAAAGCCCTCCGCCGTAATACCCGTTATTCAATTTCTACATATTTTAAATCCAACGGCGTTACTCCCCTTCTGGATATTATATATATATATATATATATATATATATAAAATAACTTTTGTCGTGCAGGAACCACGTTTTTAAAAACAACTTTTATTTCTTAAACGTAGAGTTTACAATAAACTGACATTAAGACTGTTCAAGACAAGTGACAGACTAAGACTGAAATAGCGCAATTGAAATTTACTATTTATATGACGGAAATGAGTCATAGATAAAATAGAACAATAGGTTAATGTTTAAACTTATTCTATGTTAACGCAAACATTTAAATATATTTAGAACAAAGATTATTAATAATAAGACATTGTAATTAAACAATAAGGTCCATTATATTTAGGGCATATAACTCCTCCCTTCTTAGAAAGAGGCATCACCTGGAAGGTGGAGGCCGATGTTCGATGGGTCCTCTTGCGACGTTTTTGGTTTAAGTTTCCTATAGAGTCGTCGCACAAAATATCCGATTAGCACAATTATTATTATATACACTATCACAGTCCAAACACTAATATTTTTGGTTATAAGTTCATCTTCCAAAATCGGTGCTGGCTGCAGATTGGATGAAATGTCTCCTAAATTTAAGTTTTTCAGTTCGATTTTAAAACCACTGTAGTTTAATTGTTCATTCTGGATCTCTGGGCTATCCAGAATTAAGGGGTTACCACTAGTTGCTTGTTGTTGAGTGATTTCACGATTACGGAATATAATTTTGCACATTTTTAATTTGAATAAATAAATTCCAATTAGTTTCTTGACTTCTTCTTCCTGATCACAGGAAATGCGAATTTCTTCCAAGGTCGGGAAGACACCGATATATTGATTACCGAATGGTATTATTTTAAAATGACTACTTTTAATTTCTAAATTAGTGTAATAACACTTTGAAGTTTTTCCAGTTAACAAAATTTCTTTTTCACATTTAATATCTGTATTGGTTATCAGCATACTTGAACATTGATAATTTTCGGGTCCTTTAGTACATAAGTCCCTTAAAGGCCATATTTTATTTTGTTTTGACTTTAGCAAATATTTTACATTAGGAATAATTGTTACGTATTCAGATTTAAGTTTAGTTGGAATAGGATTTAGATAGTAAAGATCGAAACTTGTTTCGTAATTTATTGGAATAGAAAGCATGTAAATTATTCTTGAAAAATCTATTTTACAATGAACCTTAATAATAGATTCAAAATTAATTATATTTTCGGCTTTTATTTTAAATGGCAAATTTTCATTCAGATGCGTTTTAATATTTTTTAATTGTATTAATAAATCGTTTGATCCTATTATATGAGGATGCAAAATTCCTAATTTGCAAAATGAAATAGAATTTTCAATATTATCAAAAATATTTAAAATTATATTGTATAAAACAATCAATTGATTGTATAAATCCTTTACGTACAAAATATGTTGATATTCAACTTGTTCTTTTAAAACGTTTGATAATTGCATTATACGCGACTTTAAAGTTAATTCATTGTGAGCAATATTTCTAATAGTTTCATTAAACCTTGATATAATTTGGGAATTAATACTGTAACCAAATTTAATTTGTTCTTCAATTCTATGCTCATTCATTACTAAATGATTCAGTATATTATTTATTCTTTCTCCATCACTGGCATCTAAATTTCCTGTAATAACCTTAACAATCGAGCCAAGTCCATTTACCAAACCTCGTTTGTTTCTACTTCTTGGTGAATGTATTTTTAAATTATGTAATTTTTGATTAACACTATTTTTAGTATAATTTAGGACTTGTCTATAATTTTTGAAATCTCTTTCATAAATTGAAATATTTTTTAATATTGTTTCTAAATAATCAGATTGGACATTTAATTTTTTAAGTTCCAAATATAGTGGGTCTAATTCAAAATAATGTATAATAGTATGTTCGGATTTCTGCAATTTGGCAGATCCTAGATTGATTGGTAATAAGCCAATATTTTTAGTTATATTCTTAATTTCTATTCGTTGAGCTATCACTCCGAAGAAGAGGGACCTGGAACAAAATTGTCCCTTTTAGTACTTCCTATATAAATGTGTACATTAATATTTGATTTATTAAATATGTATTCTAACATAAGTTTTACTTTTTCATATTTTAATTTGTCTATTCCGCAACCAAGTTTTGGTACTGCCAAATTTTTTATATTATTATCTAAACAGAACTGTTTAAGATTTATTATAGTATTGAAGAAATTTTCATACGTTGGTTTGTCGGAAAATTTACTTTTTGTTACAAGGTATAAAATATATTTACCTTCATATTTTAAATGACATACTTTATTAATTTGTGGGTTCTGTGACCTAAGGTATTGGACTTTTCCAAACCTTTCTTTAAAATCAAGGGCGATCCCGGCGCCCATCTTCATATCTGCACTTACACAGTGTGCTAAAGAAAATTCTTTAGGTGCAAAGAATAAATCGTTATTGATATCTTTTATATTATTTGTAAATTGAGGATTTTCTTTTAATAAATAATTCTTATATCCTTCATAGGATAAAGGTTGATTTTTTCCACTTTTTGTGACTCGGGGTCTCTTTATATTCGAATAGTGTATCTTCTGGACTGTATTATGATGATCTGTAATTATTTTAGCTGTTTTATGAGCATCGTCAATTGATTCAATGATTTCTTTTTTATATTTTGGTTTAGTTTTTGATTGCATTTGTTTATTTTTTACATAAATATTTTGGGGAATTTCATTAGTCTCTTCGCGTTTTTCATTTACCTTGTTAATATATTTTTCTTTATTATCTGAAATTGTTTTATTAATATTTTCATAAAGCATCTTTGCTTTATTTTTATGAGTTGTTACATAATCATTCATAACTTTAAATTCTAAATCTAAATTGAAAGGATCTTCAGGATTTATGTGTCCTGAAATTATTTCCGATGGTTTAAATTTCGTCACCGAATGTATGGAATTATTATAAGCCAGAAGGGCATAATTTACTTTGATTAAAATTGGTTCTTATTTAAACAACTCTTGACTATTCAATAAGCGTATGTGCTCGATAATTGTAGAATGGAATCTTTCAATAATACCATTAGATTCTGGGTGTTGAGAACTAATGAGATGAAATTCAACTTTGTGCAATCCTAATAATTCCTTGATAATAGAATTTTTAAATTCTAAGTGATTGTCGGCAATCACTTGATTTGGTACACCGTGGTGTGTAAAAAATCTTATTAAATTATTAGCAACTTCAATTGCTTGTCCAGAATTTAATTTATATAATTGTCCATATTTTGAGAATGGATCAACTATTGATAAGAACTTAACTTTTTCTAAAGTAATTGTGTCTATGTGGAGTATCTCAAACGGTTTAGAGGCTGTTGGTGTAATATTAAATTTTGGTTTTATAGGATGTCTATCATATTTACTTGTTAAGCATATGTGACATTCATTAATATATTCCTGAATTGACCGTCGCATTTCAGGCCAATAATATTTTCTTTTAATTTCTGCTTCTACCTCGTCTATTCCTCTATGATTTTTATTATCGTGAAAGTCTTTAATTATTTCTAATATTTTTTCCTCTTTTTCAATATCTTTTAACATTTGAGTACATTTTACGAAATTGATCTGTGAATTTTTAAAATATGTTTGCATAATGACACAACACTTTTCATAAATTTCTGATTCGAAATATAAGTGATATTTCACTTTGGGTGTAATATATTCTTTAATAAAATTAATTAAATCCTTATCAAAATTATTTTTTGATAATTGTACATATATCCTCATTTTCTTTTTATTATATAGTGTAACCATTTTCGGTCTACTCGGAGAATAGTTAACTTCCGAAATAATAAGTTGATTCATACCTATATTAACTGGTTTTTCAGTAATGGGTATGTTAAAAATTGGGTTTTCACGGTTTGAATGTACCGTAGCACCATAACTGTTTGTTGGCTCTGTCTCTGCAGGCTCAACAATTAATGAACTATTATCATCACTTTCTTTATTTAATAATTTATCATTGAATTGTTCAACATAGTAATCTTGTAACTGTCCGTGTTCCTCATATGCATTGATTTCAACACGGGACAAAGCGTCTGCGTTTTTATCTAAACTCCCTTTTTTATATATTATTTTGTAATCGAATTCCTCTAATTTTAGTTTTCACCTAACTAGTTTAGAATTGGGCTCCTTAATTGAGAAGAGCCGTTGTAAGGGCTTGTGATCACACACAATATCAAATTTACGACCAAATAAGTATGGTCTGAAGTACTTTACAGCCCAGACAATCGCAAGTAATTCCTTTTCGATTGTAGAGTAATTACTCTCAGAACTATTTAATGTTCTGCTGGCATAAGCGATGGGAAGATCAGAACCGATTTTCCCTTGAGACAAAACTGCACCTAGAGCGACATTGATTGCATCAGTTGTTAAAATAAATGGTTTTGAAAAATCCGGGTACTGAAGCAATGGCTCATTAATAAGAAGATTTTTACAAGTATTGAAACAATTTTGGTATTCAGGATTGTTTATATCAATAGTAGCGTCCTTTTTTAGGCATTTTGTAAATGGTTTTGTAAGACCGGCGAAATTTTTAATAAATTTACGATAATATCCTAAAAGGCCTAAAAACCCTTTTATCTGTTTAGTAGTTTTTGGAATAGGGTAGTCACGAATTGCCCTAACTTTTTTCCGGATTAGGTTTGACACCTTCTGGGGTGACAACGTGTCCTAGGTACGCTACTTCCTTTTTTAGGAACTCAGACTTATCGATTTGAATTTTTAAATTAGAGTCTTTTAACCTATTGAAAACTTGTCTAAGATTTTCAATGTGTTCCTGTAAACTTGTACTAAAGACGATTATATCGTCCATATAAACTAAACATTTATCATACTGCAATCCTTGTAGGACATTGTCCATAACCCGTTCAAAGGTTGCAGGGGCGTTTTTTAATCCGAAGGGCATACGGAGGAATTCGTAGTGCCCATTCTGTGTGTTAAATGCAGTTTTGGATATATCTTTTCCTTCAATTTCAATCTGGTGGAAACCAGAGGCTAAGTCCAATGTCGTAAAATACTGACATCTACCAAGTTTGTCTAATAAATCCGTTATATTAGGTAAGGGATAACGATCACTAATTGTTTTGTCATTCAATTTTCTGTAATCAACGACAAGTCTCCACTTCCTTTTACCGGAAGCGTCCATTTTCTTTGGCACGATCCATATTGGAGACGACCACGGGCTAAACGATGGTCGAATAATTTTTTGATCTAACATACTTTTAATTTGTTTATTTACTTCATCCCGGTGTATTTCGGGATACCTATAAGATTTAGTGTAGACAGGGACCTCGTCATTTGTCTGAATACTATGTTTTATTTTATTAGTGAAAGTAAGTGGATTTTTTTCCACATGAAAAATATCTGAAAATTCAGAAATTAATTTAATTATACTTTGTTTTTCCTCATTATTCATATGAGACATTCTAATATTTTTTAAATCAAACTTTTGATTATTTACGTATGTATGCTTATTTTTTAATCCGTCAAAATAATATTTATTATCATTATTATCATAACCCATTTCAACATTGTTAATGCAAGCTCGGCTATTGACCATATTCGCTGGTTCTGGAGCGCGACCGCAATTATTATTACTTTTTGCAACTTGTGCATAACTATTTTCATTCACATTGGAATGTACAGCTGGGTCGTAATCTTCATACAAAGATACCTTTATTGGTTTAAACAAAGACGGATTTAATTCCGTATCGGAGTAATTAATTACTGAGCAAAAAGCTTTATTATTTCTTACGTGTGTTACACAACTAGGTATTTCTACGCACGATGATTTCATATTTGGGATTACTACATCTCCATTTTTAACATTGAGTATATTTACCTCAACTACCTTTTCTGAACGCGGGGGAACTACTATACATTTCGTTGACCTAAGACCGGGTTCATTTGAATTATTAAAATTATTATCATTGATAATATCAATTTCTACCGTATTAACTATGAGTTTATTTCGCTCAAAATCTACTGTAGCTTTTAATTTTTTTAAGATGTCAAGTCCTATTAACATATCAAAATTATTGTGAAAATTAAGTAAATACATTTTTAATTTTGCAGCATAATTTGTACGAAACAAATTTTGTAAAGAAACAGTAGTGCTATGTCTACCACGCGATGTACCGTGAAAAGTACTAACATCAAATGGATCCTCAATAATATGTTTTTTAAAATATTTATACGCAATTTTAGGACTAATAAATGACCTAGAGCTACCTGTATCAATTAGGATATTTAAATTACGTTCCTTATCATAAATTCTAGGTAGGTGGCTTTTAATATTTTTTAATATGCCACAAAAATAATCATTTAATTGTTCTGATCGTCCAAGGCCGCTTGACCTAAAAAATTATCGGAAGAGGGAATTTCATTATCCTCGATTTCCGCATTAAATAAATCCTCTCCATTATTAGGATTAAAGTAATTATTTCTATTATTACCAAAATTATTATTTGGACGATTAAATTGGTGTTTAGAAGTACCTTGAGTAGAGACAGACATTGGCGTTGGTTTGTATGGTTTATTAAATGTTTTATTTGGATTACCAGTATTAAAATTACCTGGATTATTATTGTTATTATTAAAATTATTATTAGGAAAATAATTCCTGTGTAAATTATAAGTGGGTTTATTCTTGTTAAAATTATTAACAGGCAACTTTTGTTGAAATTGACTTCTAACAAAGGGTTTATTATTATTATTGTTATTAGATTTTTCAGGAATTTTAGAAGTTTCATGTTGGAAATCGTTAGTTAACATGTTAAGAGCCATGTTTAAATCTGCGGGATTTTTAACCCTCATTTGTGAACCAATGGGCTCACGTAAGCCATTTAATAATGAACGAAGAGCATTTTGTCTGAAGAAATTAGCGAGATGAAATCGTTGGTGATTATGATTCACAACATGGTTATTAATATATGCTATTTGCAAATTTAGCAAATGTTGTAAACGATTATAAAAATCAAAATAAGATTCGTTCGAATTTTGTTTTAAATTTGTGATTTCCCTATTCAAACTAAAATGATCTCGTTTGTCTGCATAAGCATTAAGTAATGCTTGTTTTAAATCATTCCATGTGGTAATGATACTAGAAGAAATACTAGAGGCGGCTTCACCTTTAATTTTAGATAATATTGAACTCATCAAATATTCATTTTGAAAGTTCGTCGGATCTTGTGCATTAAAAAAATTATTAACTAATTTTTCGCAGATTTCTATGAATCTGGAAAGCAACTGTGAATCACCACGAAATTCGGGGATCATCTGAAGATATTCTGCCTTTAATTCTGCCATTTTTAAAATAGGTTTTGTACTTGAATTATTTAACCTCGTAGGAGAACGGGAATGGTACTTCTGATAAGAACGCGGGGGTGGATCTGAATCGGAACTTGAATCTGAATTACGCCTACTACGCGAAGAAGCAATTAACATTGACCTTTAAAAAACGTTTGCACTTACATAAAAATCACTCCTCTAGCCATTAGCGTGGATGCCTGGTACTGGGTAGTGACGAGATGACCGATGACCTCGTTTCGGTGCCCTTGAGCCGTAATTCTCGATGTTTGGAGAAGCTGCGGGTGCTACCGATGTTGTACTCGATCTTGTCCGGGGAAAGGATGTTCTCTCGGGGTCCTTCCTGGAACTTCTTGAATTTCGGACGTCCAATAAATCGTTGAAACGAAAGAAGGCTCGATATTCGTTCGGTACTTCCTTGGACAATCCTACCGACTGCGCCAAATAACTTTTGTCGTGCAGGAACCACGTTTTTAAAAACAACTTTTATTTCTTAAACGTAGAGTTTACAATAAACTGACATTAAGACTGTTCAAGACAAGTGACAGACTAAGACTGAAATAGCGCAATTGAAATTTACTATTTATATGACGGAAATGAGTCATAGATAAAATAGAACAATAGGTTAATGTTTAAACTTATTCTATGTTAACGCAAACATTTAAATATATTTAGAACAAAGATTATTAATAATAAGACATTGTAATTAAACAATAAGGTCCATTATATTTAGGGCATATAACTTATATATATATGTATATATATATATATATATATATATATATATATATATATATATATATATATATATATATATATATATATATACCGAGTGTTTGGGACAAGGGGCGAACATAGGGATTTAACATGTAAAATTAAATATGTGTAATTATTTGCTCCTCTATTCATTTTAGAGAAAAATCGTAAAGGAATATTTTTTAGAGAATTAAAAACTGTAAATGTATCATCCATTTAATTTACGTTTGTACCAGCATACACCTCAGAAATAATAAAAATAAGTTTAACAATTTACCATTTAATAAAAACCCTTGCCATGACTTTGACAAATGTCATGTTATGGTGAGAATAATTTTACTAGTCAAACATTAATTCGGGCGGCCCGTTGGTGTAGTGGGTAAAGCGAGCGCTTATGCCGGTTGCACCGCGTGCCGCGAGGGTTCGAATCCCAGCCCGGGCGAACGATTTCGGGGTCGCGGAATATTCGCTCGGGACCATGGACATTGCATTTGTCTTTCATTATTCAGTTATTCATTTAATTTCCGATATATTACAATACAATGATTATGGCAGATGGCCTCGTAGCCGACGCCAATTTCCCGAATCATTCAATCTCCTTAACCCGCAGTTCCATCCACGTCCAAATATCAATTCACGCATTGTTATTACTATGAACAATAATATGAGTTATTCCAATGGAGAGAGGGTATTATTTATTATCAAAATATTTACAGTGGCGTCAGTTTACACAGAGTTCGTGACTTATTTTCGGTTACATTTAACAATCGACCAATTCCGTCTGTATCAACAATTTCCAAATTTGTGAAAAAGTTCGAAAATACAGCAAGTGTAGCGGCAGATGATTCAAAAGGTATTTCAATAGTCCAATTTCAACAAATATTATTTCAAACATATTAAAATTAAAGGCAAACGGAACAGAAGAAGCAACGATGAATTGAATTAAAGTGGTGTCAGATTACACACAGTTCGTGATATATTTTTGGTTTTACCGTAACCAGCGGTCAACGGGAAATTTTAGAGCAAGTACTCAAAAAGTTCTCCGTTCTGGTGTAAACAATAACCCAATCGGTTATAAAATGCATGTCTAACATTAGCCAACTGCCTATCTGTAATCAATGTGCATTCCGCAAAAATTGCTTCCCGCAAAGATTCAATATTTGGATGGTGTTTTTTGTAAATTTTGTTTTTCAAGTGACCCCACAAAAAGAAATCACATGGTGCTAAATCAGGAGATCTTGGTGGCCAGTTGATAGTGCCACCGCGACCAATCCAGCAATTGGGAAAATTAGCATTTAAATATTCCCTTACATTTAAACCATAATGGGCTGGACATCCATCATGCTGATACCATATCTCCTGATTGTCACGTGCAACTTCTTCTAACGCAGGGCCAACCTGGTTGATTAAAAGGTCTAAATAAGAATTCGAATTTAAATTTCCACATATTTCAAACGGCCCAATAATATTATTTTTAAAAATACCAGCCCAAATATTTATTTTTTGCGGGAACTGGGTTCTAGTTCTAAGGCATATCCGCGGATTTTCTTGGGTCCAGTATCGCGTGTTCTGAGTGTTGGGCTCGTTGTTAAGTGTGAACGTGCATTCATCCGTAAAACAGATAGACTGCAAAAAGTTTTTGTCTATGTTTGATCGATCCTGCATTATCTCGCAGAATACACGCCTGCTTTCTTCATCCACTAGCAATATCTCCTGATGGCATTGATGTTTGTAGGGATAATACCCATGCTTATTCAGAATCTTATACACTGAGAATGTAGACACGCTGCACTCACGAGCAATGCATCGTATGCTAGTTGTTGGATCAGCATTTATCAACCCCAAAACTCTTTTTTCCAATTCATCGTTGCTTCTTCTCTTCCGTTTGCCTGCAATGTTAATGTTTTTGAAATAATATTTGTTAAAATTGGACTATTGAAATACCTTTTGGATCATCTGCCGCTACACTTGCTGTATTTTCGAACATTTTCACAAATTTGGAAAGTGTTAATACAGACGGAATTGGTCGATTGTTAAATGTAACCGAAAATAAGTCACGAACTCTGCGTAAACTGACGCCACTGTAAAATGTTTTAATAATGAATACCCTCTTTTCATTGGAATAACTCAGATTATTGTTCATCGTAATATAGTACAATCGCACAGAGGTGACAGTGACTCATGCTTTTTCGATCTAATCATCGCGTGTGGATAAATATCTATACTCGTTCGCATGCTTAAGAAAAACGAAATGAAATACGAAACGTATGTCGATATGTAAATTCAAGGGCTAAGTGCAACGTATGTCTTTTCTCATTCCATCTATTCTAACCTCAAAATTCACGTGCTTGTATCTCCGATTTCGATTTAGTTAAGAGCAGAATTGATTGTATCCATTTCATTTATAAAAAGGTTAAATTTAATGACCAATTTCCAAAATGCACTCGCAAAGTTTCGTAGGGAAATTATTTGCACGCTCGAGAATTTTTAAATTTCCCACCTAGACTGAATCGAATTATTTTATGGACATACGTTTACTAGAAACTTAATTCAGGCAACATGGAACGATGAGTCACTGTCACCTCTGCGCGATTGTACTATAACTAGAATTGATATCTGACTTGCAATATTATTTATCTACACCTACACTAAAATTGACCCATTAAAATAAAAGTTATCGTATGTAAAGTGCCCCATTAAATAAATCGTGCGCAAATGAATACAAATCGTGCGCAAAAATCCTATGCAATTTAAATGGGACTTTCATTACTAAACGATTTGTGGTAGGCAACGGAATCAATAGCAACTGTCATGTCATACGTCAAATCGGTAATTTTCAGTCATACAGGTAATATTTTCTTTAATTAATTTCATATAACTGTATCATTTGTATAGTTTGTGTAATTGTGTTTATATAATACCTACGATGGAAATGGAGAGTGACCAAGAAATGTGTTCACCTCCCGAAGTGGCCAAGGCGGCCGATAAGGTAACATCAAACTTATTACCTGCCAAATCTAGGAAATTATATACGAACACTTATAACGTTTTCTTGGATTGGTGTAGTAAGAAGAATGTAACAAAATATACAGAAAATGTGTTCGTGGCATATTTTTCTGAAATATCCAAAAACTTCAAAGCATCAACCCTATGGTCACACTATTCGATGCTTAAAGCCACTTTTAATATAAATAAGAACATTGATATAAGCAAATTTAATAAACTGATTACATTTTTAAAACGTACATCAGAAAATTATACACCCAAAAAATCTAAAATATTCACTTTACAAGAAGTGGAGAAATTTATTAATAAAGCTCCTGATGATATATTTCTGATGATGAAGGTAATAAAAAAAATGTGTTCATTATATTTACAAACATTAACTATTTGTTTAGGTTGTAGCAATATTTGGAATATCGGGTGCATGCCGTCGGCAAGAATTGTACGATATTTTACTGGATGATATTCAAGATGTAGGAACTGCTATAATTATAACTATTAAGGAATGCAAAAATAAAATTCCCAGGACTTTTACAGTTATTGACAGCAAGGATAATACTCCAAGTTTTATACAAATTTACCGAAAATATGCTTTGCTGCGACCACCCGTAACTGACCATAAAAGATTTTTCGTCTTCTATAGAAATAATAAGTGTTCAAAGCAGCCAGTAGGCATTAATCAATTCGGCAAAATACCATCTCTGATAGCCACATTTTTAAATCTACAACATCCTAATACTTATACAGGACACTGCTTCAGACGATCATCTGCTTCCCTATTAGCAGACTCAGGTGCCGATATTTCTGCAATTAAACGCCACGGAGGATGGAAATCCACCACCATTGCAGAATCATACGTAGAAAATTCATTAGAAAATAAAAAAGAAACAACAAAGAAAATTTTTGGAACTAATAGCGAAGCTCAACCGTCTACGTCTCATAATTCCTCTGTATATACTCTTACAAAAGAAGTATTAATTCATGGAGAAGAAAAAAATCATCCTAATATTATAATTAGTGATATTAATAATTGTAATAATTTAACAATCAATATTAATGTGTAAAATACTAAAATATCAAATAAAATATCTACTTGTTTAAATTTTAGTATAGGTGTAGATAAAATATTGTATGAAACACGTGTGTGAAGTACTTTTGCGCACTCGTTGCGATTACGACACTCGCCTACGGCTCGTGTCTTAAACTTCGCAACTTATGCGCAAAAGTTACACTTCACACACTTGTGTCATAAATAACTATATTTTCACTATAACATGAAACATGACATTTGTCAAAGTCATGGCAAGGGTTTTTATTAAATGGTAAATTGTTAAACTTATTTTTATTATTTCTGAGGTGTATGCTAGTACAAACGTAAATTAAATGGATGATACATTTACAGTTTTTAATTCTCTAAAAAATATTCCTTTACGATTTTTCTCTAAAATGAATAGGGGAGCAAATAATTACACATATTTAATTTTACATGTTAAATCCCTATGTTCGCCCCTTATCCCAAACACTCGGTATATATATATATATATATATATATATATATATATATATATATATATATATATATATATATATATATATATATATATATATGTAACCTGGCGGTCACAATAGACATTTGATTGTTTAATTATAATAGGTTTTATTTATAAGAAATGTATATTTAATATTAATACGCAGATTAGGTGACATCATGTGCCAGATGTTAATTAGCTTAGCTTGTAGATTTAGTTTGTATAAATAGGTTTTATTTTATTATTATAATTCAGTCATATCTTAGCATTCAAACTATGTAGTAGTTATTTCAATATTAATATTCGTCTTTATATAATCATTCACTTTTAATGTAATAATTAATAAATAAAATTGTTTTTAAAAACTCTAAAGTGCAAAATCAAAAGTTAACTGGCGCAGTCGGTAGGATCTCCTAAGAAGTTACACCTGAGAGGATATCAGATAGTGCTTCGTCCATTTTTATGGTTTATTGGAGATTCGAATAGTTCCACGTCGCAGCACCAGAGAGTTCTCCAACTATCGAGAAATCAAGCTCCGAGGGCAGCATTACAACGAGGGACATCATTTCACCAGTTCCACAACCCTGAGGGAACATCAGGACATGGACAGCGTGATTTTTGTTAAGTGGTAAGCACAGAGTTTTTTTTAGAGGTTTTTTATATATTTTAATTGTTCGTGAAATAATTTTATGTACGCGAGTGATACGTCTTCTGATTCAGATTCACCTTTAATAATTAATAATTCCCCAATTCGTATTCATTCTCCTATTAACTTCATACTTGAAGAATTAATTAATAGTTTAGATCATTTAGAAATAAATTCAAATTTAAAAATGGAAAACGTAAATTATCAATTATTAAAATTAAATGTCGATACAATCCCTTCCTTCGACGGAAGTAATGAACTCACTGAAATTTTTATCTCACGGTGTGAGGCCGTGTTGGCTCAGTTTAGACCTTTGAATGATAATTTGGTCAATAGTTATTTAATTAATGCGATAATAAGTAAACTAAAAGATAGGGCGTTGATTACAATAGGTTCGCGAGCAGAACTGGATAATTGGCCTGAAATTAGAAACCATTTGAGGCAAAGGTTTGGTGATTTGCGAAACTATGACTGTATAGTTCAAGAATTAATTAATTTAAGACCAATGAAAAATGAAAAGTATTTGGATTTTGGCGAGCGTATTCAGGTATTAAGAAGTAAATTGTCGAGTAAAATTAATTCGTTATCTGCAGTTGAAATGCCAGATGCGGAAAAACGTATACATCAGCGTAGTTACGATGAATTGGCATTGAAAACATTCCTACGAGGAATTCGTGGTAATATACAAAGTATTATAAGATTAAGAGAGCCTGACACATTGGAAGAGGCAATTAATTATTTAATTGAGGAAAATAATTTTCAAAGTACTTTAGACATACCAAATGTATCAAATTTTAATCAGTCTAATTTTAATAATGGGTTTAATTACAGAAATTCTAATTCATCAAATTATAATCAAAATAATAGATTTAATAATCAAAATCAATTTCAAAGTAATAATAGATCTAATAATCAATTTCCTAGACAACAAAATTTTATAAGACAACCTGTTCAACAAAATTTTACGAGTCGACCTATAAATCTTCAATTTAGGCAGCAACCACCACAAAGATTTCCCACAAACAGACAAGTATTTGGGAGACCAATGAATTCTCAAAATCAAAATTTTAGACCATATAATAATTATTCTTATAATCAAAATCGTACAAATTTTAACCCAAATTTTGGTAATAATCCAAATCCTAATTTCAATAATAATTCAAATTTTAATTTTAATTCAAATGCTAATAATCAACCACCACGACAAAATTCAATAAGATTACCAAGTCCGACACCAATGTCGACCTCTACAACTTACACAAATCGTCCTAATTTGCATAATTTGGATGAGCCCAGATCATCCGTAAATATTAGTAGAGCCAGTAGTCATAATGAGGAATCTGAAGATAATTTTTTAGGATAAATCGCCTTGGGAAAACCCCAGTTGAAATTTTAGGTATAAATAATAATTCTAGTTAATAACCTTTTATAATTGACCCTGAAACTAAATTAAAAATATTAATGGATTCTGGAAGTACAAGATCGTTTATTAGTCCTCGATTGGCGAGGAAATTAAATAAAAATTTATTTAAAATTGATCCGTTTGAGGTCACAAGTGCTCATGGTACCTCGCAAGGAACTCATAGTGTGGTCATTAATCTTCGAACATTATTTGGAACTAATTTCGCAGCCAAATTGAAATGTTACATATTTGACTTTCATTCTGCTTTTGATATTTTATTAGGAGTCGATAATATGATAAAAATTAATGCGTGTGTAGATTTTAAAAATAAATTAATAATAACTCCTCATAACGAAATCCCGCTTAAATTTCGGGATGACCAAGGCGTGTTAAATATAGATCATAATAGTATTAATAATAATTTTAATAGTAATAATGATAATAATGAAATTAATAATAATTTAAATGATTCACCGGTAATTAAGCGAATATTAATTCCGGCTAGAAGTCAACAAGTCATACAAGTAGAAATTGAAAATATTAAAAATGGTGAAGTAGTAATACCCAGATTAAATGTTTTAAACTTTTTAGTGCCAGAATGTGTCACTGTTGTAAAAAATGGTAGGGCTTTTTGTACTGTTGTAAACAAAACAGATATAGATAGGGATGTAACCCTGAAAAAACCTTTTGTTGTAACACCCATCAATGGATATGATGTGGTGCCCCATCAACAAAATGCAAATAATAAATTAAATAAAAAATGCCCTAAAAATAAAAATAATAATAATATAAATATTTATAATGCAGAAGAATTTAAATTTGATTTTTCTAAAATAAGATCTGAACACATGAATGATGAAGAGAAAGCCGTTATAAAAAATTTAGTACTTAAATATTCAGATATTTTTCATATAAAAGAAAATGATTTAACTTTCACCAATCGAATTAAACATAGAATAATCACAACAGATGAAGTTCCTGTTTTTACTAAAACTTATCGTTACCCGGAAGTACATAAAGCCGAGGTAAATAAACAAATTAATGAGATGTTGGAACAAAATATTATTAGGCCATCTTTTAGTCCATGGTCTTCTCCTATTTGGATAGTGCCAAAAAAGTTAGACGCATCAGGCCAGAGGAAATGGCGTGTCGTCTTTGACTATAGGAAACTAAATGACAAAACTGTAGGTGATAGGTATCCACTTCCAAATATTACGGACTTGTTAGATAAATTAGGCAAAGCTCAATATTTTACTACTTTAGACTTAGCATCGGGTTTTCATCAGATTGAGATTGATGAACGTGACATTCAGAAAACAGCTTTTAATACTGAGAGAGGACATTACGAATTTTTAAGGATGCCATTTGGATTAAAAAATGCTCCTGCTACATTTCAAAGAGTTATGGACGATAATTTAAGGGGTATACAAAATGAATATTGCTTAGTATATATGGATGATATAATTATTTTTTCGACAAGTTTACAAGAACATATCAATAGACTGACAGAAGTTTTTAATAGATTAAGAGAATCTAATTTTAAGATTCAATTAGATAAATCCGAATTTTTAAAAAAAGAAGTAGCTTATTTGGGACATGTTGTAACACCTGAAGGTGTCAGACCGAATCCGGACAAAATTATCGCAATACAAAATTACCCTATTCCTAAAACGACAAAACAAATTAAAGGATTTTTAGGACTGTTAGGTTACTATAGGAAGTTTATTAAAAATTTTGCAGACTTGACTAAACCAATGACGAAATGTTTAAAGAAAAATTCTTCTATTAATATTAATGATATTGATTATCAAAATTGTTTTAATTTATGTAAGAACGTGTTAATAAATCAACCTTTACTTCAGTATCCTGATTTTTCGAGACCTTTTATTTTGACAACAGATGCTAGTAATCAGGCTTTAGGCGCTGTTTTATCACAGGGAAAAATTGGTTCTGATTTACCAATTGCTTATGCTAGTCGTACTTTAAATGACTCAGAAACAAAATATTCAACAATTGAGAAAGAACTTCTTGCCATAGTATGGGCAGTTAAATATTTTAGACCTTATTTATTTGGACGGAAATTTCAGATAGTCACTGATCATAGGCCTCTCCAATGGTTGATGTCGATTAAGGAACCCAATTCAAAATTAGTCAGATGGAGACTAAAATTGTCTGAATATGATTATGATATTGTTTATAAGAAAGGTACTTTAAATAAAAATGCTGACGCACTCTCTAGAATCAAATTAAATATTAATTAAGAGTATGGACCAAATTTAGAAGGATATTTAAAGAATTTTGAAAATGTTACAAATAATCCTTCATCGTTAATATTTGAACCAGCAGAAAATACATATATAAATGATATAGCAAATGATGGTGCAACCATTCATTCAAGTGTAGAACACCCTATTGTAGGAATTCCCATTTCAGATAAACCAGTTAATCTTGGTGACAACCAATTGATAATTTCAGAAGTAGATTATTCCCCTTCTAAACCAAAAATAAGTAAGCTATTTAATCAAAATAAAATGCGTATCCATGTTCAATTTTCAAAATCTAATTTTAGTCAAGAAGTAGTTGACTTTATTAAAGAATATATTGTTCCTAATGTAAGTTATTATCTTTATTTTAAAGATCCAGTGTATGAAAAGTTTAGTAATATTTTACAAAAATATTTTAAAAATTCAAAAATTAAAATGGTTAAATGTACAAGTTTATTAAATGATGTGGAAGATAAAAAATATGTTTTAGAAATAATTCAGAACTACCATGAAGGAAAAACTAATCATCGTGGTATAGATGAAACGGAAGCAAAACTAAAAAGAATTTATTATTGGCCAAACATGAGAAGAACAATACAAGAATATATTAATGATTGTGAAATTTGTCTTGTGTCTAAATATGAAAGAAAACCTTTAAAGTTAAAATTTAGTCATACACCGACAGCAATGAAACCGTTTGAAATTGTGCATATAGATTGTATAGCTTTGGAAAATGTAAAATTTCTTAGTATAATTGATGCATTCTCAAAATACACACAAGTATATAAATTAAACTCTTATCAAGCTGTAGAAATAGCAACTAATTTAATTAAGTTCTTTTGTCATCATGGAACACCAGATTTAATTATTTCGGATAACCATCTAGAATTTAAAAATACTGTAATTAGAGAACTTTTGGCATTGCATAAAATTAAAATTCATTTTATCAGTTCACAACACCCTGAGTCAAATGGAATAGTAGAAAGAGTACATTCTACAATAATTGAACATATGAGATTATTAAATAATCAAGATTTGTATAAAAATGAACCAGTTGAAATTAAGATTCTTTATGCCATATTAGCCTACAATAACTAAATACATTCCACTACTAAATTAAAACCTTGTGAAATTATTTCTGGTCATATTGACTCTAATTCTCTTTTAGATATTGATTTGGAAACTCTTCTTACTAATAATTATGTTCAAATGCATAAAGAAAAAGTAAAATTATTATACGGGAAAATTAATGAAACAATAAGTGAAAATAAAACTAGAGCTATTGATAGACAAAATGTAACTCGAGAGGAAATTCCTCAAATACCTGAAAATATATTTATTCAAAATAAACAGAAGCAGGCCAAAACAAAAAATAAATATAAAAAAGAAAAAGTTAAGAGTATAAGAGTTGATCATAAAACAGCAGAAATTGATATTAGTCATCGTAACCAAGTAGGTAAAATTCATTTATCTAATATAAAAAGACCAAGGGTAAAGAAAGTAAATTTTGGAAATATCTTAGATTTTAGAATTTTTATGAATAATTATAATAAAAAGGAAATTATTGAAAATGAAAACGTAACAGAAATTAATGAAGATTTATTCCATGCTCCATTGGATTATTCACTTGCTCATTGTGTTAGCAAAGATTTAAAAATGGGTGCCGGTATAGCGAGAGAATTTAAAATCAGATTTGGTAGAGTAAGAGAATTGTTTAAACAAAATCCTCAACTATATTATCTTTGTCATATTAAAGAAGATAATAGATATATTTTATATTTGATAACAAAAGAAAATTTTGACGATAAACCTACCTTAGAATGTTTATTTAAAACTTTAATCAATTTAAGACAATTTTGTTTAGATAAACAAATAACTAAATTGGCGATTCCCAAATTAGGATGTGGCTTGGACAAACTAAATTATAAAACAGTAAAAGCTATGTTGAACTATATATTCCAAAACTCTCATTTACAAATAATTATTTATCTTGGTGCAATTAAATTTGATAATTCAGAACCTGGTACTTCATTTGAGTCATTTTAATAAATTAATTAATCAATTCCAGGTTACTACTCATCACTCCAGTGATCGCTTTTGAAATAAGGAATGTTACGGAAAATACGGGACTGTTACCTATAAAATTAGGTTTAGCAAAATTGGAAAGAACAAAACATGTATTGGTGCATCATTATGATTTAAGTCCTGTTTACGAAGAAATTAAAAAATTAAATTACCAATATGAGTTTTTGAAAGATACTACGAGTAATATATCTAAATTTAAAAATGACTTCCAGAATTACGAAAAATTATTAAATTATTCTTGGAAAGATATAAGTAATAAAATTAAAACAATACAATTAAATTCTAAATCAAAACGTGTAAAGAGAGGTTTGATTGATGGTTTGGGTACTATTATTAAAACAATTAGTGGTAATATGGATGCTCAAGATGAAAAGAGAATTAACGAAATTCTGAAACACTTAGCTAACAATCAAAATAATTTTCAGAATCAATTAAAATTTGGCTATAGCACTAATAATAAGATTATTCAAAATTTTAATAATACAGTTCAAGATATCGCACATAACCAAAACTTATTAAAAGCCAGAATTATGCAATTACAAGCAATATATAAGACAGAGGTCGATCATCAACATGTTCTGGTTGTAAAAGACTTATATAATCAACTTATACTACTTTTAGGTGTAATAGGAAATATACTACAAGAAATTATTAACTCATTAACTTTTTGTAAATTAAAAACATTGAGTCCTGATATAATTAGACCTCAAGATTTATTTGAGGAAATACAAAGAATTTCTGTTCACTATAATGAAGAACTACCTTTCGAATTGAAATTAGAAAACATTTTAGATTTTGAATCTGTAATAACAGTTAATTGTAAAATTAAGGAGTCGAAAGTTTATTACTTCTTGTCTCTCCCTATTAATTATGAACATTCATTTGATTTATATTCTATATATCCAATACCTTTTAAATTTGAATCAAAATACGTAACAATAATTCCAAATATAAAAATTTTAATTAAATCAAAATTTGATTTAAAAACATGGCCTCTAAGAGAAATGTGCTTAAGTAATAATAAACAGTTTCAATGCAGTGATAATTTAATATTGAACTATAAAGCGGATTGTGAAACGGAGATACTAATTAATGGAACCACTAAAAATTGTAAATATACAAAATTAGACATTCAACAAAACCATTTGGAAAAAGTACCATTTACAAACCAATTCTTAGCTGTTTTTATCAAGAAAGAAAGAATCAGAATTATATGTCCTGGAAAAGAAGAAACGAAGGATCTAGAAGGAGTCTTCCTCATTCAACCAGATAAGTGTGATCTTATCTACAAAAACTACAAAGTGCCCAAAATAGAAATAATGAACGGAACTCCGGTGTTAGTGAGTGCAACCGAACTCAAAGTAGACAATGATAAGATAAACAATTTTACTATTCAATTTAAAAGACTTAAACTAGAGGATGTTCCAGTGTTCTCCCCAATTCCAATTGTGCCAGAAACATTCGTACCCTTCAAACCTAGTGCATGGACACTTCTACTTTATGTTTTCGTGATAATAGTTATAGTGATTTCAATATATAAACAATTAAGAAGAAGAAGAAGAGCAGCAATCCTCCTTCAAGATAATAATTCGCCTTCTGGGATAAGTCGAATCTGAGGGGGAAGGTGTAACCTGGCGGCCACAATAGACATTTGATTGTTTAATTATAATAGGTTTTATTTATAAGAAATGTATATTTAATATTAATACGCAGATTAGGTGACATCATGTGCCAGATGTTAATTAGCTTAGCTTGTAGATTTAGTTTGTATAAATAGGTTTTATTTTATTATTATAATTCAGTCATATCTTAGCATTCAAACTATGTAGTAGTTATTTCAATATTAATATTCGTCTTTATATAATCATTCACTTTTAATGTAATAATTAATAAATAAAATTGTTTTTAAAAACTCTAAAGTGCAAAATCAAAAGTTAACTTATATATATATATATATAAATGTTTAGGGAAGTAACGCCGTGAAGAATGTAATTGAAGTGGATTTAATATGCGGGTTGGAACGGCAAGAGGGCGATTTAAATAATACTCCTAGTATTTCTGTGTCCAATATTTCGCTGCCCTCGACAGCTTCATCAGGGATCAACTACAATTTATTTTATAATAGACAAAATTGTTTTTATAATAACCATAACCTAGAGGCCATGTGGATGGTACTTACAAATTGGCGGAGTTGGTGAATAAATTGACTTAAATAACATTACAACTTGTGTCGACGCACTTATTAATTGTATATAAACATGATTAGATTGAAGCAGAAATGGATGTTGTTAGATTTTAAATGGAAATTGACATGGTGAATGTAAAACAAAACTAAGACGTGAGCGCCATTTTGAAGCAGAGTGTAAAAACTGGTTGTCGGCGCACAGAAAGTATGTAGGCAGAGGGCCAAATGAGAGTGTAAATCATAAAATTAGTTCTTAAATCGCTCGTCCCGCATGGAACGAAGGCGCTAATATTTATAGTGAGAATTTAAAACTGACAAAATTGAAATTGAAAAGAAAACTAGGCAACCAAACATATAAGCAGGTTTAATGTGGAAATATACATTAACGAATCACAGAGCATTAAATTAAAGAGTGGCAAATTTTATTCACTAGCTGAGGGCCTTATTACCAGTGTACCCTTCCTTGACACTTTGGTAATAAGAACTGATGACAATCACATCATGCTGGATTGGTACCAGAAACCGACATCATCTGGTCGTTTCATCAATTATTTCTCCAACCACCCTATCACTCAAAAAATTAATATCTTAAAATCCACGAGAAATCGTGTTGCTCGTATTTGTCATCAGTCCTTACTGCCAAAAAATCTCAATATTCTCTACAACCTTTTTTGCAATAATGGTTATCCCTCAAATTTAGTTAAGAAAATCCTATACAATATTTCACCAACGTCCACCCCTGCTCCTGTGGAGGAGATCTCAAATGTTAAATATAGAAAATTACCTCACATTCCCGAATTAACGGTTAAATTAGTCAATACACTGAGGAGAGACGACCTTAGGATTGCCAAATATAATACAAAAACAGTCAATCAATTATTTTCAAAATTAAAATGTAAAGTCCCTTTATCTCAGGTTAGTGGTGTGGTTTATCGCATCCCCTGTAAAGATTGTAACCTAACCTATGTTGGTCAGACGGGCCAGTGGTTGAAATCACGCTTAACACAACACAAAAGCGATATCAAACATAATAAGAAATCATCACACAATACCATGAACTTTAAAACGGATATCGACGGTCTCAGTTCTGTGTACGCCTACCTTTTAAGCGAAGATTTCACACGTGATTCCAACCACCCTCGTCTGCCCCCCATAGTGCCTTAGTCAACCCTTCTCAATTTCAATCATTTCATTACATTATTGTTAAGCATTAACAAATCACACAGTTTCAACATTCATTATTTTTAAAAAATCCTTGGCCCTCAGCTAGTGAATAAAATTTGCCACTCTTTAATTTAATGCTCTGTGATTCGTTAATGTATATTTCCACATTAAACCTGCTTATATGTTTGGTTGCCTAGTTTTCTTTTCAATTTCAATTTTGTCAGTTTTAAATTCTCACTATGAATATTAGCGCCTTCGTTCCATGCGGGACGAGCGATTTAAGAACTAATTTTATGATTTACACTCTCATTTGGCCCTCTGCCTACATACTTTTTGTGCGCCGACAACCAGTTTTTACACTCTGCTTCAAAATGGCGGTCACGTCTTAGTTTTGTTTTACATTCACCATGTCAATTTCCATTTAAAATCTAACAACATCCATTTCTGCTTCAATCTAATCATGTTTATATACAATTAATAAGTGCGTCGACACAAGTTGTAATGTTATTTAAGTCAATTTATTCACCAACTCCGCCAATTTGTAAGTACCATCCACATGGCCTCTAGGTTATGTTTATTATACAAACAATTTTGTCTATTATAAAATAAATTGTAGTTGATCCCTGATGAAGCTGTCGAGGACAGCGAAATATTGGACACAGAAATACTAGGAGTATTATTTAAGGGTAGGGTACCCATTAAATTAGCCGCTCCAGAAATCGAATATATCGTTGTAAATATAAACTTCTTCGAAAAGTTTATTTTGATAACATATTATATAAAGATCGATTATTATTTCTGTGTTTAAGTTTTGGTTTAATCGTTATTATTAACAAAGTTAGCAACATTTTACTTTAAACAGACAAACTGCAGAACCAAGTAAGTAACAACAGTGAAATTTGACTTGTAGCCAACCAATACATACATCTAGGCAATGAAGTAATTTGAAGGCAAAATCATAGTTAATAAAAAAATTATGAACGAATTAGGAGACAAATGAATATTAAAATGATGTTTTTGTGTCTATTTCCATTAGTATTGGTCAAAACTTGATAAAATTTTCTTACTGTCTAGACAGGAACATAATTGACATATGTGCAAAATTTCAAAATAATCCTGTGGCAACTTTTTAAGATGGTCAATCAGAAAGAAATAAAAAAGTTATGTAGATATTTCTTGCAGCGAGTCTATTGCTCTTTATCCTAGTACGGGCATTCGGCCACTTGAGCGTGATGGTAGTGTGCGCGGGGATTAGGGGATACGTTATGATGGGGGAGTTTATTTAGCGCGACGTTCAAATCGTTCTTCCGTGCTGGATTTCGTATGCCATATGCATATTCACCTGCATGCCCAATAACATCGCATGTTATTCACATTCTGCGTCACTCGCGAGGGCGGCACTTACTCATATTAGTGTATCGAGTTACAACTGCACTAAAAAAATAAACAAGGGACCGGAGGGCAGGGCACCTACGACGATTACGATTTATAACATGTACATACTAGTAATGCGTTCAATAAAATTTATAAATCAATTACGTCATGTATATTTTTGATAAATAGAAGTGTTGATCCCCTCATCATTGCAGAGTACAAAACTAACTTGAAAAGTTTACAACCTAATAAGAATAGTCACATGATCGGGGAATTCCAGATATTAATTAGTAAATAATTTAAGACCGATACAGTGACGGCTCGCGGGGTGACTCATGGTACGGCCGAGGTAGCAATACAGATAGGTTGGGTCGGTTGCAAAGACGGCTGGCGGCGTGATCTATCTGTATTACCATCTCTGCTACCTCGGCCGTACCAGAGTCATTAATGGTCCGATAATTTATAGAGTATTAATTGGAATTAGTTTTTTTGTTTTGTTTGTTTTTGTTTAACGTTCGGCTGTTTATTATGTATTCCATAATTTTTTTTTATAGAAAACATTTTTAGGTCTGCTTTTTAAAAAGTACTTACCCACTGGTATATCCCACTATATTGCCAATTAAATACCGGTACCCCCAGCACAGTGGTCCAGCCACCCTAAAAAGCTGGCCAAAATCCCAAATGAACTTACATTCGTGCAGAAATTGGTATATAGGGATTTTTGACGTCGCTGATTACAAGTCCTAATTCAAAATTACTATAAACACAACGGCGGATCCAATATGGCGGCAAAATATGTGGAAATGACATAAAAAATTGATGAAAATTAGTATATGGGGGTTTTCGAGGTCGCAGATTACGAATCTAAAGTCAAAATGAATTTAAACAAAATTGATGATCCATTTTTCATTCAGCGCGTTTTTCAATTTTTTTAAACTTCAAATAACTCCTATAGCAAACAATTTAGTGTTAAGTGTGATATTTCATTAATTTTGGGAGGAGAAAAGCTACTCAAAAATGAAATAAAAAATGATGATTATTGTGGGTATCTTTATAACGAAACGTCGTATTTTAGAAATAAAATTATTTTTTAGAAGAGCTTAATATTGTAAGAAACATAATGCAATATAATTTTCCACATAGGCCTTCTGTATGTTTTGTACACAAATATGAAAAATTTATATTCGCAAGTCGTATTATTATGCATTCAAAGCACTCACTACATCTTAGGACTTTAACGGCTCGACTATGGGGTACGACTTTATTTTAATTATTAATATTTTATAATGCTATCCACGTTTATCTTTCAAACTACCTTAGTTTTGAAGCTTCTTTTCGACTTTGCAATTTAGGATTTTAGGCCACTGTGCAGTGGCGTAACTGTAATGAGGCAGAGGAGGGAACTGCCTCCGAACACCGGGTCTAGAGGGACCCTGGCCTGATTTCGGGGTATAATATCCCAGCCGCACTGTAGTTCATATTGAATTTCAATGCAGATGAGGTTATGTTATGTCGGCGAGGTTTTACTTTGCTCACATTTTGTATTTTTTAATTGATTATTAATTGGCTTGTAACTCAGGTACGATATTTTATTGCTAAGTCTCGTCTATAATAATTGTCGTAAATATGCTGTTCTCTAATTGGAAATTTGAGTCATAAAAAGGTACATAATAGAGTGAATAACGTGTCTTTGTAATTGCCTAAAGAAAATTAATTTGACTTTGCAGCAATATGAAGACAAAGTTCTTACAGAAATTGCTTTAGGAATTCAACATTAACATTTTAACAAATTAATCTTAAGCAATATGTCCAATCAAAATCATTTGAACTTTGCAGTAACTAAAATGGCTAGCTGATCAAAAATACACTTTTTCCAAAATTGCTCTACAAATTCTACATTGATTTCAATAGATGATTGGAATTTTGACATAGTGATATAAAAGAGCCGACAACAGAACTTTGGGTTAGAATATGCTCTACTTTCATCACTATTGTATTTAAACTTCCGGCTAGATTCGCCACATTCAACATAGTAGCAGAGAAAGATTACGCAGAGTTCAGAAGCCTTTACATACATTAATTTTGTAAGGTAGAAAGTAAAAAGAAATAAGGCATCAGTTTTAAAAACTTTTTAAACATTACAACCTATAATATAGGGCAATATTTTTAAGACTAAAACGATATAATATAATTTAAAGGACTGAAGGACTCGATCGATGGCCCTTTCTAACATATGTATGTTTTGTATGTATGTTGGAATAAAGTTCATGTATGTAATATAATTTTAAAAATGTCCATGTGGCCATCATGTTACTTTCTTTATTTGAGAGTATAAAATGGGTTTTTCGGATGTTTTGCATTTTTCAAGTCTGATTTCGAACAAAAATTATTCATTATCTCAAAAAAGTCAAAATTTTTTCTCGAAAATCAAAGAGTTTACGAAATTCATCCATCAACAAAAGATTGTTATCTTAAATAGATGAATAATCATTTTTGTAATAGAGAGAGACAATACATTTATTGAGACACTTTTACAAATGACCTCAACAGGCAATTTAAAAATGTCTATTAGATTTTGAGACACAGTGCCCATAAAATGACAAACTTAGAGATAGGTTGACACAGCACACGGACATACAGACCATTTTCCAAAAAAATAATTGTTTTCGGGAACCTCAAAATGAATATTTTCATGAACTCGAAAACAATACTGTACGGCGAAAGTTAAAATATGTTTAACATTTTAAATGATGTACAAGTCTATACTCTTTAGAATAGTACAACACCAATTTGGAAAAGGAATTTAATTTGGAAACTAATATTACTATAAGACATAAAGTAAAATAACCTTATAACAACAACGAAAAAGTGTAAAACTTGCTATCTTAAGTTTTTATTAATCCTACGTTTCCAGTCTTGAAGCAAATTATTTTGGCAAATAATTTGACTTAATGATTCGTAAATTCAAAATTTTTTTGAAGAATTGGAAGCATTTGTACCGGTGCGATCAATAAATATATTTTTGCCAGAAAATGCGCATTACTTATATAATGGGCCCATACAACAGATATGGTTTCAAACTACATTATAAAATCTATTGGTAGCTTTTGGAGATTTGTTGTATGACAATAATGAAAATTTCAAGTTATAATCCCCAAGAGATTATTTCTTGGGAATTACTTGCTTACGATTATGTCGCCCTTCAATTGTGTTTGGACGATGCTCGCTAGACCGTGAAATGGTTGGGTTGGGCGGGGTTTGGTATAAACGCTACAGCAGAAGTGTTTTTTTTTATAACTTCTCACCCGCCACCACCGATGCAAAAAAAATAACCACAATACATATTCTAATACGGTTCTCACGCTCGCGCTGTAGCGGGGTGCAGACGTATAATAGCCTCTCTCTTTTAGAATCGCAGGCGCAACCTTGAATGTATTAGATATACGGAAATAGCACTGAGTTAATTTACCCTCGCTGTAAGCTGGGTTGCCTACAGTCATACCAATTTGATTTAATCCCCCTCTCGCGGGAGTTTACCGTACTTTTGATGGATACCTTACCGTTAAATCGCCCTCTTGCCGTTCCAACCCGCATATTAAATCCACTTCAATTATATATATATATATATATATATATATATATATATATATATATATATATATATATATATATATAATGTTTAGGGAAGTAACGCCGTGAAGAATGTAATTGAAGTGGATTTAATATGCGGGTTGGAACGGCAAGAGGGCGATTTAAATAATACTCCTAGTATTTCTGTGTCCAATATTTCGCTGTCCTCGACAGCTTCATCAGGGATCAACTACAATTTATTTTATAATAGACAAAATTGTTTGTATAATAAACATAACCTAGAGGCCATGTGGATGGTACTTACAAATTGGCGGAGTTGGTGAATAAATTGACTTAAATAACATTACAACTTGTGTCGACGCACTTATTAATTGTATATAAACATGATTAGATTGAAGCAGAAATGGATGTTGTTAGATTTTAAATGGAAATTGACATGGTGAATGTAAAACAAAACTAAGACGTGACCGCCATTTTGAAGCAGAGTGTAAAAACTGATTGTCGGCGTACAGAAAGTATGTAGGCAGAAGGCCAAATGAGAGTGTAAATCATAAAATTAGTTCTTAAATCGCTCGTCCCGCATGGAACCAAGGCGCTAATATTCGTAGTGAGAATTTAAAACTGACAAAATTGAAATTGAAAAGAAAAGTAGGCAACCAAACATATAAGCAGGTTTAATGTGGAAATATACATTAACGAATCACAGAGCATTGAATTAAAGAGTGTCAAATTTTATTCACTAGCTGAGGGCCAAGGATTTTTTTAAAAAATAATGAATGATGAAACTGTGTGATTTGTTAATGCTTAACAATAATGTAATGAAATGATTGAAATTGAGAAGGGTTGACTAAGGCACTATGGGGGGCAGACGAGGGTGGTTGGAATCACGTGTGAGATCTTCGCTTAAAAGGTAGGCGTACACAGAACTGAGACCGTCGATATCCGTTTTAAAGTTCATGGTATTGTGTGTTTTTTTAATGCATACCATTTCCAGGAAGGTCCTGGTTTTATAAAAGGGTTCTTTTTCTAGGATTTCGACGTTCTCTAGATCGACATTGTGTAGTAATGAATTTGCATGGATGGATAATGCGCAAGATTTCTTATTATGTTTGATATCACTTTTGTGTTGTGTTAAGCGTGATTTCAACCACTGGCCCGTCTGACCGACATAGGTTAGGTTACAATCTTTACAGGGGATGCGATAAACCACACCACTAATCTGAGATAAAGGGACTTTACATTTTAATTTTGAAAATAATTGATTGACTGTTTTTGTATTATATTTGGCAATCCTAAGGTCGTCTCTCCTCAGTGTATTGACTAATTTAACCGTTAATTCGGGGATGTAAGGTAATTTTCTATATTTAACATTTGAGACCTCCTCCACAGGAGCAGGGGTGGACGTTGGTGAAATATTGTATAGGATTTTCTTAACTAAATTTGAGGGATAACCATTATTGCAAAAAAGGTTGTAGAGAATATTGAGATTTTTTGGCAGTAAGGACTGATGACAAATACGAGCAACACGATTTCTCGTGGATTTTAAGATATTAATTTTTTGTGTGATAGGGTGGTTGGAGAAATAATTGATGAAACGACCAGATGATGTCGGTTTCTGGTACCAATCCAGCATGATGTGATTGTCATCAGTCCTTATTACCAAAGTGTCAAGGAAGGGTACACTGTTGTTTGTTTCCAGTTCTACGGTGAATTGTAAGTGTGGGTTGAAGTTATTAAAAGTATCTAGGGTGAGGTTGATCATGTCTGAGGGAACTGCACAAATTATATCGTCCACATACTTCTTAATGAAGGGGAACTCAAATGGTAAACGAGGGATGACTTGGTCTAAAAGGTGATCCATCACTATATTAGCAATGATCGGACTGAGGGGAGACCCCATAGGAGTGCCAAAAATTTGTAAAAAATGTTTGTCTCTGAAGGAGAAATAGCTATGATCGAAAATGAATTTAATAACATGCAAGAAAGTCGGTTTATCTAAGGTAGTGTGAGACTCAATCTGATCCCATTTAAGGGTGAGGATATCTATTACTAAGTCTAGGGGAATATTAGTAAAAAGAGAGACGACGTCTAAAGACACCAGCACGTAGCCCTGTGGCAGAGCAAGGTTGCCATATTCCGCCATATTCCGTTGCCACAGGGCTACGTGCTGGTGTCTTTAGACGTCGTCTCTCTTTTTACTAATATTCCCCTAGACTTAGTAATAGATATCCTCACCCTTAAATGGGATCAGATTGAGTCTCACACTACCTTAGATAAACCGACTTTCTTGCATGTTATTAAATTCATTTTCGATCATAGCTATTTCTCCTTCAGAGACAAACATTTTTTACAAATTTTTGGCACTCCTATGGGGTCTCCCCTCAGTCCGATCATTGCTAATATAGTGATGGATCACCTTTTAGACCAAGTCATCCCTCGTTTACCATTTGAGTTCCCCTTCATTAAGAAGTATGTGGACGATATAATTTGTGCAGTTCCCTCAGACATGATCAACCTCACCCTAGATACTTTTAATAACTTCAACCCACACTTACAATTCACCGTAGAACTGGAAACAAACAACAGTGTACCCTTCCTTGACACTTTGGTAATAAGGACTGATGACAATCACATCATGCTGGATTGGTACCAGAAACCGACATCATCTGGTCGTTTCATCAATTATTTCTCCAACCACCCTATCACACAAAAAATTAATATCTTAAAATCCACGAGAAATCGTGTTGCTCGTATTTGTCATCAGTCCTTACTGCCAAAAAATCTCAATATTCTCTACAACCTTTTTTGCAATAATGGTTATCCCTCAAATTTAGTTAAGAAAATCCTATACAATATTTCACCAACGTCCACCCCTGCTCCTGTGGAGGAGGTCTCAAATGTTAAATATAGAAAATTACCTTACATCCCCGAATTAACGGTTAAATTAGTCAATACACTGAGGAGAGACGACCTTAGGATTGCCAAATATAATACAAAAACAGTCAATCAATTATTTTCAAAATTAAAATGTAAAGTCCCTTTATCTCAGATTAGTGGTGTGGTTTATCGCATCCCCTGTAAAGATTGTAACCTAACCTATGTCGGTCAGACGGGCCAGTGGTTGAAATCACGCTTAACACAACACAAAAGTGATATCAAACATAATAAGAAATCTTGCGCATTATCCATCCATGCAAATTCATTACTACACAATGTCGATCTAGAGAACGTCGAAATCCTAGAAAAAGAACCCTTTTATAAAACCAGGACCTTCCTGGAAATGGTATGCATTAAAAAAACACACAATACCATGAACTTTAAAACGGATATCGACGGTCTCAGTTCTGTGTACGCCTACCTTTTAAGCGAAGATCTCACACGTGATTCCAACCACCCTCGTCTGCCCCCCATAGTGCCTTAGTCAACCCTTCTCAATTTCAATCATTTCATTACATTATTGTTAAGCATTAACAAATCACACAGTTTCATCATTCATTATTTTTTAAAAAAATCCTTGGCCCTCAGCTAGTGAATAAAATTTGCCACTCTTTAATTCAATGCTCTGTGATTCATTAATGTATATTTCCACATTAAACCTGCTTATATGTTTGGTTGCCTAGTTTTCTTTTCAATTTCAATTTTGTCAGTTTTAAATTCTCACTACGAATAGCGCCTTGGTTCCATGCGGGACGAGCGATTTAAGAACTAATTTTATGATTTACACTCTCATTTGGCCTTCTGCCTACATACTTTCTGTGCGCCGACAATCAGTTTTTACACTCTGCTTCAAAATGGCGGCCACGTCTTAGTTTTGTTTTACATTCACCATGTCAATTTCCATTTAAAATCTAACAACATCCATTTCTGCTTCAATCTAATCATGTTTATATACAATTAATAAGTGCGTCGACACAAGTTGTAATGTTATTTAAGTCAATTTATTCACCAACTCCGCCAATTTGTAAGTACCATCCACATGGCCTCTAGGTTATGTTTATTATACAAACAATTTTGTCTATTATAAAATAAATTGTAGTTGATCCCTGATGAAGCTGTCGAGGACAGCGAAATATTGGACACAGAAATACTAGGAGTATTATTTAAATCGCCCTCTTGCCGTTCCAACCCGCATATTAAATCCACTTCAATTACATTCTTCACGGCGTTACTTCCCTAAACATTTATATATATATATATATATATATATATATATATATATATATATACAGGGTGGCGCACCTCATACGACGCGGTAATTTTATGGACAACCATGTTAGTTCGTGTTATTTTCAAATGGATAGACGTAGGATCATTGTATGCACAATTTAAAATTATTATCAGTAACACAGGTTGTCCCATAAAAAAGATCCACATCAATGTTGAAAAATCATGTTTTATATCATAGCAATGTATGGGCGCAAGTGATGAGTTAATCATGGAAAAAGATTTGCACAGAAAGAGATTGCAGATTTGCAGCTACAATTCAAATAAAGCATATTATTTATAACAAATTTATTCTTCTTAACTTACCTATTATAGCTTCATAAATCTTTAATCCATTAAATGGCAACTTATGCTTTTTTCCCTGGCCAGAATAAAATTTTGCCAATTCATCACAAATCAGTTTATTCATTTGCAGGTAAATTGTTTTATGTACAGTTTGGCCACCTATTAAATACAACAGTGATATCTGAAAATAATTGGTTTTAATGGTGATAATTCCTTCCTGCAATACAATTTAAAGTTCCAACTGCAATAACATCAAATTTAATAAAACAAAACCTTATGTGTTGTATAGTCTTGATAAAACTTATTTTCATATATTTACGAATATTCAGGCTATATAACTTGTTTTATTCAAATTTTAGAAAGGCATAAGTAAATAATAAACTGTACTACCAGGGAATTAAATATATGGGGATTCTCTATTAATAACTTATTGAATTCTGCAAGCTCCGGCCTACTTTTCAGGGGAAGTTCTCCAAAGACAAACATTTGATTTTCATCTTTTTTATTATTTTCATTTTTGGAAGTTATATTTTCTAGAATAATATTTTCGAGTTTATCTATTTTTTCCAAAATTACCTTTAGACTGTATTTAATTTCAGCATACTGACCATAAGAAATTGTTGCTAAAAAAATGAATGCAAAATAATCATAAACATTATACAATATATTAAAACACTCTCTTACCAGTATTGGTTGGTGGTCTTTTGGATGCAAGACATGTTTCAATTTCTATAGGCTGCGAACTGCTCTGTCCTACATATATAATAATTAAGGAAGATTGATAAAATCTACAGTTATTTAAACATTACCTGGCAGCGTAATTGTAGGTCTAGAAAATTTAGGTCGATTAATTGGTGGTTTTGTATTTAACATTATATCGTCTTCATCATCATCTGTAGAAAATTTTAGCTGGCTGTCTAGTAATCGTTTCGTCATATTTGTCGCACAGGTCCTTTGCCTTTTCTAATTTTTCTATACAAGCTCTTTTTACTGTTGCTGCGCACCACTCAAAATCTTTTGTTATATTCTTTGCATTGTATATTAACATTCTTTTCTGTATGTCTGATACAGCTTTGGTGGGAAATTTGTACATAGTTTTGGAACTATTTGCCCAAATTGAAGGAACAAAATCCACTGCATTATCTTTCCAAATCACTATGTCCCATATCTGACAACAAATTTAAAAGGATAATTAATTATATAAATAATTTAAATCAAATTAAGAAGTTTTTATTTTGATTAAATTAAATATGTACTGAAATATATTTTTTTAAATTTAAATTTATGCTTTTATTGTAAATGAAGTAATTGAACAACTACATAATATTGTTTACATTTAAGTACAAATACTTTTTGAACAATGTCATCAAATTTATGATGCGTGAGATTAGAACTGAATTTTAAAAAATTATTAGAGCCAACACTTTCTGAAGGTACAGGGTAAGTGAAATAGTTTGCCAGTTTACTAGATAAATATCCTTCAACAGATAGGTCACTATAGATTTCTGTCATTTTTAAAACCCTTCCATTTCTTAAAATTACATAACAATCACGATATCCTCGATACACGATTCTAAACCTTTCCATTTGCAAGTATTTAGCTTTAGGATTAAAACAAAATCCTGAAATATTATCTTGAATACAGACTTTGTCATTTTCTGATAAACGTTTGATAATTTGAGCTAATGGTTTATTTGGTTGTCTTATTTTTCTCATTAGCTTTCCTAAATAGTTTTCAAAGGGAAAACAACTTATTTCAGTAAGTGGTAACTTTAAATTTTCGACATCATCACATAAATGAATTAAGTTATGTACATTATAAATACAAGATTCTCGCCCATAAATATTCGGAAAATTCTTAACAAATTCAACTAACATATGTCGAGAACAATTAATCCATTCTGGATTTTGTACAAATTTTGAATGTAACAAAATGCGAATTCCACAATGAAACAGCAAAAAATGGTCATAAAGATCATTACTTAATATATCTTTCAAAACTATAGGCCCCAAGTATAATATAAATAACCTAAATTCAGTTGCCTTAAATCTGTCCAAATCGGAGATTGCTCGAGGCTTTCTATTAAAGTCTGAAGGAACAAATTTCGAAAAATAGAGTAGTCTATTTGATAATCGATTTCGGAGAAGAAGTGGAAGCTTAGTTCCTGTGACACTCTTCTTTGTCCAGATATAAAGTAATTTTCTCATTACACCTAAACAAACTAGGTGCATATAATCCAAAGCAAAATGTTTTATTATATCAAGATGGAGAATATCTACTAAAGGTGTAGGTTTATTATTTATATGATGATCTTTATCCAGCAATTCTATAAAACTTTGGTGAGTTCTTTTATTACAGTCTACTTGAAGAAATGTCATTCTTCTATTATGGTAAACTCCTTCTTGAATACACCTTTCACAACCTTTACGTCCATTGTGCCCAACTATGCTTTTTAAAAATGCTCTAGCCGGTGCATCACAAGTTATACAGATTACATTGATTTTGATGGTTACAGCTTCTTTATAAGGCATTCCATTCTCTAACAAATAATTTAGTTCTACTATAAATTGTTTCAAATAATTACCAATTGAATCTGGTTTAGAATCGCCATAAAAAATTGCAACTGTAAATGGAGATACAGTAAAGTTTTTAAAAACAACTCTGCAGAGAATTGGCCAGAATTGTTTTGCATAACTTTTATGTGGGTTCACACCATCAACATTAAATATTAACTCAAAACATCCTATATTCAGTACATCCAACTTTATCCTATCATTATACAAATATTTATTTAACATTTGTGTAATTCCCAAATAAAAAAATTCACCAAAACTTTTTTTTTGTGTTTTCATCAGTTCAGTTGCAATGTTTCTGCAAGTTTTAAGAACCGTACGACTATCAATAGGAATTGATAGAGGAAATATTTTTTTTAATCCCTTTAATAAAGTCAAATTGGGTAAAGTAAAACGCTTGTTTTGTTCCATAATTTTATTTTCAGTTGCCTGACACAGGACACCACATGGGAGAGATAAAACCGATACATATTTGCCGGAAAAGCCGTAAGCTGACTCTATTAGAGGGATTAGAGATTAAAAGGTCCATTACCAACTTAGATTACTTATTAAATAACCAGCACGAGATCATCACCACGGACAACATCATTAGCGCCGTAATTTCACCCCGCCATTAACATGCCTTACCTGTATATATATATATATATATATATATATATATATATATATATATATATATATATATATATATTGTAACATTTCATTACATTAAATTAGTTTAACTTTGAAAATGATCCTAACCGATCGAAACACGTGTCAGGCAACTGAAAATAAAATTATGGAACAAAACAAGCGTTTTACTTTACCCAATTTGAAAATATGGTTCCATCAAGAAAGTAGCACAACAAGTATTCAGTACCTTTAATAAAGTATTTAGTTGCAACATATTTATGTTATAACCTGTTGCCCATGACCTTAAAAAAGTTAATAATTGCTCACTGTTATCAGAAATTAATGAGTTCGCAGTATTTACACAATGTTCTATTTTATCTTGTGGACTTCTTAATGTAACATTATTATCGTTAACATTGATCATACTCGTATTTTTTAAATCATTTGAAGAAAAACTACTTTGATTATAAACTAAAGTATCGATTTTTATATTTTCTTCAAATAAAACATCGTCTTGAACTGTTGTATTCTTATTGATACATTGATCAATCTCTTTTTTTTGAACCTGTATTTTGCACAATATTTAGCATTTTTTTTTATTAGAATACGTATTAATATTGCACCGTATTAATATATTGAAATGCACAGAATAAACTATATATGCATTTTACTTTCATGAAACTTTATTGTAGTATCTGAAAAAATTAATTTGGTGTAAGTCACTAGACAATGCATTATTATTATTATTATTATCAGTCAAATTAAGCAATGTGACTATATTAGTTTCAATTATACAATGGTATTTATTAAACTAGCAAGGGAACTGACCAAAGTGTTTCCCTCCGATTTTAATGAAATTTGGTGGATTTGCAGAAGGGCCAAAATATTCGATACATATTTTTTTTTGTTTCGGCTAAAAAACATGTTTAGGGGATGAACTCGCCCCTCGAAAATCAGCCAAATTTTTGTTTTTTGGCAATAACTTCTGAACAAATTTTGTTAAATGATTGTTACCATGATTTGCTCAGAAGATCTAGCCAAAAAACAAAAATATGGCTGATTTTCGAGGGGCGAGTTCATTCCTAAACATGTTTTTTAGCCGAAACAAAAAAATATGTATCGAATATTTTGGCCCTTCTGCAAATCCACCAAATTTCATTAAAATCGGAGGGGAACATTTGAGTTATTAGTTTCCTTGTAAGTATGCTTAGATTAATGAATCTTTGCGTGGACATCATAGATGACAATTCTGACAATACTTTCATATATTTACTCCTACGATAAGCTAAATTAGACACAATCTTTTTTTTACATATGTCTTCCAAGGCGAGGTCTTCAGTAATAACGCACACGCAAATATCCACGATCAATGATGATTACAATAGGTTGTAATATTTGGGAAGTAAATATTTAGGATTCATTAGGCTAAACAAACCGGCCCTGGCATGAAGGGGATGTCACAGCCCCATAGTCCTTATTGACACCCAAGCAATGTTGAGGGGGGGGGGGGGCTGTGCGTTTTGGGGATTTGCGTTATCACAAAGCATGAGGTTGTGGTGCGGATCCCAAACGCACGTACAATATTACCGAGCACTCGAGACGTTTGGGGGTAAAGTTTGCACAGAATGAGAAAGTATTCGGAGAACGCGAGAGAACGCGACAACAAATATCCGGAGACTTTAAGACGGTCACTGCGCAGCCCGTCTCGAGGGCTTGGTACAGCTCTTATATATTATTTCTAAATTCGTGATTTTACTCCTTATTTATTTAATACTCACGGTCAAATATCACAATTGAAGCTGCTTGCTAATAAATTATATACTGACAGGAATATAATGCCACAAGCATTCTGCGTGAAAAAGTTCAGTGGCAATGTTGACAGAGGCAGTACAGAGTTGCCTTTTTCTGTCATCCATATATTTCCATGGATATATTTATAAAATGTTACTTACTAAATATATGGATTGAAATATATGGAACATGTTTATAAAATATTTTTATTACAATATTTCCATAGACATATTATATAAATATTTACTTTAGCCTTTTAATATTTCCGAAACATAAAAATGTAAAATCAATATTTAGACAATATTTCCGACATATTTTGTGCTACTAGGGATAGGGATGGATGGAACTTTTAAATGCATCCCACACGTTGGAGGAGCCAGCCAACCATTTATGGTCCATGGAATTTTTAACAATACAGTGAGTATATATGTATATACACGTTTCAGTGCTTAAGTAACGGCCAATCCCGTGCTTATTTATCAAAATATCAAATAATATTTGTATATATTAAGAATTATATTTTTTCAGGCATTTCTATTTATATATGCATTGATGACCCGTAGGACAGAGGAGGAATACGACGCTATTTTCAACATAGTGTACGAATTATTGGAAGGTTAGTTGAAGAAAATGTTTTATTTCATATTTCCTACAAATTATTTCACTTAGGTGTTGAAGTACCAGAAGCTATTTCGGATTTCGAGAGAGGGTTGAGGAACTCGTTCCAGCGAAAATTCCCTAATACGCATTTATATGGTTGCTGGTTTCATTATGCCAGGGCAATTTTATTAAATAGTAAGTAACTATAGTACAGTTAAAGTATTAGTCTAAGAATATACTATTTATTTCAGGTCGTTCTATAGGGTTATATTCAAATAATAACCGGAAGTTTATTAGAATGATCTCCGCCTTAGCTCTCATGCCCGAGGAGTTTAAGGAAGACGGCTTCCTTTACGTCATGCGGAAACTTGCAGAAAATTATGGCGATATCATGCAAAAGGTGCATAGATTCCAGAATTACTGGCGAAGGCAATTAGTGTATGGAGCGCCTCGACGCGTTGCAACAACAGCGTCGAGTCGCTGCATAACTTTTTAAAAAGCACACTACAGGTGGCCCACCCCAATTTTTGGGCCTTTTTAACGTACCTAATTAAGTTCGAAAATGACAAAGCTTTAGATTTTCAACGGATTATAAGGTTTGGCAGAGCGCCAAATACTAAACCGCAGTACGTTCAGCTGGATGAACGAATACGTATGTATACTATCATGGATTATAATTTCTAATTAAATAAAATTTAAATTACTATTACAGAGGAGGAGCAACTCATCTTGCAAAATGCTGGAAGAGGAGGGGTTGCCCTGTTTTTAGATCGAGCAGCGTATTTTACTGTCGGTTTAGAAGAAGCTGTTATTGGACCACGTCTATTATCGCTATTACTTGTACCTTAATTTATGTAAAATAATTGATTAAATTTACAGAAGGTAAATTAAAAAAAAAAAATTAATAAAATGTCCTTCAAGACATTCGCACAAAATTAAATGATTATTGATGTTAAATAATACAGGTTAATATTAAAATGTAATTTGTTTCTTTCTTGTAAATGTTCTAGAAAATGCTGACAATTTCCTTCCGCTTTTTTAAAAATCCTAATTTTTTCAGACAGGTATTTTTTTTACGCTTGCAAATGCGCCAGCTTGACCTACTTTTCGGACTTGGCAATTTTACAGTCGATGCTGGTCCAGAACTCTCCTTGCTACACTACTGATTTCCTACCAGATTTAACCTTTGAATTAGATTGTTGCGACGAAAGGTCTAAGACCAAAAATAATATCAATGTTTCAGAAATGAATTTAAGTAAACATTATAGACTGGAATCCAAGCATTTGGACGATTTAAATTTGACGAATCATAAGTTAGAAGAAATTGATAACATGGCAGATGATACAAACATTGCATTTCATGCAAGATCTTCATCGCCTATTAATGTCACAGAACCTTCCGGTTTATGGTTCAAATGCGTCAATGTGTAAACCTTCTATAGTATGTAGACGTAATTATCGAAAAGATTCATTCTTGTGGTCTGAATCTTCTTTTAATGGGAGGAGTGTTGTAAACCCAATACTTGGGTGATGGACGTGATTAAATGTAGAAGTTAGAATCAAAAGTCGTGCTTCTCACGGAGTCGTAAGATATAGTTTCTTTATTATCTTAGAAGTTCTGCTTACTGGAAGAAGTAAGTTTAGTGTCACTACTTAATTAGTTTTAATGGGGAAAGCAAATGTTGTATTCTCCAGAGTATCAAATGTGTTATCCGCGATAACACACTGACCACCACACAGGTATGGGGGTAGCCTCTCTGCGCCAGTCCTGTTCCGCTGTTTAAACGATTAAAACCACCATCTGTTTTTTGTAGCAAACTCCATCACTTTTATTCAATAAATAGTTAGCTACTTTAATTAAAAGTTGCTGTCTAATTTAAAAGAACCCTTTTGTAGGATCCTACTTCAGTTTACTACACTACTTAGAAAACTTTAAAACCATAACTTTGGTAGCCATAATTTAAAACTTATTAAATCGTATTTACGAAACCGAAATCAAGTAGTATTTCACAATGAAGATATGCCAGAGGCTTTATCAACTACCACTGATGTACCGCAGGGATCTACTTTGGGTACTATTTTATTTCTGATTTTCGTTAGCATTCAACAATACCATTGTACGTAATAACGCAAATTTCTTTTGTATCATTCAATATCAGGCGTGGCACTAGCCAGGGAAATAGTTGTTTCAATAAGTTATTTGTTTATAGTCTTAGTAAGACTTAATTTTGCTTGCAGAGTTACGAACAGGTTGAATATTCATATATTCAGGCTATATTTCGTTTTATTGAATTCATTGTACTTCTGTTGGCGGATGATACTACAATTATTGATGTCACACGGACAGACCAAGATCTGTCTGAAAAGAGTAGGGAAATTCTATTAAAACTTAACAATGACAAAACCAAACAAATTAAATTTGTACAGGGTGGGCAAAATTAGATGTTTGTATAGGAGAGCTCGATAACCATAATAGATAGAGAAAAACGGTTGGAACATCCTTGATCTCTTTTTTCGAGAAAAACTCTGGTGAAAACTAAATTTATTTATCTTCTTTTGTTTTCGAATAAAAGCCAAAAAGTCAATTTTTTCCATTTTCGATTTATTGAAATATCTCATTTGACAATTGAAGCCTATGCTGGAACAACGTTGTAACCGCCAATATGTGTAAAAGCAGTTTTTCCGTGGATAAATATTGTATGGGACCTAAATAATCCGCTAGCAAAATAGTGGAGCCATAAGAAAATATTTTGGTGGTTTTCTAGCGTCATTTCGATCAGACGATTTTGGTTATTTTGTGGAACAACGTTGTATGCGCCGCCGCGCCGACACGGCCAACTAGTTTCTCGCGCGTTTGTTTTGTTTACATCTGTTTGGTGTGAAATTTGTTGTTATTATAAACAAAAATGGATGTTTCTTTGACAGCGTCGGTTATAACACAGCTAAATAGAGGCAAAAAACGAAAGATGCATATTGACAATTGGAAGCAGAATATCAGAAAACGTCTCAAAGACAGTGGAGACAATTACGTTTCATCTAGAAATATCCCCAAAGAAGCTTTAAAACGCCCAGATGAAGTAAGTTGATTTGAAGCTTGTACTATTAAAGATTTCGTAATAAAGTCATAATTAAATTTTTAGAAACGTGTCTGCAAGCGTTTTCAGTCGTGTGATGGGTGCTCTGCCGAATTATTGGTGGGTAAACACCAAACATTATTCCAGAAGTTCAGAGAGCTAAGTTATGATGGTCAATCGCAATACCTATCACAAGCTATTACCATTGAAGAACCGAAGAGAAGAAGGGTTGAAAAGACAATATCCCGTCGCCAAACTACTGTAAAATACGCCATAAATAGTATACGGGTATGCAAATCAACTCTCTGCTACATATTCTCTATCACCCAGAGACGAGTTCAGTACCTTGTGGATAAAATAAAATCTGGTGCAGATATAACTGACAAACGTGGAAAGCATATGAACCGCCCAAAAAAACTTAAGCCAACAGATACACAGAAAATATACGAAAATATACGAACATATTAAGTCCACTGCTTTCCACAGCAGGAAAGTCATTAGAGCAGAAATGAATCCTCGAAGAATTGCCTTTCACCTGATTTAAGCAGCTCAAAAATGTATAGACTGTTTTTGGAAAAATACCCACAGAATCAAATCTCATTAAGGACGTATCATGATGTATTTAAAAGTAAATTTAATTTGCGGTTTGGACTTCCCAGGTCAGACACCTGCTCATACTGTGATAAATTATTTATGAAACTTTGCTCGTCCGACGATGAACGTGACAGACGGGAAATCGAAAATGAAAGTAAAATCCATCATTTGCGAGCAGAGGCAGGCTACCAATCATTGATAGAAGATACCGAAATGGCTAGGATAAATCCTAATTATGTAGTTTTATGCACAGATTTGCAACAAGTACTTTTTTGCCCAAATCTAACTCATTCGTCCATTTTCTATCAGAGGCAACTTTCTACCTATAACTATTGTGTTCATAACATGGGAAATGGTATAGCTACCATGATATTATGGGATGAATTAATGGCACATCGAGGCTCTACTGAGATCGCCTCGGCATTACTATTTCATGTCACTCAACATTTCCACCGTCTTGATCAAGGACAGGAAAGAAAACTTGTTGTTTGGTCCGACAGATGTGTGGGCCAAAATAACAACTGGAAAATGATAACATTGCTCCGACTGATACTGAGAGAAAAATATTTACCCAAGTGGAGCAGAAGTTTTTAGTTAGTGGACACAGTTTTTTACCCTGTGACAGAGACTTTGCTCTGATAGAACGGATGAAAAAACTTTCCTCGGTTTATGTGCCATTTCAGTGGACAGATATAATCGCAAAATCAAAAGTAAACAATCCCTTCACAGTTATTTATATGCATCAGACATTTTTTAAAGATTTTACCGATGCAGAAAATTCAATATGGAAAAATCCTAAATGCAAAATAACACAGGGAGTGTGGATACAAATAACATTGGATGACCCGAACAGTATCCGGATAAGAAAATCTCACAACACAACTCAACCATGGATATTTTATTCACCCAAGAAGGCGACAATTGAAGTAACCCTGGACGATCTTAGGGAAGCGTATGAAGGACCTCTTCCAATCAAAAAAGAAAAACTGTCCAACTTATTACATATGTGTGATTACATTCCACTAAAATATGTAAATTTTTACAATAATATTAAGGGCGATGCCTAAAATTATGTACCTACTACATTTCATTTTTGTTTAATTTGATTAAAATATTACATTTTCACTTGTACTTTGTTTTTAATCTTATAACAACGTTGTAACCGCCTTAGTTCCGTAAAACAACGTTGTAACCGACATGGATATACAACGTTGTTTGATTGAAATGAGAAAAATATGCTTGTAAATCACAATCCTCAGAACATATGATTGTTAATGTCTATGTTCTATGTTATAATAATCACATCAACGCATTGCAATGTATTGACAATGTAGGCAACCAAGTACACAAAAGTGCCAGCGAATGCTTCTTCTTCTTCTTCTCTCGGCCCCGTCGACCTATCACAGTACAGTGAAAGCTTAAAATTATTTACGAATAAAGTGAGGTTAATGAAACAAACAATAAATATATAATAATAAATCGTAAGTAATTATAATAAATATTAAAAATGACCACCTTCACGTTCTAAGCAGTAGCCAAGTCGATTATAAAATCCTTGAATAGCATTTCTAATGTGTTGCGGATTTCTTCTTAATTCATCGCAAACAGTAATTATACGATCTTTTAACTCTGAAGTATTGTTTATAATAATGTTATTATAAACATTGCTTTTTAAATACCCCCACAAAAAAGTCATTTGGAGACAAATCAGGCGACCGGGGTGGCCAAGGTATTGGACCAAATCTACCTATCCAGCGATGAGGAAGTAATTCACTTAAATAATTATTAATGGCAGCTGTAGAATGTGGAGGCGCTCCATCTATCTGATAATAAGGAGCAGCAATGTTTAGTGTATGAATTTCTGGCATTATACGAGTTCGGAGAAGATCTAAGTAAACATTACTGTTTAGATTTCCATTAATAAAAAAAGGACCAATAAGGGTATCATTAATTAGTCCAGCCCACACATTAACTCTCGCATTGTATTGTGTGTGCGTCAAATTTTGTAAGCGAGGATTATTGCACGCCCAAAATCTAAAAGGTGAAGGAATGGGTGTAAGGAATGGATATCGATAAGGAATGAAGAATACTAACCTATAACTTTGTGGATTAACTTCACCATTTAAGGAAAATTATGCCTCATCAGTATATATTATTCTGTGTAAAATTTCATCATGAATAATTAAATTGAATACGGTTTCACAGAATTCTGTTAGTTTGCCTTTCTCCTCATTTGATAGTTGCTGATGATATATAAGTAGGCTATGCAAAAATCTGACAGTGACAGTTCAATGATGCGCGATATAAAATTTCCTGAAACACTGTTTTTACTTAAGGCAGGCGAAAAAATATCGAGTGTAACTCATGCCAAAATGCTTTAGCAACCCTTCACTTTTAGCAACACGAGCGAGCGAAACAGGTTGCTAAAGCCTATTTTTGACCCTTGATACACTTTATACTATAAAGACTCGATTCGTAAAAAAATATCTTCTGCGCAAAATATACCATTTCTAAGAATTTTATGCGCCATCTTATGAGACAATATTCAAGAGAAAAGGAGGTTAGAAACATTTTGAGGGAACCTTTAAATAGCAAGGAAAGAAAAAAGGCAATGGCAGCATTAAGAAAAGAGACTCACTTCGAAAAATATCTCGACAGTGATATTATGCCCGCACGCAGGATTTTGAATGACGACAACAAAAGCCAGGACCAGTACCTGATGTATTATCCATGCACACAATGCAAGGGTTTGTATAAAAAATCTTATTTGAGGAGGCATATAAAATTATGCGCGTGAAATACATAAGGAACGTATTTCAAACGCCGTTTCGATATCACAAACTTTCACCGCATGCAAGCTGGACCGAACAGATACCGTTGTTCGATTAAATGTGAAGGAATAAGTTGACATGATGAGAGGGGATCAAATTGCATTTTTTGCAAAAACAGATTTGTTGATAACCTATTTTGGAAACTCGTATTTAAAGAAACACAAGAAAGAAAAAAGTGTCTATACGTGTAGCAACAAAATGAGGGAATTTGAGAGACTACTAATAGAATGCCGAAAACTTGTAAACAATTAAAAAAATAGAGATGCAAAACTTACTTCGTCCTTGTTATTTCGACACTATTGTAACGGCAGCTAGAAATTTATCTGGTTTCGATGCTACCAAAAAATACTTCGCTTCGCCTAGCTTGGCATTTCGGAGGAAATTTAAAACTGCTTTGTGATGAGCTGTATCATTTTAGGATTTAGATCGAGAACCGACAGTGATAAAACAATTTTTCTCAAGAATCTCAAGAATATGAAGTATCTAATAGTCTCCAGGTGGAACATTGAAATGGCCTCCTTGACAAACAAGGATCTGCAAGAAAAGAAATGGAACAAGCCGCTATTGATTCCATTAGTATCTGATGTCAAGCTATTTAGAGATGGGACTTATAAAATCACTAGGAAGAGTGTCGCAGCTTTCAAAAATAATAAGGATACAGAAAATGACTACAAAAATCTTGTGCAATGTGTCCTATCATTACTAATCATTTTTAATAGAAAACGAATTGGTGATGTACAGTATATGAAAATATCGGACTACAAGAATGACCAAAAGAGTAATTTCCAAGATTTTGAAGATGCGTTGTCAGCGACTGAGAAAGTTCTGGCAACACGCTACAGGAGAGTGTTCAATAGTGGTAAAGGTTCTCGAGTGGTGGTAGTTTTAATACCTGAGGACATTGATGAATTCATACAAGTGATTTTGAAAAATAGACACAAGTATGTTTGCAACGAGAACGACTACCTCTTTTCGATCCCAGGACACAAGGTGAAGTGGGGAAAAGGTGACTTAGCACGAAACCTCACTAAACATATGCCCTTGAAAAACCCTGCTGAAATTACTAGTAACCATCTAAGGAAACAAATTGCCACAGTAATGCAAATCTTGAGTCTCTCAAAAGCCTATACCAAGCAGTTTTCCGATTTCATGGGGCACACAGTTAAGACTCATGTAGAGTTTTATGAGTAAGATTCTGGAAATCTTCTAATTTACTTTTTTGACTTGTTATTTGTTGTTTTTAAGGCTTCCTGTTAATATTTATCAGACTGCGGTGTCAAAACTGTTGCTGATGATCGAAAATAGTGTGCCCGTAGAACACAAAGGAAAATCTTTATCAGAAATCGACATTGATTTTAAATATGCCGAAGAAAACGATTTGAAGTTGTTGAAGAGCTATTGTGACGATGGGGTACGTAAGAAGGAAATGATTGAAGATATAAAAACAGCTAGAAGCGTCGAAGAACCTGAAAAGAATTTGGGAAATTTTACCAAAGACGAGTATTTAAACATTGAAGGGTCCAATTATCCACCAAATGAAGAGAAATTGTGCGGCAAGAGACAGAAGGAAATGAATATTTGTATTGACAATGGTAATAAGAATATAATAATTTTTTATGATAAATTCAAATTTGATATTTACAGTGGCTAATAACGAAATTGCCTCGATAATCGAGGAAGGAACGGAAAATGTTAAAATACTGATTAGAAAGCAGAGCAAACAATTCTGAACTGCCAAGGAAGATGTAGAGGGGTATGTGAAAAGACGTACTGTAAAAAAGAAAATAAACTTTGAAGAAGATTGCAATTCAACGAACGAAGATGAATTGAGGGCAAATAGCCGGGGGGAAAAGAGTACAAACGGAAATGTGGCTGGAAGATCGAGTGGAGGTGTAAATGAAAGGATAGGTAAGAATGAGAACGTACAATTTGTATAAATTCTATTATATCATCCGATTGCGATTAACTAATAATATTCGTGCAAAACTTTTATCAATTCAGGGAACGATGACAAATCCAAGATTATCAATTGTGTATTTTTCCAGAGTGGTGTCCAAAAGAGATTTCTTTATTGAAACAGGCGTTTTTCAAATACCGGGTGACCCAGTGATCTGTAAAAGCCCCATAACTGATTTGCTATTTGAGATATCGCCACAAATTTGCCCATAACTAACCAACAGTCCATAATAGACCCATACTATCCTATACTATTTTTATCAGCTTCTCAAGAGGGTTAAAAATAAAGTATAAAATATAGGGTGTTCCATTAAAAAAAACATAACTTTGTTCTGTTATGTATATTGGGACACCCTGTACAAAAACATACATATTTTTAAAATATGTAGAATAAGTGTGGGTACCAGTTCAAGAAAATTAGAAGTCGATATCTCAAATAGCAAATAAGTTATGGGGCTTTTACAGATCGCTGGGTGACCCGGTATATGGCCAAGAACAAGATAATAACTGCATTCTAAAAGACCCTATAGCAGTCACATCAAAAATTCAGCATTTAATGAAACTGAACCAAAAGAACAAATAAATAAACTTTAACTGTGACTTCTCATTATTCCTCTAATCAACGAACATAATTTCACATTGGCATTAGTTAAAAAATGGAGGTGTGGTCATCACTCGACTTTATTTTTCAAATATGACACACGTTGGTACAAAAGAGTTTGTACTGAGGACAGGGTTGTTAAAAAAAAAACGCTTTCGAAAAAAATACTTAAAAACTCGGAAAACCCCGGCAAATTTTATTTCGAGTGGTATAGGTCTATTTTTGAAAAACAGAGATAACTAATTTTTTGTGATTAATTTAATGTAAAATAAATTTTAAATCGATTTAAAATTTAAAATGGACTTGCACCATTTTCAAAATAAACAGTTCATATAATATAGTTTTGAGTTATTAATATTTATTGACAATATTATTATTATATTAATGATATAATAATAATAATAATTTCATATAGGATAAGTGCCGAATAATCGAATTAAAATAATCGATGCATTCGATTCTTCAATTAGTTCGAAATTTCGAAGGAAGTCTATTATTGTTTCAAATTCGATTGTCGTTCGAATGCATTTTGACGGACTCGATCCTTTTCGTGCATTTGATTATGTGCTCGAGCTCGTTTAGACTCTGGTGTTCGATAATAGACGAGCTTTCGCTTTCGAATAAATTTTGTTGGTTTCGAGTATTCGTGCATTCTATTTCTGCTCGACTCAATAGAGCTGACGCATTCGATCCCCATTGAAAGTTTGCATTCTATTATTTATTTGCCCGGTCTCAAACTTTGTTAAATTTTACTTGGTACCAACGGTATGTTACAAGCACACATTAACCATAAATGAACAGTTCAATTCACAAATACGTATGCTTTAAAATCCTTATATCCCATCATTGCACCAACAATAAAATAAAATTGAATCAGATGTTAAAAAGTAGATTTTTATAATTGTTATTCCCGAAGCAACAATTGTTTATAATCGATGTTTAACTTTAATCAATGTCAGTGCAGTACGGTTGACATGCGATTTTTTGTTTTCGAATTAATATCATGGAATCAATAATCAAGCTATTAAGTTAAGGCACCACTGGTTTGCGCGTTTAATCGTGCATTTACGTCAAAATCCCGGCATTGAACATTTTCCTATTCCGTTGGTCTGGGAAAGGGGAAAAATATAAAAAAAAATGTGACCGGAGCAGCAGTTATAAAGGTTATCGATTTACATTAAGTCCTCAAATATAAAAAAAAAACATCCTACTTTTAACTTGAAATTAACGGCAACAGCGCCGGAGGTCTTAGCATCCAAATAATGTAATATATTGTAGGAAGTAACAGCGGTCTTATCATACAATCTAACATTTTAGAAAAAAATGTTACCCCTCGGTTTGTGTTGATCCTCTTTTTAGTTCAATTTCCTCATTTATTTTTTCGTCATATTTTAAATTTTCACGAACACAGGTCCATCAGACAAATTTACATTGCTTACGGTTAGCCAAAAATATTTTTAAATTAAATTTTCAATCTCAATACCCCAATTATTTTACATTAAGTCCTAAACAGTCACATACATTTTCTGATTCCATTAGTAATTCAACATTTTGCTGCCATCGGGTAAACGGGTTGTTATTTTACAGTGAAGTATATGGTGATGAGCAAGTACTTGCAATGTGGCAACGGGCCTTGCAACAGGTGACTGGCGAAAATTGGACCAAATGCATTCAACATACGGAGAAAGAAATGTGTGTATGGTGGGACATTAAGAAACAATATGACCAGGTGCAAGAACCAATTATTATATTAATGTAGGAAAGGATAAGGAAAGTACTGGCAGTAGTAATTCGGATAGCGACATTGATAGTGACAAAGAGAACGTAGTGTAATTGTGTTATATATTATTGTGAAAATTACAGTGTACTTTTGATTTAGATTTTGTGGTAAAGTTTATTGTGATTCTGAGGTTTACCTTTTCTATTTGTTCTTCTACTAATCCATTTTTCCCAAATCTTCTATTGTCTCATGCAGATTATTAATACCAAGGTAAGTTCATTATTATTTTTCAAAATTTGATTGTTATTGTTGTAGACACTACGCGCTTCATTATATTCATAAATAAATCTATTGCAGTTTACAAATAAATATTGAATTTTTATATTAATTTTTATATTTTTATATTAAGTTAACATTGCATATAATTTTTGTTTTTTATTGTGACCATATTTTAAATTTCTAATTTAAAATATTGTCATAATAAAGAAACAAAAAATGCATTGGGGATTTGACACAAACGTAATACAAATGAACTAATTCGTAGGTATAATTGGCCGAGCGCATTTTTACGCTACCACACATCTGACCTACCGGTGCATATAACTGTCGACACACGTTCAAGAAAATTTGAACCATACATTCCAAAGGAATTAATCATGAGATTAATTCTCTCATGATTATAAGTTTAATTTCATTCCCCGTGCTAGTACTGGTTCTTAAATAAAACGTTGTTCCTTGTGTAAATTGGAAGTATGAGATTTTAATGTGCGTGAATATCATTTAGGAACCTCTAAGTTTGGAGGTTATTGCCACCACTCCGCGGGTAGAATCAAATCCAATTTGACACGGAGTCGGCGTTCGGCCAAGATGTTTTCCTACCGTGTCGTTTAACTTGCGTATCCGGGGGAATTGGGTTTGCGGCATACCGTTCCCGAGTTCGTCGCTTTTCATTCCACTACCGCCACCACCTCGCACCGGAGGTTGACAGAGCATTGGAGGATTAGGCCCAATTCCCACAGAAGAAGCGCACGGGCGGAGGCGCGGTGCCGGCGAGGCGAGAGGCACGACGCTTCCACCCCACCTCTATATAAACATATGGTGCAATCCCCACTTAGGTGACGAGACGCGAGCGTTCGCCTCTTCGTCTGCGCCGCGCCGTTTTGTCGCTGCTCGAGTCAGTTTGGAGACGCGTGCCTCTTGTCGCGTGCCTCTTGTATTTCAAGATAAAACAGTGTTCTGTTTACTTTTTACCCGTATTTATGGAAAATGCGCGACGACCCAGAATTTAATATAATATTTAATATAATTTGTGAAGTGGTGGAGAAGTTTCCTTGTTTATATGACAACACTCGTTCCGATTATAGTAATCAACCTGTTCAAGATCAATCGTGGGCTAGCATTGGAGAGCATTTAAAAGAAAGAGGTAAGTTTTAACAATTTTATTATGGAATTATATTTTTTATTAGTTACTTAGTAGAATTCAAAATATACCTATATATGTATACTTAGCAATATCTGTCCTGATTTGGAATTGGGGAACGATCTTTGAAGTACTTGCTTAGGTAGTCCCTCATATTTTTTGCATTTCCAGTCGTTGGTGTCAGATGGTCAATAGGATTGCCCACAATAACGTTTTCGTGCTGGGGTCTTCAAAATACTCCATCACATTCTTTTATAGCATTATGCAACACACAAATAGCTTGAACAATATTGTCAACTCGAACTGGGTCACAACGAATGAGTGTGCTCAAAACTTGAAACTTTGACGTCAACATCCCAAAAGAACATTCTACAGATTTTCGTCCTCTTGTTAATCTGCCATTAAAATTTTTGTGTTGATCACTGCACAATTGTTTTCGAGAGTAAGGATTCATTATATTTTTTGAGTGAGAAGGCTTCGTCAGCTACGAAATAATATGGGATTTTTCGTGTTTCTCCGGGTAGAGCAGTTGATTGAGGTAAACCAAGATATCCTCCCTGCAGAGCGTTTCCCATATTGCTGTTGCGAAATACTCGGCCGTCACTGTTGCGTCCAAATTCACCGCCATCAACTGTTACAAACATACCATCTGCATCTGCTATGGCAAGTAGAACAATGGAGAAATATCCTTTGTAATTGTAGAAGGCAGACCCTGATCGAGGCGGTGCTTTGATTCTGATGTGCTTTCCCTCAATACTTCCCACACAGTTGGGTAAATTCCATAGATCGTAGTAACGACGCGATATTTCTGTCCATTTCTCTCTTGAAGGAACTGGCATATACACTGGTTGTAACTTTTCCCAAATTACCTGAGAAGTGTCATGCACTATTTTTTGAACGGTACTATGTCCTTTTACGAAGTAGTACGAAAGCGCTTTAAATGTACACCCAGTTGCAAAGTACCTAAACAAAATTAATTACAATTAGAAAACATTAAGTGAATTTAAAAAATTGCTGGTACAGCCTAAATTATATAATTGTTATTATTATAGTTGTACCCATGTTGTTTTTTTTAGCGCCTGATAGCAAGGATCGTTGGAAGAATATTAGAGGAAGGTACGTCAAGTGCAAAAACCAATAAAATCTACCATCCGGATCCGGAGCTAAACGAATTAAGGATTATTACCTTACACCACATCTTCATTTCTTGGATTCCTTTCTCAAATCTCGCGAAAGCAAAGGCAACATGGTTAACATAACACAACTACAGAGAGAGGATAAAGAAAACAGCAGGTATGAGGAAGAGGATGAAGACAACGAAAGATCAGAAGAAGATTTTATACAAAGAGGAAATGACGAATCTGAATCTGATATGCGTCCATCACCGTCTCATTCTTCTGATCCAATTGCAATGAAACCACCGCCACCACGTAACTGATGGTTACAGGAAGAGGAAGAAAGGAGCTAGAACACTAACCGATGTGAATGAACAGGCTTTTAAATATTTTGAAAAGAAAGAAAAATGTATGGAGGAACGGAAAATTGCCCAGAAAAGCGAATCAATTGATCCTGACATGTCATACTTGCAGAGCCTTTTGCCAGATATGAAAGCTATGGACGAAAGAACAAAGCGAAAATTCAAAATGGGAGTTCTACAATTGGCTGATCAGCTTTTAAATCCTGTGGTAGTTTCTGAATGCCCTTTCCCACAATCTGGTTCTAAAGATGATGGCTACAATGTCAGTACTGATCGCTACCCAGGTACCTTGCAAGAATTGCAGGTGCATAGGAATAATGGTATCAGAAATCACAACTCTGATGGAAATGATCGCTTCAATATGGGTGATTATATTAACTTTCAAAATTCAGGTTAGATTTATATAGTACCTTTATAAATATTACAGGGTGAACAACTTTTTAACTTTTTTTATAACTTTTGTAACTTTTTTATAACTTTTGTAACTTTTTTATAAGTTTTGTAACAATACATTTATTTAAAAATTAATTGAGTTTCAAATAACGTACTTACCTCAGTGTTATTAACAGCCTCTCTTCTGGCCCAACAGGTTCTCTCCAATTAGTAGTCCTTTTCGTTAGCCTTTCTTTTACCCAGGGACGTCATTTCAGCTTTTCTCAGAGGGGGGCAAAATTATATATAACTTATCACACACACACACACACACAAACGCGCGCGCAGAGAGAGAGAGAGAGAACCTCGAGCGCGAACGGGATGAGAGACAAAGGGGGGGGGGGGGGGGTTGTATTAAGTAGTAAAGAGACCAGAAATTTGATAAAAATCCATACATACTCTAGTTCTGCATTAGTTTATATATGTAATTTATTTATTTAATTTATTAACTGGTTATGCCGTTTTAAGAATACAGATTTATAATTAAACAATTTGTTAAAACAAAGAATATCGTCTTTGTGTGAGTCGACCAAAATCATTAATAACTGGATCGATGTTTATGATTTTTGCATCTTCTTGGAGGCATGCAATTACTAGCAGATCACTAAGTCTTTGATCTCCACATCTATTTCTTAGATAAATTTTTGCGAGTTTCATGCAGCTAAAACAACGTTCATTTTCAACTGATGTGACTGGCAATGTTAGGACATGGTCAATTAATTTTAACAACTCATTAAAACCATGTGGGAAACGACTTAAACATGTTAGAACTTTATCTAATGATAGAATAATGGACTTTGGCGAATAAAGTTGAGTGTGAAGAATCATCGTATCGATACCGCAAAAAATTAAAAAATTAGCTTTACTATTTCATTGACTGTATTTGGGCAGAGGAAATTTGGTGAACTTGGTTTCAATGCCATCGCAGCCTTTTGAACACTGCAGTTAGTTGGAAACCGTAATCTCTTTACCAGTTATTGACAAGACGAAATATTCGGATAGTTTTTTAGACATCACCTGAGCTCTCTTTGGTCTATTAACGGTAGTCTTGTCGTTCAGCGAGATTCCAATTCGAACTCCTATTGCATCAGCTTCTTTCAAAATACTATTTTAAGTATCATTCGTTCGAAATGCCATCCAATCTTTTTTGGTGCATTCTAGCAATATTTCGGCTGATAAATAATCGATTGATGCTTTTTGCAGTTCTTGTGATAACGAATAAACTCCCCCAAGTAACTTTTCAGCCACAAGCAAACGACGAAGAAACTATATTGAATGGATTCGTTTTTGCAATCCTTGAGCTTCTACAGTTGCTAGCGTGTCAACATTCTGTAAAGCAATAGCTCTCAACACATTAGCGATCATTTCAATCCTTAGCTTTATCTTGCGAATGGACCGATACCAATAAGACCATCGGGTTTCAATTAATCTTTCAAGCTCCCTTCCAAATTATCATCAATTTGTGCTTTTACATATAGTTTATGACGAGAGCCTCTAACTGCCAAGAATATATACACTGATTGTATGATGGAAAACATGTCAACGATCTTGGGAATATTTTTAATGTTGACTAAAACCAGGTTCAGACGGTGGGCATGACAATGGATGTAGATGATATGTGGAGCAATTTGTTTAATTCGTGCCTGAATACCTCGAAGGCGGCCACTCATGACTGAAGCGCCATCGTAGCATTGGCAGTTGCCAGTGACTGAGCATCCACCTGCTCCATATGAAACGCTCCTAGAGGCTTTTCCCAAACTAAACCTTCCAGTGATGTGGATCTGATGACGAAACTCAGCTGCTCTTTGCGAGCTATATCTTTTGATTCATCGACCATTAGTGCCCAGTAGAGTCCAAGCGAATCAACTGTATTTGTTCGAAGAGTGTTTGTGAAGCAGTATAAAATGTCATTCTGATATTGTGCTGACGTGTAGTGTCCATATCTTTTCTGAAGTCTTTTTTTGTAGTTGAGGAGAAAGCTCACTCATTGTTTCAAGCAATTCAATAAAATTTCCTTTATTCGAAGATTTTCTCCGCGAAAAGTCAAACCCTAGCGAGCTAGATACGAAGTCGCTGAAATCAGAAGCTTAAGATGATTTCTATTTTCAAGAACTTCTGACTTTCTCTGATCATTTATTAAATTTGCTACAGCTTCAGTCTTGCCAGCTGACTTGCCACTTTCTTTGCTTCTAGCCACACTACTGTCCCGTATTTATGCTTACGACTGGAATCATGCTGTGTCAACAGTTCTTTCATGTCTTTCCATTTTCTAAATCCCTTGTTGACAAACGTAATACTCCCATGCGTCTCACTAGCATGGATAATATTAGAACAAAAATGACGACAACTATAACAAAAGACAGCATCAGATATCAATGGAGTATTCGATCCATGGAAATTGTTTTAAATATCCACAGTTGAAACGGCGTTTTGATGTTTGAGGATATTCCTTTAGTATTGGTTGAACAGGAGCGTCGTGATGAGAACGTGATAAATCTGCAATCGATACTAGGTTTTCTAGCAATGCTGGTGATTGAGATTTATATAATGAAACTCCACTTGTAGAAACTATTGCATTATGGTCTCCAGTTTGATCAGGTTCGAGGATTTGTTTTTTATTTGCAATTAATTCTGGTTTAAGAGAACTTTTTCTTTTCAAGAAGTTTAACATTAACGATTGTGCTGCTTTCTTCGACATTGTAACTCTAAAATAATCACATATTGATCACGCTTTGATTTGTCTATTATTTGTAGACGCATTCTACAGATGACACGTGTTTCGTTAAAATAATTGACATTTTTCCCTTGAAGTTATGAAAGGTTGTAAGTTGCAAGAAATTACAAAAAATGTCGCACATGCGAATACTGAAACCGTTGTACTGTCGAATCCATTAGTTGTACAAAAAAAATACATGGGAGATTTTGAAGATTTTGAATCGTTTCATAAACTGGTATAATTGAAATTCACATTTTTACATAAATAAATGATTATTTGTTTATTTATAAATTGTATTTACATTTTTCATCGTCAACTCACCAACTTAAAATTTTGTTTAAAATATCATCATGTTCGTACGTCAATTCTGAAGAAATGCTAAAATTGGAACAGGAACGGGCACTATATATGGGTGATTTTCACGAAAGTGTCCCTTTTGATGTCCACATACTAGCGACAGTGTGTATACTGTGGGTATGGACCTTACAATAAAAATACCATAATATAAATTGCTCGATTTATTGTTCTCGCGTCAAAATATGGCGGCTTTCAACGGCTTAATGCAAACCGTTCGCTACCGAGCGATACATTCTCGAACTAGTTTATTCTAGTCCAAATTTCTAATAATATTATTAATTGTTAGTATTATTATTACTATTATTATTATTATTACATGGTTAAGAATTACCTAAAAAGGAAAATTACTTTCTATATCCCGATATACTCCCGACTATATCTTCATCACATTTAGAGGGGGGCAAATGCCCCTCCCTGCCCCTCCCAGATGACGTCCCTGCTTTTACCAATGCCAGTACTATGTAAAAACATTCATTGGACATCCTATAATAGTTTTGAAACCTTTCCGGATACATATCCAGCTCTTTCATGACATCGAACATTCCACTCTTGTTTTTTTTTTAACCATAAAGGGTGAACCCAAAACTTTCTCTGCCTATTAAGATTTGCCAAAACAACAAGATCGAGGACGTCCTCGTCACTTTCGTCATCAGTATACATATTTAACTCCTTTACGCCACACGTCCACCTCTTCACTGCCAGTTCAGTGAAAATCACACCCGCCTGTGTGACGTCGCGCCTGTACCTCGCCTACACCGCACCCTTGCCCTACGCCTCTTCTGTGGGAATTGGGCCTTACTCCGATAAGTTGACGAAACGACAAAGTTTGAGAAGCTATCGTAGCCACCTGGTTGCATTGTATTTTGCGGTTTGTGTGTTAGTTTTGTTACATCCCGGACGTACTTTCTGGGTGGCGCGCACATTTTTGTACCTAATTAGTAACGGGTTCATTTTAAGTTACAGAAACTATCTCTTACGTTGCCCTAATGGAACGTTACATTTTGTCATAAAAACGGTGTACGAGACAATTGTATTAAGTTGTCGGCGATTTATTACTTCTTGAATAAATTCAATTTTATTTCGTTACTACCATGATTGGATGAATAATAAAAGACCAGCGAGGAGTTACAATTTTTTAAAGATAAGCCTCCCATCCGATAAACAATTGACGTAATGCGTTTAAATAATAATAATAGTAAGTTACCCTATATATTAAATCCAGTAAATAATTTAAAAATATTGTTCGATTCTGGTAGCTCACAATCATTTGTCAACCCAAAAGTTGCAAATAATTTATTTTAAAAACAGATCATTAATGATCCGTTTAGTGACGCCGGCGCAAATTGTTCAACACACGGTAATTATAGTACGAAAATGTCTTATTATTCAATTCTAATTTTGCTACCAAATGAAAAGTTTTCATTATTTGATTTTCATTCAAATTATGATTTATTGTAGTTCATTTAAAAATGAGTGTAGATTTTGTCAGGAAAGTTGTTATTACTCCAAATATGGAGATTCAAATAAAATATGGAGATAATGTTACTGAGGCAGTGAATACGAATTGCATAGTAGAGAACAAACCTGCTAGATCAGAACAAATTATTAAGGTTAAGATAGATAATGTTAAGAATGGTAATGTAATCATTCCTCATATAAAATTAAAACATATAGAAATTGCTGATTGCGCGACGCACGTTATAAATAATGAAACATTATGCTCCATTATTAATTCAGCAGAAACAGATATAAGGGTCAAACTATTAAGACCATTTATTGTCGAAGGGATCGATGAATACGATCATGGAGATTTTTCAAACATGAAGTTATTAAATTCTAACAAAATAAAATTTGATATGTCCAAAATACGGTCAGAGCACATGAACGTCGAGGAAAAACATGCAATTAATAAGATTGTTATGGAATATGCAGATATATTTCACCTAGAAGAAAATCAATTAACATTTACTAGTAGAATTAAACATGGGATTAAAACCCATGATGATATTCCTATTTATACAAAAACATATAGATATCCTGAAGTTCATCGCGCTGAAGTAAATAAACAAGTTGCTGATATGTTAAATCAAAAAATTATAAGACCATCACATCCCCAGTTTGGGTTGACCCTAAAAAACTTGACGCTTCTGGAAAACGTTAATGGAGATGATTATAGCGAATTGAACGAGAAAACCATTGGTGATCGTTATCCACTCCCAAATATTAATGAATTACATACTTGATAAGCTTGGTCGTTATCAATATTTCACAACGCTTGACCTTGCTTCTCGGTTTCATCAAATAGAAATTGAAGAGTCAGATATACAAAAAAAACTGCTTTCAATACATAGTATGGGCATTATGATTTTTTTAAGAATGCCTTTTGGTCTCAAAAACGCCCCAGCAACTATCCAACGCATCACGGACAATATTCTCTTTCGCAAAACGAAAATTGTCTCGTCTACATGGACGACATTATTATTTTCAGTACGAGTCTTCAAGAGCATATAGAACGATTACATGAAGTTTTCGATCGCCTTAGGGAATCGAACCTAAAAATTCAGTTTTTGAATTTCAGAAGTTTTGAGAAAAGAGGTCGCTTACCTATGACATATTGTCACTCCGGAAGGTGTACGACATAAACTTAATTAAATAGCACGAATTTTTAATAAAAAATATTAAAAATATTTCGATATATAAAAGAGATTTTAAATAAAATAGAAACAACCTTACTTGTTGCAGAAAGTATCAAATAAATTCAAAAAAACGAAATATAGCCTGAATATATGAATATTCAACCTGTTCGTAACTCTGCAAGCAAAATTAAGTCTTACTAAGACTATAAACAAATAACTTATTGAAACAACTACTTCTCTGGCTAGTGCCACGCCGGATATTGAATGATACAAAAGAAATTTGCGTTATTACTAGTACTAAGTACTTAGTGAAATAACATTGGTTTAAGATCCCTTATTTCTACCCACAGGACTAACTTGAAAAATAAAACTAAATTGAGTTTGAAAACTTTAAATTATAAAACTGAACCCTAAAATATGTAAAAATTAAGTAAATAGCCATCTGCAGACGCGTTTCGAGATTTATCTCTCATCAGTGCAGCTTCGCATTTAAATTGAATGTTAAAGAATAAAATACACTTACGTGAAGTGCCCAAGAACTAATATTAAAAAAGACAAATCGAAGTGACTTTCATATGAAACCAAGAGTTTGGACAATTATAATTTATTTGGGAATAATAGTAGTAAGTTACGCCATACTCAGGTGGATTAAGAACAGAAGACATTAAGAAGTCACATCTACAGAAGAAACAATGCCTAGGAGAAAGTCCTTCGCAGAGGTGATGCGAACCTGCACAGGGATTCTGAAAAGTTTATTCGACTGACGCTCGTACTCGAACGTTCATTTGAAAAAGACTCAAATCGGGATTCTGAACATCTTTCGACTCGACACAACAACGTGACAGCATTGTATTTTGTCGAGTGCGCATGCAGAATTGGTAATGAGTTTATAACTAGACGTCACACAGTGGTTCCAAATGCCGAAAAGGTGGCCAAAACGTCCTAAAATCCATCTTTTATTTAGGGACTTTTTCGGGTCTAGTTATGTAGGTTGGTACCTGACCTAATAGAAACCGCGCTTCATAACCCTCAGACTTGCACGTGGCGCTCTCGACGCGCATTGTTATCCAAGCGCCGCGCGTGCAAGGGCTGAGCGCTCTGTAGCCTCGCACCAAGTTTTTTGTGTAACAGTGCCCTGGGTCGGAAGAAAATGACCACATTTAATGAAAGTGAGTACATATAAACGTTTTAATGTGTTTACCGAAAATTTTCTGTCGTATTTAGAAAATTTAACATGTAGAATACGTTTTTTCAAGTTTCAGTTACGAATTATAAGCTTTAACATTAGATAATTCCGAAGTCCGGCGGAATCCCACTCTCTAACTATTTGTCCAGTATAGTTCAACTATTTTATTATTAGGTTCACGTCTCAAAAGTTGCACAAGTTTGTCCGATTTTGTTTATTGTATTATTTTCTAAAAAAAGCGCAAAATTACTCCAAGTGTCATAACAGTACATACTTTACAAATCAATGCTACTTTTTTGTTAAAATAATTACATTTAAGGAATAAATTAGTAAAAATAAAGATTAACAATTAATGATTAACAATTAATAATAATCGTATAAATGCATTACAATTAGAAAAATTGCAATTAAATTGAAATAGTGTGAAACAAAAATAATGAATTTAATTGTTTATTACAGAGATTAAATTCCAAACAGCGTTTCGTTTTTATGAATATACGGGGACAAAAACAGATGTTTTGTTAGTTTTTAATGTTTCTTTTTCATGAATATACAGGGACCAAAAATTTTTTTTAAATGTATTATTGAAATGTTTATCAGACAATATTCTACTTAATGTTTTTATTAACTATAATTAATAAATACATAATACTTCAATAATAATTCAACATTGAAATCATTTTCGGATAAATGTGCACAGCCAATGTCTTTGAAAAGACGGAAAATTTTCGACTTAATAAAAAACTCTCTTTCGAAAGAAAACGAGGTGCTGATTGACTTGGTTGAAAAACATCTGGAAAAGGAAATCGGAAAACCGTTCAATTTGTCTGCCAATGGGAAAGCTGTGTTCCGTAAACTTTTTCATAAAATGCGAACAGGTTTCGAAAAAAGCCATAGGATGCTGAACAGGTATTTGGCCGCGAATGCAACGTGGCTGGAAGTGGATGTCGAGCCACAAGAAGATTCAAGAAAACCTCTGCAACGTAAGCCTTGTCAATAACATATACATTATAAATTAATTCGATATCAATAATATGTATAATCAAATTGGTCTTATTTTTATTTTTACAGTGCCTCCTGAGGGCGCAACAGCATCTACGAGTAAAGCTGAGGATACACCTGAACGTGGTTCAGGGGGACTTCCATCTCTAAGTTTCGGAGCTTCCAGTGAAAGATCAAAAAGGAGGAGAACGCAGACCATGCGAGCCGAACACGAAATCGACGAGTTGGCATACGCGTTGCAAATGAGTTTACGCGAATGTGGGAACGTGGATGCAGCAAAGCTGGTGAAGGATATTGCTGAAGGAAGTCCAACCACAGCAACGAGGTATAGGGATTCTTTCACTGCGAAACGCTAGAAACCATTGACCAAAGATGAGGCTCTATCGCTCCTTATCGAGGGTAGATTGTCGAAGAATGTACAACACGATTAGAGCTGCGGGCATAAGTCATAATTGTTCATTATTTCCGTCTTACAAGAACGTTTTAGACGCTAAGAAAGATTGTTATCCCCCGGCTGTAGATATGCGCATCACAGAAACTTCTGCTGAAGTGAAACTTCAAGCACTGCTTGACTACACGGTGGAAAGAATTTTGCGGGTCCAAACAGATGTGATTTCTAGCCTCCTCGATAGGGCGTACGATGTAGATTTGATTTGTAAGTGGGGGTGCGACGGAACTTCAGGACAGAGCACTTTCAAGCAAAAATTCGATGACGATGCTGAAGGCACCAAAACCGACGCAAATATATTTTTTGTTTCCATCGTGCCGCTTCAGATTTTGGCTGTTGAGAAGTCCACACAGAAAGAAATCGTCATTTGGAAGAATCCGCGTCCTTCATCTCCTCGATATTGTCGGCCATTAAAAATCGAATTTTTGCACGAAACTGCTGAGTCTACGAGACTTATAGTCAACGACGTTAAGGACCACGAGCGTAATTTGAAAGCTTACCAAACAATTATTGGCGGAAAGGAAGTGAATGTTGCATACAAAGTGATGCTCACCATGATCGATGGTAAAGTTTGCAACTCACTGACATGCACATCATCAAGTCAGAGATGCTACCTTTGCGACTGCACTTCCAAACAATTCAACAATATCGATGACATCTCTGGGTTTTCATAAAAGAACAGCATTTGCAATTTGGGATATCCAGTTTGCATGCTTGGATTCGATTTTTTGAGTGCCTTCTGCACATTTCATACAGGCTGGATGTGAAGAAGTGGCAAAGTCGCGGGGATGACAAAGCAAAGGTCGAAAGTTGCAAAAAAAACGTTCAAAAAGGTTTCCGTCAAAAGTTGGGGCTCTTGATAGATATGCCGAAACAGGGCTATGGTAGTACGAATGACGGGAACACCGCGCGCCGTTTTTTCGAAAACGCGAAAATTTCTGCAGGTATTACTGCGCTCGACCTTTCATTGATTAAAAGATTTCACGTGATCTTACAAGTTCTTTCTTGCGGCTTTGACATCGATACTCCCATGTACGAGGCTTATTGTATCGAAACAGCTCGTCTCTATGTACAGCTGTATCCGTGGTTTTGTATGCCAATTACGGTGCACAAGATTTTACTGCACAGCAGCAAGATTCTTGAGTCTTCAATTCTACCAATTGGACAAATGTCTGAAGAAGCTCAAGAATCTTGCAATAAATTTATAAAACAGTATCGGCAGGATTTCGCGCGAAAATGTAGCCGCACTAAAACTATGGAGGACGTGTTCCAGAGGCTTTTGGTAGCCTCGGATCCTGTTATTTCGAGCATCCGAAAATTGCCGTTGAAAAAGCTCAAAGCGTTAGACACTGAAGCTGTAAGTCTGTTGAAAACGCCGAGCTGTGAAGCGCAAAGCAGCGACGACGCACTCGACGCACTCGTCCGACGACGAATATTAATGTAAACTAGTAATAAGGAATATATACGAGATTTTATACAAATATGACCATTTTGTAAATGTTTTCCACCATATTGAATCCGCCATTTTGTTTTCTTTTTAATTTTGTGTAAAGATTCGTAATCAGCGAGGTCAGAATACCCTATGTACGAAATATCATACATATATGACTTTTTTTCATTTTTGTCCACCATGTTGGATCCGCCATTTTGTTTTTATAAAATTTCGTGTAAAGATTCTTCATAAGCGACATCAAAATACCTTATATATGAAGTTTCATGAACATAAGACCTTTTTTTTGTATTTTGGTCCGCCATATTGGATCCACCATTTTGTTATTTTTAATTTTGAGAACAGATTTGTATTAAGCGACCTCAAAATGCCCTTCATACGAAATTTCACGCAATTTGAATGACGTCTTCAGGTTTTGGCCACCTTTTCGGCATTTGGAACCACTGTGCGTCATTGTAAACGGTTGATATTCTTAATATTTCGCAAGATTTAGCAGTAAATCTTATATTAAAATATGTAAAGTAAATCGATAATCACTGGAGAGCACTATCCCTGAGGTAAAATGTATAGGAACATTGAAATAATTGTTTTGATCCAGGAATAGTGCTAATTGAAAATAAATTTAACTTGCCGTACACCATTGAATCATTACAATTACATTTGAACATGAAAATTAAGCATTCTAAAATGATTGTTACCCCTTAGTGTACAAGTATGTGGTGGAAATTTATCATACATAACACATATTATTGTATGTTTATTAATTTATTATATTCATCTAGTTAATCATGCTGCCAATAGTATATGAGGAAAGGAGGGATGCAAATCAACTCCTGCGATTAGAGAGGCAAACATTAAGAGCGACTAGTGTCCCATTTGCATTGCCCGATAATAGATTTATGAAGCTGTTTCGTTTTAACAAATTGGCACAGGAAGCTCTTATTGACTCGTTGAGACCACATATCAATGAGCCCAGGAATGCAGCTGGAATATCAGCTAAATTCAAATTTTTTGTCGCTCTTCGCTTTTATGTAACTGGTACATACCAGAGATTTGTAGGTAAAGAACATCTAGTTGGTTTAAGTCACAGGTAATATTTTACCATACTATACAATTATGTATACAGTGCGCGCCTAAAATATGGAATATAGTCAGTAAAATCGAAATAAAATATTTTTGGAAAAAATCCTGGAACACGTCGATTTTCTTTTATAAAAATACACATTTTTGCATGAAAGTCAATTTTCAGTCGTCATTTTTTTTTGAGTAATGACGTCATCCATTTTGTTTTTAAATGGCAACCCCCTATTTTTATTCTTAATTTTGAGAGATTTTTTTATTGTCGAACTGGAAGTATAAAAATGTTGCCATCTTACATAAGAAATTTTTCGAGAAAATGACAATTGAAGGTGAGAACCCGATATTTAGAATTTTTTCAAAATGACCTTATTCCAGCGCTTGTAGCAATTTTCCAAACAATATTGATCTTGATCATCCATATAATACAATATGGTTTCAGCAAGACGGCGCATGCCCCCACTATACGCGTTTTTTTGTTTTTTGTTTGTTTTCAAACATGTAGAATTCTTCTTGAATATTTTGAATATTTTCTAGGCTAATTCTGCGTATTCATCTCTTTCGTGGGCTATTCTATCGGTCGTCGCCTGCCAATCCACCTATTCGTAATGCAATTGTAAAAAAAACGTGCATAGTGCGTGGTTGCGCCGTCTTGCTGAAACCATATTGTATGTATAGAAGGTCAAGATCATTTTTGTTTGGAAAAAATCGGCGGAACCAGTTCATTTTGCAAAAACTCTAGATATCAAGTTCACACCTTCAATTGTCATTTACTCGAAAAATGTCTTATGTAAGATGGCAAAAATTTTATACTGCCAGTTCGACAATAAAAATATCTCTCAAAATCAAGAACAAAAATAGGGGGTTGCCATTTAAAAACAAAATGGATAACGTCATTGCTCAAAAACAAATGACGACTGAAAATCGACTTTCATGTAAAAATGTGTATTTTTATAAGAGAAAATCGACGTATTCGAGGATTTTTTCCAAAAATATTTTATTTCGATTTTACTGACTATATTCCATACTTTAGGCGCGCACGGTATAACCAGTCAGTGCTCGTGATATGGGTAAATTTTAACGGGCGCCCCTCTAATTGCGTTATAACCCATTGAATGCTAATGACGTCTATAGGCGTCATGTAGATTCTATGATATCTTCCAATGAACCTTTTAGGTTGCATTACCACGGCAATTCTGTTTCATAATTCATTTTTTTGCCTATTATTGAGTTGTAAACACAGTGGGAAAAATCCACCCAAGCGCACGTCCTAACGTAACGTTTCAGTTAACAGTTAATTTCGGAATTTACATAAAAGTGAAATCGTCGGTGATGTGACATCATCTAACATTTTCTGCAAAACTGAGTTATTGGCATCATTTTGAAACCCTAACAATTGCGCATGTCCTGGCAACAGTCACCAACTCACAAAAAATTATGTAGCTTGAATTTCGACCAGAAACAATACCTCCTATGTTGAAGCTAGCAAAAATAGCTGACATAACCTCCTATTGCAGAGCGTGTTTCCCGCGGTCGTGTCAATATCTTACTGAGTTTTAGTTTGCTTTATTGTCAATTATTACAACAATAAACGTGTCGCCAAGATAGTTAATAATACCACACTAGACATGTAAGTACAAATTAAACTAGTCCCCTACTACTTACTAAACGCGTTAGAAAAATATCGCATATCTCGGCCGTCTTTAGTCCGATCGGGACACGAATTTTTTTCACCGCTCGGAGCATACTTTGGAGCAATGTATTAAATTTTGGCCGTCCATGGCCTACTTTTTTTTATCAAAATGGCCGCTTGCAATTTTTTTTTTGAAAAAAAAAATCCGCCGATACCCGATTGTATTCCGCTTCGGCCAAGGACATTTTCATTTTTTTGACTCCGCCCCTTTTGCGGGGAACGGTAAAAAAAGCGCCAAGCGCGATCGACAACTCGTCCCAGGAAGTTAAAGAATCGACCTCGATTTTTTACCATTCTGTAGATTTCGTAAGCTACTACAAAACGATATGCCAGATTTTTGAAATTTTGTCCCATTTTCGAGTTATTAATTTTTGAAAAAGATTGATTTTTTTGAAAAATCGTATCTCTGTTAATACTGTCTTGCGAAAGTTGAAACTCACGGATATGAAGGATCTCTTCGTGCTCTACAAATTCGAATTGGGCACTTTTTTTTTAAATAATAATACTGTTCTTAATTTTGCTGGATTTGTTTTGTGACGCGTATATATTCGTAGAATAATGAGAAAGTATTGCAACAACTTTAGATTTCTATTTCCATAAAAGAAGATTTTTGATTGTAAATAAATTTATTGAAGAGTTTTACTCGATATAATTATCTGAATTTAATCTTTTAATTTACAATTGCAATAATAATAATGACCTGTATTTTGCAGGATTTGGATAATACATATGTTAAGTGTTTTTGTACATAAAATAGAAACATATTGTAAGGACTCTTATCGGGGGTAATACCACAAGAGGTAAATAATTTTTTAACCATTTGCAAATTTTTTTGTCCGCCGTTTTAAATGCACCTTTTTATAAATGAGTTGAATTATCGTTATAAAATTTAGCTAACAATAATAGTTTTACCCGATATAACAATCTGATTTTAGTGATATAATTTTTAATAATAATAATAATAATGACCTCTAACATTGCGCGCATAAAGTATGGAATATATTCAGTAAAACTGAAATAAAATATTTTTGGAAAGAATCTTCGAACAAGTTGATTTTTTGATAAAAAATACACATTTTAGCATTAAATTTGTTTTTTAGTAATGACGTCATCCATTTTGTTTTTAAAGAGCAACCCCCTATTTTTGTTCTTAATTTTGAGAGATCTGTTTATTGTTCAACTGGAAGTATAAAAATGTTGCCATCTTACATAAGAAATTTTTCGGGAAAATGATAATTGAAGTTGAGAACCCGTTCCAGCGCTTGTTGCAATTTTTCCACTCTATTAAAATTTAAAATAGATATTTTTCATAAAAAATCCTTTCGCGTAATGGGGATATTTATTTGTGATTTGCGTAATCTTCATTGTTAATGATTTGTTGTAGAAGAATAGGGGCAGAAAAGGAGAGAAGAAAAGACGAATAAGAAAAAAGAAGAGAAGGAGAGAGAAGAGAAGGGGAGGAAAAAAAGAGGAGAGGAGGGGAGGAAAAAGAGAGAAGAGGAGGGAAGAAAGAAGAAGAGGGGAGGGAAAAAAGAGAAGAGGAGGAAAGGAAGAAAAAAGAAGAGGAGGGGAGAAAAAGAGAAAAGAGGAGCAAAGGAAGAAGAAAGAAGAGGATGAGAGAAATGAGAGAGATCTGGAGGAAAATAGCGTAGGCAATGTTCCAGGTAAAAGGTATGTTTACGGTAGCAGGTATCAGAACAGCCTTAATGTGTCTGTGGTACCGAGGAACAATATGTGCACAGCCTGCGCAGTGGTTTCACTTTATGTAGGTTCACATGTGCTCCCCGCGCAGTGGGATCAGTATACGGTAGATACAGTCGTTATGGCTGGCGACTACTACTACAGAGCGTGCGTTGTCAAAAGACGGGATTTTGCGCCTGATGTTACCCACCCATATCCTACTGTCGACGAAGCGCTCAACGAGAGCACTTGCGCTTTTTACATTCGAAGTTTGGAGACGGGATATAGATGTGCGGAACAGCTGGCGGGGACAGTGTGTGGTCAGCTACGAAGAAGAGACGGTGATATGATCCTGCTTTCTGAAGGACTGGAGCGATTCTTCGAACACGCCGATTTCGGGGTGTTCCTCTGCTCCGCCCAGTCGATGGGCACCATGAAGATAAGTGAGATGGAATATTGTATGTTTGATTCTCATTCTAGGAACGAGCGAAACGCCTTTCACGTGCTTTGCCGGTAGTTGGACGCTTTGGCAGAAATTCTGCTCGAGATTCATCGCAATGCTGGCGACTCTGCTTACTACGCTATCTACGCGGTAGAAATTATCAGGCAGATGGACAGCGCAGCAGTGCCACACGATTTCGTTTTTCGAGGTTGTGTGAGACCCCGCCTGGCTTCACGCACGACGACCCGTCCCACAAGCTCGTGTAGAACTCGTAATCAACCTGTACCATCCGAGGATAAGAGATACAGGAGGATGGACGTCGTCGATGATATGACGATGACGACGGTATCCTCAGTTTATTTAAGTAAGATGGACGTCGTCTGCACATTTTGTGGGGCCCTCAAGTTCCGGTACGAAGCCACATCTTTTCCATGCTGAAAGAAGAACCAAGTGCAGATTCTACAACTGACTAATTATCCCGATTTTCTGAGGGGGCTTTTGACAGGTGATCATCCGAAGTCGAAGCAGTTTCTCCGTTACATCCGTCGTTATAACACCCTGATGGCGATGGCGTCGTGTCGATCCAAGATGGACTTCCCGGGCGGAGTTTCGGGTCCTTCTTTCGCACATATTAGCGGAATCATCCACCATTCTCTCCGTGATGTCTCGAGGGACCCTCGCTACCATCAGTTCGTGCGACGATGAGCGCGAGGTGATCAACCGTGGACTGCTCGCTCAATTGCGAGGTTTGCTGCTCGAGGTCAACCCTTTTGTAGGGCTGTATAAACACATGGCGGACATCATTGACGAACATGAGACCATTCAACAACAGATGATCGAACATTTGTTCATTAACTTTTATTTGAATCCGACGATAGACAGACGTAGCACCCATTGATAAAAACGAAATCGGTGCGGTGTTCGTCTCAGGAGATGGTCAGGTACCGCCTCCGGAGGAGATCGACTTGCGCGTTTACTATCAAGGACAGCCAGGACTGAAGGACATCTCGCGCATATCGTCAATCGCCGATCCTCTGTGTTATCCAGTGCTTCTACCCCGCGGTGAACTCGGGTGGGGCCCCAACATCCACCTACGTTGGGCTCCAGGGAGGAAGCGTGGCCGCCTCTCCATGAGAGAATTTTATGTATTTCTGTTGCAGATCCGCAGGGGCGCTTTTAATCCCCTCCTCAACGCGGGAAATCTGACGCAGCAATACATCGTCGACGCGAAAATCGAAGGCGACCGACTTAATTTCATTCGCAGGAACCACGACAAGCTGTTAGCAAATAACTATGCTGGTCTGCTCGATTACATGTACCGGCAAAACGAGAAGAAGCAGCAAGAAGAGGAACAGCAGCAAGTCGTCGATAGTACAGGTGCCACAGCGGACGTCGGTAGGATTGTGATCTTACCGAGCACCTTTCAGGGAGGTCCACGTTACTCGATGGGTAATTTCCAAGACTCGATGGCCATGGTCGCGAAGTTCGGTAAGACCACCTTCTTCATAACGATGACGTGCAACTTGAGACGGCCTGAAATTTTTTAAAATCTGGCACCTTGTCAAAAGCCACACGACAGGCCCGATTTAGTTAGCTGGGTCTTCCGTGAAAAGCTCAAGCTTCTTATGGACGATTTGGTGGCGAAAGCGATGTTCGGGAAAGTTACCGCCTGGGTGTACGTCATCGAATTTCAAAAACGCGGCCTTCCTCAGGCGCACATCTCGCTGACCATAGACGAGAACGAGGCACCTACGACCGCTGAACAGATCGACAGCATAATATCCGCGGAACTACCAGACCGAGAAAAACATCCAGAACTTTTCCATTTAGTATCCGGTATGATGACACATAATTCTTGCGGTGCGTTAAATCCGGAAGCACAGTGCATGGTAGACCGGGAGTGTAAGAAGCACTTTCCCATGGAGTGTGCCGACCGTACCCTCGTCATCGAGGGACGCGTCGTGTACAGGCGACGGCAGACACACGTACGTGCTGCGAAGAGAGGTCACCCGGATCTGCTGGACAACAGGTGGGTCATCCCGTACAACGGCGTGCTACTCCTCAAGTACAACAGTCATATCTGCGTGTTGTACGTCGCGAGCCCACAGATCATCAAATACATTCATAAATACATGAATAAGGGACACGACGCGGCCATCTTCAAAATCGACGACGAGAGGAACATCGGCGTGACGAACATCGGGAATATTCACGACGAGGTGTCTCAGTATGTAGAGAGCAGGTACGTGTCGTCTTGCGAATCGATGTAGCGCATCTACAAGTTTCTGCTGGCAGAGAATAGCCACGCGGTCGTCCGACTTCCCGTCTATCTGCCTGGCGAGAAGATTTCTATTTCTATGAGAACGATGACTTGGTCGTGCTCGTCAATAAGGCCGATAGCCAAGTGTCTCTTCTCGAAGAATATTTCAAATTAAATTCGATAGATTCATTTGCCCGCAATTTGTATTATGTTAATATTCCGGAGCACTACGTTTTCCGCAACAAAACTTGGTATCAAAGACAGAAGACACGCAAGACTATCGGCCGTATTTATACGTGGAAAAGTTCCATCTACGACTTCTTCTCGTGATCGTGAAAGGAGCCACGTCCTATGAAGATCTGAAGGACCCGAGAGACGGAAATCCGGTCGCCTGCACTTCATTCCGAGAAGCGGCGAGACGCAGAATGCTAATAGGCGGGGATGACCTGGAGTGGGAACGCACTATAGAAGAATGCTGTCAGACGCAAGTAACGGGTCAGGTCCGCAAGGTCTTCTGCTACTTGCTTACCTGCTGCGACGTAGTCCGACCACGCCAACTCTACGATCGGTTCAAAAGTCGTCTCTGCTGGCGGTACGGGCAAAACGTGTCTTTATAACGTGTTGCTCAAGCGCCTGGAGGCAGTTGGAGTCCCGTAGTTGGAGGTAGCGCATACCGGCATTGCGGCACTACTACCTCAAATCTTGTGACAATCATGTATCGATCAAGAGACGGCACAAAAGTCACTCCGGTCGCACCGGTCAGCAAAGTCGAAACCCAATACCCATCTGCTTGGTACCAAGCAAATCCAGGCGCCAAGCCAGCCCTTCGACTCGAGATCACAGTCGGGAATCTCCCAGACGCAAGACAAGTGGTCCATGCAGGAATCACATACCTGTATCATATTTTGTCCAGATATGTTGGCAAATTGGAAGAGGATTGGATCTCCTATGGTGTCACCATCTGAAGAGTAGGGCAGGAAATAACCCCTTTGTCACTCCTTCGGATCTCGACCGTAGAAGCCTTCAGGAATCAAACAGTTGCAGGCATTGCCCATTCTGTTTTTAGGTTACCGCTCGATGTCCACGAGGAATCTACGTCTTCAATTACCAACGGCTCTCATAAAGCAAATCGTCTTAAAACCATCAAACTGGTTGTTTGGGATGAAATTTCCATGACGAGCCACTACATTGTAGATGCTGTAGACCAGCGGTGCCCAACCTACGGCTCGCGGGCCGGATCCGGCCCGCGAAGGAGCTCAATCCGGCCCGCGAGCTCCTAGTCGGATATTCGTAAATTATGGACTATTTACCGTGTATTTTTTAAATTTATTAAAATATTTTCTGTGGATTTTATTAACTACAATATTTCTGATTGTTATATGTATTTGGATTGAATAATTTGTATTTGTATAAAACAAAATATGGTACGGCACTTGTGTGTCAATCTGATGTCGACTAGTGCTGCCGCGAGTGGCCGATAGAGTGAAGTTAGTGTAATCATGGAGTCAGGAGTTAGTTGTGGTAATTATTTCATTCGAGATGCTCACATGCTACATATTGAATACAAGTGAACCTGTTCGCCGCTAACGACGCATTATTACGTTTTCTCTCGTTTAGATCTTCGTTTTCACTCATATTTGCAAACTGATTTATATATAATATATGGAGTATGGACAGCGTGTAGGTAAGTAAATAAGAAGCCGAATTGAAATGACAACTGAATTTGACGGTGAATTAATTGCAGATACCTGTTATGTCTACGTGCAAATATATGCACCCGCGGCGCGAAGCTGTTGATTATGTGGTTGCCTATTTAAACGTTCCTCACTATTATATTATTTATTTTTACCCCAAATAATGGCGACGAAAAAACGTAAAGTGGATAGTGAGTGCCGCGTTTTTCAAGAGAAATGGACAAACATGTACTTTTTTGTGGCGCAAGGGGAAAAATGCTTGTGCCTTATTTGCAAGGAAAGTTTATCTGTATTTAAACATAAACATAACATCAAACGACATTACGATTCCAAACATAAGCAGACATATAACAAATACATCGGTGTGTGTCGCGAACATAAAATTACCAATTTACAATGTGAAATTGGCGGATTAACCAAACTTTTTAACAATGCGAAAAATATTAATGAGTCGATTGTGCGAGCTAGCTATCGAGTAGGTCACATAATAGGCAAGGAAGTTCATCCATTTTCAGATGGGGAATTTGTTAAAAGGTGCATAATGGCGGTAGTGGAAGAAGTGTGCCCGGAAAAAAAAACTGCATTTGAATCTGTAAGTTTATCACGTATGACAATCACACGAAGAATAGAAGATTTAGGAAGTGATCTTATGGTACAATTAAAATCAAAAGCAAGTCAGTTCAAAATGTTTTCCATTGCTACAGATGAATCTACGGATGTGACTGATATTGCGCAATTGCTTGTATTCATCCGTGGAATAAATAATAGTTTTGAAGTTACGGAGGAACTTGCTGCAATGAAAAGTATTAAAACAACTACTACGGGTGAAGATTTATTTAGGGAAGTATCCGAAATTTTTGATGACCTTAACCTTGACTGGAATAAATTAACGGCCATAACTACAGATGGCGCTCCATCTATGGTTGGTCGGCACAATGGACTAGTAGCCAGATTAAAGAAAAAAGTGCTAGAATCAAATGGATCACCGCCGTTGGATATACATTGTATCATTCACCAACAAAATCTTTGTGGAAAAATTTTAAATTTAGATCATGTTATGAAGGTAGTTACCAAATCCGTAAATTTAATAAGATCATATTCTACGAATCACAGAATATTCAAAGATTTTCTTTTACAAATTGAAGCCGAATATGGTGATGTGGTTTATCATAGTGAAATCCGCTGGCTGAGCCGCGGTAGGGTACTACAACGATTTTTTGATTTGAGACATGAAATTGATATATTCTTTATTGAAAAATCAACTCAGCTCCACGAACTAAGTAACCCTGTGTGGCTGTGGGATTTAGCTATACTCTGTGATTTAACTGCGTATGTAAATGAACTTAATCTCAAATTGCAATGCAAAGACAAACTTATTTCCCATGTATATGCTGATTTATGTGCGTTTCAAAGAAAATTAAAGCTTTTCATACAGCAAACGGAAAAAGGACAGTTGACGCACTTTCCGACTTGCACTGCTTTACGCAAAGAAAGGAAAGATGATCATTTTCCAAATGAAAAAATTACCAAGATGCTGCAATTACTCAGCAAAAGTTTTGAAGATAGATTTGCAGATTTTCACCGGATTAAAAATGAAATACGCTTGTTTGAAAATCCTTTTACAGTGGATGTTTCTACGGCCCCAGGTGATTTACAATTAGAACTAATAGAATTGCAATGCCAAACACCATTACAGGATCTTTTTCGCGAGAAGTCCTTACCAGAGGATTAGATTAGATTCTTATCCGAATTTGAGGAACCTCGGAATGAAAATGACAACGGCGTTTGCAAGCACGTACATTTGTGAGCAAACATTTTCAACTTTAAAACGAGCCAAACCAGCGTCTCGCGCTCGACTTGCAGATGATCACCTTCATTCCATATTAAGGATGAACGTCACCCAATTTGACCCAAATATTAAAAAAATAGTTTCTGAAAAACAACATCAGACTTCTCATTAATAAATTAGATTTTGTTTTTTTGAAATTTTAATCATTTATGAGTCCTACTTCTAATAATTCTAATAATTCTAAACATTTTAAAAAACGCAACATTTTCATAAAATTTATGAATATTAAAAAAAATGAATCAGCACCAACATATTAGCGAATTCATTGAAAATGTTGAATTTTGCCGATAAGTGTACAATTATAAAGAATCCGGCCCGCGAAATCATATGTCATGATGAATCCGGCCCACGGACAAAAAAAGGTTGGGCATTACTGCTGTAGACCGTTTGTTTCGACAAATACATGGTAGGGAATTTGTTCCATTCGGAGGGGTTTGTATGCTTCTGGGTGGTGATCTGCGTCAGCTGTTGCCCGGCACAGATGGAACACACCTTCATCAACTGTATTTCGTGGCCCCACTTCAGGATCTTCGAACTGATCGAAAATATACGCGTCGATCGCGACCAGGGTCGGTCCACTCATACGGAGTTGTTTATAATATAAAAAATATCTTTAGATGGCGCCACTACTTTTCACTTCAAGTTTCATAAATCCCGCCATTTTCCCGCTTAATCCCGTACAATCCAGCATGGTTCACAGTCTTTGTTGTGATAGATTGTACTTGCATTTTGTACGCTATAATCTGTTATAAAGACTGCGATACTTTTCTTTTGCGATCATTAGCATGATATTCGTTTGAGAGTATTTTTAAACGTTTATTGTGTGCCTTCATTGCAATTTCCAGGATATTTACTTTGGCGTAAGTCAATAAAGGTTAGTAATTTTTGTTATTACATTCATCTTTGTGTATAGTTACATTATTAATACATAGTTGTTAGTCATTAACGTCGCTATTAATTGTCTTTTTTTGTTATATTACATTGTAATAGCATAAGTTGTGTGGTTGTGTGTTACTTTTATCGTTATAGTGTATAGTGTAATTGTTTTATAGGTGGTGTTTTTGTGTTATATTTTATTCTAAGAGTGCAAGTGTATTAAATTTTTCTGTGATATTTGCAGTGTACTTTCAGCTTTGCTTTTGAGTTACATTTCATTGTGATTGTGTGTGTGTGTGTGTGAATTAATTGAAATGGCTAAATATCGTACTTGTTCGGTTAGAAATTGTGTGGATAAAACATCGAGCAGGCATAGATTTCCAAACCCACAAAAGAATATGGCAAGATTTAAATTCTGGGTTGAAGCATGTGGTAAAGATTTCACGAATTTAAGTCCAGATAGGATTTATGCAAATAAAAAAAATTGCCATATCCATTTTTCTCACGAACATGGTGCATCTAATAACTTATTAACGTCTGAAGCTGTACCCACATTATTTTTACCAATCAATCAGAAAACCATAAATGAAGAACTTAATGAGAGCGAAGAGTTTTTAATTGTCGAACCAGATACAGAACTAGACGAGGTTCCGTTCGTTCTTGCCAAACAAACAGAAATGAGCAAAGAATTTGTACATGAAGAGAAGAGTGCAATTACACCACCATTATTACAGGGAATTGGTCAAAGTGGAACACTAACGCCAAAGGCAAGAAAGATATCTAAGAGAGCTTCCCGTCTAAAAAAAATGAATTGGTCACTTAAAAGGAAACAGCAAACCCAAAGAAAACGCCTGGATGCGTATGAAAACATGTCGAGGAGTGAGATGATCAATATGGCCACATTAGACGTTAATCCTGTAATGAAGCAATTCATAATGAGCCAAGTGGATGTGGAGGGACAAGAGCCAAAGGGAAGAAGATTTACCCTTAAAGATAAGGTGTTAGGTCTAGCGTTCTACAAACAAAGTCCTAAGATGTATAGGTTACTTTCTAAAATTTTCAGAATGCCATCGAAGAGCACAATAATGAGAACGTTGAAAAAAGTGCCGGTTAAGCCAGGATTCAACGATATATTTAATAACCTAAAACAGAATGTTGAAAAACTGCAAGACCATGAGAAAAGTTGTGTATTGGTGTTTGATGAAATGTCCATACAACCACATTTGCAAATGAAAATTGACGCAGGAAATATAGTAGGTTTTCAAAACTTGGGAGAAAATACATCAAGTTCAATCGCTAATACTGTGACAGTTTTCATGATAAAAGGAATAACGAAAAAATGGAAGCAACCTGTTTACTACGGTTTCTCTAAAAATGGCATAAACACAATTGATTTGGTACGGACCTTAAAAGAAGTCATCAAGAAGTGTCAAGAATGTGGATTACGTGTAGTATCTACAGTTTGTGATCAAGGATCATCAAATGTGGCAGCGATTAATTACCTACACAAAAGGTCAGTGGAAGAAGCTCTCAGGAAAGGAGAAAAACTAGAAGAATTCACTTTCAATGTCAGTGGGAAGAAGATTATACCACTGTATGATGCTCCTCATTTAATTAAAGGCATTCGCAACAATCTCTTAAAAAGGAATTTAATATGGGAAAAAGGAAACAATGAAAAGTTAACTTGCAAATGGAAGGAAATACAGCAGGCATATAATATTGATAGCCACAGCGGAGAACTTCGACTTATGCCGAAACTGAATGATAAGCATATGTTTGAGCATAAAATGCCTAAAATGAAGGTGGCACCTGCAACGCAAGTACTTAGCCATACAGTAGCTTCAGCAATTGGGATTTTTGCAAAAACGTCACTTCAAGCTGAGGATGGAACATGCTTGGAAAAGCGAGCGAAGGAAACAGCACAAGTGGTACATTTTTATGATCAATTATTTGACAGCTGTAATGGGCAAACATTACATCCAAAACATGGCAAAACATTAAAATGTGAAGTTTCTAAGACGTCACCTCACATCAAATTTTGGAAGGAAGCAAGGAAGAATTTGTCGCAAATGTACTTTCAGAAGGAAGGTTCAACAGAAAAATTTATTCCGCCATCATTAAAAAATTGGATTATTACCCTCAAAGGTTTTGAATTATTGGCGAACGATTTGCTGCAAGAGGATATGTCTTTCTTTATGCCAAGAACTTTTAATCAAGATTGTTTGGAAAACTTTTTTGGGCAGATCCGTCAGCATTCTGGACCAAACCAACATCCTAGAGCAAATTCGTTCATCAATTCTTACAGAACGTTGTTAGTCAATAATTTAGTAACAGTCAATTCCATTGGAGCTAATTGCAAAGACAACAGCGTTAATATAATTTCAAGAGTCGAAGAATTCATCAAACAACAATGTAAGGACACAACAGAATATTCTCAGTGCAGTGAATACGAAGTGCAACCGATAAGAAGATATTCTCCAGTGGATAAAATTTCTGTAGGATATGTCAGTGGATTTGTTACGAAAAAATTAGATTATTATAGTTGCGAGACATGCAAGAATTGCATTTTATGTAAAGATACAAGCCAACGAAATGAATGGCACAATTTCACCTTGGAAAAAGAATTCACTGACAGTATTCCTTACAGATTAAAATACTGTACACCAATGTTTATGGAGGACTTGCTTATTGTTACAATATTTTCAAGAATTTGTTCCCAAAAATTTGCCACTTTGAAAATTGTTTTAATATATTAATACGAAGTATTGAGATGCAAAAACCTTTCTCCTTCGAACCTTGCGAACACACTAATGAAATAATTCGAAAAATTATATATAACTTTAGCAAATTATGTTGCTATAATTGGTGTAATGGAGTAAACAAAGTTTTAACTAACAAGGATGATCGAATTGGACAAAGGAAGAGAGATCCAATTTACAATCAGGCATTGGAAAATGCGAAGAAGAGGCAAAAGAAGAGAAAATATAGTCACAGTGTTTAGATATAATTTATTATTTTTAAGTGATGTGAATAAGTGTGATGTGATCAATAAAAAGTAATAGTGAAAGTGACATATTTGAATATAAGAGTTCTTACGGTTATGTATATATTTACATTTTTATTACACAAGTATTATTGCCTAATATGGACACACATGTGGATTATGCCTAAGGGGGACACCACACAAAAAAAATGAGCCAAAAAAACTCTACCTCCTGGGTGGTTTGGAAAAGAATTTATATATATGTACTTTAATTCAGTTGACCATTTATTTCTTGAACTGATCATTGAGACATTTAATAGAATATCCATATTATATTTAAATGATAACGCATGTTTCATTTACAAATTTTTTATTTTTGCTTTCGCTACACTTGTTTCCCCACAGTGTGGTTTCTTCAGGCTTGTCTTTACCATAACATACGTTATTATTTAAATACATTTTTTTCTTGCTAATAATAGATATATATTTCTTTCTTATAGGTACCAAATAATGTAAGGATCGTCACATATTACATATGATAAACTGCTATTTTATTAATAAATGTATAAAACTGAATTTCATTGTTACTATTTTTTTTTTACTATTCATCCATTTTTCCTTTTTTTTTTTCTCGTGGTGATATCCTGGGGTAATACAGTAAGTTCATTATTATTATTTATATCTATTTAGTTTTATTTTCATACATATGAATCTATTTTAAAAAATATTGTTTTTTTTGTATATTGACTATTTGTATACCGAGTGTCTGGGATAGGGATTTAACATGTAAAATTAAATATGTGTAATTATTAGCTCCCCTATTCATTTTAGAGAAAAATCGTAAAGGAATATTTTTTAGAGAATTAAAAATTATAAATGTATCATCCATTTAATTTACGTTTGTACTAGAATCCACCTCAGAAATAATAAAAATAAGTTTAACCATTTACCATTTAATAAAAACCCTTGCCATGACTTTGACAAATGTCATGTTATGGTGAGAATAATTTTTCTAGTCAAATATCAATCCACGCATTGTTATTACTATGAACAATAATCTGAGTTATTTCAATGTAGAGAGCGTATTCATTGTCAAAACATTTTACAGTGGCGTCAGTTTACTCAGAGTTCGTGACATTTTCGGTTAAATTTAACAATGCCATCTATCAACAATTACCAAATTTGTGAAAAAGTTTGAAAATACAGCACACATAGTGGCAGTTTATTCAAAACTTATTTTAATAGTCTAATTTCAACAAATATTATTTTAAAAACATTAATATTACATGCAAACGGAACAGAAGAAACAACGATGAATTGGAAGAAACAGTTTTGGGTTTGATAAATGCTGAACCAAAAACTAGTATATAAGGCATTGCTCGTGAGTGCAACGTGTCTAAATTCTCTATACAGAAAATGGTTATCATTCCTACATGCATCAATACCATGAAGATACTGCAAGTGGATGATGAAACTATGCGTGTATTCTGTGAAATAATGCAGAATCGATCAAATACAGATAGAAACTTTTTGCAGATGAATGTTAGTTCACACTTAACAACGAGCCCAACGTTATTGTTCATAGTAATTGCCAATGCGTGAATTGATATCTGACTAGCAAAATTATTTTCACTATGACATGACATTTGTCAAACTCATGGCAAGGGTTTTTATTAAATGGTATATTGTTCAACTTATTTTTATTATTTCTGAGGTGTATTCTGGTACAAACGTAAATTAAATGGATGATTCATTTACAATTTTTAATTCTCTAAAAAATATTCTTTTACGATTTTTCTCTAAAATGAATAGGGGAGCTAATAATTACACATATTTAACTTTACATGTTAAATCCCTATGTTCGCCCCTTATCCCAGACACTCGGTATAATTTTTCTTTTTTTATTGCGACTGTATTTATTATTCAATTACTATTTTCAAATTATTTACTTGAAAATAAATATTGGATAATTTAAAATATTGTAATAAAAAAACATGAAATGTTAAAAAATGCACAGTTTATTTGAATTATTTGTAAATCCCACCAGGCACGCGCTCCCAAGATTAGTTAGGAGAAACTCTCTTCAGAGGCGCTGAACGCAGTCTCGGCCAGTATATGGGAGTGGACCTTCTATAGATATATCTTTTCTATGATCGCGACGCCCGACAATTCGCAACGTGGTTGCTGGAATTGGGCGACGGGACCCTCGGCGCCGAACCGTTATTTGCTTCCAGGTGATAGCATCGAGGTCCCTTCTCATTGCGTTTCAGGTGACGTCGTGAAGGACATCTACAATGACATTTTCGACATGTCTCCGACGGATCGTGTAGTGGCGCTCTCCAAGAGGATGGTGCTGTGCTTATTAAACAGTACCTGTGATGCGATTAATGACAGCATGGTTATTAGTTCTCCCGGAGAAGTCTTTATCAGCCTCAGCATCGATTCGATTGAGACGGATGACATCAACGATAAAATTAAATATCAAGAGGAGTTGCTGCATTCCCGCAACTATAGTGGAATGCCAAAACACGAGTTGAGGCTAAAAGTGGAGGTGCCCGTAATACTACTTCGAAACGTATCCATGGAGGAAGGACTTGTAAACGGGACTAGGATGATCGTCAAGTCCGTGACGAACTTCTTACTCACGGTGGAAATTGTCAGCGGCATGCATCGCGAGAAAATTCATCTTATTCCCAGAATGGACTTGGCTACCAGAGATCCGCATTTTCCGTTCACTCTCAAGCGCAGACAATTTCCGGTACAAGTCTGTTTTGTCATGACAATCAAGAAGTCCCAAGGACAGGCGTTTCGGAAAGTCGGTATCTTTTTGCCGCAGCCCGTGTTTGCCTTTGGACAACTCTACGTTGCGTTCTCACGTGCCACCTGTTTCAGCTCTGTCAAGGTCCAAGTCGAGAAAATCAACATCCAAGGTCGCCTCATTCCCGGCAGTTTATCTGTTTTCACAAGGAACCTGGCACCTGTTGAACTTCTGCTGCGCTTAAAACAGCAACAGCGACTTCAATGTCCTGCCTGATTCTTCGCAGGACGTAGGCTCTATATTGTCGTTTATCATCGATGTGGAGCATATCATCTGTGACTTTTCTCGTTATTATTGTTATTTTATATTTTTCTGTATTATTATAATTTTGTCGTTTGTTATCTAGGTAAAATGTGTATACAGGGTGTTTCAGAGCTCTGGGAACGGTCAATCACGTGCTTATTTGTCAAAATTTGGAAAAATGTTTTATATAAAAGTTGTGCAGAATAGTGAGCTGCATGCCCTAAAAATATTTAAATTTATACAGGGTGTCTCATAACAAAGTTACAGACCAAACTTATGTTTTTTTTACATGGAACACCCTGTATATTTTAGCATTTTTGGATTCCGATACCCGACCGAATTCCGCTTGGGCCAAGGACATTTTCATTTTTTTTGACTCCGCCCCTTTTGCGGTGAACGGTCGAGAGAGTGCCGAGCGTGATCGACATCTCGTCCCAGGAAGGTGAAGAATCGACCTGGATTTTTTTACCATTCTGTAGATTTCGTAAGGTACTACAAAATGATGTGCCAGATTTTTGAAATTTTGTCCCATTTTCGAGCTATTAATTTTTGAAAAAGATTGATTTTTTTGAAAAATCATTTCTCTGTTAATACTGTCTTGCGAAAGTTGAAACTCACGGACATGAAGGATCTCTTCGTGCTCTACAAATTCGAATTGGGCACCATTTTGGAAATTTTTGCTCCAAAAACAGTTGAACAAAAAAGCAACTTTGACGAGATGCAGCTCGATACCCGTGCCGCCCGCCCAAAAATGATTCCCTCAAAAGTTGTAGCCCTATTAATTTACTACAAAACTGCCAAGTTTCATTACTTCGTCATTTCGGAATCCGGAGATAAAAAATTAAATTTTCCAAAAAGCACGAAGACATTGGAAATCTTCCTGATTGGTGGAATTTTAGATATGGCCGCCGTTCGACCAATGGAAAGCGCTCGGAACTTTGTCTGACGTTTCAATGAAATTCCATGTATTTTCGCTCGGTTGAAACGTGTGTTGAGATTTCCGATGTCGGTAAAGCCAACAATGGGTTCCCCGAAGTATTAACAACCCCGCGTCTGTTCTTCCCGACCTTCTCGCGATACCCTAAAGTTTCCACGAACGAAAATCGGGAGGTCCGCACGGCGGCGGAATCTCCACGCCGTTCGACCAATAGAAAACGCTCGGCAGATTCGCTCGGTTGAAACGTGTGTTGAGATTTCTGGTGTCGGTAAAGCCAAAAACGGGTTCCCCGAAGTTTTAACAATGCCGTGTCTGTTTTCCTCGACGTCCTCGCGAAACCCTAAAGTTTCCACGAACGAAAATCGGGAGGTCTGCACGAAGGTGGAATCTCCCCGCAGGTGACGTTTTAATTTCATAAGTAGAGACTTTCCTTCCTATTTTACGCATGCAAAAGGCCAAGAACGGGTTCGACAAAGTATTAACAATACCGCGTAAGTATTTTCCGAGCTCCACGAGTTCGTCTAATTTTCCCACGGATTAAAATCCGACACGTTGTAATCGGAAAATTATCATAAAGTTCGAAGATTATGTACATACGTATTAGAAATTATTTTTAATGTTTAAACACGACCACCATCACAAACCGGAGATGAATTCAAGAATATCAGCTATTATTCATTCATAATTCTAACTGGCTGTTTCTATTTACTGCACACAAAGATTTCATACAAAAAATGTAATTTCGAAGTGATGCATTTCAGCTGTATACACAACCAATTGCCACCCTTCATTTGTTTATTCTGTCATTCTGTTAATAACCGTTAGCGACGTGAGTCGTCTTTGCACATTAACAGTCTTATTCAATAATATTTTATTATTAACCACTGAATTGTATCATTGCGACGATGCCGAAGAAGAGCCGTGCCACCAATAAGCGTTACAAGAACCTGGTGGCTGGGAAAGCCAAAAAAGCGGAGGAGAAAGACATAGCGAACAAAAACAGTAAGTAATGAAATATATTGTAATTTATTTAATATTTATTCATTTTAAATAATAAATTGAACCATTATAATTTTATGTGCTTTATTGGATAATAAGTGAATTGTTTAGAATTCATTTTAACGTTGCCTAATTTTTGCACAAACTTAACCTTCATTTTAGGGTGAATGACCTAACCGAATAAATTGCGTTTTGCTATCAGTGATAATGAGTTCTAACAATAGGAAAAACATGTGTCTCCTTCATTTAGCAGGTTGGCCCTACGATACGTATTTATTAATTTTAATTATTTTAATTTAATATATATATATATTCTAATAATAACAATAAAATAATAATCTTCATTTAATAAATTGTCTCTGCGATACTTATTTATTAATTAATAGTTATTTAACCAACAAGTGTGTTAATACTTGATCTCAACAATTAACGCACTCGCGCAAGCGCTCGTGCGTGAAAATGTCTCGATCATTAATCGCCAATTAACACACGAATTGGTTACAAGATTTTTCCGTTGATCGTAACTTAGATCAACATTAGAAATTAGATTAGAGAAAATCCAAACAAAAGAAACAAATAAACTTGCTATTAAGCCCTTTTCAGCAATATCGGCAAAACATGGGAATAGCGCAGATACGGAATGACGTCTTACCTGTTACTCCTCGCACCAGGAAATAAATTCTACGTAAGTTTTTTCGTAAAAATGTGTACTCTTTTCCGGAATCAAATTTAATGTTGCATTATTTTCAATGGCTAGTACTTTTGGCGGTGTTAATTTAAACTCGACACTATCCATAGTAGCAGACATTCACTCGATACACGCGTTTTATAAATTTGACGTTTCACACTTTGACATTATTGTATAACAAAATGGAAGGCGGTTCGCCTCTAATTTGTTTCTAACGCAGAGAATTGATATACTTTTTCATTTACATGTGAAACAAATTATAGATCGTTTTCTCGCTATTATCAGTTACATTTCCAGTAATTATGAGTAATTAGCCACTCATGAATTAGCTATTTAATGCTTAACTAGAAATCGTTCTTTTTTTTAGGAAATATGATTGATAGGAATTCGAGTTAGGGAATCGAGGATGATAGCAAATTGGCTTAGCCAGCTAGGGCATTCAGCCACCATCGATGTATAGTATTTAATAATTCATTTAAGTGAAATGAGGACAAAGACTAAATATATCCCGGGACCCGCATGGCTATTTTTCGTGTTAAAAAAGTAAAAAAAAAGTGACCACCCGGACGGGACTCGAACCCGCACCAGCGGGGTCGGAGGCCGGACCTCTACCCACTAGACCACCGCGGCCCTAGAAATCGTTCATTAATGAAAAATCGTTTATTAATGAAAAATCGTTCATTAATATGGGTCATTAATGAACGATTTTTGATACATTTGGGTACATTAAAGTTAGCCGTTAACCAACGAGCAACGGAAAATTAATTTTAATCAATGAACCAGTTTTTTTTTACATTATTAGTAATAATTGCCTTACAATATATATTTATTAATTTATAGAAAAGTTTTATCCCACAAACTGATTTTACTTTAAATAATTAATTTCTAATAATCGCTTCTAATAATAGCAATTTTTCCACTCTATTAAAATTTAAAATAGATATTTTTCATAAAAAATCCTTTCGCGTAATGCGGATATTTATTTGTGATTTGCGTAATCTTCATTGTTAATGATTTGTTGTAGAGGAACAGGGGCAGAAGAGGAGAGAAGAAAAGACGAATAAGAAAAAAGAAGAGAAGGAGAGAGAAGAGAAGGGGAGGAAAAAGAGAGAAGAGGAGGGGTGGGAAAAGAGAGAAGAGGAGGAAAGGAAGAAGAAAGAAGAGGAGCGAAAAAAAGAGAGAAGAGGAGGAAAGGAAAAAGAAAGAAGAGGACGAGAGAAATAAGAGAGAACTGGAGGAAAATAGCGTAGGTAATGTTCCAGGTAAAAGGTATGTTTACGGTAGCAGGCATCAGAACAGCCTTAATGTGTCTGTGGCATCGAGGAACAATATGTTCACAGCCTGCGCAGTTGTTTCACTTTGTGTAGGTTCACATGTGCCCCCCGCGCAGTGGGATCAGTATACGGTAGATACGGTGGTTATTTGCCGGTCGTTGGATGCTTTGGCGGAGATTCTGCTCGAGATTCATCGCAATGCTGGTGACTCTGCTTACTACGCTATCTACGCGGTTGAAATTATCAGGGAGATGGACAGCGCAGCAGTGCCACACGATTTCGTTTTTCAAGGTTGTGTGAGACCCCGCCTGGCTTCACGCACGACGACCCGTCCCACAAGCTCGTCTAGAACTCGTAATCAACCTGTACCATCCGAGGATAATAGATCCAGAAGGATGCACGTCGTCGATGATATGACGATGACGACGGTATCCTCTGTTTATTTGGGTAAGATGGACGTCGTCTGCGAATTTTGTGGCGCCCTTAAGTTCCGGTACGAAGCCACATCTTTTTCATGCTGCAAGAAGAACGAAGTGCAGATTCCACAAGTGACTAATTATCCCGATTTTCTGAGGGCGCTCTTGACAGGTGATCATCCGAACTCGAAGCAGTTGCTCCGTTACATCCGTCGTTATAACACCCTGATGGCGAAGGCGTCGTGTCGATCCAAGATGGACTTCCCGGGCGGAGTTTCGGGTCCTTCTTTCGCACATATTAGCGAAATCATCCACCATTCTCTCCGTGATGTGTCGAGGGACACTCGCTACCATCAGTTCGGCAGCGTCTACATCTGCGCCGGTAGCGAGGATCATTCGTGCGACGATGAGCGCGAGATGATCAACCGTGGACTGCTCACTCAATTGCGAGGTTTGCTGCGCGAGGTCTACCATTTTGTAGGGCTTTACAAACACATGGCGGACATCATTGAACAGGAGACCATTCAAAAACAGACGATCGAACATTTGTTCATTAACTTCTATTTGAATCCGACGACAGACAGACGTAGATACAATGCACCCACCGATAAAAACGAAATCGGTGCGGTGTTTGTCTCAGGAGATGGTCAGGTACCGCCTCCGGAGGAGATCGACTTGCGCGTTTACTATCGAGGACAGCCAGGCCGGAAGGACATCTCGCGCGTATCGTCAATCGCCGATCCTCTGTGTTATCCAGTGCTGCTACCCCGCGGTGAACTCGGGTGGGGCCCCAACATTCACCTACGTTGGACTCCAGGGCAGAAGCGTGGCCGCCTCTCCATGAGAGAATTTTATGTATTTCTTTTGCAGATCCGCAGGGGCGCTTTTAATCCCCTCCTCAACGCGGGAAACCTGACGCAGCAGTACATCGTCGATGCCTACGTGAAAATCGAAGGCGACCGACTTAATTTCATTCGCAGGAACCAAGCCAAGCTGTTAGCAAATAACTATGTTGGACTGCTAGATTACGTACACCGGCAAAACGAGAAGAAGCAGCAACAAGAAGAGGAACAGCAGCAAGTCGTCGAAAGTACAGGTGCCGCAGCGGGCGTCGGTCGGATCGTGATCTTACCGAGCACCTTTCAGGGAGGTCCACGTTACTCGATGGGTAATTTTCAAGACTCGATGGCCATGGTCGCGAAGTTCGGTAAGCCCACCTTCTTCATAACGATGACGTGTGACTTGAGATGGCCTGAAATTTTTGAAAATCTGGCACCTTGTCAAAAGCCACACGACAGGCCCGATTTGGTTACCAGGGTCTTTCGTGAAAAACGCGGCCTTCCTCACGCGCACATCTCACTGACCATAGACGAGAACGACGCACCTACGACCGCTGAACAGATCGACAGCGTAATATCCACCGAACTACCAGACCGAGAAGAACATCCAGAACTATTCCATTTAGTATCCGGTATGATGACACACAATCCTTGCGGTGCGTTAAATCCGAACGCACAGTGCATGGTAGACGGGGAGTGTAAAAAGCACTTTCCCATGGAGTTTGTCGAACGTACCCTCGTCACCGAGGGACGCGTCGTCTACAGGCGACGGCAGACACACGTACGTGCTGTAAAGACAGGTCGCCCGGATCTGCTAGACAACAGGTGGGTCATCCCGTATAATGGCGTGCTACTCCTCAAGTAGAATTGTCACATCTGCGTGTTGTACGTCGCGAGCCCCCAGATCATCAAATACATTCATAAATACATGAATAAGGGACACGACGCGGCCATCTTCAAAATCGACGACGAGAGAAACATCGGCGTGACGAACATCAACAATATCCACGACGAGGTATCTCAGTATGTAGAGAGCAGGTACGTGTCGTCTTGCGAATCGATGTGGCGCATCTACAAGTTTCTGCTGGCAGAGAAGAGCCACGCGGTCGTCAGACTTCCCGTCCATCTGCCTGGCGAGAAGCCGGTCTATTTCCACGAGAACGATGACTTGGACGTGCTCGTAAATAAGGCTGATAGCTAAGTATCTCTTCTCGAAGAATATTTCAAATTAAATTCCATAGATTCATTTGCCCGGGATTTATATTATGTCAATATTCCGGAGCACTACGTTTTCCGCAATAAAACTTGGCATCAACGAAAGAAGACACGCAAGACTATCGGCCGTATTTATACGATTAGTTCCAAGCATGTGGAAAAGTTCCATCTACGACTTCTTCTCGTGAACGTGAAAGGAGCCACGTCCTATGAAGATCTGAAGGACCCGAGAGACGACAATCCGGTCGCCTGCACTTCATTCCGAGAAGCGGCAAGACGCAGAATGCTAATAGGCGGGGATGACCTGGAGTGAGAACGCACTATAGAAGAATGCTTGCAGACGCAAGTAGCGGGTCAGGTCCGCAAGGTCTTCTGCTACTTGCTTACCTGCTGCGACGTAGTCCGACCACGCGAACTCTAGGATCGGTTCAAAAGTCTATCTACGAGGATTTCGTACATCGGCGCATGTCCGAACACCAATCCGAGAAAAGGAGCCTAGAGAGAATCGAAAGATTCATGAACAGCATGAACGCGACACTTTTACAGCACGATTTCAATGACCTGTTTCGGATATTTGACATTCGGCCGGACAATTTAAATAACGACGATGAAGAGGATAACGACGATATCAGTAGGGCGGATATTGAGGCGCTACACATCGTGGAACTGATGGAGGAAGTAAATAATGATATTAACTGTTTTTAATAATCGACAATTGTTTATTTTTCAGAAACTGCTTGACTCCGTGCAAACGGACGACGCAGATAATCCCAAATGTTTTTACTTGCAGGGTGCTGGCGGTACGGGCAAAACGTTTCTTTACAACGTGTTGCTCAAGCGCCTGGACGCAATTCGAGTGCCGTATTTGGCGGTAGCGCATACCGGCATTGCGGCACTACTACTGCGAAATGGCCGTACCGCCCATTCTGTTTTTAGGTTACCGCTCGATGTCCACGAGGAATCTACGTCTACAATTACCAACGGCTCTCATGAAGCAAACCACCTTAAAACCATCAAACTGGTTGTTTGGGATGAAATTTCCATGACGAGCCACTACATTGTAGATGCTGTAGACCGTTTGTTTCGACAAATACATGGCAGGGAATTTGTTCCATTCGGAGGGGTTTGCATGCTTCTGTGTGGTGATCTGCGTCAGCTGTTGCCCGTCAACAGGGGCAATACGGCACAGATGGAACACACCTTCATCAACTGCATTTCGTGGCCCCACTTCAAGATCTTCGAACTGACCGAAAATATGCGCGTCGACCGCGACGCCCAACAATTCGCAGCGTGGTTGCTGGAATTGGGCGACGGAACCCTCGGCGCCGACTCGCCGCACCGTTATTTGCTTCCAGGTGGTAGCATCGAGGTCCCTTCTCATTGCGTTTCAGGTGACGTCGTGAAGGACATCTACAACGACATTTTCGACAAGTCTCCGACGGAACGTCTAGCGGCGCTCTCCGAGAGGATGGTGCTGTGCTCATTGAACCGTACCTGTGATGCGATTAATGACAGCATGGTTATTAGTTCTCCCGGAGAAGTCTTTATCAGCCTCAGCATCGATTCGATTGAGACGGATGACATCAACGATAAAATTAAATATCAAGAGGAGTTGCTGCATTCCCGCAACTATAGTGGAATGCCAAAACACGAGTTGAGGCTGAAAGTGGGGTTGCCCGTAATACTACTTCGAAACGCGTCCATGGAGGACGGACTTGTAAACGGGACTAGGATGATCGTCAAGTCCGTGACGAACTTCTTACTCACGGTGGAAATTGTTAGCGGCATGCATCGCGGTAAAATTCATCTTATTCCCAGAATGGACTTGGCTACCAGAGATCCGCATTTTCCTTTCACTCTCAAGCGCAGACAATTTCCGGTACAAGTCTGTTTCGCCATGACAATCAACAAGTCCCAAGGACAGACGTTTCGGAAAGTCGGTATCTTTTTGCCGCAGCCTGTGTTTGCCTTTGGACAACTCTACGTTGCGTTCTCACGTGCCACCTGTTTCAGCTCTGTCAAGGTCCAAGTCGAGAAAACCAACATTCAAGGTCACCTCATTCCCGGCAGTTCGTCTGTTTTCACAAGGAACCTGGCACCTGTTGAACTTCTGCTGCGCTTAAAACGGCAACAGCGACTTCAATGTCCTGCCTGATTCTTCGCAGGAAATAGCCTCTATATTGTCGTTAATCATCGATGTGGAGCGTATCATTCGTTATTATTGTTATTTTATATTTTTCTGTATTATAATTTTGTCGATTGTTATCTAGGTAAAATGTGTTGATATTCCTTCGTCGCTGCTACTACTTTGTATCCTTTTTAACTTACGATAGATGTTATCATGTGATTTTTTTTTTTTAGTATTTAAGCAACATTTATAAAGTATAGTTTTTCACAAGATGTGGATGAGACCTACCGGGGTACCACGTTAAAAAAGACGCTCCGATAATTCTACCTCATAGGTGGTGTGGAAACGAATTAATAATGCTTCAATTTTTGTACAAGTTGTTTACGTGTATTTTGGTTTTTAGTTCTTTACATTTATCCAGAGGAATAGCGTCTTTGACTTAGTGCTACAATGCGTTTGATTTTCTTGAAGATGGAGAATTGAATTTCTACAATCACATACCACTACTTACGACCAAAAGGAATTCGCATCGCCGCAGAACAAAAAGAAAGAAATTTCTTCTATAACGCACCACATTTTATTACATGCATAAAACACAAACTATAATAAGTCATTGAAAAGGAGCTAAGGTTTTAATTCAAAATGGAAGGGTTTAAATCATATTACTTCAAATTGAATGCGTATTCAGAGGAAGCCTGGCTTTAAATCGCTAGGAAACTTGACCAAAGTTCGCCGTCCGCCCGCAAGAAGCGCGTCTTTTTCCCGACTTTCTTCTTGTAATGTATTTTTCACAACACCACTATTTCACATAAAAATCACCATTTCATCAATACGGATCTGCTTTAGCCTTGAAAACTTAGTCCCCCTACTTACTAAACGCGTAAGAAAAACGCCCGAAACTCGGCCGTCTTTCGTCCGATCGGGACGCGAATTTTTTTTCAAACATCCGAGTCCACTCTGGCACGATCTATCAAATTTTGGCCGTCCACGGCCAACTTTTTTATCAAAACATTTCAAAAAATCAAAATGGCGATTTTCAATTTTTTTTTTCCAAAAAAAAATTTCACCGATGCCCGACCGAATTCCGCTTAGGCGAAGGATATTTTCATTTTTTTGACTCCGCCCCTTTTGCGGGGAACGGTCGAGATAGCGCCGAGCGCGATCGACATCTCTTCCCAGGAAGTTGAAGAATCGACCTCGATTTTTTTACCATTCTGTAGATTTCGTAAGGTACTACAAAATGATGTGCCAGATTTTTGAAATTTTGTCCCATTTTCGAGTTATTAATTTTTGAAAAAGATTGTTTTTTTGAAAAATAATTTCTCTGTTGATACTGTCTTGCGAAAGTTGAAACTCACGGACATGAAGGATCTCTTCGTGCTCTACAAATTCGAATTGGGCACTTTTTTGAAAATTTTGTTTCCAAAAACAGTTGAACAAAAAAGCAAGTTTGACGCGATGCAGCTCGATACCCGTGCCGTCCGCCCAAAAATGATTACCCTAAAAGTTGTAGCCCCATTAATTAACTACAAAACTGCCAAGTTTCATTGTTTTGTCATTTCGGAATCCGGAGATAATAGATATTTATGCATCAAGGGAGATATGGAATGTTTTTTTCCCAAGGTTGACAGGGTTACAAACTGAGGGCCTCTGGCCCGAGGTTTGTAAATCAACCGAGGGCGAAGAACATGAATATCTCCCGCGGTGCATACAATATTTTATTTTTTAGTAATTCATAAAAATATTCAGTATATAGGTAGATCTGCAATATGTATTTGTATAGTTGCTATGAGTTTGTTTTAAATCAAATCGCCCGCATTTCATGAACTGACGTTTATTTTGATTTGATTTGACGTTAATGCTTTAACAACAAACGTACAGTTATGAATAAAATAGTGAACAAACCTGGGAGAAAAGTTTAATTCCTGTCTCGCTATAAAGTTGGTCGTGAGCAGACGCAAGATTGTCGTATCTTCAACCATCATCTTGAGCGGAGAATTTGGAAATTGTACATACTATTTGTCAGGTAAACAGGAGCAGACCTCATATCTCCCAAGGGAGATATAAGTCATATCTCCCGTGGGAGTTATGAGTACGCTTTCATGCCTTGTATCCACGACGATAATAGTAAATATCATACTACTAAAAAATAAAAAAATAAATTTCCCAAAAAGCGCGAGGACATTGGAAAGCTTCCTGATTGGCTGAATTTTAGATATGGCCGCCTCGACCAATAGGAAGCGCTCGGCAGTTTCTTTGACGTTTCAATGGAATTCTATGTATTTCCGCTCGGTTGAAACGTGTGTTGAGATTTCCGATGTCGGTAAAGCCGACATGAATGGGTTCCCCGAAGTGTTAACAACCCCGCGTCTGTTTTTCCCGACCTCCCAGCGAAACCCTAAAGTTTCCACGAACGAAAATCGGGAGGTCCGCACGGCGGCGGAATCTCCACGGCGCACAGTGGTTCCAAAAGCCGAAAACTTGGCCATAAATCCCTAAAATCGATGTTTGAATTAGGGACTTTTTGTGATCTAGGAATGTAAGTTGATACCTGAGGCATCTGAAAAAGCCGGTATTAAAGGTCCAACTTGCGCGTGCCCCTCCTTTTAGTCATTGTTCTCCGCGCGCCACGCTGCACAGTGGGGTCGATTACATCAAAAACTGGCAAAAATTATTTTCGTTGATTTAGTTGTTGGATATGATAAATGACATTCATTTTAATAAAAATTAATAATTTATTGATACTTGGTGTTGAAAAAAGTTTAAGCATTTTAATTTCGTAATTGCAATATTTTTGACAATTTTATCATACTTATGTAAAATCAATGTACATTAAATAACAAGCACAATTTGTGAAACTAGTTTATAACAAAAACAAAAAATCATAAAAATAGATATGTCATACTATTAAATATATCTATAATGAGGAATCACCACTGTCACTGTCTTGAACGTCAGAGCTAGTAGTAGCAATATTTGGAGGTGGTAATAACTGTAGAACGTGTTTGTCTAACTGACTTGCTTGAATTTTGATTTGTCGCATCCTTGAAATTAAGGGATCTGAAGACATTAATAAAGAGTGAATTATATCTTTGTTGGTTTTTTCACGAGAACACTTGTGCGAATGGTCTTCTCTATATTTTTTAAAGACTTTGTTACTTGCTTCTAGCGCTTCTTTATTAAGCTGTCCTATTGTAAGGCCTTTTCAATAATTATAATTGGTCCGTGAATGAGGACTTTGTGGACAGTAGGAGGCACCGGATACCAAGGGAACCTGTTTACAAAAATCTTTGCAGTTTCAATTGTATACGTTTTAAAAGCCTCTACATTAATATTATAACCACTAGCCATTGCAGTCAAAATTATATTAAGGTGTTTGATAATATTTACATCAATTCCGGTAATATTCGCTGATATGTCCGAATTATGGAAGAAACGCCTGGCTGTATTCCCATCATTACTACTACCACATTCAGGTTTGGGCTTATCTACTATAAGTCCCCGTTCTGATTTGAATCGTTGAGTCTTTTTTGAATCCTGTCATTTTTTGAACATATGCGTATAAATACATCTAATATCATTTTTTGGCGAAGGCGATTGCAGTAGTACATCCACTAATGTTTTTTTGGTAAGAATAATATTCTCATCCAACGATCTTGTAATAAACGCAAGCGTTAAGAATATATATTTGGAGATAATTCATAAATTAGAAACAACCTTACTTATTGCAGAAAGCATTAAATAAATTCAATTGATTATGTTCGGGTATTCATCGAATGATATTGGAATATATCTAAATTATTATCTTAAGATGGCAGTTAAAAGCGGTAAATGTTTCTGCAGTTTATAATAGCAAAGGATTTTGCCCGACAATTCCGGAAACGTCACTAAATGTCTAGTTGAGTGCAGATTTACTAGTATTTGTTGGATGTTGTTTTTGCGCATGTAATAAAAATATAAAACGGACTGTTACATTTCAAATCTGCTGGCCAAAGGATAGTATTATGTTGTACATACCTCCAGGTTGTGAATCCATTTTTTAAACCACTTCGAATTTTGTCTTTTACAAATTATACTTTTAATTCGTCGACGCATCGTAGAACTGAGTATCGGACATTACTCAACTTAACACTGTGCTACTTATAAGGGTAGCAATCTCACCACCTGAAAACTTATGGTTTATTGCGGGCAGGTACCCTGAGCTTATGACACATAGGTTATAAATGTAAAATAGCAGATTTTAATATTTTGGGTTTTTTCCAACTTTTGATACAATCGGCCCCACTGTGCGCCGGGTCGGGCCTACGCGCTCGGTGTTGTCAGTACACGTTTTTGTGCGCTGCAGTGCCATAGATGGAGGCGAAATGGATTTCGATAGCCAAAGTAAGTACTTTTAAACATTTTTTCGTCGCACTATATTGTTATGTAGTTTATAACATGTCATTTTTGACAAACGTTAAGCTATTCATATTTCCCTGGCAACGAAAACGCGGGCTGTTAAGAGCTTTTAACAGCCCGCTTTTTGTTAACAGCCCGCTCTCAATCAACAAATTATTAAAACAATATTATCAATTTGAAAACAGTGTTAGACTCTTATGAAATTAAATAAATTTTGTTAACTACAGGAAATTGAACGAAATAACAATACAAATTATAAAAAGTCTACTTAACGTTATAAAAATTTGTTATTGTGCAATTGTGAAAGCTTACGGGTAGAAGTTGGTGTGGCTTCTCGAGACAAATTTCTATTTTCAACGTGTACATTTGTTGAAACATTTTCATTTAGATCAAAATTGGGAGCATACTTTTCGCTCTGTAATCAAATAAAAAATTGTTACAATTTGCTACATGGGATGAAAATGAACATACCAGTTCATCAATATAGGCCATTATTACGTTTTCGCACACACTTTCAATATGATTTTCTTGCTGCTATCTTTTAAATAAATTTCCTTCATTATGGTACGTATCCCTCGATTTTTCTGGTACTAATTTACCATTCGCTTGCTTAGCTCGGGCTAATATTTTCGCTGGAAGTAAAGCCTCTTTTTGCATTTTCTGCACTTTGACAAATAATAGGATAGGTATTAACGAGTGAGAAAGTTGGATTATTAGAGTTATTAGTAAAAGTTTATGAGTAATCACACGAAATAATAATTGTTTTGTTTGTGTGCCCTTTCATAAAAACAAACGCTGTCTGAAAATAGATGACTATTCATTTCAAAAAATTGTATATGAAATTGTAATTGCTGTAATTGTAATTGTAATAATCGGAATTCAATTATCGGAATTTAATTATCTTATTTATTATTACTATGGACCGCTATCACATTGTTAATAATATTAACAATGTGATAACAGTATAGTGTGCTGTGGAAGTGCCCTGATGCCATCTACGAGTCCGCTACCGACGGATGATGTTCTGGAGCTAGACTTAGAAAAGGAGGCCTACATAAACATCAAAGAATTGGTAAAACAACTAAATTTAACTAACCACCTGATGCAAGAGAAAATTCTATTGCTCGAAGAAGAAAACGCAAAACTTCGATCGGAGGTTAATATTCTGTCAAATTCGTCGTCTGAAGTTGCAGCGCCGAAATATAATAACAAGTGTGAAGTTAGTGCCAAAGACGATGCCGTCGTTGCAGTGCAGCCAACAGCTGAAACATTGCTGTGTCCGTGTCAACTTACATCTAAAGAAAATGTAAACAAACAGGAAACACATCAAGCCCAGCCAACACAGGATAACATCTCTAAAGAGGATCGTTTCACCACAGTGACCCGCAGAAAGTCAAAAAAAGCAAACAACACCGAGGATCCGGTCACCACTGAATCCAAACCGAAAAAGCACAGCCACAAAAAACAGCCCACTATTGTGGGTTGTGCCACTGCTAGTGCTGACCACTCCTTCCGCGCAGCAGATAGGAAGTACTGGTTATTCGTGGGAAGAGCACACCCTGAGACGTCTGCCAGGGTAATCAAGGGACATATCACAGACATGTGCAACGCTGAGGACTGTCGCGTGGAAGTTACAGAACTTCCATCTAAAGGCGCCAATAAATCCTTCCAGATTGGCGTCGATGTCAGTATTTATAATTTAGTAAATTCGCCCGACTTCTGGCCAGCTGGAATAATAGTTCGTAGCTTCAATTTCGTATTAATACTCGCAAATCACCGAGCGCCGTCCAAGCGAACGAAAATTTTCCGCGGCGCGCTCCAGCGCAGAACGGACCGTGAGATCCAAAAATAAAAAATCTGTATCCGTAAATACTGTAAATATTTTATTTCTGAATATATGTTCACTTAGAAACAAATGCAACGAACTTGAGGCGTTTGCTAGTAATAACTCTCCTCACTATACAGTGTTAGGCATTACGGAGCATTGGCTATTGCAAAATGAAATTTTAAATTTAAAAACTGGCAATTACATTGCCACTGATTATTTCGCAAGCACCACTCCATACGGTGGTTCGTTATTGCTAGTACCTGAACAATTTGCTTCAGTGAGAAAATTAAATTTGCAATCGTTCAGCATGGAGGGAGTTTGCGAAATGTCAGGCTGCATCCTGTCATTTGATCAGCACATATTTTATATCATAAATATGTATCGTCCACCATCGGGTAATTTTAGGTTATTTCTTAATATTGTGCACGATGTTCTTTCAAGCTTGAACGCGATTGACAAAAATGTCATAATCGGAGGCGATTTTAATGTGAATTTTAATTTGGCAACTAATAACTCCAATGCCTCAGAAGTCTTGAACCTAGTAGGAAGCTTCGGTCTATTTGAAACAGTAAATTTCAACACTCGGTGTGATAAAAAAATTGACAATGTCTTCACAAATTTAAACATAAATTGTTTTAAGTGGCGCCAGCTAATATCGGTATATCCGACCACGTGGGCATAACGCTTTGTCTAAACATTAATCACTCAATTACTGTGAACGGCTATGCTTACGAAACTAGGCCGTATACAAAGCAAGGGACTTATAATTTTTTCAACCTGGTGATAAATACGGATTTTAATTTTGTAAAATCACGCGATTGCTCCATAAATCATAAGTTTGATCTCCTACTCGACATCTTACAAGAGACTACTAAAAAAGCTTTTCCTATCACTCATGGTAGGAAGCAGTCAAGTTCCGCTGCTAAATGCTTTACAGATGAGCTGAAAGTAATGCGCGGCACACTAGAATTTTTAGATGGGTTATGTCAGCAGTACCCTACAAATGAAAATAACAAGATGCTCAGGAATGAGGTCCGTCACAAATATAGAGCAGCCCTTCGTACGGCCAAGATCAAAGCAAACGACAATCTAATTCGAAGCTCACACAATAATCCTAAAACAATGTGGAAAATTGTCAATTCTCTGAAACCCACATTAAGCCGAAACCACACTGACAGCAAAATACCAAGTCATGATTTTAACGTATTTTTTACCAACACTGCAACTAACATACTTAACGAAATACCAAAGAGCAACCACGACCCAATCGTCTACGTCGCAAGTGGTTTCTCCTGTATCAATCCTGAATACTTTCAGTTCAGGGTGATATCGGAGGTGGCTATACGGGAGGCTATAGATTCACTAAAAGCTAGTAACTCCAGAGACATATATGACATATCCATTGATCTCATAAAATCAGTGAAAAATTTACTCATTCCACTGTTGACAGTATTAGTTAACCAATGTATTGAATCAAGCACTTTCCCGGACTCCCTAAAGCTAGCAAAGGCAGTGCCGATACCTAAAAAAGGCGATGATAGCGATTTAAATGATCATAGACCTATATCCATCCTTCCCGTCATTTCAAAGATTTTGGAAAGGATTATGTTCAACCAACTGTCCGCTTATATGGAATTTAATATATTGGATTATCGCCAACATGGTTTTCGAAAGAATAAATCCACGATACCTGCGGTTCTGGAGTTTCTGGAGAAGTGTATGAATTCTTTTGAAGCTAACGAATATCTGCAAGCCACGTTTGTCGACCTCTCGAAGGCGTTTGACTCCATCTCACACGAAATCCTTATTCGTAAACTCTACATGTACAATATACACCCTAGTGCGTGCCGCTTAATAAGCTCATACCTTCTTAATAGAGCCCAATGCGTCGAAGCTGGTGGGGTAAGATCCTCCTTTCTGAACATTAAATACGGGGTGCTTCAAGGCTCAATTTTAGGCCCTTTATTATTTCTCATTTTTATAAATGACCTGCCTACTATATCGGGAGAAAGTGAACTTATCTTATATGCAGACGACACGACAATAGTAAATTCAGCACCCACCGAACTGGAGAGTATTGCTATGAGGAACTCATCATTCATGCGTGTAAACGAATGGTTTAAATGTAACAGGCTTAAATTAAATCCGGATAAAACTATCAACATGGTATTCACACTGAAACACTTAGATGCAGAGCTCAATGAAGTTTATAGTGACAACGCGAAGTTCCTGGGACTTTTCGTTGACCAGAAATTAACCTGGCACAAACAAGGTGATTACTTAAATCATTGCCTGAATAGTGGCGTTTTTTTTATTGCGGAGACTCTACAACGCCGTATCTAAAGTCACTTTAAAAGCTGCCTACCACGCCACCTTCGAAAGCCGCTTGCGATATGGATTGTTGCTCTGGGGCCACTCTGCTATAGCACTCAAAGTGTTTAAATTACAACGGAAAGCAATCCGCGTGATGTGTGGAGCACATTATCAGGCTGATTGTAAACCACTATTTCACTTAATAGGAGTCATGTCTCTTCCATGTCTGTATTTTCTTGAGTGCCTTGTTTACATTAAAACTAGGAGTGAAGACATGTGTCATCATGGGGATGTGCACCCATACAAGACAAGGAACAGAGACAACTTATATCCGAAATCAAATAGATTACAGAAGACCAAAACAGGTACAAGACATATAACGATAAAATTGTTCAATGCACTTCCATTAAACATTAGGCACTTAAACACAAATAGCTTCAAAACGAAAATAAAACGCACATTATTAGAAAACCCATATTACTCTATTGATGAATTTGTAAACAATATCTCCGAGGACATACTTAGATCTTAAAAAACACTGCACAACTTAACTTAAAGTATGTATGTAAACCAATAAAAATTATTACTTTAATTTTAATTTTAAAGCCGCTGTGTACTATATGTTTCTGGTTATATTTTATTTATTACCATTGTAATTTTATATGTATTTTATATTTATATTTATTGACGAGTGTAATGATATGTTTATCGCTGGCACAATAAAAATATCTATCTATCTATCTATCCAGTTACAATGTATATATTGCAATGACGTAATGGATTGCCCGACTTTTTTTACAAAAAATCAAATAAATCAAAAACGGGGTAGAACGGGGTGCTGCGGTCTTTTCGCAAGTAATATTTAATAGTTTGGGAATGCCGTAACATAAATTACAGAGTGGGATGTAGTGGGACTTTTTTTTAAATTTATTGTAAACATAAATTTGGACCCCAGACGCATACAAAATCGAATTTTAAATAATATATTAATTTTTTGGCGATAATTGAACTATATTGTTTATTTACCTTCACCATGACAACGATCTCCATATTAACAATTTTAGTAAACAGCTAACTTCAGTTGAACAAAGGCAGTTCGTGTCAGTTCTGATTACCTATGCGGTGAAATATAATTGAAATCCGTTTCGGACACGCTTCCACGTGAAATTTTTGTCACGATTTTCTTTCCGATCCATGTATCAGTTATCAGTTAAGTAAGTATTTCACCTTTTAGTTACGTGCATTTGCAATTAAAGCCGGCGACAACATTTCGTACTTCTGCCGCGAGATGTCGCAAGCGTACGGTAGCGCTGTCACTGCGTGTATTTTAGAACTGGATTGCATTTAATATTCATATTTTTCTATCGTGTTCTAATAGTATGAAATAAACATTTATATATTAGTATTAGTATTTGGCGTCTTCCCTTTTATGTGTGTCGGAAATAAGTGCACCCGGTTAATTAACGATCAGCTGTTATTGGTTTCCTAACTTCATGCCGGTTGCAGTGTGTGTGTGTGTGAGTGTGGGCGTGTTTGGTGAGAGGTTATAACTTATAATATACCTAATATAAGAAACGTCAGAAATGTATGGAATGTATACTAAATGTAAGTAATAATATATATTTATACAAAACAATAATTATAAATATCATTTTATCTACGACAACTTGGATATATGCTCATTACATGCTTGTTAATGATTAGTATATGTAGTGCATTGCTCACGCATTTCATTCTCGCATCGATTATCTGTGCTAGAATATATTCCAACACTGCACTGTCACGCGTGAAGCCTAACCTTCAATGTGTCAAAATGACGGAGTAGATTTAAAGATGTTTGCTTCGTCGCTTTTACATACATGGGGCGTTAGTTGTAGTACCTCGGCAAATTTGTTGTTTTCGATGTTTGTCTCCATACTATTTATATATACTTTTTTGCAACACCATATCCTTAAGTTGTCATTATTTGATAGTTTTCAGCCTCTAAAATATATCATTTTTTCATAGTGCAAAATAACTATGCAATAAAAAAATAACTATGAAATAAAAAAATAACTATGAAATTAAAAAGTAACTATTCCTAAATCTAACGAGATTTGGAGGGCAACAACTCATAACTCGCCGCTTCCGCCGCTTCTCTTAACTCCGGTGGAGTTCCGCACATTTCCTCATCACTACTAATCAAGTTTTCACTCATTGAACTGAACTGAACAAATTAAATTAGAAGTAGTTTGACACAGAGACAAGTTTGACATAAAAAGCCGACTGTGGCGTGTTTTTTGTTTCGATTAAATCGAAATTTATAATCGCAGCGTTCACTAGCGACATTTCAAGGCCCAGGACAGAGAAATTCAACTTAAGAATATGGTGTTGTAAAAAATTATGTATACAACTGGTGGCTAAACAGTGCTTTATTTTACTCGTGAGCTTTAGAGTACTCGCTGTCGCTCGTACTCTAAACGGCTCACGCGTAAAATAAAGCACTTGTTTAGCCACAAGTTGTATAAAATACTATTAAGGCTATACGCCCGCCTTGATATATTTGTTTTCAATTTTTAAGCCCCATTTTTGAACATGAACTTTCGATTTTCACGTTAGAATTATTAAAAAAACGTTTTCAGATATGTAGTGATGATATTTTTTTTTATCATCAAAAAGGCCTTAAATAAAAGTAACATTTTGAAAAAATAAAAAAATTCGACCCGTGACACACATATTGCAGTTGTCAACTCCAACAAAAAAAATGTAAAAAAAATAAATGTCAACAAATAAAGGTAATAAACGTGAAAAACAAATTCAAATATTGTGGATAATTCCACTGAAATCAATTGTGATATGTGGTACGCATCGTAGAGAAGCTCCGCCCGTCGCCAGTGATTCATGTTTGAGACGCGTTCTGTAATCGGATACTTCGCTGTGGAGTCTCCACGAACATTAGCAGCCAGTTCCATTCATAATATAATCATATTTTTTTATTCCATATTCGTCAATATATGCGCTGAAAATTATGATATGGAAACTAGTAAACTATGGACGGGCACAATCCTCCAAAATAACAAGAGACAACTCACTCGCACACTCACGCACAGTCAAAACTCTTCTACTCGACGTAGAAAAAAAGTAACGGCAGGACAGGCTGATGAGGATTACGGAATGATAGACGTAGTTCCGATTGAAGAACTGGAGGAAAAGAAATCTTTAATCATGGAGTATTTGACCAAAACACAGGAGGAGTTAGTTTGTTTAGAAAGGGAAACTGTTGGCCAAAGTAACAACATAATGTGGAAGAAAGAGAGAAGTCTGCGGTTAACGGCGTCAAATTTTGGATGTGTATGTAAGAAGCGACAAGGTACAGATGGAAACAAAGTAGCACAGAGGCTGATTTTTTCCAATTTCTCTGGAAATGCTGCTACCAATTGGAGTCAAGACCACGAAGAAATAGCAAAAAAAAAAAAATTACAGAGACGTTTGGTCATAAAATAGAAAGTTGTGGACTATTTGTTTCCGCTGCGTTGCCGTTTCTTGGAGCTAGTCCCGATGGACTAGTTGGAGAAAATGCCATCATTGAAATTAAATGTCCATTAAAACTGGCAAACTTAAAAATTATCCCCAAAGAGGCAGCTAGAAGAAAAGTTGTGCCATATTTATTGCTGGACGGAGATAATGTAATCTTGAAAAGGACACATGACTACTTCTACCAAATACAAGGTCAGTTAGCACTCACAGGAAGAAGGATATGCTACTTTGTTGTATGGACACCATTAGAGATTACATGTCAGGAGGTAAGATATATCTACAATTATTATACCGAATGAATATATTTTTTTGATCTGTGTGTACAGTGATTATAGAAAAGGATTTTTTGTTTTCAGATAGAAAAAGATGATAATTTTTGGCATGCCATGACTCCGAAGTTGGAAGACTTTTATCGAAAATATATGCTACCACTATTGGCATTGCAAGAAAAATAAATTTTAAACCGTAACATTTTGCTCCAATAATAAGAAATTCACAATTTGTGATTTGGTTCTGTAGAAGAACAGAACATAATTTATTAAAAAATGTGTGTAATAAGCGAATTACTATGGTTATTTGATGGAAGTAATGTTGTTCATTACCCCCACTTGTAAGAGAATAACTCGGACTCACGTAATGATTAGATCCTTCGTAAGATTTTTAAAATAATTCAAATTGATACCACGTACGTTAATATTTCTTGTCAAAATTTTATAAACATTATTTCAATATTAAATGCAATTGCAGACGATTTTGGATAAAATGTTATATTATACTCTGTAGCCCCTCAAGAAAATTACCCTTAAACTTTTTCTTGCGGGACTAATTCCGTATATTCCAATAACCATGAATTTAATGGGATTGACATGATGTGTATTAATAAAGTGCTTTTTTAATTTTATTTATGTTATTATTTATTACCCTCATTACATACCGCAATTGGTTTCAAAATTAATAAAATTTGCTGGATCATCACAGCTGCAAACATAATGAAATTAATTTTTAACGTCAATGAATGTTAACAATTGAGATTTAATTTTGACACCATTGGTTGCGTTGATAATATGAGCAATGACTACTGACTCAATATAAAAAGATTTATTTAAATTCTCACGGAAACTGGAAGGTAATCGTTCATTTTTACATATTTTCTTGGTATTATTTTTTAGGCACAGACTATTTTCTTTTTATATAAGTAAAGAGGACACTAGCAGAAAATGAGTAATTATGGTATAGTAATTTTGACTGGTCAAACTTTCTTTTTTCTTTATCCGTTGCGAAGTACGGGAAAGGATTGGATTGTGAAATTTTTTTCAAAAATTATTTAACGGTACTATCCGTTTTGAGGTCCCTAAAAACGATTTCAACTTTTTCTAAAAAAATGCCTATTGTGACAATCAAGTTACTTTCCCCGATTTGATCGTATAATATTCATACGTTCATTGGTTATTTTCAATTTAAATCATATTTTAAATGTACATCGAACGTGTCGTACACTCGGATGAAACTGACGTTTAAAACGTCAAAATTAGGGAAGATAAAAATGACAAATTTTACTTCAAATCCTAATAGTCAGTTTACTCAAAAACGAAAGAGATTTCTAAAAAAACTTATTCTTTATAGGTTTTTCATTTTGGCATTCTCTATAATTATTATTAACATAAATTTGCTGTAACTATTATCGTTTCATAATTATAAACCAAAAATGAAAAAAAATTAATAAAATTTTTTCTCGAATAACAATGATTTTATGAAAAATATTTTCAAGAATTCATTTCTTTGTTGTCTTCAATATTTGTACACACACACAACACACACACACACACACACACACACACACACACACACACACACACACACACACACAAGACACACACACACACACAAGATACACACACACACCGACACAATTTTTTTTTCAGAAATTGTTGAAATGGCATCTAGGGACCCCAAAACGGATATTTCCGTGGAAAAAATTTTTGAAACAATTTTCACGATCTCAATACTTTTCCGTACTTCGTAACGCAGAAAGTAAAAATGAAAACATTTTTCACTAACACAATACTTTCCCTTACTGCGTGTGTGCGTCTGTTTGTGCGTGCTGTATCTCAAAAACTAATTTCCCATACTGAAAGTGCTGTTTACATTTTTTTGGGTTTTCCTATAATTTTTCGTATATGAAAAATGCAAAAACAATTTTTTTCGAAATCTCATTGGTTTTTAAGGAAACTGTTGATAAAGATTATTAGAATTTGAACAATGTATAATTTATTTTCATGTTTCATAATTTTGACATTTTAAACGCTATCATCCGATTCTTTTGATGACAAATATCTTTCATTCGTCAAATAAATATTGTTATTTCATATTTTTAGGTGAAAATAGTTTACCAAACTACTAAGCCTACTAAACTATTTTCAGGCAAATCAATTATAATGTATATATTTCCATTCCCGAATGTCGGCTCCGAAACCAGAGTATTGAATGTCTTTATTTGTTTGTTTATTATGATAGCGAGGCCGGCGAGTCCACGTAGACCAGAAAGATGCATGTCGGGATCGTCAAATGCCAATCGGAGACGAGAGAGTGCGATAAATTACAAGTTAAAATATTTTGACGACGATTCATTCTCTATCCTCTTCCTCTGCACATAAATATATATCCAGATCATTTCACGTTTGTGTTTTCTTAAATAAGGCAAGAAGTATGTGAACGCCCATTTCAAATCGCACACAAACAAAACCGGGAGTGTAGCCTTAAACACTAAGAATGTATAAACTCGAGAAATGATATGAACCATAAATAATGTTGCGGCTGGCGGCTTGGTTTTTGACTGACATTTGTTTCCGCGGTAACGTTAAGCGTACGAATTGTCCGCTCTCGGTTCTCGGTTTTTAATTATCTTAACTATCACAATGAAGCTCAACAAAGTTGTCGTAGGTAAAGCATAGTGTACAACTCGCATGGAATGACTATTTCTCGCTCTTATGAATTGCAGCATTCACCTTTCGGCTCATGCTGCAAACTTCATACTCGCGAGAAATGTATGTCATTCCATGCTCGTTATACAATATACTATTAACGGCTAGATCCTAGTGTTCGTACCACTCGCAAACGTGCAGGCGTGACTTTCGCGATTCCCGTGGCACTCATTTTACCCACACACGATTTTGACGATTGGTGCATCATACAATTCCATCACAAATAAACAATGCTCTTTCGCCCATTGTACATTTAATTAATATAAATTGTTAATATAAATATAGTTCTTATTCGTTAAATTATCTCAACAAATACCACTCGCGGTTATAATTTCGGCAGGATAAATTTTATTTTAAGCACTCGTCATTTCATCGCAAATTTCTTGAATGAATTGAGATTAGGCAAAATCCACTCGCGCTAAAGCGCTCGTGTATTTTTCCATCTCTATTCATTCTCGAAATTTGTGTCGATTCAATAACATAACAGACTCTAATAACATCTCGTCTTGACGTAAATACGAGGTCACCTAAGTTCACAATTTAAATTTGAATTGTTTTTCAGGCACTCCTGGTCAATACACATTTTCAATAACAAGACAAGAAATTTATGATGTCATAAAAGCCTCTGGGTCACAAAACAACCAACGGCTAATTACATCTGTGGAGGAACACCTTGGAAGAAATATCGGAAATAAAGTTACCTTTTCGGAAAATGGGATAAGTAATTTGAGGAAACTTTTCCATAAAATCAAAACCAAGCTAAAGCAATGTCATAATACGCACAGCATCTTTTTGGAGGCGAATAAACTGTGGCTGGACACGAATATGGACCTCCTTGCTAACACTCAAAAACCTCCACAAAGTCATTAATAATAATATGAATCTTATATATAACAACATAAATGGCGCACGGAATAAAAATATGGTTAAATACGAATTAGATTCATCAATTTTTTTATTATGTTTGCAGTACCTCCGGAAGTCGCATCAGCTTCTTCAAGTGAAACTGGGGCTACACCTGTAGCACAGGAGGCACAAGATGTTTGCAAGGTAAAAAGTTGAACCAACAATTTATATTTTAATATATCAGATTTATATGACATTAATAACAAGAATGGTGTTTTAATTGGTTTTTACAGTAACTCCTAGAATACCACCTCCGAGTGATCCCGAATCCTCAGCTGCCAGCGGGCGTCCATCCGAAAATTTCGGAAGTTGCAGCGAGCGATCAAAACGGAGGAGAACGCAGACAATGATGAGCTGGCCTCCGCGCTGCAAATGTCTTTCCGCGAATCTGGAAACTTAGATACCGCAAAGGTGGTCAAGGAAATTGCTGATGGGAGCCCAGGTACAGCTACAAAGTATCGAACATCAATGCAAGCAATCCAGGAGACCAAAATGTCACCGGAGGAAGCATTGTCACTCGTTATAGAGTGCAAACTTTCTAAGAACATGTACAACAACCTGAGAACTTCAAGTATCCAGCACAACTGCAAACTGTATCCATCTTACAAGACCATCTTAGAAGCGAAAAAAAAAATATCCATCCATCGGAGATACACGGTACATTGTCTGCCAAACGTCGTTGCTATCCGTCACCTTCTGCCATCAGAATCACCGAAACTACTGCGGAAGTGCGACTGCAAGCACTCCTTGACCATATTGTTGGAAGACTGGTACAAATGATGACGACGTTTGATTCACTTCCCACCGTTTATTATAAATTAATTTCTAAGTAGGGGTGCGACGGATCTTGGTGTTAAGAGTACAAACAGAAGTTTGTAGACGGAAACAGTAGCGATACCCACGTTTTTTTACGTCTGCGATCCCATTGGAGTTGCGTGCTAAAGGTTATAACGAGACTGATGTAGTTATTTGGAAAAATCCAAAGCCGTCATCATCGCGATTTTGCCGTCCAATAAGGTTGCAATTTTGAAAGGAGACTATTGAGACAATTCGGCCCGAGAAACAGGACAAAGAAAATTAAATTCAATCACTAGTACCATTCCACACAGTTGTTAATGACAAAAACATCCCAATACATTGGTTTTCAACAGTAATATAACGAGTGCCAATGATTTTGCCGGCAATTATTAGCGGCAGGATCACGATTTTCTAGAAGCAACAAGCAAGAGTGATACAGACGCTAATAATTGCTTAGGAAAAATCAGTCACGAGTTAGATTCGAGAAGACAATTGGCCGAACAGAAAGTTCACACTTCATAATTTTAAAAGTTAAATTTAGTTACACCAAGTGTCAGACGTGTATTAATCTGCGCCACAACAATTGTAGTAAAAATGAACTTACCAAGATTTTGAGAAATGCCTATGAATACTATTACTGATGAAAGCACTAACACTTCACCCAAAACTACAAACAGATCGAATTCAGGAACAAACTGCTTAAAAGTCGGGCAATAGCTGACGTTTAGATGTTATAGAACATGTACTAACGCGTTGCTAGGCAATACCAACATGAGAGATTATCTGATTAGATACCACCCAGGGTTAATTGCCATGCATAACATGGACCGTGGTCTGTTACGCATCGTAATTAGAATTTTATTGGATCATGTAATCAACGTTATTTGATTTCATTGGTTAGTAAGTAAATGAGGGCAATTGTCATAAAAATTGACGGAAAAGTCAAAAATGCCGTGACCGAAACTTTATCTGCTCAAAGGTGCTACATTTGTAAAGGGACTTTAATTGTTAATATTTTAACAATTTAGATGTTGTCGCAAAGTGTGTTGAGGTAAGGAAACCAATGTGGTAAACCTTTCTTTCGGGATATCTTCGCTACATGCTAAGATACGATTTATGGAATGATTTTAACATTTGGCGAAGATAGACAAGAAAAGAAGTGGCAGACCCGCTCTGCCGAGCAAAAACTACTTATAGCAAAGCGTAAAGCGGAAATTCAAGGCGAATTTAAAAAAGTCTCGGCTTGATAATTGATGTGCCAAAACCTGGTTACGGCACAACTAATGACAGCAATACAGCCAGGCGTTTTTTCGAGAATTTAACCTTAACCGCGAAGATCTTAGGGATCGATGAAGAGGTGATCGCGAAGAGCAATGTTCTATTGCAAGCAATGGTAAGCGGATGTTGCATTGATACCCAAAAATTCAAGCTGTATTGCTTGGATATAGCAAGACGGTACATCCATTTATATTCGTGATATCCAATGCCTTCATCAAATCATATTGTATTAATTTACGGCTATGCGATCATTAATGCCGCACACTTACCTATCGGTCAGCTATCCGAGGATGCGCAGGAAGCTCTTAACAAGGATATCCGACGTTAAATATAAATATTGTCGCTAGAAAACTATGCACGATGTCTTCTCTCGGCTCCTGGTATCCTCGGATCCACTGATTACAAGCTTGCAGGAGACCAAAACCGTAGACGGGAAACCGATTCCGCCGGAGGTGTGCGATCTTCTGATTGATTCACCTGCCATCAGAGCTATGATTGATGATTCCGAAATTGAAGCTGACATCATGACGGAAGAAGACTACTTTGACTTTTCATAGTTTATAAGTCAACTGAAAAGGTATTATTGTGAAATAAAATATTTTGTACAGAAGCAAGTTAAATTTTATAACGAATTTACATTGTCTGTTTTCCCGATTACTCATCATCGCATTTTGTAATATTGAAATGTTAATTTTTAAAATTAATTGAATCTACCATTTATAATGTTAAAACATATATTAAAATCAGCAACCTCAAAAACGCTCTTGAATGCTATTTTACGCGATTTTGATGAATTTTGACATATTTGGTCCGCCGTATTGGATTTCAAAATTTGGACATCTAATTCATAATTGGCGACCTCAAAAGCACCCTTAATGCATTTTGCCATATTTGATCCGCCATATTGAATCCGCTATTTTGAATTTCAAAATTTTGACATCGAATTCATAATCGGCGACCTCAAACTAATAATAATAAGTCTTTATTTCTCTCTTAAATTATAGTACAATACAATAAGAAAGAAAGTGCGTCATAATAAGAAAAACATAAGCATACATCACTAATCAAAGTATTCTTCTAAACAATACAATTCTTTTTCACATAAGAACTTAACCCTTTGACATACAAAGACGACTATGATACGTATTTTGTTCCCAGCGTCAAAATTAATTTTGACGTGTCACAGACGTCCGCAAAATCGCGTCAGATTTAAACGAATTTTGAGGTTAGTTATTAGATGTAATTTAATTAAATTAATATAATTATTAATTAGTTGATTTTGTGCCTATCCTAGTTATCGGTCCCTATGAGTGCATATAATAAATTTTTAAAGTTTTAAACTTCTTGACAGTTTTGATACACTTAAGAGAATCAGGTAATTTATTAAATAACAAAATGCTGTTATAACTTAAACAATTTTCTGAAGCAGTTAATCGGTGTTTTGGTATATTATAGTTATTTTTATGCCTTGTAGCATATTCGTGAACAATTTTGTGATCTTCAAATAATTGTTTATGTTTGTAAAGAAATGTTAGGCATTCATAAATATACACCCTTAAATGCAATTTTGCTCGAATTTGATGCATTTTGATATATTTGGTCCGCCATATTGGATTCACCATTTTGAATTTCAAAATTTGAATTCATAATTGGCGACCTCAAAAGCACCCTTAGATGCAATTTTGCTCGAAATTGATGCATTTTGACATATTTGGTCCGCATTACTGGATCCGCCATTTTGAATTTTAAAATTTGGACGTCTAATTCGTAATCGGCGACCTCAAAAACCTAAATTAACGAAATATTTTGCAATTATATATTCATTTTCATACGATGGCCAGGTTTTTTTGGGCTGTGGCCCACTGTGCGTTGGGGTAATTTATCGAACACATATTGCCAGGTTGAAACCAGAGATAGATAAATTTAATTAGATTAATAGGGCTACCACTCCTTAAACATGCAAGTGATATGTGACCATCACTTAAAAATTTTAAATGTGAAACCCACTTATGGAGGATCTAAACACGATTTTCTGTCTGCAATGGCGTCAACAATAACAGTTGCGGAAATTTCCGAAGAAATTAATGGAAATTTAAAGTGCAATAGATGCAGTAAAAATTTAGTTAATTCGATTGTGTGTGAAAAGTGTCAAAAAGGATATCATCGGTCGTGCTTGAACGTTCACTTGCCAAATTGCGGTATCGAAATTCGTAAGAAATCATACAGCACAAGTGAGGTTAACAATGGAACCGAACCAGAAGGTAATTTTAATTTAAGTGCGACCCAAGAACTTCAACATCTTAGAGAAATAATCAATCTCAAGGATGAAATAATTGATGACTTAAGAGATAAAATTGATGTTATGCACAAAACCATCTTATTACTGGAAGATAAGTGTAAGAGTAATAATCAAATTTACCAGATAACAATATAATGGAAAATAATGGGAAAGAAGATATACAAGAAGCTGAGAGATGGAGCACCGTGGTGAAGAAGAACCGGAAAAATAGAAATGAAACGCAAGGGTGTAGGGAGTATAAACCAACCGACGACATACGCGGAGTGGAGAGACGGGCCCACCTACATGTCTATAGGCTAAACCCCGACGTCACAACAGACTCACTAACACAATTTCTAAATTCAAACAAAGTTGAGAATTTTACTTGTGAAAAACTGAACTCTAAACATCCGACAGAATACAGCTCATTTAAAATTACGGTACCTCTTAGTAAACTTAAGGAAATCCAAAACGAAAATTTGTGGCCCAAAGGCGTAGTCTGCAACCGTTTTTTACTGCATCTTCCCACGAAGAGATCGAAAGACAGCACACACATGGACAGCATAAACAATCGAGATTAAATACCACCACATTTTCTGTTTTCAACCAAAATTTACAATCGATTAATACCGCTATAAATATATTAAACCAGGTGGTAGCAGAAAATTTTGAATGTCAAGCGCTAACTTTAACAGAACATTGGAAAACCTACGAGGAACTCAATTGTTACAAAATTGATGGATATCACCTCATCACATCATTTTGTCGGAAGTCACATGCCCATGGAGGAGTAGCGTTATATGCAAAAGATGGTATTAAAACAACAGTTCGCGAGGACATCAACAATCTGGCCATATCCAATGAAATTGAAATAGCGGCGGCAACTTTTCACGCAAATAGTAAACGCATTGTTATAATCGCAATATATAGACCACCAAGTGGAAATATGGAAATATTTTTCGAAACAGTTAACACTATATTAGATATTCTGTCAGATGAGGGAGTTCATTATATTATGGCTGGTGATTTCAACATTGATTTTTTAAGCAGCAATGTAAGTAATACGTATTTCACAAACCTAATAATTAGTTATGGCGCTAAGCCTTTAATACAATCACATACCAGGATAACGAATACCACTAAGACCTGCATAGATAATATAATAAGCAACATAGAATGTAATTACCATACTGAAATTATAAAATCACATATCTCAGACCATTATGGACAAAAAGTCAACTTTTTAGACGTTTTAATGAAAAACACACCTGCTAAAATTATATATAAACCTAACATTACCACTGAAACATTAAAACTATTCAATGAAAAATTAGCTGAAGTAGATTGGAGAATCATTTTAAATGACTATTCATTAAATGAAAGGTGGGAAGCATTTCTAAATAAATTTATATTATTGTACAATGAATGCTTTCCGCGTGTAAGATTCGGGCAAAGTACTAGCAAATACAAAAATCTTTCAATTATAAAATCTTTAGAAATCAAAGAAATGAAAGAAAAATTACAATTGTATGAAACTTTACGTATATTTGATAAGAGTTATGTCCCCAATTACAGGAATACAAAAAAAGAATATAATGATTTATTAATCAAATCAATAAAAAACTATTATGACCAAAAAATAACTAATAGCAATAATATAAGCAAAACAACATGGAACATCGTGAAAGATATACAAGGATCTAAAAAACAAAATCACCAATTAGATGCGGATGCAAATGATATTAATAAATATTTTGCAAATACCTCACAGAGAATTTTAAACAAAATTCCAAAGGTAGCATATAAGGACAATATAAAACATAATCAATCATCTATATTCCTTGAACCGGTTACTGAGAATGAAATATGTAGAGTAGTCTCTTCTCTAAAACAGACAGAGTCAACTGGCAGTGATGGTATTTCACTAAAGGTAATCAAAAATTGCATTGATATAATAAAATTACCTTTGTGTGATATCATTAATAAATGTATTGAAACTGGCGAATTTCCTGAAACTCTAAAAACCTCAATTGTTAAACCAATTTTCAAAGGTGGAGATCCTAATCACTACTCAAACTACAGACCAATTAGCATACTTTCACATTTCTCAAAAATATTTGAAAAGATTATCAATAATAGATTAATATCATTCCTCACTAAACACAGAATCTTCAATTCTTCACAACATGGTTATTTAAAACATAGATCAACAAACACGGCTTTGGTTGAATTAATACATTTTGTTGGTAATGCACTGGACAACAAAGATATTCCCATGGGGATATTCTTAGACTTATCGAAAGCTTTCGATTGCGTAGATCACACCATACTTTTAGACAAGTTGTACAAATATGGTATTAGGGGAATCACTCACAACCTAATAAAATCATATCTAAGCAATCGCAAGCAAAAAGTACAATATTACAGTGAAAGCACTAATGTCGAATCAAATATTATAGACATAACAGCAGGAATCCCGCAGGGAAGTGTATTAGGACCAACATTATTCATTATATATATAAATGATATTTTCAATATAGTATCGTCTGGGGATGAAACAATGGTCAGTTATGTAGATGATAACAATGTCATCCTAAAAAATCATAACTACTCAGATCTAATTAGCTCAGCAAATAGGTTAATTGAGGACATAACTGTATACTTAAATAAAAATAAATTATATCTAAATGAAATCAAAACACAAGGTATGATATTTTGCACGAAACAATCGACTAACAATATAACACAAAATATATCTTTGCAGAATTTTACTTTAACAAATGTTGAGTCCTGTAAGTTTTTAGGAATTCACATTAACAAACATTTGGATTGGACTAAACATATTACCTACCTGAATAACAAACTTAATAATACCTTGTTTGGAATGCGCAGAATAAAAGGTTATGTAAATTTCAGTGCATTAATGCTAGTTTATAATTCATATTTCTGTTCACATATGAGATATGGAATAGTAAGTTGGGGAAGCTCGAGAGACATCACAAAAATATTTGTAACACAAAAGGCTGCAGTTAGAATGATTTTCGGCTTGCAATACAGAGACTCTTGTCGTGGCATTTTCAAGACAAATAATATATTTACGGTTGTCGCATTATATATTTATGAATGTCTAATATTTATTTTTCAAAACAAGCAATCTTTTGTTCCTTATCTCAATGTGAACAGTCACAATACCCGTAATGCTAACATTAGCTACATATACCCTAGACATAATCTAGCAATGCTTGAGAAAACGCCACATTACTCAATCATGAAAATTTATAATCAGCTTCCAGTATCGTACAGAAATATTACCAATATAACTGAACTTAAACAAGAAATAAAAATATTGCTGTTAAATATAGAGCCTTATACGTTAGAAGAATATTTCTCATATTTCTGTCACTGATATCACAAACCATTTGGTTGAATTATATGCTCATTTTTCTTTGACAAATTTCTTAATTATATATATATATATGTGTATTGTATTTTACTGTATCCTGTATATCTTTAAGAAATAAATCGTATCTTATCTTATCTTATCTTATCTTATATGGAGAAATGCACATGTTAAGATTATTTGCATGGTAATTATGTGAATTGTCAACGAGGCATATGGTTGATTGGAGATTCCGGGTACCCTCTGGAGCCATACCTATTGACTTTCACAATCCTCAGTAACATTCCCCTGAAGCAGAATATAATTGGAGATATATACAGACACCCAATGTAGTCGAGAGATGCATTGGAGTGTTAAAAATGCGGTTTAGATGCATATTAAAAGAAAGAACTGCACGATATGCTCCCGAATTTGTGGGAAGTTTGGTAACAGCATGTGCAGTGTTACACAACATACAGGGTGACCCAGGGATCTGTAAAAGCCCCATAACTTATTTGCTATTTGAGATATCGACGTCTAGTTTTCTTGAACTGGTACCCACACTTATTCTACATATTTTAAAAATATGTATGTTTTTGTACAGGGTGTCCCAATATACATAACAGAACAACGTTATGTTTTTTTAAATGGAACACCCTATATTTTATACTTTATTTTCAACCCTCTTCAGAAGCTGATAAAAATAGTATAAGATAGTATGGGTCTATTATGGACGGTTGGTTAGTTATGGGCAAATTTGTGGCAAAAACATGTACACATTGAAAACATTGCAGAAGCGTTCCTAGCAAAGATAGCATCATTATTTATACACTAGAAAATTTACCACATCATAAAGAATAATATACATTGGCTTTGGTTCTCTTTTATTCATAGTGCTATACAGGGTGTCAACATACGCAAAACAATGGATAACTATTTTTTTTCAAATGGAACACCCTATATAAGTTGCCACCAATCTATGGCATTTTTAAGAAGCTTTCTAATAATATACAGTTTGTTTAATAAAATTTTAAGGATTCTTGAGATTTATGTATAAAAACATATTTCTTTTGTCACCTTCTGCTGATTTTTGGATTTTCAGCCAAAACTATGCCTTTTCAGGAAAAATTATAAGAGACCAAAGTTGTAGAGCGAAAACTTCCGATCGATATAGGTCTTTCAACTTTTAAGATAATGCGTGCATTGCCCTCCAGAGCCCGCAAAATCGTGAGCGTATATGCATTTTAGCCTTTACTATTCAAATTTTTTATTAATAAATTGCACTATACTTTATTTTTCGCACCCTCTAGCGGAAAAACGGGAAATTATAGGGAAATTAAAATGGCCCATATCGATTGAAAATGTTCCGCTCTACAACTCTTAATAGAAGCAATTTTTGCCAAAAATGCATAGTTTTCCCTAAAAATGCAAATTGAAAATGTATGTATCAATTTTTGCGTTTTTCAATGTTTTTTGCATTTTTAGCGAAAACTATGCATTTTGGGCAAAAATTGCTTCTTTTAAGAGTTGTAGAGCGGAATATTTTCAATCGATGTAGTTCATTTTAATAATTCTATAATTACCCGTTTTTCTGCTAGAGGGCGTGGAAAATAAAGTATAGTGTAATTAATTAACAAAAAATTTGAGAAAAACGCTAAAACGCATATACAGTCACGATTTTGCGCACTCTAGCGGGCAATGCACACATTATTGGAAAAGTCGAAAGAACTATATCGATCGAAAATTTTCCGCTCTACAACTTTGGTCTCTTATTATTTTTTCAGAAAATGCATAGTTTTGGCTGAAAATCCAAAAATGAGCAGGAGGTGATAAAAGAAAAATGTTTTTATGGATAAATCTCAAGAATCCTTAATATTTCAATATACAAATTGTACATCATTGGAAAGCTTATTAAAAATGCCATGTATTGGTAGCAAGATATATAGGGTGTTCCATTTGAAAAAAAATAGTTATCCAATATTTTGCGTATGTTGACACCCTGTGTAGCAGTATGAACAAAAAAGAACCAAAGCCGATTTGTATTATTCTTCATGATGTGGAAAATTCTTTAGTGTATAAAAAATTACGCTAGCTTTGCTAGGAGCGCTTCTGAATTTTTTTCAATGTGTCCTTGTTTTTGCCACAAATTTGCTCATAACTAACCAATCGTCCATAATAGACCCATATTATCTTTTACTATTTTTATCAGCTTCTCAAGAGGGTTAAAAATAAAGTATAAAATATAGGGTGTTCCATTTAAAAATACATAACTTTGTCCTGTTATGTATATTGGGACACCCTGTACAAAAATATACATATTTTTAAAATATGTAGAATAAGTGAGGGTACCAGTTTAAGAAAACTAGAAGTCGATATCTCAAATAGCAAATAAGTTATGGGGCTTTTACAGATCCCTGGGTCACCCGGTATGTGTGCTTAATGGAGTGCTACTACCTGAAAATAATATGGAAAATGATCCTCCTAATAAAAACGTAAATGCACTACCACCAGGCATTTTGTTACGCGAAGGAAAAAGAGTGACACTGTTAATAGATAAATGCAATGATATAAGTTATCATTTTAATTCAATATAATTTTATACAAAAATATATACTACTATTATTATTTTTTTTACTCACGAATTGCTTCAGCAATTGCGGAGAGATTTGTAGTAACATTGTCATTAATGTTATGCAACAATCTCTTCATATAATTCTTCCTCTTGTTTTCTTTTCTTTTTTGTATCTCTTTCTCCGCAGTAGTTGTGGTCTGTCGATGTCGATTCTACCTGTAACAATTAAACCAAATATGTGCTTTTATTTTTGATATAATAATAATATTTTTTAATTGTCCAACAGAATACAAATTCCAATTACAGGACAAAATAATCAATTAAATTAGTATGAAATAAATTTGTTCTAAAGTCTATATAATAATAATTTATGCTAGAGTAACGTAATAGCTAATGTATAATTAAACTAAATTAAATGAGATTGCAAATGTGATATGCATAATATAATAAAAATAATCAAAGAAAAAGAAAGAGAGAGAAGTTAGATTTATACCATAATGTTAAACAAATTGTCGAGCTTTGGGTTTAATAATAATCTCATTAACTTCTTTTCTAGTTATTTCAATAATCGCCGTGTATGTGTAATTCAATTACAATTTTCAATCATTTGAATATGAATTGAAATCAGGTGTTCCCCAAGGCTCCAACCTTGGACCCTTATTATTTCTAATATATTTCAATGATATTTTTCTAAATCTGAATTGTAAGGCATTAGCATACGCCGATGATCTAAAAATTTATTGTGTTACCAAGTCAGTTGACGACAGTGTATCTTTACAACAGCAGTTGGATGTGATCGCAACGTGGTGTAGACTTAACTGTTTGACATTGAATATAGGCAAATGCAAAATTGTTAGTTATACCAAAAATAAATCACCAATCATATTCAGATACTGTGTTGATGGTACAGCCATTGAGCGAGTCGAAACTTTTAAAGATCTAGGTGTTACGTTCGATAGTGATTTAAGTTTCAGAGATCATATTCTAGACATTACAAAATTTGCCAGTAAGTGTTCAGGTTTCGTAATTCATCAAACAAGAGATTTTAAGGACATCAAATGTCTTAAGTTGCTTTACTATTCCCTAATTCGATCAAAATTAGAGTATGCGTCGATAATTTGGACACCACATTATAATCTCTATATAAAAATAGTTGAAAGGATACAAAAACGTTTTTTTAAAATACTTGTCCTACGTAACAACTGGTGGTTATCTTGCCCAGGGCTGCCCCTATCAGGATCTATTAAATGTGATTGATGAAGAATTACCTAAGAGGCATAATTGCAAGTGTTAAGACATTGCACAAAATTGTTAATAATAGATTGGACTGTGCTTTCTTGCTTTCCCAATTCTCGTTTAATGTACCATCTAGCTATACACGTTCAAATAATACATTCTATATTAGCGCCTCAAATACCAATATTGGTTCACATTCCCCAGTCAACGATATGTCTGGCAATTACAATGTTATTAGCAAATACTGTGATATTCATGATGATAACATTAATACTATCTTACAATTGGTGAGACAGCACTTTAAATTACCATACAGATCGGTGTATATAACATCTACTTGCAAATGTTTGTCCATATTATCACTAATAAATTGAGTAACTGTTAGTAGATTACTGACTGTTGATTTTTTCTTCATAAATCCATGCTGATTTGAAGATAAAAATGGTTGTACTTGGTCATACAGTTGACTATATATGCACATTTCAAAAGACTTTGACAAGTTAGACAGGATACTAATTGGTCTGTAATTTTTTATATCACTCCGATCACCACCCTTAAATACGGGAATTACACGACACTTCTTCCATAGTAATGGGAAAGTACAAGTGCGCAACGACATATTAAAGATTATGGATAGGGGTTCCGCAAATAATTCCGCACAATCTTTAACAAGAAAACTAGGAATCTGATCCAATCCAGAGACAATTATTGTTTAACTTGGTGTGCTGTGACATTGTTAAGAGTACAACTAGGATTACAGTAAGAAATGTGTGTATTATCCAAAGTCCCTTGTTTATTATCTTTATAAACTGAGCTAAAATGTAGTGCAAAGCCATTTGCTATATCTTGTGGTGTAGCGAAATAATCATCGTTATTTCTCAATATATTTGGGATTAAGTATGAGACCCTCTTTAAGTTTACGAAATTCCAAAAAATTTTTGGGTCGTTAATTATATTTTTTTCTGAATTATGAAGAAATGTTTTGTAATCGTCAGGTATAGTCGTTTAGTCAGGTTCCTAATTTCTTTAAATTCTGAATAATCGAGTTGTAGTTTAGTCCTTTTATAACGCCTATGCAAACATTTCTTAGCTTTTATTAAACGAATGGTTATAAAACTGATTTAAAGAGCTAGTTCAATATCATTAAAATCAGATAAGAAATCCCAGTTCATAGTTGCTAGTTCCTTATATAATTCTGGAAAATTGGCTTTTTTTAAATTAAATATTTTTTTAAAATTATTAAATTCTGGATGATTCCGACTTTTGGATGGGATATTAAAATTAACATGAAGGGAAGGATGATAAATATCTTCTTTAAGAAAGGGGATATTCTCTCTAGTTGTATTATGAATTTCAATATTTGTTAAACACAAGTCCAGTAGCTTATCGTTTGAATTCAGTACATCATTAATTTGAGTTAAATTATTGAATGACATAAACGATTGATTGGATTGGATTGATACAGTTTTATTATCTAATACATTGTTAGTGAAGCTGGAAGCATTAAAGTCCCCAATAATAATTATTTTATCATCATTGATGCAGGAAGACAATCAAGTGGAATATATATTACAATGACATGAAATTTAGCATTTTAATGTGTACAAGTAATTCCGCAGCAGTCAATCAACGGGAAAATATACCACGCTTACATGCAACGAGAGTACCTCCTCCGCGCTTCCTACCAGTTAGTAAAGAGTTGCGGTCCTTTCGTAGAACAACGTAATCACTGTTGAATAATTCCTCAAAATTATTATTACTTGTTAGCCATGATTCAGTGATGGCCACTATGTCATATCCACAGTCACTAGACGCGATATAAAATTCGTTAGTTTTGCTATTTATTCCGCGCACATTTTGGTAATACAATGAAAGTTCTGACGGTTTATAACTGCTAGGATTTTCTAGTTTAAAGAAATAGTTTCGGGCACACCATTTTTATGAACAATTCTCAAATTATTTTCACCTATTCTTCTTTCAGATTCTTGTAGGATTGACGTTGTTGGAACGTGCGGTCAGATGATATAGATACATTTTTAAATATATCGTTATTACGTATATCTTTAAATTTTTTTGAAACTGTAAATACATCCTTAGTATTATTTATCATAATGCGGATGGGTCGTTTTTTATTGCCACCGTTCGGTAAATATTTACCCAATCTTACTGGTATAATATTAGCAGTTATAGCCAGTTTATCTAGGATAGAATGAACAACTTTCTTATCTTCACTAGTTTGTTCTTGTTTTGTGTTGAAATTCCCTTCCTGTATACCGTAGATGATTAAGTTATTCCTTTTCTCATGACGTCCCATAATTTCATTAATAATTACATTCATATTAGCCTCGTTACACACATTCTTTAGTTGCATCAATTCCGTTTGGAGTGTAATAATTAAGGTATTAATTATTTCAGTATTATCATCGCTTATTTTCTGACAATTATCACATGACCACTTCAAACCTTTTTTAGTATTTAATTCGCGTAACTCGGCGTTTGAGAGGTCCACGCAAGACCCCCGATATACATAAATATATATACCTTTATGTACTTACATGGAGAACTTTCGTTCTAAATAATTGATTTTCGCATTCAAATAAACCTATCGATGCCAGGTTTATTTGAATGGGAAAATCATTACATTCAATTATTGCATTTGAAAATACCAATTGTATAAAATATTAACAAGTATGAAAGTATGTATCTTTGCAAAATATATTTGATGAGCTAGAGTGTAAGTAATTAATGTTATGCAGATTTTAAGCAATGAAATAATTAACACTAAAATCTTCACGTCTTCGAAAAAATACAATACCGATTTTTTAAACTATTTTTTTTTCATACTCTCGAAGTAATCCTCGACAACGTTCCATTGAGTTAATCCATCATTTTTACAGCACCCTGTTTAATGTACACATAACATAAATAGTGGATATTTCATACACTTAAATATTATGTGTGCACGCCTTGCTCTAGAGCACCACACCCCTTATAAAAACTGTCCCCCAAAACAGCAAGGAAACGTCCATCAATTTTTGATAATTTAGCATCTATTGCTGGACCACCGCCTGTTCGGTTCATAGACTTGAATTGCTTTTGTAATCTGTCCAAGTCTGAAATTCATAATTAAGGTACATATTAAAAAATATGCCGTTTGGATTTTAAAACTTTACGTAGGTATGAATAAGTTAGCAGTTAAAAACAAAGATTATACTTTATTAACTTACTTTTTGCCACTCCACAGATTTCTTCCCTAACCAATGGAATTTAACTGAGGACTAAGATCCATCCACATTTTTTTTGCTTTGGGCAAAATTAACAATAGATAATAACAATTTATCACTAACTTACATTTTTTAACTGCACACGCTGCGTTCTCTAAGTAAACTGTGCAATTTTAAGATGAGATTATCGTACTTATTATTACTTCTACCCGTCTTGCTATTTTATTGTCCCAATTTAGGAAATCCCTGATTTCCATCACATCTTGTTTCAAATAGACGCGCAAAGCGTGGGAGACGAAGATAATCATATAGATTGACAGAGACATGCTACTCGACACCTCGTTAAGCCTGGTTACGGGCATAGTAATCAGTAGAGTAGAGTAGTTAGTAGAGTAACTCTACCAGTAGAAACCCCCACAAACTATGCGGGTAGAGTAGAGTAGCGAGTAGCTGGTAAAGTAGAGTACTATACCGCGTGCAGTAAAGTGGACTCTACTCTACTTACCCCCACCACAACTCTCACTCTACTAGCCTCTCCACTCTACCCGTGTAAACATGTTCGGATACGTACAACAGCAAGTATCAAGTAGAGTAGAGTTTAGTTGCAGTGTACAAGTTGTTGCGCAATAATTTTATTTTAAAAGTGGTTAAGTTCTCGGAGGATGAAACAATTAAACTTGTTGATTTATTTGTTGAACAAGAGTGTCTGCGGAATTTACGCAATATACAATATAGAAACAAGGACATCAGGCTGGCCGCGGAAAAAGAAATCATCAACAAACTTGGCAAAACCGGCTTTGGTGTATCTGAATTAAAACAAAAGATTAAAAACTTACGATGTACTTATAACCAAGAATGTCTTAAAGTAAAGAAATCCACTAAATCAGGTACATGAGCAGATGATATCTACATCCCAAATATAAAATGGTTTGATGCATTTGACAAAATAATGAAATTGGCCAAAGGAGGAAAAAAACTGACGGTTGTGTGGTAAGTTACAAAATATTATATTGTTGATAGGTACATTACATTTAATGTTAAAAGTACTTGAAACACAGTAAAAACGTAAAAAATTTAATCAAAAAACATTCTTGTACTGCTATGGCACGGCACCTTCATTATTAAAATAATGTTTGAATTTTTCTCTCATTTTGTTTGCCATATCTGATGACTTTTTGCCGCCATAACGTTCAATATTTCGTAGTTCAGTAATTTCTTGCCGCCACTGCCCTGGGATAATCTCTCTAGTTTCAGTTTCGTAATCAACGGTACCATGGGCCAAGTATGAGTGTTTACATGTTTTTGTCAACCAATTGTGAAGGGTACAAGCAGCTTGAACAATTTTGTTTACTGTTGTTAACTTTACAGCTAAAGTTCTTTCAAACACCCTAAAACGGCTAACTAGAATTCCAGATGCATTCTCTGATACTCTTCTTGCTCTGCTCAGCTCAGGCGATAGTTGTATACTTGTTTACTGATACTTAGCGGAATACTTCTATGTCGGTTGTATGGCTTCATCAAATACTTTGTAATGGGAAATGCATCATCTCCTACAATAACTCGCCCAGCAGGAAGTAGATTATTTTCTAATTTTTCATACAGTGCGCAGTTTTTAAAAACACCTCCATCTGCATTAGATCCTTTAAAACCAACATGATTATATGTGAAGCAGTATTTATGGTCAACAAGTGCCATAAGTACGATGCTATTTTGACCTTTATAATTAAAGTATTCGCTACCTGAATTTGGGGGTGCTTTAATTAAAATGTGCTTCCCATCGATCGCTCCGCAGCAATGTGGGAAGTTCCACTGCGTATCGAAGCCGTCTTCCAGAATTTTCCAATCGTCTCCTGCAGGCATCTGAAACATTTTTTGTTTTTGTTTTTGGGAAACCAAAATTTCGGAAAATAGAAATCATGAAGAGGAAGAAGGCACTGTCGATGAATCAGCTATAGCTACACCGGAAATCCAGAGCAGCAAAGCTTTTTCAAAAACCTCCAGATAAGCCTCCAGCGGCCAAAAGAAAGAAATTGGAAAATTTAACAGAAGCTGTACAACAGCTTCGGGAACTAAGTCAAAATATTCAAGACAGTTCAAACAATGAGCATGGCGTTTGTTGCAGCTACTTTAAATAACTTATGTAAAGCTGATGCACTAATGGCACAGCATGTCATTCAGGGTGTTTGATTAAAATACAGCTTCGCTAATGTTGATGCCCCAAAACATTCAAGTTTTCAAGGACCCCATTCAACAAAAAATCCCCAAACGACACCCTGTTATTCATATAATAGTAGTCTTCAATCTCCATACTCAAATCATTCTACGGATGGATATCCTCATCTATAGTATGCTGAGAGCACTACCTCAACATTTTATGCAGATGAATATACCAATGCACCTGAACAAACTAATGTTGAAGGACAGAATCTCAACTTATATGGTACTAGCCTTGCAAATCAACATACCAATGATGATAGTATTATTTCGCAAGCTTTAAGGTTAATGGAAAATTGACAAGGATACATGTCTACCTTTTATTTCAAAATTATATTTTAATTCACTTGTTTAATATAATTATGTTAAACATTTATAATTATCTTGTTTAATAAAATTATCTTAAAAAATAAATTTATTGAATTTTACCTACCTTGATTGAATCGGCCAAAACTTCAGAGATGGCATCACACACCTCTGGAATGAACTTGGAAATTGCAGGTCTTGAGACCCTAAAAAAATGTGAAAGGCTTCTGTAGCTGTTCCCAGTAGCTAGAAAGTTCAATGTAACTTGTAGTTTGACCTCAGCTTTTATAGCATCTCTCATCGTCGTATTTTCGTGTTGAATTTTGTCTTTCACCATGCTCAACAGCTGTTCAAAAATTTCTGGTGTCATTCTGAGACACCGTTTATATTCTAACTGATCCTCTACGGCTAACTCTTTTAGTAGAAGCGATGTTGCTCCGAGTGAATCTCTTCTTTTGAGCCATTCTCTCACCCACACTCTTTCTTCTCTTTTTATCTCCTCATCAATCGCTTCCGCAAACTCCCTAACCAGAGCTGTTAAAACTCTAGGCAAATAATTGTGCTTCAATTTCTTAAACACCATTTCACTTCATATAGTATAGAACTACTGAAGTCTACTCTACTATGTGTAAACGAACAAAAATCAAAAGTGGTAGAGTAGCTAGTAGAGTTCACTCCACTAACTACTCTACTCTCCTGTTTACTATACCCGTGTAAACCAGGCTTTAGGGACCGTCTGGAAATCGAAGAATTCGAGTCGAATACTTTTATCGTCTGAGAGGTTTAGAATCCCCCTGCTGAGACCACACTAGTTATTAAACAGGACTCCCGACATGTTGGGGAGAGCAGAGAGAGTAGTCGTAGTAGTAGTAGCAGTTACAATCATAATTAGAAACCTAAGAAAAATTTGATTTCGTAAAATCACCTGTAATCCGTACAATGAACGTGACCACAATAAATTAGTTTAAGTGCTGACAAGTATTTCATTTCGTGATGGGCACCACCAATACCCCAGCGACGGCCGCGGCACAACAATAATTAAATTGCTTCTTCTGGTGAAGCTGGAGCTGTTTTATCGTCTTGATTAGAAATGAAACTTGTATATGGATCTGATGAATAAATGGAGTTTCCAAGAGGATTTTAGAGATGTATGCAGTGAGATCAGAAAGTAAAAAAAGTTGGCAGCACATTTTCTGAAAATCCCTGTAATAATTTAAGTAAAATTATATTGGCAGTCTGGAATTATCCAATGCAGTACAGTGTACATTTTGTTAATTTCGACATCTTGTAGTGTTTTAAGGTTACTTGTTTCTATTTGCCGATTTTGTCTATTTTAAACATTAGCAGTTAGTTCTAGGACTGATCATCGTTGTAATAATACATTTAAGATTCATAATCTAGCCGTTTTATTTAAATTTCAGGGTTTTCCATGGCAAAATTTCCATTGTTAGTGACGCCACTGAACTTCTGTTAGATTATGTTTTAAGGGTTGCCAACTATTTTCGCCTTTTTGATGTTACGGTATGTGTTCATTATAAAATTATCAGCACTTAAATGAAAAAAAAAATGAAAATCTTTAAATGTAATGCGAAACATAAGTGACTTTAAATCTGCAAAAATACGCAATTTGTCATAATTGAATTGTGCTCTACGGACAATCACCACCATTTCAAGCTAAGAAACATAACATGGGTCGACTCGGGTGACCTTTAAATTTTTAAATGTCAAAGCACTTAGAATCTTCAAAAGGGTGCTTGTGGGGGTTGCGTTGCGTAGTTCGTTGGATCCAAGAGAATTCGATGTGGTCGTAACAGTTTATTTACAGAATACGAATATATACAGGTACAGATAATTAAGGTTAGCGCGGTGTCGGTATCGCGAAGAGGATTCCGCGGGCGCTGCCGCGGACTAAAAATCGGCGAGGGTCCTGTGGGTGCACGGTCGTCGTGTCCACTCCGGTGTACAGGACCTCGGTCAGGTTCAGTCGTCGTGGTGTCCTATACGTGGGGGTCCTCGTCGACGATGATAGCAGCGGTGACACGGGCCTCGGGATGGCGTGCGTCCTTGCCGGTCTTCGGGTTCGCTCTGGGCCTCGCCTCGGTGGTGTCGATGGGATTGGTGATAATAGCCTCAGGTGGTCCACGCAGTAGCGTCGTACTCTTCTACTGACGTGGCGTCGACTCCGGCGTGATGTGCTCCGGGTCTGATGCTGCCGGACCGGAAGGCGTAGCATCGGATGCCGTGGGGAACTTGCCGTAGCGTGCCTTGGTGAGCTTGCTTAATTCGCGTGCCTTGGTGATCTCGCTTGTCAGACTATCTTACCGACTGTACTGACTGTTCTATTGCAGTGCGCTGATCGAAGTGACGAGATGAGGGGGCATATACCCTATTTAAGTGGGTCGTGCCCCCACAACCGTCGTGCGAGCGTAGGGCGCGCCCTCTATTCAGGTTGCGGGCGGCCGGGTGCGTTGCGTTTGTCACAAAAGTTGCCGTTACCCCTCATCGACGGAGGGGGGGTGCTTTGATTTATGGCTCAAAATGTTCTCGATCGCCCACCAATCGTGGCTAGGGTATTCTTCGGTTCTTTTAACGACACGGCATCGACCGCTCGACATTCGGGCCGAAATCAGGAAATACTTATATTCCATGTATTTATTTTACAGAAAATGTTTTCTCTATTTAGTAATGCATTATCCGTTTATATTCCGAATTGAATTCCATTTACGTAATAGACTTTCGTTATACATTTGTGATTGAAATTACTACTATAAAAATGCAAGAAAATGCATTGTAAAAAAAAAATTTGGTTTCAATAATCATAACAAATAAAATGTAACAATATGGCGATTGCTTGATACTTCCCGAGCATTTACTTTTATAATATAATAATGGTATATGGAATAAAAGAAACAATTGTATTCTACACTATAAAAATGTACTGTGGTAAAAAATTTAAAAAATCTAGAAAAACATTCCAAAGAAATCCTAAAAAGTCCTGATTACAATTCGAGAAAAAAAAGATAAAAGTTCCAGTATAACAAGTTAGAAAAAAAGTCACAAAAACAATCCTTAAAAAAAAGGAAAGTTTGTAAATTTTAATCTTGCTACATCGACGTTTTTAACAAGTTTTAATATGTTTAACTGTTATGTTATCGAGCAATTTTATTAATCCTTAATGTTTAACGGTTTATTTTTCACATCTTCCATGTAAGTAGTATTTTCAAAAACACGTGCAAAACCTCAAATACATTTAATCAATTAAAATTAAGTTTGTTTTTCTCTTCAATGTGGAATATGCCTATTATATCTACTTTTGGGGTTTATTATTACCCTATTTATTTAGGTAAATTAATTCATAAAAATATAGATCAAGGTTGATTTGAATAGTTAGGAAGTCTAAATTTATTTAACAATATGACAAATAGGTCTTTATTTTTACAATTTATCTTTAACAATAATTTAATAATTTATTTAATTCTTTTAGTTATATGAATTATATATTTATTTTTTATTTTATATTATTTAAATAGCTTACATAGAGCATAATATTGAAGATATTAAGGAAATAATCTTTATTTTAAAATATAAAAAAAAAATATTTAATTTTACAATGAAAATGTTATGTTTTTCATTATCAATAAGAGAATGTGAGGGTGCATTAGGCCTTTCTTTGTTAGTTTCTATGATTCGGACTCATGGGAATGATTATTTTCAATCATTTAATATGTTATGATAAAATTTAAAAATTTATTTTTACAATAGTATTTATGATTCCTTTAAGATTTAAAAAGAATATATTTTGATTAAATCAATGATTTTATTTTATTATAACAATATTTTTTTAATAAAATTTAAGTTTAATTACTTAGTTTCTCATATTAGCTATAGATTTGTGATTTACTTAGATTCGTAATGATTTTATTAACATTTTGAATTTGTTCTTTAATGATTTTAGCTAGATCAAAAAGTTTTGTAGCGCTTTCAATTATACACAAATTATTTATCTAATGTTCATTTTATGTTTTTCTTTTCATTCTTATTTCACTACAAGTGTTAAGCTACTGAACATAATTGTAATTTTATTGATTAAAATGTTACATTTCAAAGTAAAAGTTTTGAATTTGATAATTGCCGATTAGATTGCAAAAGTACGTGAAATATGAATTAAATATGAGTTAGTTTTATTCAGCGTATGTTAGTTTGGAACGGATTTTGAGTTGTGTATCATCCATTTAAACGAATTCCTTTTAAAATTTAAAGGGAAGGTCGAACGCAGGTACTAGGCGCAAAGAATGGGAACATCTGGCAAACGAAAAAGCCAAGGTTGCCAGCCCTATAAATATTTGAAAATTGATTTTCATAGAGACTGTTTAAATTAATAAAAGTTTTTAAGTTTTCGCGGTACTATTATTACTATTATAGTCATTATAGTATTTGTACTACTATTACTATTTTCAAAAAGGGACACTTCAATTTCTCTGTTCTTTTACTTCTTTGATTTAGTCGATGTATAATTTAATTGAGCTCTTACTTTTTTAGGCAACGAGAAAACTTAATTGTGTGATTGCACAAATTTCACCAGTAGATGTTTAAAATTTTCCATTCATTGATTGGGAAAAATACGAATAATATAAATGCAGATTACATATTTGATTTGATTTACTTTCTTCATCTGGGTCCGCGGAATGAATATGTGGGGTCCTTAAAACAAACACTCCCCCATTTTTGATTCTAGCACTACCCAGACACAATATGTTTCTACATCTTAAATATAAATTTCCATTTTGTGTCATATTTTGTGATATTTAAACATATCATGGACATAAAAAGTTTTAGTAGAGTCGCAGATAACTTCCATCTTCTTACTTAGAATACTGTCACAGTACTGTTCAACTTTCTTCACCAGAACATTCAATTTACATATTCTACAGAGTCCAAAATTTACAGATTAGCAGTGCAATATAAAACTTCCAAACAACTGCTTAGAAAGAGCTTATATCATTTTAATACTCAAATAGTTTTGAAGTTACAGTTTATATAATTCAAAATGACTTTAAGATATCTTAAAAACTGCTGAGATATCGTCAGCATATATCACCATTGACCATTCTTCAATGTCTACCTTATGTGCCCAGTAATAAATTAAATAATAATAATAATAATAATAATATTTATTTCATATCATATAAATACACTGAATTTACAATATATAGTATATGACACATAGTCAAAGGCGAACAAATGTATAATTAAACGTATATTAATGGCTATTTAAGTACTCTTCAACAGAGTAGGGTTCCATAGTACATAAATAAGTGAACACTTTTCTTTTGTAGCAACTAAAACTAGATTCTTCTTTAATATTCTGTGGTAGATGATTAAAAAACCTCAGAGATGAATAAGTAGGACCCTTCTGAGATTGTGTAAATCGAAATGAGGGATAACGTAAATTTTGTTTGTGTCTAGTTTCATAATCATGTACCATCTCATATGCATCAAACTCTGGGCGATGTTTCCACATGAATTTCAAACATTCTTGAATATATATGGCAGTGACTGTAAGGATTCCACACTCCGTAAATTTTGTTCTGCATGATTCATATCTGTTTAGTTTAAGCATAACTCTCAGTGCCCTTTTTTGCATGAGGAAGACACGATTTATTTTTGATGAGCTTCCCCAAAATATAATTCCATATCTTACCAAGGATTCGAAGTTCCCGTGATATATGGTTTTCATTAACTCGACAGGATGATTAATACTTAAAGTTAAAATTCTCAACATATATATAGCTTTTCCCAATCTTAAACACAGATCATTAATATGTTCGTACCATTTCAGGTGTTGATCAATTTTAATACCAAGAAACTTGATATCGGAAACAAATTTATAAGTTGTACTATTTGCTTGTAATGTCTTAGGTGTTTCCAAAGAGTTATTTAATTTAAATAGAATACATTGCGTCTTATCAGCATTTAAAACTAATTGATTATTTTGGAACCATATTTTCAATGAAAGTAGTATATCAGTAGCATTAAGTTTTAAATCCATAAAATCAGATCCTCTAATTATGAGATTTGTATCATCTGCAAAATTTATTATGTCGTGATTTAGTCCATTATGTAGCGTAAACATGTCATTTATATAAATATTAAATAATAATGGACCAAGCACACTACCTTGTGGTACACCCCTGTCAACACTGTGCAGATTAGAGTGTACTTTAGTAGAATTTTGTTGTATCTCTACAAACTGTACCCTTCCAGATAAATATGATTTAAGCCAATCATTAGCTATACCACGAATACCGTACAGATGCATTTTTTGTAATAATTGCTCGTGGTTAATGCTATCAAAGGCCTTTGATAAGTCAAGAAATATGCCACAAGTTATTTTACCATTTTCTAAATCGTTTATTATTGTGTTTATAAATTGAAATAAAGCAGTGTTAATATTCCTGCCTTTTCTAAAACCATGTTGGCAATCATTAAAAATGTTATATTGATTTATAAATTTAATAATGCGTTTTTCGATTACTTTTTCAAATATTTTTGAAAATGTAGATAGCATACTAATGGGCCTATAGTTATTAATATCATCCGCATTTCCTTTTTTATAGAGAGGTATGACCAATGCTGTTTTCAGTTTTGTTGGAAAAACTCCTTCACTCAAGCTTGCATTAATAATATGACATAGTGGAGTAACTATATCGGGCATTACCTTTTTTAAAAGGTATGATGAAATTTCGTCATTTCCATGGCTTTTTTTATTCCTTAGTGTTCTGGCAATTTCTAATAATTCAAACTCATCAACGGGGTGAAGAAATATTGAGAATTGATTGCATTCAAAGTTACAAACTGGTGGAATAGCTGAGTTTTTAATAGGAGCAGAGTTTGCAAATAAATGATTAAATTTATTGGCAATTTCTTGGAGATCAGAGTATGGTAATGTTTTTTTTGTTTTAGTACCAGTTATATCTCGAATAATAGACCAAGATGTCTTTGCTTTATTGTCAGATTTGGATATCAAGTTTTCGTAGTATGTTTCAGAGTGTTGTTTTAAAAGATTATTATAATGCTGCTTTGAAGCTTTTAATTGTGGTTTGAATTCTGGAATATATGTTACTAATGTTTCATATAACAATATGTCCTCTTTGGCTTTTACCAGTTCAGGTGTATTGAATTGAAGTCGATATTTTTTCCTCTTTTTTTGACTTTTATACAATGGAAAGCAAATATTATGGCATGAAGTAAAATAATCCATAAAATGATCAAATTTTTCATCTACCGAGTTTGCAATCTTATTTAAAGCTTATATTTTCCTATTTTCTATTCATAACTGTACATTTTATGATAACACTTTTTTAAGAACAATAAGTAATTAACGCACACTAATAACATATGAGTTATTTAATGTACATTTCCTACAGTATAGTACAGTAATAATTTAATAGTATTATAATCTTCGTAAAGATATCAGCTTAATTTTCCTATTTCCTATTCATAATTGTACATTTTATTACCCCACTTTACTAGGATATCTTTTTGGAAGCTTGTGTTGAAACCTCGTCTTTAGAAGGTAGAAAATGTTCGAATTTGGTCATAAATTACAATTTATATTTAATTACGAAGTACGAGAAAGTTTTGTGATCGTTTTTTTCTAATTTTTTTTTTTACGGTAATATCCGTTTTGGGGTCCCTCTCTCTTGTATACAAACGGATCATGCATTAGAAATTCCAGAGAACGTTTTGGTTCATTCATCCGTCCGTCCGTCTTCTACCTGGCCCTTCAATTATGGCGGCGGGTGCCCGCCCTTGCTGTCATCGTTCGAAAATTTTCGATTGAGTGGGGATAGGTATGTCCGCCATTTCTGCCAGGATTTTGTGACAAACGACTACGACCCCGGGCGGCCCTTTTCGTTTGGTGGGGGATCGTGCGTAGCGAGTGCCGCTGGTGAGTCACCCTAGTGGCGAGCGTTTTTCCCGCGCCCGGGCGCGGATCGCCACAATAATATTATTATTAATCTTAATCCGATTCAGAGGAAAATTCAAAGTCAGAGTTATAATTTTCTTCAAATATTTCTTTCTACTTTGTTACCACAAGATAGGGAAGAATATGAGAAAAATCCTTATTTGGTTTTTTAGTGGTACTTTTTCTATTGCTTGATATTAGGGGGTCTAAATGAAGTAAAAGGGCAATAATTAGATCAGTATTCGTATCTACTCGTGTAGTCTTACGGGTATGAGTAAGTCGCTGTTTTCTGATATGTTTATGAGTGGCCTCTAAAGCGTCTTCGGATAAAATACCAATGGGTAAATCAAAAAAATCGATTACCTCAGCCCCGTCTATTAAAATTTTGTGGACAGTCATTGGCATATAGTACTAAGAATATTCAGATATATGTAATGTTTCCTTTAAGAGTTACTAAAACTTTTCTGTATTTACTAATTCGCCACTTAATAAAATTCTTAAAATCAAATTAAATTTATCTATCAAAATTTTAGTTACTCCAGTTATCTGAGAACTTATTTCAGAGTTACTGAAAAACCTCCTGGCAGTATTGCCATCATTCGTAGAACCATATCCTGGTTTTGGCTTGTCCACAATGAGTCCTAGACTGGATTTAAATTCTTCCTAAATTCGTTTTTTTTTTATTTTCCAACATTATTGATTTATTTTCCTCCCCTGTTACCAGTCACTTTTTAATTGGAAGTCGGTAGGCAATGTGGAGGAGGCATTCAAAAAACCTGATTCAACAATGTGGACAATCCGATACGATAGTGATTTCAGTAACTTTTTCTAAATTCATGTCAACTGGCGTGACACTACAAATATAACATTTTGACGATGAGTTAGTGTTAGATAGGATATTGCTTACACTACCATCTAGCATAGTAAAATGCATTTGATAGTCAATACTTGCATTGACATGTCCTAAATGAAATACATAAGGGTTAAGATTTTTAATTTCGGTATTTTAAATAGTTTCTTGTTCTTTAACCAAACTTGCATTTTCCTGAAGAAAAATGAATTTAATAGTCGACAAAAAAAAGTGGACGAGGGACGAGGATTTACCCAAAGCTCTTTCTTATCACTTACATCTACCAACTTTAAAGGAACCAAAGCCACTACAAACAAAAATTCATTTGTCTGAGATGGACTTTGGACAAATATCTGTTTGTATGTACTATGCCCATTACTACCGTCAAACCCCCACTTGCAAATAAGTTTTACATTTATTGAATCAGTAATATTAACCATTTTTAATATACTCTGCACAGTTTTATCCAATAAAGTTTGTACACCAACTTGCGCGGATACCTCTGTCACAAATATGCCCTTGAGTAAAAATGATCTTTTCATTTCTCTAAGATCCTTCACACTCGGTAAATATTTGTCTTGTAGATTATTCACAAATGATCGAAGAATATTGTATTTTCGTTCGGAGAGATCTAAATCTAAACATAACGCAATCACTTCGTGCGGTGTACGGTTAGGGTGCTGAGGGGGGTTGATTGCACGTGATGAACTTTGCGATGACGCAGCGGCAAAACTTAACTCTTCCGGAAGCCTCGAAGAAAGTAAATCAGCAACACGACGTTTTTTAGTTTTAAGGGATGCTTCGGCAAAAGGCACCTGTGGCCTTCCGAAACCAACTTCCGTTTCTGCTCCATCGGTGGACTTTGAGCAGCACTGTGTTGAAACATCATGTAAGTTAACAATGGAAGCCATTGTTGTTGGCGTATAAAAGCAGCTAACGAGAGCGCGAGCAGTCCTTCCACTTACTTCCTTTCAATGCCAAACAATATGTTTCACAAACTAAGTTTAGTTTTTAATTTATTAAATCACAGCACTGAGGAATATTCACAAAAGATTTAATTTTATCACGAACTTCAGTCAATTTTTCGCCTTTACTGCTTGAAATCCATGTTTCTAGCAAATCTGAATGTTTGATTTTTCGACGATGATCTAAATTTAAAAAAATCATACAGGCTAAGATTGCAGATATTTGCAGAAGAAATATTAAAATTCCCAATCTTCAAAGTGCGAATAATAATAAAAAATTGCATGCACAGGATATATTGCGCCGTTTTTTTTTAAAGCTTACATAAAGTTTCGAAAAATCGAAGATGTTTGATTTATTTTTCTTCACATTCTATGATAAATAATAAGTCAATATCTGTTCGACAATAAAAGAAAATAAATAAAATCGAATAGTGCGTACCTTGATCTGTATATTCCATGATGGATGTTTTTTTCAAATTTTATAAAACGATTTAGGCACGCACTCACTTCAACACTAAAATCGGGAATGAATAGATCGACGACGCTGCTCCGTCCATTAGTGCACTTCAAACCCTGTGTAAACATTTTGTGTCTGGCTTATTTCTTTACTAACACTTGTTCAGATAATAACATCTATATCTGATTATGTATATTATGTTTAAAATCGACGGAAAAATATTTGGTATTTCGACTTTTGTCCATTGACGGCCGCACTGTACGCAGCGTCAAATTAATTAAAGTGTGTCAAAAAGCAATGACCACTATTCTGGGAATCTCTAGGGACATAAAGAATTTGTAAATAGCATCTAACCACAAAGGCAATGCCGAAACAAACGAAGAGGATGGGATAGAATGTCCAATCTGTATTCTGATCGCACAGAATTTGTAAAATCGTACATAAAAGGACTTACATTTTTGGAATCGCATTATGTGCGAGGGAGATCTGCTTTGCAATATCTCAGCAGTGATCTAAATATAAGAAAACTACACAAGGTTTACAATGATGATGCTCAAAATGTGCCGGTGAAATATGAATTTTTCAGACGTATATTTAATAAAAACTTTAATTTGAGTTTTAAATCTCCCGCTACCGACGATTGTTCAAAATGCATTCAATTAAGAGAATCTATCAAAATAATTTTGGTTTCTGAATGTGCAGCAATTTTCAGTGAAGTTGCAAATTTTAGAAAATTCTAATATAGGCAACCAAATATCTTGTTTACATATGAATTTGAAATATTCTATAAATCGTTAATTTTCCATAATTAAATCTGAATATTAGTTACATCGTATAGTGTTAGTTATGTGGTTATTGGATTTGTGTTATCTCGCTTATATATTCACCATAACAGTAAGTAGACAAATTATAACCTATACCGCCGAAAGACCCACGTGTACGCGCGCGTTAATTGTAACGTTCCTCTGTTTTCTTGTGTCTTCCTGCCCATCGGCCTAGTACAGTATTGTCTCTGTCAGTCACCGCGAAGGGCCTCGCTGGTGTGAAGTGTCTCCCCGTAAAATCCTTACATTTAACTATACTTATAATGTCTCAGAAAAATGATAACAAAATAAAAAATACCCGAGCTGACCATGTGTAGGGGTGTGTAGTAATATAGTAGCGAATAAAACTACCTGCCCTAGTAGATGTAACAAATACTGTCATCCATCATGTTTAAATAACCATGTATGTGATTTACCGACTATAGTTACTAACGATCTTGCTGCCGCAGTACAAAATTTACATAAATCTGTAGAAATTTTAACATCTAAATGTCATAAGTTGTCTGCAGAAAACGTACAATTAAAACATCTTATTGAAGAAATGGCACAATTAAAATCTCAAAATGCAAAATTAAGTGATGAAATTATTAAACTGACAAATAAATTATCCAATATTGAAAGTCACCATACTATAGTTGGTTTGCCTGATTGTCCCAATTATTCTCAAATTAATACATCCCGAGAACTATTAGATTCACATAAAATTGTGGAAGAAATTGCTGATTGCAAAAATAGGGAAAACAATATTATTATACATAATCTGGTTGAATCAAATGCAGTAACAACTCAAGATAAACATGACGAGGACCGGGTCCGTGTCTTAGCTGAACTGCATAAAATAAAAAATGATATCGTCATAAAGAAAATCTTCCGTCTCGGCAAACGCAGTGATAAGCCTCGACCACTTAAAGTTATATTTGATAATAGCTTAACTGCTCTTACAGTATTACGGAATCAATCGAAAATCAACTCTAATATTAAAATTAAATCTGATATGACACTTATGCAACGGGAATATTTACATAGGATAATTACAGAACTTAAGTCTAAACAATCAGATGGGGAAACTAATTTGAGATTAAAATTTTTTAATGGAGTTCCTAAAATTATTTCTAATTCAACTTCGGAAAACTAATTAACTCCCAACTGAATAATTCTAAATTAAAAATGAAATCAAAATACTCGAGGATTAAATTCAAAAACTCATGATTTTTATACTTATATGGAAGGGAGCAATTTGGACATTTTCGCTATTACTGAGACTTGGCTTAAGCATGGATTTTTTAATACGGAATTATTTCCAGACTCGTACAGCGTTATACGCTGTGATCGGTCTAATAAACGAGGAGGTGGAGTTTTACTTGCATTTAGCAGCCATATAACATATAATGAAATCTTCCTAGACTTACCTACACCTAATATTGATTGTATAAATTCAAAAAACGAAATATAGCCTGAATATATAAATATTCAACCTGTTCGTAACTCTGCAAGCAAAATTAAGTCTTACTAAGACTATAAACAAATAACTTATTGAAACAACTACTTCCCTGGCTAGTGCCACGCCGGATATTGAATGATACAAAAGAAATTTGCGTTATTACTAGTACTAAGTACTAAGTGAAATAACATTGGTCTAAGATCCCTTATTTCTACCCACAGGACTAACTTGAAAAATAAAACTAAATTGAATTTGAAAACTTTAAATTATAAAACTGAACCTAAAAATATGTAAAAATTAAGCACTGATGAGAGATAAATCTCGAAACGCGTCTGCAGATGGCTATTTACTTAATTTTTACATATTTTTAGGTTCAGTTTTATAATTTAAAGTTTTCAAATTCAATTTAGTTTTATTTTTCAAGTTAGTCCTGTGGGTAGAAATAAGGGATCTTAAACCAATGTTATTTCACTTAGTACTTAGTACTAGTAATAACGCAAATTTCTTTTGTATCATTCAATATCCGGCGTGGCACTAGCCAGGGAAGTAGTTGTTTCAATAAGTTATTTGTTTATAGTCTTAGTAAGACTTAATTTTGCTTGCAGAGTTACGAACAGGTTGAATATTTATATATTCAGGCTATATTTCGTTTTTTGAATTTATTTAATACTTTCTGCAATAAGTAAGGTTGTTTCTATTTTATTTAATATTGATTGTGTTGCTGCGAGACTAACTATTCATGGTAGAAGTTTAGATATTCTGTGTAAATATATACCTCCTGCTAGAAGCATACACGAGTATGACGAGTTTTTTGAATACATCGAAACAAAATTACAAATTGAAAATTCATTGATTGTAGGCGATTTTAACTTTCCAGACTATTATAAATTCATCTGTAATGGTGAACTATCAAGTAATATTATACCACTTAATAATTTTATTTGTTATACTGGTCTTATTTAACGGAATCGTATATTAAATTCCAATAATAGATTATTGGATTTAGTTATAACGCCATCATCCATAAATTGTAATGTTGTGCACTCTTCTGATCCTGCGGTACCAGAGGACCCTCATCATCCAGCTCTTCATATAAATCTAGTGTTTCCCGGCAAGACGATTGTACCTAGATTTAGAGGCGACATTATCCGCCAGTATAATTTTAAGAAGGCCAATTTATATTCTCTTTACATGGACATATGTAACGTTGAGTGGGACTGTATATTTAAACAGAAATCTAACGTAAATGATATTTGCAATGACTTTTATGAAATATTATACTCATTGTTTGACATCCATGTTCCCAAATATAAAAGTTGTAAAAAACGTTACCCTCCTTGGTTTAATGTTGAGGTGATCAGGCTTTTGAAGTCAAAACAACATCATAGAGCACGTTATAGGCGACATCCGACCATCTATAATAAGTTACGATTGATAGAATTGCAGAAAAAGTATAAGCAAAAATCTAAAATTGCCTACAATAATTTTATTAGAAGATAAATAAAAAACGAAAGACTACTAAAATTCCAGGTGAGATGATATACAATAATACCACTCTTTCTGAAACAAAAGATATAGTGTCATCATTTGCCAATCACTTCGCTAGCAGTTATGGACCTTTACAAGATTCCACCGTGGGATTCAGTAGACCTTCTCGTATGGGCGACTATTATATGTCAGAAGAAATCGTTTTAAAATATTTGAAGAAAGTTAAGCCTAATTTAACCATGGGGATGGACCAAATACCTGCGTTTCTTATAAGGGACTGCGCGAGCGTGCTATGCGTACCGATTGCCCGAATTTTCAATTTAATTCTTAAAAGTGGAGCATTTCCAGACTGTTGGAAAATTGTTCGAGTTGTCCCTGTTTTTAAATCTGGTGATAGGCGTAATACTGTTAACTATAGGCCAATTTCACTTTTAAGCAATTTCTCAAAGGTCTTCGAAAGTATTCTCTCTGATCAAATTTATAGTCGAGTTCAGCATGATATATCTAGTAGTCAACATGGTTTTGTTAGAAAACGAAGTACTATGACGAACTTAATTAATATAACGCATACCATATCATCTGAACTGGATCAACAAAACCAAGTTAATGTCATTTATACTGACGTGTCGAAGGCCTTTGACTGTATGCCTCATCATATTATAGTAGAATATTTAAATAAATATAACATCACTGATAATTTAATTTTCCTAATCAATTGTTTTTCAACGATGTAGTAAGTAACTCGGTTCAGGAAACTGTTAACCTCTTTGCGAGCTATTTCTCAACCGTCTACTCTACTAACACTGCTCACTGTGCAGCTAAGTTCGATAGTGTTAAATCGGTCAATCCCAATTACAAATTACAAATTTTCCATCCCACCAATGTCAGTGTTCAATGCGATCAATGATCTAAAGTTAACAACATCTTGCGGTCCTGATAACATACCCAGTGTGTTCTTAAAAAACTGTATTTTCACTTTATCCAATCCTATTTCCTTCTTGTTTAATCGCTCCATTGAATTACATTTCGTCCCCACCTTATGGAAACGTAGCTTTATTTTACCTATTTTTAAAACTGGAAATCGCCGTGATATTGCCAATTATCGAGGTAACCGCATTCAATCATGTATCCCTAAAATGCTTGATAGTATATTGGCAAAGCAGTTGCAGTGGCTAGCTAAGGGAGTTATTATTGAACAACAGCACGGGTTTCAACCTGGTAGGTCCACCGTGTCCAACCTTTTGGAGTTTCAGACGTTTGCTATTGATACGCTTTCAAGTCGAGGTCAATTAGACTCTATCTATACAGACTTTTCAAAGGCGTTTGACAGGGTGGACCATACCATCTTGATTAAAAAGCTGGAGGCTTTAAATTTCAATGATAGTATAGTTCAATGGATTAGAAGTTACTTATCGGATAGATCTCAATGCGTCAAAGTTGATAATTGTATATCTCGTGATATTCTTGTAACATCTGTCGTGCCTCAAGGCTCCCATATCGGTCCAATTCTCTTCAACTTCTTCATTAACGATATCTCTAGAGCTGTTCAACATAGCCAGTTTCTTTTATATGCCGACGACTTGAAGTTGTTTACTCCAGTTAAAACTATTTCTGATTGTAATAAGCTTCAAGAAGATTTGGACAGGGTGTGTATCTGGTGTGTTAATTCTCAACACATCTAAATGCAAAGTTGTTTCTTTTTGTAAAGTTAGGAATACAATTACATACGATTATAAATTGAACCTCATCGATCTGACCAGATCAGGTGAGATTAAAGATCTGGGAGTTGTTTTCGATACATCTCTCTCTTTCAAGAGTCATGTCCTAACTAACACTCTAAATGCCTCTAAATTATTAGGATTTATTAATAGAAACTCCAAAGAGTTGTCGTTAAACTCATATAAAACCCTATACTGCACTCTGGTTAGACCAAATTTAGAATACGCTTCATGATTCTGTCTACGCCTACAGTAGCCCACTTCCTAGATTTATGCGATTTGCTAATCAATTGCAAAGTTTTCCTGATTTTGATCTCTTTGCATCAAACATTTCAAAGTTTAAAAAACATCTACTGCGCATTTACCTCGAAAGTGTGCTAGGGTAGGGGTTTATCGATTTTGACGTTTTCTACCAACTTGTTGCGTTTTTACGATACATTTTGAACAACTTGGTTGATGGTTAGATAACCGTCACTTGTATAATTTTTGCAGTATTTTTAATTTTGTGTGTACATACGTACACGTTTTAATTTAAGGTAGTTTTAGATTATATTTAAGTTTATACCATGTTACAAATTGGAGATATTCCGTTTTTTTGAAATAAATAAATAAAATAAATAATATTTTGACAGTAATTAAATCATATTTGTTAAATCGCCAACAATTCTGTGAGGTAGATGGTTACAAATCGTCGCCATATGATGCAACTAGTGGGGTACCTCAAGGCTCCAATCTGGGACCATTATTGTTTACAATTTTTATAAACGCTGTTACAGAAACACTTAATTGTGAGTTTTTAATGTATGCAGATGATATTAAGTTATTTAAGACAGTTCATACTATGTCTGACTGTGTCGAACTACAAAATAACGGTTAAGCTTTGTACCTCATATAAATAACATTGTTCTATCATCATTAAAAATGTTAGGTTTCATCATAAGAAGCTGTAGGCAATTTAAAAATGTTCAGAGTATTATTACTTTATATAACTTATTTATTTTAAGTAAACTTAATTACTGTGCACCTGTTTGGAGTCCAAATTATTTAGGTCATATACAGTCTCTGGAAAAGGTTCAGAAAAAATTCCTTAAATACTTATATTATTTCAAGTTTGGCGAATATCCTTCTAACTCTGTTAATTATACCATGTTGCTTAATGAATTTTCAATGCCTTCAAAGATTCAACGTCACAGATATATTTTGATTGTAACTATTTAATATAAATATAAACATATTCACTACCATATTGATAATCCAAAACTAAATTTCAACATTTCATTTAAAACGAAAAATAGCCTATCAAAAATAATTAAAAACAAGAAAGACAAAACAGTTAAAAATAAACACAGTGGAGTGTATTTACTAAGATGTATGAACTGCCCTAAATATTACGTTGGCCAAACCGGACGAACCTTTGAAGACCGAATTGAAGAACACCGGAAATGCTTTATCAATCAAAAAAGCACATCCACATATGCAAACCACCTTCTGGAAGAGAAGCATTCATTTAACCCGAACTTCGAGATTTTACACACCGAAAGAAAAGGACAAAAACTAAATTTATTAGAAAATTTGGAAATTAATAGACATTTTCAAACCGGCCATCTACTCAACGAACAGACCGATTTATCAAACTCCCCCCTCTTAAAAATGTTCTCTTCCCCGCCAACTACAATCACTTAATATTTAAGAAGTACTGTGCCTTTTATTAGTATATTTTCTTCACCTGAAGAAGCCACAGTGTGGCGAAACATATGTAGTGGTTTAAATAAATTACATTTTGAAAATCAAACAAACGTGTTTACCGCAAAATTAGATAATCCATTTTTTCTGCACCTACTCCACTTTTATGCTCCGCGATTTTTTACACGTCATTCTTTGACATTCTATTTCTATTATCATAAATCCAACACTACACATTTTTCTAATTCTCCCTTACACCAGATGTTAAGTAGTTACCATGGCATTCAATGTTTTGTTGATATAACATATTTTGTCCAAGTTTATCTATGTTTTCGTCAAATATTAAGCGTATTGTTATGTTGTAGTTTTTAATTAGAATAGTATTATTTTCATATGTATCTAAATTTTATTTTTTCCCAGTAACTGGATATTTTTCTGTTGGGAAATGTACATATAAATAAATAAATAAATAAAAGTGAACGTGATTTAGCTAACAAACAGCTGCAAATAGCGCAGCTTCGTATCCACAAGCTAAAGGCCAAATGGTTTTACAGTAGCCTCAAAACACAACTGGACAGCGATATAATTTTCAAATAAATTAGAAACAACCTTACATTTTGCAGTAAGCATTAAATAAATTCAAAAAAACGAAATATAGCCTGAATAAATAAATATTCAACCTGTTCGTAATTCTGCAAGCAAATTATGTCTTTACTAAGACTATAAACCAGCGGTGCCAAACCTACGGCCCGCGGGCCGGATCCGGCCCGCGAAGGAGCTCAATCCGGCCCGCGAGCTCCTAGTCGGATATTCGTAAATTATGGACTATTTACCGTGTATTTTTTAAATTTATTAAAGTATTTTCTGTGGATTTTATTAACTACAATATTTCTGATATTGTTATATGTATTTGGATTGAATAATTTGTATAAAACAAAATATGGTACGGCACTTGTGTGTCAATCTGATGTCGACTAGTGCTGCCGCGAGTGGCTGATAGAGTGAAGTTAGTGTAATCATGGAGTCAGGAGTTAGTTGTGGTAATTATTTCATTCGAGATGCTCACATGCTACATATTGAATACAAGTGAACCTGTTCGCCGCTAACGACGCATTATTACGTTTTCTCTCGTTTAGATCTTCGTTTTCACTCATATTTGCAAACTGATTTATATATAATATATGGAGTATGGACAGCGTGTAGGTAAGTAAATAAGAAGCCGAATTGAAATGACAACTGAATTTGACGGTGAATTAATTGCAGATACCTGTTATGTCTACGTGCAAATATATGCACCTGCGGCGCAAAGCTGTTGATTATGTGGTTGCCTATTTAAACGTTCCTCACTATTATATTATTTATTTTTACCCCAAATAATGGCGACGAAAAAACGTAAAGTGGATAGTGAGTGCCGCGTTTTTCAAGAGAAATGGACAAACATGTACTTTTTTGTGGCGCAAGGGGAAAAATGCTTGTGCCTTATTTGCAAGGAAAGTTTATCTGTATTTAAAGAACATAACATCAAACGACATTACGATTCCAAACATAAGCAGACATATAACAAATACATCGGTGTGTGTCGCGAACATAAAATTACCAATTTACAATTTACAATTTAAATTTAGATCATGTTATGAAGGTAGTTACCAAATCCGTAAATTTAATAAGATCATATTCTACGAATCACAGAATATTCAAAGATTTTCTTTTACAAATTGAAGCCGAATATGGTGATGTGGTTTATCATAGTGAAATCCGCTGGCTGAGCCGCGGTAGGGTACTACAGCGATTTTTTGATTTGAGACATGAAATTGATATATTCTTTATTAAAAAATCAGCTCAGCTCCACGAACTAAGTAACCCTGTGTGGCTGTGGGATTTAGCTATACTCTGTGATTTAACTGCGTATGTAAATGAACTTAATCTCAAATTGCAATGCAAAGACAAACTTATTTCCCATGTATATGCTGATTTATGTGCGTTTCAAACAAAATTAAAGCTTTTCATATAGCAAACGGAAAAAGGACAGTTGACGCACTTTCCGACTTGCACTGCTTTACGCAAAGAAAGGAAAGATGATCATTTTCCAAATGAAAAAATTACCAAGATGCTGCAATTACGCTGATGCAAAAAGTGCAATTGCGATCGGTCGAGGATTCAACGCTAGCGCGCTCTATATTCGTTGTTCGTTATTAATTCTGACAGAAGTGCATTTATTACGATAATTGTTTAATCCTGTATTTTTACCTCTGTATTCTTGTGTATTCCTTCCGTGGTCTTCCTACCTGTTTGTGATTAAGAAGTCGCTACAACAGACCGTGTAGCGTGAAGTGTGTAATTTGTCGTTATCATTTTACCCGCAGTCCTTTTCAAGCAATTCACTAATTTATAAACATTTTCGCGCTGTTGCCATATTGTGCGATATTTCCAGTCAACCAAGTAAAATAATGCCTATTAAATGTAACAGTTGTTCTAAAAATATAAGCCCCAAATCGACTGCATTAAAATGTCATTCTTGTGAAATATGGCATCATGCATCCTGTACCGATTTTGATGCAGATCGTATTAATTACTACCTGGAAGAACTTAAGAAAAGTAATGCGATTATTTTAAATGTAGCGACTGTTTACCTGAAGCAATGGAAGACGATGCTCCACTAAATATGAGCTTATCTGCTACCTATATCGAATCTATAATTGATAAAAGCATAACTAAAATTCTCAACGCTCACATAATTTCATTAAAAAATGAAATTATTAAGGCTATGAATGATGAATTAAATTCGATCAAAATGAATCTAGTCAAAATTGAAGAAGAAAATAAATTATTACGTGCGGAAATAAACTCACTACAATCCGCAAATTCAGAAGCAACTTCAATTGACTTTTTCGCAGAGATGGAAGATCGTGTAAGGCGTAGCATGAATGTAGTGATATATAACGTACAGGAATCAAAAAGTCATAACTTGTCTGAAAAAATTAAAGAAGATACTGTTACCGTTACAAGCATAATCCAATCTGCTGGCTTTTCTTTTCTTCCTTTAAAAGTTATTAGGATTGGAAAAACATTAGAATCTTCCAATAAGTGTAGGCCAGTGAAGGTCTTATTTTCTAATAAACAACATGCCTTGGATCTAATATCTTATAGCAGATCTAACAATATCAATCAATTTAGGATCAAGTCTGATCTCACTCCCAGACAATTGGCTCATCTTCAATCCCTCAGAGAGGAACTTGCAGTGCGTAAAAGCGGTGGAGAATCTAATCTAACTATTCGATACATTCATGGAACACCAAAAATTATCTCCAAACATGTAAATGCACCTAAGCAACAATATCAAAAAAACTAGACAACATTTATATTTATTTTCATAATGTGGGAGGACTTAAAACAAAAATACGAAATTTTTCACTAAATGCTACTGAATCAATCTACGACATTATAGTAATTGTGGAGACATGGTTAAACGTCGATATATTGGACGCTGAATTACTATTGTGTAACTATAATATTTTTAGAAAAGATAGAACCCAAGATACAAGTAACAAATCTAAAGGCGGTGGAGTATTAGTAGCCGTAAAAAACACTTGAACGCTTGTACCATTAATTTAAATAACGTCGAAGTAGAACAATTATTTGTAAAGATTACATTTGGTAGCAGGTCATTATTAGTTGGTTCAGTATATCTACCGCCTAATGCCTCGCTAGATAAGATCCAAATATATTGTCAATCTGTTGAAGAAATTTGTGACAATAATTCATTTGATGATATCGTGTTGTGTGGTGATTATAACTTGCCTTTGGACAGGTGGGCGAATGAAGATTCGTGCGAATTTCATCAGATTCCGAGCCAAGCTGTACAATGTTTAATTGAAACGATGAATTTTGCTAACCTGACTCAGAAAAACTATATACCCAATGCAAGAGGGCATTATCTTGATTTAGTGTTCAGTGGCGCAAGGAACATTTCAGTGGCATCAGCAGTTGATCACCTTTTTGAAGATAGTTATCATCACATTGGATACTGCATTAATTTGGATGTTGCCAGTGATTGTGATGCGGTTTATAATGAAGTTTACCGTTACGATTTCTCCAACGGGTCTTACGGTGATATCAATTTATTTTTATCGTCTGTAAATTGGGAGCAATTACTTAGTTCGTATAATAATATCAATGATGCAGTGAATTGTTTCTATGAGATACTGTATATAGCTATTGATTTGTTCATTCCTCGTAAAAGAGTGTTCGTTAAGAAATTTCCTAAATGGTTTAATTCTCAACTTATTCAGTTAATTTATAATAAAAAAGAAGCTCATAGAATATATAAAATATCTAATTGCCAGGATGACTATAATACATTTTGCGAACTACGATCTAGTTGTAAATTATTAAATAGAGAATTGTACAGATTATATTTACATAATTGTGAGTCTAATATTTCAAATAATACAAACACGTTTTGGAAATTTGTTAATGAACAGAAAAATACGAGTGGCTTTCCCCTAAATATGTATTACTCTGATAAAGTGTCTAATAACTTACAAGAATCGGTCAACCGGTTTGGTGAATATTTTAAAACCGTTTACTCAACAGATAGTGGTTATACCATTAACACTCAATGTGAGCAAATTATAGACTCTTCATATACTTTTTCTGTTGACTTAATTTCAGTTTTCAATGAAATCGAAAAATTAAAATGTTCATCGACTTGTGGGCCTGATAACATTCCTAGCATATTTTTAAAACAATGTAACTTCGTTATATCGTATCCTCTTACATATTTATTCATGCGTTCAATCAAAGATGAAGTATTTCCTCTTGTTTGGAAAGAAAGCTATATATCACCTATCTTTAAATCGGGATGTCGTAATAATATTATTGATTATAGAGGAATTTGCTTACAATCTGCGATTCCCAAACTGTTGGATAGCATTCTTTCGAAACAGCTGAAATGGCTTACAAAAGGATTCATTATTGATCAACAAGATGGATTCGTTATAGGGCGTTCAACAGTGACCAACCTTATGATATTTCAATCTTACCTGTTAAATGCCTGGGAAGAAGGTAAACAAGTTGACTCGATCTATACCGATTTTTCCAAGGCATTTGACAGAGTAAATCATGATATACTGTTGGGTAAACTTAAATCTTTCAATTTTAACGAGGGAATTATTAGCTGGATACGTAGTTATCTTACAGACAGATCACAGAAAGTGAAAATTAACGATTGTATTTCAGATGATATTATTGTAACGTCGGGGGTTCCTCAAGGCCCCCACATGGGTCCAATATTATTTAACTAGTTCATAAATGACTTGGCAAATGAACTCTCATTTAGTTCCTGTCTTTTTTACGCTGATGATTTAAAGATGTATTCTGTTGTTAACACTATCGAGGATATCAATATGCTACAAAACGAGCTTACTAAGGTATTTCACTATTAATAAGTTAGACCTTAATATCAATAAATGTAAGTCAATTTCCTTTCAAAGAGGCGACATCAAGGTTGATGGTGGATATTCAATTAACGGTATGTTATTGGAAAAGGTTAGCGTTATTAGAGATTTGGGCATAATTTTTGAGAAAAATTTATCATTCAAGCATCACATTTTTTCGGTTGTAAATAAAGCGTTACAAATGTTAGGGTTTATAAATAGAGTAGCTAAAGATCTGTCCAGCTCCACATTTAAGGTGTTGTATTGTTCCTTAGTTCGTTCAAAACTTGAACTTCCATCTGGTCTCCTCATCAAGCATATTTAATTGATAAATTAGAGAGTGTCCAGAATAAATTTATTAAAGTCATGTCATATAAAATGGGCATTACTTCACAAAACCTCATATTTTCAGAATTTAGAAATGAAATGAACATCAGTACGTTGAAAGACCGTAGGATAAGTTCTGATTTATTATTATTCTTTAAAATCTTGCACGGTATTCTTGATTGCCCTGCCTTATTGCAACAGATCAACTTTTGGATCCATCCGCTTAGAAACAGAACAAGGAATATTACAACATTTTTTATTAAGTTCCATAGATTTAATTATTGTTACAATCAACCTCTTTCTAGAATGTTGCGGTACGCAAATAACCTCCAGATACATTTTGACGTTTTCCAAAACAATGTTGTACAGTTCAAAAGAAACTTAAATAAAATACATGTTCATGTTCTAGATGATTAGTTTCACATGTATTATCATTCAAATGTTTTTTTTTTGTATTATGTAATGTTGTTTACATAGTTAATAATTTCTTACATTTTATTACCATAATTTCCGAAATGATTATTATTTGTGTATATTATACTAGGTTAATTTTTCGAAGTTATTATTATTTGTGTATATTATATATTATATTATATGTAGCATACGTCGTCATTCAAATGTAATTTTTCTTTTATGTAATATTGTTTTCAAAAAAGGCAAGGCCGTTTATTCTAATAAAATAAAATTACTCGGCAAAAGTTTTGAAGATTTTCACCGGATTAAAAATGAAATACGCTTGTTTGAAAATCCTTTTACAGTGGATGTTTCTACGGCCTCAGGTGATTTACAATTAGAACTAATAGAATTGCAATGCCAAACACCATTACAGGATCTTTTTCGCGAGAAGTCCTTACCAGATTTTTATGCAGTGTTAGATTCTTATCCGAATTTGAGGAACCTCGGAATGAAAATGACAACGGCGTTTGCAAGCACGTACATTTGTGAGCAAACATTTTCAACTTTAAAACGAGCCAAACCAGCGTCTCGCGCTCGACTTTCAGATGATCACCTTCATTCCATATTAAGGATGAACGTCACCCAATTTGACCCAAATATTAAAAAAATAGTTTCTGAAAAACAACATCAGACTTCTCATTAATAAATTAGATTTTGTTTTTTTGAAATTTTAATCATTTATGAGTCCTAATTCTAATAATCCTAATAATTCTAAACATTTTAAGAAACGCAACATTTTCATAAAATTTATGAATATTAAAAAAAATGAATCAGCACAAACATATTCGCGAATTCATTGAAAATGTTGAATTTTGCCGCTAAGTGTGCAATTATAAAGAATCCGGCCCGCGAAATCGTATGTCATGATGAATCCGGCCCACGGACAAAAAAAGGTTGGGCACTACTGCTATAAACAAATAACTTATTGAAACAACTACTTCCCTGGCTAGTGCCATGCTGGATATTGAACAACATGTAAGGTTGTTTTTAATTTATTTATTATTTAAATGGTGTATTCGGTTTTCCAACTGAAAACAAGATCATTTATTTCTTCACATCTGTACTTTCACTAATCACCTAAAATCAGGTATAAAACCAGTTCAAACCTTTCATAATCTCCTCATTTGTCTCCGACTCCTTCACGTTCACGGTCACCTTCACGTAAGTGTATTTTATTCTTTAACATTCAATTTAAATGCGAAGCTGCACTGATGAGAGATAAATCTCGAAACGCTTCTGCAGATGGCTATTTACTTAATTTTTACATATTTTAGGGTTCAGTTTTATAGTTTAAAGTTTTCAAACTCAATTTAGTTTAACTTTCAAGTTAGTCCTGTGGGTAGAAATAAACGATCTTAAACCAATGTTATTTCACTTAGTACTTAGTACTAGTAATAACGCAAATCTCTTTTGTATCATTCAATATCCGGCGTGGCACTAGCCAGGAAAGTAGTTGTTTCAATAAGTTATTTGTTTATAGTCTTAGTAAATACTTAATTTGCTTGCAGAGTTACGAACAGGTTGAATATTCATTTATTCAGGCTATATTTCGTTTTTTTGAATGATATAATTTTCTCTTGCGATTGTCAAAAAAAATTGGTCTTGCCAAAAGTGCCGGATCAGACTGCCTACTTTAGCTGATAACTTTATTTGTATAACTTAACAATATGCCAGGGACCATCTCGTGGGCCTCGAAGCAGTTCAAACACATTTATTTACACGTGGCTGGAAACCGAGGCCATGAAAGGATCTAATCAAATTGCTTCGGCGGTATTTCATCGGCTAATGAATACCAATATTGAAGAAACTGTTAGTCTTGTTAAATTATTTTGCGACGGTTGCGGGGGGCGAAATAAAAACTTAATAGTTTTGGGAATGTTGGCATATTGGCTGAAAACAAAAGCTTCACGTCAAATCAAGAAAATTACAATAATATTCCCAGTAGTGGGGTACTCATTTTTGGCCCCGGCCGGGTTTTCGGCAATATCACAAGAGAGATACGACCTTTGGAAGTCATTGTGGAACCCCAGATTTATTTTGATATTTTTGAAAAGTATGAAACTGTTCTCAGACTCGGAAGCGACTTTCATTTTTATGATTGGAAATCAGGCGTCAAAAACGTACTCAAATTACCTGGATCTTGGCACTTTCAATTCAATGCCTCTAAAAGATTCTTTTTGAGAAAAGATACAAATAATAGAATTGCAATTAAAGGAGAATCTAATTATGTATCCGACCTAATAAATTATGGGAATATTTGTAATAGTGGCAAATCATTCGAAAATATTGAACCCGTTTTAATGAATGTTGTTCCTATAAAAACAGCAAAGTTAAATGATGTACGAAATCTTCCCATAAAACATTTCGATGAAGATTGGGCTTCTTACGACCATCTGCGCTTTTACAGTTTTCTTCAAGATAAATAAAATGAAACTATTGAAGAAGCAACTAATAGTGAAGAAACTCTAATGCATGAAGAAATAGACATAAGAGTGTAATAATCAGAGAGGATTTCTATGCGCTAAAAAATGTCAATATAAATGTTTCTTATGCGGTTAAAATTGGTCAATATATGCTCTAACGTTTTTCAAATATAGGTAAATATGCGGGTATGTTAAAAATATATGCTGTAAACAATATGTTTTATTCACAATTTTCATAAACACTGTCATATATTATATTTCATATATTACTTTGGATTAGAGAAAAAAAATGAAAAAATTATATTATTTTATTCATCTGAATTACAATAAATAAATAACAATTTATAGATATTATCCATAGTAAAATTATGTCGGTTGTACATTGAAAAAGAACGTTCAACATCACACGAGGTAATAAGGTGCATATTTCATGGACGAAATGTCAGTGGGGTTTATATCAATATCTTGACAGTTGTCATTTTGTCCTCCCAAAATACCACAAATTATTTTGATTTGATTATATCCGGGATTTCTATTTAATACCTTATCAAATGTTGTTAATAGTTGGCTGCCAATGTCGCCTGGAACAAATTTTAAATTTTTGTATACGTCTTCCAAAATTTTAAATGAATCCACTAAGGGCATTTGGGCGGCTTCCAAATTTTTAATTGCTGCTATTAGCATAGAAAAATGTGCTTTAATAAAAGCCATTATTCTTTTATCGGAAACACATTCCTTGCATCCTTTTACCGCAGCGGATTCATCGCCAAATTCTAGAAAACACTCCTTCAATTTTTGAAAATTATCGGCGTAGAATATGGCTGCTTCCAACCAAGTACCCCATCTAGTTATAACCGGTTCGGGTGGCTTTTAAAAATGCCTTCTTGCCATTGTTAATTAATTTATTTACAATAGGGTACTCCAAATGAATGAATTCCGCTAATCGATTAATTCCGTGAGCCATGCAGGTAAAATGTATTATTTTGGGATAGAATATTTGTAGAGCCTGTCCTGCTTTAATCATATATGCTGTTGCATCGGACAACATTAATTTTATATTTTCTGATTTTATTGAGTTTGGAGAAAATAAAAGTGTCAAGCTACCATTCACAAATCGAGCGACTGTTGAGTGATTGGTTTTCTCCAAAGCTGACGAATTTATTAAGTACGACTTTGGAGGTTCATGCTCGTTCAATATACCAACGAGCATGTTTGCAACGTAAAGTCCACGAGCGTCTGTCGTTTCGTCCACCATAATATAAATATTTTTATCAACGAGTTTATTTTTAATTGTAGTTAGACGTTTTTCATAGCATTTTGTTAAATAGTTTTTTCGAAGGGTAGATTCGTTCGGTATGTGTTTATTGCAATATTTTTCGAAAAAAATCCGAAAAGCTGGATGACCTATTTTTTTCCAGGGTATATTGACCATGGCCATCATATTGCACAAATCAAAACAGAGTTCGTTATTGGGGCCACCATGCATGGCATCTTTGGCATCCTCTGTTGTATTTATAAATGATTGTTTGCGAATTCCAGATCGATTTTCGGACTCCTTATGGAGCTTTGTGGATAAATGCTGATCAATTTGGTATTTTTGATTGGATGTGACCTAAAAAAATCAGCGATTGAAGTGTTTCCCAGGTCAGAAAATATAAAATCACCTGGAGTTCGTTCAAAAAGTTGCCGGATTTGAGTAAAATTTCATCAACTAAATTTGAGTTTTGAATATCATTAAATTCATTAATATAATTGAAATGGGAAAATCAAATATACAGGGTGTATTTGAATGAATGAACAGGCTTTCAAGTAGCTATACAAAAAGTTCAAATAAATCCACTTCCGTAATATAAAACTCGAAACAAGAACTTTTTGGGAACCTGTACACATCTGCGTTCTCGTGGGTGATATTCGAGTGTTTATTTACAATAACGGTAAGACGCATACATCGCGTCGCGTCTGGGATAATTGAATAATAAAACTATTCATAATAATGTCAATTGTGTCAGCTGTGAAGCTTACTTGTTGTCTCAGTATTTCCGCAACGTAAATTTCACGTTTAAAGTATCCTCAGAGAAAAAAAAATTAAGGGGACTTTGTTTTAGCAGCTTTTGAAAATATAGGAATTACATGAGCAAGGGACTAATGGGTACGACCAGCGAGGGATGGGGTGTCTTATACCGGCGCTAGATATCCAATCTACCGGCGCTAAAAAACTGAAATTTATATTTTTATGCAGTCAAAAAAAAAATTAAACAAATTAGAAACAACTTTACTTGTTGCAGAAAGCATTAGATAAATACAATTAAGATCGTTTATTTCTACATACAAGACTAACTAATGTAGAAATAAACGATCTTAAACCAATGTTATTATCTAGTAGTACTAGTAATAACATGCAAATTTCTTTTGTATCATTCAATATCCGGCGTGGCACTAGCCAGGGAAGTAGTTGTTTCAATAAGTTATTTGTTTATAGTCTTAGTAAGACTTAATTTTTTGCTTGCAGATTAACGAACAGGTTGAATATTCATATATTCAGGCTACATTTCGTTTTCTTGTATTTATAAAAAAATAAAATTAACATGATCTTCGACGCCAAATTGACTCAAATCTATGGGCGCCGCGCACCGAGATTTTTCCCGAACTTTCTTACGGACCATCCGCCCCTGCTTTTGCGACAGATATAAAAATAACACAGACACCACTATCGAAAGTTATTATTCGTCAATACAAATAAACCATAACACTAGATAAAAATTACTAGTATTTGACCTACTATTTTTTTATTCCTTGAGTGTTCATTTACCAGTGAACACAAACATGTAGTTCATTTTTAATAATAATAATTAGTTGCGGGATACCTATTAAAAGTAGGAACAGTTCAATTTCAGAAATCATTATTTGTGTCCCGGCTCAACATATGGTAGAGAGCCTGTTCATTCGAACACAGACACCGTGTATTCATATTATTATTTTTCAGTTCACTAAACATTGTTTGCAAAAATCACAATAACGTAAAAAAAAAACAACCTACATGCTTCGAACAAGCGTTGCAGAAAAACAACCTTCCTATCTGTTGTCAAATATTTTGACCCTTCAATCCACTTCCTGCGTAGGTCACTTTTGGCTAATCTCACTTTCGGCATTTTAGCTTCTTAACGTTATTAACCTAATTCACTTAAACTTTACCCGTAGAAAGTTATGGGTGTTATGGGAGTAAGTGCGTAAAATGCGTCGATCGATACTAGTTAGGGTAATCCCCTTTCTAGTAAAATTATGCATGCTCTTACGTTTTTTTTTTATGAATTTATGATATTATATTGTATTATATGCGGTTATATTGGATTATATCGGTTATATTGGATTATATGCACTTATAAGTTATATGCGGTAAAATCATAAAATATTAAGTTATATGCGAAATAAAACTAGAGATTTCGGCTTGTTTCCTAGAGAAACGTAAAGATACAAATCGCCAGATTCGCATGAATTAACAAACAAAACATGTAAAAACATAGAAATCCGCTCTCTAGTAATAATAGATTAAAATTGTAAATTCTTAAGAGTAGATAGATAGAAGATTAAATATGAAACTGTTTCAAAACTGCCTATGTTGATTGAATACAACTGCAAAACTGTCTATGTTTAAAATACTTCTGCAAAACTGTCTATGTTTAATTTTAAAATGCAAATTAAATGATTATTGATGAACAGTGATTTCATTTCTTAACATAAATGAATTTGATATGATCCTACACTTAAGTAATACGTAAATTAATGCACCTTTATATCTTAATTACAAGGATGAACATTTTTATTAGTTTTCTCAAATAATTGCTTCATTAACATGATGGCCTCCGAAAGGAAATGTTTGTTGGGGAAACGTGGACAAATAATTCACTCTCAATATCGTGAAATTATCTCTAATGTCACAAAGTTTAAGGAAAACGAAGGTAGATATATGATTTCAGTTATAACGTTTTCATAATTTAATAATACATATTTATAAGTTAGGAGAGCCTGTTATTCCATTAGTAAATTATAGACATCGAGTCGTAAGTGCTACAGGAATTTCCATGAGCTCTTTTAAACATCTGCACTCATTGACACAGGTAATGATTACACCATGTATGAAAAAATAATATTTTTTGCGACCGTAGAAACTTTAAAAACTAGATTTGGAACTATTTGGCATTGAGTATGTTGTTGGCCCACGCTTCAGTTTGTGAGGGTTGTATATTCAATATTACTAAAACCCTCTAATAACCAAAATTGATAGCTGTGTTAAATGAAATCGCCGTGTGACAATTTTCTTATTTGTAATTTTGCATATTTAAAATTGCAAAGTTCTATATTATGAGTGTTTCTAATAACACAGAATCTTGCAACCCTTAGTAGACACAATATAATGAAATTAACGAGTCTTTATAAAACCACAAATGGCTCATCTATTTATTGACCTGGCTATTAAATTATTTTAGGTGCTTCAACTTTTTTTCAATCACTTATAAGAAGAGGACAAGTTCTCAAAGTAATGTTCCATTATTTGAGGAGGAGTTAATTCACCCTACAGTTAACCACTTCTACATAACTGAGAAGAGGCGGCTGAGTGTTTGGCGGAAACTACAAGACATCGATTCCTCATTCACAGGCTGTTTATCGTCATTGAGAGTCCTTCTAAAAAAAAAAGATTTTTGCTTCTTAGATATAAACAGACTATAGGGTTCGATTCTAGAGTCGAATTTAGGACACCGTTGAAGGTCTAGCTTATGAATATTCTTTAATTTAGAAAAGGTATCTAGAATAGAAATAATATTTATTTGAATTTTTAGGTGGACGAAAGGAAACAAAAAAAAAACTCTGGTGGAAACCTATGATATCCGTTTATATCGCACCGAATATTTACGGAAATTACTTAAATACCGAGAGGAAGAAAGAACTTTTATCATACAGATAAAACATACATTCACAGTACACATACGAAACAAAAGGATTGGAGTGATGGAGGTCTTCTGACACCCATTTCAAAGGGTACAAGATTAATCATAGTCCATACAGGTGGATAAATGGTCTATTACTGGTTGTTGAAATTAGGCACTTGGTAGGTTTCACAAATTTTATACTTTTTATTCCGACTAGTTTCGATTGTTACATCATTATCTAGGAATGAATACAGGGGAAAAATAGTTTCGCTTATATATTAAAATTGTCCATTCAGGTAATTAGGGCGGTCATTATTGGAGAACTCCAGATGTCATCATTTTCATTTACGACGTGTTTTCCCCGCTTTAGTGCTTTGTTGATCTCTAATCCTTCTCGGAGATTTAAATTTCGGCCCTTATTACCTGTATGTAATATTTTAAAATTATTTTCTTCGAAGAAGTGGTTATTTGTGATGCAATGTTTGGTAAAACTATTATATTTGAAAATAATCTATTAAATAAAACTGAGTCTAAACATATCCACTACTGGGCAAGATATGTAGACGATATATTCTGCATTTGGACAGGAACAACTAGACAATTAAATATATTCGAAACTTTCTTAAATTCAATCGATAATAACATCCAATTTACGTCAGAAATAGAAGACAACAATTCAATCAACTTCCTAGATTTAACCATAACCAAATTAAATAACAAATTACAGTTTAAGATATATAGAAAAGAAACTTTCACTGATACCATCATTCCCGAAGATTCAAATCACCCCAATCAGATCAAACTTAGTACTTTTCATTCATACCTCCATAGACTAATTAATATCCCTCAAAATAAAGAAAATTATTTCAAAGAACTATCAGTCATAAAAACAATAGCTAAGAATAACGGCTACAACACAAAAATAATAGATAAATTACTAAAAAAGAAAAAACAGACACAACTATTAAAATATTTTTATCCACCGCAACAAGAACAAAAAACCAAAAATTGGGTCAAATTAGAATATGTAAATGATCTGTCAAATAAAATAAAAAATTGTGTAACTGGGAACGAATTTAACATTATATGTACAAACTCCACCAATATCGGCAAACTTTTGATAAATAATAAACCAACCATAGAAAAATCCAAAAAATGCGGCATATACGAAATCGAATGTGGGGATTGTGATGCAACGTATATTGGCCAAACCGGAAGAACATTTAGTATAAGACTAAAAGAACATAGAAAAGCCATACTAGACAATAAAGGCACCACCGGTTTTACCAAACATTGCATCACAAATATGTGACATGTCCGGTCGTCGTCAACGTGTGTCCCGCATTTACCTAAAATATTGTGGTAAATTTTGTGTTTAAATTAATCAACGGGGCCAAGTAGTTAAAACAGACATCGAGTAATACACAACTCACAGGTCAGCATAAACTAACTAATAATTTAACCGTTTTCACCGATTTTACAATTAACCTCACTCCATTTTTAACAACGGGCCTTGCAATTTGCGATTTTTAACAACGGAGGTTATTCACCTGCGACCGTGAAAAGTTCTTGAGCCGCATTTATCAATTAATAAATTCCTCAAATTCCTATGTCCACTGTTTTATTGTGTACTCCTATCCGTCGCTCTGTCTTGTTCGTTAGTTTTTAAGTCACCTACTAAGAGCGGAGTAGGTGTGAAGCAATTGTGTCCCAGTTATTATCCCTGTCAACATATTTTTACCCTATTAGATTTCTCCTTTTATTTTCATTTTGTTTAAACTTGAATAATTATGGTTCTGAATTGCAACGAATGTAAATTAAATATTAGCCCACGCTCTGATTCACTTAAGTGCCAGGGGGGGTGTAATAAGTGGTTCCATGCGGACTGCCTAGGGTACACAATTGATTTAATTGAATACTACATCAATGAACACAAGAAACGTAATGGTGATTTCTGGATTTGTCCTACATGCTTGCCAAAAGACCCAGCCAGTAAATCAAGATCAAAAAGTACATCTTCGTCTTCAATAACCGAGACTATTAAATCAGTTTTAAAACAGGAACTCGCAACTCTATTCAAAGCCGAATTCCATGCCGCTATGCAAGACATTCTCAGTGAAATTAACAATATTAAAGAGAGGCTCGCAAAAATCGAGAACATGCAGAGTATGTCATATGCTGATCAGCAAACTGGCACCACCTCTCAAGTTAATATGGTAGCAGAGTTTGAAGAAAGACAGCAGAGATCCCACAACGTCATGGTGTATAATCTTCCAGAACCCTCAGGCTCGATTGAGGATAAAATAGAAAAGGATGTTATCGCTATACAAAAAATTGTTAACGGTAAAATGAATAACTTTAATCCACGCAAAATAATTCGTGTTGGTAAACTCTCTGACAAACCGAGACCTATAAAAATTATTTTTGAGGACCAACAATCCGCAAAAAATGTTCTAAAAATATCGAAAAGCCTGGATTCTGGATTAGTTAAATTTGCCAACGACCGCACCAAATTACAACGCGATCACTTAAATGACTTAAGGCGCGAACTTGAATTACGTAAACAAAATGGCGAAAACAACATTACAATTAAATACGTTAACGGTAATCCATTGATAGTGAAGTCGCAGAAAAACGATTTACCAAAAAACTAATAATTTATTTCCAAAATATTGGAGGCATGAGATCGAAACTGAATAATATAAGATGCAATATTAACCTATCTCAGTATGATGTTGTAGTTTTAGTCGAGACATGGCTAGATCCGTCAATAAATTCTAGCGAATTGGGTTTTCATGGTTTTTCAATATTTAGACATGACAGATCTTCAATTACAAGTGATAAAAGTCGCGGAGGCGGTGTTTTAATTGCAGTTCGATCAAATATAAAAAGTAATGCTATTCATTTATCTACCACAATTGAGACCATCTTTGTTCGAGTTGGTATTGATTTAATTGTATCTGCGGCTTATATTCCTCCTGGATCCAATTCAACAATGTATCAAGACTACTGCACCTGTATTGAAACTATTTGCAACCAGTTTACTGACATGAAGTATCTTATGTGTGGGGACTTTAACTTACCAGAAGCTAGGTGGACCACTGGAGTTAACTCAATATTATCTGAAAATAACCAATCCACGCATGCACAAGTATTAGCGGAGTGTCTCGAATACCATAACTTGCCACAAGTTAATCCAATTCCGAACAACCGTGGCGTCTTTTTGGACCTGGTATTTTCAAACATAACGGATTTAGAATTCATGCTATCTCAGGATCCAATCACTCCATCTAGTTTCCATCATATTCCTTACACAATTTTATTTGAATGTATTAATAAACAAGACGACCTTGAACTTGACAGTTTGGTTTACGACTTTAAATCTGCCAATTACGCTGATATTAATGTGTTCTTATCAAATGTAAATTGGGACGAATACTTAAAAGACGCTAACATAAATGTCGCTGTAGACAAATTCTACGATATACTCGAATATGTATTAAATAAATATGTACCATTGAAACGGATTTGGTCTTCATCATACCCTAAGTGGTTTAATAAGAATTTAATAGATCTGATAAAACTGAAAAAACAAGCTCATTCTCAATATAAAGAGAGCGGGTTATTAAATGACTACATTCAATTCCAATCATTAAGAACCCAGTGTAAGGATCTCAGTGATAGATTATATTATGCATATTTGAAGAACGTTGAAGACAAAATTAGTGCTAACTCAAGATCATTTTGGACATACGTCAACGAGTCAAGAAAATCTACTGGATATCCCAAAGTCATGCATTTTAATGGCAAAACTAGTGATTCGGGCCAATGCTGTGCAAACCTGTTTGCTGAATACTTTTCCGAAGTGTACGATACATCACCTGTGCCACAAGTGGAATATCAATTTAAAAACAGCATCGAACTGAATAAGTTCAGTGTTAATACTGCAGACATTTTTAATTACATACAGTTATTACCAGATTCATGTAGTTCTGGACCCGATAATTTACCGGCTTATTTTATAAAACGTTGTATATACTCCATTACCACTCCAATGTACATATTATTTAGTGCATCGCTAGACCTAATGATATTCCCTGAAGCTTGGAAGACTAGTTATATCACTCCTTTATATAAACAAGGCGACCGTGAAGACGTTAAAAATTATAGAGGTATAGCTATACCATCCGTTATACCAAAATTATTCGATAAATTAATAGCTGATCAGTTGATGTGGGCCTGCAAGCAAGTAATTTGTAATGAACAACATGGGTTTAGAGAAGGCAAATCTACTCTGACCAACTTGATTGTATACCAGTCAATTTTGTTAGAGGCTTTTGCGGATGGAAAACAGGTTGATTCCGTTTACACTGATTTTACAAAAGCCTTCGATCGCGTTTCTCATACCATCCTAATAAGGAAACTTGTATGTCTTGGTTTCGGCATTCCCATTACAAAGTGGCTGCACAGTTATTTAAGCAACAGAAAGCAATTTGTTAGATTGAATGGGTATTTTTCTAAAGAGATAGAGGTAACATCTGGGGTGCCACATTGTGGTCCAATTTTATTTCTGCTGTTTATTAACGACATTACCACTTATGTTGTTCATTCCAAATTACTGTTATTTGCTGACGATCTGAAGATATTTCGTGTTATTAATAATTCCTTGGATCGCATTTTGCTGCAAACGGATCTTGACAACCTATATCGATGGTGTTGTGATAATAGTTTATTTTTCAATGTTGCCAAATGCTTCTCAATATCTTTTAGCAGAGGACAGATATTGCAATATAATTATTATATTAATAATAATTTGTTATCTTCAGTTACATACGTCAAGGACCTGGGTGTGATATTTGATCATAGACTCTGTTTTTCTAAACACATTAATACTATTTGCTGCAAAGCCATGCAAACTTTGGGTTTTATCTTTAGGTTTGGTAAAGGATTTTCTGCACATACACTAAAACTCCTTTATCTTGCGTTGGTGAGATCTCAATTAGAATATGCAACCTGTATTTGGTCTCCATTTTATTTAAATGCTGATCTTCAACTTGAACGTGTTCAAAATAAATTTTTATTAAACATTAGTTACAAGTTAGGTATCAGTAGAACACACTATAGTCGCACGCAGATGTTGTCTCTAACTGAATTAACCACTCTTCATGTTAGACGGATTTATACTGATGTATGTATTCTGTTTAAAATTGTTAACAGCATTATTAACTGCCAAGACTTGCTTTACAGTATAAATTTTAACATACCGTCTATTACAAGAAATCGCTTAGTATTTCGCGAGAATTTTCACCGCACGAACTACTCGAAAAATAGTCCATTGAGTAGAATGATGAGATACTACAATTTAATCCAGAATAACCATAATATATCAATCTTTGGAACATCATTTGCCACTTTTAGACGTCAACTTAAAACTGTTGACTTTACTGTATGTAATAACCTAAATGGTACATAATGTGTATTAGTACGTATATGTATTTTGCTTATATTTTATTTTTGTCTTTATTTAATCTGCATGAACTTTATATTTACGGTGTTCAAGGACCTGTTTTAATTTTCTAATTTTAAGTTGCATTGTTACGTGTGCATATATTTAATTATTAAATTATTCGACATTTATGTAATTTAAATTTAATATTGATTTGGTTTTGATTTTTATTTTTATATTCGTATATTAATTTTAGGTTTAATTTTAATTTAATTTCTACTATAGTCTTAGTTTTAGTTTTATTTCTCCTTTTTAATGTATACAAAAGGTGTAACCGTAAACAAATAAATAAATAAATAAATAAATAACCACTTCTTCGAAGAAAATAATTTTAAAATATTACATACAGGTAATAAGGGCCGAAATTTAAATCTCCGAGAAGGATTAGAGATCAACAAAGCACTAAAGCGGGGAAAACACGTCGTAAATGAAAATGATGACATCTGGAGTTCTCCAATAATGACCGCCCTAATTACCTGAATGGACAATTTTAATATATAAGCGAAACTATTTTTCCCCTGTATTCATTCCTAGATAATGATGTAACAATCGAAACTAGTCGGAATAAAAAGTATAAAATTTGTGAAACCTACCAAGTGCCTAATTTCAACAACCAGTAATATTAAAAATGTTTCACCACGTGATAAACGAGAACCAAATTCAACAAATATTAAATGCCAGTCAAGCAGACCTCGTTTCCAAATACAGAAGAAATCTAATTAAGTTTTCAAAAGCAAACAACCATATATGGTTCAACACCATATGCCGGAAAGAAAAACTTAAACCAAAATATATGAAGATACACACCAAACACCACTCAAGAGAAGCCCAAGAAGCCGTGAACCAAGCATACGAAAAATGGATCTACCTCGAAATGAAAAAAATGGTACAATAGAAGAGACAACTTATCACACCTACTCAAATTACTACATTCAAAATTAATCACACAGTTACACCCAGCAGAGTTCAATGTAATCGACACCATGTTTAGAGAAGAAGCCAGAAACGTCGCGTTCGAGCAGTTCCAGTGTCAATCAAGAAAACTAAAATCACTACGGGAGAAGAAATCAAAACAAGAAGAAGACATAAACACGCTAGCCTTAAACAATACGGGTGAGACTAATAATGTTAAATTCTATCCCAGATTAGTAAATTTATCAAATATACATTTTGAACCAACAGAGTCCTTATTACTAGAAAAAGGCCTAAAATATAATCCGAAAATCAAATCCAATAGTATAATCGAATCGATAGGTATAGATGCAGAAATCATATGTAATAAATTATCCTCAGAAAATGACAGATCATTAACTAAACATAAAGTTGCTAAATTAATAACACAACATAAATCTAAACATAAAATAAAAAATAGAAGACAGTCAGAATTAAAAACAATCAAAAACATCAAACAAAAACTTAAAAACAACAATTTAATCCTCACAAAAGCAGACAAAGGCAATACTGTCACAATTTTACCTAGAACAGAGTATATTACAAAAACCGAAGCTCAACTACAATCAGACAGATTCAAAATTATACCAAGAGATCCTACCAACAAATTCCAATTAGAACTTAAAAAATCAATTAAATCATGCACAAATATTATTAATGAATCACAAAAATTTAAACTTGTAAAAATGAACCCTAAAGCACCAATCTTATATGGACAACCAAAGCTCCATAAAGACGATTTCCCAATAAGAACAGTAAATTCATATATACACGCCCCAGCATATAACCTATGTAAATTTATTAATGAAATACTCCCAACTTTCATTGACTTTAAATCATCATACGCAATTAAAAATTAAATAGAACTAGTCAATAAATTAGAAACTCTTGTCATCCCTCCAAATGCAAAATTAATATCTTTCGACGTTAAAAGCCTGTTCACATCAATACCAGTAAAAGAACTAAAAATTATCCTAAAAAAACATATTAACAAGTCAGATAACCCAGAAGCAAATAAAAAAGAAATCACAGAACTAATTCACCTTTGCCTTAAACAAAATTATTTCGAATTTAATGATATTATTTACACGCAAACTGACGGTCTACCAATGGGCTCCCCACTTTCACCATTACTTTCAGAAATCTTCATGTCAGAATTTGAAAATAATCTATTAAATAAAACTGAGTCTAAACATATCCACTACTGGGCAAGATATGTAGACGATATATTCTGCATTTGGACAGGAACAACTAGACAATTAAATATATTCGAAACTTTCTTAAATTCAATCGATAATAACATCCAATTTACGTCAGAAATAGAAGACAACAATTCAATCAACTTCCTAGATTTAACCATAACCAAATTAAATAACAAATTACAGTTTAAGATATATAGAAAAGAAACTTTCACTGATACCATCATTCCCGAAGATTCAAATCACCCCAATCAGATCAAACTTAGTACTTTTCATTCATACCTCCATAGACTAATTAATATCCCTCAAAATAAAGAAAATTATTTCAAAGAACTATCAGTCATAAAAACAATAGCTAAGAATAACGGCTACAACACAAAAATAATAGATAAATTACTAAAAAAGAAAAAACAGACACAACTATTAAAATATTTTTATCCACCGCAACAAGAACAAAAAACCAAAAATTGGGTCAAATTAGAATATGTAAATGATCTGTCAAATAAAATAAAAAATTGTGTAACTGGGAACGAATTTAACATTATATGTACAAACTCCACCAATATCGGCAAACTTTTGATAAATAATAAACCAACCATAGAAAAATCCAAAAAATGCGGCATATACGAAATCGAATGTGGGGATTGTGATGCAACGTATATTGGCCAAACCGGAAGAACATTTAGTATAAGACTAAAAGAACATAGAAAAGCCATACTAGACAATAAAGGCACCACCGGTTTTACCAAACATTGCATCACAAATAACCACTTCTTCGAAGAAAATAATTTTAAAATATTACATACAGGTAATAAGGGCCGGAATTTAAATCTCCGAGAAGGATTAGAGATCAACAAAGCGCTAAAGCGGGGAAAACACGTCGTAAATGAAAATGATGACATCTGGAGTTCTCCAATAATGACCGCCCTAATTACCTGAATGGACAATTTTAATATATAAGCGAAACTATTTTTCCCCTGTATTCATTCCTAGATAATGATGTAACAATCGAAACTAGTCGGAATAAAAAGTATAAAATTTGTGAAACCTACCAAGTGCCTAATTTCAACAACCAGTAATATTAAAAATGTTTCACCACGTGATAAACGAGAACCAAATTCAACAAAAAAAAAAAAAAAAAATGGTCTATATTCCAAATGGCCTATTAATATTTGAATCAGTCAGTAAGGCGATTATTCTGACGAAATGAGTCATAATAATTTTAGGAGGTGGGTGGAAAACAATTGAATTCCGAATTTGCCTCCTAATTCTGTGTTAGTAGTGGACAATGCCTTATACCATAACGTGCGAACTGAGATAGAGCCAACATCAAACACAAAAAAATAGTTAATGGTACATTGGCTACAAGATCATAATATTGTATACAATGAAACAATGACAAAGCCCGAGATGTATACCAATAAAAAAAAAACACAAAAAGAAAACTTTCGAAAGTATGCATTAGAAGCTTTACTTAAAGCTAATGAACATCACGTTCTAAGATTGCCTCCCTACCATCCAGAACTAAATCCCATTGAACAAATTTGGGCAATGGTAAAAAACTGGGTGGCATCACGTAATGTATCATTTAAGTTAGAAGATGTGCAAACATTAACAAGGGAAAGGTTTGCTGAAATAGCACAAGAAAATTGGCAAAATATTGTAGAACATGTAAAAATAGTAGAAAAAGAATACATTTCGAGGGACCTTCTCATGGATGACGCATTGGAGGAACTGGTTATTGTCGTCAATGATAATGATGATTCAGATTCAGAGACCAGTTCAAATGCTTCGATCGAATAATTGCTGGAAATAAAACATTAACATTACCTGTTTCATTATTGAAACACCCTTTGGTTTCAGTGTAATCATGAAACAAAATGTATGTTTACGATCCATGTTTTTTAATAGTTATTTAACACGTTGACTGCCACGGCAATTTTCAGAATTCCGGTCTAAAAAGCCAATTTGATTTAATCATATTATATTATTAAAAACTCTAATTATAGTACGTAGTACTCATCAAAAAGCATAAAAATGTATTTTAAACAAAAAAAAGGTCCTACGAATTATCTCGTAGTTGGCTTATGTAACAGAAATCTCTTCGCGGAAGCCAACTACGAGTTAATTCGTACACAGACACGCTTAGACCTGTCGCGTCGCGAAAGCTGAATCATAGATATGCGTCCATATTCGTCAGTAGTATCTCAGATATTGTCGAGTGCATCACATTTACGTCTTTCTTGAGTGTGTTGTTTTATAATTATTGTTATAATTAAATTATCAAGAACCCAATATGGGTGAAAAAAGGCCACTGACTCAAAATGAACTTGAGCTAATCTAAGTGATTCAGAATTTGACAAGATTTTTGATGAGGATGGTAACGACAGTAGCGATTATGAACCTTCTGAGAATTCAAGTGATACTGACGATGAAGTCGGCTCCGAACCTGAAGTTGTTCCCGAACCTGATGATCATGACGATGATTCCCAAGTAACAACATCAAATGCGAATGATAATTTGTGGACAGAAATTCAACAAAATCCTGAATTATTTATTTTCCAAGAAAATGTTGGTGTGAAATTGGATACTTCAAATTTTACAGTGCAAACGCTGGTGGACTTATCTTTTTCGGAAGAGTTTATTGCATTACTGGTCGAACAAACTAATTTATATGCTGCCCAAGAAATTGCAAAACGCAAAGCAATAAAAAAAACCTAACAGGATATCAAAGTGGATCGACGGCAGTGCTGTAGAAATGAAACTTTTTATTGGACTTTTGTTACAAATGGGGCCTTGTTCTTTTCCATCAATTGAACATTACTGAAGCACAAACAAATATGAGTCGAAATCGATTCGAGTTGTTACTTCGTTATTTTCATTTGGTTGATAACTCAATACCATCTGTCGACTGATTATACAAGGTGAGACCAATACTAAATCATTTCAATAATATTATGCGTGAAAACTATGTACCAGATAAAAATATTTGTATTGACAATGATAATGTGGCGTGGAAGATTGCCTTTCCGCCAGTACATAAAAAATAAAAAAACACAAATACGGTGTCAAACTGTATGAACTATGTGAGTCCGACGGTCTTGTAATGAAAATAAAGATTTACAGCGGAAAATCTGAGGAAACGACCATAATTTAGGTCACACTACTGATGTTGTGTTACAATTACTTGAGGACTATTTCGATAAGGGATACACGGTTTACATGGATAATTTTTATAATTCTGTTACTCTTACAAAACTGCTAAATACACGAAAAACTTATGTGTGTGGAACCCTACGAAATAACAGAAAGGGAAACCCCAGATATGTGGTAAATCGTAAACTGAAAAAAGGGGAGTGTATTTGGCAGCAAAATGGTCCTGTTACTGTATGCAAATGGAAAGACAAACGAGATGTCCTTACCATTTCAAACAAGCGTGTTGTTGAAATGATAAAGGTGTCCAATCGCAACTTTCTATGAAACCGAATATAATTCTAGATTACAATAAAGGAATGTCTGGCGTTGACCGATCAGATTAAATGCTATCCTACTACACATCTCTAAGAAAGACTGTTAGGTGGCCCAAAAAGGTTTCACTATATATTATAGAGAGATATATATATATATATATATATATATATATATATATATATATATATATATATATATACAATGCGTACAACATTTTTCAAAAAGTAACTTCTTCTAAAATAAAACTGATAAAGTTTAGAGAAGAATTCGTCACCGCGTTGGAGAACAAATTCAACCAGAAACAGCGTCCGACAAAGCCATGTCGTATATGTACCCAATCAAAAAAACGCTGAGAAACGCGTTATTTTTGTCCGACCTGTGAAGAGAAGCCAGCCCTTTGTGTGGAAGATTGTTTTAAAAAGTTTCACAAACAATAAAAATATTCTTTTACTTCTTGTTTTTGAATTTCCTATTCATTTATTAATAAATTTTCTGTTCATGTAAGCCAGCATTGATTTTTTGTTCTCTACCCAGAAGCCATCTATCCATATTAGTACTGATATACTACGAGTTTAATCGCAACTGCACGAATATGGCAAGTAAACACAGTACGAGATAACTCGTAATCGGCGTCCTAGCAAAGAACGCAATCTACGAATTATCTCGTAGTTGGCAGTCAACGTGTTAAGCAACAAGGAACTTAAGGAGATATTAACATTTGAGGGAGGGGAGTACGAACTGAGGCGACGCCTGCCGAAAATATTGTCATTAGTTGCTTGCCTATATGTTGGAGCGTTACGTTTCTGTTTATTATTTTCCTAGGTCCGTAAGTAAAAATTAAGTTCCGTCGCTAAGGACAACAAACACCACGAATGTTATCAGCCACTTACGGTACCTGTAACTATGGATGCAATGCTTATTTACGTTGTCGGTAGCGGAAAAAATTATTTTTATGTTATTATGTTTCATTCTTTTCGAATCGAATCAAAATGGTATATTACACCTGTCGTGAAAGTGCTTATTGTTTGCAAACAACTACGTTCCTATCTAAATTAAGTGATGAAAATGTCATTTTCAAAGGTGATGTTAAAAAAAATATATTACTACAGACAATTTAGTTATTCACAGAGATTTTAAGTAGTTTCTACTTTGTTCTTATTTTTTTGTAAAAAAAAAACACCGAATGGCTCAGCTGGAGGCATCAAGAAAAAACATTACTTAGAAGATGCTCTCCAGTTTCTAATCCCATTCGTTAAAATAAGCAGAAAGCAAAAGCGGAATTTAAATCTAGACTGTGAACAAAGCATGTAGATAGCGACGAAGATGATGCAGGGAGCAGAGAACAAGAAAGTGAGGAGATTGATCCAGAAATACAAGTTACTAATACTCAACCGCAGCTAGATAAAGGTGAGCTACCTGAGACACCAAGAGTTTCTCGACCAATTCATGAAGAGAATAATGGCTCCACCGCTACGAAAAGGAAATATACAGACGCAGCTGTAGAAAAATCCCTGGTGGAATACTTTGAGGCAAAAAAGGCACGTCTTGATAAGTCAAATGAAAGTGCAGATGAAAAATTCCTACTCAGCCTGCTGCCTGACATGAACTCAATGAATGCTCATGAAAAGATACTGAAAACGGAAATGTTGGAGCTTATAGACAATATGCTATTAGCAAATAATAGTAGTAATTCAGGAAAGAGTTTTGGCCCTCCTAGTGTCAGCAGTTTCTTGCGAAGTGACACGCAATCTAGGCCAACCAGTTACCAGTCGGCATCAGATACTCAATCTATACCGATGAGTGTATCTCACGTTTCAGATACTCAATCATCTACAATACTGAGCATACTCCCCCTTTCGTACTGCAATTCCAATGAGGTATTTTATCATGGTAATTAGTTTAGGTTAATTTTGTTATGTTAACGACATATTTTGCATATTTAAGGATATTTTGTTCAGTTCAAAATAAAAATATACACTTACCTTAATGTGACAAGAAGCTTTTCTTTAGTAGTTATAGCTTTGCGATAATTGGTGTCTTTTTTGCTTATTTAGTTTACAATTTATATATGGTATTAGGAAATTTGATAGAATTTCACATAAGGCAAATGAAACTGGATGGTTGACTATGTCCAGGAGGAGAGAGTATCAGGCCCTATGTTTTTACCACAAGCTAATTCACACTAAATCTCCACCCTACTTATATGATAAAATTATCTTTCGGGAAGAAGTTCATAACATGAATACTCGTTTTAGGGGACGCCTGTTACCACCAAAGCATCGCACCTTGCTTTTTGAACGGTCCTTCTCCTATTAAATTTATAAAATGTATAATGCAATACCTAACAATTTTAAACATTACAATTTAAGAAAATTTAAAACGGAATTTAAAAAAATGGTGATGTGGCCATCATGTTACTTTCTCCGACTTGATGGTATCATTTATATTTACGCTTCCATGGTTTATTTTCAATTTAAATCATATTTTAAGTGTGCATCGAACGTTTCGTAGACTCGGATAAAACTGACGTTTAAAACGTCAAAATTATGAAAGATTGAAAAATGTACTTAAAATCCAAAAACTCAGTTTACTCAAAAACTAAAGAGATTTCGAAAAAAACTTATTCTTCATAAATTGTTCATTTTGGCATTCTCTACAATTATTATTTACATAAATTTGCTGTAACTATTAGCGTTTCATAATTGTATACCAAAAATGAAAAAAAATTAATAAATTTTTTTCTCGAATAACAATGATTTTATGAAAAATGTTTTCAAACAAAATAATCGCATTTCTTTATTGTCTTCAATATTTGTTTAAATGTTTTTGTGATATTTTTCATATTTAAGAAAATATTGGCAAAAAACAAAAAACAGTTAAGGTAAACACCCACTTCCGGTGTACGAAATTTTACCAAAAGCTTTTCAGTTCTTTGGATTATCAAATAAAACTTACGTTCAAAGTTTCATATCAATTGGTCTATTAGTTTTTGAGATACAGCGCGCACAGACACACACACACACACACACACACACACACAGACAGACACACACACACACACACACAAAATGTTTTTTTCCAGAAATTGTTGAAATGGCATCTAGGGACCCCAAAACGGATATTTCCGTAAAAAAAATTTTTGAAAAAAAAATCACGATCACAATACTTTCTCGTACTTCGTAACGGAGAAAGTAAAAATGTACTATATGTTGTGAAGAGCGGATTTCTGTGCTCTCTCATTTTCCATATATATGATTCTCTTTATGTGTATTTGGTTACCGATAAAATGTTATGTTTATTTATATACCTTCGGATGTTTAATACTTTTGTTATATTCTCATACTTTCAGGTTTTGATGGAAGAGCAGCATAGAGAATGTACTCAAAGCTGAATCCGACCTTAGGATTTGCGTTATTATCTTTCTCGCATCATAATACTTATTTATGTATCTACTTTTAAGTTACTGTGTTATTGATGCTATTACTTTTCTTTTGTCTTTTGTTTCTGCAAATAAAGCAATTTATTATTACTATTATTATTATTATTTCAGGTTTCAACATTTCTACTAGTAATCACGGTCAATTTCCCGTATATTTACATAAGATTGGCCTCAAAGAGGATAGTTTGTGTGCATGCGGTGCTGAGAGGGATGTAAATCACATGTTCGTCGCCTGTGCTTTGCATTCGGAAGGATCCACTAGGTTCTACTTTAAGTTACAACGCTTTACCCCCTTCCGCTCAGTATGACTCTTATCTTGTCCCTGGAAAACGAAGATATTTATTCATAAATATATAATTAGAAATAATATAGCCATATAAGATAATATTGGCTTTAAGATTCCGAAGCTTGAAAGTTACAAACCTATAAAATTTATATATATATATATATATATATATATATATATACCGAGTGTCTGGGATAAGGGGCGAACATAGGGATTTAACATGTAAAATTAAATGTGTAATTATTAGCTCCCCTATTCATTTTAGAGAAAATCGTAAAGGAATATTTTTTAGAGAATTAAAAATTGTAAATGAATCATCCATTTAATTTACGTTTGTACCATAATTCACCTCAGAAATAATAAAAATAAGTTGAACAATGTACCATTTAAAAATAAACCCTTGCCATGAGTTTGACAAATGTCATGTTATGGTGAGAATAATTTTTCTAGTCAGATATCAATTCACGCATTGTAATTACAATGAACAATAACGTGGGGCTCGTTGTAAAGTGTGAACTAGCATTCTTCGGTAAAACAGACTGCAAAAAGTTAAGCTTAGTTTAGTTTTTAGTTAGTTTATTAATTCGCAGCAAATGTTGTTATTTTAAATATGTAAATGCATATTAATGTAAGTATGTTGTTCTCCTTAAATAAACCACGGCAAGTCTCCAATCTAATTTTGTTAAAAATTAATCTTAATATTCTTTTCTGGGCTATGAATATCCTTTGAATATGACTTCTTTCCCACGCTGGTATATTATAGGAGAGATAAGGATATACCTATGAGTAGTAGAGAGTTATGATTGACTCTGGTGGTAAAATTGGTTTTAGTTTAAGAACTGCATAGTAAGCAGTATTTAATTTACTACACATAATCAACATGCTGACACCAGGTGAGTTGCTCGTCCTTAGCAATCCCAAGAAATTTGGTGCTCTGATTTAAATTAACAATTGGTGTCTTTCTATTAAAAAAACTGAATGTTTTCTGTTTTATTGTTATATAGAAGTAAATTATTAGCATTAATTATGGTCTGTATTTGATCGATCCTGCATAATTTCGCAGAATATACGCCTCCTTTCTTCATCCACTAACAGTATTTCCTGATGGCATTGATGTTTTTAAGAATGATAACCACGCTTCAAAATTTTCTATACAGAGAATTTAGACACGTTGCACTCACGAGCAATGCATCGTATGCTAGTTGTTAGTTCAGCATTTATCAAACCCAAAACTGTTTCTTCCAATTCATCGTTGATTCTTCTGTTCCGTTTGCATGTAATGTCACGAACTCCGAGTAAACTGACGCCACTGCAAAATGTTTTGATAATGAATACGCTCTCTTCATTGTAATAACTCAGATTATTGTTAATAGTAATTACAAAGCGTGAATTGATATTTGACTAGCAAAATTATTCTCACCATAACATGACATTTGTCAAAGTCATGGCAAGGGTTTTTATTAAATGGTAAATGGTTAAACTTATTTTTATTATTTATGAGGTGGATTCTAGTACAAACGTAAATTAAATGGATGATACATTTACAATTTTTAATTCTCTAAAAAATATTCCTTTACGATTTTTCTCTAAAATGAATAGGGGAGCTAATAATTACACATATTTAATTTTACATGTTAAATCCCTATGTTCGCCCCTTATCCCAGACACTCGGTATATATACCGGGTGACCCAGGGATCTGTAAAAGCCCCATAACTTATTTGCTATTTGAGATATCGACTTCTAGTTTTCTTGAACTGGTACCGACACTTATCCTGCATATTTTAAAAATAAATATGTTTTTGTACAGGGTGTCTCAATATACATAACAGAACAAAGTTATGTTTTTTTAAATGGAACACCCAATATTTTATATTTTATTTTCAACCCTCTTGAGAAGCTGATAAAAACAGTATAAGATAGTATGGGTCTATTATGGACGATTAGTTAGTTATGGGCAAATTTGTGGCAAAAACATGTACACATTGAAAACATTGCAGAAGCGTTCCTAGCAAAGATAGCATCATTATTTATACACTAAAAAATTTCCCACATCATAAAGACTAATACACATCGGCTTTGGTTCTCTTTTATTCACAGTGCTATACAGGGTGTCAACATACGCAAAACAATGGAAAACTATTTTTTTTTCAAATGGAACACCCTATATAAATTGCCACCAATCTATGGCATTTTTATTAAGCTTTCCAATGATATACAGTTTGTATAACAAAATATTAGGGATTCTTGAGATTTATCAATAAAAACATATTTCTTTTGTCACCTCCTGCTGATTTGTGGATTTTCAGCCAAAACTATGCATTTTCAGGAAAAATTATAACAGACCAAAGTTGTAGAGCGAAAAATTTTCGATCGACATAGGTCTTTCAACTTTTAAGATAATGCGTGCATTGCCCGCCAGAGCGCGCGAAATCGTGACCGTATATGCATTTTAGCGTTTTCCTTTCAAATTTTGTATTAACAAATTGCACTATACTTTATTTTCCGCACCCTCTGGCGGAAAAACGAGAAATTATAGGGAAATTAAAATGGCCCATATCGATTGAAAATGTTCCGCTCTACAACTCTTAATAAAAGCAATTTTTGCCAAAAATGCATAGTTTTCCCTTAAAATGCAAATTGAAAATGTATATATCAATTTTTGCGTTTTTCAATGGTTTTTTGCATTTTTAGCGAAAACTAAGCATTTTGGGCGAAAATTTCTTATTTTAAGAGTTGTAGAGCGGAATATTTTCAATCGATGTAGGTCGTTTAAATAATTCTATAATTACCCGTTTTTCTGCTAGAGGACGTGGAAAATAAAGTATAGTGCAATTAATTAACAAAAAATTTGAGAAATACGCTAAAATGCATATACGGTCACGATTTTGCGCACTATGGCGGGCAATGCACGCATTATTGGAAAAGTCGAAACACCTATATCGATCGAAAATTTTCCGCTCTACAACTTTGGTCTCTTATTATTTTTTCAGAAAATGCATAGTTTTGGCTGAAAATTCAAAAATGAGCAGGAGGTGACAAAAGAAAAATGTTTTTAGGGATAAATCTCAAGAATCCTTAATATTTCATTACACAAATTGTACATCATTGGAAAGCTTATTAAAAATTCCATGCATTGGTGGCAAGATATATAGGGTGTTCTATTTAAAAAAAAATAGTTATCCATTATTTTGCGTATGTTGACACCCTGTATAGCAATATGAACAAAAAAGAACCAAAGCCAATTTGTATTATTCTTCATGATGTGGAAAATTCTTTAGTGTATAAAAAACGATGCTAGCATTGCTAGGAGCGCTTCTGCAACTTTTTCAATGTGTCCTTGTTTTTGCCACAAATTTGCCCATAACTAACCAACCGTCCATAATAGACCCATACTATCTTATACTATTTTTATCAGCTTCTCAAGAGGGTTGAAAATAAAGTATAAAATATAGGGTGTTTCATTCAAAAAAACATAACTTTGGTCTGTTATGTATATTGGGACACCCTGTACAAAAACATACATATTTTTAAAATATGTAGAATAAGTGTCGGTACCAGTTCAAGAAAACTAGAAGTCGATATCTCAAAAAGCAAAAAAGTTATGGGGCTTTTACAGATCCCTGGGTCACCCGGTATATATATATATATATATATATATATATATATATATATATATATATATATGTAGGAGTTTATTGGGTGTTGCGGTCGGAAAGCAATTATCAACACTGAATACTCTTTATTCCATACTTCCAATATTTCGGGAGACTATTCTCCCTTCTTCAGGGCGCTACAACATTATGACGTCAGTACAGGTAAAATTAACGATAAAATTTAAATAAACAGAATACATTTTAAAATTTTACTTACAGGAATTCGAGGTTAGTGTATTCTAATTTTGTCGGTGATGTTATTATACATCCGACAACTGGGCATCGATGTAAGTACACAAAACAGGAACATAAACACTTTAAAATTTGTTACTATTGTTAAAATTCACTAATCTAAGTGGATGGTTGTAATGCTGTTAAAATATTGTCAATTAATAAAATTCGATTAAAAGATTATAAAAAATTATAAAAAATATATAAAAAATATTTTGTTGATTGGAAAAAACTCTTAAAATTATTGTAACTTGGTAAGCCTAAATATACATAATTATGAACTAGTGTGCGTTTTCATTTTTTTGGGGAATTAATAAATAATACAAAACAAACTATAACCCTAAGTATTGACAATTTCTTGTATGGAAAATTTCTATTTTTTTATAGGGGACTGAAAGGTGGCTTTATTCCAAGTCCAGGGGTATATTATGGGCCCTCCCCATGTCGTGTATCGTTTAGGAGGTTCGTGTAAATAGTGCTCAACCCTTTTATGTCCATTTTTGCATTCATGGGTTGCTGCTCGTTATTGATGTGGCACATTTCCAGGAATAATCTCTTTTTCAGATTCTTCTCAGTGTCCAGAATTTCAACTGACCCATAATCAACGGTATGTTTCGTTGTTTGAACATGTGTTGCCAATGCACAGGAGCCTTTTTTCAATTTTGCGTCACTTTTGTGTTGTACTAATCTTGATTTTAATGGTTGTGACGTTTGCCCAATATATGTGAGATTACACCCTTCGCATGGAATTTTATAAATTACGTCCGATCTCATGTTCATAGGGACCTTGTCTTTCGTATGGCTAAACAGTTTGTTTACCGTTAGTAGGGTTTGTTTTGCAATATTTACTCTATCATTTTTTAGGACTTTCGTGAGCTGTTGAGTAAGTCCATCGACAAAGGGTATGGAAACATAACTAGGAGCAGGAGGTGTTTCAACATTAGGGGTCGCTGTGGGTTGTGCTATTGGTGGTGCTCTATTTGTGGTCGACCAAATCAGGCTGTTGAGTAACTTGCTTGGGTAAGAATTTTGGATTAATATTGTAAACAATCGCTTAAGGCTATTGTTTACTAGGGTGGGGTGGCAGATTGAATTTATTCTATTTTTTAGTGCTAAAATTGTATTGATTTTTACGTGTGTTGGGTGGTATGATTTATAATTTATGTATCTGCCTGAACTCATGGGTTTTTGATACCAGTCTACCATTATTATATTGTCTGTGGTTCTAATTAGCCTTGTGTCTAGAAAGGGGACACTACTGTTCGTTTCTACCTCTACTGTAAACTGTATGTGGTTGTTGTAGTTATTGAACACGTCAACTGTAGTTTGAACATATTCAAACTACAGTTGACATGTTCAATAACTACAACAACCACATACAGTTTACAGTAGAGGTAGAAACGAACAGTAGTGTCCCCTTTCTAGACACAAGGCTAATTAGAACCACAGACAATATAATAATGGTAGACTGGTATCAAAAACCCATGAGTTCAGGCAGATACATAAATTATAAATCATACCACCCAACACACGTAAAAATCAATACAATTTTAGCACTAAAAAATAGAATAAATTCAATCTGCCACCCCACCCTAGTAAACAATAGCCTTAAGCGATTGTTTACAATATTAATCCAAAATTCTTACCCAAGCAAGTTACTCAACAGCCTGATTTGGTCGACCACAAATAGAGCACCACCAATAGCACAACCCACAGCGACCCCTAATGTTGAAACACCTCCTGCTCCTAGTTATGTTTCCATACCCTTTGTCGATGGACTTACTCAACAGCTCACGAAAGTCCTAAAAAATGATAGAGTAAATATTGCAAAACAAACCCTACTAACGGTAAACAAACTGTTTAGCCATACGAAAGACAAGGTCCCTATGAACATGAGATCGGATGTAATTTATAAAATTCCATGCGAAGGGTGTAATCTCACATATATTGGGCAAACGTCACAACCATTAAAATCAAGATTAGTACAACACAAAAGTGACGCAAAATTGAAAAAAGGCTCCTGTGCATTGGCAACACATGTTCAAACAACGAAACATACCGTTGATTATGGGTCAGTTGAAATCCTGGACACTGAGAAGAATCTAAAAAAGAGATTATTCCTGGAAATGTGCCACATCAATAACGAGCAGCAACCCATGAATGCAAAAATGGACATAAAAGGGTTGAGCACTATTTACACGAACCTCCTAAACGATACACGACATGGGGAGGGCCCATAATATACCCCTGGACTTGGAATAAAGCCACCTTTCAGTCCCCTATAAAAAAATAGAAATTTTCCATACAAGAAATTGTCAATACTTAGGGTTATAGTTTGTTTTGTATTATTTATTAATTCCCCAAAAAAATGAAAACGCACACTAGTTCATAATTATGTATATTTAGGCTTACCAAGTTACAATAATTTTAAGAGTTTTTTCCAATCAACAAAATATTTTTTATATATTTTTTATAATTTTTTATAATCTTTTAATCGAATTTTATTAATTGACAATATTTTAACAGCATTACAACCATCCACTTAGATTAGTGAATTTTAACAATAGTAACAAATTTTAAAGTGTTTATGTTCCTGTTTTGTGTACTTACATCGATGCCCAGTTGTCGGATGTATAATAACATCACCGACAAAATTAGAATACACTAACCTCGAATTCCTGTAAGTAAAATTTTAAAATGTATTCTGTTTATTTAAATTTTATCGTTAATTTTACCTGTACTGACGTCATAATGTTGTAGCGCCCTGAAGAAGGGAGAATAGTCTCCCGAAATATTGGAAGTATGGAATAAAGAGTATTCAGTGTTGATAATTGCTTTCCGACCGCAACACCCAATAAACTCCTACAAATATTAATCACGGTCACTAAATTCAGAACCATATATATATATATATATATATACCGGGTGACCCAGGGATCTGTAAAAGCCCCATAACTTATTTGCTATTTGAGATATCGACTTCTAGTTTTCTTGAACTGGTACCCACACTTATTCTACATATTTTAAAAATATTTATGTTTTTGTACAGGGTGTCCCAATGTACATAACAGAACAAAGTTATGTTTTTTTAAATGGAACACCCTATATTTTATACTTTATTTTCAACCCTCTTGAGAAGCTGATAAAAATAGTATTAGATAGTATGGGTCTATTATGGACGGTTGGTTAGTTATGGGCAAATTTGTGGCAAAAACATGTACACATTGAAAACATTGCAGAAGCGTTCCTAGCAAAGATAGCATCATTATTTATACACCAGAAAATTTCCCACATCATAAAGAATAATACACATCGGCTTTGGTTCTCTTTTATTTATAGTGCTATACAGGGTGTCAACATACGCAAAACAATGCATAACTATTTTTTTTCAAATGGAACACCCTGTATAAGTTGCCACCAATCTATGGCATTTTTAATGAGCTTTCCAATGATATACAGTTTGTTTAACAAAATATTAAGGATTCTTGAGATTTATCAATAAAAACATACTTCTTTTGTCACCTTCTGCTGATTTTTGGATTTTCAGCCAAAACTATGCATTTTCAGGAAAAATTATAAGAGACCAAAGTTGTAGAGCGAAAAATTTCCAATCGACATAGGTCTTTAAACTTTTAAGATAATGCGTGAATTGCCCCCCAGAGCGCGTAAAATCGTGACCGTATATGCATTTTAGCGTTTTTCTCAAATTTTTTATTAATAAATTGGACTATACTTTATTTTCCGCATCCTCCAGCGGAAAAACGGAAAATTATAGGAAATTTAAAATGGCCCTTATCGATAGAAAATATTCCGCTCTACAACTCTTAATAGAAGCAATTTTTGCCAAAAATGCATAGTTTTCCCTAAAAATGCAAATTGAAAATGTATATATCAATTTTTGCGTTTTTCAATGTTTTTTTGCATTTTTAGCGAAAACTATGCATTTTGGGCAAAAATTCCTTCTTTTAAGAGTTGTAGAGCGGAATATTTTCAATCGATGAAGGTCATTTGAATAATTCTATAATTACCCGTTTTTCTGCTAGAGGACGTGGAAAATAAAGTATAGTGCAATTAATTAACAAACAATTTGAGAAAAATGCTAAAATGCATATACGGTCACGATTTTGCGCACTCTGGCGGGCAATGCACGCATTATTGGAAAATTCGAAAGACCTATATCGATCGAAAATTGTCCGCTCTACAACTTTGGTTTCTTATTATTTTTTCAGAAAATTGATAGTTTTGGCTGAAAATCCAAAAATGAGCAGGAGGCGACAAAAGAAAAATGTTTTTATGGATAAATCTCAAGAATCCTTAAGATTTTATTATACAAATTGTACATCATTGGAAAGCTTATTAAAAATTTCATGCATTGGTGGCAAGATATATAGGGTGTTCCATTTGAAAAAAAATAGTTATCTATTATTTTGCGTATGTTGACACCCTGTATAGCAGTATGAACAAAAAAGAACCAAAACCGATTTGTATTATTCTTCATGATGCGGAAAATTCTTTAGTATATAAAAAACGACGCTAGCATTGCTAGGAGCGCTTCTGCAACTTTTTCAATGTGTCCTTGTTTTGCCACAAATTTGCTCATAACTAACCAACCGTCCATAATAGACCCATACTATCTATTCTATTTTTATCAGCTTTTCAAGAGGGTTGAAAATAAAGTATAAAATATAGGGTGTTCCATTTAAAAAAACATAGCTTTGTTCTGTTATGTATATTGGGACACCCTGTACAAAAACATACATATTTTTAAAATATGTAGAATAAGTGTGGGTACCAGTTCAAGAAAACTAGAAGTCGATATCTCAAATAGCAAATAAGTTATGGGACTTTTACAGATCCCTGGGTCACCCGGTATATATATAGTAAAAATATCGAAGAAAAATCCTCGTATCAGGGAATCCGACCAAAAGTGGTGGTTAATAAATCATCTATTTATCATAAAACCGAGCTTTCGCCAATGTTTATTGGCTTCTTCGGGGATAACGTTACAAAATAATTTACAAGAGAATTTTTTTTGTAAGTTAATGAATTGAGGTTATGCACGTGTTGGCGACGCACGTGTTGGCGAAAAATTTTTACTTACATGGAAGATATGAAAACTAAACCGTTGAACATACGGGATTAATAAAATGGCTCGATGCAATAATAGTTAAACATATTAAAACTTGTTAAAAACGCTGATGTCACAAGATTAAAATTTACAAACTTTACAAACACACATCGCCGGACATGTTGGTTCGAGGCGATGACTAACAGTGATTGTGAACTAGGTTAGATTCATGATACTATAACTATAAGATATGCTCACGCGCATGTCGTTTTCCGTCTCTGTCTTGCATGTGACGTCAACCGGTGACAAACCAAACGCAGGGGTTGATAATAAAACTTATGTCGCATTACTTTCTCTGTTTCGTACAGATTGATTTCGATTAAAAATGGTGTGTTGTGCAGTTTTCGGCTGTTTTAGTAATAATAATAAAAACAGCAAGAGTTATACACCAGACAACCGTTATTTTTCATTCCCAAAAGAAAAATCAATTTGTGAAATTTGGGTGCATAGGTGCTATCAAAAGCATAAATTTAACATTAAAACGGCAAGAATATGCTCAAAGCATTTTACAGATGATGATTATTGCCTGAAAGATCAGCTTTTGAATACAGCACGTCATAAATGGAGACTTACATCTGACGCCATACCCACGGTCAATCTAAAAATAATTGCAGGCTCTCCACAAAAACGCAACGAAAGAAAAAAAAGGCGAACACTATTAAAAAGTATAATTGAGTAAGTAATTTAAAGTGTATATATTTATATTAAATGTGTGCATTGTGAAAAATGCGCCTTAAATGAAAAAAATTAAACAAAATATGAAATGCATGATAATCTACTTTGAGATGTATTGTTTCAAATTATATATATATAGGCATCAACAAGAAAATTCCACCACAGAAGCTATAGAAATAGATGAAAATGTCAACGTTTCAGAATCATATTCAACGGAAAATAGGACAAAAAACATTAATATTGCTACTCAAACTGAAAAGTAAGTAATTTCAATTTATCTACAATCATATAATAGTTGCATTTTAGCTTACAAGACGATTCACTAAAAATTGAAATGCTTGAAAAAAAATGTAAACAACTTGAATATATTATTGAGAAGCAAAATAAGGATTTACATTCTATAGAAAAACATTTTACTCAAGGGCAACTAAAAAAATTAAAATCTGGCAAACAAGTCAAATGGACAGAAGAAGATATTGCCGCAGCGGTATCATTATATGCTTCAGGTCCACGTTCCTATCGCTTGCTAAGGAAAAAAAAATACCCTCTACCAGGAATATCAACGTTGAGAAGATGGGCAGGAAAGATTGATATGCGTCCAGGTAATATAATAAAAAAATCTAATTGTATTATATTTGAAATTAAATAACAATATTACGGGTCGTTGAATAACAATATAATTAATGACACACAAAAAAGCAGTTATTTAAAAAATAATCATATTAATAGTTATATAATAATAAATTATAAAATAATAAAATCATTCCTTTAACAAAATCATCTGTTTTAGGTATTTTACATACAGTATTTAAACTTATGAAGAATAAGTTGCCGAGTAAAATGGAAGCAGCGTGTGTACTTCTTTTTGATGAGATGAAAATACAAAATGCATTTGATTATGATAAAAAAAAAGACACAACTCTGGGTCCATCAAAATATGTTCAAGTCGTGATGGCTCGTGGTTTGTGTGGTAATTGGAAACAACCTATATTTTATAATTATGATTGTAAGATCACCAAAAAATTGCTATTTGATATTATAAAGGAAATGGAAAGCATAGGGTATCCAGTATATGCAATAAATTGTGATTTGGGTGGGAGCAATAGAGGACTTTGGTCAGAACTAGATATATCTGAAAACAAAACATGGTTTGAAAACCCTGTAAGTAAAAAGAAAGTTTACGTTTTTGCAGATGCGCCCCATATGATTAAACTTTTGAGAAATCATTTTCTAGATACAGGTTTTGTAATTAACGATAAAATAATATCGTCAAAACCAATTGTAGATCTTTTACAAAATACAAATAATTTGGATTTGAATATTTCTCATAAAATTAATGAAAGTTTTTTAACCGTCAAAGGTATCCAACGACAAAAAGTAAAATATGCCACAAAGCTATTTTCACATTCGGTATCAAAAGCTGTTTCAAGACTGGGGTCTTTAGGTTTATATGATAATGATAATAATTGGTGCGAATGTTCAGAACTTCTTAAAGTTACAAATGACTGGTTTGATGTTTTTAATTCAAAAATTGCCAATAGTGACTCAAGAGCACACATAAAAGCTTATGGTCTAGATTTAGATGAGCAAAATACAATTTTAGACAAGATGTTGAACACAATACTTTGCTTAAGAAAAGTGGGTTCAAACCAATTATTGCCATTTCAGAAAGGTATTATAATTAGCATAAAATCATTAAAATCAATGTTCAGTGATTTAGTATCTGATTTTAACATTACATATTTACTCACACATCATATTAACCAAGATCCTTTAGAGGGGCTTTTTTCAATTATTAGGGCTATTGGGGGTCTGAATGATCATCCAACTGCCTTACAATTTAAGTATAGACTTCGAAATTATCTTATGGGAAGAAATTGTGAAATAATTTCCGAATCATCAAATAATGATTCCAACAATATACCTATAGAAGACATCAACTATCCCAAAAGTAGTTCAGAAGATGAAAGTATAAAAGCCGTAGAAACGGTGACCGGACAAATGTTTGGATCTTTAAAAGTTTGTTTAGATAATATTAATGACGAAAAAGAAGCTCTTGATATTACGGAATTGGAGTGGGATGGATTAGAGAATTTGGCTGGGTTTATCGCCTTTAAATTAAGGACAAAGGAAGAGCTAGGATACATTGCAGACAATAATGATGTATCATTTACATGGATTAATCATGTATCTGAAGGTGGTATGATGAAACCTACAAATGATTTTCTTAAGAAGTGTTTGGAATTAGAACATATTTTCAAGCAATTTAATGGAGACTCAATTAAAATTTGTTCCAATTTTATAAAACAGTTGTTGAAATGTTCAGAAAATGTCGACTTAAGCCAAGATGCTAAAACACTATTTTTCAGGTGCAAAATGTATTTTAAAATTAGATTTTTAAATAGAGAGCTTAAAGAGAAGTCTAATATTAGAAAAAGAAAGTTTACTAAAATCGCAAAGTAATTTCATAAAGAAAGAATTTATCTTTGCAAATAGGGTGTAATATAATCATAGATTTTTTGAAATATCCGTTTTGATATTTTAAATCAAACTACGGTATTTATATATTTAGAGTTAGTATTAGATATAAGAATTTCTTGTTTTTATTTAAATAAGGAGCTATGTTCATAATTTTAAATAAAATATTACAGACGTTAGGCGTTTTATTTCGATTACTTTGCCTAGGAAGCTTTTATTTTATTTATTTGAATTTAAAATGTATTAGGACTGCTAAAATTAAGTGTTTAATTTATTTTTACACAGATAATAAATGCCTAAAATTGAATCACATGGATTAATTTTTATTGTTGAAATGGTAAGATATTTAACTAACAACGAAACAATATCTAAGTTGGTGTTAAAAAGGCCCTGTGCACCTATTTTTGCAACGTTGAAGTAAAATAAAACAGACAATATATGAAATTATTGTAATAACCGTTTCGCTTTTACATCGGCTTGTCACGGTGTGACGTCATGCGCGAACTGATCCTAAACGCGTACACGAAGTGAGCGTATCTTATTAGTTTTAGTATCATGGGTTAGATTGTAATGGCCAAGGTACAAGCCAAACTGGAGGGAGAGCACTACACAATTAGTGCCAACCCTGGGAATTGATGCCGTCAAAATGGCGGTAAAATTTGAATTTGAAATTTTAAGTGTAAAAGAGTAAAAAGTGTAAAAAGTGTAAAAAAAGGGGGTGGTGGTGTCTGTGGCTATTAATTTAACTTTACAAATGTAGATTATAACATTATAACAATGACCTAATCATTTTAACGCTATAATAAAATGTAGGGGTTAGGATTAATAGATGAGTTATAACATAGTTGTTAGTGGTGGTGATTAAGTGGTGATCAGTAATTATACCAAATTATCATTATATATCTTACATATTCTCACTTACCCCCCAGCAATTTATTGAAATTGCTGTATTACACTTAAATAATTTAAATTCTTAAACACCACCTTATACACCTCTTTAATATTACGTAACTTATACGTTTTCAACAACAACCCTGCACCCGCTGCAATGTGTTATAATATTACAATGACCTGTACATTGTTAATATTACAACTTACAATTTGGGGGTTACATTAATTCACATAATTTCACCATAAATGGTGTGCTCACCACTTAATCACCACCACTAACAACTATGTTATAACTCATCTATTAATCCTAACCCCTACATTTTATTATAGCGTTAAAATGATTAGGTCATTGTTAATGTTATAATCTACATTTGTAAAGGTTAAATTGATAGCCACAGACAACACCACCCTTTTTCTTATACTTTTTTACTCTTTTACATTTAAAAATTTCAAATTCAAATTTTACCGCCATTTTGACGGCATCAATTCCCAGGGTTGGCACTTATTGTGTAGTGCTCTCCACGGGTGTGAAGCCGAGATACGAATATCGGCAACACGAAAGTATGTGGGCCACCCCACGACAGTGGGGCGAGGGGGAATTTCAAATTTGCCGCTTTTGTAAAGATGGTTCCCTCGATGTTGCCGGATTTATCAAAGATCTTGTGATGGGGATTACCGATTTTAATAATCTTAAAATTTCACTACAAAGTAATAATTTTAACAATTAAAATTATGTTTTAAACATAATTAGACTCATTATCGCTTATATTTGTAATAATAACTTATGAAAGTATAATATTACTGTTTAATAAATATAATCATGTGCATTGTACATTTTATATTTCGACGTATATGCGGCAACGCTTAATGAAGTCACCATTTTTATTAACTAACCTCAATGGTGCTGCGAGTGCTGGTAATTTGTGTTTGGAGGTAAGTTATTATATATTCCATATATTCTGTCTTATAAACTCGTCACTTGCATTTATTAATAATGGAAACATCAAATGGCCGTATTAAATATTCTTGTAAATATCCAGAATGTCAAAATTCTTTCTTTTCCAATACAACTAATGTCGACTACAAAAATAAACATTTCTATAAATTTCCCAAACATGAAGACTGTCTTAAAACATGGAAATCCATTTGTAGTATTAAAGAGACCGTTAATTGTTTAAATTTCCGTTTATGTGAAGATCATTTTATTGATAAAGATTTTGTTTAGAGCCATTTCCGCAAAAAATTAAATTTCAATGCTGTTCCGACACCAAGAAGTAATTTACATAGTTTTGATACTCTGAACGATAATAACAATAATAACCTTTCCGAAAACCTGAACGATAATTACAATAATAACCTTTCCGAAAACCTACATGCAATATTTGACGATTCACAACTGACATCAGATAATAGTATATTACGTAACAAGAGTTGTAAATAGCAAATTACGCGCAAGTGAAAAAATTGCGTACGAGCCGCGTAGCGGCGAGTAACGCAATTTCACGAGCGCGTAATTGCTTTACAACTCGCGTTATGTAGTATACTTTATCTACGACCACTCTCACCTTAATTTATATAAGAGAATGTGCGGAATAGCGAAGTGACAGCTTCGGGGTGCGTGATGTGACGTTTAACAATCGCGGACTACTATATTTAATAAAAACGAACAAACGCGCAACTCTCAACCAATCAAAAGTTCGTAAACGAAACTCACTAGTACCTTTAATTTACAAGCGGGCTCTAACATACGTGGGTGTTTTGGTGTATTTACGCAGTACGCGCATTGTACGATAATGGGCATTTACAGTAGTGGTCGTAGATAAACAAAATTATGACTTTTAATCAAAACCAAATACAGGGAAAGATGGAATTTTGACAAAGATTGGCCTAACAAAAAAGTGTCTTTCTCCTCAAAAGAGCAAAATGTATGAAGTACATCGCCAAACAACTTCAAAATTATCTAAATTACGACATGTTAAAAACCGAGCGACAACAAAGAGAGACATTACAGAAATTGTACAATTCAAATCAATTTAATTTCATTGATCAAAATTTAAGTAAGGTCTCCAATGAGTTTCCCAATTAAGAAACGCAACTAGAAATCCTTCATCTAGACGTTTTTCATTTGAAGATAAAGCATTTGCTTTATCGGTGTATAAACGCAGCCCTAAATTATATAAATATTTGTCAAATTATTTCATTTTACCATCTGCTCGTACTTTAAAAAATTTATTGTCAAAAATTCCATTTGAAACGGGGATAAATCCGGCAATATTAAATAAATTAAAAATTCAAGTAAGTAAATTGAGCAAGTTGGACCGGTGTTGCGCTCTTCTTTTTGATGAAATATCTTTAAGTAGTGGCTTCTACTATGAATCGAACAAACAAAAAATTTCAGGTTTTGAAGATTTGGGGCATTTAGGTCGAACTAAGAGACGGGCAAATCATGCATTAGTTTTAATGGTTCGGGGTATTAGACAATCTTGGAAACAGGTGATCGCGTATTATTTTACATCAAACACGGTATCTAGCAATAATTTAAAACAAATAATAATGACTTCCATTTTGGAATTAGAACAAATTGGCTTAAATGTTGTCGCAACTGTTTGTGATCAGAGCAGTACCAATCAATCCGCAATTTCACAATTATGTTCAGAAAATTGCTCTGATAATGATTCATTTTATTTTACAGTTAATAATAAACCGGTAGTAACTTTATTTGACGTTCCTCATTTACTTAAAAATACACGCAATGCATTGTTGAAATCTAATATTCATTTTGATGATAATAAAGTAGCAAAATTTGAATATGTAGAAGCCCTATTTAATTTAGATCAAAAAAAGAAGTTTAAGTCTGTTCCGAAACTGAAAAAACAATATTTTAATTTTAAAGATAGTTATGTTAAAATGAAAGTGAACATTGCTGCAGCACAACTTAGCAGTACAGTAGCAGCTGGTATCGAAATGCTACAAATAACAAATTATCTACCGGAGGATTCAATTCACACAGCCGAATTCGTTCAAAATATTGATAACCTGTTTGATTCTTTAAACGGGGCAGGTTTAAATCCATCGGGGGATAAATTATATCGGTGTGGGGTTTCAGAAAATTCATGTCACCTAAAATTCTGGGAAACCATGTTACAACAAATTAAAACATGTAAACTAATTGATATAGGGAGCGGCAAAGATGTTTTCAATCGGTATTCTTTTGTAAATGGTTGGCAAACCACACTTAAATCTGTTATATTCTTGTGGCAAAATTTAAAGTCTATGGGATTTAAATATTTAAATTTGCGTTCATTAAATCAGGATCCGTTAGAAAATTTGTTTTGTACAATTCGCCGGCATGGCATTTCAAATACCAATCCAACATGTCATCAAATTACAGCTGCGTTGAAAACAGTCATCGTGAATAAATTGTCAACCCCTATTTCTAATTCTAGTAATTGTGAAAAAGAAAGAATACACACCCATTGACTTTGAAAACCTTGATATAATTGATAAACAAGCACTTTCTTATGTTTCTGGATACATTTTAAAAACTATTAATGTTGAAGATTGCGAACAATGTAAGTCAAAGTTGTATTCTTCTGAAGTTACAGATCAACATTTATTTGTATCTCTGAAAGAAAGAGGCGATGAAGCCAAATTAATATATGCAAGTGACGTAGTAATTGCCCTGATTGAAGACATACACAATAGTTTATACACATTTTTAGACAATTATGGACATTCTCAATATTTAGAAGACAATTTCAATTTTTTTTTTAAAAGCAATAGTCCAAATTATTTTAGTTTCTGTTCAAATCACAGTTGTGAAAAACAAATTTTAAATAAAGCAGTTCCTTTTTTGATTTACAAGTATTGTAAAGATGTAAAAGATAGAAAACTGATTACTTCCGGCCACATTAAAAAAATGAAACAATTTCACAAATCAAACTAATTCATAATTAACATGGTAATATATTTCTTGAGCACTTTCAATGAATATCTTATTACATTACTTTTAACATACCCAGACAATATAAGTACACTAATTTAATTTTTTATCTATTTTAATACACTGGATACGAGCAAATAACCAACCTGTGATGACGAATTTCCAAAGAAGAATGAAGAGACCTGATGAGACATTATACCTGATTTTTGTGATATTTTTTTTAATTTTATTATTATTAAATATATATAATTGTTTTGTTAAATATATTTTTTCTATTTTTGTTATTAAGAAATGTATATAATTATTATATTATTATATTTTTTATATTTTTGTTATTAAGAAATGTATATAGTTATTATATTATTATATTTTTTCCATTTTTATTATTAATAAATTATTTTTTTATTTTGTAAAATCCAATCATTTTTGTTTTACCAAAAACCTGTACCTTCTTCATTTATGTACTATCTAAAAATATAATCAATTATTTGCTCAAAAAACATAATTGATTATGTTTTTAGTGTTATTAAATTGAAATATATCGTGTAGACGAGTGTAACATTTTTAAATTTTGGCGGTAGTTTCGTAGTAGTTTGCCACCCCGACACCAGGCGGCGCCAAAAATCGTGTTTCCGAAATTTAACATGCAGGTTTCACTTCTAAAGGTATGTGTTCTGTGGTGTTCTCCCTCCAGTTTGGCTTGTACCTCGGCCATTAGAATCTAACCTAGTTCACAATCACTGTTAGTCATCGCCTCGAACCAACATGTCCGGAGATGTGTGTTTGTAAAGTTTCTAAATTTTAATCTTGTGACATCAGCGTTTTTAACTAGTTTTAATATGTTTAACTATTATTGCATCGAGCCATTTTATTAATCCCGTATGTTCAACGGTTTAGTTTTCACATCTTCCATGTAAGTAAAAAAATTTCGCCAACACGTGCGTCGCTAACACGTGCATAACCTCAATTCATTGACTTATAAAAAAAATTTCTCTTGTAAATTATTTTGTAGCGTTATCCCTGAAGAAGTTAATAAACATTGGCGAAAGCTCGGTTTTATGATAAATAGATGATTTATTAACCACCCCTTTTGGTCAGATTCCCTGAAACGAGGATTTTTCTTCGATTTTTTTACTATTCTCCAACAAGTACGGCCGTTACTTCCCTCCAGCATATATACCGGGTGACCCAGCGATCTGTAAAAGCCCCATAACTTATTTGCTATTTGAGATATCGACTTCTAGTTTTCTTGAGCTGGTACTCACACTTATTCTGCATATTTTAAAAATATATATGTTTTTGTACAGGGTGTTTCAGTATACATTACAGAACAAAGTTATGTTTTTTTTAAATGGAACACCCTATATTTTATACTTTATTTTCAACCCTCTTCAGAATCTGATTAAAATAGTATAAGATACCATGGGTCTATAATGGACGGTTGGTTAGTTATGGGCAAATTTGTGACAAAAACAAGGACACGTTGAAAAAATTGCAGAAGCGCTCCTAGCAAAGCTAGCGTCAATTTTTATATACTAGAGAATTGTCCACATCATGAAGAATAATACACATCGGCTTTCGTTCGTTTTTGTTCATACTGATATACAGGGTGTCAACATACGCAAATCAATAGATAACTATTTTTTTTCAAATGGAACACCCTATATATCTTGCCACCAATGCATGGAATTTTTAATAAGCTTTCCAATGATGTACAATTTGTATAATGCAATATTAAGGATTCTTGAGATTTTTCTTTTGTCACCTCCTGTTCATTTTTGAATTTTCAGCCAAAACTATCAATTTTCTGAAAGAGTAATAGGAGACCAAAGTTGTAGAGCGGAAAATTTTCGATCGATATCGGTCCTTCCACTTTTCCAATTATGCGCAAAATCGTGACTGCATTTTAGCGTTTTTTTCAAATTGTTTATTAATTAATTGCACTATCTTTTATTTTCCACGGCCTCTAGCGGAACAAACAGGAAATTATAGGGAAATTCAAATGACCTACATCGATTTAGAATGTTCCGCTCTACAATTCTTAATAGAAGCAATTTTTGCTCTAAATGCATAGTTTTCGCTGAAAATTCAAAAAACCATTCAAAAACGCGAAAATTGTTACAAACATTTTCAATTTCCCGTTTTAGCGAAAACTATGCATTTTGGGCAAAAATTGCTTCTATCAAGAGTTGTAGAGCGGAACATTTTCAATCGATATTGGTCATTTGAATTTCCCTATAATTTCCCGTTTTTCCGCTAGAGGGTGCGGAAAATAAAGTATAGTGCAATTTATTAATAAAAAATTTGAAAAGAAAACGCTAATATGCATGTACGGTCACGATTTTGCGCGCTCTGGTGGGCAATGTACGCATTATCTGAACGCTCTACAACTTTGGTCTCCTATTACTTTTCCATAAAATGGATAGTTTAGGCTGAAAATCAAAAAATGAGCAGGAGGTGACAAAAGAAAAATGTTTTTATGGATAAATCTCAAGAATTCTTAATATTTTGTTATACAAACTGTATATCATTAGAAAGCTTATTAAAAATGCCATAGATTGGTGGCAACGTATATAGGGTGTTCCATTTGAAAAAAAATAGTTATCCATTGTTTTGCGTACGTTGACACCCTGTATAGCATTATGAACAAAAAAAAGCCAAAGCCGATGTGTATTATTGTTCATGACGTGGAAAATTTTCTAGTGTATAAAAAATGATGCTATCTTTGCTAGGGATGCTTCTGTAATGTTTTTAATGTGTACATGTTTTTGTCACAAATTTGCCCATAACTAACCAACCGTCCACAATAGACCCATAGTATCTTATACTATTTTTATCAGATTCTTGAGGGGATTAAAAATAAAGTATAAAATATGGGGTGTTCCATTTAAAAAAACATAACTTTGATCTGTTATTTATACTGGGACACCCTGTACAAAAACATACATATTTTTAAAATATGTAGAATAAGTGTGGGCACCAGTTCAAGAAAACTAGAAGTCGATATCTCAAATAGCAAATAAGTTATGGGGCTTTTACAGATCGCTGGGTCACCCGGTATATATGCTGGAGGGAAGTAACGGCCGTACTTGTTGGAGAATAGTAAAAAAATCGAAGAAAAATCCTCGTTTCAGGGAATCTGACCAAAAGGGGTGGTTAATAAATCATCTATTTATCATAAAACCGAGCTTTCGCCAATGTTTATTAACTTCTTCAGGGATAACGCTACAAAATAATTTACAAGAGAAATTTTTTTTATAAGTCAATGAATTGAGGTTATGCACGTGTTAGCGACGCACGTGTTGGCGAAATTTTTTTACTTACATGGAAGATGTGAAAACTAAACCGTTGAACATACGGGATTAATAAAATGGCTCGATGCAATAATAGTTAAACATATTAAAACTAGTTAAAAACGCTGATGTCACAAGATTAAAATTTAGAAACTTTACAAACACACATCTCCGGACATGTTGGTTCGAGGCGATGACTAACAGTGATTGTGAACTAGGTTAGATTCTAATGGCCGAGGTACAAGCCAAACTGGAGGGAGAGCACCACAGAACACATACCTTTAGAAGTGAAACCTGCATGTTAAATTTCGGAAACACGATTTTTGGCGCCGCCTGGTGTTGTAAAATTAAATATGTGTAATTATTAGCTCCCCTATTCATTTTAGAGAAAAATCGTAAAGGAATATTTTTTAGAGAATTAAAAATTGTAAATGTATCATCCATTTAATTTACGTTTGTACTAGAATCCACCTCAGAAATAATAAAAATAAGTTTAACCATTTACCATTTAATAAAAACCCTTGCCATGACTTTGACAAATGTCATGTTGTGGTGAGAATAATTTTGCTAGTTAAATATCAATTCACGCATTGTAATTACTATGAACAATAATCTGAGTTGTCCAATGAAGAGAGCGTATTCATTATCAAAACATTTTGCAGTGGCGTCAGTTTACTCGGAGTTCGTGACATTACATCTAAACGGAACAGAAGAAACAACGATGAATTGGAAGAAACAGTTTTGGGTTTGATAAATGCTGAACCAACAACTGGCATACGATGCATTACTCGTGAGTGCAACGTGTCTAAATTATCTGTACAGAAAATTCCGAAGAAGAATGGTTCAGAGCCCTGCAGAACGGGTTTTCAAACGCCCGGCCCGGCCCGGCCCGATGAAATGAAAATGTGCTGCGGGCCCGGCCCGCCCCAAAAATGTTGAATTAAATAAATAAAATTACTGGACCCATGTATTCCTTCAAATTCTTAAAATACATTGAATTCGTGTTAATAACATTTTTTTTTTCAATTCACTTTGTTGTTGCTTTACAAAATATAATTAAATTAAATTTATCCAAGCCCGGCCCGGCCTGACCCGGAGCTTGAAAAATACGGCCCGACCCGGCTCATGCAGACCTCTGGCATGGTTATCATTCCTACAAGCATCAATGCCATGAAGAGATACTGCTAGTGGATGATGAAACTAGGCGTGTATTCTGTGAAATAATGCAGGATCGATCAAATACAGACCGAAACTTTTTACAGATGAATTTTAGTTCACACTTAACAACGAGTCCAATGTTATTGTTCATAGTAAGTACAATACGTGAATTGATATCTGACTAGCAAAATTATTTTCACTATGACATGACATTTGTCAAACTCATGGCATGGGTTTTTTTTAAATGGTACATTGTTCAACTTATTTTTATTATTTCTCAGGTGTATTCTGGTACAAACGTAAATTAAATGGACGATACATTTACAATTTTTAATTCTCTAAAATATACTCCTTTACGATTTTTCTGTAAACTAAATAGGGGAGCTAATAGACATATTTAATTTTACATGTTAAATCCCTATGTTCGCCCCTTATCCCAGACACTCGGTATATATATATATATATATATATATATATATATATATATATATTAACCGTTGATGTTAACATGCTACTATGTAAGGCAGTTCTAGTTAGTCACACCCACGTTACTCAATTCGTAAGTTTTTATATACTATTTTTTTTTATACTTTGTTAAAATTCCAAAAATTTTGGTACTTCCATTTATTTCATATAATGTTAACTTTATAATCAATTTCAACCTATTTCTCACTTCATTTTAGTTGTGTCTGATGAAGCAATAAAACCAATTGCGAAATATTACACGTGAAAAAAGACTTTCCAATTCTTCACTAAGCCCTCCGCCGTAATATCCGTTATTCAAATTCTACATGTTATAAATTCGACGGCGTTACTCCCTTTCTGGATATCATTAAAGTAATGGGGTTCTACCAAAACATCCAACACTCCTTTGGACCGACTGCAGTTCGGATGTTAAAACACTGGGCAACTACAAACACCAAGCTGGCTAAACTGCTGAACAAACGAATATTCCTCATCAACTGCAGAAAACATGGGACTCCTTCCACCTAACATCAGCAACAATTCTCGGAACCTTCTCTCCCTCATCCAAACGAACAGGACTTCTATCAACCGCCACATCCATGATTTTAATAAGGGTCAGGAACAACGATCCTCAATTTTTAAATTGAAATCACTTGCCTTGAAATCAAAACATCCCAATCACTTATCAAGTCATTAAAAAACAATTGTTAAACATTTTACCTTTTCACAGTATATCAGAGTTTGAATTCAGGGCAGGTGTGACGTACCGTGGAATTTTTAAGTCAACTAAAATATACAATATTCGCAAATTCAATAATTTAAAATTAAACAAGGTTAGGGTTGCGCCGTTCAAGGACAACAGCAAATGGTTTGTTACCTTAACTGACACACAAATTCCCTCAGACATCATAGATCTATTGTCATTAGGACCCAAATTTAACATTAATCCCAGCAAAGTCGAAGTCAGCGTTCTCCATTTGCTGCGAAACGTAGAGTCGATCTTAGAAACGCTCCCCCATGGAGAACGCAATGTAGTTAGAGCTAGAGTTACTAATATTATCATTAACTTCTTACAATCAAACGTTAGGAAATTTTGATGACATGTTCAGTACAGTCCAACGATTCCTTAAGAATCACAGGAACATTGTAATAACTAGAGCCGATAAGGGCGCAGTCACCGTGGCAATCAACAAATTAGAGACATTACTATCAGATCTTAATACATATCGTCCTCTTAACCGTGAGCCAACTCAACGAATCCAGACAAAAACCATTGAACTGATTAAACAACTGATACGAGCTGGTTGTTTAGATGAAACGGTTGTTAAGAAACTAATGTCCCATAGCTCAATTCCACCAAAGTTGTATGGCCTCCCGAAGATTCACAAGGATGGCGTTCCTTTTCGACCGATACTATCATCTATCAACTCTGCTACTTACAAAATTTCTTGCCATGTGGGAGGTATTGTCGAGTTATCCAACAAAGAGACTAGTAATTACAATGTCCTTGATTCTTTCCGCTTTGCTGAGGATTTTATCAATTTCCAACTCCCTCCTAACCATGTCCTGTTGTCTTTGGACGTCGTTCACTAACATTCCACTACCTTTAGTGTTACACATCATTGACGAAAGATGGGACTCCATTTCCTTCACTAAGCAGTGGTTCCTAAAAACAATAACTTTCATTTTCGAAAATAGTTACTTCATATTTAACGATAAATTTTACAGTCAAATTTTTGGAACACCTATGGGCTCCCCCCTCAGCCCGTCCATTGCATGTCTAGTCATGGATTATCTCCTAGACTTCCTTTCACCCCCCCCCCCTTTTATAAAAAAATATGTGGATGACCTTATCACCGCTGTTCCAAACGACCAAATCAATAATGTTCTTAATATTTTCAACTCCTGCAATACACATATTCAATTTAATACCGAGGTCGAATCCAACCGTTCAGTACCCTTTTTAGACATGCTACTGGTACGTGGGGCACTGATAACATCATACGCCTCGATTGGTATCAAAAACAAACAGCCTCAGGCAGATATTTAAATTTTCAATCAAATCATCCTTTCCAACAAAAAATTCCCAATTAATCAACATTTTAAAAAAAGAAGACTTAAAAATCTCGTTACAAAAAATAGCCGTGGAACCTGGAATAACTTAAGTGTTGTAAAAGAAAGAAAGTCCATTTACTGCCTGCAAATACTGCGGCTAACAGGGTTACAAAGTGCAGGGAATTGCTTCGGTGCGCTGTTTTAAATTGGCACAGTTCGGTCTTATTTACAAATGAGAAAGTTTATACTCTTGACGAACAGTTTAATGAACAAAATTGCCGAAACATTTCTCGTACTATAGAAGATGCTAGTGATAATAGTAGACACATTTTTTTAAGTCAGAACATCCTTCGTTAGTAATGGTCTGGGCAGGAATTACAGCGGATGGAAAAGCACCTTTGGTGTTTATCGATCAGGGTTTGGATGAGCGCAGAAATCTAGCATAGGTATCTATGGTAAAACCATGGGTACATCAACACTTTGGAGACCGCCAGTGGACTTTTCAGCAAGACTCTGCAAGGCCCCATATAGCGAATGCTACTATTGCTTGCATTCGAGAAAAATGTTCAGACTTCATTTCGCCTGAAGATTGGCTTATTTTAACCAAACTTGAATCCAATGGATTACGCTATATGGGCTATTCTAGAGGCAGAGGCTTGTGGAAAACGTCATGCCAATGATGAAGACATAAAACGTTCTTTAAGGGCGGTCTGGGCTGCTATTACTGAGGAAGTGTTGCGATTTACAGTAGATAATTTTAAGAAAAGACTGCGTGTCTGTATTAGCGCACACGACATTTTTTTTAAACTGTTTGAATTACAAACAGTTGAGTTTGAGTTGAGTTTTTACAATGCATTAACTCAATTCATCCAAATATAAAATTTACTCACGAAATCGAACACAATAGAAACATAAAATATCTAATAAATAAAATAGAAACAACCTTACTTATTGCAGAAAGTATTAAATAAATTCAAAAAACGAAATATAGCCTGAATATATAAATATTCAACCTGTTCGTAACTCTGCAAGCAAAATTAAGTCTTACTAAGACTATAAATAAATAACTTATTAAAACAACTACTTCCCTGGCTAGTGCCACGCCGGATATTGAATGATACAAAAGAAATTTGCGTTATTACTAGTACTAAGTACTAAGTGAAATAACATTGGTTTAAGATCCCTTATTTCTACCCACAGGACTAACTTGAAAAATAAAACTAAATTGAATTTGAAAACTTTAAATTATAAAACTGAACCTAAAAATATGTAAAAATTAAGTAAATAGCCATCTGCAGACGCGTTTCGAGATTTATCTCTCATCAGTGCAGCTTCGCATTTAAATTGAATGTTAAAGAATAAAATAAACTTACGTGAAGGTGACTGTGACCGTGAAGGAGTCGTAAACAAATGAGGAGATTATAGAAGGGTTGGACTGATTTTATACCTGAATTTAGGTGATTAGTGAAAGTACAGATGTGAATCGAGTATTCGGTTTTCCAACTGAAAACAAGATCATTTATTTCTTCACATATTAGTAACACCGATCTTTTAAAAAGGCTAACGTCACAAATTGACAAATTGAAAACGGATGTATTAAAGGAGCTAACCGCACATTTCACTATACTGATTGGTAATTTGATGGAACCATTGAGACTTGAAAATATTGAATTACGGGGTCAACTAGCAGCAATTAAAAAAGAAAACAAGGAAATTCGCTCAACTATTGAACATATCGATAAACAGCACAGATCAAGTAATTTAATCTTTGTGGGTATATCTGAAGCTCCAGATGAAAATCTTACTCAAGTTATTGGCCACTTGTTTAATGATAAACTAAAATTGGATATTGTGGGAAATGATGTCTGTAATGTAATATCGTATAGGCCATCCTAAATCAACAAGGCAGCGGCCAATATTTGTTAAATTTAATAATTTAAATTTATTGAAAGCAGCATTACAAAATGCTAAATATTTAAAGGGTACCGGTGTCTTCATTAATAAGGACTTGTCAGCCGAAAACCGTGCGATTTCTAAACTATTGAGAACACATAAAAAACGTGCGCAAAACCTCGGCATTTCTGCTTTTATCATTGGGAATAAATTGAAAGTAGTCGATAAATGGTATACTGCCGATGATCTAAGTCATAACCCTGACTTTGTATTACCTACTGAAGCAATAACCCAAGCCCAAGCCATGCATGTCGATAACATCACCCATATCTCATCAGACACCGCATCTAATAACCCTCGTTACATCACCAGAAGTCTTGCTACAAAAGAAACCAACAACACCAAGGAAATGCCATTTCAAGGATAATTTTTCCGACCTAACTGTGTACTACCAGAACGTTCGCGGCTTAAACTCTAAATGCAATGCGCTTTACTGTCATGGTGCAGTTAGTGATTACTCTATTATAGCTTTTACAGAAACATGGCTTACAAACAGTATAGATGATAGTGAAATTTTAGGAAACAATTATATAATTTATCGTAAAGATCGTGATCGAACTTTATCAAATAAAAAAATCTGGTGGAGGTGTTTTAATAGCTATTCGTTCGTCCCTGCTATCCTCGGAAATTTCTATTGATTCAGCTAATTTATCTCGACTTTGTATTGATTTGTTAATTGTAAAACTGATTGTTGATAAAATTGAATTTTTTGTTATTAATGTGTATTTTAGTCCACCAATAAGCCTCGACCAATTGTCGCAGTTTGCCAATGTACTTGATAGTTTAACGTTTTTACTATATGGCAACATAATTATAATGGGTGATTTTAATATGAATGAATATTTCATTCATCCCACTGCTGATAACTGTTGTAGGTGCTTATTGAATAGTGTGGAGTTTTTGGGTCTACAGCAACGAAATAATATTATGAATTACTATGATAGAGTTCTAGATTTAGTATTTAGCAATTTAGAATGTTCTGTTAATGATGTAAAAGATCCTATCATAGTGGAAGATAAATATCATCCTGCACTTGAGATAGAAGTTCGTATACCCATTCCTAATAAAACAAACATTATATTTTCAAATAATGTTAATTGCAATTCCTTTAATTTTAAAAAAGCTAACTTTATTAAATTGTATGATGCAATCTTTAATATTGATTGGTCTGACATACTTTCTTGTTGTAACATAAACACTGCTTGTAAGTTATTTTACGACAAACTTTACGCTACATTTCAAGACTGTGTACCCTGTACTCGTCGATCTAGAAATAAGTATCCATATTGGTTTTCACATGAACTAAAGTCTAAATCAGGCATGTCAAACTCGTTTACCACCAAGGGCCACATCAAGTATTACACACAAGCCGCGGGCCGCATTACCAACAAAAAAAAAACTACAATTGAAACCAAACAGATATTTTATTAACATAGTAATTACAAACAAAATAATGTATAAGTATAAAAAAACCTGTCTTTTCAAAGTAATAATAATTAAATAAAACTGCATAAATATATCATATCATTTTTTTGAAGAAACTTCGCTACGTTTATCATGAACCAAATCTCAAAATTTGGTAGAATTTGTTGAGCTGTAGCTATTTTTAAAATGGATTGCACGTGCTGGTTTGTTTTTGATCTTTCCGCCGATTTATTATTTTACAAAGTTGAAAATAGTTGTTCCATATATTTTTATTTCAATATGGAACTGAATTTCGATTAATTCCAGTTGTAAATTATCATCAACAGTTTCAACATCAATTGATAGAGAATTAAATAGGTGAAACTGATTTTTGCATTGAAATCCAAAAATCTTTTTTCGAATTAATTTTCTAATAATTTAATTTGTTTGGCATATTCTGAATATTCTGAAAATGTCAATTCTGGTAATTTTTGTAATAATAGGTCTCAAATATAGGTATTATTGACTTCAGTTGTTTCCTTAAATTCCCGGCTATATCATCAATTCTGCTTGCAACGGTGTTTCGAGTTAAGCTAATATTTTTGATTTTTTTAAATTGATCTGGACACAAAATTTCTGCAGTTTTAATAATGCATTCGTAAATACATTCCCCTTCATTTATATATGAAATTTATTACTTTATGACACTTATAACAAAATATGATGTCTTGGGAAAATTTGTTGATTAAATGAAAAACAAAATTTTCACTTTGTATGGAAATATTTTTTTAAATATTTGATACCAACCTTGCCGGGCCGCAGATAACTTGTAGTCGGGCCGCATGCGGCCCGCGGGCCGCGTGTTTGACATGCCTGGTCTAAATTAAAGGAGAAGAATAAATATTTTAAATTGATAAAAAAACATCCACTTTCGCAATATTTTAGGATGAAATATACTAGATTACGCAGCCAAGCTAAATCTTTGTCTCATACTGACTATTTGCGCTTTATATCTGATTCTGAAAAAAACCTATGTACTAAGAAATTCTGGAGTTTCATAAATATTATGAAAAATGATAGTTCAATTCCTTCAACAATGTTTCTAGATGATATGGAATTGTCGTCACCTCTAGATATAGTAAATTCATTTGCTTCTCATTTTTCAAAATCATATGAAACTCCTTCTCTTCACGATCCGCCTTTTGTGCATAGCAATACTAGTAATACTACAAATTTCCTAAATATATTGTCATTTGAAAAATCAGATATAGAGAATGCACTTAGTAGATTGGGAACTAAACTGAGTTCTGGTCCGGATGGTTTACCAGCGTTAGTTCTTAAAGACTGTAGACTCGTTTTATCAACACCGCTTACACATTTATTTAATCTGTGCTTGAAACAAAACATATTTCCTTCCACCTGGAAAATTACACGTATTATTCATGTATTTAAAACAGGCGATAAAAAGTTAATACCAAACTATCGGCCGGTGGCAATTATATCTAATGTTGCAAAATGCTTTGAAATATCATTATGTACTTCTAATAATCCCTTCATTAATTCAAACTTATCCACCCACCAACATGGATTTCGACCTAAGCGATCTACAGTTACCAACTTACTTATTCACACTCAACTTTTATCCAAATATTTAGATCGCCAGATCCAAGTTGACGTTGTCTATACAGATATATCGAAGGCTTTCGATAAAATAGATCACAACATTTTATTGGCCAAGTTATATTCAATTGGATTTTCCTCATCACTTTGTGAATTAATTAAAAGTTATCTCGATCAAAGGTCATTATATGTAGAATACAAAGGATTTAAGTCGAATACTTTCGTTGCTACTTCCGGTGTGCCACAGGGTTCTAATCTGGGCCCCGCTCTTTTCAATTGCTTCATTAATGATATTACATCGAGATTAAATATTGATGTCCTCATATTTGCTTACGATCTAAAGCTTATGAAACCAATATATTCTAAAGCTGATTGTGTTATTTTACAACAAAACATTGATGAAATCTTCAATTGGTGTACGGGTAATAAATTGTTTTTAAATGCAGGAAAATGTAGAGTTATGTCATTCACAAGAAATAACGTAATTATCGAGCATGATTACAAAATAAATGGTATTCCATTGGCTACAGTAGGTGAATTCAAAGATTTGGGAATAGTTTTTGATAGTAAGCTGACCTTTAATAAGCATATTGAATTGATTGTGTCTGCTTCAAACCGTTTTTTAGGATTTATATTTCGCAATAGTAGATATTTTCAGAGTATTGAAGCAATATTATTTTGGTTGTTTTTTCTTAAGCAATTGTATTTTGATTTATATAACCTGTGATTGGAAATTTGTTCCGTTGGTTGTATTATAAATAAATAAATAAATAAATAAATATGTCTATATTGGTATCTACTTATACAAAATCACTGATCGATGCGCCCCGGACCGACCGGACCCTTTTATGACTTTTGGCACCTACAACACTTGGCGCCCACCCTTAAAACAGCAGTCCAAGGTCGGTTCACTCTTACGGACTTGTTTATACTATAAAAAATTTAGAGACACACACAAGTTTAATTCCTACTTTCATAATTCCCGCCACATCTTGTGCTTATTTCGCATAATCCAGTTCGTTCACGCTCGTTCTTTATGTTATGAGAGATTATAATTTTACTCACAATCGGTTAGTAATCTGTGCATTTGAACCCTTCTAAACAGTCAGGAAGCGACTCATTCCCGGCCTTAGCTGGGAAAGTACTTTCCCGGCTAGCATGTGTCACTGTTATTTTGGTAAATTATACAAATAGTTAATTTTAAAACATATTAAATCTAGAATATTACGTACAAGCCTCCAGAAATAAGGGAAGTTGCTAAGGGTGCGATAACAAACTATTTCCAAGTAAGTTGTAATTAATTTTACCTACTCCCACTTTGTAATTGATGAATTACCGAACTGTTTTCACCAATCGTAAGCGACCCATTACGAATATATAGAGCATACATAAATGTTAAATGTTGTACATAAATGTGTAACATGTACCATTACCGCTTATGCACTTCGGTATATTATATACTTTTTAGCCAATTACAATTAACGTCCGCCGAATCCCCTGCATTCGTCTGTTCATCTTTAAATATTAAAAGTGACAGTGACATTTAAACGTCAGATTGCAACTTATTGGTTAAAAGAATAACCGACACAATAAACTCCAAGCTATGCCTTATTGGTACTTCCGTCGCAATGGTATCTTAGTAGATTAACACTTCAGAGTGAGTACAACGATCCGTATCCCTAAATTTGTTCAATCAATGTATTGGACAATATATTATTCGACGGAAAATTGTTCGAATGGTAATTCGTTTGTTTGGTTAGTAGTCGTCCTAAATTGCCATTACCGGCGAATTTAATACAAAATTAACCGTCATCCTGACATGATTCAGTTTCAATATGTTTTTAGTTTAAGCGAATAAATGCAAGGTCGAAGATAAAGTATAGTATATAACGCGAGTTGTAACGCAATTACGCACCCGTGAAATTACTCTAGTTATGTAATATACTATTACACATCATGGAGAATAATACAAATCGGCTTTGGTTCTTTTTTGTTTATACTGTTATACAGGGCGTCAACATGCGCAAAACAATGGGTAACTATTTTTTTTTTCAAATGGAACACCTTATATATCTTGCCACCAATGCATGGCATTTTTAATAAGCTTTCCAATGATGTACAATTTGTATAATAAAATATTAAGGTTTCTTAAGATTTATCCATAAAAACATTTTTCTTTTGTAACCTCCTGCTCATTTTTGGATTTTCAGCCAAAACTATCCATTTTCTGAAAAAATAATAGGAGCCTAAAGTTGTAGAGCGGAAAATTTTCGATCGATATCGATCTTTCGACTTTTCCAATAATGCGTGCATTCCGGCCAGAGTGCGCAAAATCGTGACCGTATATGCATTTTAGCGTTTTTTTCAAGTTATTTATTAATGAATTGCACTATTATTTATTAATTAATTGCACTATACTTTATTTTCCACGCCCTCAAGTGGAAAAATGAGTAATTGTAGAATAGTTCAAATGACCTACGTCGGTTAAAAATGTTCCGCTCTACAATTCTTAATAGATGCAATTTTTGCTCTAAATGCATAGTTTTCGCTGAAAATTCAAAAAACCATTCAAAAACGCGAAAATTGATACAAACATTTTCAATTTGCATTTTTAGCGAAAACTATGGATTTTGGGCAAAAATTAGAAATAAGAGTTGTAGAGCGGAACATTTTCAATCGATATTGGTCATTTAAATTTCCCTATAATTTCTTGTTTTTCCGCTAGAGGGTGCGGAAAATAAGTATAGTGCAATTTATTAATAAAAAAATTGAAAAGAACACGCTTAAATACATATACGGTCACGATTTTACGCGCTCTGGCGAGTAATGCACGCATTATCTGAAAAGTTGAAAGACATATATCGATCGAAAATTTTCCGCTCTACAACTTTGGTCTCTTATATTTTTTCTAGAAAATGCATAGTTTTGGCCGAAAATCTAAAAATCAGCAGAAGGTGATAAAAGAAATATGTTTTTATTGATAAATCTCAAGAATCCTTAATATTTTGTTATACAAAATGTATATCATTAGAAAGCTTATTAAAAATTCCATAGATTGGGGGCAACGTATATAGGGTGTTCCATTTGAAAAAAAATAGTTATCCATTGTTTTGCGTATGTTGACACTTTGTATAGCAGTATGAACAAAAAAGGAGCATAGCCGATGTGTATTATTCTTCATGACGTTGAAAATTTTCTAGTCTATAAAAAATGATGTTATCTTTGCTAGGAACGCTTCTGCAATGTTTTTAATGTGTACATGTTTTTGCCACAAATTTGCCTATAACTAACCAACCGTCCATAATAGACCCATAGTATCTTATTCTATTTTTATCAGCTTCTCAAGAGGGTTGAAAATTAAGTATAAAATATAGGGTGTTCCATTTAAAAAAACATAACTTTGTTCTGTTATGTATATTGGGACACCCTGTACAAAAACATACATATTTTTAAAATATGTAGAATAGGTGTGGGTACCAGTTTATGAAAAATATTAGTCGATATCTCAATTAGCAAATAAGTTATGGGGCTTTTACAGATCGCTGGGTCACCCGGTATATCTCGGGAGAGAGTGCTATTTTTACCTCGGTGCTTTGTATCCCTCAGGCTTTCGCCCTCGGGATACAAATTTGCACCTCGGGTAAAATCACGCATTTCTCTACCTTGATATATAATAATAATTTCCCAAAATTTTCCGACAAATTTCGGAACTTACCCTAAAGTATATTTCTCTTATTCCGCATTTCTATACATTTTTTTAAATCTAGTATTATATATGTCAATAAATTGATCGTAAAATTATCTTCGAAATGCCAAAATAATAAGGAGAAACTAGCCGAGAATTTTAAATATTCACAATTTAAACTGAAATTCTGTTTGGTAGAATTAATAATTATTTCATATTACTATCCTTAATAGTATGAACTTCCAATATTTGAATATTAAAACAATTCATTTTGAAAATTTTTGTATTTTTTTGTAAAAAATTACCTTTTGTCTAAGATAATGGTTATATTAAATTTACATGTATAATAATAGTAGAGAATGTTAAAATGAACGATTCATAAAGAATTTTTTCGAAATTACTGAAAAAAGAAACAATAAATATAACAAATAATATAGGACAAAGTAACATGATGGCCACATTAATAGTGTTTATAACAAAAAAGGCTTTAAAACATTTATAATAAGTTATGGAAAGATTTTAAATTGATTCCATTACTATTTTCTATTAAAGGAAAATGATTTAGAAAAAGAGTGGGAAAATCCCAATTTGGACGGAAACAAATGGCAAACCTGGGCGAGAAAACTACACGACAATGCAATGGAACGTATCCAGAATGAATCTGGAGATGGAGTAAATCCATACTATTGTCCAGAATTTAAAAAAAAACTACTCCTAGACATGCCACAGTTTCCATTATGGGCAAATATAATGAGAACTAAATATAAATATGAACAAGTACCAGCAAGTAGCGCATCAGTAGAATCGGAGTTTACCAAAATAAAAAATATTGTTTTCAAAGATGTCTCCGCTGCCGACCCGAATCGATAATTTTGTTCAAAAACATATACATTATTTAACAAGTCGAATGATGTTAATTGAATGTAAATTCCCTACAACATATAATTCACCACCAGTTGATGAAGTAATAAAACCGACCCAAGAAGTAGAAGATTGGCGTGGTTTATCAAGCAAGTACAGCAAAAAAAGAAGCTTATATTTAGGAAAAAGCAAACATACTATCAAGGAAAAAATCCTGGAATATGATCATAAAAAAGTCCAATCTTAAAAAATGGAAACCATATGCAATTGCAGCCCATTCAGTTACGCCACGAAAACATGTATTTAAAGAATACATGTGCGTTTGATAGTGTCTACCAGATAGTTTTATCTGCTATTTGTGATAGAGTTGAAAATCAAGTAAGTATGCATGAGGGTTGATAAAAATCATGATTGTTAAATATAAAGTAAATTAAACATATATTTAACTAGTTTAAATTTAACTAAATACACCTTAACTTCCATTCAAATTATGGTGTTTTTTACGAAAATATTTTTAAAATAATAAATTGTAAAAATGGGAAATCTTACTAACATCTTAAACTTAGCTAAGATATTGTTTCAATCAGGTTACAGGAATACGTGCCACTACCCCTTTAACTCTTTCGGGTCCGGTGGCGCAAAATTTCACCCACCAATTTGGACACTATTTTTGTACACTGGAGCAAAATTTAACCCACCTACTTAAATATTATTCTTTTTGAGACTACCGGTTTAATTTACGTCCCATTGGTATAGAATGCATGCGAAAGATATAGCCAATGAATTCCGAGTCACGTGTCTCCCCGACATGCGCATTGCTTTTTACAAATGGTTAGTAAATGGCCGCTAACAAACACGTGTGCATAGGTTTTAGATTTTACGCCAAATGTGAAAAACAAAGTTATTTTGCAAGCAACTGGTGTTTGTTGTCAGTTCATTGGTATCTTCAGAAAACAGTGAGTACATTAGTTTGTAGTAAATTAGTAAAAATGGTTATATCTTTTGATAGATACAAAATTTAACCCATCGTATCGATCCGATCATGAATTTAAAAAAATCTGAAGAACTGCCTTTTAATTTAGTGGGTATGAGCGTGGAAGAGTTATACGCAGAAAATGATAGACTCGATGGAGAATGCGTGTCTTTGCCGTCTAATTCTAATTCAGATAATGATTCAAATAATGGGAATACTTTAAATGAGACTGAAAATGATGATTTGTTTACTGATAGACCATTACTATTGCCTGCCTTTGAGAGTTCTGAAAGCGAATGGGAACTAGAAGATCTAGTTTCATTAGCTACAGTGGCACGTACTATTCCTAAACAAACAGTATGAACTCGAAAAGAACATAATATCCCATCACCAGAAGATTTCAAAAGTGAATGCGGTGTTATTTCTTTTATAAAAAATTATGGCCGTCATAAACCTTTTGATTTATTCAATGTTTTTTTGGATGATGACATATTAAATTACATTGTATTTCAAACAAATCTGTATGCCCAACAAGAATACTTAAAAACAGGAAAGGCATATAATATCACTAATATTCAGGAGATGAAAGCGTTCTTTGGAATAAATATCCTCATGGGTATAAAACAGTATCCAACTTATAGAGACCATTGGAGCACATCTCCCGATTTGCATGATCCGTATATATCAAAAATTATGACTATGCATAGATTTGGATGGCTGCTAAGCAATTTACACATCAATGATAATATCACTATGCCACAGCGAGGTGTTGATAAATACGACAAACTATAAGGTGCGACCGGTAATAGATATGTTGAAGATTAATTTTCAGAAATCTTTGAATCTTCACAAAAAAAAATGCAATTGACGAATCGATGATAAAATTCAAAGGACGCTCTACACTGAAGCAGTATTTGCCAAAAAAAACAATCAAAAGGGGTTATAAAGTATGGGTATTGGCTGATGAAACCGGATACTGCTGGGATTTTAACATTTACACAGGTCGAAGTGAAAGCGAAGTTGAAAAAAAATTAGGCTCAAGGGTTGTGAAAACATTGATTGCCAGCATAAGGGGAAAAAATCATCACCTTTATTTTGACAATTTTTTTTCCTCGGTTGAACTTATGGAAGATCTCCTTTAAGATAAAATATATGCCTGTGGAACTTTCAATGTTACTAGTAGAAATTTACCAAAGTTTTCAGTTGATAAGGATTTGAAGCGGGGTGATTACGATTGGTGGCAAAGTACCAATGGTTTATCAGCTGTCAAATGGCGTGATAAAAGATGTGTCCACGTCCTTTCCAATTGCCATAATCCTCGTGACACGACAATTGTAAATCGGAAAAATAAAGATGGTTCAGTTTCAGAAGTTGTCTGTCCTATCATGGTAACAGATTACAATAAAAACATGAACTTTGTGGATAAATTCGATCAAATGAAAGCCAATTATTGTATAGATAGAAAAAGCCATAAATGGTGGCATAGGATATTATTTTTTCTAATAGATACTTGCGTGGTGAACGCATATGTACTTTATGGACTTTTTCCCGAAAATAACAAGATCTCAATGAAACAATTTCGTCGTGAAATAGTACAATTTCTTGTAGCTGATACAATTGTTCCAAAAATTAATACCATACCGCAGCAATTGTCTATTCCCATCAGCAATAGAAAACCCTGCCAGCCAAAATCTATACGTCTTTCGCAAAGTGCCCATCAACCAATTCGTACATGGAGACGCAGATGTGGATATTGTAACTCAAAAAACAATGAAGTCAGAACAAACTGGGAGTGTTCAGTGTGTAAAATACCGTTATGTTTATTAAAAAACAAAAGTTGTTTCCAAACATATCATATGGAATGAGTACGATGGTGCAAAACATAACCCACCAATTTTTTGCTTTTTTCTTGTAAAAAATGGAGTTTATATTTTTGTTAATTACGTTTTATAGTTTGAATATGTATTATAAATAAGAATATAACAAAAGGAGTTTAATTTTTTTCCTTAAAAAATCCTGTACCTTTTGAGCTTTTTTTGAAGTGAAATTTCCGGACCTGAAAGAGTTAAGGTATTACCATCGTTGATTAAATAATTTAAAAAAAAACACTTTGGATGCAAGGTGGAACGTTTTTCCATTGTACCATTGAGCTCAAAGTGGCATAGTTTTTCTGCATAAAAAATAACATTTCTTCTATAAAAAAAAGTTGCAAAATAAGATCCACTATTTTGTATAACTATTATAAAACAAATCGCTGATTAATGGAGTGACTTGAAATGTTGTATGAAAGTAAATAAAAATATAGTCAAGATTTTAAAAATACTGACTGAGGGCGGGTTTCACCAACGTCAAATAAATCGACAAATAGTTATTCGATGAATAACATTTATTGTCTAGTTAAATATATTTACGTTTCACCAACATGTTTCGGACTCTAGTTAACTATTCAACGATAGTTAAGAGAGGTTGCTTGTAAAACTGGCATTCATTATTTGACAATTCCCCATAAACGGCAATTTCAGGTTGATGACCCAAAAGCGGCAAATTCAATTTATTTTCTTTTTTCTACAAATTCTTCAGAAGTATAACCATATATCCATAATTTGCAATGTAAGACGTCATCTTTTATAGTATTCAAATAACTTTTGATTCATAAAAAGTAATTATTGTTTTAATTTTACATTTCTACATTCTCCTTTGGTGAAAAGAGAAGAAGAAGTAAAAATTATTTGGAAGAAGAAAAAGAAAATCTACTTCTTGTGGTGGAAGGATATACCGAGATTATAGAAAACAAGGACAGATGCTGTTTTCGCCACACAAAAAAGTAAAGTGTGGTCTGAAATTGCTTCCATTTTCAATGCAATGGCAAAAACTGGGCCAAGAAGCGGTCAACAATTAAAGTTATATGACAATTTAAAAAAGACAGCGAAGAAACACAAAGCCGATGATAAGGTAAGTAATGAGAATAATTGGAACGTTGTATTTAAATATTAATAATACACCTTGAACTGTATGACACAGTATTATATACAGTGCGAGTCTCCAACTTGGAATAAATTCAGTAAATCAAAGAATGTTTATTCTTCGGAAATATGCTCAGACACATCGATTAGTATTTTAAATTGCGCTCTTTATGATGTAATAAAATTTCATACAGCGTGTCCCAAATTTGAGATATGACGTCATTGACTATTTTTTTTAATAGCAACCCTAATTTTTTTATCACTATTCTTAAAGAGTATATCAAGTTACACATGTGTGCCAAATTTCAAATTTTTTTTCCCTGTCATTTAGAAGATATTTAACAAACATTATCAAATTTGTAGAATGAAGAAATCAAGTCACCTTAATCGAATTTTTATGCATTTTAAAAGTGGAATGCCAAAACGTGCTGGTTTGTCATTTTTTTTTTCAAACTGACGTTTATCATTTTGACGTTTAGTTATAAAAACAAGTAAGAAGTGTAGCATCGCATTCCACGCATACTCGAGTGAGGAGAGTATTAGTCGTTCCATTGTTGTGTTGACTGTTGTTCACCGTTGGTCGAAAAATTATACTAACATGCCGTACTTAACTGAAACCCACAAAATCGAAATTTTAATGATAATTGGCTATGGAGATAGGACAAGAACACAAAATGAAGTTATTTATTTATTTAGAGAGAAGTATCCTGACTTACCAGCCATATCTCAAAGTACCGTAAGCAAGATTGAAAGTCAGTTTCGGGAAAATGGGCATTTAAGAAAAACGAATAATCATCGTCAGAATGCGCTGAGTGAAGAGGTCAAAATTGATGTACTTCACTCTGTACAGGAAAATCATCATGTCTCCTCTAGGCAGATCGCTAGGGAACTCAAAATTAGCCAGTCTTCAGTGTCAAGAATCCTTAGAGAGCAAACATTTCATCCTTATAAAATGACAATCCTCCAGGAACTCACCGAAGATGATCCGGATAGAAGACTTCAGTTTTGCGAAAAAATGATGGATCTACTAGATAGAAATGTTCGAAAAATAGAAAATATATTGTTGATATTTGAAATTTGGTTTATGTTAAATGGTGAGGTAAATCGTCAAAATTGCCGTTATTGGGCAGACAAGAACCTACACTGGATGAGGGAAGGTCACACTCAATATCCAGAAAAAGTTAATGTTTGGGCAGGGATTGTTGGTGATCGAATTTTAGGACCAATTTTCTTTCCAAATAATCTCAATGGAGCGGGATATTTACAATTCTTGGAGGAAGAGCTAATTCCGAGTTTGGCTATTTTGTTTCCTTGCCCTGTAGATGCTGACGTCCCGAATAGAAACATCTGGTTTCAACAGGACGGTGCGCCTCCTCATTTTGCAAGGCGTGTCCGTGAGTACCTGGATAATGTATTTCCACGAAGATGGATTGGCAGAAGAGGACCAGTTGAATGGCCACCCAGGTCTCCGGTTTAACACCTATGGACTTTTTCTGATGGGGGTACTTGAAAAGCAAAGTTTTTAAAACCAAACCGCCAAATCTTGAGGAGTTGAAAGAACGAATAAGACAGGAGTGTAGACTAATTTCCCCCGAAGTAATTAGAAATGTTCAAAACAAGTTTCAGTTCCGTTTAGGGTATTGTCAGTTAGAAAATGAACAACATTTTGAGCATTTATTGAAGAAAGACTATTAAGTTGAATTCATTTTTCAAATTTGATACTGTTTGTTAAATATCTTCTAAATGACAGGAAATAAAAATTTGAAATTTGGCACACATGTGTAACTTGATATACTCTTTAAAAATAGTGATAAAAAAATTAGGGTTGCTATTAAAAAAAATAGTCGATGACGTCATATCTCAAATTTGGGACACGCTGTATAAAATTTTATTACAACAAAAAGAGCGCAATTAAAAATACTAATCGACGTGTCCGAGCATATTTCCGAAAAATAAACTTTGTTTGATTTACTGAATTTATTGCAAGTTAGAGACTCGCACTGTATAATTATAATATTGTTTAATTGTGATCATTTTATATTGAAATATATAAAACTGGAGGAGGGTCTTTCGAAAGCTCTATGACCGCTTGCGATGCAAGAGTCATTGCAATGCTGGGGCCGCAAATCGAAGGCCACAACAATTTCTTAGACTGCAATGGAGAAGTAGTCATAATAAATTAAGGTAATTGTTTTACATAATGATGTGTGGCCCCATTTTATTATGTTTATCGCTTGGTAATAAAATGACAAATGTATATACCTATGTCCCGGCCACTCGAGGCATGTAGGGGTAAAGTTGAGAAAAAAAGCAGAGTGAGAAAGTACTCCACGTGGAGAATTGAATAGAAGACCCCTCGCCTCGCCTTGAGAGGCCGGTGGACTTATACAAGCGGGCAGTGAAAAAGTAATTTTTCTATAATTATATAAAATTTATAAACAATTGCAGATATTATAGAAAACAATGTAGATGAAAATCGTGATGAAAATATATTTAATACAAGGGAGAACCAGCTATCAACGTCACAGTCAGTTCCATCATCTGAGAACCAGCCGTCCAGATTAAGAACCATTGCAACACCCAGAAAACGTTACAAGAGTAGCAATTACGATGAACAACTATTCTTGATGGAGAAAGAGCGCCACGAAAAAAAAAATGGAAATTCTATCCTTAATAAAGGAAAAGGAGCTTGTAACGACTCGATATGCAAAGAGGGCCAGAATTGAATATATAAATTATATTTGTGGCGACTCTGCATATCGTTTCGTCATTTTAAATTAAAACTTAAGATGGCACATTCCATCAATCGGCTGAGAGCAAGTTTTTGTCCCGAAAATCCGAATCCTCACGATTTTGTCCGTTCGCGCGCGCAACAGCCGCAATACGGGAGAATTCCCACCTGAAAATATCTAACAGTGGGGACAATGGAGCGGAATTGCGCGTATATAAACAAGGTCTGGAGCGCTCCTGCTGGAGAGCTTGTATAGCATAGGCCTTCCAAGGTGGGTTATACGAGATCCTGAGTGATTTGCAATTCGGATTGTAAGTTAGTCAGTTTTCCCAGCTAGATGGTTACATTTGTAGAGAAACATTCCAGAGGGGAAACTCTGCAAATTTACCCGTTACTAGATAAATTTGTAAAGAAAAACATTCCAGAGGGGAAACTCTGCAAATTTAATGCGAATTAAAGAGACGAAGAGAGCTTTACAAATTAGCGCGAATCCGGCTAGACGGATAAATTTGTAGAGAAACATTCCAGAGGGGAAACTTTGCAAATTTAGCCGTTACTACATAGTTTTGTAAAGAGTAACTCCCAACGGGGGAACTTTGCAAAATTAATCCGATACCGAAATAATTACCGTGTCTTGCCGACAAGTGCAACTACATGGATAAATTTGTGGAGAAACATTACAGAGGGGAAACTCTGCAAATTTAGCCGTTACTAGATAAATTTGTAAAGACAAACATTCCATAGGGGAAACTCTGCAAATTTAATGCAAATCCGAAACCAAAACAAGTTACCGAAAACAGATCAAATTAAACACATAATATTTTATTGTGTAGAGCCATCTGTTGGCGTCTGCCCTGGCTAGGCTGAGCTGTCATGCAGAAACCTGTAGTGGATGGGCCGTTCAACGACAGAGGGAGCAGCCAGATTACCGAGTTTTTTTTATATTTTTGAATTATTTTAATTTAAATTTGTACATATTGTAAATAAACTATTTAATTATTGTTGTGTGTATTTATTGGATTAAGGGGGTTTTATCAGTCATAAATATTGTCAACCAGAAAGTAATGAGAGTGAAGTTAAAGAAAAAAAAAATTAAAAACAAACTAAATGAACCCGGACCGACCCGTGGTAAAATTAAACTTTACGTTTTCACCACTCATTGCATAATTAAAATTATTTAGTGGGTGACAACGCTACAAGCTCTTGGAGATAGAGTTATTAAAAAACAATTAATAATTATTAATTTGTTAAGTAATTACTTTTGGTTTTGAGTGTAAGTAGAATTAGTTTTTATTATATTCTAAGCAAAAATAAAACATTGTTATATCTTCCAAATGTAGTATTTATTAATGCTGTTCGAATCGCTGTATTATTATTTGGCAAATTATAATGTAACTGTTCAGGTTGCTCAAATACAGGTATTAATACTTCCGGATCCTCATTTGGTTCATCGTCATTCATTTTATTAGCAATGTTGTGTAGCACAGTTGTTGCTACGATTACAGCTAATGTGGTATCTATTTTTACTCTCATTCCCAGATAGGCATGGAAAACGCCTTTTAAGAACACCAAATGTTCGTTCTACTGGGTTCCTTGTTCGTATGTGTGCATTATTGTAAGCATTTTTTGATCGGGTTTGTGGATTTAATAAATAATTTCTGCATGCGTACCCACCGTCTCCTAAAAGGAACGTATCAGGAAAATCATTATTTTCCAATCGTGCTCGAAATCGACAATTATTAAAAATTGTAGAGTCATGTACACTGCCAAGAAATCTTGCCACAATATCTCTAATATTTAGTCGACTATCGCATACCACTTGCACATTAATCGAAAACCATCCTTTCCGATTTCTGTATAATTCACCATTATTTCCACCTGGAGACTGTATACGAATGTGACTGCAATCGATTGCTCCCAAAACACGGGGAAAACCGCTGATTCTATAAAACTCGTTATGAATTTTAACGAGTTCATTTCTGTTTTGAGGTAGATAAACAAATTGTGGCCGGAGCAATGCAATCTCATAGGTTACTTTTTTAATAATTCGACATACAGTTTCGATACATTAAAATGGTCCCCTGTGCACATTTGAAAGGACCCGGTAGCATAAAATTTCAGTGTGATAAGTACCTGATTCATTGCACTGATAGGAGAATTTCTATTGCTCAAATAACCTAAATTCTGTCCGATTAAAGTGAGAATTTCCTCTACACAATCTTTAGATAAGCGAAACCGATTTTTAAAATCCACGTTATCGTATTCGGCAAACAGATTTCTTCTCTCAAGAATTAAACGCAGCCATCGCGTAAATTTTCCTCGTCAGACGACGAAGTAAGTCATGCTGATGATGAAGACAAAAATCTGCAATGGTATGTTGTTAACTTTCGACAATGAATTAGACATATTTGTTATGCATACCTATTGTACATGACTAATAATATTTAATAAACCTTCCGAGAGTAGGCGAAAAATTTGAGGTTAGGAATCTGTGAATAACTGGAGAAATATCGGAGGTTAAGTTAAATATTGATACGTATCTTTTTAGACTATTATAATTCATAGGATTTCATATTGAAAAAATAAATCAATTATCTTCCTTTTTGGGTTTATTCATTATACGTTGGTAAATCTGAATAACAATAAATAATCTTTTCATTTATATTATTCCTTTTATAATTTATTTTTATTATGCCTGCATCAAAAATCGCTGCAGCGTGGGCATATCGAATCCTAGAACGCGTGTGCTCTTTAAAGCACTAATGCCCGTTTGCACCGTAAGTTAAGGAATTCTTAAATACTAAGGATTACTTAAAAATGGCGTTTTGGTTTGAACCAATATTTTAAGTAGCAATTTGGAGGTTAAGAATTCCATAACTTTAAGCCGTCGAGTGTTGGCGGCTTAAATTTTAAGGTCATCGTAAGGAACGCTTGAAGTAAGCAGCATAATAAAAGAGACAACTTCATACTTGTAGTTGTTTGCATTTTTAAGCAAAATGAAGGAATTTTTTGAAGACGACCGAGATATTTTGGAAATCATCGAATTCGGATTTCCACGGCAAGTATATATAGTATACTATATATAGGGCAGACCACTTCCATCCATGCGATGGATGACTTGAATTTTTATCGGAGGTTCAGGTTATCAAAACAGACAACGTTGTATTTGCTCTCATTAATTGAGCATCAATTAGAATCTCATTCGGATAAGTAAGTACACATAAATTAGTCCTAAAATAAAATTACAGAATTTTTTTTTCAGGAATAATTCAGTGTCCCCCATCAATCAATTATTGGCAGCATTGAGATTTTACGCCACTGGTAAATTCTTGATTAGTGTGGGTGACTTTCCTGGGATGCACACATCAACGGCTTCAAGAATTATCGCAAGGGTGTCTTTTGCAATAGCTCAACTATACCCGCAGTTCATTAGCATTCCTGATGGTGAAGAAAGAAAAACACTACAAAATGACTTCTTCAGGATTACCTCATTTCCAAGGGTTATTGGAGCCATTGACGGAACACACGTGAAAATTCAATCTCCTGGTGGCGAAGATGGAGAAGTGTTTCGCAATAGAAAAGGATATTTTTCGATAAACGTTCAAGGTGTATGCAACGCAAAAATGCAATTTTTAAATGTTGTAGCACGTTGGCCCTACTCTCCACATGATGTTACAATTTACAAAACAGCAATTTACGTAGAGAATTTGAAGGAATGTATGCAAATTGTTAATTATTAGGTGGCAGTGGTTATCCTTTAAGGCCATATTTTTTAACACCTTTGTTAAACCCGCAAGGTCAGGCTGAAAAATCGCGACAACGAAAGCCATTTCAGGACAAGGAATGTTATAGAACGCTGCTTTGGGGTGTGGAAAAGAAGATTTCCCGTATTGGTATATGGTATGCGTTTAAAATTAGAAACAGTGTTACAGGTAATAGTAGCAACTGCCTGCCTCCACAATATTTGCATCAACAGAGGAGAACTTGATCTGTCATCAGATGAGAATCATTAATTACAAGACCTCATCAACACAGGACAAATACCTGAAGTCCAATATGAAGCCAACTTAATATGCAAACTAGAAATGTATTTCAAATTTATAAATAAACTTAACAAACAACATGTCACTCTTGTATACTATATCCATTATAGACATAATTTTATGGTTCTATAACTTTTTTACATATGTTAAAATAAGAATAATATAACTAAAAGAAAAAAAAACTAAATAAAAATGTGGGTACATATTTCACAGTACAAAAAATGTTATTTTCGGGGGTAATATAACAAGTGCTATGACTATTATCGGTGATAGCACCGAGTTAAACCCGATGAAAATTGAACGAGTACAATTTTTGTCCTTTTCTGAGGGTTCTAGAGAAATAGAATTATTTTAATTGCAAATGATTAATCATTACAACTAAATAAATGAAACCAGTAAATATGTTGACTGTTTTTTTAATAGGCTTAATTTTGCTTCTATACATTCTAATTCCGCTTTAAGAATTTTTTCTCGCAATACATTTTCACGTTTATGGGATGCTATTTCTGTATTCAACTTTCTTAGTGTTGGGTCAGCAATTTTCTTTTTTTGAGTACTGCTCGTACTGTTTCCCCAGTGCAGAGGTAGTGAATGGAACATTAAGGGATGGCCTCCTTCGGGAAGTGCTCGCTGCTTGCCCATGTTGGAGTAACCTTCAAAAACAAATTAATTAAATGACCTTTTCAAAAATTCTTTCATTCAATGAAGGAGTCTGAGATGTAACTTACTTTAGTGTGGTTCTCTTCATCGCTATCGACCATTAATATGGTCGTGAAGTCCGGGCTTTCCTACAAAAAAAAAGGAACAAATATAATTGACAATCAAATTATTGGTGAAATCCTATTTCGTAAATTTCGTACGATTGATTATATTTTGTATTTTTTCCTTTATGAAATTTATATTCTTTAGAGCTATTGTTTGACGCAAAGAAGTAACTTATTTTACACATTTTCAGCCCCAAAGACCGGAAGAAAAATGTCAACTTACATTAGCGTCTCCTCCAACAGAAGTTGCAGCGGCATCTCCTCCAACGGAACATGGTAAACCATAAATGGTTTTTTTATTCACTATGTCCAACAGGACTGGAGCCAAAACGTCTACTTTTTGCTGCGGTGGGCCCCCACCTGTCTTATTAAGTAAGGTTCTGTTGTCTGCTACGTTCTTCCGCAGCTCTTTTTTCTGGTTGTCGTACCACTTTTTTAAACTCCCTACACTTCGTGTGCAGGTAGAAGATTGAGCATTAAATTCATTGCATACTAACTCCCACATTCTCTGCTTGTCGCGCTGGCTGATTTGATCGTTTTTTTTTTTATTCTCACGCACATTTTTGTACTTGAATTAAGCTTAAGAGATTGGCTCTCTCCTCCATCGTAAAATTGCTCGAGCGAGTTCGCTTTCTTAAAACTCCCTATAAAAATGAAAATATGTTTGGACAACTACCTTAATACTTGACATAGTATATATTTTTTATCGTGGACCATATGGTTTTACATGCTAAAAATTATACCTTGTGTTAATGTATATTTTATCATAAAATTTTGAAGGAAAATTTTTTAAATCAATTATTTATCCACATGATGCGCCTCATTAGAATAACTTAAACATGTTTTATTCCATTAAAAAAGAAAATTATTTAATATAAATAACTGAGCAAAAATAAACAAAGTACCTTGAAATTCTGAAATGTCAGATTGATTAGTGAGGCAAATAATCAAACGAATTTATACTAGAAAATATCTGTTTATACCGTTGAAGAACGGGTGGAATTTGTAACGGCAATTATAAGAGGTTTGTCCAGCAGGAAATAGTTGTATTTTTCTACAAGAAGTCAGGGAATTTTTATTTTAGGGAAGTAGTTGAAAACTTTTCTGCAGCGTACCCCGATCGTCCGGTTCCGAGCAAAAACACTTTTTAATGGAATAAAATATTTAAATTATTCTAATTAAGCGCATCATGTAGAAAAATAATTGATTTATATTACTAACTAAAATTTGCGTCAAAATTATATGTTAAATATACATTAACACAAGATATAATGTAATTAGCATGTAAAATCCTATGGCCCACGATAAAAAAAACATACTGTATATAACAATAACCATCATCTGAGCATTTAACATTAAACTAGGTGAACTAAAGCTCAACTTGAATGGTACGACCGCACAGTGGGGCTAAACCGAAAAAACGCGGACGAAAGTCGAAAAAATGTATGTTTTTAATGAGGATTTTTCGACCCCAATCGACTACAGCAGTGCAAATGTCAGTTAAAACATAGCATTCCTGCGAGCAGTCAGTGTTACGTTTAGAATAGCGAAACGGAGACGCGTGTTTGGATAAGCCAGAATTTTTAGAAATATCATCAATTCCATTAAAATATAATGGAATCAACTCATATACGTAAGTCAAATATTATAACCATTTATAAAATAGTATTGCATTAAGCAAAGAAATATGAGATGGAGAGTAGCGCATGTGATTTTCAATCTAAAAAATAAAAAAAATTGGTCGTTTTAAAGTGAAATCGTAAAATGTTAAGCATTGTTAAGTCTTGAAAAATATTGCAGGTTGTAGATTGATATATTACAATATTTTAATCAATTTTTTTGTGAAAAAATGTGTTGCGTGAAAAACGCACGTGGCCGTTGTTGTAGTATACTAGTATATCGAAATTCTTGGTTTCCCTTTTCCATGTAAATGTATGTAGTGTGTAATAGTGTGTAATAGTGTGCAGTAGAGATGGGTAACTTATGAGTGAGTTGATTCAAAGAGTCGACTCATGGGAATGAGTCTATTAGTTAAGTGACTCGCGCTGAAGAAATTAAAAATCTTAATGAATTATATTAATACTTTTATTATTATTCAAATTTTAGATTCCGATGCATCAAATATAAATGGGCTGGCAAGAAAAGAAATATTTGAAATATTAAAACATAATTTGAAAGCACCCGCTGCAGAAATGTATGATGAAATCGAAAAAGTTATGTCAGCGAAAGTTCATCCCTTGCGATTCACTTTAACAGATAAATATAAAGGAACTTTAAGGACATTGGCCACTCAAATTAGAAATAAATGGAGTGACTGTCATCGTATGGAAACAAGATTTTATGAGGACAATGATGAATGGTTAAAGGTATTAATCAAGAAAAAAAAAACATATATAATGTATAAAAATCTTGATATACACATAAAGAATTGAGAATCATAAATGTAACAATTTTACAGGTATTTGTTCTACTATATGAAGAGGAAAAAACAAATTTTGATCGACCAAATAAATTGCCTACTTTAACTGAAAAGTCTGCTGCATTGGGCAGACCACGTTCTGCATTCAATGATATTTCGGATAGGAATAAACGAAGAAGAGTACAATCCTTGCGCGATACTTCAACTGAAGAGCTCGCTTATGCAGCGCAGATGAATTTAAGAAAAGAAGGAAAAACAGATGCTGCCCATGTTGTAAAAAGCACTGTACTTGGCTCTCCTAGTAAAGGAACAAAATATCGAAAATCAATTAAATTACTGGATATTGAGCAAAAAAAATTTACACCTGACCAAGCAGTATCTTTATATATCGAACTAAACTTTTCCAGAAATAAGTATCAGCAGCTTCGTAATGCGTGCTTAGCTCAATCATCGAAACTGTTTCCGTCAGTTAAAAAAATGAACAAAGCTCGAAAAGAATGCTATCCGACTGAGAAACTTATAGTAAGTAAGGATAGCGTAGAAATAAAGTTACAGGCCCTGATTCATCATACGGTCGAGCGTATCATTCAAAGTCAAATTGATGTTATTGAACGTTTATCTGAGGAACAATTACAAAATTTAACTTTGTTCGGCAAGTGGGGTTTGGACGGTAGTTCTGGTCATAGTATTTATAAGCAAGAGTTGGAGTTTGATAAATCAGATCAAAACCTTTTTTTTACTGCTTTCGTGCCATTGCAATTGACTTTCAAAAACCCATCAACAACAGGCGAGACGATTATTGTTTGGAAAAACCGAAGATCATCTTCACCGAGATTCTGCAGACCTATTAAAATGCAATTCGAAAAGGAAAGCGATCAACTAACAAAAGATACGACGAGTTATGTACAGAAGCAAATAGACGAACTTGAGCCTTATAATTCTACATATCACAGAAAAAAAATCCATGTTAAGTTTCAATTATGCTTATCTATGATTGATCAAAAAGTATGTAACGCACTTATGGATTGTAAATCTGCTCAACGCTGTTTTATTTGTCTTGAGTCGATTTCGAATTTCAATAAACTAGATCATATTTTAGAATTGCCAATTCAAGAAGACGCTTTGAAATTTGGATTGTCACCTCTCCATGCTTGGATTAGATGTTTCGAATGCTTTTTACATATATCATATAAATTAGATATTAAACGCTGGCAAGTTCGCCAAAAAAATGGAGAAGATAAAAAAAATGTAGAATTGGCCAAACAAAAAGTACAGTTTGCTTTCAAACAACAGTTACACTTGTCCGTCGATATGCCGAAAGTAGGAGGAGCTGGCAGTACAAATGACGGTAACACCGCACGAGCTTTTTTTCAAAATTCTGAAATAGCAGCACAAATAACTGGTTTAGATAAGGAACTTATTGATCGCGTTCATGTCATACTGCAAGCAATATCATGCGGTTTTGAAATTAATATTGAAGCTTATGAAAAATATGCGTTAAAAACAGCTCGTAAATACGTTGAGCTATACGGTTGGTATTATATGCCTACTGCTGTACATAAGCTTTTGATGCATGGAAAAGACATAATCGGTAGCTCACTTTTGCCGATTGGTCAACTGTCTGAGGAAGCTCAGGAGGCTTGTAATAAATTATTTAGGGAATTTCGGCTACGCTTCGCACGCAAAAATTATAGAGAAAAGACAATGGAAGATGTATTCAAACGATTTCTGGAAATGAGCGATCCATTTATTTCAAATTGTCGACCGATCCCACAGAAACCATTAAAATCTCTATCACCTGACGTCTTACAGCTACTTAAACCCCCATCTCCGCCAACATATGAAAATATTGTCGAGCAATTGCAAATGGACGATAGTAGTACAAATGAATCAGATGTATCAAATGCTGAGTCTGATTATGATGAAGATTTTTTGTACTGAATTACAAACCATTTATATATTAAATATATTCCTTTTGATTGTCGAATTTACTGAATAATTCTTATTTAATGTGTGAATTAAAAACTTTTTAATTAAAAGAATCACTATAAATCTATTTTAATGAAATATTATTTAACTTCGTTTTGGTTTCAAATAAAATATAAATAAAAAATAAATAATAAGTGTCAAATAAGTGTCAAATGTCCGACATATTGAATTGTGCAGTTCAGATTCGTGATCAGCGACCCCCTAAACCCCTTTATCCAATCTTGGGCAGAATCTATGTACATTTTAAAAATCGTGTCCACCATATTGGATCCGCCATATTTAATTTTGCAATTCTGAGTTCAGATTCGTGATTAGCGACCCCGAAAATCCCCGAGTCATCAATTTGAAGACGATTACTTGACCTTTTCGACTTTCGTCCGCGTTTTTTCGGTTTGGCCCCACTGTGGACCGGTCCGAAATAACAAAACATAACCAATTTACCTCTTTAACGTCCATTTTGAAAATGCGTGTTATGTTTGGTTGTCGCGTTTCGAACAATGCACTATGGTTCCTGAGACAGTTTTTTCTGGCCAAAATGCAAATTTTTAATTATTAGAAAAGGTTTATTTAACCATTTATAATAAATGTAAACATTCAAAAGGGCCATATTTTCTACCTGCCGTATTATTTCTAAGAATCTTCTTATCGTAGTAGATGAATAGTGTGACCATTTAAATTTATTTTGCAGTTACATTGTGCAAGTCTCATAGAAACAAGCAATTGCCAAAGTGTGTTAACTGTGTGTTTTTAAAAATAACTGTGCTCAATATTTTTTCTCATCATCCCAAATGGGTATGTATGTGTTACATAATATATAAAAAATCATAGGTATTCGGTCTAATATAGTGTAATAATAATCAAGCGTATGACTTTTCTTGTGAAAGTAGCGAATACAAAAATTAAAAGTAACTTATAAAAAATTGGCGGGGTTTGGCGGGTATAATTTTTACATATTTTAAATAAGCATTTCTTAGCCTATCAAACAAAATAAATTTTGTTTGCGCAAGTTTGCGCATTTTCCTAAATTTCATTTTTTTTTTTATAGAAATGCATCGCTTTAGGAACGAGGACCTGTTTGATATATGGATGCAAGGCGGTGATAAGGGCGATAAGATTTCGGTACTTTTTAACCATATACGGCTAACTATTACAGATAATATAAGTTCATCTAATGAGCTAAAAATAAGGGATAAGCTGCGTCGTTTGTGTCGCAATTTCAACGATAGATGGAATCTTCTTTCTCGGCATAAGGATCGCTTCAAGCACAAATATTCTACGTGGCTAAATAAATGATTTATTATTGAAATAGATGAACCTATGCCGTCCACATCTTCAGGCCGCCCACGTCTACCGTTTTCAGAAAAGTCGCTTAGGTCACAGAGGAGAGAAGCTTCGCAATTAGCCCATGATTATAAGCATGAATCGTCCCTAATACTCCAAGCTGCAGCAATGGCTGCACGTCAAGAGCACAAGCAGCATTTGGCGACAGTTTTAAAAGAAGTGAACAAATCTCCAACGCGACCAACAAAAATTCGAAAAATACTATTTTCACCCGAGAAAATACCAGTGAAATATACCGCCGAGGAAGCTTTAGAACTTATTTTAGATTCTAATTTAAGCAAACAACAATATTTAGATATTCGACATGGTGCTGCATCTAGAAATTGTGATATTTATCCTAGCTACAAAGAAGTATTGATATATAAATGTAGGTGTAGACCGCATGGTATTATCATTACTGATGTTCTGGCAGAGGTTCCATTAAGTAATTTATTAGAACATACAACCAATCGAATAATACTTCTGCAGCAACAGGCAATTATACAATATATGGACTCACTGAAGAAAAACCAAATTAGTGCTGAACTAATTTTTAGCAATGGCTTTGACGGAAGTTCAGGACAATCGACATATAAGCAAAAATACAGCACCCCTGGTTCCCATTCGGATGCATCCCTTTTTGCTACAACAGTTATACCTCTTCGACTACAAACAGGAAACCACATCGTTTTATGGAATAACCGAACTCCGCAATCTGTACGATTTTGCAGACCTTTGAAATTAGAATATATTAAAGAATCTGCAGAACATATATTAAAGGAGAAACTAAAAATTGATAATCAAATCAACAACCTTGTAGAATTAAATGTATCTTTACCGAATGATTGTGTAATAAATATCAAATATAATCTATTCATGACTTTAATTGATGGTAAGGTACTAAATATATTGACTGGAACAAAATCAAATCAAGCCTGTCCGATATGTGGTGCAACTCTTAAAATGTTTTTTGAAAGTTACCGATTTCAAAGAATCAACAGTTTTTTCTCCAAAACCTAATACCTTACAGTATGGAATAAGTCCATTGCATACTTGGATTCGCTTCTTCGAGTGTATACTACATCTTATCGCACTGATATACGTAAATGGCAGGTTAGGGGCACAGATGATAAAGAAATCGTAAAAACTAGGAAGAAATTAATCCAAGAAAAGTTCTTATCGCACATGCATCTAAATGTGGACAAACCAAAAACCAATAGATTTGGAAGTACAAATGATGGAAACACGGCACGCCGAGCATTCAATGATACAAGATTATTTTCCGAAATTACAAATTTAAATGAGGATCTCATTAAAAAATTTAAAATAATTTTAATTTGCCTATCTTGTCAGTTTGAAATAAATGCAGATAAATTTCAGAAATATTGTCAATTGACTGCTGAGCTATATATGTCGAAGTACTCCTGGTATCCAATGCCTGCAACTGTATGTCGAAGTACTCCTGGTATCCAATGCCTGCAACTGTACATAAGGTTCTCATACATGGTAGTCAAATAATAGAGAACACCATATTACCCGTAGGATATTTTGGAGAAGAGGGTTCTGAAGGTAAAAATAAATTATATAAACATGATCGACAGTATCACGCTCGAAAAGATAGTAGACAGCATAATTTGGAAGATATTTTTAATAGAGCCATGGACACTTCTGATCCCGTCATTTCGAGTGTAAATCTGAAGAAACGTGTAGGTCGACAATGTAAATTAAAGCTTCCCTCTGAAGTAGTTAACATGTTAGTGCCGGTAAAACCTGACAATCAAGTATCAGAAGAAGAAACAGAATATGAAGAAAATGAAGAAGTTATGCTAGAAGACATTTTTCCTATTGATCAGCTAGACCAATTAGAATTAGAAAATGATGTATAAGACAAAATAAAAATTTAAAATATACTTTTTTTCATAACCCTTAAAGACCCTCCAAACTGTCAAAAAAACACTTAAGTCTTTCCAACGACCTATTACTAACCTTAGAAAATACTTTGACCACTTAGTAATTTTAAATAAACATTTTATTAATTTTGGCCAAAAAAACCGGTTTCAGGAACCATAGTGCAATGGTCGGACCGTTCCTTAGTAAAGGAACGCTGTCAGAGTCGTGGTGCAAGCGAACCAGCACTTAACTCTTCCTTAGCGGATCCTTAACTTAACCGCTCCTTAACTTAAGTCGGTGCAAACGGGCATAAATGCTACATTTCTGAAAGAACTTGGTCTTTGTTCATTTGACACTGACATTAAACAGTACAACCATAATTAAAATTAAATAAGATTAGTTTTCTGTGTTAAGGGCAATGTGTGAAATATTTTGTCGTGCGGCAACTTAAAAAAAATAAGGAAATAATCTAAATAGGCAGCTCTTAGATATCTTGTAGGTGTAATAAAAAAAATTGCGTAAAGTATGCCTGGATATCTGGTATTTCAAGCACTTAGGGCTCTATGACACCAGACCACCATGGTGGCGGCACCATGGTAGATCCAGCCACCAAGTAAAGCAACCAGTCGAGACACCAGGCAGTCGGCATTGATAAGATGGGCGTGGAAGAGAGCACTTGTTATGTACGTGAGACGTAAACGAATGATTGAAAAATATAAAAAAATATGGAAAACATTGGGTTCACCCTTTCGTTGCTGACCGTTTTATAAGAGGAGTGCATATAATCCTGTACGCTAAATTACGAAAATATCTAAACACATTTATTAACTATGTTCGTATGTCAGTAGCATCGTTTGACGAATTACTATGTTTGTGCAAAAATGATTTGTGTAAACAAGACACTATTCTTCGAAAAGCTATTACACCGGAAGAAAAACTGAGTGCCCTCATTGAGTCCTTTACAATTTGCTGGTGGCGTCACCATCATGGTTGTTCCACCAGTAAAGTCTGGCCGACCGGATTGGACTGGTGGCGCCACCAAAATGGTGGTGACACCAGTCCGATACCAGGTGTGTTATGTTCACGGGTATGAAAATGCGTGTTTAAATTTAATTAATTAAAATTAATTACAATATCCCAAAACATCGGTTAACGCGATCTAAAAAAGGCCTACACTATAATAGCATTGTATTCTTCAATAAATTGACAGATTGGCTAAAAAGTATTACCGATATAAGGGTATTTAAGAACCATCTGAACCATTTGTTATGTACAAAAGAAATATACAGTATTCGAGAATATATGGAGTAGTTACAAAATAATCATTACGATATATGCATGATGTGTGTATGTATGTAAGCATATGTATGTATGTGTGTGTATATGTATATATTCCCTCAAATTGTAATAGATTATATGTACCATTAATGCCTACCATTGCATTTGTTTTACCTGACGTACTTTCTCATTTATTTATTTCATTATTGTTATATGTAGCATTTTGTAGTGTTTTATAAATGAGAAATAAAGTTTATTATTATTATTATTATTATTATTATTATTATTATTATGAAGCCGAGATAGGAATATCGGCAACACGAAAAAGGTGGGCCTCCCCAGAACAGGGGGGCGAGGAGGAATTTCAAATTTGCTGCTTTTTTAAAGATGGTTCCCTCGATGTTGCCAGATTTATCAAAGATCTTATTATGGAGATTGCCGTTTTTAATAACCTTAAAATTTCACTACAAAGCAATAATTTTAACAAATAAAATTATGTTTTAAACATAATTAGACTCATTATCGCTTATATTTGTAATAATAACTTATGAAAATATAATATTACTGTTTATTAAATATAATCATGTGCATTGTACATTTATACTTCGATGTACTCGTATATGCGGCAACGCTTAATAAAGCCTCACCATTTTTATTAACTAACCTCAATGGTGATGTGAGTGCTGGTAATTCATGTTAGAAGGTAAGTTATTATATATTCTGTCTTATAAACTCGTCACTTGTATTTATGATTAATGGAAACATTAAATGGCCGTATTAATTATTCTTGTAAATATCCAGAATGTCAAAATTCTTTCTTTTCCGATAAAACGAATGTCGACTACAAAAATAAACATTTCTATAAATTTCCCAAAAATGAAGAATATCTTGAAACATGGAAAACCATTTGTGATATTGAAGAGACCGTTCATTGTTTAAATTTTCATTCATGTGAAGATCATTTTATTCATAAACATTTTGTTAACCATTTCGGCAAAAAAATAAATTGCAATGCTGTTCCGACACCAAGAAGTAAGACCATATAATTACACTCATTTACTTTTTTAACTATTTTAATGTCATGAATCCTGAATACGAGCAAACAACTGACCTGTTACGACGCCTGAAAGAAGTATCCTAAGAAGAACGAAGAGACCTGATGGATCATTGCACCTGGACAAGACTGTAATACCTGATTGTTGTGATATTTTTATATTTGATAATTTTTATAATTTTGTTAATAATAATGTATTTAATTATCCTGTTAAATATATTTTCCATGAAGGCCTATTTTTATTTTGTGAAATCCAATCTTTTTTCTTTTACCAAAACCAGTAACTTCTTCATTTATGTACTATCTAAAAGTATAATCAATCATGTACTAAAAAACATAATTGATTATATTTTTAATGTTATTAAATTGAAATATATCGTGTAAACGAGTATAACATTTTTAAATTTTGGCGGAAATCGTAGTAATTTGCCACCCCGACACCAGGCGGCGCCAAAAATCGTGTTTCCGAAATTTAACATGCAGGTTTCACTTCTAAAGGTATGTGTTCTGTGGTTATGTTCCATTTCACATTTGACTGGTGGCGCCAATGGTGCCGCCACCAAGGTGACCTGGTGTGATAGAGCCCTTACTCTATTGCAAACTCGAGCATGCTTGAAAAATCTAAATATCCACGTATAATTTAAAACAGTTAAACTTAAAGAGAAAACTGACAACGTTTGCATTCATAATTTTTTTAATATGTTGTTTTTAATACCATTTTATTTCAATTTTCTATAGATATGTTCGTATTTGAGCATAATTGTTTTGGCAATTTGATTAAAATGATAGTTTTCTACAACCGTCAGAAAAGGGTAGCATTGACGATATTAGAATGTGAAGTTTGTTTTCTAGCAAGTCAAAAATCACATGTCAAAAAATGACTGAAAATATTCCAAAATTCTCAATACTTAGGTATATTATTCTTATTTTAACAGTTATAGGAAAAATACTGTTTGTATTATGTGTGTGAAATATGTAACCTTTGGTGCATTCGAATGACAAAAAGTGACATTCTCATGTGCAACAAATTACACAAATTCCTTGCACTTATGTCCGGTTGCACTGTAAGTTAAGGAATCCTTAAATACTAAGGATTTCTTAAAAAATGGCGATTTGGTTTGCACCGTTACTTTAAGTAGCAATTTGGAGGTTAAGGACCCTTAACTTTAAACCGTCGGATGGTGGCGGCTTAAATTTTAAATGCGTGCTAAGAAACGCATGAAGTACACAACATTATAAAATAGGCAATTTCACACACGTTATTCAACGTAACCTCACGTTTTATAAAGAATTAAAAATGAATCTTTATTTTGACTGATATTCGTGATATTCTAGAAATCATTGAGCTCGGAATTCCACGTAGAATATATAACACAACAAATGACTTCCATGCTATGGATGACTTTAAATTTTACCGGAGGTTCCGCTTATCCAAGCAAACAACATTGCATTAACTTTCATTAATTGGACATCAATTAGAATTTAAACCGTTTCCCAGAAAATTCCTCCAACTCTCCCCCAAAATATACTCAGGAAATATTAAATTTCCCTAGATTTCATGCAATATCTATGACCGTTATTCCCTTTGTCATTCCTTAGTTAAGGAACGCTGCAAGAGTCACGGTGCAAGCGAACCGGCACTTAACACTTCCTTAACTTTTCCTTAACTTAGCGTTCCCTTATCTTATGGGTCCCTTAACTTAAAGCGGTGCAACCGGGCCTTAATACATAAATTACCGGTCTTTAACAAATAAGTTTATTTTATTTATCAAAAATATACATAGATTTATGTATCTTTTGTAGCCAAATTACGAGGAAATGAAAAATGAGACCATAAACATGGCCCTTCATGTCTTGCACATTGGCCAGAATTCAAAAACATATTGTAGTAGAGCGGCCATTTTATTAAATTTATAAAGGCATTGCACAGGCGGATGGCTCGACTATATATTACTGCGAGACGGTGGCTGGCTCACTAGTGAGGAAGCTCTTCCAAAACCACTAAAGTTTCATAGAAATTTAAAATGTACTGGATGCAACAGCATTAAAATGGATCAAAGAACAGCACCCATAATAACGTTTAATCAAATTGCAAATAAATTTTATTTAGACACCATTTTAAATCTACCAGGAGGCGATGTGCGAATGTATGCGATGGTACCTAACAATAGGTAAGGAATGATTAAATAAAATTAATTTATTTATTAATTAATTATCATTATTTTTTATTTCAGGTCAATGTGTTGCTTTTGAAATAGATAACTGTGAAAATATACCAACCAAACTGAATGACATTCCAACAAAAGTTAACTATCAACTACTTTATTTAAAACTGGTCGGAGTGGTACATTTTTATTCAACAATGAAAACTGTGAAAATTAATAATACGATAGGTCACTTCACAGCATATTGTTTACGAGGTGGCACCCAATGGTGCGAATACGATATACAGATTTCTCCGACCCAAAAAAAAACAACACCGTCGTCAATCCTGTTATAATCATTTACAGTAAATAAAGTAAACAAAATATAAATATATATATATATATATATATATATATATATATATATACAGGGTGTCCTCGAATGGTCTGTACAACTGATATTGTTTTAGTTTTTGGGTTTTGTGAAGGTAATGGCCGCAAATGTGTAAGAGTGTACAGTGAAAGATTTCCAAATCGCCGAATACGAAACCATCAAACATTTGCTGCCGTAGAAAGGCGACTTCGAGAAACTGGCCGCTTAGAATTCTCTGCGAGGGATTGTGGTAGAAGACGCACTGTACGAACTGTGGATGTTGAAGAAGAGATTTTAGAACGGATAGATGAAGATCCATCTAAAAGTACCCGGCGTTTAGGTACTGAACTAGGCGTATCTAAAAATGTTGCGCATAAGGTGTTTAAAGAGCAACTGCTATACCCACATCACATTCAAAAAGTTCAAGAGCTAATGCCTCAGGATCACGATAAGCGACTTCAGTTTTGCCAATTTATTGTTAATAACCAAATTGATAATTTGAATTTCGCTAAGACAATTTTGTTTACAGACGAAGCGTGTTTTACCCGAAGAGGTATAACAAATCTTAAAAATGAGCATGTTTATTCCGAAGATAATCCACATGCAACTAAAACCATGCATTTCCAACGGCAATTTAAAATAAATGTTTGGGCCGGTATAGTAAATGATATTATTGTAGGACCAGTAATTTTACCACAAAATTTAAACGGAGAACAGTACTTACAACATCTTCAGGAATTGCCAGTCTTACTGGAGGATGTGCCGCTTTTACTTAGGCGTGATATGTGGTTTATGCATGATGGGGCTCCACCTCATTTCACTTTACCAGTGCGTACTTTTTTAAACCAAAAGTATCCCGGTAAATGGATTGGGAGAGGCAATGACGCACCAGTGCCTTGGCCTCCACGTTCCCCGGATATCACCCCAATGGACTTTTTTTGTGGGGAACTATTAAATCTATTGTTTATGGTAAGCCCATAAATACGCACGACGAATTATGGGCGCGAATACAGAATGCGTTTCAAACAGTTAAAAACAATGTTGGTGTTTTACAACGTGTCCATTTTAATTTTTTGCGACGTGTAAATTGTTGTATTGCTGAAAATGGCAATCAGTTTGAACATTTGTTGTGAAAATAATAACGGAAATAAAATAAAATAAATTACTTTTTAAATGGAAGTACACTATATAATTCCCCATCACATTATTCAACCAATTAAATGGATCACTTAACCAATATTATTAACGCAAGTAGGGCGAATTTGATCCGAAACTACAGAAACCTAGATCTAAAAAAGATGATTACAATGCAACATATATATTTCATCAGAACATGCATTAAAGAGCACCTAATTCCAACCTTTGCAAATTTTAAACTACCAAAACACATCCCATTGGAGAGACAAATACAGATCAGAATGACTTACTTAAAAAGAGAAATAAACAAACATTACTCAACAATCAACTTTATTGATATAAAACTTATTACAATATATAACGAACTTAATAAGAGGCTACACCACATTGAAATAAACATTATACTAAGCAAAATGAAAGCATGTAATAATAACCAAGTTACCCGAAATAGATACATTAAGGACTTAAAAATTAAAAACCTCAGAGCAGCTAAAACAAACAACACCCAATTAAATACAAAATATAGCACACACACATTCCACGCCAGAATTACCAACTTGAGCAACATTACATTCAATACAGAAGAGTTAAAAATGCTAGAAAGAGGACACAAATTCTCACCCAACATTACATCTATAAACATCCCCAAACTCGCCATCGAGCTTGAAGCAGCTATAAAAGGCCACCCACAAGAAGACAATATACGTGGAGAATGTATACAGCTCATCCAAAAAGAAGAAAGAAAACAGAAACAAATTTGTAGCAGCCTACTAGAACTACAAAGGAAGAATAAACAGGTTATCAAAAGTATCTCATGTAAAATCAAATCCAATAATCTAACTTTAGTTACGGCAGATAAAAATGCTGGTTTTGTTATTTTGAATAGAGAAGACTATATAAATAAAACAGAACAATTCCTTACTGATAATAAATTCAAAAAACTCAAAAACAACCCCACCAATAAATTTATTTCAAAAACAAAAAATCTCATCAAAATTACAAAACCAACTATTCTCAAACTCACTAATATATCAAAACTAATACCTATGAACCCACAACCACCTAAACTATACTCTCAACCAAAACTACACAAGACTGGTATACGGCCTATAGTTACATTCTACAACACCCCAGTTCAACATATTGCACATGCTGTGATAACAATTTTTAAAAACTGCATTAACTTCCAACCAGAACATACTATAATAAACCGAATACAATTTATTGAACATATACAGCATATACAAATTACACAGACCTTTACACTTATATCGTTGGATATCACAAATCTATTCATTAACATACCATTAGAAGACACTCTTATAATAGTAAAACGCATTATTGATAACAACATTAATGATGATCTAGACAAAGAAAATATCTATAAACTTATTAAGTTAGTTACGGAGCAAAACTTTTGCTTATTCAATGAACAATACTACCAAATGGCAGATGGCCTACCAATGGGCTCATCTTTAAGCTGCTTATTAGCTGATATTTTTTAAATGATTTGGAAAATACCATATTAAATAGCCAGTTAGCACAAAATAATATAATTACATGGAAACGATATGTAGATGATGTGTTTTGTATATGGAAGGGTGAAGACCACATATTAATTGACCAATTTCATAAATATATAAATACGATACACCCTAGCATCAAATTTACTATTGAGAAAGAAAATAATGATAGTTTAAGTTTTTTGGACCTTAACATTATCAAAAATAATAATCACATTGAATTCTCTATCTACAGGAAACCAACACAAACAGACACCATAATACCATCTGATTCCATGCACCACTATAAACATAAACTATCAACATTCTACTCATATATACACCGGCTTAAAACAACCCCTATTAATAATATGAACTATAATCAAGAGTTAAACACAATCAAGCAAATAGCAGTCAACAATAACTATAATCCACAAATAATTGATAAAATCATCAGCAAAATCGAAAGAAATATAACACTGCAAAATTTAAACCTAGAAATTTTATCTAACATAGACAATGATAATAATAATACAAAAAAATATAAAACATTCTCACAATACCACATGGTAACACACAAAATTCACAAAATTTTAAATAAATATAAACTAACAGCTGTATTCAAATGCAATAACACTATCAAAAATCTGTTTAGCAAACCAAAAGATCGTACAAATTTTATGGAAAATAGTGGTGTATATTCGCTCACATGTGATCAATGTGGAGCAACTTATATTGGTGAGACTGGCCGAGCGCTTAAGACCCGGTTTAAAGAACATTTAACACAAAAGCATATCTCCAATTTTGGGCGTCACCTATATATACACAACCACACTTGCAAAGATAGCAATAACATAAAAATCATTTATAAATTAGACAAAAACTATCAGATGGGCGACCGCGTGGTGATGAGGTTAAGAAGTTCGTCATGGTGAGCGTGTGTAGACACGTACACCATCACCACGCGGTCGCCTCACGCACCGCAGGACATCATTATTTTAATCGTTTAATAGTAAGTTTAACCTCTTTTGCTTTCTTGTTCACTGCCCTCAGCTTTTACTTCGTTAAATTTTTTCGCAATTTTGATCATTTTACTCTTCACTAAAATTTCTTGTAACATTTAATTTTAGGCCCTGATGATGCGTAAATGTTTTACGCGAAACGTTGGCTACTTCTAGCGAAATATAGTGACTGAGCACAGACTACATCTGGTTTATTGCTCCCTGCGGACTATATCGAAATTCTGGACCTTTCTCCCGTTACACCTCACACTTCACTACATAGCAGCGTCCGTTACTTCTTGCCGTTTATATATATATATATATATATATATATATAGGGTCTTTTTTCAACTCAGAACAAATGATTGTTAATGTCTATGTTCTATGTCATAATAATCACCTCAACGCATTGGAATGTATTGACAATGTAGGCAACCAAGTACACAAAGGTCGACCAGTCACAGTACAGTGAAAGCTTAAAATTATTACGAATAAAGTGAGGTTAATAAAACAAACAATGATAAATCGTAAGTAATTATAATAAATATTCAAAATGACCACCTTCACGTTCTAAGCAGCAGCCAAGTCGATTATAAAATCCTTGAATAGCATTTCTAATGTGTTACGGATTTCTTCTTAATTCATCGCAAACAGTAATTATACGATCTGTTAACTCTGAAGTATTGTTTATAATAATGTTATTCTAAACATTGCTTTTTAGATACCCCCACAAAAAAAAGTCGTTTGGAGACAAATCAGGCGATCGAGGTGGCCAAGGTATTGGACCAAATCTACCTATCCAGCGATCAGGAAGTAATTCACTTAAATAATTATTAATGGCAGCTGTAGAATGTGGAGGCGCTTCATTCATCTGATAATAAGGAGCAGCAATGTTTAGTGTATGAATTTCTGGCATTATACGAGTTCGCAGAAGATCTAAGTAAACATTACTGTTTAGATTTCCATTAATAAAAAAAGGACCTATAAGGGTATCATTAATTAGTCCATTGTGTTATGTGGGACAGACAGGGCAATGGTTACGGTCACGGGTTACACAACACAGAAGCGACATAAAGCATGGAAAAAAATCCTGTGCTTTGGCGATGCATGCCAATACTATGTCACACAATGCGGATTTGAATAACGTTAAGGTACTGGAGCTTGAACCTACGTATAAGACCAGACTCTTTTTAGAAATGGTACATATCACAAAAATAAACAATACTTTTAATCATAAAATCGACGTTGAAGGTTTAAGCTCCATGTATGCTTACATCCTCAATAGAAACTTCCGTGGTGTCACCCGTGATGCGCCCCCTTCCCTGCTTGTCCTGCAGGCTTCCACTGCAGACTGTGGATTGTCCTGATCCTCTTATAGTTCAATTTGTTCTCATTTTTGGCCTCATACTTCAAATATTCACCAACATAGGTCCATCAGACAAATTTACTTTATTTACGGTTAACCAGATAAACAATTTTCATATTCAATTCTTTAATCTCACTCCCCCCATTATTACAGTAAGTTCTGAACAGTCACATACATGGTTTTGATCCCATTAATAGTTCCATATATTACAGTCATTGGGTACAGGGGTTTTTACTTTACAAACTTTTTTCACATAATACAAATTTTTGTTACACAATAATGCCTTCTGTTTGTTGTGTGTGCTCAATTTGAGCACTAATAATATTATTTCTGAATTGATTCTTGTTAAAATTTTTCGACGATTTGCATTTAAATAACTACAAATTCATTCATTTTCAAATTTAAATTTCGCGCTTCTTTCGGACCGGTTGGCGCTCCGGCAATAATATATTTCATTCTTAGGTTGGTATTGGCGTTGGTAACGACGTGAACGATGTAGTTTCTACACGTACTTGTCAACACCAATAACGCGCACATGTTCACTTAACCTCTGTGTTGCCATGTTTTTAATTGTGAATCGTCGAATAATTTTTAATCTGCGGACATCTACTTGTAGATTGGTTTTTAATGTGTTTTATTAAGTTGTACACATAATGCTATTAGTGTTTCTTAGCTTTTTTACTGAAATTTACTCAAATTGTAAGTAATTTTTAACATTTTCACCCATGTAAATTTTGACGGTACAATTTAATAAATTTTTGCGAATTTCCCTGATGAAGCCTAGCTTGGCGGGCGAAATATTGGAACTTGAAACTAGAGTTTTATTGGATAGAAGTCCCATCCTTGCCGTGTTGCATCACCCACATTCAATTTCTTCACTATATACCGAGTGTCTGGGATTAAGGGGCGAACATAGGGATTTAACATGTAAAATTAAATATGTGTAATTATTAGCTCCCCTATTCATTTTAGAGAAAAATCGTAAAGGAATATTTTTTACAGAATTAAAAATTGTAAATTAATCATCCATTTAATTTACGTTTGTACCAGAATTCACCTCAGAAATAATAAAAATAAGTTGAACAAAGTACCATTTAAAAATAAACCTTGCCTTGAGTTTGACAAATGTCATGTTATATTTAATTTTACATGTTAAATCCCTATGTTCGCCCCTTATCCCAGACACTCCGTATATATATATGTAACCTGGTGGCCACAACAGTCATTTGATTGTTTAATTATAATAGGTTTTATTATAGGAAATGTATATTTAATATTAATGCGTAGATTAGGTGACATCGTGTGCCAGATGTCAATTAGCTTAGCTTGTAGATTTAGTTTGTATAAATAGGTTTTATTTTATTATCATATTCATTCATATTTTAACATTAACCATGTAGTAGTTATTCCGATATTAATATTCGTTTTTATATAATCATTCACTTTTAATGTAATAATTAATAAATAAAATTGTTTTTAAAAACTCTAAAGTGTGAAATCAAAAGTTAACTGGCGCAGTCGGTAGGATCTCCTAAAAAGTTACACCTGAGAGGATATCAGATAGTGCTTCATCCATTTTAATGGTTTATTGGAGATTCCAACAGTTCCCCGTCGCAGCACCAGAGAGTTCTCCAACTATCGAGAAATCAAGCTCCGAGGGCAGCATTACAACGAGGGACATTATTTCACCAGTTCCACAACCCTGAGGGAACATCAGGACATGGACAGCGTGATTTTTGTTAAGTGGTCAGCACAGAGTTTTTTAGAGGTTTTTTAATTTATTTGTTCGTGAAATAATTTTATGTACGCGAGTGATACGTCTTCTGATTCAGATTCACCTTTAATAATTAATAATTCCCCAATTCGTATTAATTCTCCTATTAACTTCGTACTTGAAGAATTAATTAATAGTTTAGATCATTTAAAAATAAATTCAAATTCAAAAATGGAAAACGTAAATTATCAATTATTAAAATTAAATGTAGACACAGTCCCTTCCTTCGATGGAAGTAATGAACTCACTGAAATTTTTATCTCACGGTCTGAGGCCGTGTTGGCTCAGTTTAGACCGTTAAATGATAATTTAGTTAATAGTTATTTAATTAATGCAATAATAAGTAAACTAAAAGATAGGGCGTTGATTACAATAGGTTCGCGGGCAGAACTGGATAATTGGCCTGAAATTAGAAATCATTTGAGGCAAAGGTTTGGTAACTTGCGAAACTATGACTGTATAGTTCAGGAATTAATTAATTTAAGACCAATGAAAAATGAAAAATATTTGGATTTTGGTGAGCGTATTCAGGTACTAAGAAGTAAATTGTCGAGTAAAATTAATTCGTTATCTGCAGTTGAAATGCCAGATGCGAAAAAACGTATTCATCAGCGTAGTTACGATGAATTGGCATTGACAACATTCCTACGAGGAATTCGCGGTAATATACAAAGTATTATAAGATTAAGAGAGCCTGACCCATTAGACGAGGCAATTAATGATTTAATTGAGGAAAATAATTTTCAAAGTACTTTAGATACACCGAATGTATCAAATTTCAATCAGTCTAATTTTAACAATGGGTTTAATTATAGAAATTCTAATTCATCAAATTATAATCAAAATAATAGATTTAATAATCAAAATCAATTTCAAAATAATAATAGATCTAATAATCAATTTCCTAGACAACAAAACCAACTAAATTTTATAAGACAACCTGTTCAACAAAATTTTACGAGCCGACCCATCAATCTTCAATTTAGGCAGCAACCACCACAAAGATTTCCCACAAACAGACAAGTATTTGGGAGACCAATGAATTCTCAAAATCAAAATTTTAGACCATATAATAATTATTCTTATAATCAAAATCGTACAAATTTTAACCCAAATTTTGGTAATAACCCAAATCCTAATTTCAATAATAATTCAAATTTTAATTTTAATTCAAATGCTAATAATCAGCCACCACGACAAAATTCAATAAGATTACCAAGTCCGACACCAGTGTCGACCTCCACAACTTACACAAATCGTCCTAATTTGCATAATTTAGATGAGCCCAGATCAAATATTAGTATAGCCAGTAGTCGTAATGAAGCATCTGAAGATAATTTTTTAGGATAAATCGCCTTGGGAAAATCCCAGTTGAAATTTTAGGTATAAGTAATAATTCTAGTAATTTACCTTTTATAATTGACCCTGAAACTAAATTAAAAATATTAATGGATTCTGGAAGTACAAGATCGTTTATTAGTCCTCGATTGGCGAGGAAATTAAATAAAAATTCATTTAAAATTGATCCGTTTGAGGTTACAAGTGCTCATGGTACCTCGCAAGGAACTCATAGTGTGGTCATTAATCTTCAAAAATTATTTAAAACTAATTTCGCAGCCAAATTAAAATGTTACATATTTGACTTTCATTCTGCTTTTGATATTTTATTAGGAGTCGATAATATGATAAAAATTAATGCGTGCGTAGATTTTAAAAATAAATTAATAATAACACCTCATAATGAAATCCCGCTTAAATTTCGGGATGGCCAAGGCGTATTAAATATAGATCATAATAGTATTAATAATAATTTTAATAGTAATAATGATAATAATTTTAAATAATGAAATTAATAATAATAATTTAAATGATTCACCGGTAATTAAGCGAATATTAATTCCGGCTAGAAGTCAACAAGCCATACAAGTAGAAATTGAAAATATTAAAAATGGTGAAGTAGTAATACCTAGATTAAATGTTTTAAACTTTTTAGTGCCAGAATGTGTCACTGTTGTAAAGAATGGTAGGGCTTTTTGTACCGTTGTAAACAAAACAGATATAGATAGGGATGTAACCCTGAAAAAACCTTTTGTTGTAACACCCATCAATGGATATGATGTGGTGCCCTATCAACAAAATACAAATAATAAATTGAATAAAAAATGCCCTAAAAATAAAAATAATAATAATATAAATATGTATAATGCAGAAGAATTTAAGTTTGACTTTTCCAAAATAAGATCGGAACATATGAATGATGAAGAGAAAGCTGTTATAAAAAATTTAGTACTTAAATATTCAGATATTTTTCATATAAAAGGAAATGATTTAACTTTCACCAATAGAATTAAACATAGAATAATCACAACAGATGAAGTTCTTGTTTTTACTAAAACTTATCGTTACCCGGAAGTACATAAAGCCGAGGTAAATAAACAAATTAATGAGATGTTGGAACAAAACATTATTAGGCCATCTTTTAGTCCATGGTCTTCTCCTGTTTGGATGGTGCCGAAAAAGTTAGATGCATCAGGCCAGAGGAAATGGCGTATCGACTTTGACTATAGGAAACTAAATGACAAAACTGTAGGTGATAGGTATCCACTTCCAAATATTACGGACTTGTTAGATAAATTAGGCAAAACTTAATATTTTACTACTTTAGACTTAGCATCGGGTTTTCATCAGATTGAGATTGATGAACGTGATATTCAAAAAACAGCTTTTAATACTGAGAGAGGACATTACGAATTTTTAAGGATGCCATTTGGATTTAAAAATGCTCCTGCTACATTTCAAAGAGTTATGGACGATATTTTAAGGGGTATACAAAATGAATATTGCTTAGTATACATGGACGATATAATTATTTTTTCGACAAGTTTACAAGAACATATCAATAGACTGACAGAAGTTTTTAATAGATTAAGAGAATTAAATTTTAAGATTCAATTAGATAAATCCGAATTTTTAAAAAAAGAAGTAGCTTATTTAGGACATGTTGTAACACCTGAAGGTGTTAGACCGAATCCGGACAAAATTATTGCAATACAAAATTACCCTATTCCTAAAACGACAAAACAAATTAAAGGATTTTTAGGACTGTTAGGTTACTACAGGAAGTTTATTAAAAATTTTGCAGAGTTGACTAAACCAATGACGAAATGTTTAAAGAAAAATTCTTCTATTAATATTAATGATATTGATTATCAAAATTGTTTTAATTTATGTAAAAACGTGTTAACAAATCAACCTTTACTTCAGTATCCTGATTTTTCGAGACCTTTTATTTTGACAACAGATGCTAGTAATCAGGCTTTAGGCGCTGTGTTAACACAGGGAAAAATTGGTTCTGATTTACCAATTGCTTATGCTAGTCGTACTTTGAACGACTCGGAAACAAAATATTCAACAATTGAAAAAGAACTTCTTGCCATAGTATGGGCAGTTAAATATTTCAGACCTTATTTATTTGGACGGAAATTTCAGATAGTCATTGATCATAGGCCTCTCCAATGGTTGATGTCGATTAAAGAACCCAATTCGAAATTAGTTCGATGGAGATTAAAATTGTCTGAATATGATTACGATATTGTTTATAAGAAAGGTACTGAGTCAAATGGAATAGTAGAAAGAGTACATTCTACAATAATTGAACATATGAGATTATTAAATAATCAGGATTTGTATAAAAATGAACGAGTTGAAATTTAAATTCTTTATGCCATATTAGCCTACAATAACTTAATACATTCCACTACTAAATTAAAACCTTGTTAAATTATTTCTGGTCATATTGACTCTAATTCTCTTTTAGATATTGATTTGGAAACTCTTCTTACTAATAATTATGTTCAAATGCACAAAGAAAAAGTAAAATTACTATACGGGAAAATTAATGAAACAATAAGTGAAAATAAAACTAGAGCTATTGATAGACAAAATGTAACTCGAGAGGAAATTCCTCAAATACCTGAAAATATATTTATTCAAAATAAACAGAAGCAGGCCAAAACAAAAAATAAATATAAAAAAGAAAAAGTTAAGAGTATACGAGTTGATCATAAAACAGCAGAAATTGATATTAGTCATCGTAACCAAGTAGGTAATAGTATATTATTATACAAGTTTAATAAGAGGGTATATTGTGGCACGAGTGGGTTTGGAGCACGACGAGCGCAGCGAGGAGTGATCCAAGGAACGAGTGCCCCACAATGCCTCTTATTAAACAAGTATAATATACTATTTTTTCTACTTTGGTTTTAGTTAAGGATTCATTCCTAAAATAAAATATATACTTAAACATAGTGAGTTTTATCTTTTAATATGTGGCAGCACTGAAAAACAATTCAATCAGTTGACAGTAGATTATTTATTTTAATAGTGAATTATTATTTAAAATGCAACAAAATTCAAATATTCCTGGCACACCACCCGAAATTAGGGAAATTGCTATGGGTGCAATTAATAAATTACTCCCAAGTAAGTCTAAAGCGATTTATGAAAAAGAATACAGTGTATTTAATTCGTGGTGTAAAGAAAAAAGTGTAGCAGTTGTTAGTGAAAATGTATTACTTGCGTATTATGAGGAGATGAGTAAAACGAAGAAATCCTCGACACTATGGGCATCCTATAGTATGCTGCGTGCATGCCTAAGTGTCTTTAAGAACTTGGATATATCAAAATTTGCAAGATTGCAAGGATTTTTAAAAAAGCAGTCTGAAGGTTACCAGCCTAAAAAGTCAAAAATATTAGATGGCTCTGAAATAGATTTGTTTTTACATGAGGCAAATGATCTCTCTTACCTGGCATTAAAGGTAGGTTAAATCTGAATCTTCAATAAATTATTTATGCGAGTTTCGACTTATAGGTTATCCTGATTATGGGCTACGCAGGTGCATGTAGACGGGATGAGTTATTAAATATGTCTGTTGGCGACATAGAATTTAAAGATAACATCATTATTGTAACTGTTCCTAAAACGAAAACAAATCAACCGAGAAAGTTTGTTATAAATGAGGAGCAATGGATTGCTTTAGTTAAAAAGTATGCGGATTTACGGCCAAATAATGTTACTACAAAACGTTTTTTTTTTGACATATCGAAATGGACGTTGCACAAGAGGTCCAATTGGTATCAATAAAATTGGCCAGGTTCCAAGAATAATAGCCTCTTACTTGAAACTTCAAAATCCCGAACAATACACTGGGCATTGCTTTAGGCGTTCGAGTGCATCAAATTTGGCCAACAGAGGTGGAGATTTAATAACGATTAAGAATCATGGTGGGTGGAAGTCGTCTGCAGTGGCGGAAGGTTACATCGAGACATCGCTAAAAAAAAAAATTGTGGCCCATATGCTTAATCCTAATCACTCACCACAGCCAAGTACGAGCACTTCCTACTCAAATGAACCGTTCTCAGATATTTCAAACGACATGAATGTGAACCTTCATGGTAACACAAACTACCAGCATAGTGTATTAACGCAAAATGTACCTGGCATAACAATTAATGCAAAAGATACATGTATTGTAACTATAAATGTATACAATAATTGTAATACCAGTGAACCTTCAAGCAACAGTTAAATACTTGTTTATATTAAGTATTTCTGTTCTATTCGTATTAAACGCTTTATTTATGTTGTTTTCGAGGTTTTTTTCTATCAAATGTTGATTATTTCTATTCATCTTTATTTTCTGTGCAACACGAACATGTTGCGTACATTTCTAGGTTATTCGCGTCATAGATTACTTGTATAGATAGACAACCTCTATGCACAAACCATTAACAGTGTTTTACGGCGCAGCGACAAAGGCACTGTATTATTCGGCAAACGATGTAGATGTGTTGCACCTCAACAGCAATTTGCGATCTGCCGCATTTTTAGTAAGTAACTCATTAAAGTGTTAAATTATCATTCACGGCAATTTTACATTTTCATGTCGACACCTGTCATATTCCAAGTACTCACAAGTACTACCAATAGCGACAACTAAAATGTTACCACAAACAGTTTAATAATGAGCAAAACAGTAAAATAAAAAATCTCATTATTAAACTATTTTTGATATAACAAAAGGTCGATTATTAAACCAAAGTAGAAAAAATTCATTTATCTAATATAAAAAGACCAAGGGTAAAGAAAGTAAATTTTGAAAATATCTTAGATTTTAGAATTTTTATGAATAATTATAAAAAAAAGCAAATTATTGAAAATGAAAATGTAATAGAAATGAATGAAGATTTATTCCATGCTCCATTGGATTATTCACTTGCTCATTGTGTTAGCAAAGATTTAAAAATGGGTGCCGGTATAGCAAGAGAATTTAAAATCAGATTCGGTAGAGTAAGAGAATTGTTTAAACAAAATCCTTAACTATATTCTCTTTGCCAATATTAAAGAAGACAATAGATATATTTTATATTTGATAACAAAAGAAAATTTTGACGATAAACCTCCTCTAGAATGTTTATTTAAAACTTTAATCAATTTAAGACAATTTTGTTTAGATAAACAAATAACTAAATTGGCAGTTCCCAAATTGGGATGTGGCTTGGACAAATTAAATTATAAAACAGTAAAAGCTTTGTTAAATTATATATTCCAAAACTCTCATTTACAAATAATTATTTATCTTGGTGCAATTAAATTTGATAATTCAGAACCTGGTACTTCATTTGAGTCATTTTAATAAATTAATTAATAAATTCCAGGTTACTACTCATCACTCCAGTGATCGCTTTTGAAATAAGGAATGTTACGGAAAATACGGGACTGTTACCTATAAAATTAGGTTTATCAAAATTGGAAAGAACAAAACATGTATTGGTACATCATTATGATCTAAGTCCTGTTTACGAAGAAATTAAAAAAATAAATTACCAGTATGAGTTTTTGAAAGATACTACGAGTAATATATCTAAATTTAAAAATGACTTCCAGAATTACGAAAAATTATTAAATTATTCTTAGAAAGATATAAGTAATAAAATTAAAACAATACAATTGAATTCTAAATCAAAACGTGCAAAAAGAGGTTTAATTGATGGTTTGGGTACTGTTATTAAAACAATTAGTGGTAATATGGATGCTCAAGATGAAAAGAGAATTAACGAAATCCTGAAACACTTAGCTAATAATCAAAATAATTTTCAGAATCAATTAAAATTTGGCTATAGCACTAATAATAAGATTATTCAAAATTTTAATAATGCAGTTCAAGATATCGCACATAACCAAAACTTATTAAAAGCCAGAATTATGCAATTACAAGCAATATATATAAGGCAGAGGTCGATCATCAACATGTTCTGGTTGTAAAAGACTTATATAATCAACTTATACTACTTTTAGGTGTAATAGGAAATATACTACAAGAAATTATTAACTCATTAACTTTTTATAAATCCTCCAGTGTCAATCAATTCATTAACTTTTTGTAAATTAAAAACATTGAGTCCTGATATAATTAGACCTCATTTATTACTTCTTGTCTCTCCCTATTAATTATGAACATTCATTTGATTTATATTACATATATCCAATACCTTTTAAATTTGAATCAAAATACGTAACGATAATTCCAAATATAAAATTTTTACTTAAATCAAAATTTGATTCAAAAACATGACCTCTAAGAGAAATGTGAAGTAATAATAAACAGTTTCAATGCAGTGATAATTTAATATTGAACTACAAAGCGGATTGTGAAACAGAGATATTAATTAACGGAACCACTAAAAATTGTAAATATACAAAATTAGACATTCAACAAAATCATTTGGAAAAAGTACCATTTACAAATCAATTCTTAGTTGTTTTTATCAAGAAAGAAAGAATAAGAATTATATGTCCTGGAAAAGAAGAAAAGAAGGATCTAGAAGGGGTTTTCCTCATTCAACCAGATAAGTGTGATATTATCTACAAAAACTACAAAGTGCCCAAAATAGAAACAATGAACGGAACTCCGGTGTTAGTGAGTGCAACCGAACTCAAAGTAGACAATGATAAGATAAACAATTTCACTATTCAATTTAAAAGACTTAAACTAGAAGATATTCCAGTGTTCTCCCCAATTCCAATTGTGCCAGAAACATTCGTACTCTTCAAACGTAGTGCATGGACAACACTTCTACTTTATGTTTTCGTGATAATAATTATAGTGATTTTAATATATAAACAATTAAGAAGAAAAAGAAGAGCAGCTATCCTCCTTCAAGATAATAATTCGCCTTCTGGGATAAGTCGAATCTGAGGGGGAAGGTGTAACCTGGCGGCCACAACAGTCATTTGATTGTTTAATTATAATAGGTTTTATTATAGGAAATGTATATTTAATATTAATGCGTAGATTAGGTGACATGTGCCAGATGTCAATTAGCTTAGCTTGTAGATTTAGTTTGTATAAATAGGTTTTATTTTATTATTATATTCATTCATATTTTAACATTCAAACCATGTAGTAGTTATTCCGATATTAATATTCGTTTTTATATAATCATTCACTTTTAATGTAGTAATTAATAAATAAAATTATTTTTAAAAACTCTAAAGTGCGAAATCAAAAGTTAACTTATATAATTATGTAGTTCACAGTTGGTGAAGTTCAGTATACCAGTGGCCACTACTGACATTTCCATTCCTCACTTATTGGCGGCAATAGAAAATATGATTAATAACAGTACGTTTCCCGACAATAATATAATTCGAGCAAGAGTAACGAACATTATTACGAACTATGTACAAAAGGAACACATTGTTTGCCCAAACAGAATTACATTTAATCAATGTCAGCGGTTCCTCAAACTCAATGACCAAATCTTAATTTTAAAATCAGACAAGGGTAACGTAACGGTAGCGATGTACAAAGAGGAGTACGACAACAAAATGACAGAATTATTAAACCATGAACAGTGTTACAAAAAACTAAATAAAGATCCTACAACCAATTTACAAACTAAACATAACAGCTTGGTAAAAGAATTGAAAACAAAGGAGTACATTGATGCAACAACGGCCAAAAGACTGACGACTTACAAATCAGTCCCGCCAAAATTATATGGAACACCTAAGATACATAAGGATGGGTGCCCGCTTAGACAAGTCTCGGCTTCAATAGATGCACCAATGGAAAATTTGACAGGTTTTGTAGCGAATATTCTAGCATTATCGTGCAGAAATAACAATAACTATTACGTAAAAAATGTTTTCGACTTCGCAACGGAAATGAACAATTTCCAACTATAGACCTATTCGCGAATAAGGGCGGTTTACGAACTAAGTTAGGAACATTCAAATAATATTGGTATTCTTTTCTACTACCTGATAACCGAGCGGATATTCCCAAGACGTACGATTTCGTACTTATCGGTTATTTCATAGGCGCGCGCGATTCAGACGGACAAGACACCCCGACCGCCATCTCTGCTGAATAGCTCTATACCAGTAGGTTACGTTATCATTAGTTTGGATGTAATATCACTATTCACAAATATTCCATTAGTTTTAGTAGAAAATTGTGTGGACAAACAATGGGATAAAGTAAGCGAACATTGCAATATTGACCAAGAAATGTTTATTAGAATTATTAGGTTTTTATTCAATGCAAGTTATTTCGTATACAACGGCATATTTTACCAACAAACATTTGGGTGTCCTATGGGCTCGAAACTCAGTCCGGTTCTTGCGGACCTTGTCATGGACAAACTACTACAAACAGTAATACCCCAGCTTCCTTTTGAACTGCCCTTCATCAAAAAGTACGTGGATGACATCATCTGCGCCGTACCTGCTGAACATATTCAACCTACTGTCGACGTGTTCAATAACTACAACAACCACATACAGTTCACAGTAGAGGTAGAAACGAACATTAATGTCCCCTTTCTAGACACGAGGCTAATTAGAACCACAGGCAATATAATAATGGTAGACTGGTACCAAAAACCCATGAGTTTGGGCAGATTCATAAATTATAAATCATACCACCCAACACACGTAAAAATCAATACAATTTTAGCACTAAAAAATAGAATAAAGTCAATCTGCCACCCCACCCTAGTAAACAATAGCCTTAAGCGATTGTTTACAATTTTGATCCAAAATTCTTACCCAAACAAGTTACTCAACAGCCTGATTTGGTCGACCACAAATAGAGCACCACCAATAGCACAACTCAGCCCTTCCGGGCTCGGGACTGTTGCCAAACCATACGACTTCGTTTGTCGAAATCGCACAAACTTGTTACCGATAATTTCCAATGCACTTGTGCAATTAGTGTTGAGAATAATTTTGCTAGTCAAATATCAATTCACGTATTGTAACTACCATGAACAATAATCTGAGTTATTCCAATGAAGAGAGCATATTAATTATCAAAACATTTTGCAGTGGCGTCAGTTTAATCAGAGTTCGAGACATTTTCGGTTAAATTTAACAATCGACCAATTTCGTCCATCAACAATTACCAAGTTTGTGAAAAAGTTTGAAAATACAGCAAATACAGGGTGTATTTGAAATAACGAACAGGCATTTAAGGGCACATATACAAAATATTTGTGTACCAATTTCCGTCAAAATTTATTCGAAAAAAATGTTTTGAATTTTTCGAGGTGTTTTAAACATTTTGAGAACCGATGATTTTCTCATTTAATTAGGTCTGCATGGAATGTGTGTTTGTTTATTTAAAACGCAAGATACGATTTCTTGCCTCCGAAATTTGAAGTGTTATCGCAACGTTTTTTTTTTTTGTAAAAGATAAACAGTCCTCAAGTTCATTGACGCTTAAAGAGCACTCAGATATTTCCTACGCGCTTGTTGTAATTCGACATCTAAAGCCGATGCCGTTTAAAAATTAGGTCACATTACCACTACCCCCAAACATGTTGCGTATTTTCACTCATTAACTTTAATAATTAATTGCGGGCTTTTTGTTACAGTTATAAACAAAATAATTGCGAATATTGTTCAAAAATAATATAATCTCTTTGTGGCTACGAGCCTGTTCGTTATTTCGAATACACCCTGTATAGTGGCAGTTGATTCAAAGCGTATTTTAATAGTCCAATTTCAACAAATATTATTTTAAAAACATTAACATTAGATGCAAACGGAACAGAAGAAACAACGATGAATTGGAAGAAACAGTTTTGGGTTTGATAAATGCTGAACCAACAACAAGCATATGATGCATTGCTCGTGCGTGCAACGTGTCTAAATTCTCTGTACAAGCATCAATGCCATGAGGAGATACTGCTAGTGGATGATGAAACTAGGCGTGTATTCTGTAAAATAATGCAGAATCGATCAAATACAGACCGAAACTTTTTGCAGATGAATGTTAGTTCACAATTAACAACGAGCCCAACGTTATTGTTCATAGTAATTACAATGCGTGAATTGATATCTGACTCATGGCAAGGGTTTTTATTAAATGGTACATTGTTCGACTTATTTTAATTATTTCTGAGGTGTATTCTGCCACAAACGTAAATTAAATAGATGATACATTTACAATTTTTAATTCTCTAAAAAATATCCCCTTACGACTTTTCTCTAAAATGAATAGGGGAGCTAATAATTATTTTTTCCTGTAACCGTGGCTACTTCAGAACCAGGGTTATTCAGGGTGGCTTATTTTGAAATGAATACCCTCTCTCTCTAAAACAAATGAACCGATTTCAATTATTTTTGCTTTGCTGGATAGTATTTTTTATGCCCTTTAAAATGAGGTATCGCACAATAGAGGGTGCCATTTGAAATTTTAAAGATGGGGTGGCTGGGGGTAAGGGGGTGAAAGATAAAATTCTAAAAACAGTGTTTTTTAAGTTCCCCCTCGAAAACAAAATTGACGTATTTTTTCTTAAAACCGTAACTACTTCAGATCCAAACTTATTCAGGGTGGCTCCTTTTGAAATGAAGACCCTGTATACTGTGCGTGTTGAAAGTTTGAAGGATTTTTGTAAAAGCGCAGAAATCGAATATAAAAGAATTCTTGGTTACAGCAAAACACGATGGCTAACTCTTTTACCAGCTGTAGAAAATATCATACTTTTTATCACAAGATAAATGTCCAAGAATATTGCAGCTCTTTTTTGAAAATGATACATCAAAAATTTGGCTTCAGTTCATCCACAACCAAGTTACATTATTTTACAATGCTGTAAAAATTATTTAAGGAGACAAAATTTCAAATACGGAAGTGTCAAATGAAATCAAAAATTTAAAAACAAAATTACGAGAAAGTATTGATAACGAATTATTCGAAAAGACATCACTAGGTTGGAAGAACAAGGTGCCATTAAACGACCTGATTTTCTAAAACATGTCAAAATTTTTTATAATAACTGCTTGAAATATCTTAAAGAATGGACAGTTCAATTTGAAGATATTAAAAATTTTCATTGAGTAACATAAAAAAGGAGATTTTATGGGAATATGTGAAAAAATCTTATAAAAATATATTGGTAACCATTTTCCGAAAAATGATATTTGCAAAATGATCTTTTTGATGAGGTGTCATTGGTAAAAAGATATGTTACAGATGAAAAAATTAAATGTTGGTTGTCTGCAAATGTGGAAACAGACAAAAAATGGACGGAATTATTCCTTCATTTTAAACAGAATAATATTCCTTATCAAAATATTTTGAAAATTGTTGAATTCGCGCTCTCCCTTCCAGGAACAAATGCAGCAACAGAACGTGTTTTTTCTAGTATCAATAAAATATGGACAACTGAAAAAACGCAGTTGAACATTAAAACTTTAAAATCTATATTAAGTGTAAAATACAAGGTGTCTAAAAAAGACACTTGAGACAAAAAAAGCAAATTAACTAAATTCATCTATATGAAAAATTACATACTTTCCAAGATACAGCAAGTCAAAGTTTAAGATTGTTTAAAAATTTTAATCTATATCTCGAAAATGGGAGATGAGAATGATTTGTTTTTTTTTTTCGGACAACTACATATGGTGTACTACAAGTACAAAGGTGCTCCAGAGGACATGCTGCTTACATTATTATATAGAACTTTTTTGTTCTTCACATTTTTTACGATTTAATATTTTTTTCAATGCAACTCATCACTTTTAGGGCCAGTTTTTCAATTTGGGCTTAAGCTGTGGATTACGTAAGCTAAAGTTTATGTTAAGCCGAAGTTTATTTAATATTGCGATTTTCAAGTGTCATTTAAGCCAAGCTTACGTATCCCATCAAAAATTGGGTTGGCAGTGAAATATTACTACATATTTTTTGTGTTGGTATTGAAATGTGATTGTAGTAACTGACTTCATTTGTGTTTATTTCGTATGTAATTAAGAAACGCGTGTTTTTAACCTCAATTGAGATTCTGTGATTAAACAAAATCATTTATTTTTGGAAAACCAGGTAAGTAACACTTGTTATTTTATAAAAATATACGCGTTCGAAATGCTTGTTGGTGATGGTTAGTTGTAGCAGGGTGGTGGTGTTATTTTCAGTCATGGCTGATGGAGGCAAACGCAAACGGACAGCAAATTTTAATGCCAAAGAGGAAATTGTTTTAGTTGAGTTGGTAAAAAAATTCAGCCACATCATTGAATGCAAGAAGAGTGATGCGATCTCTAACTTGCACAAAACGACGGCTTGGAACCAGTTGGCTGCCGAATATAATGCCATGTGCGGTGAGCAGCAGTTTAGAGATGCACCCACATTGCGTAAAAAATACAACAACTTAAAAAAATGCGCTAAGAAAAAAATTGCAAATGAAAAAAAATATATATTCGGTACAGGAGGAGGCCCGCCAGTAATGCCGTCAACGTCGACATGTGACGAGACAATCATATCTATATTAGGGGACGAACAAATGTCAGGACTACTTCCTGACATGGATGATGATGCAGGTAATTACAATTATACTGTAATAAAATTGCTAATATTACAAATTATAATTACATATTATCACGATCATACGTTATTTCTATTTGTATCCAATGGAATCTTTATTATTACATGGAGAAAATGTATTACTGAAAGTAAAAGTATTATAATAATATAATGTTATAAAGCAAATAAAAAATCGATTCTTTTTTTTAAAGATGATCCCTTGAGCATTGAACTATCTGTTGTGGGACAAACAGATGAAGGTGAGTATTGTATTTATGAATAACTGGGCACAAGTGCTTATACTTACACAGTATACATGTAGATCGTTCAATAAAAGCATTTCAAACCAAAAATCCTCAATTTAAAAGGATCAATAACCCAAATAAGATATTTTTTTTTTCAGACAATGTAATCGTACTTAGGGATAGGGCCAATGACCCTCCAAGTACGAGTGCAAGTTGTGGCACTAGTTTTAGTCCTGAGGTGCCAATCGTGGAATTGATAGGAGAAGGTGAGTGATAGGTTTATATATAAGAGAGCATAATGTTCATATTATAGTTATATACGGTACATGCAGACCGTTAAAAAAACATTACAAAAATAAAATCATCTATTCAAGAAGATGTAATAACACAAGTCTATTTTTATTTACTTCAGATGTAACCCTAAATACCAATTGGGCCAAATACACTCCAAGTATGTTGAGAACACCGAAGTCTGGACCTCTTCAATTTTCTTCGAACAACCGAGGAACCGGCAATGGTATAAATATTTTGTAGTCTTTACATAATGGGGGTCTTGCACACTTTTTGTATTACTTTAATTCAATGTTTGGTACTAGGCTAGGGCTGATCAGTAATCTGTCTTAATATTCGAATTATTTAAAATCATTTTCCTGCAATTTGGGAAATACTGAAATTCGGCCATATTTTTATCATTAGACATTTTTTTTCGAAATTGAAAATCAGTAATTATTTTTATTTTTCAGAATACATGTTAATATTCAGTTCTTATTTGTTTGTTTTAGATGATGATAAAGAAAATCGTCGGAAGCACTTAAAATCAAAAATGACAACGTTTGTTTCATCTAAAGTGCATACCACCGAAAAGGAGCATACATTAAAAGTGAAATTCATGCTCCAAAGGCACGAAATAGAAGTTAAAATTATGAAAGAAGCTCATGAACAACATATGAAGCATGAGACAGAACTGCACGAATTAAACAAACAAATATTGCATAAACAAATTATTAATAATGAACGCAAATCTAAACGTGAAGAGGAACTTCATGAACTTCACATTAAAGTATTAAAAAAACAATAGCATCAATAATTGAATTAATAAATATACTCAGTTTACATAGTTCATAATTTTTTTTTTATTTAAACACCTATATAAATATATTGTACATTAATATTTTGTGTTATGACAAATACCTAGTCCTCGTAGAACCCTATTGCCACAAAACAATGTTTTCTGTTTTGATAAGTATGAGAACACAGAATATTGCCTTTTCTCCAAGACGTATATGCTCATCAAAAATAGCTAATTGGTTAATACAGATAAAACATGTAATGCAATGATATAATTTTAATTATTTAACAAACTATAAAAGTAATCATTAATTAATGCGTATCGAACACGGTTATTGACACCTACGTTGTTCTCATTATTATTTTGGGCTACAATATTGCCAAAATTGATTGCTTCTTCTACGTCTTCATTGACTGCTGGTTCTGCCAAATTCATCTCATTTGCAATATTATGTAACACTGCTGTTGCCACGACAATGGCTTGAACTGAATTGTACTTCAATCGGATACCCAACGCAAGAATAGGAAAGCGCCTTTTCCACACTCCGAAACACCTCTCGATTGGATTTCTTGTACGGATTTGAGCTTCATTAAATAAATGTTCTGCAGGTGTTACAGGATCTCGAAGGGGTGTTATGAGGTACGGTTTAATGGCGTAACCACCATCTCCTACAATTATGCTGTCACCAGTAGCTTCATTTTCCAACTCTGCTTTAATTCGAGAATTATTAAACACTGTAGAATCGTGTGATGACCCAGGCCATCTAGCTACAACGTTCAAAATTCTCAAATTTGCATCACAAATTGCTTGAATATTAAATGAAAAGTAACCCTTCCTATTACGAAAGATTTCTGCATTATTGCCTCCAGGAGACTGAATCCTAATATGTGTGCAATCAATAGCACCGATACACTTGGGAAATCTGCTTATATTATAAAAATTTTGTCGGGTTTGCATAATTTCCTTTTCTGTTCGTGGAAAACGTATGTATTGCTTCCGAAGACCTGCTACTGCTCTTGTAACTTTATGTATCACTCTACTTGCAGTAGATTTATGGATTCCACAAAAATCACCAACCACAATTAACATTGAGCCTGTTGCATAAAACCGAAGTGTTAATAGCAACATAGTCATCGGCGTCAAGGCATGATTTCTAAAATTAACTTACATTACATTACACTACCTACATTTTTGCTCATATGCATTTACCTTTCAGTTAGTGATGATATTTCTTGTGTAATCGATTCAAGCACCAACTCACATGCTTCTTTTGATAACCGAAACCTTTCCATAAATTCCACTTCACTCCACAAGTGAAAGTGATCAGGTCGCTTCCTAATGTTTTTCAGCTGACGTGGAGGATCCACAATGTCCATTATTTCTAATAAGTCCTCATCATCAGTCAATTCGTATAGGAGATCAATCCACATCATATTTTCTGTCACTATATTTTAGGTTATATAATGCCGTTTAACGCGCTAAACCGTCGCGAGCTATGGCTTACGAAAGCCGTATTTTAAGCTCCGCTTATCGTAAAACCATGATTGAAAAACACCTACAAATACTTTATACAGAGTTTAAGGTTAAGCCTGGCTAAAGCCGCTATTGAAAAACTGGCCCTTAAAGAATTTATAACCTTTCAAGTTTTTTTGTTTACGCCTTATTTTTAACAAAAAAAATAAAAAAAAGGACTAAGGCCCACTTGTACCATTGTAATTAAGCTATGCTTAAAGCATTCTTAAAATTTAAGCAACATTTGAGTGAGTATTTTGCTTGCACCATACTTTAAGCACAGCTTAAGCAAGACTTTAAATAAGCCGTAGTCATGGACCGCTTAAAATTTAAGTCTGCACACATAACCTTCAATTCGTTCCATCAGTGGTCCCTTGTGACAGATATTTATGCACATTAAATTATTTTCAATAACAAAACTCCTATTATATTTAAAATGGCACTTAAAGAATTAAACTTTGGAGTGGACTATATTTTTGAAGACGGTTTAGACCTCATGGATATTACTAATTTCATTTATCCACTAGTTTGGAAGAGAGCTGATCATTCTCATGATTTGGACGAATTGTCGTTCTTTCGGTGTTTTCGTGTCCGCAAATAAACTTTGTTAAAATTACTTGGCCTGACTCAAAATACTGGCTAATATTAACATAACCTCTCTTTTTTACGCACCGAGATTTCTTTACGCGTGCATTTGCCTTCAAAAATATTTAATTGAGCATTAAATTCTTAATAATTATGGCGAGTTTCACTATTTCCCTGTTCGTACAGCAACGCTGTTCACGTAAAAATACTCGCACGCACTTTATGTCAAAATCAGCTGAGAAAGGGACACCTATGTCGCCAACGTTAAAAAGTGAAAATCCCAAGATTTTACGATGTTGCAACACTTTGAGCTTGCTTACTAAAGCAATTGTATTAATACCAATGGTGCATGACGCTTCCATTTAAGCATGACTTAAAATATAAGTCCTACTTTACAAAGTTAGACTTAACGAAAAATGGGGCAAGTGGGCCTTATTGTTTTTGAAAAATTTCGTGTTAAAAAATGAAATAATCTAAGTAGGCGGGTGTCAATTCGTTGAAAACGTGTAAGTGTCAGTACATTCATAACTTTCAATTTAAGCAAATCTGGTTAACACGTGGAGTGCTGGTGACCGATGTATAGCCGGTGGCCGACGCGCATCGACGCGACGCGCGCATGCGTATATAATGTGTACTGTGATCCGTGTGTGCCATGGAAGCTCGAGCGCGTCGTCAACCGCGGCGGACAACTTTTACACTCATGAAGAGTATGCTGACATGTACGGTTTCTGAGAAGGAAACACACGCCAATGTGTTCGCGTGTACAGACAACGATACCCGCATCGCGTGCAACCTTATCGGACGACATTTCATGCAGTTGACCAAAGATTGGGAGAGCATGGATTTTCTGGGCCCAATAAAAGAAATGCCGGACGTCCCCGCCTATACGAGGCACTAGAAGGGGAAGAAGCTATTTTAGATGCTATCGACGAGGATCCATCATTAAGTTGCAGGCGTATACGGGAACAACTTAATGTTTCGAAAGCTTGTGAACAGAACGCTGAAAGAACAGGGCATCTACCCATTCCATGTAAAAAAGTGCAAGGACTAATGCCACATGATTTACAGCCCCGTTTAATATTTTCGAACTGGATTTTAGAAAATTTCTTGTTACATCACGATAATTTTTTGAAGCACATTCTGTCTACATATGAGGCTGAATTTACTAGAGGTGGTATAGTAAACTTGCACAATTGCCGGATTTATTAGAGGACGTACCTTCGGCAATTCTATTAGGAATGTCATCGTGGAGTTCGGAATTTTTTTAATGAGTTTCCAAATCACTGGATTGGTCGAGGCGCTGATGCACCTATAAAATGGCCACCGCATTCTCCTGATTTTAATCCTATGGATTTTTGTTTGTGGGGTGCTATTAAAAGTAAAGTGTACTCAAGAACAGTAGACACAAGAGAAGAACTTTGGGGAAGAATTGTCCAGGCTTTTGAAGAGTTTCGCCAAATACCGGGAATATTTCGATCCACAAGAAATTCTCTTTTACGACGTCCAAGATTATGTATAAGGGAGAACGGGGGTCATTTTAAACAATTTTTGTAATTTGTTAAATAATTGATACGTTAAATTAAAAGCAGTTTTTGTATTATAGTTATAAATAAACAATAAGTTCTTTTTTATTTATTTTTTTGTTAAAAATAAGGCGTTAACACGTAACGTTGAGAGTTATAAATTCTTTAAAAGTGATGAGTTGCATTGAAAAAAATATCAAATCGTAAAAAATGTGAAGAACAAAAAAGTTGTATGTAATAATGTAAACAGCATGTCCTCTGGAGCACCTTTATACTTTAAGAAATTTCTTGAAATTTAAAAAAAATGTAGTACACCTAATGTAGTTATCAGAAAAAAATAAACAAATCATTCTATCTGCCATTTTCGAGATATAGATTAAAATATTTTAAAAATCTTAAACTTTGACTTGCTGTATCTTGGAAAGTATGTAATTTTTCAGATAGATACATTTAGTTACTTTGCTCTTTTTTTGTCTCAGGAATACACCTTATCATTTTGGTGGTGTCTTTTTTAGACACCTTGTATATGTCGGAAAAATACAGAAAAAACTGAATTAAAAGAGTATGGTCTCGGTGGTGAGATTGTACTTTCTCTTATAAAAGCTGCACATATACCTCCCTGTCAAGGTTTCATAATATTTTTGATAACTATTTTACTAGTGTAAAGCTTCTTCGTCACCTAGCCAATAAGGAGGGTAGAAAATTGTCCATTAGCTAGCCATACACGAGCGTTCTTTCCCGCGGGAAAGAGCAATCCCTACGGAAAGAATTCACGTTAGTGGACAATGAGATGATAATTATTCGCTCAGTCTTTCCTTTCGGGGATGTTCGGTACGTCACGTCGTTCCAACTCAACATCTTCGTTAGTGGGGTAGACTATTGCGCGTCAGTTTTAATATCACGCCGTTCTATCCGTTTATGTTTGGATTCCTTTTAAGTACGGAATAAATTGCGGTGATTCAACATTTAATTATGGAGGACGATACAGAATCAAAAATTATTAATTCTGAATTCAGTAGTAATATAGTGGAAAAAAGTGATGTAAGAAATGTCCCGAGGAGTTTTAAAAGAATTTATTGACGCGTACAGATCCCACCCTGCTCTGTGGCAGATAAAAAAACAAAGATCTAGACAACAACCGAAATTTAAAACTTATAGGTTACAAAGACTTATTAAACATTTGGAAAAAGTATGATTCAATGGCTGATATGAAAACGGTGAAACTAAAAATTCAATCATTAAGAGGATCATTTCGTAAAGAATTGAAAAAGGTAAGTAATATATAAATTTAAATTGCTGAATTGTTGCTAACTTTGTAATTAAATTATTATTTTAAAGGTCGAAAAATCCCAGAGATCAGGAACCGGAGTTGATGATATTTATAAGTCCCACTTATGGTATTTCAATTTATTAACTTTTCTAAGAGATCATGAATTGCCAACAAACAACAAATAGCATGGACAATATGGAGTCTTTACATCTTACAGTTCCAGAACTGCCAGAGTACTTGGAGGATGTGGATGGAAATGAAAGCAATGAAGTATGTATAGATTATTTTTATTTTAAATGTTGGTTTTATTATTAATACAAAAATAATAATTACGCTTTACCCTTTTCTATCATTCTATTTTGCCAAGGGACACTACCATTGCCATTAAAGTAATGTAAGTATTGTTCTCGGTTTTGTTTAGCATCCAAAGGCATATTTTGACGAATATTCTCCAATCCATCCAATTCAAAGTTATCATACGCCATTCACCGTCTGCTCTCATTTCGTGGGTGTTTTTATCTTCTGTGTCTACAGTGTTATGGTTAGAATATGATCGACTTTTTCGGCGCAAAAAATTGTGTAGAGCACATATTGCCATAATAACTAGTTTTATGTTATCTGGTTTCAATGCAATGGCAGTATGAAGGACTCTAAATCTGGATGTAATAATTCCAAAACCATTTTCAACTACATTTCTGGCCCTTGATAAGCGATAATTAAAAATTCGTCTCTGATAGGTTAGTTCAGCTTGGCTATATAGTTTCAATATACAGGGTGTTTCAAAATTCATGCACCAAAAATTTTCTACGTACTCCTTGTAGATAAAAAGAAAAAAACCCTTATGACAAATCTCGATTTTCCACAAAATAACATGGATTAAATCCCCTTGCAGAAATATTAAAGAGACGCCAATGCTCCCTATTAATGAATAGTTTCGTTCGCGCGTAGAAAGGCGAGAACACCGCCGTACACGTTCGCGCTCGCCTGGTCTCGGGTCTTCGTCTCTCGAGCTTGTACTGCCGGCATTAGATAAACAAACGGTGTGGATTTTAGTGTTTATGCAGCACACAAATGAGGTCAATGTACTATCGAGCTATTTAGAAGTAAATGTCGTGTCAGTCAGTACAAATTTTCGTGATTATCAAACGGTATTAACGCCATAATTACCAACTCAGTTTACAAGCAGAAACTAACTGAATTCTTTTTCGGTTTTTCACCGTCTTCAATTGATGGGGGTGAATTTGTAGAGGGCATTGATTGGTCAAACTGTGCAGCCCCATCGTCGCCCTTGGAATTTTTAAAACCGATTTGTATCTTCGAGGAAACACACGTTTTTACGGACTTTCTAAAAATGTGTTATTCCAAATTAGGTCTTGGCGTTGGGTAACAAAGGAATATCATTTTATAGCACCTACCCCCCGTGATTTTAAGTAGTAGGACTGCAAGGGATACAATTGTACAGCAATAAAAATGCACAAGTATAGGAAGCCGCCAGGAACAAAAAAAAATTGCATAATAAATAAGATGAACTTGAAATTTGTGCGTCGGTTTTATTAAGCCTCACCGTACTGTTTATGTTTAGATAAAATTTTAACAGCCCACTCGAAATTAGGTCACCACTCATTCATGCGTCCACACTTAAAATCTGCACCGTTTGTTTTTATACAAGCGAACGAAAGTATTCATTGATAGATGAACAGTGGCGTCTCTTAAATATTTCTGCGAGGGGGTTTAATCCATGTTATTTTGTGGAAAATCGAGATTTGTCATAAGGGTTTTTTTTCTTTTTATCTACGAGGAGTACGCAGAAAATTTTTGGTGCATGAATTTTGAAACACCCTGTATGTTTGTGCAGAGCAAACGCCTCATCTCCTACAAATACATTTAATTGGCCGGTGTTAGCTTTTTGCTGAGGTAAATTTAATTGGTCAACTACTAGTTTATCATAGAATCTAGTATATTCTAAAATTCCACCATCTGAGTTTCTTCCATTTTTCCCGACATCAAGGTAAATGAACTCATAATCCGCATTTACCAACGCCATCAAACAACACTATAAAATTTCTTATAATTATAGTATAGAGCTCCTGTTTCTGCTGGTCGTGCTATTCGAATATGTTTACCATCTATTGCTCCACCACAGTTAGGAAATTGCCAACGAGTTTCAAAACATTTTCCAATTTTATTCCATTCAGCGGGAGTAGTTGGAAACTAAAAAATATATATTGCACGTTAAAAGTACGGACAAAATAATATATTTTTTTTCAGGGTATTTCACAACAGTCAGCGGTAGTTACCAATGTTAATAAACGCATTATAAGTGGAGAGGAAAGCACACCGAAAAAGTTAAAAAAAATAACTGAGGAACAAGAAAGAAAAACATTTCTCGCAAAATGTACTCAAATACTGCAATCGCAACCAAGTGAATCTGATGCACTGGGTCAGTATATAAGCACCAAGTTGGATAAAGTTACAGATCCAGAACAGAGGATGTATGCCGAATCGCTGCTCACAAAAGTCCTTAATAAGGCAATATTGGGCAGATTAACTGAATTCACAGATGTAACTGACAATAAATACATGCCTCAGTATTCTACAGATCCCTACATCTCCTCTATCCCTTCCTCGCATATAACTACTCCCCAACATTCACCTTCTATATCAAATGGTTCTGTTTCTGTTGAAACCATAAACACTGTTGAGGATCAAATTGTTTGTTCAGGACTTGTAAACTATTTTTCCGAAATTTAGTTGTAAATGATTTCAATATAAAATGTTCCTTGTTTATATAGAATACATAGAATAAATATTTATTTAAAATGGGTCTTTTTACTAACCTTAATATATTCCTTTTGTAGCACTTGATAAATGATTTTACATGTTTCTGGAATTATGCGACCAATTTATTGTGGAGAAATGCCCGTACTAAATTTTAAACATTCGTAATTCCTTCCGGTAGCTAGGAATCTTAAAGTTACAACAAGTCGCTCTTCTGGTGTAATGCTGTGCCTCATTACAGTATCTTGTTTTTGAATATGTGGGCCAACTAAATTCAACAACTCTTCAAATGTGTCAAATGTTGCTTTTAACTCCCTCAGAAGCTTTATGTCACTGTACAACTCCCGTTGGAGTAACCATTTTCTTGACCACTTACGTCTCTTTCTTTTCGTTTTAAATAAAACTTCACTAGCTATGCCAACACAAGCAATTGCCTCTTTTCTTTTAATGTCCATGATTAATTATTTATCAATAACAAAGCTTTATATACCCTAAATAAAACACGAAGGTAAAGTATTGACTCGATAATCATGTAGGGATAAAGTAAAATGATGCAATCCGCATGAAAAGTGCGGTCAGAAATGATTAATTTCCACTAACCAGCAGATATTCCTGTCAGATATCCTTTTGCGCAGTAAAGATTGACGATAACGCGTTTTACGTTAGTGTGCTGTGAAAGACTTATTTTCCCTTAGCAACTTGACATGATGCTCCGATAGGAAAGAGTGGCGGGAAAGAATGTATTAAAGATTTTGTGTTAGTGGTTGACCACATTTTTATTATCCTTTTACATTTTGGAAGGAAAGAATGCTCGAGCAAAGATTGACGGGAATGAACGCTCGTGTATGGCTAGCTATTGCCAGATAAAACATTTTGGAAAAAGGAGCAAAGAGGAAGTTTTAAATCAATTACCAGCGAAGATGTCAGTGTAGTCCAGTGGAATAATAACAAAGTTGTTATTGGAGCCTCCAATTACGAAATTCCAACAGAGATAACAACTGCAACACGCCTGTCAAGGCTAACAAAATCTAAAGTAGCTGTTCCTCAACCAATTTTATTGCAAAATTATAATAAAGGAATGGGAGCTGTGGATAAAATGGATGGACTCGTAGCTGCATACCGTTCTAGAATTAGACAAAGAAAATGGTGGTGGCCAATTTTCGTTTATTTATTGGACGTATCAGTAGTAAATAATTGGCTCTTGATGCGACGCATTTGTCCTAACGCAAAAGAAGAAGCTAATTTATTGTCATATTGGCTCTAACTTTTCTGCAATCTCATGGAACAAAAGCTAAAAGAGGGAGAATTTCTACTGCACCAATTGAACATGTTCGTTATGACAATATAAACCACATGATTGACTATACAGAAACAGATAGCGATGTGCGTTTTTTGCGATGTAAGAAGAAGGCTAAATTTATATGTTTTAAGTGTTCTGTTGGACTCCACCCAAAAGAATGTTTCAAACTGGATCAATCTAAATAATAGAATTGTTGCAAACTTTGTTATTATTATTATGAAACCTTCTTTTTGTTCATAAAAAAAATTATTTCTGCGTATTATTTCTAGAATAAAATTATAGTCGTTTTGCATAGTGTTATAACGGACAGTCAAAATCTCGGAAATAAAAACAAAATAAAATTGTATATTTGTGTTTTATTAGCTATTGTCACCTACAGTGCTAATATTAACAGGAAAAACCTATTTTTAACTATAAACCTTATGCACTAATGGGTTAAAGGCAAAAGAAAACAATTATGCACTAAAGAAGCTAACGATAGCCGATTTGTGACAAAACTGAGAAGGGTTGTAAAAGCCGTGCATGGGATCATTGCATCGAAGTTCAAACTTCTGTGCAACCAGCTAGATAATAAACTATTACCAGTTGCTCAAGTGTACTGCAGAATTGTTTCTTTTCTGGTTAATACTTTCGACAAACACTTGAACTGTGATGCAGGGATGCAAGATGAAGTTGCCACCTTCATGCTTACAAAAAAAAGTGGCGATAATTCATTAGAGAAAGAACTGAAGGAGGGTAACTGGAACAGAAGGAAAATGTTATTCAAAAAGGACTTAAAAATTCTGTTCACTGGTACCTATCAGCTGGCCCAAAGTATCTCTTACTTAGCAGAACGTTATAGCGAAGACGGTGACATACAAATTCAGTGATTAATCGAAGATAATACAGTGCTTAAATGCGAGGTCCAGTCGCGGCATATAAACCGCAAAATATACAAATGCTATTTTTAATATCAGCCCAACGCGATCGGGTACGGTGGTATCAAGCGTTATGAATGCGACTGCTCTAATGGGCTTCGGACGTGTTGTCCACACGTGCGTCGCTACCATTATACAGGGTGTTTCAAATTCTAGGCTCACCATGGGGATCTCGCTTATTAGAAGAGATAGATGATATGTTTAAATTCGGCACTTTTGCAGAATTTTAAGCTGATTAATAATCCTTTGAAGAAAATAATTAAAATATTTGTTCGCGGATTGATATAAAATGTAAGATTTTTCGGACTGCTTTTAGGCCGTGAAATATCACTTTTGTGGACTAGGCTTTAAAAATGCTTATTTTTGCCTAGGCTGTAAAAGTAATTAGCCAATCAGGTGAGACTACGTCATGTTATTTCGCTAATCAGATGAGACACCGCATCGACCAATAGAAGCCACCCGGAAATTTGTTTGACATTACAATGTATTTTTCCCGAAGTTTTAATAACACCGCGTGTGATTTTCCCGACCTCTATGCGAGTCCACGCACAAAAATCGAATTTAATCATTGAACAATCATAATATGAACATAATGACTTTAATATTTACAATTCTAAATAAATGTATGTGATACCAACAAATTGCATTTTATTGAAAAGTTCTTGAATTCCTGAATCAAAATGTATCACAAAGTAATGGCTTCCACCATCAACCATATCAGTAAAGATATGTATTGAAGAGTTTTACTCGAAATAATTATACGGTCCGTCCGATTTAACCCTGCAGTAGTCGCGCGCGGACTCCCGCACCGCATTCAAATATTTTTGTCTATAATTCGAGTGTTTTTACGCGCAGCGGCTCGCCCCACCTAATACCTTCCTGTTTGGGTCCGAGATACCCGAAGTCCGACGAAGAAAACAATCAGTGATGATTCGAACGTGCTGGAGGCTATTCGTTGTCGTAATAATTATTTTGCGGAGTGTCAGTCCGCGCGCGACTGTATACGAGGTACTTTCTTTACGTATTTTTTGGTGTGTATTCTGAGCAGATGTAAGTATTTCTTTAATTTTTTCCTTTAGTATAGGTACTTTGACAGTTTTATTCTTCTTGGTAATTTTAAGAGCCAATATTTCTTTTTTATAAAAACATAATAGTACATTATTATACTTTTCCCAATCTGACTTTAACTGATTTTGTTCTGAATAATTTATTCTTCTAAAACTGATTTTGTGCATATTTTATAAAACAAGTTTTTCTTTAGATGTCTTATGAGGAAGAGCAGGATCGGCTATCCAGACTCATGGAAGAGTGCCTAAATGAGGATACTGAAAACATATCAGCAGTTGAATATGACGGCAGTAATGATGAGGGAGAAGTTGATGAATTGGAGATCAATGACTTGAATACGGACACGGAGCAGGAAACTTCTGATTCTGAAGATTTTAATGTCATTTATGGGCCTACATTCACCGGAAAGGATGGTACTGAGTGGGCCAAACACGTTCCGAATCAAAAGGTCCGAACTAGAGCGGAAAATTTAATCAAACACCTCCCAGGTGTGAAAGGACCCGCGAAAGAATTGAAATCCGAAATTGACATCTGGAAACACTTTTTTCCTGAAAAAACATTGATTTTGGTAGTTCGTTGGACCAATCAACATATTCAGTCAACAAGGGAAAACTATGAACGAGAAAGAGATGCGAAATACACCGATATTGTAGAAATTCAAGCTCTTTTTGGTTTGCTGTACTTTGCAGGAGTTTTGAAGTCCAATCGTCTAAATACTGAGGATTTATGGAATGTAAATGGTACTGGAGTGGAGATATTTCGACTCACCATGTCTATTCAGAGATTCCGGTTTCTCCTTGTGCACTTGCGTTTCGACGATTCATCAACAAGGATAGAAAGGAAGAACGTCGACAAATTAGCACCCATAAGAGACGTGTTTGAAGGGTTCGTGAATCAATGCAAAAGTGCCTACATACCATTTGAATACGTCACCATTGACGAAAAGTTGGAAGGTTTTCGAGGAAAATGCATCTTCCGACAGTATATCCCGTCGAAGCCAAATAAATATGGCATTAAAATATTTGCCATGGCAGATGCCAAAACCTTCTATACTTGCAATATGGAAGTATACGTGGGCAAGCAACCAGATGGTCCTTTCAGTCAAAGCAATTCCCCAAAGGACGTAGTTCAAAGACTGTGCCAACCAATAAAAGGAACCAGTAGAAACGTAACAACAGACAACTGGTTTACAAGTATGGATTTGCTTTACACCCTGTATAACGATTTTAAGTTAACTCTTTTGGGAACTATTAGAAAAAATAAGAGAGAGTTACCCAAGGAATTCGTTAATTCTAAAGGACGTCCTATTTTGTCTAGTATGTTCGGTTTCCGTGACAAATACACATTAGTTTCTTTTGTACCTAAAAGAAATAAAAATGTTCTTCTTGTCTCCAGCATGCACTCAGGTGACAAAATCGACAAAGACACAAATAAACCAGAAATTATAATGGATTATAAATCAACAAAGTCAGGAGTTGACTCTGTTGATCAATTATGCGCATCATATAATTGCGCCAGAAATACCAGAAGATGGCCAATGATAATTTTTTACTCCATCCTAAATGTTGCTGGGATCAATTCCTTCATTATTTATGCCATGAATAACCAGGTGAATGTGCAGAGACGAAAATTCCTACAAAGATTATCGTTCCAATTGGTGGAAACTCATACTCGTCGCCGCATTAATCAGAATATTCCAAGATCAATGAGCCAGAGAATCCGAGTAATTTTTGCCATAGAAGCAGCTGAGACTACTCCCGCAGCTAACAATCAACGAGGCAGGTGTTCCTTTTGTGATCGTAAGAAGAATAGACCCACTCGTTATTCATGTGTAGATTGTCGTACATTTATTTGCTTAGAACATTGTTTATTTATGTGCCAAGAGTGCAAATCAAAGTATTAGTTTTTAAATCTGAAATCTGGGATTGATATATTATTTCATATTATCCGATATTTTCTGCATTTTTTTATTATATTTTGTTCAGTTCAGTTTAATAATAAAATAGAATTACAGAAAACTTGCATTTACTATTATTTGTGCCTAATAGATTGATTCTGAAACAATTCTAGATATGCGGACTGTGACTCCGCGCGCGACCATTCTATGCCAAAATTTAGGCGCGACTACTGCAGGGTTAAATATTCATTGCATGTCACTTACGAAAGCATAATCATTATGATTATAAATCTCCTCCGTGAGTGCTCACCTTGACGAGGTGGGGGGGCTTTCGTATCCAGATGATCCTAAGTGCTACACCAGCGGGAGCGTCAGCTCCCGGCAGGGCCACCCATGCTGAGAAGGACGTAGGTGATGGATCTGACTAAGCAGCACGCAACACGGGGCAGAGGGGGCTCCCAGCCGCAGTGAAGGCAACCCTTCTAGGGAAGGACACCCGAACAAACCAAACACTTTCTTCTCATGAAATGGACACCACTAATGAAAAGATTACAGAGCAGGAGCTCGGAACTCCAGTTCCGGTCGGAGACGGGTGTGCTCGGGCGGGCACCCACCGACCGTCATCCATCGACTGCCCAAAAACAACAACGCCTTCGGGTGGCCCACCACCAACACTCAGCCACCACATCGTGAGTGCACTGCACCAGCCCCCCCTGCTCAGGGCCGGCCAACTGGCTGTCCCTGACAAGGACACTGAGGCGGCGCCTCGCGTGAGGGTGAGGAAACAGCTCTGCGGGGCTGAAAAGAAAAGGAGGAAGAAGCTGAAGGGGGCTGGCAAGAAAGCCTCCACTGTGGAACGGGCCACCACGAGCTCCAAGGCAAGCCCCCAAGAAGGGCAGCCAGGGACGAGTGGCACAAGTCACAGCAGCTTCCCCCTCCCAAAACAAGACACCTGCAGATGGCCATCGTCGACAAAAGTAACCTCCTAGGCAAACTAAAGGAGGAACAGGAGAAGCTGGTACGCCACTCCCTCATGAGGGCAATCCTGGGAGTGGACCCGGCCAGCACGGTCGCGCCACACCTCTCCAGGTGGTCCTACTTGGGGGAGATACTGCGTATCACCTGCGCGGACACCGATTCCTTGAGATGGCTCGAGGAAACGGTCAACGGACTTGGACCTCTCTGGGTGGGAGCCGAACTGGCAGTGGTGCAGGTTGACAGCCTGCCCAGGCTAGTAAAAGCTTCGGCCTGGCTGCCCAATGCACAGGACAAGGATGAAGCCTTGACCTGTCTGGTCGTCCAGAACAGAGAGGCCCAAACAGCCAAGTGGTGCATTTTCCACTACGAACAAAAAGAAGATGGCATCCTGGTGGTGTTCGGGATACCGCTTCAAGAAATCGAGCTGCTGAAGGGCAAGCACCCCCAAGGCAAATGCCAACTATGGTATGGCCTGGGGAAAGTGACCCTTCACCTGAAGCAGCCAGAGGAAAAGGAAGACACCCCGCAGACCGTTGAGGACCCTCCCATGGAGACCGCAGCAGTCTCGGATGCTTCCCAATAACCAGAACCCCAAGTCCGAGGCTAGACCAGGACGGACCGGGAAACACAGAACGGTAAGTCTCTTTTTGCTTATTAGCAACTAAGTACTAACCACACAACCAAGAAATTGACTTAACCGTTACAGGCAAACTCAATATCATACAAATTAACCTCCGACATTGCAAGATAGCTGTGGCGCACTTGTGCCAACATCTACACAACCACGAGGATAACGTAGCCCTCATACAGGAACCCTGGCTAACAAGCGAAAGGGTTGCCGGTATGGGCAGTCTAAAAGGTAAGGTGAATTATTTCCACTCCACTAAGCCAAGAACATGTATCTACACTCCTAAGAATGTGCAGTGCGTGTTCCTACCACAACTAAGCTCACCGGACCTCGCAGTGGTCAGTGTGGAGGGTGCTGAAGGCAGGACCCTGATCCTGGCATCTGCTTACCTTCCGTACGACAGTGAGGCCCCTCCCCCCACAAAGGAGATGGCGGCACTCATCAAACACTGTGAGGACGGCAAACTAGATCTGATAATAGGGTGTGACGCCAATGCCCACCACATAGTGTGGGGCAGCAGCGACACCAACCACAGAGGAGAATCTCTTCTAGAGTACCTCTCAACTACGACCCTAGAGATAGTGAACAGGGGTCGCGAACCCACCTTCGTGACCCCCACTAGACAGAAGGTCATAGACATCACCCTCGCAAATGCGAACACAGCAAAGCAGATAGAGAACTGGCGCGTCCACCAAGACGTGTCATTCTCGGATCACAGATGGATCTGCTTCAGTATAGGAGTTACGACCGTGGAACGAATCCTGGTTCGAAACCCAAGAAGAACGGATACGGAACTGTTCAACAACTGCCTATCCAAACATCTAGAAGAGGACGTCTTCAGGCAGGACCCTGTAAACAGCGAGGCGGTTGAGAGACTGTCTCTGAAATTACAGACCAGCCTTATAGACTCTTTCCACGAGGCCTGCCCCGCCAGGAAGGCAGGCACATCTGCCAAACCTCCCTGGTGGTGCCCAGAGCTCGACCAAAAAAGGTCAGACTCTCGCAAAGCCTTTAACAAAGCCAAGAACTCCCGACTTGAGGAGGACTGGGCCACATTCAAGAGAACCCAGAGGGAGTTTAAAATGACCCTCAGGAGAAACCAAAGGGCCTCATGGCATAACTTCTGTGAGGGCATTAACTTCGTATCGGAAACAGCCCGCACCAGGAAAATACTATCTGGATGCCGTAGTGCACAGCCAGGCATCTTCAAAAAGGAGGACGGCACCTATACTGCTGACCTCCGAGAATCCCTAAGTCTGCTTCTGAAGTCACACTTTCCTGACTCCAAAAGCGGTTCTGATGCAAACCATCAAAATGACCCAGAATACCTCCCCACAGCGGAGGACTGGAACATGAGCATGGAAATCGTCACAGAAAGCAAAATAGAATGGGCAATAAGATCATTCTCCCCTTTCAAATCGCCAGGACCGGACGGTGTGTATCCTGCCCTACTACAGTGGGGCCTGGAGCACTTACTGCCGCTACTGTGCAGACTGTTTCGGGCATGTATTGCAATGCAGTACGTACCGAGACTATGGAGGGAAGCCAGAGTGATTTTTATTCCCAAATCAGGCAAAACTGACTACACGGCAGTCAAATCGTTCAGACCAATCAGCCTCACGTCTTTTCTTCTAAAGACCCTAGAGAGGCTGTGCGACAACTACATCAGGGAGCGGCGCTGCTTGAACAGCAAACTGCACCCAAGCCAACACGCCTACAGGCCAGGCAAATCGACTGAGTCCGCCCTTCATCATGTGGTATGCAGGATTGAAGGATCGCTGGCTAACAGTCAGCCCTAGGAGCCTTCATAGATATCGAGGAGGCTTTTGACAAGGTCTCCTACGCCAACATAGAACAGGGTCTAAACAAACACGCGGTCCCCACAACCATCATTGGACGGGTCGGGGCCATGCTAAGGAATAGAACTGTAACTGCCTCAATAGGTAAAGAAAGCCAAACAGTAGCTGCCACAAAAGGATGTCCACAGGGCGGGGTGCTATCCCCGCTTCTGTGGAACGTCGTTGCGGACGGCTTACTACGGCAACTGAACAACGCAGGATACCATGCTTTGGGTTACGCAGATGACGTGGTAATCCTACTTATTGGGAAACACGAGAGCATTCTGTCTAGCCTTATGCAGAACGCTCTCAAAATCATAGAGGAATGGTGCGAAAAAACGTCTCTCTCGGTTAACCCCAAGAAGACAGAGTTAGTACTATTCACAAGAAAAAGGAAGATCAACACAGGTAGACTTCCCAAACTTTTCAACAACCAGCTATGCTTGGCAGACGAGGCGAAATACCTCGGTATTATACTGGACTCCAAGCTTAACTGGAAGAACCACCTAGAACACAAGCTGAAAAAAGCCTGTGTCATCTTCTGGCAGTGCAGGGGCGCGCTAGGACCCACCTGGGGCTTCAAACCAAAGGTGGCCCGGTGGCTCTACACTGCAATTGTCAGACCAGCTCTGACATACCGAGCGATAACCTGGTGGCCGAGAACAGACCAATCGGTAACCAGGAAGAAGCTAAACCATCTACAACGATTGGCGTGCCTGGCCATGACGGGCGCAATGCGCACAACACCCACGGCTGCAATCGAAACTCTACTGAACTTGACGCCCCTTCACATACATGTAAAGGAGGTGGCAGTAAGCACAGCCTTAAGACTAAAGGCAAATGGCACGTGGAGCCCGACAGCAAACGGTGTGAGACACGGGAAAATATTGAGAGAGGCGGGATTAACCATGCCTGAACTGAAAGAATCCCTCGACAGTGTCCCACCGAGACACCTGTTTAAACGGCAATACGAAATAAAAGATCAGATTAATGACAAACCAGAAATCACCGTCTATACCGACGGGGCCAAGAATCACGAAGGCGCAGGGGCAGGCATCTATTGCCAGGAACCTGACCTGTCTCAGCATCCCCCTAGGTAGGAATGCGACGATCACTCAAACGGAACTTTTCGGGATACTTGAAGGTGCTCGGAAACTATCGGAACTGGCAGTCTCGAACAAATCCATTTTGTTCCTCACTGACAGCAAATCAAGCATAGCTCCGCTTTCGAGACCGAGGGTGGCCAGCAGCATAATATTGGAGTGCAAGCAAGCTTTAGACAAACTCGCCGCAACCAACAGAGTCACAATATCCTGGATTAAGGGACATTCAAATAATGAAGGGAACGACCGGGCCGATAGGCTAGCCAAAAGGGCTGCCCTGAAAAGGGAAGGCTCTAAGGCTTTGCCACTGGCACCACTCACTGTCTCCCAAATACTTAAAGGAAACTCTCTTGAAGAACACAAAAAGGAATGGCTACAGACTGACAAGTATGTGGTCGCCAAAAAATTCATCCACTCACCAATACCGAAGCTGAGCAGGAAATACATTGAATTACCAAGAAGTAGCTTGCGGTTGCTAGTCGGTACACTTACTGGGCACTGCAAACTAAAAAAGCACCTCCATAACATAGGGGTGGTAAAAGACCCCCTATGTCGGAAATGCGAGCAAGAAGAGGAGACACTAAGGCACATCCTGTGTGAATGCGAGTCACTCAAACAACTTAGGTGGTCCGTTTTCGGAGAGGAGTGGCCAGATTGGTCACAACTGGGCAACACTCCACACGGCCAACTACTTGACTTCACAAGAAGTTTAGGTTGGCTTGAGGAGTAGGGCTCAGGAGGCGGCACAAAGGACCAACGAATGGTCTAAGCGCTGCGACCATTTGGTCGCCCTCCACAAACCATCAATCATCAATCATGATTATAAATGATTACACCACACACACCGCCAAGATGCGGACACCACAATGTCTATTATAAATGTCAATTTTTGTTTTAATTAGGCACCTACGAAATTTTTACAAAGCTACCTGCGATATGTTGATAGAATTAAATATATTGAAAATTATTGCATTGCAAGTTGTTACTAATTTCTCCTATACAATCCGCGAAAAAATGTGTTTAACTCGGCAATAAAGCAGATTTCCTGACTTGGCTGGATTCACAGCCTCGCTCGCAAGTGAAACTCCAGCTGTGTCCGTAAATCTGTCACTTTATTGCCTTGTTAAACAAATAACTATTGTTTTCGAGTTATGTTAAAAAAAAACTGAAAGAACTGATTTTTTTTTTCTATACATCTTCGTTTTTTGAGATGATATTTAAAAACGGAAAAGACGTTCTTATAGCACTGTTCTATTATCTAATAGATGGCATAAGATTTTTCTTTGTAACATGTTTCGTTTCTTTTGAACCATCATCAACTTTCTTATTTCTTATAGAAGCCATATTTATTTTTTATCAATGCCCAATTTATTGTGATGACAACAATATACCACAACACACATTAATATCATAAATGAACATATAATCGTTTAAAACACTTTTATAGGCAATCTATTTAGCGCTTACCAAAAATCATCAAACAGTACAAAAATGTAAATTAATTCATCTGACGTTTGATGTGTGACGTTTTCGCATCGGCGCGGCCGCGTCCATTACAAAAAAATTACTGTAACATGTGGTTTATAATGTTAAAGGTATTTTAGTTTTGGAAATGTTTTCTATGCACGTAATCATAACGTTTTCATTGATAGTTTTCGCATTCTTACTTGTAAAACAATCCATATATTGTTTGTATGCGAAGTCATATTTTGGACGGGATCTGATCGGCAGTAGTCCCTGCTGGATATCTTGAGCAGATTTCCTAATTTCAGGTGGGGTACAATTATTCGAATCACTTTCACTTTCCATGATGATTATGATTTCCATATGGTTGTTTATTATCTGTAAGCTGGATATCATATCCGTACACCTATCTGAAAAATAGCTTATATGCGTACAGGTTATTGTTAGGGAATTAATCAATATACAGTATAGCCTGAATATATGAATATTCAACCTATTCGTAACTGCAAGCAAAATTAAGTCTTACTAAGACTATAAACAAATAACTTATTGAAACAACTACTTCCCTGGCTAGTGCCACGCCGGATATTGAATGATACAATAGTATAATGTATAATGAGCATGGAATGACATACATTTCTCGGCTCATGCTGCAATTCATAAGAGCGAGTAATAGTCATTCCATGCGACTTGTACACTATGCTTTACCTACGACAACTTTGTTGAGCTTCATTGTGATAGTTAAGATAATTAAAAACCGAGAGCGGAACAAATGTCAGTCAAAAACCAAGCAGCCAGCCGCAACATTATTGATGGTTCATATCATTTCTCAAGTTTATACATTCTTAGTGTTTAAAAGTATATATAAATAGTATGGAAACAAACATCGAAAACAACAAATTTGCCGAGGTACTACAACTAACGCCCCCCATGTATGTAGAAGCGGCGAAGCAAACATCTTTAAATCTACTCCGTTATTTTGACACATTGAAGGTTAGGCTTCACGCGTGACAGTGCAGTGTTGGAATATATTCTAGCACAGATAATCGATGCGAGAATGAAATGCGTGAGCAATGCACTACATATACTAATCATTAAAAAGCATGTAATGAGCATATATCCAAGTTGTCGTAGGTAAAAGAAATTTGCATGTTATTACTAGTACTACTAGCGAAATAACATTGGTTTAAGATCGTTTATTTCTACATGCAAGACTCACTTGAAAATTAAACTAAATCGAATTTGAAAACTTTAAACCATAAAACTGAACCCTAAAATATGTAAAAATTAAGTAAAAAGCCATCTGCAGACGCGTATCGAGATTTATCTCTCAAAGTGCAACTGCCATCGTTGAGGATGAGTGTGACATTATGGGTAAGCAGATTGCTATTTCACTGCGTAATCTGCCAGAGGAAATGAGACTACAAGCTAACTTTGAAATACAACGAATCTTGATGGAATGGAGGATTAAGAAACTGAAAGAGAAATCTAAAAGAATTGAGGTTGACCAAAGTAACCAGAACCCGGAGGTGGAAATAACTTCTGATATGCTTCAGAATGCTTTGGCTGGTACTGAGATACAGTTTATAGTGGAATGAATTTTGTTTATATATTTTGTATTTTGTTTATGAATAAAAAAAAAACTTAAATTATAAAAAACTATAAGATACTTATTTTTATAAAATCCTTTAATACGGTGGAGATAGCATCACAAACTTCAGGAATGAAAGTTGACATTGCAGATTTTGATACACGAAAAAGCATTTGAAGCATTCTGTAATTAGTTCCAGATGCTAGAAAAGCAAGCGTTACTTCCAACTTAAGTTTTGCTTCACGCATCACAGTATCTTTATGTGTAATAAGTGGACTTACTAAGCGGAGTAACTCATCAAATTGTTCTGGTAAAAGTCTCATAACCGATTTAAATTCTCGCGTATCTGTCGAATACAGCTCTCTTAGAATTGTTTCCGATGACCCCATCCTTTTGTTTCTCAACCAATCTCGTACTCATATCCTTCTCCCTTTATTTTTCTTCTCTTCAAGCAATACACGCAAAAGTTCTTCACATACAACTCTGGTAACCAAACGAATCGATTTTTGAATTCGTCTAGACACTCACACGCCATTTGTTTTTTTTTCTATGTTGCCACTGCAAAATGTATAGCTACTATACTTGAATCAATGGATCTTTGCGTGCACGTCATAGTTAGCTGAACCTATCTCCGACAACATTTTCATATGTTTACTCCCTTTAAGATAAGTTAAATTAGACACAATAATATGTGTACGTATGTCGTCCATGGCGAGGACGTACGGCACTCGGTAAAACCATGCGTTGAACAAAGACAAAACCTTGGTCCGTAAGTCATTTCGTGATTCGTAATGCAGTGGCGGCGCTATAAGCAGTGTTTTCCGTTTTGTGTTCGTTTTTGCATTTTTCTTCGATTTTACAACGTATACAGTACATTTTGTGTCGTAACATAAACACGTCGTGATTAACATTGCTTCGTGATATATAAAAAACAGTTCTTTTTAGAACTTTTATAACAATCAGTGAAATCGCTTGGCCTAACCTCAAAATGCCGGGCAAACGTCTAAATTATCAGTCGCGGAATCTCGTGGTCAATCTAATGGCCTATTTTACAGCAGAAAAGGAAAACAACGGTCCTTTAATTTCACTGAATGCTGTTCAAGAGGTAATTTCTTTCTTTGTTGTCTAATTGCCTGCTTATTAATATTACATCGTTTCATAGAGTTGCTGATGCTTTAAAAATCAGTTTACGGACTATCTCCAGTATTAAAATTGCGAGTGAGAGAAATCAGTCGCTTTCAACCCCTGGAAAATCTAGACCCCGGAAGAAATCGAAAACTCAAGACTTAGACGAGGGTGCTAAAATGGCAGTTCGTAATATGTTGTACAATTTATATGCGGCAAGTAAGTAAATTATTAGTGGTGGGAATATTTAGGGAATGGTATAATTATACCATTATAAATAAATTGTTACGCCCTTGCGCAACACTAATGATTATTTCTGCTTTAGGCAGTATTAAGCAGATATTGTTTAATTTTAGGAAAACATGTGACGATTAATTTGTTAAAAGAAGAACTGCGTCAAGAATTGGCATTGAATTTTAGTTATGGTTCGCTACGAACGTTACTTTTGGATCTAGGATTTAAATTTGAGAAGGACGATAACCGAAGAGCGTTGATGGAGACACCCATAATAGCATCTACGAGAGCATCGTTTCTAAGATTGTACATGGATAATAAAAATTCAACATTTAGTCGTACTCCCGTGTTCATAGATGAAACATGGATTTTTTCAAAAGGAAGTCGTAGGAAGTCATGGCAGGACGCCAATGTTAAAAGTGTACGAAAACCTGGAGGATATGATGGAAAACGTTTCATTGTTCTTCATGCTGGATGCAGTGGTGGTTTCATAGAAAATGCAAGTTTAGTTTTTGCAACAAAATCGAAATTATTAGATTATCATGGAGATATGAATGCAGAATTATTCACTAAGTGGGTTGAAAGTAAGTTAATACCAAATTTAGAAGAGCCTTCGTTAATTATTATGGACAACGCATCATACCACAGCGTAGAAGTGGAAAGGCAGCCAACTTCTTCATGGAAAAAAGCGCAGAGTGGTTAGATAAAAATAATATTAATTATGAGAAATCAATGTTTAAAGTAGAACTGTTGAACTTAGCAAAGTTTCACAGAAAGCCGAAGAAATATAAAATAGACCAACTGTTGCGAGAACATGGACATGATGTTTTAAGATTGTCCCCTTACCACTGTCACTTCAACGCCATCGAAATGACCTGGGCACATGCAAAATCATATTACGACAAACACTTAGGAGAAGACGGCGTCGGAGATGAGAAAGTGGTGCAAATGTGGAATAAAGCATTACAAAAATGTACACCAGAAGTGTGGCATGCAAATGTTAGTCATACCGAAAAAATAATTAAGGAATGGTATGATCGAGACAAAGTAATAGAGGATATTCCTGAAATTATTATTCATGTAGACAATGACAAGAGTGGCAGTGATACTGATTTCAGTTCAAGTGATTAGTTTTCAACAACATAGATGTTTTTCTATATCGGGTGTGTATAAATTGGCGGATAATCTACATGTGACAATATTCTTCAAAAAATTCTAAGCGGCTTATCTTAGTTCTAAAATGTTGTACCATTCTTCGTGAAACTTCATGAGGTCCAGATGTTCAATATGGATTATTATACTGTATTAATTTACAGAAAACTCTGCAATTTCAGTAGTATGATTAGTTTACAAGTTATTTGTCAGTGTGTGTGTTATATTTTCATCCCAAATGTGTATTTTTAACACTTCTTTACACTCGGCAATTTTGACTTCCGCTTATGTCACGTTTGACACAACGAATTCACTCAAACTTGCTAGTACCAATTTTGTGGTAATTCTGCTTTTCTTATTATTATCAGGTTTGTATTAGTATCCGCGTTTCAGTATATTTGTGTTTCTGTGTTTGATTTGTTCAATTACAATGGATTTTTGGTTTAATGAGTACGCCGACATGTACATGATGTATGGTTTCTGTAATGGAAACGCACATATGGCAAAACTACAGTATTGTGTAGGTTTTCCAAATAAAAGGCATCCTTCTGCCAATGTATTTCGAAGACTAAATCAATGGCTATGTGAAACAGGTATATTTGTGCCTAAAAATCCAAACAATGGTCGGCCACAGCAGAGTCGCACAATCCAACTTGAAGAGCAAATCCCTTCGACAGTAGTAACAAGACCGCTCATTTGGTCCTACAAGAAAACCTTTATCCATTTCATCTTATGAAGGTCCTGCTGCTCTATGAAAATGATAAGATATACCGAATGAATGTTATCAACACCAATTTAAATAGAATTTGTGGCGATGGTGGATACACGACATGTATTGTCTGGAATGATGAGAGTATGTTTACCAGAGATAGTTTTTAACATTTACAACAATCGCTATTGGTCTGAGGAAAACCTGCGCAGAGTTCAAGAAGGTTTTCACTCCACTACAACAATCCAGTCGCTTCACCAACGCTTTTGTGGACAGCTCGCTCATCCAGATGACTTCCAAAATAGACTTCTCTCAACACTATTTACTCATAATCTGTTTTACCTTGCATATACATCTGTAAATAAACCCCGATCTATCTATCTATTACCTTCTACTCTAATCCCACATAATTAATCATGGGATTATTGAAAAACAGGACAGCACATGAATGCAATGTTGCCTAATGTATATTCCTTTTAAGTGGCTCCTGATGGCATATGTGGATGATAGAACATTTTTTCATCGGCATTTTCTACTCAGAATTTTAAGAAGAATAACCGCCACTTGTAGATTATCGGCTATTTATACACCCGATTTATTGTATGTTTTTTAAATAAAATATATCAATTGTTTATTTCCCCCCTAACACGTTCGCAGACGTGATTGCTATAGCATTCATCATCCTATTTGAAAAATTTGGTCTGTAACATCGTGGATGCTGTAGCAGTCATTGTATATAATGGTTAATAGATATTTATGCATCATTCGTGTGACATATTTAGTGATACAAACAAAATGTTTAAAACCAAACTGTTGGCAATATTTGCTCCTTAGTTCATTCTATTTATTTTAATTAGGTAATTAATCAATTTGCAACATGTATAAAATAGTATTTTGTATTGTTCACTTTAATTTCATTTAGAACTGTTCATAATTTTAGTTAAATTAAGTCTAAACTATCTATAATTATTTTTAGTTTTTAATTCTATTGGAGTTATTTATTTTTTATTTGTTAATTGTAAAATTTCCCTGTAATTGAAATATGCTTTTGTTCTGTTGGGAAATAAACCTATTATTATTATTATTATTATTAAGGGAGATCTGGAATGTTTTTCTCTCGAGGTTGGCAGGGCAAACCGAGGGCCTCTGGCCCGAGGTTTATAAGTCAACCAATATCTCCCGTGGTGCATACAATACTTTATTTTTTAGTTAAATATTAGTACTTCATAAAAATATTCAGTATGTTGATTTGCAATGTGTATTTGCATGGTTGCTATGACTCTGTTTTAAATCAAACCGCCTGCATTACATGAATGACGATTATTTAATTTGATTTGATTTGACGTAATGCTTTTATTTTTTAGTAGTATGATATTTACTATTATTGTCATGATTACAAGACTTGAAAATGTACTTATAACTCCCTCGGGAGTTATGAGATATCTCCCGTGGGAGTTATGAGGTCTGCTCATGTTTACCTGACAAATAGTATATACAATTTCCAAATTCTCCGCTCAAGATGATGGTTGAAGATGGACAATCTGCGTCTGCTCATGACCAACTTTATAGCAAGACAGGAATTAAACTTTTCTCAGGTTTGTTCACTATTTTATTCACAACTGTACATTTGTTGTTAAAGCATTAACTTCAAATCAAATTAAATAAACATCAGTTGATGAAATGCAGGTGGTTTGATTTAAAACAAGCTCGTAGCAAGCATCTAAATACATATTGCAGATCGATATACTGAATATTTTTACGAAATACTAATATTTAACTAAAAAATAAACTATTGTATGCACCACGGGAGACATTCCTGTTCTTCACCCTCGGTTGACTGGCCAGAGGCCCTCGGTTTGTAACCCTGTCAACCTCGGGAAAAAAACATTCCATATCTCCCTTAATGCATAAATATCTATAACATCAAACGTACGGTTGTGAATAAAATAGTGAACAAACTTGGGACAAAAGTGTAATTCCTGTCTCACTATAAAGTTGGTCGTGAGCAGATGCAAGATTGTCTATCTTCAACCATCATCTTGAGCGGAGAATTTGGAAATTGTACATACTTGTTGTCAGGTAAACACGAGCAGACCTCATAACTCTCTCCGGAGATATAACTCATAACTCCCTCGGGAGATATAACTTATAACTCCCTCGGAGTTATGAGTACGTTTTCATGCCTTGTATCCAGGACGATAATAGTAAATATCATACTAAAATAAAATATATTTTGACTATTCTTATAAAATATGTCTAATCAGATTTCGGATTTCACAACTAATAAAACTAATAAAAAAATTGCAGCTTACTGAATTTTTTACAATCCGCGGACGTGTTAACATCACAATTACAATGCAACTATAACAATATCAGAGAGGACTTTCAAAATTAACTTGTGTATGGTCACTTTTATTTTTATTTGGGGTTTCCGCTTATCTGCCCAGAGTTGGTACAAAATTGGAATAATGTCACACAATAGTGAATAATTTGTCTTTTAATTTCGTAAGTGTGACATTAACCGGCGAAAGGCCATCTCGCCGAACGATCGGAAATTATTATTTTCCGCCAAATCTAAAGAGTAGACAAATGTGAATAAAAGGTATATTATTTTGCATTTTTTAAATTTAATTTCAAGAAGGTGGGACCGATAAGTGGAGTTGTTCCCATATAATTTAGTGTTCATATTATATAATAGCCCGCGACGCAAACCATTACCTTTAAAACAGCAATATGAGATGTATACGCGAATATGCCTTTAGTGACGGAATACGAAACGCTTGGTCTGTCGGGCCGCATTTGGCCGGAAGATAAGCAAATCAAATTCTTTATGAGCCGAACATTTTAGATTCCATTACTTATAAACTAAATGCCGCTTCACAACCCGAGAACGGGCACCAAAAGTTAAAAGATATGATTCGCGTGTTGACATACACAACTAATAACTAATTTCCGGTAACGGGAACGAAAAGCTGGATATATTTTCGTTCCCGGGTTATGAAGCCGCCTTAAGAGGTTTTTAAGATCACGGTGTAGCTTGCGCTTCGCGCAACAACTCCGTTGAGATCTGTCCCTCGCTCGCATACCGAAATTTACTGACGTTTAAAACGTCAAAATTATGAAGGAATGTTGGGCTCATAATGAACGTGATTTGTTAACCATCCGGCCAAATGCGGCCCGACAGACGCAAGCGTTGCGTATTCGGTCACTACAACGGCATATTTGCGTATACATCTCATTCGTACTGTTGTTTTAATCGTTTACGTCGCGGTCTCAGACTAATTTCAATTTGTTGTTCATTTGTCTGATGCGCAATTTGTTTCGACTACGCCACTGGTGGAATCCATAGCGTTGATTGTACCAGACGACTATCGGTAGTGACGTGCACGCAAAGATCCATTGATCCAAGTATAGCAAGTAACCTCCAACTTGCAAGTCAGTGCGGCAAAGTGTAAACACCTGTTGCCAACCACTGGCAATGCCAACTACTTGCATGCCTATTGTGCCAGTGGCTGGCATGCAAGTAACTGGCAACGTGTAAACCAGGCATAAGGTTGTCTCTAATTTGTAGAAAAAGTATATTTTTATTATACGTTGGCAAATATAGCACAGAGTAAACTATAATACCCGGACTAAATATTTGTTGCAAATGTACAAAAATTTCATAACGATCGTTTACTTATAAAAATTTGCAGCTACCCACGACATAAAACTTTATTTTCTTCACGCGTAATGAAATCAGCACTTTATAGAAGTGAAAGCTCTATGTTGAGGTGGGTCATAATTGTACTAATATATAACAATATGAATTAAAAACCTCCGCCGAATTAGTACCAAATTTTAAAGTTAGTGCCATCAGCGATCTTTCATATTTTTACTGATACATTCATTATTTAAATTTAAATATTATATAAATATAATATTATATAATACTATTTAAATTGTGTGCCGTGTTACGTTGTCATTACTAATGTCACCAAAAAATCAAAGGACTTCGTCGGAATTACCAAAATTTACTAATGCAACTATACCGAGTGTCTGGGATAAGGGACAAACATAGGAATTTAACATGTAAAATTAAATATGTGTAATTATTAGCTCTCCTATTCATTTTAGAGAAACATCGTACAGGAATATTTTTTATAGAATTAAAAATTATAAATGAATCATCCATTTGATTTACGTTTATACCAGAATCTACCTCAGAAATAATAAAAATAGGTTTTAACAATGTACCATTTAATAAAAACCCTTGCCATGAGTTTGACAAGTGTCATGTCATAGTGAAAATAATTTTGCTAGTCAGATATCAATTCACGCATTGTAATTACTATGAACAATTACGTTGGGATCGTTGTTAAGTGCGAACTAGCATATATCTGCAAAAAGTTTCGGTCTGTATTTGATCGATCCTGCATTAATTAACAGAATACCCTCTTAGTTTCTTCATCCACTAGCAGTATATCCTAATGAAATTGATGCTTGTAGGAAAGATAACCATGCTTCTTCAGAATTTTCTGAACAGAGAATTTAGACATGTTGCACTCATAAGCAATGCATCGTATGCTAGTTGTTAATTAACCAACTGCATTTCAACTGTTTCTGCTGTCGGCAAGTTCCGACAGGCATAGCACATTAGTCGTCATCGGCACGCATCGGATAGAGCGGACGGATTTGATCGCCAATCAGACGGATTTTTCAAATGCGCTGCGTGCCGTTCCATGCCGTACCGATAAATGTGCGTTGACTCGTTTACAACTGTGTTAAGCAATTTTATCCGATGCGTGCCATCCGTCCGCTTCCGACAAGTTTGCGCTTAGCTTTATAGAGAATAATTTTACGAGTCAAATATCAATTCACGCATTGTAATTAATATTAACAATAATATGAGTTATTCCAATGAAGAGAGCGTATTCATTATCAAAACATTTTGGAGTGGCGTCAGTTTACTCAGAGTTAATGACATTTTCGGTTAAATTTAACAATCGACCAATTCCGTCTATCAGCAATTACTAAGTTTGTGAATAAGTTTGAAAATACAGCAAATGTAGCGGCAGCTGTTTAAAAATGTATTTTAATAGTCCAATTTAAACAAATATTTCAAAAACAGTAAAGCGGCCCTTACACGTTCATTAATACTGACATTACTTTATCAGAATGACATTAATAATGATCGCGTAACGTCGACAAAGTTGGAATGACGGGGGGCGAATGATGCCAATCCGGATTTTCTGATGTCGGCACATCATTTACTGTCATTACTGGTAATGTCATTATTAATGACCGTATAAGATTACAGGCAAACGGAACAGAAGAAGCAACGATGAATTGGAAGAGAGTTTTGGGTTTGATAAATGCTGTAGTAACAAACCGTACCGCAACTATAAAGGAAGAAAAATCATATCAAAACAATTTAATAATTTTGACTGCCGTTGCACAATAAAATGTCCTGATAATGTTTCTGCCGAATTACGTAAAGGTGAATTTGACAGATTCTGGTCGTTAAAATCATATAATAGGCAGGTAAATTTTATTGCTGTTCTCGCATCTCAATTTAAAAAGGCAAGAACTTATGGAGAAAATGCTGAAAAGCGAAAATTTTCTAGAATCTATAAAATAGGTAGCTAAGTAGTATGCCGAGAAATGTATGTGAAAACTTTAGGAATTACAACATGCAGAGTAAATACGGCCCTCAAAAAATTTCGTGGGGATGCTGATATTACTGACAAAAGGGGTTATCAAGCAAATAAATAGAGTACCTAAATACACATCTCAATATTGCAGAACAATAACGGAAGCCAAGTTCCTGCCGCCAGGAGTCACACTACAAAAAATGTACCAAATGTATTGTGCAGAATAAGACGTACCGGTGAGCATTTCCTCATGTAAGGAGATCTTTTCTGAGAAATTTAATTTGAGAACAAATCGGCTTCAGAAAGATACATGCAACATATGTGATAGCCTCAAAATTCAAATTGACAACGAAACATATGTGGGAAACAAGCAAGTTCTAACGGAAAAGCATAAAAAACTTTAAATGCAGCAGAAGAAGCACAAATGTTAAGAAGAGCAGACTTTTAGATAGCTAAAGAGAATAAAGAATTAGAGTGCCTTACGTTTGACTTAGGAAAAACACTACCACTTCCACGTATACCAACTGACATTATATTTTATAAACGCCAACTTTGGGTATACAATGCGGGTGTGCATAGCGGAAAAGAGGATCGTGGCTATTGCTACGTATGGGTTGAAGGTGAAGCAGGAAGAGGAGCTCAAGAGGTAGGCTCTTGCTTGCTAAAGCATATTAAAACCCGTTTATCAACTAATATTCGACATTTGTTTTTGTGGAGTTACTCTTGCGACGGACAGAATAGAAATATAAAACTTACTTTAATGCTGAAATCTATTCTACACAGTACTGAACAACTGGAAGACATTACACTTAAATTTCTCTATTCGGGACATAGCTTCCTTCTAAACGATTCGACTTTAGTGAATTAGAATCAGCTCTCAAGCACCAACAAAGAATTTATACACCTTCTGAGTACATGGATGTTATGAGGAACTGTAGAAAGAGAAAACCAGTTATAGTGTCCAAGATGGTATCTTCAGACTTCTTCAGAGTAGCAAATATCGAGAAAAACATAGTTAATAGAAAAATCACGGTCGCTAATGAAAAAAATAATTGGCTTCACGTAAGATCTATTAAAATGGAAAGACACGAACCCTTTTTGCTTATGATGAAGCAAAATGAATTTTTAACCCCTAACCAAGTTATTAATATAAAAAAACACGAGGCAAAAAGTCAACCAAGAATATTTACAATGATTTAACATCTTTACGGCCAAATAGCAAGCCGATAGCTAAACCAAAACTGGATAATTTACACGAAATGATGCACCTTATTCCTGCGGACTGCTTGCAATTTTATGAGGGACTAAGAGACAACAATAACATCCTTGAAGATATAGACGGTTTTAATGTAGCCCATCTTGATTTTAATGTTGATGAGTCTCAAGGATAATATAAACTTTTTGTATTCTGTATTTGTCAGCATATTTAAATAAATAAATAATTGTTTAAGTATGTTAGTATTACTTCAAACATGTTATGATTAAGCTTGCTACTTCTTTGGGTTTAACCCGGAGACTCCAGATTTCAGTGAGTTATTTTCGGTCTCTGGGTTTAATTATTAGTTCAAATTGCAGAATCCTACAAACCCACAAAATATACAGCATTTTTTGAAATAAATAAAAACAAAGTTGATCTTCATATTGATGACATTATTTTCAAAACGTACTTACAAAAATGTATTATAAAAATCTCACAAAAACGGAGCTATATTTGTTTAAAAAAAAAACTTTTGACAGCGATTTACTCAGTTTAAGTATATTGAGGGTTAGTAGGTTCTTGCATAACTATGCCCAATTTTTCCTCAGATATTGTCGATAGATTAGTCAATGATATAAAAGGCACCAATCGCAATGTAACAATGGATAACTGGTATACAAGTTATCCACTTGGCTGTTCTTTTCTGAAAGATAAAATAACACTACTTGGAACAGTAAGAAAAAATAAAAGAGAAATTCCCACAGATTTCCTACCTAAAATAAAAAAGCGGGATCTTCGGTATTTGGATATCAAAAGGTTGTAACCATTCCTACACTCCAAAAAAAATCAAAATCTGTAATTTTATTGTTTACAAATATTGCAGGAATCAATGCTCAAATATTATCTGATGGAAATAAATATAATGGTAAGAATTACAGAGGAGTTTTTCTAAAAAAAATATCACTACAATTGCTAAAATCTCACTTACAATCCAGAGCCAATGAGACAAACTTGCCGGCAGATTTCCAAATATTTCGAAGCAATATAAAATTCCCAACGAAGAGGACTTACCAAAGCAACAAACCAGCAGAAAACGTGGACACTGTAGTATTTGTGGGCGTTTACAGCAATGAGATGTAACACCTGCGCAAAGAACATAGTAATACGAAAATTGCATGCAACAATTGTACTAGTATTAACTCATCTGATGAAAATTAATTTTGTGTTTTTTGTTCTTATTTTTATAACTTCTAAGCGTACAAGATGGAGACGATCGATAGTGTTGGCAAAACTTTATGTATATAATATGTTTATTTATACAAATAAAAATTCACGTGTGAATGTGTTGTACATGAGGTGCCGAAATAGGGCTTGTTCGGGATCGGCTCAAATAAGAAACAATAATCATTAGGCGGCGCATAAGCATAACGCCGATGACAATGAGGTGGACAAATTAAAATTAATTTGTGAATTAACGCAAAAGTGCGAAGAAAGTGTTCGTGGATATCGAGAAATTTTAATGGATTAAGATTCTTTTTACTTTATTTTTATTAAATTAGGTGCAAGTTTATTGCCCGAAAGAAACGCAGGACAAAGGATGTACCGGCATAGGAAGAAATTAATTCCCCCAAAACCAAATTTCTTGGCCAACGCCTATCGCTTAAGACAACAACAAAAGTGAGTATCATTAGTTTTTATAGTTGAAAGCGAATATTTTCATTTCGATTTTTCTGATTTTAGGGGAAACGACCCAGTAATTGGCATAAATTCCAGTTATTGGCACTTTATAGTTTAAACCGCAGTAATTTAGGTAGTTAAATTGTGTCTATTTTTAATTTTCCCGCCTGTAATTTAGAGCTGCCGCCATACGTCTTTGCGTGCAATGAGCACAATAGAATAGCTTACAATCAACAGTTTTGGTGCTGGATTGACATTTTGCTGGTCGGAAATCTGTGAAAACTTGTGATTTTTGTAAGGTAAGCGTCTAGCATTATTTATAATTAGTACTTTTGTTGCATGTTTACTTTTGTTTTTTGGTATTATTAGACATAGATAAGATTATTTTACAGTTATTTGGTGCATTATAAATTAACCTCAAAAAGCAATATTTTTTGTATATTTACACAATGCCAATAACTGGGTATATTTTCTTTATAAATTTCTAGTTATTGGCATGGATGCCAATTATTGGACTAAGGGCCGCTTTTACAATCGTCGGATAAATTAATTAACTAATCCCATCGTTTATCTCTCAGTTAACGCACACTGCCTTTTACAAACGCTTGGATTGATTTTTTCCCGAAACGTCAACGTTGGCAGCATTGTTGTTACGTGCGATTGCGCAGTTAATACAATTGACAGTTTTCGTTTTGTAATAATGTCACAACATATTAATGTGTTTGAATCAGACAGTGATGAAGAAATAATACAATATGTGGAGAGATTCCGGCAGCCAAGAAGGTTTCGTAGAATGTAACATAAGTCTAAATTATATAAACAACAGTACCGAAAACATTAAAATTTTAGAGTAGATTACATCGAAGAATTAGAAGAGTGGGAATTTTTCATGCGCTTTCGCTTAATCAAAAATACAGTTCGGCAGCTTTTGCAACTCATTGAACACAATATTGCTTCACCAACCTACTAGAACAATGCCATAATGCCTATGACGAAGTTACTACTTACACTGCAGTTTTATGCAACTGGATCGATGCTGCTAATTGTTAGTGATTTTGTGGGTGTCAGTGAAAGTTCAGTTTGTGTGATACTTAAGGTTGTCACAGAAGCCATTGCAAGTTTGAAATCGCAATACATTTACATGCCTCAAAAAGAAGAAAAGTTGCAGGTGCAATTAAAATTTTACCATATTGCCCGATTTTCAAAAGTAATTGGGTGTATTGATTGCACTCATGTGAGAATTCAGTCACCTGGTGGAAATAATGCAGAATACTACAGAAACCGAAAAGGCTATTTTTTTTTATGGAACGTACAGGTGATATCAGACGCAGACTTTTATATTTGAAATATTGTAGCAAGATGGCCTGGATCATCACATGATCAGACTATTTTTAGTAATTCAAATATTAAAGGTAGATTTGAAGCAGGGGAAATGGGCGATTCAATTTTATTGGGAGACAGCGGTTACGGTGTAACAAATTATTTAATTCCACCGTTGTTAGAACCTCATACCGAAGCAGAATCATTATTCAATGAGTCTCAAATAAGGACGAGGAACAAAGTTGAATGTTGTTTTGGGATTTAGAAGAGAAGATTTCCTGTTCTTTCTCTTGGAATGAGAGTTTGCCAGGAGCGTTCAAAAGCCACAATCGTTTGCTACCTCAACTTCTGGTCGCAAAAGTTGTTCAGCGCCCAAATACGCATCAAATCCCACTTACCAAAATTTTGTAATCCAATGTCACTAACTTCCCCTGTTATCTGGCCTAGCTACAGTCAGCAGAGTAGGGGGGGGGGTACAAAAGAACCGATATTTAAAAAGGGCGCCACATGATTTACATTTCAGATAACAGTCATTAGTGACGGCAATCATGAACCTTGGATTACTACCTTTAAATACTCACTAGGAAAATGATATCTCAACAAGAATGCAAAAAAAAAATATAGTTTTGATTAAAAATTATAAACTGAATTTTAATGAACCCAAAGTAAAAAAAAAATATCATCTGCGATTAATATCATAAGTGTCAATTAATTTTTTTTATCAAACTTATTTTAATTATGGTTGATACGGGAAAATGGCAATAACGTTATTTCCGTACATATTATCCCCAAAATAAAGTAACTAAACTATAGATATAATATTTAGCTGAGAGGAATTTAGGTAGTACTTCTATTCCGATTTTTCTAAAATTTACAATAATAATCCGTAGATACAGTATTGATCAAGTTGAAAGGAGTCACTACTTGAATTGCTCTCAACTCCACATAACATGAAAAAAAAATAACTATACATCCGCAAGTAATCAGTTAATTTCAACAAAAGTTAAACAGGTAATTAATTCCAACAATTACAAACAGGTAATAATTAATTTCCAACAAGTAATGAATAATTTCAAATATTCGAACAGGTAATAATTAATTTTAAACAGGTAATTAAGTAATTTCAAAATTCCAACAGGTGATAATTAGTTTCAAATTTAAATAGATAATAATTGATTTCAAATTTAACAAAAAAAAAAAAATCTAATGTGAAGGTTGAATTGACAAGTAAAAAAAAAATATGACGAAAAGCAAAATTCTCAAAGACGTGAAGCGTGACGTATTTAATAAAATAATAAAACCTTATTTTTTCCTTGTACTGAGGATTCTCCCGTTCACGTTGTGGAAAGTTGTAACCACAGCTCCTCGAATATCCGGCGTAATTCCGGAATCGACGATGACTGGGCAGAATATCCTGAGGATCGATACGGATAATCCCAATTTCGGAAATCCAAACGTCGGCAACCAAATGTAAGCCAAATGCACACCAAATGCACCCCAAATGGAAATCAAGTGCACCCCAAATGGAAATCAAGTGCACCCCAAAGGCACCCCAAATGGACCTAAATATATCGACTCAATATTAGAAAATTCAATTTCCATCGAGAAAACAAATTACCACTCACCTAAGTTCTAATGCGGTCCTTAAGAATACTTTTTCGAATTGGGATAAGATCCGTAAAAATTACGTCCCACGTGGTCGCAACCCAAACTCCAATTAATTGCCTCACCCACAGTGGTAATTTCACCCCCTTCGTGTAAAACTCCCTCCACAGAGGAACACTAACTATTACAGTGTTAAATATTCCACGAGGTGGTATTCGCCAAAATCGAAAAAAAAAAAGATTCCTTGTGCTCTCTCCAAAAGCCGAAACGGAACAGAACTCGAACCTCGATGGTTCCTCTCAAGAAAAGAATTAAAAAAAATTCTTGTCGAAATATTCGTCACATCCGAGAGAAGAAAAAATTTAAATATTTTCCACAATTTTCCCTTTAATGCAAAATTTTAATCAGTCCGATAGCCCCTATACAAACTCCGCCACTGGAAAAACGACTATCCCCCGGTAACCGCTACTAGTCAGCTTCCGTTATATCATGGAATATTATTCCGCGCTAAATCCAAAAGATGGCGCCACGACTATCCCGATAGTCCAGGTTAAATACGATCATCCAGTAAACGTAGATCACTACTGAAATTGAAATCCTCCATCAAACTCCTATTATTACCCCACCCCCAAATACAACATCCAAGAATTAACAATCTAATTTATCCCATTGAAAATTTATCAAACCGAAACCTGTAATTTGCTTTACCATCTTGGTAATGCATCTTCTACGGGGTTATCTGTCATTGCTACTACCCGAATGGTAAACAGAAAATTATAAACAACAAGAGATTTACCGAATTACTGCGGTAACTGAGTGTATTGTCAGGTCCAGGATAAGTTTCTTAGTACGCGGAACAACCAGACGTAAGTACCGACTCAGTAATTTAATTTCAAACATCACTCATTTTAACCTCAATGTTATGAAGATATTAAATACTAATTCCACTCTCTCATCACTCCACAATTATCTAATCTCATACTGTGTTGTTTAGGTAACACATTGACTTGATGACCATCCCCCCTATGCACCCCTATGCACCCCTATGCACCCCTAAACTGAGCATACCAGTGCAAATGGACGAGTCCGAACCAGACTATTACTCTCCGAAGAATTTCTACCAAATTTAACCGCTGAAAATTAACCACTCCGGCTCTACAATGTAATGGCAAAAATGAACCGTAAGACGTTGCTACAGCAGTACTGCATAACATGGCATTAAAGTCAAACGAGGATGACAAGATCCTGAAATTATTATAGAAAATCAAGAAATATATTTTGAAGCTCAGGTTGAAGGAAATAATACCCGTAGATTGTCATTGATAATTGACTATTTTCAAAACATTTTAAATAATCAATGACAACTTTAATTTATAAAACGATTTATTAAAAAATGTGTAAAAAATATATAAAAAATAATAATATATTTATATTTAATTAATAACAAAATGTATTCGTAAAAAAAATTAAATGTTAATTTATAGTAATGAACTAAAAAAAAATATTGTCTGTTTCTTGACTCTAAATCTTTTCGTAATATTTACATTTCTAATTGGTGACGCTCTTCATCTCTCCTTGCCTTTTCCTCTGCTTCCCTTTTAAGGATCTCTATTTGTAGCGTCACCAATTCCAGTTTTTTTGCAGACAATGTTTCAATTTTTTTTTTCAGTCTCGACCGTGCCTTAAAATTGCGAGACTTGTTTAATCCTAAAAAGTAAGTTATAATAATAATAATACTTTATTGGTGCCAATAACTTTCGTTTTACACAAGTCAAAGAATATATGTTGTAGAGACAAAATTAAAGAATAAGTGGATACTAAAATTAATTAAGGCTTTAAAATTAAATAATTTGTATTAACAAGGCTTAAAAAGTAGGCGAAATCAAGGATCTAAGGTAAAAGAAACTCTAAACCTAAATAAAATATACATATAAAAATTCAGTTAAAATATTGCAAATAAGTAAAATTGTAAAATACAAGTATTTATAAAAATCAAACTTAAGAACTATTATATAAGGTCAAGTGGATATGTAAAATTTATACTGAAAAAATAGCGATAAATAGTAAAAATAAATTAGAATTACAGATTAAAATGGTAAGGTTGAATTACTTAATTAATAATACAGCCTAGATCAAGGGTCTGCAACCCGCGGCCCGCGGGAAGCTTGCGGCCCGCCGATATGTTTTCTGGGGCCCGCCAACGACACTCTCAATAACGACTACAATTAAGTAATAAAAAGTACCTTTAGGTTGCCGAAATTAGTGAAAACTGCACCGCTGTGTACGTTCTTTTGTCGCTTTATTATTCTAGCCGCTAGCCTGTAGTTAACTCGACTGTCGGCAACATGCATACCAAACTTTCGGGGTGGCGGCGCGCGCGGCTGGAACGCGTTGCGCAGTTCGCTAGCTATTCAGTCAGTGCCCAGCGTTGAACGGCATGTGTTGTGCGATGGCAGCCAGTACTAGTCGAAAACGCAAAGTTACGGATGAGCGCCGATTATTTCAAGAAAAATGGACGAACTTATATTTGTTTGTTTGTGTTGGAGAAAAGCCGATTTGCCTCGTATGCAATGAATCGATCGCTGTAACCAAAGAATACAATATCAAACGTCATTACGATTCCAAACATTCACGTAAGTTTGCTCACCTTCAAGGACAACTTCGTATTGATAAGGTGGAGTCCCTGAAGAAACAACTTGAACGACAGCAGTATTCATTCCGCAAACATAATGAAGACAGTGAGGTAGTAGTAAAAGTAAGCTATATTATTTCAGAAAAAATTGCACGTAAGTCAAAACCATTTACTGACGGTGAATTAATAAAAGAATGTTTGGAGGATGCAGCAGAAGTGTTATCTCCCTTACAGAAACCACTTTACTCCAAAACAAGTTTGTCTGGTGTTACTGTAGCTCGGAGGATAGAAGACCTGGCAGGGGATATAGAAAGAATGTTGTCGGAACGTGCGTCACAATTCGTTTATTACTCCGTTGCGCTCGACGAGAGTACAGACTTAACTGATACCGCGCAGTTGGCTGTGTTTATTCGCGGCATTGACAGGAATTTTGTTGTCACTGAAGAAATGGCTGCTTTAGTTCCAATGAAAGGCAGCACAAAAGGTAGTGATTTGTATGAATCATTCAATGCTGTCGTAAATAAATATAAGCTAAATATGTCAAATTTGGCTGGGATTACTACGGACGGCGATCCGGCTATGGTTGGAAAAAATGAAGGACTTGTTGCTTTAGTAAAGAAAAATAATCCTGATGTTTCTTTTGTACAGTACCATTGCATCATTCATCAAGAAAACTTGTGTGCAAAGTCTGTTAATATCAAAGATGTTATGAGTATTGTAGTAAAAACTGTGAACTTCATTAAATCTTGAGGCTTGAATCACAGGCAGTTTCAGGAATTTTTAAAGGAGATCAATGCTGAATACGGTGACATAACTTATTTCTGCGATGTTCGTTGGCTGAGCCGAGGTAAAATGTTAAAACGAGTTTTTGACTTGCGAAAAGAAATTGCCGATTTTATGCAAAGTAAAGATAAAGCTGTGCCGCATTTCAGCGATGAAGAATGGCTGGCCGATTTGGGTTTTCTTACGGATATCACATCACAACTCAATGGCTTGAATCAGAAATTACAAGGAAAAAATCATTTAGTTCACGAATTACTTGATTTTTTAAAAGCGTTTGAATTAAAACTCGAACTATAGATCAGCCAGTTCCAAAGAAACATTACCACGCATTTTCCTCATCTGTCATTATTCCAGATTTCGAATATGGACAAATATATTTCTGCACTTCAGGATCTGAAAACACAATTCCATTCGCGATTCCTTGATTTTCGGAGAGACGAAAAGTACCTGAATTTATTTGCTCGTCCATTCAGCGTTTCGGTTGAAGAAGTTCCGGAAGAATTTCAGATGGAATTGATAGAGCTACAGTGCAATTCAACCTTAAAAAATAAATTTGATGTTGATTTGCTTGATTTCTATTCGAAATACGTCTCCATTACAGATTTCCCCAAAATCAGAGATCATGCACTGAAAACAATATCACTTTTTGGATCCACATATACATGTGAGCAGTTATTTTCACGCATGAAAAACGTGAAATCCAAAACGAGGACCAGAATCACCGATGTTCACCTTGAGAACAGTTTGAGGATTGCAACCAGTAATATTAAACCAGATATTGATAAACTGGTTAAAAATAAGCAGTGTCAGACATCTCATTGACCAATTGCATTGTATTGATTTTTATTTGCCGCTTTTGTTGATGTTGGCTCAATAAATAAATGTTTTCTACTTATCTACTTGTTTAATCATCCTGACCATTGCCAATAAAAAAATCCTTATAAAAATACCTATGGTGCGGCCCGCGGTGCAGAAAAAAAAAATTTTGGCCCTTGATTTGTAAAACGTTGAAGACCGCTGGCCTAGATAAAATCAGATAATGAGTATTACGGACAATGACGGACCTGATAAAACTTAAATACTTAGCAATTAACATACAATAATTAAAAAACGCATAAATACAACATCCATTCAGATTACCTACTCAGTTGAGTCACTAGAGAGATTTCTGAATTTGAGTGCCAGACATTCCTGGACGGAGAAAAACGCATTTTCGATTAAATAATTTTTAACCGTTTTCTTGAACATCGCTATAGGTAGTGATTTCATATGGCTAGGCAGAGCATTAAACAATTTAGGTCCATAGTATTTGACACCATTTTGGGATGTGGTCAAATGGAGGTTACTTGGATATAAGTGATCAGCAGACCTGGTATTGTGGCAGAGAATTTTGTTATGCTTACAGTAATTTGAGTTATTATTCAAAATATAAAGTAAGCATTCCAATATGAAAAGACATGGAAGTGTTAATATACGTAATTCAGTATAAGCTGCACGGCAGTCGTCTCTATAATTAATTGCTCTATAATTAATTGATGCCAAGATTCTGACCGCTCTCCGTTGCAGACCAAATAACCGAGACATTATGGCAGAGTGTCCCCATATTAATATGCCATATGCCAACTGGCTTTGACATATGGCAAAGTAGGCTGACCTTACCGCATATTGAGGTAATTCATATTTTAGATTCCGCAATAAAAATATTGTGGAATTTATTTTATGGCTCAAATTTTGTTCATGACAACGCCATGATAGCTTGGAGTCGAAATGGATCCCAAGAAATTTAGCAGTACTGACCGTCGTGTTTTGTTTAAGAGAGAAAATCAAGTTGGATGATTTCTCTGGATTAACACAAAGTTTATTTGCCGTGAACCATTCAGTGGCCTTTCTGACGGACACCGCGTTTTTACCCACAGCACCGACCACCACGGCAGAGGTATCCATAATGGTGGTATCATCGGCAAACAGTGTGATGGCCGATGTGGCAACCAGGGAGATCGTTAATATACATCAGGAATAACAGCGGACCTAGTATGGAACCTTGCGGTACCCCATGTTTTAGCTCGGTGCCCGCAGATATGTCACTGTTTAATTTCACGTACTGTATCCGGCCGTTCAAATAAGAATTAAGTAAACGACAGCTACTTGGGTGAAAATTGAAGCAGTAAAGCTTCCTCAGGAGTATATCGTGAGAGACACAATCAAAAGCTTTACTGAGATCCATGAAGGTAACGGCAGAACATAACCCTGCTTCAAACCCCTCGTAGATCTCTTCTGCAAATGCAATGATTGCATCCCTCGTGGATCTGCCCCTTCGGAAGCCGTACTGGTTATTAGTTATGAGATTGTGATTATCCAGGAAATCAACCATTTGATGTAATAACACGTATTCAAGGATCTTGGATAGAATGGGCAACAGCGATATAGGTCTGTAGTTATTAACCTCAGATCTACTTCCTTTCTTGTAGATTGGTATAATAATCGCCTTTTTTAGACAGTCAGGGAATATGCCTACTTGAATACATGCATTGATCAGCTTAGTTAGGGCCCAATTAAGGTGTCAATATGCATCTTTAGCAAAATTGTAGACATACCATACACATCCACACATCTTGAGTTTTTTAACTTTTTTACAATCGAACGTATAGCTGTTTGACTGACTTCTCGAAATGTGAAGTACGCCTTTTGTGGCTTGGAATTAACTTCGCACAGTAGGCTGATAGGATCAGTGGCAATATTGGGTAAGTTAGCAATTATGCTATCTGCCACATTACTGAAATACTTGTTGAAGTCGTCGACATCAATATCACAGTTGAGATCATGATGCCTTTTTGTATTTGTAGAGTTAATCAGAGACCACATGGCCCTTGGATTATTTCCAGACTCTTTGAGAAATTTAGTGTTACTTTCCAACCGAGTATGCTTTAAAGCTATTCTTTATTTAAGTTTTTCCCGTTTATAGTCGTATTATTGTTACTTTCTAACTCTGGGAGTTAATAATTACAGTTTTTAATGGGAATGATTCTTTAACATAATTATGGATTAATTCCGTAATCATTTCAAATGTGTTGTTAACATCATCTGATGGACAATCAATGAAGCTCCAATCAGTCGTAGACAGCAGATTAAAAAATGTAATTCTCCCCGAGTATGTAAGAGGCGTACGTTTAATAGGAGCTAATTGAACATTAGTGTTAACAAGTTTAACACTAATACCTATGTGATCCGATAAACCCGGATCGATGGGAGCAATAACTAGATGATCAGTGCTAATATTCGAGAATATGTTGTCGAGGCAATTTTTGCCTCTAGTGTTAAAATTCACTCTCCCCGACAGACCATATGAAAGAAATAAATCACATAGTGCAAGGGCCCTGCTGTCCTTATTATTAAATTGGACATTGAAATCACCATCTATAATGATAGGTTTGTTAGCGTTAAGTTTATCAAGTAGCGTCGTAATAATTGCCATAAAATCATTAAAGTCGCTAGCTGGAGATCGGTATAAAGTAATTAAAACAGTATTGTATTCTAGAAGATTCGAAGCGCTTATCTCGCAGGTTTTCTCAACTGAGAGGCAGGTGAGGTTTTCCAAATCTGATGCAAGTATATCATTGTGGGTTAATTTAATTAAATGTTATAATGAAATTAAAACCCTCACGTGTTGCAGCTGCATGAAATAAATATTAAATAGATTACATATTAATTGCAAATGTACAAATAGGACAAAAATAACATTAAATACTATAAGTTATTAATTTTAAAAGTATACCTTTACTCTTATCTGCTGTATAACTGCATCCGGGCTCAGGTTGGTTCCACTGTAAAAATAAGTTAAATAGTAACAAAAAATTAAGTATTGCCAAATTAATGAAAAATATATTTTATATAGTGTTAATTTGTATCAAACAACCGTTGACCAGATTTGGTCATCAGTACAGTGCGGTCCGTTGATGGGAATATAAATGATAAAGGGCCGGTTTTTCAATGTTGGCTTAAGCTGTGGATTACGTAAACTGAAGTTTATGTTAAGCTGCAGTTTATATAATATTGGGTTTTTTAAGTGTTACATAAACCAACCTTACTTATCCTATCAAACATTGTGTTGGCAATATAATATTACAACATATTTTTGAATTGGTATTGAAATGCGACTATTGCGATTATCTTCGTATCTAACATTTTGCAATTCCTGTCATAAACAGCTGATTATCGTACATGCTTCCTTAATTATTGATCTCCGTTCAATTCCTGATTTAATTTCGTTTATTTTTGTTACAAACAACATATTATATCGCTTCATATCTTTTTATAAAATATTCAGGCAATGAAAAAAACGTGTGTAATTGTTCCGAGCACCTACACACATGCTTCTTTCGACAATCTGTCCACAAACTCTACTTCACTCCACAGATTAAAATTATCAAGCCAATTTTTTTGGCCAACGTGGAGGATCCACAATGTCCATAAATAGTAATAAACCTTGATCATCGGTTAATTCATGTGATAGATCCATTCACATCATTGTGTTGTCTATTTTTCAGGTTGTAAACTGCCGCTTTACGCACTAAGCGGCCGTTGGCGGCCGCTTATGAAAGCCGTGCTTTAAGCTAGGCTTATCGTTAAACCATGATTGAAAAACACCTAAAAATACCTTATACCGAGTTTAAGTTTAAGCCTGGTTAAAGCCGCTATTGAAAAACCGGCCCAAAGTGTTATTAAAAACCTTTCTGTCGTTTTTAGAAGCATTATCACTCATTTTTGTCAAACTACTCAAGAATGAGATCAAAATTAAAGCTTGTACATCATCATCAAACTTGCTTGACGTGGAGTTCCGTTTCAAATTAAATGGGGAAGTTATTGCCATTCACTCTCCCATAGAAGAGAGAATTTGTGTTATAAATTTGCCAGTAAGTTTTGATTAAACCACAATTATAAAGCATGCGCTTGGTAAAAAAACATGATTATTATGAGATGACTATTTTCAGATGATGAGTTTATTGTGGGTTATTTAAACATACTAATTGAAAGCAGTCAGTTAGCTTTGCCAGAAAAGTTGAGAGAAGCCACGAGGATAACCAAAGTCGGGTAAGGGCGAATTGTAAAAAATTAACAATATTAAGAACATTAACAATATAATGTAATTAAATATTTTGGGGATTGTTAGGTGTTATATGAAATTTTAAACTTTTAGAGAAATAGATGTGTTCAAGACATTAGTCTTACAAAAATCGAAATGCTCATCACCTGGTTTATCTGGTCCAGCAGGTAAGTCATGAATCATTGTACTGGATACGATTAAGTTTAAGGTACCATATTTCTGTATATTTACAGCACACTGGAATGATTCTGCTACAAAGATTTTGCTTGACAAGTACGAGTAATATGTAAAGCAGGTGGGACCCACGAAAAAAATAAAAACAAAAAAAATTATGCAGAAGCAAATTTCCACTGATATTGAAACTATGTTGGGTTTCATATTTACACCACTACATGTGGAAAATAGGTATAAAACTGTATTAAAACGGAAAAAAATCAGTTGTGGATAACAACAGCCGACCATGATTATCTAGACAAGAAATACCATATGAAAAGGAATTAAATAAGATAGCTTCCATTGACGACAGCATCGAACCGGAAGTGCTATGTTTTGCCAACTCGGGGTCAAAATAGTAAAAAAACGAGTAAATAGCAGTGATTGCGATAACACAGAAAATGAACCATCTCCAAAAAAATGAAAACTCAAAAGTACTCAGGAAATTTTGATCGAACTTCATAAGGAGAAGGAATTCAACAAAGAAAGACGAGATCAAGAAAAAATGGAGTTGTTCCGTTCTTTATTTAACATAAATAAATAACATTTTAAATTAATGTGCTTTCATATTATAAATTTTTCTTTTAAAGCATTTCTTTTTATTTCACCTAATTGTCTTAATCTATTTTCACCATCTACAATATTACTTAATCCTGCGTTGCTTTCCATGTCCACTATTTCACCTTCTTCTAAATGATAATTTTTTAATATGCACATATTATGCAGAACACAACAAGAAACAATACATTTGGAAATTATATTAACATCACGCATGTGCACTTGCAAAAGCTGTCGAAATCTGCTTGCAATAAGCCAAAAGTATTTTCAATGAGAAATCTAGTTCCACATATTTTTTTATTAAATAAACGTTGACTATCTGTAATAAGGTGTTAAACACCACTCTCGAATTGGATAAGCATTATCTGCTAAAAAATGATAATTTGTGCCACAAATCTCGGGCAGTTCTTGACTAATATCAGATAATTTAAATACACGAGCATCATGTATTTACCTGGAATACCAGTTATGATTGAAAATGCCTCGTATATGTTGAACTGGAGTAACAATGTTAATTGAAGTACCATCTATGCAGCCCAAAACGCCCGGAAACCCAGAAACCTAAAATATTTGGATTAAAACACATATTTACTTATTTACTTATTCTTACTTCGGGTTCTCACCTCAGATTATCATTGGGGTATTGCATAGAAAGTTTAAAATCATAATATCATGCAATACCCGAAAGTCAATATAACGAGATATAAACCTAAAGTGTTCCGTAGTGTAACATTACTTGCCATTTCAAAATTGAGAGACAATTCCTCTGTACCCTTGGCTGTATTTGGAAAATGTATGTAATTTGGAGCCACTTTGGCCAAATAATTCATTACATTTTTAACAATGGAGTGAGCGGTTCTAATTGAGACGTCAAAGCGTTGACCAACTTAACCAACGTAACGTTGTTTTATTGCAAGCAAACCTAAACTAATACCATTAGAAAATCATTTTTATTGAAAAACAATTTGCTGCGTCCGCCATGTTCGCACTGAACACTGCACGAGCTCCCGAGGCTCGTGTCAAAAAAGTTGCACCGAGTGCGCACTCGGTGCAGTTTTGGTCTTAAGAGGGTATTAAGTACGCAAGATTTGGAATATCTCAGAAACGGTAATTCAAAGATTATTTCTGTTTTCACTAAAAAATAATAAAAAAATATTAGAGTGGGGCTGACATGTTATGTTGTTAATATTGTTTATAATTAATTATTTATGCAATATAATTTTATGAATTTTTTTTTTCTTCAAATAAAAATTTAACAGCGCCATTCTTCAAAGAAATGTTGGTACAGAAATATTTTGAAATCTACAAAAAGGTCAAATACAACGGAGAAATTTCGAATCCTAAAAACTTCTCACTAGATGGCGACGCCGTTTAACGGGGCTTCAAAAATCTCTGTGGGAGGAGTCAAGGAGGTGCAAACGCGCATGTACAGACCGCATGTAGCCATGTGAAATCATACTACGATTTTGTTATTATGCTCGTTTTCCTAAAATTAAGAAATGTTCTAATTAATGATTTCGTAATAAACCGCTATAAAGTGCTAAAATAAATAATATGTATTATTTATTAAAATCGAATCATATTGAATAAGACCGGCACTAGTATATTTATGCAAGAATTAATACAGTGCCCAAGAATTATTGAAATTATAATTTAATTCTTGGAGGGCCGCGTGAACTAGCCGCGATTTGAGTTCACACGTACTGCGAATAATGGTGTTTACTTAGGTGATAAGCACGGTCATCACTAATTCTGAAAACGAATTCAATTTCTAGTACCAAAGCATCTACCTACCCTTCTTGTGTTTTATGTGGATACTCGCTTTGGTCTTGTAAGGTGTAGTTTATAGTTATTGTTAAATAGTAAACTCTTGGTGTGTGTTTGGGTGTTACCATGGTGAAACATATAAAGAGCAAAGTTGAAAACAAACATCTTAGCGTTTCAACTAGACGTATGAGTCGGAAAAATATAGCTCGTAATTATTGGAAACGTAAACGGTAATTAAATTGATTATACATAATATTTACTCAACGCAATAATACATAATTATTTAGGCTAAATGACAATGCTCCAAGTACAAGTTCGCTCATTACTGAAAATTCAAATATGGAATTAATACGGTATGTACGCATTTATTTCTTATACAGTTTATAAAAAAATTAAAACAGTAGCGTAGACAGAAAGTAAAAGTAACTAAATGTAGAATAATCGAATATTGTTAATGCTGTATTTCATATGTATAGGATATTGCCAGGGAATGTGGAATCTCAGAGTTCTCAGACATTGGTTTTACCGTCTACAGCCCCACCTTCTGTCGTGGACTCTGAAGAATTCCGTTTAGTACAATGGAATTACTTTTGGGACAACCTGATAGCAATGAATGAACATAATTCTCAATTTTCTTGCTCCTTGCGTAATATTATTCTCGTCGGGGAATACAAAAGTGGATGTGCGTCACAAATGTATTTCAAATGTAATATGTGCAACATGGATTTAAAATTATATCTTAGTTCACCAGTTGATAGCGACAAGATTGATATTAACACGTCAGTTGTAATTGGAACTATGGCATCAGGTTTAGGCTATTCACAGTTACAGCAGCTATTATGTGCTATTAACGTACCATCCATGAGTGCTCCTACATACGTGAAAAAACAAGAAAAAGTTTGTGATGCTTGGGAACAATGTGCCTTGCAGACTATGCAAGATGCAGCTAAGGAAGAGGCAGAATTGGCTATTGCACAAGGATCTGTAGACATTTATGGAAATCCAATGATAAGGGTTGTCTGTGATGGCTGTTGGGCTAAACGTTCGTACCGAACTAATTATAGTTCTCTATCAGGAGTGGCAGCTATTGTAGGATTTAGGACAAAAAAAGTTCTTTACATGGGAGTCAAAAACAAGTATTGCCTGGTGTGTAAGAAAGCAGAGAATAAAGGTGAACTTCCAAAAGAGCATGTTTGCTATCGCAATTGGAATAAATCTGCAACTTCCATGGAGGCCAGTATTTTGGCAGAAGGATTTTCCAAAAGTCTGGAGATGTATGGAATTATCTATAACGAAATGATCGCGGATGGGGACAGCAGCACTTACAAAACAATTTTAGAAAGCAAGCCTTACAAACACGTTGTAGTAAGAAAAATTGAATGTAAAAATCACCTCTTGCGGAACTATGTTAATAAATTAAGAGATGTTTGCAAAGATACTTCAGCTGGTCCGGTGTTAGAGAGAAAATTAGTTCATAAAAACATTTTAAGATTAAGAACAGCTATTTCACAAGCTCTGCGCTACAGAAACAAACATAGAACGAGCGAAAGTAACGGCGATGTTGAAAAGTTAAAAAATGATATTTTAAATTCACCAAGTCATGTGTTCGGTGAGCATGCTCATTGCAAAGAAATAGGTTATTTTTGCAACAAGGACAATTCAGAAGACTATGAAAATTTTGTCCCGGCTTTAAAATCTTCAGGAATATTTGACAAAATAATGAGTCATGTGAAATTTATTTCTAGGCACTCTAATAGCTTAATTGAAGATATTCACAGTAATTCAGTAGAACAATTGTATTCGATTCTTTCCAAATTGACCGGTGGAAAACGTATTAATTATTGCTCCAGAAGGAATTTTCAAACAAGATGTTCAATTATGGCAATTCATCGAAATACAAAAAGACCGCTATCCAGTATATTTTTGTATATAAACAAAAGAGAACCTGGAAAGCATATTCAAAATTTAGAAAAAAAATTACTTCGAAGGTTGGAAATAAATAGTAAACGAACTAGAACTCGTAAGAAAACACCTACCGAACAGGAAAATAGTTCATATGGATCCTACGCCGATAAACCCGACATACCATCAGAAGAAATGACTGTGTTAAAACAAAACTTTTTAAAATCGTTAACAATGTCAGTTGATGAAAGGTTAACTCTAGAAAAGTCCACTAGAGATAATAAGCATTTGTGGGAAGAAGAAAGAAAAAGTCGAATAACTGCTTCTAATTTTGGAATCATTTGTAGCAGGCAATCGCATACGAGCTGCAAATCACTTGTATTTAATTTATTATATGGCAAACAATTTTATTCCAAAGCAATTACGTATGGACTAAACAATGAAAATAAGGCACTGAAGGCATTGGAACAAACGTTTAATGTCAACATTGAAAAATGCGGCTTGTTTACAACAGACAAAGCTATATTTTTAGGAACTACCCCTGATGGTATAATATCAGATTTGAAAGCAATTGTGGAAGTAAAGTGTCCATACACAGCAAGAGATTGTACTCCAGAAGAAGCTGATGTAAATAAAAAGGTGACTTTTTGGAAAAAATGTGGAGACTCATTTATTATTAATAAACACCATAAATGGTATTTCCAAATACAGGGCCAATTATATGTCACTGGAATGGAATTATGCTATTTTGGATGTTGGAGCAGCATGGGTATTAAAACCGAAATAATAAAATATGACAAAATATTTTTTGAAACGACAGCATTACCAAAATTAAAATTATTTTTTGATACATGTCTGCTGCCTGAATTATTGGATCCCAAATATATAAAAGAATTAATTCGCGAACCTGTACATATTTTAAATGCTCAACGAAAAAGAAAATTATGTAAATAAATAATATACTTTAGTATATGTTGATATTGTTAACATTTTGTTGTTGTTTTCAATTTGTGTACATATTTATATTGTATTCAGTTTTGTTAAATTCATATTGTTTTCCATTTCTGTTTAGTTTTATTAGATGGTATAATTTATGTTAAAAATGAATATAAAAAAGGCTGAAAGACCTCTGGTCAATTGCCGGTTGATGTCATTTATAAAAGTGTCTCAATAGGTGTATTGTCTCTCTCTATAAATATAAATCTCCAGTATACGTTCTACCCGATGAAACATTAAATGTTTATTATATTTCTTTCTTCCATAATAAAATGTATACGCGGTATACCTACGTATTATTTTTGTTAATGTAACCTGGCTATAGAACTATTCACGAATAAGGGCAGTTTACGAACCAAGTTCGGAAACATTCAAATAAGAATGTTATCCTTTTCTACGATCTGATAACTGAGCGGATATTCCCAAGACGTAAGATTTCGTCGGCCGTATCTAGAAAACGCAACTAGGCCTGCGTAGCTCGGTCTTAGACCGAGCGGTAGAAGAAGAAAGAAATAGTTTAGGGCATCCTGGGGATTCCCTTATTTACCGGTTATTTCATAGGAGCGCGCTATTTAGTGAAGCGAAGGTTGTTTGAAAGAAAATATGTTTTTAAAGAATTTATTTAATACGTTTTGGCAAATGTGGAAATGGATCCATCTTCTTTCTCCTTTTGAAAATATTCTAATAAGTTTAAAACTAAACTGTCACATTTAGTTATCAAAACTAATGTAAATTACATTATTAAGCGAACAGGTATATATACATATATACAAGGGAAACAAGCAAATATTTACATTATTTGCATTAAAAATAGGGGAATTCCCGGATTTACTCGCGTTTTTTGCGCACGCCCATGGAGGAAAATTGCAACGGACACTACTTGATTCGGTCGGACAACACGCCCCGACTGCCGTTTCTGGTGAATAGCTCTATGGTTCTGTGATATTTTAGTTTTCATAATTTTTATAATCATAACAAAATTACTTGTATGTGTTGTAACTTAATATTGTTCATTAATAATTTAAACAATCCTAATGTACTCAGGGAATAAAAAAATATTTATTAACTTATTTTTTTTTTTTTTTTTTTTTTTTTTTTTTTTTTGGCGTCGACTGCTTGGTCATCTGCCACTACCATTTGTTTGATATATAAATACACGGATTAGATAGAATGAATGTATGCTAACCACAAGGGATACAAGATGGAAATCGGGTGTCAATGCGGACCGTCATGACATGTTGGTATTTAGACATACAGGTATGGGTCCACGGAAGTACACAACAGTAGAGATATTACATGTTAATGATATGAGACTTATATCTAATTACCTTAACTAACTATCCTTATTATTAATTTAAGATCTGTTATATTTTAATTTTTGACAGTTTAAAAAAATTGATGATTTCATCGTAAATATTTTTGGTTCTTAACGATAATAAGTTATTTATGTTAATCGGAAATGTGATACCCATCCCAGAAAGATTTTCCAAGAAAGTCCTTCTAGTGGTCGTATATTTAGGGCATTCTAGGATGATATGGTTCACATCACCATATTGTCCACATTCACACTCTGGGGAATCCTTCAGATTAATTCTATATAGATGTGCGGGGAATTGCCCGTGATTTAGATTTAGCCTTGTTATCATACTTGAATAGTAAGTGCTAACATTATACTTAAAAATATAATCTGGCTTTCCAGGTAAAGTGGGATTTATTTTAAAATAATTAGAATTATGGACATTTGCATGGTTTAGATAGTCTGATGCCCACTCCTTTTTGATATTATTATTGTAAGTATTGGTAATGTCACTTTGAATATTTAGAATTATATCGTCATTGCTTTTTTTAATTGCGTCTTTCGCAAGTCGATCCGCAATTTCATTTCCCCTTACTTCCGTATGCCCTTTCACCCAGGTAAGTATGCATTCAATGTTCATATTCCGTGCTTGCTTAATAAGTTTAATAATTTCAGCAATAATTGGGCTATCAAATTTTTTGACGGATTTATTATTTATACATAAGATTATTGATAGCGAGTCTGTCAAAATTATAGTGTTTTTTTTTTCTGCTATTGCCCACTTCAAACTTTCAACTATGGCGCATCCTTCAGCAGTAAATGTCGATCCTCCATTGATTTTAAAAAGTCTCTTAATTTTTTTGTTTGGAATGTACATGCTACATCCGACTCCTTTTTCATTCAAGGATCCGTCAGTGTATATAGTTGTATGGTTAGGGTATCGGTATAATATTTCGTCTATTATGTTTTGATTACTTATGCCCGCTGAATAATTCGGAATTATTGTTTTTGTTTGTGTATAGATAGTGTCGAATTCTATAGACAGTATATTATGTTCTGATGGTTTAGTGTTTTTTAATTCTGCAAATGCTGCTACTAATGGGGGGTCTTGTTTTTTTGCCCAATATGAGTTGGTAAAATTTGCGGTGGTGAGTTGATGAATTATTCCTTCTATTTCCGTTAGTTTTAATTTTAAAATTTTTGTTAAATGTTTTATTGCCAGGTACCTTCTTCTGTATTTTAGTGGGATTTCCCCCGCTTCCGCCAAAATAGCTACAATGGGAGAGGATTGCATGGCTCCAATTCCTAGTCTCATTGCCTTATTTTGAATTGTTTCCAATTTCTGTAGCGATGTTTGACATGTCGATCCGTACAGTGTGCACCCGTAGTCGATTTGTGGTCTTATGTATGCCTTATAAAACATTAGCATTATTTTAGGGTCGGCCCCCCACCATGTTTTTCTTATTGACTTTAGAAAATTGAATCCTTTTTCAGTTTTCTCTGTAATGTAGTTGATGTGTGCTTTCCAGTTCAGTTTTTGATCTAGTTCCATCCCAAGATATTTATATTGTTTTACAATTGGTATTTTAATTTCCTTTACTTTTAGGAATTCGTGTTTAGTAGGCCAGTGTCGCGAAAATATTTGAAAGGCAGATTTATTCATAGCTGCTGTAAATCCGTTTTTGCTGCTCCAAACAATAAATTCAGATAGTACTTCCTTGGCTTTCTTTATACATTGTGTCACGCTTTTCGCCCTGAAGTGAATGCAAATATCGTCTGCATATTGGATTATACTTGAATTTATATTTTTGTGTAGGTCTGCGGTGTATATGTTAAAAAGTAATGGAGCGAGGACGGATCCCTGAGGAAGGCCTTTTGATGTTTGTCTCGGTCCGATGTATTGTTTGTCATTATTTTGAATATATGTGTTTCTATTTCGGTATAAATCTGTTATATTTTTTGATATATTATTTGGTAAACCCATGTTAAGGAGTTTTGCCTCTAATATGTCGATATTAACATTGTCATAGGCCCCCTCAAGGTCCAGAAATAAACAGCCGTGGTATTCATTATCCCCGAATGTGCACTGAATACTTGAAACTAAGTTCGTTAGAGCGTCTACGGTACCCAGGTTTCGACGAAATCCGTATTGGTTGTTTGGCAATAATTTATTTTGTTCCAGAAACCATTCTATTCTAATTTTTAGGATGCGTTCGTACGTCTTAAAAATACATGGTAATAGGGAGAGTATCCGATATGAATCCCGCATATTTTTGTCTTTTCCAGACTTTAAAATGGGGTGTATTACAATATTTTTAAAAAAATTATTATCGCAGCCGTCTTTTAAGTAGGCATTAAATTTGTCAATTAATAGTTGTTTTACTTTGTTATCACTGTGACTGATCATATTATACGTAATTCCATCTATGCCAGGGGCTGTATTTTCAGATTTATTCAGTGCAAACTCTAATTCTTCTAGTTTAATGGTTGTGCTAATAGGGTGTAAAATATCGTTTTCTGTAAGTTGTGTTGATTTATTATTAGCCGATGGTGGTGTATATTTGTTCAGTATATCCTCGTATAAATTGTCAGGAATATTGCTTTGATTATTTATTTTGTTTTGGTTTAATTGTTTGGCTGTTAACCAGACTGATGTCATGGGCGTACTTTTATTTAATGTACCGCAGAATTTTATCCAGGAATCTTTTGCTTTATCTTTTAATTTTCTTTTTACCTTAGCAAACATTTGTTTACATTTTATATACTCATCTAGATTGAAATTATTTTTATATTTATTTAGTTGTTTTTTCCTTTCATATATGAGGCTGTTACATTCTCGGTCCCACCATACGGGATTGTTGCTTATTTCTGAATTTGTTTTATTTATTTTGGGCATTGCGATATTTGCGCTATGGATTAAGATGTCTTCTATTTCTAAGTTGTCACTCATATTGTCTTCTGTCAGCTTCTGATATAGTGGCCAATTTGCTTCCCTGGTATTCCATTTCCGTGTTGTCCGTTGTTTATGTATTTTATTTGGTTTTAAGTTAACGTTAATAAAGATGGGATAGTGATCCGATCCTAGACTGTCTTCGAATGTTGTCCATATCGTTTTTAATGCAATACAAGATGACGTTACAGTGATATCAATTGCAGATTGGGACTGATTTGGCTGAGAAATTCTTGTTGGATCCCCATTGTTGATGATCACAAAGTCTGTAGATTCTAGAGCTTCCACAATTCTTTTTCCGGCTAATGAGGTTTGAGCGGATCCCCATAACGTATGATGACCGTTAATGTCCCCTCCCATAATCATAGGTTCAGGTAGATTTTGAAAAATGTCTGTATATTGTTTTTTATTTAAATTGTTATTGGGTGGTCGATAAATCGAGAATATATGTAAGGGTTTGTTTTCAATTTGTATTTTAATTCCACAAATTTCAATGTGATTGAAGACAGGGTTAATGAGTTGTATTGTTTTATATATTATATTACATTTGATTAAAATCAGTACGCCCCCTTTGCCATTGGGACGATCTTTTCGTACACAATTATAGTTTTTAATTTTAAAATAATGTTGTGGTTTGAGCCACGTCTCCGACATAAGTACAATATCAGGGTTATTATCGTTTAGAAAATTATTAAAGCTATTCTTATTCGATTTAATGGACCTTGCGTTCCATTGTACAATTTTTAAGTTACCCGCCATTTTTGTGGTGATTTGTGCTGGGATGCTCCGAATATCCACTTATAAAATGTTTAAGTTTTTCAATTTTATTGCTTTCACTTGAGTCGTTACTATCTTTATTTATTAATGTGTCAACAAAGGTTGTCAAATCTTGTAAAAACCGTTCTATAAAACTGTTATTGTTAAATTCTGAATTGTTTTCATTACTATTGCGCTGGGAACTGTTACTAAAACTAAATGTTGATGATGGGTGGGGAGCGAAACACGGTTGTCCGATTATGTTTTCTGGGGTAGTTACGTATTTCCGTTTTTTGGGGGAATTGTTGTTACTCATGTTTTTATTGGCCGTAATGTTATTAAAAATATTAATTTTATTTGATTTACTTTGCTCATTTCTGTAGTTGAATGTGGGGGTGGGGAGTTGAGGAAATTCTTCGAGATTAACTAAAGCGGCGTATCTATTACGGGTAGTAATAGTTGCAAATGAAGGGTTTTCCACGACTTTTTCGGCTTCTTTAAAAGCCAAATTATGCACAGACATTATTGTTTTTATTTTTCGTTGCTGTATGTATTTTGGACACTCTTTCGACGTCGAAGGGTGTGTAGTTACCCTACAGTGAATACATTTAGTAACAAAGCCTGGGCACGTTTCTCCATCTGCATGTTCAACAGCGCAAAATTTACATAATTTTTTTGTTGAGTGGCACATATGTGTGACATGACCAAATCGTAAGCATTTTGAGCATTGTATTACGGGTGAAATGTATGTTTCCACCTCGAATCTTACATAATTCATATTTACATATTGAGGTATTTTATCTCCCTTAAAATTTAAGATAACAGTTTCCCTAGGTATTTTAGTTGGTTGTCCATTTATGTCAATAGTTCTATAAATACGCCTAACGCTGTTAATAACTACTGATGATTCAATGTCATTCATTATGGTTTTTTCGTCGAAATATGTGTCGACCCCGCGGATAATTCCTCTGCGTTCAACGCAGTGGCGCGGAATATATGCAATCAAGTTATATTCTTTCAATTTTGGATTGTCTATTAAACTATTCGCGGCGTGCATGTTGTTTAGAATTACTTTTATTTTATTAATTCCGATAGAGTTTACGCTGGTTATATATTGTTTAACGGGATCCAATGATTTTAAGTGATGTCCGACTCTCATCGGATGTAGTTTTCTCAGCTGTTTGTCTGTATGTTCAATATAAATGATAAATTCGTCTGTATTCGATTTGTCATATCTGATGTTGAGGTCGACATTGGGTCGATTGATAATTTCACCGGTTTTGTTTTTACTAACTAAATTTCGCTCCGCGTGTCTGACATTTTGCGCCAGGTTAGTTTCCATATTAGAATCTACTTCAATTATATCAGGGTCTAGTGACTCACGTGGGGGCGGGAGGCCGCCCCCTGTATCCACATCCATCTTTATGTCTCGTCTTCGCCTTCTGGTTGGTTTTTTTCACTATTCACAGTTGATAATTCGCTCTCGCACCGATGTACGTCTTCACACTTTAAATGCTACGACGCGACTTATTAACTTATTGTTTTTATTATTTTTCATCAAAACAACTATTTTATATAAATTAAAAGTTAAATTTTGTAATTATATATAATGAAAATTTAATAATATACGACACATTTTACGGTTAAAATTAATTTTAAACGATAGAATAATTTTACGACCTTGATTCGTTATGCGCCCCTTTCTTCGTCGAAATGCGATTCATAGGAATCGCACCACATGTGCTGTGCTCCCAATCAGATTATTGGGCGGAGTCGCGGTTGTCTTCTTCTAATTTTACGGTACAAATATCGTCGATGAACTTTGACCGTTTAATACGCTCTTAAGGCTGTTTGACCCGTTCGAAAAATGAAGCGTTTTTGGCACTCAGCTCTATACTGATAGTGGTGTGATGGAAAAAATTTAAGCAATAATATTTTACACAGGGTTACATAAAGGATGAATGTAGGTTACTAAAGAATTACATTTTTTATAAGTATCTCTGAAAATGTGTAATTTAGTGTTGAAAAATAGGCATTTTCAACATTAAATAAAATGTAAATAAACGCTGAAAATTCAAAATATTTTACTACAGTGACACAGATTGATTCTTTGGTAATAAAATCCATTGAACCAAATTAGTTTTTCCTGAAAAATAAGGACGCAATTACACTAGAGCTAAACCCTTGCGCGAGATATTTTAGTTACCGTAAAGTAACGCCATCAGTAGAAAACAGTTCCCGCACAGCGGTAGGGGAACAACCGCATTGAGGCAAATTTAGAGCCCGATTTCAGTCGATCTTTTAGGGCATTTCGCGTATTTTAAGTTTCTTGTCGGTTTTAAAAATAATCTACTATATGTTAAGTAGTTTAAGCAAATGCTCTACCATAATCGCATTACTTCACAACAACCAATGAAATAATTGTAGAATCTTAAGTTACTGTTAGGATTTGGCATACATTTATAACAAAAAAAAAATTACGCCTGTACCGAAGTCCGATTTTCATCGGGGTACCTGCTGACTGTGCCGAAGATATCTTCCGGACAAAATTCATCAGAATTTTCAACTTCAACATGTTTATTTTCATTCTTTGCTGGACCGACGAAATCCGCCCGTACTTGATTTCGCATAAATTACTTGTACAACCCTTTGTCTTCTTCGGACAAGGGCTGCAATTGGGAAAGTCGCCAGATGTTTTTCTGTGAATTTCTAAAAAAGTGCGTTCGCAGTGGTGCCAAATGTAAAATACTGCAGGTAGTGGACACACCCCCATTGCGCCCTACTTCTTAAAAGTTGTATTACGAAGTTACATTTCGTGTAAATATTTTGGAAATTGTTAGTATTAACTCAGATTTATACAGAGACAGTTTTAAATATTCACAGTTATTATTGTACACGTGATTTTTTTTTCGTCCGGTTGCCACAACCCAGTTCCCTTACAAGAGACACAGTGTCCAGGATGAGCGATTTAAATGATTATCGTCGAGGTAATAAATGCCGACTTTATTTATCCGCAAGACGAAAAACAAGCAAACAGTTTCCATCTAAAAAAGACGTAAGTAAATTTTAATCCAAAATCCACACACTGGGTATTCTATTTGTTTAAATCGTGCATTTTCAAATAAAAACAATACCATGGCTCACGAATGACCTGCATCATTTTTTGTCAAACTGCCTTACAATAAAAAAAAATGGTACTATCTAGGGATGGGCGATATTTCACGTACCTGTAATTTTTCACTGAAATCGCTGGTCGTTACTGTTACAAATATTCAAATTTCACCGTGAGTGTGACAGTGATTGCGACTATTACTTAAACCGTGATTTGTTATTTAAAATTTCAACGGTTACTCAAAGTTTGATTGCTACTTAAAACGTGATCGCTATATAAAATTACAAAGTTATCCAAATGTTAATTAAACTGTGATTATTACCTAAACAGTGATTTATAAATATTATTTTTTATACTCATTAGTTTATACTTCCATGTTGCTCTAAATTTTAAAGAATCGGAAGAGAATGCTCTCATTGATCATGTTCAAAATTACGATTTTCATGAACTGAACAATCAAATAAAAACAATTGCTACAAATACTAAAGTTCCCAAATTTACTAAAAAAAACGATGGTTTTGCTTTAACATACAGAGCAAATACCCAAACATCCCTTTTATATAAATTTTGAAATATTACGACGAAACCAATTTTCAATTTAAAAATTTCTGAAAAAATAAATAAAAACAATTTCTACAAATCTGCAACTTTCTAAATTAACTCAAAATACCCCTCGGCATTTATTATTTTATTTTAAAATAATCCCTCAAGATCAGAACGTTTGGGCGGCCCGTTAGTGTAGTGGGCGATTGTACCGAGTGCAGTGTGGGTTCGATTCTCAGCCCGGGCGAAAGATTTTGGGGCTGCGGAATATTCGCTCGGGACCGTGGCCGTTGTAATTTGTCTTTCATTATTTATTTAATTTCTAATATATCTACAAATCACCGGTTGTGGCAGATGCCCTCGTAGCCAACGCCAATTTCTCAAAAATTCACTCTCCCAAACCTTCAGTTTCACTCACGTCCTTCATTAAAAAAAATATCACGTACTTGAAACTGTCCAAAATGACTCAAAATGTATTATTCCACTTTACGATTCTGCAAAAATCTTTAATGCTTTTCGAGTAGATTTTAAAATAATTCCCCGAGAACAAACCAAATCGCTATTCTAAAGATGAGCTTTTTTAGAGGCAACGCAGACGTATAAAAACATTTGCAATATCCTTGAAAATATTTGAATTTACCCAAAATACATTGCAATTTACGATTCCGCAAAAATTAAGAAATGCTTCACTAATTTTTGAAATAATCACCACAGAGGCTGAAAAACCAATTGTCACTTGAAACTTTCCAAATTTATTCAAAATATATTCTACTTTAGGATTCTAGAAAAAAATCACTGATATTACAAATCATAGGTAGTAACGTGATTCCAAATGCCAAATGACTACTCTATATTGACTATTTTTGTTGATATTGTAATGTATGAACAAAGTTGCAATATTAACACTTACTACATAAATTGAAATATTATTAGAGGGGGGGGCATCAAAATTAACATACGCTATAGGCCCGACAAGTAATAAATCCGTTGCTACTGCATTCATAAATAATAAGAAATGTACGAAAAATGTTTAATTCAAATTAAGTTGTTTTTGAAATTACAGAACGATAATGTAGCTCCTCCGGTAATAACTAATGCTGTTGGCAATCATCAAGCCAAAATATTAGAAGATGAATCCAACGGAGAATCACTAGTACCTAATAGTATATTACGTAACAAGAGTTGTAAATAGCAAATTACGCGCAAGTGAAAAAATTGCGTACGAGCCGCGTAGCGGCGAGTAACGCAATTTCACGAGCGCGTAATTGCTTTACAACTCGCGTTATGTAGTATACTTTATCTACGACCACTCTCACCTTAATTTATATTTGATTCTCCAGTCCATAAATGTTCCTTAAACATTTTTGTATCGCGAGGCGTAGCAGGGAGAAACTTGTTGGCCGCTTATTTAATCATTTTCGTTGTTGCTGTTACTGGACATTATTTATCTTGCAAGAATTGAAAAGAGTTTCATTAACAATGGTTACATACCTCATTATTTGGTACTTACTTCTGGATATCATTGCATTTGAATGAGAATGTGCGGAATAGCGAAGTGACAGCTTCGGGGTGCGTGATGTGACGTTTAACAATCGCGGACTACTATATTTAATAAAAACGAACAAACGCGCAACTCTCAACCAATCAAAAGTTCGTAAACGAAACTCACTAGTACCTTTAATTTACAAGCGGGCTCTAACATACGTGGGTGTTTTGGTGTATTTACGCAGTACGCGCATTGTACGATAATGGGCATTTACAGTAGTGGTCGTAGATAAAGAAATTGATCAATTACATGAAATGACAAAGGTATATGAAATCAAATCAATGATAAACTGAAATAGAATTGTAATTATTTCTCTCTGCATATAGGATGTTTAAGAAGTTATTCCAATAATAATGGAAGGTCGTCGAATTATAGATATGCAATTCTTCATAGATTCTTTAATAGAAATGAGCACTCATTCATCGGTATTTAATTGCACGTTAAAAAATATGTTCATATTTAAAGAGGAACGAAAAGGTTTCCTTTCAGTTATACATTTTAAATGTAATATGTGTGGTGCAATATTTAAAATCCATAACTCACAGTGCTCTGTAAATGAAGACGTAAATTCAAGTGCAGTACTGGGGATATTGGGAATTGGATGTGGCTTTTCACAATTGGAACAATTTTCGTCTTCATTAGAAATACCATGTATGAGTAATAAGACGTACAATAAAGTACATAATAAAATAGCGGATTCCTGAGAAGAAATTTCAGCAAATTTGATGAAAGAAGCAGCTGAGAAAGAAAAAGAACTGGCCATCGCAAATGGGGAAGTTGATGAAAATGGTATTCCATTAATTACTGTGGTTTGTGATGGAAGCTGGGCAAAAAAATCACACGGAACCAATTATAATTCGCTTTATGGTGCAGCTGCGATTATAGGTTATAAAACTAAAAAAGTCTTATTCATGGGGGTTAGGAATAAGTATTGCAGTATTTGTCAAATGGCTAAGTCAAGAGATAGCCTATTAATAGAACATGTTTGTTATAAAAACTGGAATTCGTCTTCATCAACAATGGAGGCTGATATAACTGTTGAAGGGTTTTCTAAAAGTATGCAGATGTACGGGTGTATATATAATAAAATAATAGCTGACGGGGACAGCAGCTGCTATAAAAAAAATTTAGATAGACATCCCTATGAAAGAACTATCGTCAAGAAAATTAAATGCCGCAATCACCTACTTCGAAATTATTCTCGAAAAATTAGAGATCTTGCCAAAAACAAACATGCTGGACCATTAATACTTCGACAAGAAATACAGGTATAATATAGTACATTAATTTTAATATATTTTGATCATGAAAACTGCATTTTGTTTGACATTGGTCACCAATGTTAATTAACATTTTATTGTCGGGTGATCCATAAAGCAAACATACCAGTCATATCTGAGTATAATTTTAAAGAGCCACATTTTTCTCATAGTCAACTCAGAATCAATTTTTGTAAAGCACCCAATTATTATTAATAATAACTAATTATAATTGCATGATCTGATACAATTTTATGTTATTTATTTGGTTTTAACAGAAAAATGAATTTAAACTGAGAAGTGGAGTTACAAAAGCAATTTCGTATAGGAAAAAAATGAATATACCCATGGAAGATAAGATTAATTTATTAAATTCTGACATTGAAAATTCAATAAGTCATGTTTTTGGTGAACATAAAAAATGCAAAGAGATTGGATACTTTTGTAAGAAAGATCATATTAAAACAGGGACCATATTAGATGATCTAAAATTAACAGGTAACTATATAATGTTTATTCAATTTCTTAAATATGTGATGTATTATAATTTTTAGATTTATATGAAAAAATAGTCACCTACAATAATTATTTAAGAAGACATTCATCTAGTTTGATCCATGATGTCAATAACAATTGCGTGGAACAGTTTAATTCTATTATTGCAAAATTTATCGGGGGCAAAAGAATAAATTTTTGCAAAAGAAGATCATATCAGGCACGATGCATGGCAGCTGTCATTAGTCATAATTCCGGACGACCTATTTATTTAACCAAGCAACATCTTTCGCGTAGTCAAAACTGTTTGAAACATCAAAATAAAATTGAAGAACGCAATTTAACACGTTAACTGCCGCGGGTATTTTTGGGAAAGGGCCCTCAGGCCACAGCAATTTTTAAAATAAATTTTCCAAATAATGATGTATTTTGTACTATTATAATGTAAAATTAATGTTTTTTTGTTATTTTACCGTCTTCCACCCCCGTGTGACTCAGCGATACACGCGGCGTAGAGTTATTATCATGTATTTTTGCGCCATGTGTATTCCCTGGAATACACAGTTTTCAAGTCTCAACTTGCATAAACTGAATAAAACGGCATTGCGAATAAGTTTATCACTGCGCTCAGTCACCATTTACATTACGTAGAGGCATAAGCGCGTTTGTGGGAGGTATAAAATGTCTTACGAACGTGAACAGGCCCATCTACAAGCCCTTATGGAGACATACATCGACATGAGTGACGACGAAGAGGAACCCGTATATGATTCAGATGCTGATCCACTCTATGAATGTCCGGAGAATGACAATAATAGCCGAGATACGTCTTTGAGCGAAGGTATGATACAAATGTACAATATAAAATTTTATTTTATCAAAACCGACTGCTTATTTCAGAACTGGTTAACAGAAAACGAAAATTTCCTATTTCTTCTAATGGCTGTGCCTCAAATAAAAAAAAGAATACTGAAGATCGAATCCAATTGATTGCAACGTCTAATGATGCTGAAAGTGAAGATGAGCTGGAGGACGCGAACGAGAATGATACCGATAGTGAAAAAGAAGAGCAATGGGGACTAGTTGTTGGTAACTTTGCAGAATTTCCTTTTGAAGAAGATGTTGGAGTGACAGACGATGTTGTTCAAATTAAAAATCAAAATGAATCTGCGTACTATAAATTATTCATTGATGAACAACTTGTGGATTCCATTGTCACTCAAACAAATATTTATGCGGAACAAACAATCGTAAAAGGCATTACTGAAGAAACCATAGGACCATCTTCACGCTTGAACAAATGGTACCCTACAGACAGAGACGAAGTGTATAGATTTCTGGGAATTTTGATGTGGATGGGATTAGATAAAAAACCGTCACTTCCTGACTATTGGCGCAAATCAGATCTTTATTTGTCAAACGCAGCTAAAATAATGTCACGCAATAGATTCGAAATTTTGCTTCGAATGCTTCATTTTGCCGATAATGAGCTATGTCCGGAAGGTGACAGATTATATAAAGTACAATCACTTGTTGACTCGCTGAATGAGAAATTTAAAAAATTCGTTTTATCTGATGAAAACATGTGCATTGATGAAACAATGGTTCCCTTTCGTGGCCGACTCAAGTTCCGCCAGTACATCAAGGGCAAACGACATAAGTTTGGAATCAAACTCTTCAAATTATGTATCTCTGGAGGATACATGTTGCATTCTAAGATATATTGTGGTCAAGACAAAGTTGAAGGCATGAGTGTTGCTACGAAAGTTGTTCTAGAATTGATGGAGCAAAATCTCGATAAAGGCATAACACTGTACACTGATAACTGGTATACAAGTTTGGAGTTGGCCCAAAAATTAAAAAAAAGAAAAACACACCTAGTAGGAACGCTTCGAAAAAACAGAAAAGGTCTGCCTAAGGAAGTGGTGAATGCCAAGCTGAAGAAAGGTCAAATAGTTGGCCAGGAAAAGAATGAACTAATTGTCTTCAAATGGAAAGACAAAAGAGATGTAATGATGTTATCGACAAAACACACCGACGAAATGGTAGAAATTCCTGGTAGAGATGGTGCTAAATTCAAGCCAAAAGCTGTGATTGATTATAATAAAGCTAAAAGTTATATCGATTTGTCCGATCAGATGTCTTCTTATTCAACATCTTTACGACGAAGTATCAAATGGTTCAAAAAAATTGCCATTGAACTCATTATTGGAGCAAGCGTTGTCAATGCCCATCTGTTGTACAAGAAAAATGAGGACAACGTCGACAACAAAAGTATCACGAATTTCAAAGAAAATCTGTGCATGCAGCTTTTGAATGTTGGCAAGGAAAATATCGAAGCGACTCCAGTGAATAACCAACATGTATATAGTCCTGCAGCAAGAAAAGGTCGTTGCAAGATCTGTTATCAAAAGAACAAAGAAGCCCATGGTCGCGCATACGCAATACGAAAAACGAAGCAAGTTTCTTCGCGATGTCGAGTATGCACAGATGAACCATTACTTTGCTTACAATGTTTTTTTTCTACGCATAATATTACATTCAAGAAATAGAATACATATTTTATTTGAATTTTGTATGTTAATATACCATAAGCTTTTTAAGTTTTGTTCTTGATTCTTTTTAAGTTTGTATTTTTGTAAGAATAAACTTTTTCACATAAAAAACTTTTACTTCAAATATATTTTCAATTTTTTTTTTGCTAACTTGCTAGATGTGTAACTCCACGCCATGCCAACCATTCCGCCATAAGAAACCTATCCTAACCGTGCTCTAGTAGCATACACATGGCCAGCACCAAGTTATTGTTCGTGTATACGAAATTATACACGCGGCGCACAGGACCCAACTTGCGTGTATACTTTTATATGCACATGGCAGTCAACGTGTTAAGATTACGTTCTAATAGAAGAAAGTGTAGAAAACCAAAAATAAAATATAGTAGCCAGAAGGAAACTGAGAAAGGATACGGTAGTAACTGTGAAAAACCAGATATGGATCAGGAACAGTATGATAAGATGAAGGATATTTTTTTGAAAGATGTCAATAAAACAAAAGAAGACATTGAGGATATCGAAAAGCGAACTCGTGGGCAAAGGAACTGTGATATGTGGTATATCGAACGAAGAAAGAGGCTGACTGCATCATATTTTGCCGATATGTGCCGAAGAAGGGAGACTACTCGCTGTGGTCCCCTGGTGAAAAATATTTTATACCCTAAAACGATCACATCCAAAAGTTTAGAACATGGACGGCAATTTGAATCTACCGCACTAAAAGCAGTAGAAGAATCAATCGGAAAAAAAAATCATCCATGTGGGCTATTTATTAATAAATATATGTCTTTTTTAGCAGCTACACCTGACGGACTCATAGGAGAAAAAGGCATTGTCGAAATAAAATGCCCATGGTCGGCCGTTAAGTTTACACCCGACGAAGCCATAGAATCAAAGACAATAACATTTTGGAAAAATGCCGAAATTAATATAAATCACAAATGGCATTACCAAATACAAGGCCAGTTGCACATTACTGAGCGTGATTACTGCATTTTGGGCGTTTGGACACCACTTGGGTTGAAAATTGAAACTATTTTTAAAAACGACGAATTCTGGAAAACTAAAATGGAAAATCAGTTAAAATATTTCTATTTCGAATGTCTTTTACCGGAACTAACAGACCCGCGAGAGAAAAGAAATATGCCGATCAAGGATCCGCAACGCATTGAATTAGCTATAGCAAAAAAAAAAGTAGTTCTAAAATAATGTTCTTGATTTCCTGTTATTAATATTATTAAGGAAGTTGTTTTAAAATACAATATAAAGTGTTGAACATTTGTTTCGAATTAACAGTTATTAATTAAATATATATACCATATGTTTTTTTTATCATGGGCCATAGGATTTTACATGCTAAAAATTATATCTTGTATTAATGTATATTTTATCATATAATTTTGAAGCAAATTTTAGTTAGTAATATAAATTAATTATTTTTCAATACGATGCGCTTAATTAAAATAATTTAAAACATGTTTTATTCCATTAAAAAGTGCTTTTGCTCGGAACCGGACGATCGGGATACGCTGCCGAAAAGTTGTCAACTACTTCCCTAAAATAAAAATTCCCTGACTTGTAGAAAAATACAACTATTTCGCTGCTGGACAAACCTTATTCTAATGCAGTGAATCATGTAGAAAAATAATTGATTTATTACTATTTCCTTCAACATTTTATGATAAAATATACATTAACACAAGGTATAATTTTTAGCATGTAAAATCCTATGGCCCACGATAAAAAAAAATGTACTGTATATATAATATAACGTTTGTTTATTTTTAAAATTTTGTAATATTTCATTTGAAATGCATTCCGTTGAACATTTTAATTACATTATAAATTATGATATAAAACTATTTTAATAAAACGATTAAGTTATTTCATGAAAATGATTTTTAATTACATTAAACCGGTGTTTAAAAAGTTTATTTTGTGTAAAGAGTGTGATATTTGAGAGACTAGTGTGCGAGTTTCTGCAACTCATGAATTATCAGACGCGTGCACGGCCAATGCGTTAATACGGTACGCCAGTGCCTAAGTCCGATCCTGATTTTTCTGCGAGAACGACGTCGCAATAGGATTTATAAGAGATGAATATATGATTTGTTATAGCATTTTCGGCTTACTTGCACTCGGTGCGCATGAAGTGCGCACCGAGTGCTTCGAGTGCCGAAGTGCTGTTGACAAGCCGAACACGTTTGTGCATTTTTCGGGCGTTTCCATCAACGGAAATGGCGGGCGTTATAGTAATAATTTTAAAAGTCAACGAAGAGTTGTTTGAACTTACTGGTTTCGATGACGAAATGTGCATGAAACTAACAAGTGAGTACATTTGTAAATAATGTTTTAAGGTTATTATTCTCTGTTTATATTTTAGATGATGATACATTTACAGTTAAATATGTAAAGCAATTGTTCAAAAGGGAAAACATTTATCTGCCTGAAGATATTTATCAAATCCACAGAATAATCAATGATGAGTAAATATCAATAAAGCAATAAGTACGCTTGTAATTAATTACACTTATATTTCAGAGAAATAGAAATTTATAACACTAGAACCCTGACACTTCAAGAACTATTGCCTTCAAGTTCAATGTCTGCAACGCCATCATGCTCAATGGCTGCAACACCGTCTTCCATGCTGTCTTGTTCAGTGTCTGCCACGCCCTCTTGCTCCATGTCCATCACAGGTACCCCAAAGAGCACGCAAGGTAATTAATTAATATACTATTAGAATAGAATATTGTTGTAATTTTAAACAAACGTTTAATCAAACAAGCAGTTGTGTTTGTTTATGAAACAAAAATTCTAGTAACTTTATTAATGTCACATTTTATTTACAAATAGTGATAAAATGTGATAATGTGATAATCATATTTCAGAGTGGAGTGTTGGCGCAACAAGACTATTGTTGGACAAATACGATTTGTACATGACTCAAATTGGACCCATGAAGAAATTTAAAACCAAAAAATTAATGTGGAACAAAATATCATCAGATATTAATGAAATTATGAGTACCAATATTTCTGCAGTGCAAACTGAAAATAGGTATAAAACTGTCTTAAAAAGAAAAAAAAATGCCATTGATAACAATGCCACATCGGGGGCTTCAAGGAAAGAAATCCCATTTGAAGAAGAATTGAACAAAATTGCTGCTGCTGACGACAGTATTGAACCCGAAGTATTAAGATCAGCAAATAATGTTCATATATTGAAACGTAAGAGGAATGACAGTGACAAAGAGAATGCACCAAAGATGAGAGAGAAAAAATCAATTCAAGACATACTTCTACAAATCCATAACGACAAAGAGGAGAATAGAGAGAGGAGGCACAAGGAAAAACTGGAATTAATTAAATCCATTTTTAAAAAAGACTGACATTTATTTCTTTCATAATACATAATTACTCATTTAAATTAAAAAACTTATCTGCTAGAGCATTTCGTTTTATTTCCCCCAACTTTTTTGATTTATCTTCTTTATCATGTAAAAGAATGAATGTTTCATTTTCATCATTACAATGTAACATTTCATCTTCCCTTAAATCATCATTATTTAAAATACATAAATTATGTAAAACACAGCAGGCAATAATAAATTTAGAAATTTTATTAACTTCATGCATATGGACCTGCAATAGTTGCCGAAATCTACTTTTAAAAATACCAAAAGTATTTTCTATCAGCACCCTAGTAGCACAAATCTTTTTATTGTAAATGCGTTGCCTATCGGACAATTCTCCATAATCTTTGTATGGTGTTAAGCACCATTCCCTCAACGGGTATGCATTATCATCTATTATGTGATAATTATTTCCACATATGTTTGGTAAGTCCTTTTCAATGTCTGAGAGTTTAAAAACACGAGCATCATGAATTTTACCAGGAACACCAGTAAAAACGTCTCTGAATGTTTTATTGTAGCTACATATAGCCTGAAGTGTTAACGCTGGTAAATCATGACGATTTGTGTAGGTAGATTTAATTTTGTGAGCTGGTGTCACTATATTGATGGATGTGCCATCAATGCAGCCCAAAATTCCTGGAAATCCAGAAACCTACAATAAAGTTAGAAATTTTGTTTGAAACAAGTATTGCAATTTATTATCAAATTACTTTTTCAAAATTATTTGACATTTCTTCTTTATCTTCAGGTAATCTTGGGAATTTAATATATTTTGGGGCAATATGCACTAAATAATCGATCACTTTTTCAATTATTACATGAACAGTGCTAATTGATACATCAAATTGTAGTGCAACAGCCCTTAAAGATATTTTGTTGCAAGCGAACCTTAAAATTATATTATTATAAATTACATAATTTAAAATGCTATCTACCTACCACAAGAAGGCATACATATGTTTCTCCGGTGAACTTTTCGGACTGCCTCTTGGCCATGTATGATAGTTTTGGTAAAATTCTGACTGACGATAATCTTTGATCAACCTAGTCGCAGTGAATAAACCAATTCGAAAATGTTTTCGAAACTAAAATTACTTTTGAGTTAGTTACATTTATAATGTGTGGATACTATATAATTATTATTACTTTATAAATAAAAATTTTCCTAACCTCACACTCGTTAAATTCTTGTATTAGATCCAAAAAGGAATTTATTTTCGGAATTCTTTTAGTCATTTTCGCCGCATATAAGAACATTTCATCCTCATCTGACGATGATGATTCCAAAAAATCCATTACTATTTCCAAATTCTTGTATCTTTCAATGTCAACTTCACCTTGTGTGTCCGCCATATTTGCACTATCTGCAGCACGAGCCTCAAGACCTCGTGCGCTAAAACCTGCACTCAGTGCGAGCTGGGTGCATATTTGAACGTAACCCGAACACTCGGAACTTTCTTAGTGCAGTCTAGTGCAAGCAAGTGCAAGTAAGCCGAAAACGCTATTAGGTCCGCCCATTACTTGCCGTCTTACCCTTGGCCCCCTGAGAAAGTATTCGTTGCGGGACGAAAAGCCTTAATCCGAACATAAACGCACGAGAATAGTTCGCACTATAAACATAATCCGAACATGCTGCAGTGCAATAGTGTAAGCGAGTGCAGTCCTAGTGCGATAATCCGAAAACGCTATAACACGCTATTCAAAGGGATCTGAAGTGGCTCCCCAGCGTCCGCATCAGACGTAACACAGGGCCAAGCAAAAGCGGACCGTAGTTATTTCGCGTCAGCTGTGTGAAAATATAGTGTTTTTATTTGTGATAATTTTGTGAACCTGGGATTTAACAAAGTATGTATGGTTATTTAGTTATTTTAAATTTAATACTAGGTATTACACAGATGCACAGTTGTGTTTGTTATATACACTTTTTATTAATAATTGTTGAGTAGTTTGAAGCCATCAGCAAGGGATAAACAATAAACTGTGTTAATATTTTAGCAAGTGAAACGTGTTATGAAGTGAAAATAAAAACACTTAAGGCTTCATTGTTTCATACTTATATTAAGGTTGCGAGACCGAAACATGTCAAAATTATTATTTTAATATATCTGTGATACAACCAAGCAGTTCGTGTTTTAATTATGTTTCATAAAGTGTTCAACGAGAATTCAATGAAACGTTTGTTATGAAGTAACCACTTATACAAACAAATCATCAATTAATGATTATCAATTTTTGTTTTAGATCATAGAAAAAAGTGATGAAATGCATTCCTTAATAGATACAGTAAAAAAAATTGTACATATTGTCGATTGCAAACGGACCGATGCTGTAATGGGGAAGGAGAAGGTAAGAGATTAATTAATTAAAGCCAAAGAGAATGGTTGCAACTGCTAGTACATAGTAATACATAATAAAACTAAACTAAAAAAATGCGCCATGTTTTAACAAGACCAATGAATATTATTTACGGTGAAAAGACAGTTGTATGAATGTTAACAATATTTTTTACAATAATTAGTTGTGGTTAAAAAAAAAATTCAATTCAGTTTAGTAACCATAATTATGCCTTAAGGCATAATGCTTACAAATTTGCTTTAGTAAATTAATTAAATGTGTTATTTTCAGAATGCAGCATGGGAAAAAAATGCAGGAATTTTAAATGCTTACTCTACAATGCAAAGGTCCGCAGAACAACTTAGCAAATTTGATAATTTAAAAAAGGATGCTAGGAATTTTTATGCGAAACCAAAACAAAGCTTGTACGCTATGGGAGGTGGTACTGTAAGAACATCAATAAGGCCTTCTTTACCCAGCATATATGATAAGGTGAAGAGCAACATTGAGTTTTCAGTGACAGGAATGGACACCCACGAAAGAGATAGTGACTTCATCGGTGGGTTATTAATCTTTCAAATCGGCACACAATTATTAAATATTTCCTCTTTTAGTTACTGTTGACAGTGAAATGCAAGGTCCCTCAAAGGAGAATATTGTAAATAAAATAATTATAACAGAACCGGAGAGCCCCATAAATTATGAACATGTCAGATCATTAACACCGACAGTGGTTCATCTGCAACATGAAGAAGTAGATTAAATAAATGCAAATGGTAATTTTCCCAATAATATATACATTTTGATTTTAATTTCTGTCTCCGGCAATAACTGAATCTATTATTTTTGAGCCCATTGTCTAAATACTTTTCTTATTGCCAATACAGAACAAAATTAATACAATGAATTATTATCAAAAGTGTACATCCCAAAAACTTTCTTTGATTTGTTTAATTAATTATAGATTGGACAACATATACGTCTACGATGCTCTCTAAACCAAAACATCCACGTTTAAAGAGACAAGATGTTGGTAAGTAATTTTTTTTTACAATTGCTATCACAAACATTTATAACAATTGTCTGTTGCAGAAAATAGAGGACTCAAACGAAAACAGAGTGATTGCTCTGTGAAGGATCAAATAATGTTGGACGAATTTCAACAAAATAAGGTTTTTAATAAGGATGAAAATGAAAAAAGAAGAGATTCTTTATGATATAAAAAAACATAGAACTCAGAAATAAGGAACAAAGGCTCAGAAATGAGGAACGAAGGTTAAAAAATGAATCGCTTCAACATAGAGTATCACAATTGAAAGGAGAAGAATGTTGAGTAACACAATGCTGTTATTTTTTTTTTTGTTTCTTTGAATAAATATAAATTTGTAAAATATGTTTGGAATTTTTGTTATCAGTAGTGAAATGCATGTGTTAATTTCATTTTTCATTTATAAGAAAAAATAATGGGGGTGTTAAAATAAAATAGTTTTTTAAAATAAATCTTTTAATAAACATTATAAATTAGAAAAATAGTTAATATAAGTTTGTCGCAAATTTATATTGTGATCTTTGGGGTATGCATTTAAATTGATTTCCTCTTCCATATCCATAACCCGCGATGCAACATCCGGATCTATTGGTGGCTCGACCTCATTTCGGGAGATTGCAAAGTTGTGCAATACAGCACAAGCAATTATCACCTTTTGAACAGTTTCCTTTTGCAGTCTCAATCTTAAAGACAAAATTGTAAACCTCTGTTTCCAAACACCAAAGAGTCTTTCCACAGAATTTCTTGTTCTTATGTGGGCCTCATTATACATTTGTTCCCCATTTGTTGTGGGATGTGCAATTGGAGTCATTAGGAATTTTTGTAGACCATACCCCGAATCTCTCAAAAGTATGGCGTCTTCAAATTCTCCTCTTTGTAACAGTGCAAAGATTCGGAAATTTGCAAAAATATTTTGATCATGTGTTGATACTGGTCATCTTGCAACTATTGCACTATTGTACTTGAATGTACAAGTTACTGTCTCCAATAACTTGTACATTTAAAGAAAAATATCATTTGCGGTTTCTGAAATATTCAGCATTGTCTCCTTCTACAATTCTAGCAAGATGATAATATAAGTTTACAGAAGAGTTTGTACAGGGTGACATATGGGAAACAGACGATTTTTGAATGGCCAGTGTACAGCTGTAAGTGATGGTAGCGAGATGCGGTGGGTGATATTCGCTTCGAAGTGGCTTACCATTTTAGTTACAATGGAACAGTGGAAGATACAACAACGCATTTTCGCGTACGATTCGTTCGAGCTAAACGGTGAGTCTGTTATTGCAACACAGCGGATGTTTCGTCGACACTTTAATATCGGTCGGAATGACGCAGTTCCAAGCCGCAATACGATCCTTCTATGGGTTGAAGCTTTAAGATCAACAGGAAACATTTCAAAGAAAAAGCCACCAGGCCCTATAAAAAGTGGGAGGACACCAGAAAACATCGCCAGAGTGACAGAAGCAATCATTAGGAGCCCCAGGCGATCGGCACGTCAACATGCACGCGAGTTACAGATAAACCGCGAACCTGAGAGAAACATTTTACGTTTTGATTTTAAATTCCATCCATTCAAAATGCAGGTGGTTCAGCAACTCAATGTGATGGACTACCCACAACGACAGAACTTCGCTGTGCGTATGCAAGCGTTGTTTGAAGAAGACCCAGATGCAGTAGTGATAATGAGCGATGAAGCTCATTTTAACTTAAATGGTTCGGTAAATAAACAAAACTTTCGCTCTTGGGCCCTTGACAATCCTCCCAACATCCATGAAAAAACCCTCTACTCTGAGCGTATGACAGTTTGGTGTGCAGTTGCCCTTTTTGGTATAATAGGACCGTATTTTTTCGAGGAGAACGACGTTACTATGACTGTGAACTCGAATCATTACGTCCACATGTTGAATACGTTTTTTCGCCCAGAACTTCAAAGACGGCGAATAAACATGAGAAATGTTTATTTTCAGCAAGATGGTGCCACAGCGCACACTGCCAACGCATCGATGGCAGTTGTAAGGAACATGTTCCCTGAACGCCTCATTTCGCGTTTCGGTGACGTGCCCTGGCCTCCAAGATCACCGAACTTGTCCTCATGTGATTTTTTCCTGTGGGGTTACTTAAAGGAACGTGTTTATGTTCACAAACCCCGTACTTTGATGGAGTTGAAAGATGCCATTACAGAAGAGGTGCATTTGATTGAACGAGAGCTGTTAACGAAAGTTATGGAAAACTTCCGGCACAGACTTTTGCCGGATGTATTGTATTCAAGAAGATGGCCGCCACCTTAGTGACATAATTTTTCATACCTAACAATGTTAAATCAAATGGTAGATGTTGGTCCTTCTTTTTATAAAATAAAATATTTTTTTCACCTAAATCAACCAAGTATATTTTCATTTGAAAAACGTCCGTTTCCCATGTGTCACCCTGTATAAATAACTTACCAGGTGATTTAATTCTGATATGTGTACAGTCAATTGCACCAATAATTTTTGGGAACCTAGCCATTCTGTAAAATTGTTCCTGCATCGGCTTTATTTGGTCAATATTATTAGGCGCTGTTATAAACCTTATACTTAAATGGGCTATGGTTCCACAAACTTTTTGGACTACTCGGCAAACACTTGATTTGTGGATGCCTCCAAAATCGCCAGCCGTCATAAGCATGCAGCCAGTTGCAAGTAATCGTGATACGATTAATAATTGATTGGCTGGTTCAATTGCATGATTTCTGTTAACATTAAATGTTGAATTAGTATACCGAGTGGTGACTTCTGAAATGCACCATAGAAAATGCAACAGAAATATATAAGTGAATATTTGTTAGTCAGTAATTTTTTTTATTTTTGGAAATTGTGATGTTTACCTTTTTTAGATCGCATCAAAATTTTGATCTCATTCCATCAATCACTTTGATGAAAAATTTGAACTCCTGCCATCGATGACCTTTTTTTGCTCCTTGCCTTAAAAAATTTGCCTTCGATTACTTGGATTAAAATTTTTCAATTTTAATCAAGCTAAACCAACACATTTGTGTGTGTGCAAATTTTGAAAACGAGGAGCAAAAGAAAAATTATTGCAATCTTAATCATACAACTGATGATTAAAATACAAAATTAGAATAAGAATTATGATATGAAATAATAATACATGAAATTAATAATTAAAAAGTAACTATCAAATTATTAACTTACCTTGTAGTTTGTGTTTGTAAATCATCGTGCAAAAGTTCCAAAGTTCATTAAATGAGGCTTTAGTAATCCTGAATCTCCGGAAAAATTCTTGATCATTCAATTCATTATAATGATCCACGCGAGGCCGAAATTTTCTTGGTAAACGTGTATTTAAATTTATCTCCCCTGAAGGACTTGAATCAGTAGATTAATAAAATTCAATTGTACGATTTAATCGCGAACTATTCTCTCCAGAAAGTGACATTATTTATTGTATATATATATATATATATATATATATATATAGTAACAAATTTTTTTTCGAAGAAAAGTCCTCGTATCAGGGAATCCGACCAAAAAGGGTGTTAATAAGTCATCTATTTATCATATACCGAGCTTTCGCAAATCTTTATTTGCTTCATCAGGGTGACGCTACAATTAATAAAAGTATAATTAGCGTGAAAGAAAAAAGTGAAAGGTTATGTGAGCACATGTGCTGAAGGCTGAAGAGTTGATTACTTACATGTAAGATTAAAAATAAACTACCGCACTTAAGGAACTAAGCGTGGCCATGAACGATGAACAAGTTACACATTAAAAACTTTCCACAAAACGTGGATGTTAACAGATTAAAACGATTTAAAAATTCACATGGTGGACGATAAACACGAGTAAACGTCGTCGGCCATCTTATTGAACAATGACTGCATGGTAGATGGGATAGGTTAAATTGCAGTTGTGTTGCCAACGTGTATCTGAAAAAGTGGTGGGGAGATCGGTAGTACCAATCGTATTTACTGTCCGCTGATGGCGGGTGGCGGGTAAATTCAAAAATTCAGTGGGTGACCTATATTGGTATTAAGAAAACAGGGAAGCTGCCAATTTAACCTATTTACAATAGTCGATTATGATATTAGTAATGACGTGAATCATTACAATATCATAATTAAATGTAGTGGTTAATGATTAATAGATGAATTAAGGTGTAAGTGTTAAAAATGTTGTGTATTAATTAAGTGATCGCGATTGCGCTTGTTACGAGGTTCAAAATGAACAGGGGGTGTAATAACCCGACAATAATAAATTATAATATTGGCAATGGCGTAACCATCGCAATATTAAAATAAAAAAGGGGTGTTTAAAGGTAAAAAATGTAGATAATTATAAGTGTGAAAAAGGGGGGTGAGACTACCCGACAATAATAACTTATAATATTGGCAATGGCGTAACCATCGCAATATTATAATAATAGGGGTGTTTAGGTTGAAACGTAGATAATTATAATATAAAAGTTAAGTAATGAATTAAGTGTTAAAGCAATTCCAATAAAAGGAGGGGTGTGTCAAATGTATAAAAATGTATAAAAAACAGACGAATAATCTGATACGAAACCATCAAATTGAAAAAGCAAAAAGACAAGTAGCCTAAATAGATGAATTATGCGAGTGATCGACTGACGAGTTGACATTAATTTGTTTATGAGACAGACTAATAAGGTAAGAGTAAATGTTGCTTAAACGGATACAGATCGTTTAAGCAACATTTACTCTTACCTTATTAGTCTGTCTCATAAACAAATTAATGTCAACTCGTCAGTCGATCACTCGCATAATTCATCTATTTAGGCTACTTGTCTTTTTGCTTTTTCAATTTGATGGTTTCGTATCAGATTATTCGTCTGTTTTTTATACATTTTTATACATTTGACACACCCCTCCTTTTATTGGAATTGCTTTAACACTTAATTCATTACTTAACTTTTATATTATAATTATCTACGTTTCAACCTAAACACCCCTATTATTATAATATTGCGATGGTTACGCCATTGCCAATATTATAAGTTATTATTGTCGGGTAGTCTCACCCCCCTTTTTCACACTTATAATTATCTACATTTTTTACCTTTAAACACCCCTTTTTTATTTTAATATTGCGATGGTTACGCCATTGCCAATATTATAATTTATTATTGTCGGGTTATTACACCCCCTGTTCATTTTGAACCTCGTAACAAGCGCAATCGCGATCACTTAATTAATACACAACATTTTTAACACTTACACCTTAATTCATCTATTAATCATTAACCACTACATTTAATTATGATATTGTAATGATTCACGTCATTACTAATATCATAATCGACTATTGTAAATAGGTTAAATTGGCAGCTTCCCTGTTTTCTTAATACCAATATAGGTCACCCACTGAATTTTTGAATTTACCCGCCACCCGCCATCAGCGGACAGTAAATACGATTGGTACTACCGATCTCCCCACCACTTTTTCAGATACACGTTGGCAACACAACTGCAATTTAACCTATCCCATCTACCATGCAGTCATTGTTCAATAAGATGGCCGACGACGTTTACTCGTGTTTATCGTCCACCATGTGAATTTTTAAATCGTTTTAATCTGTTAACATCCACGTTTTGTGGAAAGTTTTTAATGTGTAACTTGTTCATCGTTCATGGCCACGCTTAGTTCCTTAAGTGCGGTAGTTTATTTTTAATCTTACATGTAAGTAATCAACTCTTCAGCCTTCAGCACATGTGCTCACATAACCTTTCACTTTTTTCTTTCACGCTAATTATACTTTTATTAATTGTAGCGTCACCCTGATGAAGCAAATAAAGATTTGCGAAAGCTCGGTATATGATAAATAGATGACTTATTAACACCCTTTTTGGTCGGATTCCCTGATACGAGGACTTTTCTTCGAAAAAAATTTGTTACTATTCCCAACAAGTACGACCGTTACTTCCCTCCAGCATCTATATATATATATATATATATATATATATATATATATATATATATATATATAGAGTGAGATCATTTAGTATTGTTCAATTTTCACCCCATTCTCTTACATTTAATATAATTTAATTTTTTTTTTGATACGTACAGTTTGTTGTTTCCCCCATTATTGTGCCTTCAGTACTTATAATGGTTTCCTCCCCTTGCTCATTTTCATTCCCGTACATCCCATAGTGCCCGATTTTTATATTTTCTATTTTCTCAAAATTTTTCTCCCCTTTTTTAAATTTGTTTCTTCTTTTCTTTCCCGGATAGCACATCGACATAATGTGACGGTTTTCAGTTTCGCACTGGGTCAGGGCCTGTGTACCGTTGTACTATTGCGACTACATTACTTTTTTGGTACTCGAGTCAGGGGTTGTTCTCCTTCTCCCATCTTGACCGTTGTCGGTTTCGCTCGATGGTTTGGATGGGGAAAGGAAAACAGTCTTTGCCGCGCTTTTTCGTACACTATTTCCCACCAACATCTCCGGCCTCGATAGACGTTGCCCCGCCCATCTCCTTTTCCCACCGCGAAATTCCACCGGATCGAACCACAACAGTGTTGTACTTGTTGAACGCCATTTTGCACCGTCAATTTTACACCGACCGACTGTGCTTTTAATCTGTTCATCCACTGTGTATTTTCTGATTTAAGTGGTTTGTTGCGCCCCTATTAAGTTACGCGCACATGTTATTTGCGATGTGCTTTTGTATTTTTAAATTTTAACGCCTCGTCTACACACGATCACCATGACGATCTTCTTAACCTCTTCACCACGCGGTCGCCTCACGCACCGCAGGACATCATTATTTTAATCGTTTACTAGTAAGTTTAACCTCTTTTGTTTTCTTGTTCATTGCCTTCAGCTTTTACTTTGTAAAATTTTTCTCAATTTTGATCATTTCACTCCTCACTAAAATTTATTGTAACATTTAATTTTAGGCCCTGATGATGCGTAAATGTTTTACGCGAAACGTTGGCTACTTATAGCGAAATATAGTGACTGAGCACACACTACATCTGGTTTATTGCTCCCTGCGGACTATATCGAAATTCTGGACCTTTCTCCCGTTACACCTCACACTTCACTACATAGCAGCGTCCGTTACTTCTTGCCGTTTTATATATATATATATATATATATATATATATATACAGAGTGACCCATTTGAAAGCGGGCCACCCTCATAATTTTTTTATTTATGGAGCGATTTTGACGAATTTTTTTTTTATGTGGAGGGGGGAAATGTGTATTTTGGAGCCAAGCGGCGTCCAGTTTTTTTTTAAACCAAAGCCTACAAGATAACATTTAAGGTTTGGTCAAACAGCGGACGGGGCAGGACGGCGACGCGACACTGGCGGGACGTGAAGAGTTGTAATATGTTAGTTAATGTGGAATATGTCACACAGAGCCGTCGCGCTAGGCGCTCGACTAGCGGTCGCGTCGCGTCGCCGTCGCGTTCGGCGGGAATGCAATAGGAGTGCGGCGGGACGGAGCGCGATCGCGACGTGAACGCGATGATCTTTTTGTGTTTTATAGATATTCATTTGAGTTGTCAAATAGACAGCGCGACGGGATCACGTCGCGTTCGACGTGGCGTTAGTTTTGTATCCGTTTACAAAAATGAACGTGGAGAAAGTGGAAAAATTAATTGAAATTGTTCGAGGGTACACTTTTATATATGACTTGAGCGATCAACAATATAAAAATGCAAACCTGAAAGCTACGATATGGAAATCCATAGGCAAGGACTTGAATGAAAGTGGTAACATTATATTATTGGTCATTTATTCGATTATTATTAAAATAAGTAACAAACATTTCTCGGACTTCAAATGCGGCGTTTGGAGATCGCTGATTTGTGGATCTTATCGAAGTGAGCGCTCTCGATACGTTAGGTGTTTCATTAGGCTCAAGCGAAAAAAACTCTCCCTTTACTTTTATGTAATTATGTAGACAACAAGCTGCTTTGACAACATGTATGGCAGTATCAACGTCGCTCTCTATAGGCCTATGAAAGATGCTTATTTTATCTATTGCACCATGTAATTCTTCGAAACAAGCCTGCGACATTTTGAAGTAGGTATAGAACCTATCCTCATGGGATTCCAGTTCCCGGCAGAGTCTATGGTATTCTCCATATTTATGACGCTTTTGGTTCAACTCGTGTACCTATATCCGTTTACGCCGTTTTTTTGCTAACACAAACGCAATCAGCACAGCTTCCACATCTGAATCGCTTGACATCTCGTTTCGAAATGCTCGAGAAATTGCGCCGAGTGCGACGGGTCGGGCGACGCGATGCTAGCGGGATCATAACGCCCGCAGTGTGACATCCACGTCGCGATACCGTCCCGCCAGCGTCGCGTCGCCGTCCCGCCCCGTCCGCTGTTTGACCAAACCTTTAGAGTTGTAAAATCCATAATCCATATTAGCGATTTTTTTATTAAAAATCCACGTACGCCACTGGAATTGGCGTCCTCTGAAATAGATCTGTACCATGTTTCATGAAAAAATATTCAACATTAACGATTCTATGACTAAATTACTGACGAGTTGTTTATTATGCATTAAGAAGCTTTTTATCCAGTAACCCATGCGATAACAAATGAATTTCAACGATTATTTTATTTAATAACAACATTTAATAAACAGTATTTTACAGACATTCTTCTAAAATAATATTAAATTAACACATAAATTAATTTTAAATTCTGGATTTTTCAACTAAATCTCCATTTATTTGAATGCATTTATCATATCGTCTTTTAATATTTGCCATAACATTAGATAATTGATGTGGTGTAATTTCAGCGCATGCCTGCCTTATTCTTTCGCGCAGTTCTTCTGCGTTGGTTGGACGAGTATTGTAGACTTTTTCTTTAATAAACCCCCATAGAAAAAAATCTAGGGGAGTTAAGTCAGGAGACCTGGGAGGAAACTGCATTAACCTACTATTTCGCCCTATCCACCGATTAGGAAAATTTTCCTCCAGCCACGCTCTCACAGTCCTGGCATTGTGGATAGGACAGCCATCTAACTGGAACAGTAGACCAGCCACTTCTGCAAGTGGAAGTTCATCAACAGCATCCGAAAATCCATTGTTTAAAAAATTTAAAAAACTTTGGCTATTCAAATTGCCTTCAAAAAAGAAGGGGCCAATTATTCTGGTATTTAATATACCGCACCATACGTTTACCTTCTGTGAATATTGTCGCCTACAGTTTATTACCCATTCTGGATTTTTTTGTGCCCACTGTCTCGTGTTCTGTGAATTTACCGTCCCATTGGTTGTAAATGTTGCCTCGTCACTAAACAAAATTCTTTTTTGAAAATTTATGTCATTAAGGTATTCTCCTTGGCACCATAAGCAATATTCCATTCGCTTATCATTATCATCTTCTTCTAAGGTGTGGAGAAATTTCGGTTTATAAGGCTTCATATTACTGTATTTTTTAAGGTTTCTTCTTATTGTTTCCCGTGGTAACTGTGGACCTCCAGTTAACTTGCAATTCTCAAACTTTTTTTCGGATTTTCGATGAAATAATTTCGAATTCGTTCATTGCTTTTTCGTGGCCGTTGTACTACATTAATATTTTTTAAAATGTGCTGAGATACAGCTCCGTATTCGTTAAAAATATTGCACACTCGCACAACGGTAGACTTGCTAATATTTTGAAGTTCTGGATGTCTGTCATTAAAAATTCGAGATACTTCCCTTCCAGACCTGTCTCTGTCACCACGAAGTTTTACTATTTCAATCTTATGTTGTACCGTTAAATTATGAGCCATACTTATTGACAGTGTACTTACGGAACAGTACGTAAATTTCACTACTTAACTGACATTTGACATTTTCGTCTTTTATTTCATCTGTGACTTTAGTAATTGCAAAGCCTACTATTATGAATTGTTCATCCGTGTGTAGCTGTATTCTTAATGCATAATAACACCTGTCAGTAATTTAGTCATAGAATCGTTAATGTTGAATATTTTTTCATGAAACTTGGTACAGATCTATTTCAGAGGACGCCAATTCCAGTGGCGTACGCGGATTTTTAATAAAACAATCTCTAATATGGATTATAGATTTTACGGCTCTGAATATTATCGTGTAGGCTTTGCTTTTTAAAAAAACTGGACGCCGCTTGGCTCCAAAATACACCTTTCCCCCCTCGACATTAAAAAAAAAATTCGTCAAAATCGCTCCAAAAATAAAAAAAATATGAGGGTGGCCCGCTTTCAAATGGGTCACTCTGTATATATATATATATATATATATATATATATATATATATATATATATATATATATATATATATATATATAGTCTAGTGCTGCAAATGCAACTATTTCGGAGTAAATGAACTGGTTTTTACGACCCAAACGCTTTTGTCCCAACATCCGGGAAGCAATTTTTCGGCTCCGACATGCTCGCCCGTAAATTAAAATGTATGCCTGTATTGTGTGTAACCAGATATTTTATGGACCATCTGTTCAATCGTTTTGAGTTCGATCTTGTTGAGCTCGTTGTAGGTTCGGATTAATGACGATAGGTAGAAAAACACTGTGTATTGGTCGTTTCAATCTTGTATAATTAGTTTCTTTACTAGTTGCCGTGGCAACTACTCTTTGCCGAATGCTTGCGCTCGTTGACCGAGCGCCCCTTTTATTACGGTCGCACCCCCGTAAAGGGCGAACCGATCTTACAAGCAAGAGAGACCTAACACCATCCTTCGACTGTACGAACAATCATAATCCTTGACATTATTCACATCAAGTTCGCGTTTTAGCTGTCATTAAAAACAAAAAATACATCCAACTGGCGGTTACGCCATTCAGCGGACAATCCACAGATTGATCTAACTTGCGACGTACCTCGGCGTTGGCGTCCAACCGTGCATTGAGAAACGGCAAAGTTTGCGTCCACCACCGCAACCGGCGCGCCGGTTGCCCCTACTCGGCGGCCAACCAGACATTATAAAATCGGGCATAAGTGTGCTCCGCGGAACCCTAAGGTTCCCCGATACCCCTGTAGGGGTTCCGCGATACCCCTGTAGGGGTTCCGCAAGAATTTAGAAAAAAATTCAAAACACCTCTCTCTGGTTGACCCTTCTGACGCGGCGTATCACGATTCACGAGGCGCAGCTGAACTTAAGCCCCCCATTCATTGGCGGATCGGTCCGACGGATTGGTCCGTACGGACCTGTCCGCTAATGTATGGCAGCCGCCGACGGGTCCCACGACTCATCCGGGTCCGATGGTGTGAACATCAAACCTGCGACCCGACCCGGACCGATCTGTGCTGTTTTTGTAATGAGTGGGCGTGCGCGACCCGTCCAACGGACCCTCCACACAACACAACAGTGCAACGTAGGTCTCGCGAAGCGCAAGTTAATTGAAACAACATACTTACCACTAGTGTTAATAACATGACGTTTGAAGATAATAAAGAATTTTGGGAGGAATTTATCCAACTATATCAGGATTGCCCATGTCTATGGGATGTAAAAAGTGTAGACTATCGGAACAAGCAAAAAAAATGCTGCTTATGATAAACTGACCGAAATATGCAAACCAGTATTTACAAATGCGGGCAAGCCATTTGTTATTAAAAAATTCAATTACTACGGTCATCTTTTCGGCGCCAACTAAGGCGAATTAATATGTCAAAAAGAATTGGAACAGGAGCAGAAGATGTACCAGAAACTACCTTGTGGTACTTCGACTTCTTGTATTTTCTCATGGACCAAGAAGAGTCTCGCACCGCAGTGTCTTCGTTAGAAGAAAATGACTTAGATTCTCAATTGGCTTCAGTAAGTATTTATTTTTATAATCTTCTCAAGTGACAATATTTATTTTAATTAAAATATTTTATTCATTACCTACTTGTATACTTAAATTTCAACTTTACGGGTCCTAAATTAATGTACAAATCTGTGTTGAAACTCAACTGCACCTGCATTATTATAATATTCTTTGTATCCATTTCGTACCACCTTTGCATCAGTAGTAGGAAATTCTTGTCTGGACACATCCAACGATGTTAGTTCCCCATAGGTGTGCCCATCACCTAGCAATACAGTTCCTGATGTAATGTCTTCAGTGTCAATGTTATTTGTTTCAATGTACGTAGTAAAAATTGTGTAAAACACAGTAGGCCATAACGATGTCGTCAACTGTGTCTACATGTGTTGCTATAGGTGTTAGCAAAACCCTGAATCTGTTTGCCACGATCCCAAATGCATTTTCTACCACACGCCTTGCACGTGAAAGACGATAATTGAAACATTTTTTCTTCATAAGTAATTTTGTTGTTATGCCTATATGGTTACATGAAATTTGTCATGACACACAAGGCTTCGTCTCCTATGAACACAAATAGTAATTTGTTTTGAATTCCTGACATATTGACTGGTTGTGGCAATTTTAAGGAATCTGTTAGCAATAAATTATAAAAATCTGTATTCCTGATGACACCTCCATCTGATATTCTTCCATTAGTTCCACAACTTCCATAAATAAATTCATAATTAGCATTTACGATTGCAAACAACACAACACTAAAAAATCCTTTGTAGTTGTAATAGTATGAACCACTTCCTGGTGGCTGTTTGACAGCTACATGTTTTTTATCTACTGCTCCCAAGCAATTTTCAAATTGCCACATGGTCTTAAACCTTTCTGCTACTTTGATGGAAACTAAAATAATAATAATTCGCGTATCACAATGAGTATACATAACTGGAGATAAAATTTTTATTTGTAGGAAACCGAATCTTGCATGAAACATTTGGACTCTCCAGTGATGTCACCTCAAAGCTCGGCATCGAGTTCAGAACTTAACGTGGACAAAGAAAAAAACAATTTTTGGATGCTTCATTCAAAATTTTGGACAATGAGGACAAAACAGTTATTTATTTATTTATTGTTTATTACCCAACAACCACGAAGGCCAGTTACAGGACAAATTAAAGAAAAAAAAGAAAGAAACTATAATACATACATAAGTAATGATACACATAATATGTATATATGTATACATATGCAAATACACAAACACAGAACAGACTTAAATTTCAGTTATTTTACTTATTAATTCACTCACTAATCTCCGCTCTCCGCACGCATTAAATATATCTATGTGTTTACAATACATATTCACTGCATTGCACATTGACAAAATCGGCGCGTTGAAGTGATGATATGTACTTGTTGAACTTATATAAAAAGTTTGTTGTAGTCTAACGTTTTGGCGTGGTACATAAAAGTTCAACAAGGATAACAGTAATGAGTCATTGATTTTGTGGTGAATTAACTTATATATAAACATAATTTGAGCTAAAATGCGCCGATGTTGCAGTGAAACGATACCAAACTCACGTTCCAACAGTTCTGATGGATAACCCTGTGTAGGATATATCTGGTATTTCCTATAGTAGAGTGATTTTAGAAATTTTCTCTGAACTTTTTCAATTTCTGAGATATGAACAGTGTAGTGCGGATTCCATACAACCGAGCAGTATTCCAAGCGACTGCGAATGTAAGCGTAATAGAAGTTTATTAACGGCTCTGTAGTTTTAAATAATTTGCTGTTTCTGATTAAAAATCCCAATAGTTTATAACTAAAACTAGTTATTTCATTAATGTGATCATTACATGTTTGTTTGCAATCAAAATAAATACCAAGATCTTTGAAACAGGTAACTTGTTGAAGATTTGTATGATTTATGTATGATTGTAATCGAAATTAATATTTGTATGTTTCCTACTATAGGTCATTTGTTATAACAGAACCACAGGAGATAACCTTTGGGAAAAATATTGGGCAACAACTGCAAGAAATGGAAGGTAGACAAAAAATAATTGCTCAAAAATTGATTCCGGATATACTATTTTATGGCAAATTAGAAAATCTCAATGATTGTTCTCAAATTTTCCTTGGTTACCAACCATCACCATACCACGCACAACCAATTCAACGAAGCAACATAAATAATTATCCAAATTCCACTTCCATTCAGCCAATTCATAATGAAGCCACATCATATACACGTCAACCAGAAGTACCACAAACACCTCAAACATTTACAACTTTACAAACTTCAAATCAGGCGCCCGCAAATTGGGAAATGATGGAAGAATTTATCTGTTTTAAAAAGTAAAAAATCGATATATTATTGTTATAAATGTGAAACAATAAAATATTTTTGAAAAGTTTGTTTTATAATTCTTATACATGGAAAATAATTGTACTTACAGGTAAATATTTCTTCCGGAGGGCGTTGTATATAGCACGACGTGTTTCTGAAATGATTTTTCCAAGTAACTTTAAAGGAAAACTTTAAGTCCTCATAATTCCTTCCTGTTGCCAGAAACCTCAACGTTGCCACTAAACGTTCTTCAACACTTATTGCTTTTCTTAATACCGTATTTTTCCTTTCAATCAGAGGTTTTATTAGAATTAATAATTCTTGATACGTCTCATTCTCAGGTAATTTATCACGTCAAGTGGCTCGCAAGATTGAATACAATTCAATAAACGCAAATGCGTAAATTATTCCCTCTTTTGCAACCATTCTTTTACCCAAAAACGTTTTTTTTCTTTTTTCCTTCTTCGAATAATAATACTGCACCCACTGCCATAGCAACTTTTGCCTTTTTGGAGATCACGCGAGACATAATTTCTATCTAGGGCTCGCGATGTTCAGTGTATGAATGAGCTCTTTTCAGGGACCGTTGTCGGGTCCACTAATGAGTGGACGAGCGCGGATGGGTCGCGGGTCGAGTCCGGGTTGCGGGTCAAGCCCGGGTTCGTGTAGTGAATGGCCCGCATTAGTCGCCTCGTACAATTTTACTGTGCCGCCACCGCCGATATCTATTTGTGAGTGCACAGTCCCTTTGATAAAAGCCGCCTCTGAGATTAGACGCTATAATTGTGAACAAGTGACTTTCGGCTCTAACTTAAAAACGTTAAGTCTAGATTATTTACATCGCATTTTTTGTATTTCCATTTTTATTTCGGCTTTTTATTTATCAAAGGCGCCGACTCAAGTATTTTTGAGAATGTTCGAGATCGAGGCTAGGACTATAAAAGCGACGATCGCGCCTCGACACTTGGGAGCACACACTCTTCGGGAGCGTACGGGCGTTTTTTGTCACGGACGTGAAATTTTGCGCTGGGCCGTCCGTTGTTGAACTATGGACCTATTCATGAGTAAGGGCGGTTTACGAACTAAGTTCGGAACATTCAAATAATATTGGTATCCTTTTCTACTTTTCTACTACCTGATAACCGAGCGGATATTCCCAAGACGTACGATTTCGTCGGCCGTATCTAGAAAACACACACGCGGCCTGCGTAGCTCGGTCTTAGACCGAGCAGTAGAAGGAGAAAGAAATAGTTTGCGGCGTCTCTTACTTACCGGTTATTTCATAGGCGCACGCGATTTAGTCAAGCATTGCAATTACGCAGGTTAATTGAAAGAAAATATGTTTTTAATGAATTTATTTCATACGTTTTAGCAAATATGGAAATGGATATTAATACAACATTAAAAAATACTTATTCTAATACAATAATATAAATGAAATATGAAATAACTAATATGAAAACATAACAAATTTGTGACATTCATTTTATTTAAATGAATAGGATAAAATAATAATACATAAAAATAAATTAATCATTCATTATCGTCAAATTCTTCAAAATTATCAGTGCTATCGTCACTTGAATCTCCTACATGTATGATAAACTCTGGAATATTGTCGATTATTTTCTCTTACTTCCAATTATTCAATACGACAGCGTCCGTGTGTTTAATATATTGTTTCCAGCTTTCTTTCGGTACGTGTTTAAGCGCCTCCTCCCACATTTTCAAAACTGATTCAGAACTATATCCCTCACAACCTATATGATGATCATAATAATTTTTGCATGTTCCCCAGGCAAACTCTATTGGATTAAACTGGCAGTGATATAGTGGAAGTCTTAATATTCTATGTCCAAACTTTAATGCCATTTCATCTACAGCATATACGTGTGGCTGCTTTCGCATTTGGGCTGTTTGTAGCAAGTCTGTTTTTAAATCGCTATCAGAATATGCAATATTATTTTCAGTCAGCCAGTTTTTTATATAATTCTTCCTCCAATTTCATGTGGGCTGTTTATTTAAAATTCGAGAGTGGTAAATCGCATTGTTGATAATTATTAAACATGCTTCTTCTAATTGTATTAATAATCTCTCAAACCATTTTTCGAAACCTTCAGCATTCATATTATCATGGTAATCGGCACTTTTGGATGTGGTACAATAAATTAATCCACATTCTGGTACCCACCCAGGCGAGGAACATGCGTGCGCAATCATATAGCGCTTTCCAGTTGACGCAAATGAATGTTTCACGCTATTCATAGATTCATCCTGCCAAATTTTCTTTGGTCCTCCGTATTGAAAAATCCACGTTTCGTCCACAAAAATACATTTTTTCTACGTCCGTTAAAAAATGTACAGTTTTTTTCATTAATTTGGGTTCATAAAATATGTGATTCCTGAACCCTACAAACTGCGTGAAAATAAGTGCCATAACGGTTCATTTTTTCACCCTTTTGCGTGAAAAAAAGTGCCGTAGCGGTTCATTTTTTAACGCTACTATAAAATTGTTTGCGCAAAGTGTGTCATGAACGCTTCACAACACTCCGCGAGTTCCGCCGATAAATATCAAACATTCGTTACCGATCAAGAAAACTTGATGATTATTATTTTATTCATTTAAAAAAAGTATTATAAAAATTTGTTAGGGTTTTATCGTTTCTTAAAGTTACGGATGTAGAAAAATGTTTGTATGAAACTCGAGAGTAAAGCAACTTTTTTTCACTTGTAGGAATCTTTCCTACTCGTGAAAAAAGTACTACTTTACTCACTTGTTGCATAAATAACTATTAATGCATTCTCAGAATTTAAATTTCTGTGGTATTCTCGCAGAAAATTGATTCTGGCATTTACAACTGACTGTTCGCAGAGAGCACGTCTGTTATCATAAGTTTTAAAAGATCACCCCATTGAATGCATAACTCGCAATATACTGGAATTGCTAATCTGCACATTCCCTCCTTCTGTCAATTGTTCATTAATTAAAGCCACACTAACATGTTCCTTTTTTATGTACATGTTATAAATAACACTGCAAATTTCACTTCGAGCACATGCAGGTAGATCTTCGGTATCTTTAATTTTTTTCTTCTTCGGGAAATTTTGCAGTTCCTTTTTCCATTTTCATATTTTCCGCGCTGAACTGTTCTCTCCACCGATCGTAAACTTATTTTTAAAGCTTCGGCTACTCTCTCTCGAACGCGAATAATATTTGTAATTGGCTCTCCATATTCTTTTTCCTTTTCAAAATATTCTAATAAGTTTAAAACTAAACTGTCACATTTAGAGTTTACACACTTCGGCATTTTTAGACGTCTCGGAGTACTAATGTTTCGGTGTTGTATTGATTGCAGTTATCAAAACGAATGTAAATTACATTATTAAGTGAACTCGGGTTTTCTGAATTTATAATCCATTGCGAAGATTAATTTGCATCCCTTTCGGCCTAATGTAATAAATACATTAACAAGCCCCAGGGGTTATTTGTTAAGATTATCGTTACTTCTCGGTCATAGTATTATATCCTTATTAAAGAACAATTAGGTCAACTAATCCGGTTATTTATTCCTGTTCAAAATTGGCCGAAGAATATTAATCCCTTTATAAAACGTGTTGCCAATTATATACGCTATAAATCAAGTAATTTTATGTGGTATGAACTTATAATTTTTTTTAATTTGTGATATTTCCGGTTTTACTTTTATATTTGGCGTTTTTGCGCACGCCTATGGTGGAAAATTGTAACGGACACTACTTGATTCGGACGGACAAGACACCCCGACCGCCATCTCTGCTGAATAGCTCTATACCCAGGATTCAATTGAGCAGTGCACACGAGCGTCTAGCTGCAAATTTTACGCGCGTGCCCCGCCCGGCCGAAATTGTGCATGCAGGGTTTCTCTAGAACGGACGGCTAGAAGCTGTGCCGCGCGGGGTAGAAGGATATTAGTACATACCCGTGAGTGCACACGGCCGATATATTTCACGTGCGTGATCAATTATTTATCATGGACATTGATATTTTAATTGGCGAGGTCCAAAAACGTCCCGTTATGTGGAATATTTCTCTGGAAAATTATAAAGATCGAAATTTAAAAAAAAATGAAAATTGCCTGCATGCAAGTGTGTAATGTTTTGTATGAAGATTATTGCAGTAAGTTGGAGGCAGAACAAAAACTAACAGGTAAGTAACTTATTTTTTAGAATTTATTTTTATTAAATAATAAGTGTAGGTATATTTGAATCAATGGATCTTTGCGTGCACGTCATAGTTAGCTGAACCTATCTCCGACAACATTTTCATATGTTTACTCCCTCTATGATAAGTTAAATTAGACACAATAATATGTGTACGTATGTCGTCCATGGTGAGGACGTACGGCACTCGGTAAAACCATGCGTTGAACAAAGACAAAACCTTGGTCCGTAAGTCATTTCGTGATGCGTAATGCAGTGGCGGCGCTATAAGCAGTGTTTTCCGTTTTGTGTTCGTTTTTGCATATTTCTTCGATTTTACAACGTATACAGTACATTTTGTGTCGTAACATAAACACGTCGTGATAAACATTGCTTCGTGATATATAAAAAACAGTTCTTTTTAGAACTTTTATAACAATCAGTAAAATCGCTCGGCCTAACCTCAAAATGCCGGACAAACGTCTAAATTCTCAGTCTCGGAATCTCGTGGTCAATCTAATGGCCTATTTTACAGCAGAAAAGGAAAACAACGGTCCTTTAATTTCACTGAATGCTGTTCAAGAGGTAATTTCTTTCTTTGTTGTCTAATTACCTGCTTATTAATATTACATCGTTTCATAGAGAGTTGCTGATGCTTTAAAAATAAGTTTACGGACTATCTCCAGTATTAAAATTGCGAGTGAGAGAAATCAGTCGCTTTCAACCCCTGGAAAATCTAGACCCCGGAAGAAATCGAAAACTCAAGACTTAGACGAGGGTGCTAAAATGGCAGTTCGTAATATGTTATACAATTTATATGCAGCAAGTAAGTAAATTATTATTGGTGGGAATATTTAGGGAATGGTATAATTTACCATTATAAATAAATTCTTACGCACTTGCGCAACACTAATGATTATTTCTGCTTTAGGCAGTATTAAGCAAATATTGTTTAATTTTAGGAAAACACGTGACGATTAATTTGTTAAAAGAAAAACTGCATCAAGAATTGGCATTGAATTTTAGTTATGGTTCGCTACGAACGTTACTTTTGGATCTAGGATTTAAATTTGAGAAGGACGATAACCGAAGGGCGTTGATGGAGACACCCATAATAGCATCTACGAGAGCATCGTTTCTAAGATTGTACATGGACAATAAAAATTCAACATTTAGTCGTACTCCCGTGTTCATATATAAAACATGGATTTTTTCAAAAGAAAGTCGTAGGAAGTCATGGCAGGACGCCAATGTTAAAAGTGTACGAAAACCTGGAGGATATGATGGAAAATGTTTCATTGTTCTTCATGCTGGATACAGTGGTGGTTTCATAGAAAATGCAAGTTTAGTTTTTGCAACAAAATCGAAATTATTAGATTATCATGGAGATATGAATGCAGAATTATTCACTAAGTGGGTTGAAAGTAAGTTAATACCAAATTTAGAAGAGCCTTCGTTAATTATTATGGACAACGCATCATACCACAGTGTAGAGGTGGAAAGGCAGCCAACTTCTTCATGGAAAAAAGCGCAGATAGCTGAGTGGTTAGATAAAAATAATATTAATTATGAGAAATCAATGTTTAAAGTAGAACTGCTGAACTTAGCAAAGTTTCACAGAAAGCCGAAGAAATATAAAATAGACCAACTGTTGCGAGAACATGGACATGATGTTTTAAGATTGCCCCCTTACCACTGTCACTTCAACGCCATCGAAATGATCTGGGCACATGCAAAATCATATTACGACAAACACATAGGAGAAGACGGCCTCGGAGATGAGAAAGTGGTGCAAATGTGGAATAAAGCATTACAAAAATGTACACCAGAAGTGTGGCATGCAAATGTTTGTCATACCGAAAAAATAATTAAGGAATGGTATGATCGAGACAAAGTAATAGAGGATTTTCCTGAAATTATTATTCATGTAGACAATGACAATGAGTGGCAGTGATACTGATTTCAGTTCAAGTGATTAGTTTTCAACAACATAGATATGTTTTTCTATATCGGGTGTGTATAAATTGGCGGATAATCTACATGTGACAATATTCTTCATTCTTCAATAAATTCTAAACAGCTTATCTTAGTTCTAAAATGTTGTACCATTCTTCGTGAAATTTCATGAGGTCCAGATGTTTAATATGGATTATTATACTGTATTAATTTACAGAAGACTCTGCAATTTCAGTAGTATGATTAGTTTAAAAGTTATTTGTCAGTGTGTGTGTTATATTTTCATCCCAAATGTGTATTTTTAACACTTCTTTACACTCGGAAATTTTGACTCCCGCTTATGTCACGTTTGACACAACGAATTCACTCAAACTTGCTAGTACCAATTTTGTAGTAATTCTGCTTTTCTTATTATTATCAGGTTTGTATTAGTGTTCGCGTTTCAGTATATTTGTGTTTCTGTGTTTGATTTGTTCAATTACAATGGATTTTTGGTTTAATGAGTACGCTGACATGTACATGATGTATGGTTTCTGTAATGGAAACGCACATATGGCAAAACTTCAGTATTGTGTAGGTTTTCCAAATAAAAGGCATCCTTCTGCCAATGTATTTCGAAGACTAAATCAACGGCTATGTGAAACAGGTATATTTGTGCCTAAAAATCCAAACAATGGTCGGCCACAGCAGAGTCGCACAATCCAACTTGAAGAGCAAATCCCTTCGACAGTACCCGATTATATTAGATATGCCTAGTAACAAGACCGCTCATTAGGTCCTACAAGAAAACCTTTATCCATTTCATCTTATGAAGGTCCTGCCGCTCTATGAAAATGATAAGATATACCGAATGAATGTTATCAACACCATTTTAAATAAAATTTGTGGCGATGGTGGATTCACGACATGTATTGTCTGGAATGATGAGAGTATGTTTACCAGAGATAGTTTTTAACATTTACAACAATCGCTATTGGTCTGAGGAAAACCTGCGCAGAGTTCAAGAAGGTTTTCTGTTGTGGGGACAGGACACTCCACTACAACAATCCAGTCGCTTCACCAACGCTTTTGTGGACAGCTCGCTCATCCAGATGACTTCCAAAATAGACTTCTCTCAACACTATTTACTCATAATCTGTTTTACCTTGCATATACATCTGTAAATAAACCCCGATCTATCTATTACCTTCTACTCTAATCCCACATAATTAATCATGGCATATGTGGAATGATAGAACATTTTTTCATCGGCATTTTCTATTCAGAATTTTAAGAAGAATAACCACCACTTGTAGATTATCGGCTATTTATACACCCGATTTATTGTATGTTTTTTAAATAAAATATATCAACTGTTTATTTCCCCTCTAACACGTTCGCAGACGTGATTGCTATAGCATTCACATCATCCTATTTGAAACATTTAGTCTGTAACATAGTGGATGCTATAGCAGTCATTGTATATAACGGTTAATAGATATTTATGCATCATTCGTGTGACATATTTAGTGATACATACAAAATGTTTAAAACCAAACTGTTGGCAATATTTGCTCCTTAGTTCATTTTATTTATTTAATTAGGTAATTAATCAATTTGCAACAACCTGTTATATTAAAGGTATACACATGTATAAAATAGTATTTTGTATTGTTCACTTTAATTTCATTTAGAACTGTTCATAATTTTATTTAAATTAAGTTAATTAAGTCTAAACTATCTATAATTATTTTTAGTTTTTAATTCTATTTATTTTTTATTTGTTAATTGTAAAATTTCCCTGTAATTGAAATATTCTTTTGTTCTGTTGGGAAATAAACCTATTATTATTATTATTATTATTAAGGGAGATATGGAATGTTTTTCTCTCGAGGTTGACAGGGCATACCGAGGGCCTCTGGCCCGAGGTTTATAAGTCAACCAATATCTCCCGTGGTGCATACAATACTTTATTTTTTAGTTAAATATTAGTACTTCATAAAAATATTCAGTATGTTGATCTGCAATATGTATTTGCATGGTTGCTATGACTCTGTTTTAAATCAAACCGCCCGCATTACATGAATGACGATTATTTAATTTGATTTGATTTGACGTTAATGCTTTTATTTTTTAGTAGTATGATATTTACTATTATTGTCATGATTACAAGGCATGAAAATGTACTTTTAACTCGCTCAGGAGTTATGAGATATCTTCCGTGGGAGTTATGAGGTCTGCCCATGTTTACCTGACAAATAGTATATACAATTTCCAAATTCTCCGCTCAAGATGATGGTTGAAGATGGACAATCTGCGTCTGCTCATGACCAACTTTATAGCAAGACAGGAATTAAACTTTTCTCAGGTTTGTTCACTATTTTATTCACAACTGTACATTTGTTGTTAAAGCATTAACTTCAAATCAAATTAAATAAACATCAGTTGATGAAATGCAGGTGGTTTGATTTAAAACAAGCTCGTAGCAATCATCTGAATACATATTGCAGATCGATATACTGAATATTTTTACGAAATACTAATATTTAACTAAAAAATTAACTATTGTATGCACCACGGGAGACATTACTGTTCTTCACCATCGGTTGACTGGCCAGAGGCCCTCGGTTTGTAACCCTGTCAACCTCGGGAAAAAAACATTCCATATCTCCCTTAATGCATAAATATCTATAACATCAAACGTACGGTTGTGAATAAAATAGTGAACAAAGTGTAATTCCTGTCTCACTATAAAGTTGGTCGTGAGCAGATGCAAGATTGTCTATCTTCAAGCATCATCTTGAGCGCAGAATTTGGAAATTATACTACTTGTCAGGTAAACACGAGCAGACCTCATAACTCTCTTGGGAGATATAACTCATAACTCCGTCGGGAGATATAACTTATAACACTCGGAGTTATGAGTACGTTTTCATGCCTTGTATCCAGGACGATAATAGTAAATATCATACTAAAATAAAATATATTTTGACTATTCTTATAAAATATGTCTAATCAGATTTCGGATTTCACAACTAATTTAAAAAAAAAATTGCAGCTCACTGAAATTTTTACAATTCGCGGACGTGTTAACATCACAATTACAATGCAAATAACAATATCAGAGAGGACTTTCAAAATTAACTTGTGTATGGTCACTTTTATTTTTATATTTGGGGCTTCCGCTTATCTGCCCAGAGTTGGTACAAAATTGGAATAATGTCACACAATAGTGAATAATTTGTCTTTTAATTTCGTAATTAACCGGCGAAAGGCCATCTCGCCGTTCGATCGGAAATTATTATTTTCCGCCAAACCTAAAGAGTAGACAAATGTGAATAAAAGGTATATTATTTTGCATTTTTTAAATTTAATTTCAAGAAGGTGGGACCGATAGGTGGAGTTGTACCCATATAATTTAGTGTTCATATTATATAATAGCCCGCGACGCAAATCATTACCTTTAAAACAGCAATATCAGATGTATACGCAAATATGCCTTTAGTGACGGAATACGAAACGCTTGGTCTGTCGGGCCGCATTTTCCCGGAAGATAGCAAATCAAATTCTTTATGAGCCGAACATTTTAGATTCCATTACTTATAAACTAAATGCCGCTTCACAACAATCCGAGAACGGGCACCAAACGTTAAATGATATGATTCGCGTGTTGACATACACAACTAATAACTAATTTCCGGTAACGGGAACGTAAAGCTGGGTATATTTTCGTTCCCAGGTTATGAAGCCGCCTTAAGAGGTTTCTAAGATCACGGTGTAGCTTGCGCTTCGCGCAACAACTCCGTTGAGATCTGTCCCTCCTCGCTCGCATACCGAAATTTATTGACGTTTAAAACGTTAAAATTATGAAGGAATGTTGGCTCATAATGAACGTGATTTGTTTACCTTCCGGCCAAATGCGGCCCGACAGACGCAAGCGTTGCGTATTCGGTCACTACAACGGCATATTTGCGTATACATCTCATTCGTACTGCTGTTTTAATCGTTTACGTCGCGGTCTCAGACTAATTTCAATTTGTTGTTCATTTGTCTGATGCGCAATTTGTTTCGACTACGCCACTGGTGGAATCCATAGCGTTGATTGTACCAGACGACTATCGGTAGTGACGTGCACGCAAAGATCCATTGATCCAAGTATATATGCATGTACATTATATTTTTTGATCTTGCCACGGAACTTGGCCCATCTCGCTACTGAAATGTGCCGTCAGTTTTGTCCTGTATGTATTTATTACCAGCAACAAGCTGGTTTCGATGTTCATCATTTTCAAAACCAGGAACCGCAAGGGTATGATCAAATTCATAACCATCTCTTTTGCGCACAAAGTTATGTAACACACAACAGCATTTCACAATATCAATGGCAAATTATGTGCCAACGTCCAACGGTCTATGAAGAATTCCCCACTTGTTGGCAAGAATGCCAAACGTGCATTCTACAAATCTTCTTGCACTGCTCAGTCGATAGTTGAAAATTCGTTTTTCGTTTGTTAAACATTTTCCTTTAAAATGTTTTAAAATATTTTTGACAGCGAAAACGCATCATCGCCTATAAGAGCCTATTCACACGGAGCCACTTCGTGGCGCGACAGAGAAGCGCTGCTAATGACAAAGGCTGCAAGTAAATGGTGGTGTTCACACAGAGCCACGCCACAGAAAAAGTCGCGCCACGAACGGTCCAAGCAATCCGTTTCGCCGCAAGACGCGGCCACGAAAAGTGGCGCGACTGCTCGCGAAGTACAGAATTAGATTGAAGCATTCACACACACGCGCGTTTGTTAGTGGCGGCGTAGTGGTCGCGTCTGTGGCCCCACAGACGCGACCACTACGGGCGACTTGGACTGGGGTGGGGACACAAAATAACAAACACGCATTTTCAGTACGATAATAAGCACTTGACGTGGGAAGTGTAGTGTATTGTTATGGCATCATCAGTGAATATGTTTAATACCGAAGATTTTATTAATCAAATAGAAGAACTTCCTGCAATATGGAATCAAACTTCGCCAGACTATGCTAATAAAATAGCAAAAAAAACCTTGGGAAACCATTTTAAAACAATTCGTGTCCAATTTTGATGAACTTCCGCCAAGTCAGAAGAATGAACTTTGTGAGTACATTAATTTTATTGAATCAAAGATATATTTATTTTTAGGATCAGTTCTATCTGATTGGTTAATGCTATTTTTAATCTCCAATATGAGAATTAACTCCACAAATTCTTCTGTTATCAGGATTTTTTTAATTTCTCCGTACAAAGTACAAGAAACTAGTTTGATCGTAATTTCTCAAATTCGAAATATCAACGGAAATATCTGTTTTGAAGTCCCCGCAAGACAAATCCGACCATTTTATTATAAAAATACTTTTTATAAAAATTAAAGACAAAAAAACCTCAACATTTTTTGTTAATAAATATTTTTATTAACTTAATTATTTGGTGTTTAATTATGAAACCGAGAGATTCCTAAAATTTTCATTAATAATAATTCTAGAAAACGGCAAAATGAACATTTTGTAAAAAATAAGTATTTATCGAATCTTAATAGTTTTTTTTGTAAAATCAAGTATGAAAAATTTCACAAAGGAACCTATTATAGGTACCATTAAATGAGACAAGGTAACATGATTACCACATTTTTTGGTCAAGCTATATTTATTTCTACTGTTGTTTTCGATATCAATACCAAATTTTTCACATAAACCACTAATTTCACTTACCGAGTTGCGTATAACGTAATATGCACAATATCTATGGATTTTATATTTATATTACCCGTCAAAATGAACGACGAAATATACGTAGTAAATATAATAAAAATAAAATGCCAGATTGTGTTTAGATGGATTTATTATTTGAAGTTGTACCAGTATGCAAAGCTTAAATTTTATCCAGCTGCCATGGAAGTGCTCCTTCGTCCATGAAGTAATCAGCAAATACTGTGCGCATACATTTTGTCAGGTTTCCTGGTTGAGTATGATCGATTGGCAACCTATCTTCTAATCCATGAATTATTAAAGTGTCTTCGAATCGAAATCCCTCTCTCTCTCTCGAACAAAATTATGTAATAGGCAGCATGTTTTTATTATATCGTCTGTCAGGTCTTCTCCAACATTGAGGGCTCGATGTAAGATCCGCCACTTATTGCTTAATATGCCAAAAGAACATTCTATATATCTTCGCGCTCTTGTTAATCGATAATTGGACAATTTCTTCTGAACAGTTAAAAAATGTCCTCCATAAGGTCGTAAAAGAAATGAGGATAGGCCAAACCCTTCGTCACCAATCAAAACGTACGGAACCTTTTCGGATCTGTTGTGTGACAGAGAATTTGATAAAGGGCGCTCAATTTTATTAGTTCGCAGCATTTGGTATAATCGAGAGTTTGTGAAAATCGTAGAATCTGAGGATTTTCCAGGTGAACCAACATCAATATATAAACATTTATAGTCAGAATCGCAAACAGCAAGCAGAAGAACAGAGAAATAGTGTTTGTAATTAAAGTTGAAGGATCCACTATCTCTCGGTTTGATTACACGTATGTGTTTACCATCTATGCAATGAGGAAAATTTGCTCGTTGTTCGAAACCTTCTGCAACTTCCAGTAGAATATGTTTTGTGAGAACTGGAAAACATTTATCTTTCCAAGATCGCCATATCGCACCACATACTTCACGAATGATGTATGAAATAGTTGATAATCCAATTCGGTAATCGATGTGAAGATCATTCATAGTACATCCAGATGCAAGATACCTAAAGCAAAAAATACTTATTGAGAAAATCACATTTAATTATTATCTATGTTACATTATTAATGTCGACTCTCTTTGTAGCTGCTTCGTACCAACGCAAATGGAAGAGTTTACGAGATTCGTATGCAAGGGAGAAGAAAGCGCAACAAAAAGAAATGAAATCAGGGTCAGGAGCAAAATTTCGTAAACAATACATCTTTTTTGAACAGTTAAAGTTTCTCGACATCTGTATGAGTTCAAAAACAACTAGTGACACAATTTATAGCGAAACAGAAGATAACGCAGATGACCCGGAGGAAATTATGCCTGAAACTGTTGGTCGTGAAAAAAATGATACAAAGAAAAGAACGAAAAGTATGAAAGATGTAGATGACGAATTTCTTGACATATTACGGGCAAAATATAAGCGAGACGCGGATACTGAAAATGATGACGATAGATTATTTCTTTTATCACTTCATAGTGATTTAAAGGCTGTTCCTGTGCATATGAAAGCGCAAGTCAAAAGCCAAATTTTGGGGATTCTATCTTCTGCGCGATATTCAAGTTTAGCGGTTCCACCAATTCCCCAATATACACAGTGGCACTACAATCAACCAGGACCATCATATGCACGTCATGAGTATAATGCACATGCTGCATTCTCATCACATGACTCTCAGACGCCCCGTAGTGCAGCAGCAGAATACCGGACCGATACATCTTCAACACAAGAAAACAGCACATCTTCTAACAGTTCGAGTGCATTTTCTGAATCTTTTTCACCTATCGATGATACTATGTTCACCAACTAGAGTAAACAATATTCCACTACCATTATTTATCAATCTGTTTTTTAAGTGCGTTCAAATTTTGTTTGTTTATATTTTCTTGTGTAATACATTGTTTTAATAAATATGTTTAGGGAATATGCATTCTTAGAATAAAATATTCACTAATTATATAGACTACGAATTTAATTTAATCATGTCAGTAGTAAAGGAGGCACTTGGGACTGGGAACCAAATGCGGTCGGCGGCGCGATTGAGGTGTCATCCTTGCGGTCGGCGGTGTCTTGTCCGTGTGAGTGCACATTCTGCCATAAGAGGCCGTGAGTGCGAGTAGTAAGCATCCGGTGTGAAAGAGTGAGAGGGAGCTAATGTGGTACAGTGTTACCAACCGAATTCTTATCACACACATACAAATACACAACCGAATACACCGACGTCGATAAGAGTCAATGAGTGCGAGCGAGAGTGGGATGCAGATAATCGTGAACAGTGTCACCAACACAATTCTTATCAATTTCGATGAATATACAGGGTGTTAAAATAAAGAAGAAGGCGCCAAATTTAAAATGGTGTATAGAAAATGTTAAAAATTTGAATTCATTAAAAATGAATTATAAATCGGTAGGAAAAAGGTAAAATTGCTCCTCATGATATGGACTCATGTCGTCACGCGCTCGATAACAAATTACAAGGTTGTGGTTACCTAATTAGATGGTTGAAAATATTTTAGCATCCGAATTAATTTGTAAAATAAATTCACGTAAAGAAATGCGTAAGGATGTGGTTAGATGATAAGAGTAGCAAGAAATCGTGTTCAGACTTGTAGGGAATTATCTTATTGGCTGATTGAAATCGTTTTCGATGATATATAAAATAAATTGTTAAGGAATAATATTCAGTATCGAGATGTGTGGCGATCTGCGACGAAAGTTATTAGAGAAGAAACAGAAAAAAATTTCGCTTGCATTAGAACGGCACCTTATAAAATTACGTGAATTAAAAATTGAATTGAAAGAAAAAAGTGAACATCAAGCGTTGATTGTGAAGTTTGAAAGATTATCAATATGGTAAGATTTATTTATTTTCAATTTGAAGCGTATTAATACATTTTACTTTTTCGAATTAATAGCAATCAATAGATGTGTGGTCTTCAAGATGGAGCCAAGCTGGATATTATTATGTAAATCCTAAAAACAATTATTATCTTACGGATCAACAAGCCCTGGAGTTTGCGGAGGCCGGCCTGGAACTGGATAAAGTGTGCTTGTATGAGTATAATTACAATGCATGGAAAGAAAACCAAGAAAGACAGGACCTGTATCAACAACAGAAACAGCAGAAGGAGCTAGAATATTTAACGGATCAAAAAGCACTGGAATATGGGGAGGTTAGTCAGGAAATGGATGATAAAATTATTGATTTATGTGATGAAACTGATGATGATGATGACGGTGACAGTATTAAACATTTTTTGGATGGGATGTTATTAGATTTTGATTCCGAAATTCGAAACGAAAACAGATTCATTAACGAGACTAAGTATCATTTAAATAGAAGTGTTAATATTGCTGTTGGTTTAAGTCCGGCTCGAGGTTTTTTTCCAGCAATAAGACTGTCCGGAGCAAAGAACGCCAACATATCATTTTTACATACTGAGTGGAATCAGATTATAAATCACATGGAAAGGATAAAGACATTTTTCAACAAAAAGAAACTATCAAGAAAACGAAAATTAGTGGTTGAGGATGCTGAAATTGACATGGAAAAAAAACCCATTTTAAATGTCTTTGCCGATTGTGATATTCTTTTTACAACTAACCATCACGGTATTAAACGTATTCGAATTGATAAAAATAAGTCGAAAATTATTCTAAATAAAAAATTGTTTGAACGACTTTATCAACTGTTGGAAGTAATCGAGTGTCGCATTAAACGTATAGAAAAACTTTCATTTTGTCATTTTTATAATGATTGTCTAAAACAAGTGGCAAGCATACAAAACACGGATGATGATGATGATGAAATTGATTCTCTGAAAGTTATAGCGTGTGCCAAAGGTGATAAATTATCAACAGATATTGAAAATGTACAGTGCTTCTTGGAAGCAATTATATATAACGCAGATAAAGTAAGAAAAGATTTTCAGACTACCAGATCACTCGCTGAGGTAGACATTCAATATGAGTGGTGATAAAGAGAAGACTCTGCTGCATAAAATAAATAATGCAATTAATGCATTTCATGATGGGGAATTAACAAGTGATCATCTGAAATACCTACCGGAATACTACATGAAGAAAATCGAAGGCTTGGATTTATTCAAAATTTGGCATTTATTATCTTCAACACGCAAAGACGATAAGAACTTGCAACGAAGACTTCCGTGTTTCAAGCATTATAATACTGGTAGAACACATATTGATGGACATCCTCCGCCAAAATACAGATGTTGTGAGCGTATAAATGACGATTCATTGTAATAATCAATTTAATGTTAAGTCGTCATTAAACAAGTGCGGTTGTCTAAACATGAATATTGCAAATTTTTTGGTGCTTGCGAATATTTTTAACGGTACGCTGTTCGTGACGCGGCCGAAAAATGTGGAAAATTGCTACATCACTATCGATTTCGACTACAGTCTTGAAGAATCATGGACCCTTATGAAAACTGATAACATATCACGGCCGCATACATGCAGTTTTGAATTGGAGAAGAAGCCCACAGAAGTGGACGTCTTTCGATACAAGATCCGCTACAGCACTACGTTGTCCGAGTTGACTGGTGTTAAAGTGTACACTCAGCAATGGAAGACCATCTTGTACAACGATAATTCCGCAAAGATAACTCCCGATGTCTACGATAAATTATCATCTCAGATAGTGATAAATATATTATTATTAAGTTTTTTATTAACTGAACTCTGTTTTTTAACCATTCTAACTGCTGTCCGTTTCTATAACCTGTATTGTCCAATAAAATATTAAATTAATATGATATTTATCCTTTTCCCTAATTTATACATTTTCAGGTTGAAAATTTTAAGCACATCATATTTTTAAAATATTTATTCAAATATGCATACAAAACTAATTACTTAAAAGTACTTTAAATAATAACGATTTAATTTCAGTTAAAATATCTTTACGGGGACATGATATATCGAATAGTGCATTATTTCTCTTAGTAACACTAGTCAATATTTGTGAAAATTCATTATACTCATAAGTATAAATCTCATCAAAGAAATAGAGATTACCGTTTGTATATCGAAAAACACCGCTTATGTTTGCCGGGACTCCAGGAAAATCTCTTGAAATAAATCCACTTCGTTTAACCCTAAAATCACATTCATTTAATTGAACGAACTTATTATCATTACAAAACACATAAGTTTGACCTGTGTATGTGTTAACGGCACCTCTTACATTGCATTCATTTGGTATCAGTACTTGAGAATGAGTCAAAGGAGCATTTCTAAGGGTTAACGAATTTGAATCGATAACGTAGATTAATTTGTTTGCAAAAATCACAAAATTTTGGTCAAGTCTCTGATAAATGGCATCTATTTTTGTAAATGTTAAGGGTAAGAAACGTAACCACTGCGTTATCAATAGAGGTGAATTAACTTTGTCCTCATTTCGTATTTTATACCACACCCATTTCTTATAAAATATGTAAAGATGGTCTTTTGCAACCAAATACGCATCTACGTTATGAAATGTGCATAATTTAGGTGCTGTTGATGTTTCACTAGAATTATCCAACACAGCCGTTGTCCTCGTCGTCGTCGTCGTTCTCTCCGTTGATTTTGTAAGAGAAGGTGGTGGGTTGGAGACGACGGTGGGTGTGGTGTTGATCGAATTTGTTGTCAGTTGTTTTTTCTTAGGTCCATACAACCTTTGAATGCCTCTAATGTCATCATCTGATAAATCGATTGTATTATTTCTTGGCGAATACAAAGCATACATTATTGCATCATCTCGAAGGGAATGATGAAGTCCTAAAGCGTGTCCAATTTCATGAAGTAAAACTAGAAAAATACTTTTTTCATTGTCGGGGCAAATTGTATTGTTGTAACACCATGGTTCTTCTTCATCCAAATGTATTTCAACGTGTTGTTGAGAAATTGATGGAAAAAATGCATGCCCTAAAACTTTTCCAGGGCCATCTAAATCCAAACGACATAATTCACGATTGTTACACTTTATAAATTTATGTCGTTTTAGTTGAAACGAAATGATTAAATTTGTATTGTATTTATTGTGCACAAATTCCAAATTGGAATGTTTTTCCCAAACTTTAAATGCTTCTTCACTTATTTCAATATCTTTGGCAGTTCCCCTCATGAAATGCCATGAAATCTTAGTAGAATTCCATCTTTGCCAAATTCCACCGAGGGTGTAACTGTTAAGTTGAACATCTGAAGTACCACATCGAGGTGTTTCCATGAAAATTACAGTTTGGCTATTCAATCTTCCATCAATTTGAAGATTGTAATTCTCTTGAAATTGTTCAAGTGCATCCTTAAATGTAGGGTTTTGTTCATTTGTAATATCTTGGAGCAAATCTTCCGTCTCATTGATATAACCGTATCTATACAAATACTTAACAGCATCTTTAAATTCAAAAGAATTAATAACACCAACTGATACAGTTACTATTAGTGCACAGTGAATGAACAGGTCAAACATTGTTGTTGTTGTGTGGAAGGTCAATGAAAACTAAATAATTGTTTCATACCAAGCTATATTTATACAAAATAAAATTATAAAACATTTGATTTTTGTATCCAACTATTTTGAGATTTATCCAGTCCAAGCCACTTAACAAAAACCTTGTTCTTTTTTCTTTTCAAAACTTTCTCCACTAGATAAACGTCGGAATGTTTAGCCTTTTGAAGTTCTTCAGCATAAAATGCTCCAGTTATGGGTTGTCCGTTGGTATCTTCCAGCAGGTAGACAGTCGGATTACTTATCTTAATAGATTTTATTTTAAATAACTCAGTCGACCAGTTTGGTGTATATCCCTTATCAAATACGGCCTTTTGTTTGCTGATACGAACAACATCGCCCACGCTAAATATCCTCTTTCCTGCAATTTTGATATGAGAGTAAACAGTTTTTAATAAGTGTCGCTCTTTATCTTTCGTAACGTCACAAGGTCGCATTCCTGTAGTACTATGTTTCCGTTTGTTGTAGGCGTCAGTTATGTCTTTCAGAACATCTATCCACTGATACTTCCCACGCAGGCTGAATACACGATAAAGCTTTTCCTTTAATGTTCGAATCACTCGTTCTGCCATTGATGCTTTAATTATAGTGTACGTAGAGTAGTGATTTACAGAGTGTTTTTTAAATAAAGCTGTACATTGACTATTATAAAATTCCTTGCCTTGGTCAGTCTGTAAGTTTTTTGGAGTGCGCCCATCCTTAAGAAATACAGCTTTAAATGCAGCACTTACACTAGCACCTGTTTTATCCTTTAAGGGTACGGTCCATAGGTACTTTGAAAAACAATCAATTACCACCAATATGAATTTATGTCCTTTATTTTCTCTTGCATAGAGACCAAACTCAGCTAAGTCAGCTTGCCACAAATCATCCAATCCTTTAATAATTGTTCGTCTTCGAGGGAAATTAATACGTGCCGGCTTGTGGAGTTCATTTACGACATCAGCTTTAATTTTGCTCATTGCACTTCGTCCTCTGAATATGTATCTCCTTACTGGCGACTAATAAAGTCAGCGGTTCCTGCAAAATCCAGCTTTGGAAGTTTTGGATCCTTGGATCTTACCGACCTTAATGGCGCTGGGCTAATGTTCTCAGGAATAGGATCCCCGGCCTTATCTTGTTTTAACTGATTAAGTTTTTCTTGAATACTATTTACAACACCATTTATATTTTTGTACGGATGAAACCTTGCGTCAATCATTTCAGGAATTCGCGTTTGCAAATTTTTTTTATAATCCCGAAGTTCTTGAAACACATTGGAAGTACTCATGGTGTTCTTGGTTGTATTTTCCTGTATAGTACGAAGATTAACTTTAAGTTCTTCTAATTTTCGTTCTACTTCTTTACTTTTACTATTAATTCGTTGCAGATTACCAGTCAAAGTATTCTGGATAGTATTAAATAATTTAGTGGTTCTTGAATCTGATTGGTCTTTAGCATTTTGCGACCACTTTTCAACATATTTCTTTGTAGCAACATCGTCGGAATCTTCTGGATCTAGCACATGTTTTAGTCTTTTTTTCTCCAGGTTAAAATGACCATCTGGGGTTAGAGAAAATCCAATTCCTGGAGGCCCTCTTGGTAAACCCGAGTGGTGCTGCTCTCCCATAGAAAAGCGTCCAAACTTGTCGACGCTCATTGTACAAATGAAATTAGATAATAATATTAGCTTCTTTTAATTCCTCTTCAATTGATGCGATCTCGTTTCCATGCGAATTATTACCAGCTTTTCTTGATGCATGAAGTAACCATAGGCGTTCAACCAATTCATTAGGATCATCCCAATATGTGTAACGGTGAGGCTTTTCATCAACATCCATCTTTGAATCGAATCCTTGACCTTGAGGAGGTTTCTTTGATACTCCAGGACGTGGAATGGACGATTTCGCTGGTGGCGATTGATCCAGCAGAGGCTTTATGATTGTTCTATATTTATTAGAGGGGTTTCCCCTGATCTGTTTCGAGGGGTCACAATCGCGGTGTAAAGTATTCGTTCTCTTGAGGATATCAATATATTTTATTTTATCATCATCTCTATAAGCCATAGGATCCTTTCTGAAGAGCAATTCATATAAACCCACTGTGCCCTTATAACGAATTTTATCAATTATTAAATCATCTCCATCTAGATCGATATCTGTTAGACCGATTTGAAGCTTAGCATTTTCAGGATTGAAATGTAAACCGAAGACATTGTCAAAATCATTTCCACCTGCGCCTATTAATTCCTCGATATATTGTCTGGGAAGAGGTCCAAATTGTTCTAAGTATTGATTTATCAATTCGGGATCTGGCTCTTGAACGGAGGTAGCATTCATGAATGATGATGATGATGGCTGTTCCGGATCACGTTCAAACACTTCTTCATTTTCCAAAAATTCCGGCGGTTTAGGTATCTCTGGCTTTCTCTTTCCCCGAGGTGTGTGCATAGAGTGCGCCTCATTAGGTGTAGATGCTGCTAATTTCTTTAAAAACAATTCCGGTTTCACTAAAGACAAATCCGATGAGCCAGGCTCTTGAGATTTAACGATTGATTTTAATGGATCCGTGATTGGCTTGTATAATATCTTCAACCTCTCTTCATTTTCAGTGCGATTTAATTTTAAAGCTAATGACTTATTTCTAATAGCTTTTTGAACTGCTATTATTCTCCTTTTAAGATCAGCCATTTTTTGGTTGAATTCAAAACAGGTAGCGGTTGTTCAGAAACAGGTAGCTATTATTCTGAAACAGGTAGCTGTTGTTCAGAAACAGGTAGCTATTATTCAGAAACAGGTAGCTGTTGTTCAGAAACAAGTAACGGTTGTTCAGAAACAGGTAGCTATTATTCAGAAACAGGTAGCTGTTGTTCAGAAACAGGTAGCTGTGCTGTATATCAGACCTGTTTTGGTACTAACAGAAATATTTGTTATTCCATCACTATATACTCATCCAGTCCTTTTCTGTATCGCCCTTTTGTGATGTCTGAATCTTTGTTAATTGTTAGAAAACCGTACTTTTCCTTCCAACATTCCGAACATAGAGTTTTGAACTGGTCAAACTGCATATCACTGCTTACATGATCATTATACACATGTCTCAAATTTAGTTCGTCTTGTTTGAACAAAATTATAAAATTTGCATTGTCACGAATCAGATGTTTCGGTATGCGAGTGTAAGTCTGACACAGGTAAAATGAATCAACGTCTTTGTGTCGTCCCATGCTGAAAAATTCTCTGATTTTATCTTGTTTGTCACATGCAACATCATCAAATATGAATATTGAATTTTGATTGGCTTCGCTCGGACTCATTATCTCATCATTTTCCTTAAAAGGGTAATATTTGACACTTGGCACACCATTCAAAACCGTTTCCAGAAAAGTATACTTCGGTTGATAAAGTGATTTTGAAAACACATAGACGTTTTGAAATTTCAATCCGTTCTCGTTGAACAGAAGCGATAACATTACGTTTGACTTTCCACAGTTTGATGGTCCACAAATTATTGATCGAACAGAATCCGGTAACAAGTTACTATGTCGACGTTGTCGATTTTTAAATCCATCTCCAACCCACTTGTCTAAATTGGACACGGGGAGAGATTGTTTTTGTTTAACAACCCTCATCTTACTAATCAAATCTGGCTAGAAGCAGCAGTATATAAATAGTCCCTCCAAGTCAGTGACTCTTAAATGTTCACTTACAGTGGTGAAGGTATCATCAATTCTATAATCAATAAACTTCCATTTGAAGCACACTTACCTGGGTATCAGTACTGTGGGCCTGGAACCAAGTTAGAAAAACGTTTAAAAAGAGGTGACCCAGGTATTAATCCTCTCGACTCTGCATGTAAACAGCACGATATTGCTTACTCACAGAACAAAGACATAAACGAGAGACATAAAGCTGATAAAGAATTAGAGGAGGCGGCTTGGGCTAGAGTCAAGGCTAAGGACTCTACCTTCGGCGAGAAAGCAGCAGCGTGGGCTGTTACTAACACAATGAAGATCAAGAGAAAAACGGGGATGGGTATCAAGAGAAAAAAAATTCCTTTGAAGAGTGGAGTTGTTAAGAAGACTCGCAGCATCAAGAGAAAAAAAATTCCTTTGAGGAGTGGAGTTGTTATGAAGGCTCGAAAAGCTATTAAGCGATTTAAGCGAAAAATTGATAAGCCTGGAGGTGTTAAAGAAAGTAGTAAGATTGCATTATCTGCAGCAAAGATTGCTGTGCGAGAGGTAGGTGGCAAGAAAAAAGTTAGAACTCCGAGAATTATACCGATTCCAAAACAAGGTGGAATTCTACCACTAATTCCAATTTTTGCCGGACTGAGCGCCCTTGGAACCTTGGCTGGAGGTGCTGCAGGTATTGCTAAAGCTGTAAATAGTGCTAAAGATGCACGTTCAAAACTTGCGGAAGCTGAAAGACATAATAAAACGATGGAAGCTATTGCTCTCGGCAAACCGGGGAAAGGATTATTTTTAAAACCATATCGTAAAGGAATGGGTCTTTTTCTCAAACAACACAAGTCAAAAAACTGTTAAAATCGCTACCCAACCGCGCCCTAACCGATGCCGACTTGGTGAAAGGAAGCAGAAAGCTAAAATATTTTAGAGGAGTGTTTATGCGGGATTCGTTACCATCAAAACCTAATCATGTAGAATTAGGTATTATTAACTTGGACTCCAAGGACGGATTAGGAACGCATTGGGTAGCATATAAAAAGCAGGGAAATATTGTTCACTATTTCGACAGTTTCGGAAATTTACCCCCGCCGTTAGAAGTAAATCGATACTTTCGTGGATTTCAAATTCTATACAATCATGATAGATATCAAAAATTTGACTCTTTCAATTGCGGTCATTTATGTTTGCAATTTTTACATGATAAATAGAAGAGTCAGATGCAAATAAGTTTAGTCATGTCTCAGACATTTACCCTGCAAAGTTCGACGAGTGTTCTCTCCGAGAGTTATTATCCTCCTATCGATCTCGATCTTGAAGAATCTTATTGTTTGGGATTGATCGGATTTCATTCTTACCATACGATACCCAATATTGAGGAAGGGAACAATAAATTTATTTATAATAAAAACGAAATTATAATACCATCCGGTTCATATGAAATCGCGAACATTGAAAAGTATTTACAACATCAGCTGTTAAAACTAAGCGGCGACGACAACGGTAGCAGGGTCAAGGAAACCGATGCTGATAAACTGTTATCGTTGAAACCGAATAATAATACATTAAAGTGTGAAATTAAAAGCAAATTTGAAATAGATTTTTCACCTGGAAAAGGTACGATTGGTAAATTGTTGGGGTTTTCGGGTAAAAAAATTTTAGAATCAGGTGTTCTTCATACCTCCGATATACCGGTGGAAATTGTAAAAGTAACCAGCATACGCGTCGAATGCAATATCGTGACGGGAGCATATTATAACAGCAAATTATCTCATACATTATTTGAATTTACACCAGCTGTTGATCCAGGTTATGCAATTATTATAGAACCAAAAAATATTCTTTATTTACCAGTAAACACAAAATCAATCAGTAATATAACAATTCGAATTCTTGATCAAGACGGTAATCTGGTTAATTTCAGAGGAGAGAAAATTATCATTCGTTTAGAACTAAAACGAGTTCCCAAATAAAAATATGGGGATTCAATTTAACGGCGGTAGTCGACAAAATTCGTATAAATTGTCTTTGCAAAATAAATTAACCATCAGTCCTGCGAAGACGTGTTCCAAGATAACACCTCATAATCGTGCAAGATTACAGTCTATGGGATACAAGATTTTTACCAGCAATAAATAATAATGGATACACTTGATATATTTCGAGATATCGCGATGGATGAATCGTTAACAAAATATCAATTTCACACCTACCAACCTCGCTCAGCGAATTTCGATAAAAATGATGAAATTCGAATTGTTATTCAACATCAGGATATTTGCACCGCACCTTGTGATAGCTACATTTATATCTGTGGTAAAGTGGATCTTCCAGAACCAAAACAAGGTGATAAAGATTTTGAATTTGTAACTAATGCCTTCAGTTTCTTGTTTGACGAACTTCGTTACGAATTGAATGGTGTGGAGGTTGACAAGAGTCGAGATGTTGGAATTACGAGCACTCTGAAAGGTATGCTGTCGTTCCAGAAATCTTGTGCAAACGGACTCGAAATCTCAGGATGGGCAACTAGAGGAAAACATAAGATTTATTACGCTGGCAACAACAAGTTCTATGTTTCGATTCCGCTGAAATATCTCCTCGGATTCGCTGAAGATTATCGCAAAATAATAGTGAACGCAAAACAAGAGTTAATTCTATTGCGATCCAGTACGGATAAGAACTGTTATGTGGGACCTGAAGATGTCAAATTGAAAATACTGAAGGTGGAATGGCGAATGCCTCACATTCAAGTTAATGATGAGATACGCTTGGAAATGTTAGAACGTTTAAGATCTGACAAACCGATTTTGATGCCTTTCCGCAAGTGGGAACTTCACGAATTGCCCACTCTAAGAAAAAGCGATAAAGATATATGGAGTGTGAAAACTTCTACGAATCTAGAGAAGCCTCGATACGTAATCATCGCTTTTCATGAGAACAGAAAAAATAATCATTTAAAAGATGTAACCGATTTTGATCACTGTCTAATTCGAAATATTAAGGTACATTTAAATTCCGAATCATACCCTTACGATAACATGAATCTAGATATCGTGGGTGGAGATTATTTACTTGCGTATCTGATGTATACAAGATTTCGAGATAGTTATTATGGATCGCGCGACATTAATCATGGAGTTGATCCTTATTTAGATTTCAATGAGTTCAAACGTAGAATGCTATACGTGTTTGACGTCTCGAAACAAAACGAAAGTCTAAAATCTTCAACAGTTGATTTAAAAATTGAATTGGAAGCCAACGATCCATTTAATGACAACACACGGGCGTATTGTCTCATTCTCTGCGACGCAGTTGTCGAGTATACACCTCTGTCGGGTATAGTCCGAAAAATATTTTAATATCTGGCAAGCGTGCGTGTGTGGGCGTTGGCGGCAAAAAAAAAAATGACAAAACATGTGCGTTTCAATTTACCATCAATAACGTTCTTATATGTGTTAGAAGATGACAATGAAAATGATGCAAAATGGGAGGCAGTAAACCGTATGAGATTCAAAAGACGCATACAAGTTGTAGCCAAAATATTGGAACCTATTTTATTAAAAAGGCTTATGGAGCAAAACCGACAAAAACAACTGCAACAGACATCGTTACAACAAAATGTTCTTGTGGTAGATATTCAAGGATTTACTATCGATAATTTTATACCGAAGGAACTTGTACTGACTTATAACGGAATAGATAGATATATTTATCTGTTTAAACCTCCACAACCATATTACACACTGAGTGAGGAGCATAAAAAGCAGGTTAAATGGTTGGAACGCCACCATCATGGAATTCGATACAGTAGTGGTAGTACGGACTTAAATGATCTACCAAGGATATTTAGTAAAATTAGTGCAGACATTGTTTTTGTTAAAGGCTCTCAAAAGTATAAATACATGAAAAAATTCTTCGTAAATGTAATAGATTTGGAATCTTTTCCAAATTGTCCACGTCTTCCTAAAACTTTGAAAAGTTGTCACCTACATGATAATAAATATAGCGTTTGTAGTCTTGAAAATGTAAATATATTATCTGATTATGTTTATAATAAATATTTTGAACAAGTTTAATTTCTAATAAAAATATTTATGGTTTTCCGGAGTTTGATTTGTTTTTTATTCCGGAAACCTCATGACACACACATACACTGTAGAAAAAGTGGTTAACTCTTATCAAAATCGCAGTTTGCGTTCGCGCGAAATTACTAATTAAGTTATTCGTTAAAACGATCGCAAGTAGTTTACGTGTGAGTGTTGTGTGCCCAATAAAACGAAAATGGATAACGAGAACGAGCAGTTTTTCAACGCCATTGACGATGAACTAGTGGAAATCCAAGTGGAAATACAAGAAGTAGTTAATGAAACCACCCCTGATAGACCTGTTACCTGTGCAAAAATATATACACCGTCAAAACACCCAAAGAGAAAAAGAGAAGTTCTTGTGGCAAATTGTTTTTATGATGATACAAATCAATACATACATGAACACAGATTATGTGTCATCAAATCTTATTCTGTAATTGACGGTAACAAATTGTGTACAATGTGTTACCATGAAAATTTTATTGACATTCCTGAAGAAAGACTCCAGAAATCATCGCACGGAGAGGTGAACGTTAGGGACAGTAAAAAACTAAGGCATACGTTTAAGTGTAATATATGCGACCAGTTTTTATTTGTCCTATTGGAAAAAAACATTTGCTTGTATTGCCATAAGTCATCGTCATCGTCATCGTCGTCGTCATCATCGTCGTCGCCTTAAGCTTATCGAAAAAAACCGTTTTTGCTTCGCGGGAAAATTTGGCGCGCGAGCGCGACTTCGCGGTTTCACGAACCACATTTTTTCCTTATTGAACTATAAACTTCTGCTCGCATTAAGCTTATCGAAAAAATCCGTTTTTGCTTCGCGGGAAAATTTGGCGCGCGAGCGCGATTTCGCGGTTTCGCGAACCACATTTTTCCTTATTAAACTATAAACTTCTGCTATTACATTCAGTATAGAATCAAACAGCCTTATGGTAAAGACGTGTTAAGAAAAAAATATTAAAAATGGATTTCGGCAAATTAAAAAAAACCCTACAACCTCGCGAGAATCTTAAGCTTAGCCACCTTATTATAAACAAGTGCTACACGATACAAAGTGTAACGGCGAAAAACACTCGATATGGACGGGCAGTACTACTCAACCTAGGGGAGTTCGACGTATTTTTGCCCAAGAGGATGAACGAGGTCTTCCACGAGGACGCGATTAATGAGTTCAATCAAAGATACAAAAATACGATGTACATCAAATTACTGGAAGTTAAGGAGATGTACGGCAAACCGACGCCAGTTTTTGAGATTGAAAAATTAAGGTAACATTTTATATTTGAATTGCATCAGTTCTCTCTTACTGAGATTATTTTTATTATTTCAGTATTTAGAAAAACTACGTGATCACCGTCGTAGTCGCCGTCGTCATCGACCACACCTAGATGCCACACCCTAGACTTCTACTCCTTCTATCGCCTACGCCTTCGCCGCTGCTGTCGTTCTGTATCATTATCCTATTTTTTTGCTTTGCTTATTTACTTAATAAAAAATAAATTATTTAATTTGAATATTATGTGTAATGTTTCTCCCTCTCTTTTATTCCCACCTCTGATTAGGAATTAAAAAATATATATAAACGTTTACCGTTTTACACATCACTCAGTATATTACTGCAATTGTGGTAGTACATTTTAATTAATAAAAAGATGTCACGTTTTACAAAAGTCAGTGAGAGTGTTAGTAAAGTTAGAAAGTTTGGGCTGAGGGGAAAAACAATAGTTTTCAAGATTAAGCCAATTCCGGAGGAATCAAATCCCATTGCGTGGATCAAGGAAAGTGTCGGTGAAGTCATCCAATATGTCACGGATACCCTGGAGCCGCTAGATATCGTGGGTTTCACATTTTCGAGCGATAGCTTTAAAGAGAAGGCCCCTGGCTGGTTATCTTTTAGAAGAGCTGATACCGTAACATTTGACGACATATGGAAGGTATTGGAATCGGTATTCCAAAGTAATTCGGAAGGGTTTAGTACAGACAATTTTAGACTTAGTGCAACATCTGTAAGGCTTCCTCGTGGTAGGGGTAGAGTAAAAAGATGTGAATTTTCAACGTTTACTGAGGAATGTGCAAAACGCAGAGGTATTATACAAATTGACAATAACGACAATATGTGCCTACCTCGTGCCGTTGTCGTAGGTATCGCGTATAATGAAAATAAAACTGATTTTATTAAAATGAGACGGAACATTGCCAAGTCACAAGATAAAGCCGTGGTTAAACTATTGGAAAATGTGAATCTTGCCCTGCCACATGAAGGAGCTGGAATTCAAGAGATACAAAAACTTCAAGATTTTCTAACGGACTATAAAATTACTGTATTCGATTATTTGGAAAAAGGACGAGGTGTAATTTTTGAAGGCCCAGATTCACCGCTCAATAAAAATATCAATTTGTTGTACTATAACAACCATTACAACATAATTACATCTCTAACGGCTGCATTTGGTTGTAGCTATTATTGCGAAGGATGCCATGTTCCGTACAACAGAAAGAATGGGCATCGTTGTGAACGAAGATGCCCCTGGTGTAATGAAATACCCAGGTGTTTACGAAATATTGAAAAATATCTAGTTGTTTGCGCTAAATGCAACAGATCATTCAATTCCGAAAAGTGCTTTAAAAATCACGAGGAAAATAACTTCTGTGATTATCTAAGGAAGTGCAAAGATTGCTTAAAGACAGTTACTAACGTCAGAGACCACATCTGTGGAGAAACACTCTGTACATTGTGTAAAAAGTACGTTCCGCCCAATCATCTATGTTACATGCAAGTGGACAATAAAATACCAAATACCAAGGACACGTTATTTATATGCTATGATTTGGAGACACGACAAGAGACACCGATTACAGAACAATCTGATACAGTCGTCCATGAACCTAATTTATGTGTGTACATGCAGTGGTGTGATATATGCCAAAACGAAAAACAATTAGAATATTGTCAAAACTGTGGTTTTAGAAAGAAAGTAATCTCTTCCGACGTTATTAAGTATTTTACGGAATATCTCCTAGAGGTTAAAAGAAAATTTCGCACGTTGGTCTGCATCGCGCACAATGGGCAAGCATTCGACCACCAATTTATTTTGAAATATTTATTGGAACAGACTGATTTACCTGTAAGATTAATAATGCGCGGGTCGAAGATTATATTAATGATGTCGGGGAACATCAGATTTATAGATTCTCTTAATTATTTTCCCATGGCTCTAAGCAAATTACCCAAGGCCTTTGACTTAGGATCCGAAATGAAAAAGGGTTATTTCCCCCATTTATTTAACACCCTTGCAAATTCTAACTACGTAGGACCAACACCAACGATTGAGTTTTACTCTTCGGATTCCATGAAAAGTGATGATCGCGATAAATTTTTGCAATGGTACGATATACATAAACACCGTGAATTCGACATGCAAAAAGAACTAATCGATTACTGTGTCTCCGATGTAGATATATTAACGAAAGCATGCAAAAAGTTTCGTTGTATGTTTGTGGAAAAATGCAATGTGTGTCCATTTACAGAAGCATCCACAATAGCATCTGCATGTAATAAAGTCTTCAGAAGAAATTTTCTTAAACCAGATACAATTGGACTTATCCCTCGTAAAGGTTATCGATGCCGAGATAATCAATCATCGATCGCAATTAAATGGTTACAATCCGAAGAAAAAAAACGAAAAATCCACATTCAGCACGCACAAAATGGTCGTGAAATAGTTATAGCCGGTATGCGAGTAGATGGTTATTGCGAGGATACAAAGCAGATATTCGAATTCCAGGGGTGTTACTATCACGGTCATCCCAACTGCACTCTCCGTCGTCGGCGTCGGCGTCGTCGTCCACGTCTTATTAATCCGTATGAATTAGATGAAGAAATAAATAATATTGATGATGATGATAATTTTGATAATGTATCCACGTCTTTTAAAAACACCTTGAAGAAAAATGAACGTCTTAGAAATTTAGGTTATGAGGTCTTAGAAATTTGGGAATGCGAATTTAGAAACAATTTACAATCGAACAAAGATCATGATGACGATGATGATAATGAGGAAGATTTTTACGCCGAACCTCTGATACCCAGAGATGCTTTCTACGGGGGCCGAACGGATTGTACAAAATTATATTATAAAGTAAAACAAAATGAATTAATTAAATATTTGGATGTTTGCTCGTTGTACCCATGGGTATGTAAATATGGAAAATTCCCAATAGGCCATCCAACAGTATTTGTTTTTCCTCAGACTAAAGATTTAGATTTGGACGATATTGAAGGTGTCATTAAATGTACCGTCCTTCCTCCAAATAATCTCTATCATCCAGTTCTTCCGCTTAAGTTACACGGTAAATTAATATTTACATTATGCCGTAGCTGTGCCGAAAATTGTGCCCAAAACACCTGCGGACATTCCTGCCCCACTGAGAGATCTATTACCGGTACCTGGATTATTGATGAAGTACGCAAAGCAATTCAGATGAATTACAAAATTTTGAAAGTGCATGAAATTTGGAAATATGAAACGGCTAAGTACGACCCCGTCTCAAGAACAGGTGGACTTTTTGTTGACTTTATGAATAAATTCATTGGTGTCAAGCAAGAGGCGTCCGGATGGCCGGCAAATTGCAATACGGATGAGTGTGAACGTCAAAAATATATAGAACATTATTTGGAAATGGAAGGAGTACAATTGGATTACGACAAAATTGATGCAAATCCCGGCCTTCGTTCTCTAGCAAAACTGATTCTCAATTCATTTTGGGGTAAATTTGGCCAACGAGAAAATCAAACAAAAACATCCGTTATTCGAGAACAAAGTGTATTCTATGAAATGATATCAGATCCTACAATATGCATCAATAGCATCATACCTATTAACGATGAGACAATTTTGGTGAATTTTGAACATACCGAAGAAAAGGTGGAAGAATTGAACACTGTGAATGTACTAATTGCCGCCTACGTTACCACACAAGCGCGCCTAAAATTATATTCGTATCTTGAAGAGTTACAACAGAAAGTATTGTATTACGATACTGATTCCGTAATTTTTATTTCAAGAAGTAATGAACAAGAACCATCTACTGGACATTTTCTTGGAGAGTTAACGGATGAGTTGGTGGGGGAGTACGGAACTGGATCCTACATCGAAGAGTTTGTCTCAGGAGGTCCGAAAAACTATGCGTATAAAGTGTTTAGCCCTCAAACAAACCAAAACCATATAGTTTGTAAAGTAAAAGGTATTCGATTGAATTACGAAGCCTCAAAAATTGTAAATTTTCATCAATTAAGAGACATGATTCTCGAAGATACTCCACCTGTGTACATCACCGGACGAAGCATTCGCCGAACTCGTGATCATGATGTCGTTACGAAAACAGAATCAAAAATGTTTAGAACAAATGTAACAAAACGACGTAGAATAGATGATCATGATACTGTTCCATTTGGTTATAAATAATAAACATGACTATATTACACTTTTTAGTTTAATTTTTACCGATTTACTTAAACATAATCTTTTTCTTATCAATGTACCTAATCCTGAGGAGCAATTTTACCTTTCTCCTATCGATATATAATTCATTTTTCAATTTCTTTTCTCTCTCTCTCTATCGCACAAACACACTCGCAGCAGCAGCAGCAGCAGTATCTCGTCTGGAGGCAGGTCAAGTATGAGTTTTTATTTCAGATTCATTCTTATTTTAACACCCTGTATATTCATCGAAATTGATAAGAATTGTGTTGGTGACACTGTTCACGATTATCTGCATCCCACTCTCGCTCGCACTCATTGACTCTTATCGACGTCGGTGTATTCGGTTGTGTATTTGTATGTGTGTGATAAGAATTCGGTTGGTAACACTGTACCACATTAGCTCCCTCTCACTCTTTCACACCGGATGCTTACTACTCGCACTCACGGCCTCTTATGGCAGAATGTGCACTCACACGGACAAGACACCGCCGACCGCAAGGATGACACCTCAATCGCGCCGCCGACCGCATTTGGTTCCCAGTCCCAAGTGCCTCCTTTACTACTCATGTCCTTACCTTAAAGTTAACGCAAGTCTCTCATTTGCTGGAATGGATTCTCTCATCGGTGTGTCCATTTTTTTAATACCATCGATTATTCCGCCAAGGAGTTCATCAAAAGACTTTCGTGACATACGAAAGTACTTAAAAAAATTATCTTCGTGTAGTAATAAATCTTCAAAGAGGGTGTGAAATAGCCCTTTACTAGCTCTCTCAAGAAGTAAAGGATGAGTCCAATACGCCCTGTTTCTCTTTCTTTGTCGTCGACGTTTCCTTCGGATTAGGACCATCGCCAAAAGCAAATCTTCTTCAATATCCATTAATACGAAAATACAAACGTACACAACAATCAATGTGTCTCGAATGAACCGAACGAGTCTGTGGTGCTCCTAACGCGCGTCTGTAGCGCTTCTAAAAGTGGCCCGTGTGAAGGGGCCCTAAATGCAAAAGGCATTGGTATATCAATGCCATGGATCTTACTGGCATTAGGAATCCCCAGAGTACCATTTTCCAGGCTTCTCCATAGAGAAGTATTCTCAAAAATAGATGAGTCAGCATCCTTTAAGTACGATCCAATGTCTACATAAATAAACTTATAATTGGCGTCAGCTACTGCCATTAAATTTATTGAATAATAATTCTATATAGTAATTAAAATAAAAAGAAGCGCTTTGGACAGGCTTTATCAACCAGATATGTTTTCCGTCAATTGCCCCCATACAGTTGGGAATTTGGCTCGTTTTTCAAACAACTCTGCTGTGCCATTCCATATCTTCTCGTCTGGTTTTGGTATGCATTCACCTTGCATTCACCTTGCAGAATTTTCCATATTTCCTGGCATACTCTTCGTATAACTTGACCGGCTGTTGTGTGACCTTGTTAAAAAGGCTCTTTCGTACTCGGGACGAAAGCGGGGAAATCTTCTGAGAATTCCTACCGGGGACAGACAACACAATACTTAGCAAAAGGATGTAGTCACTTTTGGTTGTCGCTGCCTTAATAAACGCGCGGTTTGCTTAGGGTAGAGCACCAGAACACAATAACTTAATGAAGGGATTGTACTTACTGAGCTTTCACTGATGAGGTACGTCGTCGTCGTTTAGGAAAAACTATGAATGAAAGTAAACTGTTAACGTGCTAAAAAAAAAACTATACAGGGTGTCAATTTGAAAACTTTCAATGCGAATATCTCTGAAAATAAAGGAGTTAGAAAAGCGCAATTTGTTACAAATGTTATACAGGTAGGGGGAACTAGAACCACCATATTTTGGTTATGGGGTGAATGACCCCTTGGGCCCCATTCACCCTAACCCCAAAATTTTAAATGGCATCACCCCTTTTGTGATCCCTTAAATTAAACGTTTTTTCGAGTAGTATTCACCAGTACAAGATTGTTTTTAAAAATTTAATACAGGGCCGAACAAAAAGTATAAATAAAATAAAATCTGATTCTATGAATTGCTATTTTATTTAATTAGATTCTTATAATGCATTCCATTTTGGGCTACAAAAAAGGATAATAATTTTTTTTTTCTCCAAATACTCGAACCAGTGGGTCAGGTTTCAACAAACAACAATCACCTATTGCAGTCAGGTGTGTTAGATTGTACATCAAATTCAAAAACGATCGAAGTGAAATAATTTCAGACGAATTCACTATTTAATTTTCTTTTTTACCCGGTATTAGACATGGTTTATAGTATGGCTGAAAGAATTGCGATTTAGACACCTGACTGAAATATGTGATTGTTATTTGTGGAAACCTGACCCACTGCTTCGAGTATTTGGAGCAAAAAAATTTATTATCCTTTTTTGTTGCCCAAAATGGAATGAATTATAAGAATCCAATTAAATAAAATAGCAATTCATAGAAACAGAATTTATTTTATTTTAATTATATTTTTTGGTCGGCCCTGTATTAAATTAAAAAAAAAATTCTTGTGCAGGTGAATACTACTCAAAAAAAACGTTTAATTTAAGGAATCACAAAAGGGGTGATGCCATTTAAAATTTTGGGGTTAGGGTGAAAAGGGCCCAAGGGGTCACTCACCCCATAATCAAAATATGGTGGTTCTAGTTCCCCCTACCTGTATAACATTTGTACCGAATTGCATTTTTCTAACTCTTTTATTTTCACAGATATTTGCATTGAAAGTTTTCAGATTGAGACCCTGTATATTATTTAACAAACAAAGAAAACACTTAAATTACATGAAAACAAATTTACACTAATAATAAAACACCAAAAAAAATGAACAGACCTTACGCGTTATGACCACTGATTTCTGGATTTCTGTGCGCAAATGTTATCGCAGGTATCAGCGACCCTTGCACGTGTGGCCAACTTGGGAATATCCAGAAATATCGGTCCTTGGGTTTGGTAGCCGCTGGAACAGAGGTAGCAGGGTGGTTTTGCAGAGGTTCTACCTTTTGGTAGCTGAGAGGAATGGTCGTTGCCTTTTGCTAGCCGGTGATTAGTTGAGCTGTCCGATGCACGGGGGCGCTAACTAATTCAGAAGATAAAATTATTTGCTATTAAATGTAAGACACGAAACCTACTTATTTGAATAAATTATTAAGTTAAAGGCGCTTACAAAAGCGTCGGTAACAACCTATCCTATAAGTGTAGTGCACTTCTTTTAAACTACATCCACTTCCGATATATCTGTAAAAAAAATTATACTGTTGATACGTTTTTTCTTGTGTTTTTCAGTGCCTGAGGTTATAGAGGAGTGGAAAACCATCAGGGATAGCTATGTAAGGAGCATTAAAAAACAAGCTGAGGCTCAAAAATCCGGGTCGGGAAAAAAAAATGCGCGTTGTATCTACGAAGATCAACTTCGATTTTTACAGAAAACCCGTGAAATGCGCCCAACACAAGACAGCTTTCAGGGCACAATAATCTCAAATATTAATATTGATGACATTGATGATGCTGATGATGATGACGATTCGCAATACAGTAGGCCAACTATAACAAATAATGATAATTTGATAGAGACGCCACCGAATAACGAAGACTTACAACCGCCATTACGCAGAAATAAAAAAAAATGATATTGAAAGTAAAATAATCAGTTTTATGGAGACTAGCACTAAAAAACAAAAATGTAACGAGAATGATGAAGATATGGTTTTTTGTGCCCTTGCTACCTTCCGTTAAGAAATTAGATGCAGACGAAAACCTTCAGTTTCGAATTGAAACAATGCAACTTCTGCAAAAAATTAAGGGCAAGAAACAGCTAAACTAAGAATACTCTGATCTAAACTTTAGGCGCACTGCAAATGTTCAAATCTTGCAAAATAGCGCACAAGCATACCATCAAGATCTGCTGAATAATCAAGATTTTTCACGACCATCCAGTAGTTCAGCGGGTTCATTTTTGTTCCAGTTTTTACCTGGATATGAAGTACCTTAATGATTAAAAAGCATATTATAATTTTTGTCTAGCGTAAAGATATTTTTGTCCAGCGTAAAGATATTTTATTACTCTGTACAAAACAAGTGTATTTTTGTAATAATTATTTGTTTTCAAATAAAACTTCTGTTACCATATTTGCATAATTATGTTCTAAATTTATCTATCGGAGCGCCGCAGAAAAAAGTTCCAATTAATTTCGCTACAAAATATACCTAATGGATAAAATTGCTGCAACATGGAATTTTTTCAGAAGCGCTCGGTATATACAGGGTGATCCATTTAAAGTATTACAAGACGATTTTCATGAAATTTTGGTGAGGTAATAAAGAGATGGGGGACATATTTTAACACATTTTTGATATTTACTCTATCTCTCTCTGCTTTGAGTGGTGGAGACGAACGTAGGAATTTTAAATGGAATGATCTACTTTTTATGAATTTTGCGACTAAGTTACGTATACAAACAAAAAAAAAATATTTACTCTGTCGGTTACAAAATTAAGGTTAATTAATATTATGTCTACCCATACTGAAATATTCTAGGGTAGCGCTGAACTTTGGATTTAAATTTCCCGCCACGAAGTTGAACTTAAAGCTCGACAGCGTTGCCATTCTAGTGTGAAACCGGATGGAATTCTCGGAAACCGGATGCCTTCTCGGCAACACTGTAGAACTTCCAAGCTCCGCTGTTGGCATTTTATTCCTCTAGATTTTGAATTTCCCGCAATTAAATTTTTGAATTTTCCGCTTTAGAACTTTGGGTGGCGCTGAACTTTCGATTTGAATTTCCCGCCACGAACTTGAACTTAAAGCTTGGCAGCGTTGCCATTCCATGGTGAAGCCGGATGGAATTCCCGGAAACCGGATGCCTTTTCGGCAACACTGTAGAACTTCCAAGCTCCGCTATTGCCATTTTATTCCCTCAGATTTCGAATATCCCTCCACTAAAATCCCCCAGATTTTGACAGTTGGTGAACATTTTCAGTTGAAAATTCCCCAGATTTAAATTTTTCCACCCAGAAATCACCCAGATTTCAATTTTCACCCTAAAATCCCCCAGATTTGAATTTTTTCACCCTAAATTCCCCAGATTTGAATTTCCCGCCCCTAAATTGGCGGCCATTTTGCGCGTACACCGTTGCCATTTTCACTTTCGGTTTTCCGGGATCACTTCCTGGCCCCGAATCGGCTAACTCTCTCTACTCATACACACTATCGCTGAGACATGCTTATGTGTTCACCGCTGCCCACAAACACTACTGGAGAAGAAATTTTTAATAAAATACATATATTTTTTGAGGAAAATAATATCAGTTGGAACGATTGCATTAACATTTGTACAGATGGGGCCAAGGCGATGACGGGTATGACAGCAGGAGTAGTGTCACGAATAAAAAATAAAACGCCTAATTGTAGTTCCAGCCATTGTATCTTGCATAGACAAGCACTTGCGATGAAGTAAATGCCGTCAAATCTAAAATTAGTTATGGATGAAGCAATAAAAATAATTAATTTTATCAAATCACGACCACTACAATCCCGATTGTTCTCATTATTGTGTGAAGATAATGGCAGCAAACATAAAACACTGCTGCTCCATACAGAAGTGCGATGGCTGTCTCGGTTAACAAGGCTAGTTGAACTTAGAGCCGAGTTACAAATGTTTCTATCAGATACTTCTTTTAACTTGAAAGATCGTTTGTATGATAAAACTTGGTTGTTCCGACTGTCTTTTATGGCGGATATCTTTCAAAAACTGAACGAATTAAATTTGTCATTGCAAGGTAAACAGACAACAGTGTTCCAGGCCTGTAACAAAATAACTGCCTTCAAAAGAAAATTAGATTTTTGGATTATTTGCGTTGGAAAGAGAGAAATAGAAAGCTTTACTTCACTCAGTGCGTTTGTTAGCGATAACGACTCAGAAATGTTTCAAGATGATGTATTTGAAGAATTGGTCCAATATCTCACTTCGATGCGCGCATCCTTTGAGAAGTATTTCCCGAAGAACAGAATAGAAAAATGAAACCGAACTCATGGTTCATGCGTTATGACCTTTTCACCCAACTTACAAAAGCCCGAAAGTATGTCAAACGAGACATATGAATCTCTTTTAGAAATGTCATCAGACACAAGTATGGAGTCACTGTTCAAAACGACGCCTCTTAACGATTTTCGGTGCAGAATCCGTGATGAATATCCAATGCTTGCCAAAATGGCTCTGAATATTCTTCTCCCGTTCCCAACAACATATTTGTGCGAAACAGGATTCTCAACCTATGCAGCCATGAAAACAAAATACCGCAATAGACTGGACGCCGAACCTGATATGAGACTAAAATATAAAAACAAAGAACAAGGAAAACCAAAACTACTCAAATTGGCCTCAAAAAATACCAAATGATAGTAGCTCCGCTCTTGTAATTTTAGCAAATACCTGATTGTTTCTCGCATTGATGGTACTTTTGAAAAGGTTTCCCCTTTTGTTATTTCAAAGATTGTTTCTCGCATTGGAGATGTCGAAAACATAAAAAAATTAAGAGATGGTGCTTTAATGATAACCACAGCCAACGAGAGGCAAAGTAATACTTTTCTCAAAGCGGCGCAGATGGGAGATTTCAGGGTGTCTGAAGATAGATCTCTTAATGTGTCTAAAGGGATAATTTATTGCTTTGACTTGACGCACTGTGAGGACGAGGAAATTCTGAAAGAGTTAAAGGCACAAAATGTAATAGAGATCAAACGATTAACAAGTAGGAAAAATGGAACTGTTTCCGCTAATGGGTGTTTCATCCTAACCTTCAGCACTTTTAAACTTCCCAGAAATGTAAAAATAACATCTATGTACCGGGTGTGGCACTTAAGACGCCTCGGACCATAGCTCCTTTACGATAAAAGCTATCGAAAAAAATCTAAGAACAAAGTGGTGCATAGTTACCGTCGCTATCTTTCAAAAATATTTTTAATCATCAGTGGCGTGCCGTACTCCAGTGGCGTACCAAACTTATGTTTTTTTAAATGGAATGCCCTATTTTTTATTGCAGATTTGGAAAGTGCTCGACGAGTACTTATTTTTTTATTTAACATGTTATCCCCTTCACTTTAGCGGTTTTGCTGTTATAACCCCTTCTTTCAAAATTGCGCCCCATTTTTGAGATTTTTTTGTAGAGAAACTAATTGACGCCGGCGCCTAAATTTTGAATTGAGGTACAGGTTAAGACCTCGTATACCTTCACATAATTTTTTTTCGGGTAATTTGTGGAAAAAAAATAATTTTTGGTTGATCTTCGCATGTTGTCATTTTTTCCGAAAATTTCAAATGGCACCCCCCTAAAAAAATTACGGCGTTGTACAGCCAAAACTCTAAATTTTTCATTGGTGTAAAAAAAAACAGATTGCATAACAAAATTTCGGAGAAAAAAGGAATTTCATCGCAAATGTCGGGAAACGTTTTCCATTCCCAAGTGTGCCATGAGAAAACAAATACACAAATACGGTCAACATAATAGTATGTACTTATTTATTCAACATGATATGAAAAATGCAGATAAAGAAAACTAAATGTTCGAAATGACGACCTTCCTGCTAGAGGCAAACCGCAACTTCGACTCACTGGCTCTAGACACTGCCCTAAGGACTTCTGGTGATATACCGCGGAAAGCCGCGCGGATTCTCTCCCTCATATCCTCGACAGTAGTTGGTACCGTCCTGTAAACCTTGTCTTTGATATGGCCCCAAAGGAAGAAGTCAAGGTGTGAGGTCTGGTGATCTTGGCGGCCACCTCACAGGACCCCCACGACCAATTCAGGAGTCCGGAAACGTTTCATCGAGAAATTCCCGAACGACACAGCTATTATATGCAGGAGCTCCATCGTGCTGGAAAACTATCTGTCGAAGAGAGGCTAGAGGGACATTTTCCAAGAGATCATCCAAGTCGTCGCGAAGGAACCTCAAATAACTGTTGCCGTTCAGGTGCCCCTCGATGAAATAAGGACCCAAAAGGTGTTCTCCAAGTATGCCTCCCCAAACATTCAGCGATTATCTTTGCTGGTGGTTTATCATTCGCATGGCTTGTGGGTTTTCATCGGCGTAATAATGGTAGTTGTGGCGATTGACATGCCCATTTCTATGGAATGTTGCTTCATCAGAAAATAATACGCGCATAAGAAATGATTCCTCCTGCTCAATTTTGTTGATAGCCCACATGCAGAAATTTTGCCTCGCATGAAAATCTTGAGGTTGCAATTCTTGGTGCAGTTGAATCTTAAATGGATGGAATTTGTACTTTTTAAGAACACGATGTACGGATCGCGTTGAAATATCGTGATTCCTACTAATATCACGGATACTGGTATGAGGATCTTCAATAACTGCCTCCAGAACCTGCAGTTCATTATTTTCGGTAATAACTGCCTTCTTTCTAACTCTCCTTGGCCGTTTCACACTTTCCGTAGTAGTAAATCTCTCCAACACTTTTTGAAACGCACGTTCATTTGGATGTGCCCTGTGAGGATATGTCGCAGCGTACACTCGTGATGCCAAGAAACAATTCTTGTTACATTCTCCAAGAATAAATATCATGTCAACCATTTCCTCTTGAGTTCGGAACATTTTTAGAACGTTTATCAAAAATGACTTATGGCTGCTACTGACGTCTAATAATTTACTTTGACAATTACCAATCTTTTGTTTTCTCATGGCACACTTGGGAACGGAAAACGTTTCCCGACATTTGCGATGAAATTCCTTTTTTTCTCCGAAATTTTGTTATGCAATGTGTAATTTTTTTTACACCAATGAAAAATTTAGAGTTTTGGCTGTACAACGCCGTAATTTTTTTAGGGGGGTGCCATTTGAAATTTTCGGAAAAAATGACAACATGCGAAGATCAATCAAAAATTATTTTTTTTCCATAAATTACCCGAAAAAAAATTATGTGAAGGTATACGAGGTCTTAACCTGTACCTCAATTCAAAATTTAGGCGCCGGCGTCAATTAGTTTCTCTACAAAAAAATCTCAAAAATGGGGCGCAATTTTGAAAGAAGGGCTTATAACAGCGAAACCGCTAAAGTGAAGGGTATAACATGTTAGATAAAAAAATAAGTACTCGTCGAGCACTTTCCAAATCTGCAATAAAAAATAGGGCATTCCATTTAAAAAAACATAAGTTTGGTACGCCACTGGAGTACGGCACGCCACTGATGATTAAAAATATTTTTGAAACATAGCGACGGTAACTATGCACCACTTTGTTCTTAGTTTTTTTCGATAGCTTTTATCGTAAAGGAGCTATGGTCCGAGGCGTCTTAAGTGCCACACCCGGTATAGTCTTGACGTTCGCCCATACATTCCAAACCCTCTTCGTTGCTTTAATTGCCAACAGTTTGGACACGTGTCGGGTACCTGCAAGAACGACTAGGTTTGCGCAAAGTGTTGCAATCGCCCTCATGAGGGTAGCAGTTGTCCCACTCCTTTTAAAATGTGAAAACTGCTCTGAACCGCATTCACCACGATCAAGAAACTGTGCATCCTTCCAACGCGAATTCGCTATCGAGTAGATTCGTGTTGAAGATCGTATCTCATAGTGAAGCTAAAAATAAAAACCGTACTCTTGTTCCATTTGCGTATAATAACCAAACTCCCTACTCTAAAGTTGTCTCTTCGAAAAAAACCTCAACCATCGCCATTCAATGCGACCTAGATCAGGTAACCACAAAAAATGAAACGAAAATCAATGAAACTAAACTTGAAACAAAACATGAAACAAAACACAAGACTAAACCTTCTACCTCTCATGGTGGTAGCACCTCTCATGGTAGCAAACCATCGACTGCAACCTCCGTAAAGGAGGCAAAACACCCGTCAAGAGCATCATCGGCAGGCCTTACCGATGATATGATCATTGAAGAATCGATCCGTCGTCCTATCTAAGTAAAAACAAAAAATAAAAGAAAGATAAACGGTAGCAAAAAAAGGCCACAAAACCAAAACCATGACTAGTTTACAATGGAACGTAAACGGATTTTACCTACTCCCACTTTGTAATTGATGAATTACCGAACTGTTTTGGCCAATCGTAAGCGACTCATTACGAATATATAGAGAATATTTATATAACATAATATATTTAATTGCCGCCAACTGCCCATAAATTTTTCTTTTAATGTCCTTAATATTGATTTGATTGCTATTGAGCTTACCGTATCGAAGGTAACATATACTATTATCGCCGTTTATATTCCCCCAAATACACCTACAGAACATTATGCTATATTCTTCAACTATATTGACGAAAACATTATTTCTGAGAATTTACTCATTTTTGGTGATTTCAATATCCCAAATTATAACGCCTGGAGGCTTGGGGGTTACCAATGCCCCAGATTAACACAGTTTGTAAATTTCATTTCTCTGAAAGGGCTACAGCAATTTAATACAGTTTGTAACAAAAACAACAGAATATTGGACTTAATTTTAGCTCCTAATCATAGCCAATGCATCGTTAATAAAGCTGATGAACTTCTCATTGAAGAGGATGATCATCACCCAGCACTAACATTTGAAATGCTACCCTCACAAGATGTAAATTTTCCTTCTCAACAAGAATTTGATGTAACATTTAACTTCAAGAGGGGTAATATTCGTGGGTTATATAGCGATATGATAAATACTGACTGGTCTGATGTATTTAATTTAAAAAATGTAAATGATGCTTGTGACTCTTTCTACAAAATTTTATACAATTCATTCGAGAAACATATTCCGAAGATGAAGAAGAAGTTAAGTAGTCATAAACAATACCCTGCTTGGTTTAATAAAGAAATCATCAGCCTGTTAAGAACTAAAAATAGGTTGCATAAACAAATGAAGAAATCTCCTCAAGTTTCTACAACAGACGAATATAAGCAAGCACGTAAACTTTTCAAGAATGAATCCGCCAAAGCTTTTGCAGAGTTTATTGAAAATACCGAAAATAATATATCATCGGAACCCAAAACATTTTGGTCGTATGTCAACATGAAAAGAAAAAAATCAAGGATCCCCGGAGTCATGAAGTTCGGCGGAAAAACTTTGGAATCATCTACTTGACATCCTCCAAGGATTTGCGGAATCTTTTAGTAGTGTTTATGGTGCGTATGTTAGTGCGGATGCTCATGTATATAGTGATAATCGTGACGTGATGGGTAGTTTTCGAGTGGACGAAAACATTGTACTAACCTATTTGAAAAAGATTAAACCAAATTTGACTATGGGCCCCGATCAAGTTCCTGGATTTTTGCTTAAAGATTGTGCTTTACATTTGGCAAAGCCACTTACTTATATTTTCAATTTAATTTTTAGCGAGGGTGTTTTCCCAGAGCATTGGAAAATAGCACGTCTTTGTCCCGTTTTTAATTCGGGGGATAAATCAGATATTGGAAACTATAGGCCTATTGCTATCATTTCCAATTTTTCTAAAATATTTGAAAGTATCATTTGTGAATACATTCGTTCGCAGATTGAACAGTCAATTACACCCAATCAACATGGATTTATTCGTAAAGGAACACGCAAACTAACCTCTTAGTGATCACGCAATTTATATCTAGTGAGCTTGATCGTGGCGGCCAGGTCGACGTAATATACACGGATATTAGCAAGGCGTTCGACTGTATGCCTCATGATAAGCTTGTTACATATTTAATGAAGTATAATTTGGCATCAAATGTGATTTCAGTCATAAAATCTTATCTCTTAAATAGACGTCTTTTTGTTAGTTACATGGGCACCAAGTCTGAGTCATTTGTAGCAACCAGTGGTGTTCCTCAGGGGTCCAATCTGGGCCCGCTATTATTTTTGGTGTTTATAAATGAAGTAGCGAGTGTTTTAGACAGCAACTTTTTATTATATGCGGATGACGTTAAGTTGTATAAAACCATCAATAGTGTTTCAGATTGTGCGATATTACAAAAGAACTTAGATAATATGTCTGCGTGGTGTGTTGAAAATGGCCTCAAAATAAATACTAATAAATGTCGTGTTTTGACGTACACCAGATTGCATAATAAAGTACAATATAACTATAAACTCAATGATTTGGTTGTACAGTCAGATACTCACTTTAAAGATGATCATGTACATAAAGTATTAAATGAATCGTATAAAATGTTAGGATTTATAATTCGCAATTGCCGTGAGTTTAAGGGCATAAAAGCTGCATTGCGGCTGTATGATTCATTTATTATCAGTAAAATTAATTATTGTGCTTGTGTTTGGGCACCAGGGTACAAGAATTATATTGAAATGCTGGAGAGGATACAAAAGCGCTTTGTGAGGTATCTATATTTTTGTGATTACAAAGTCTACCCTGATCATTCAATTTCATACGATACTTTGCTTCGTAAGTTTAACATGTTCTCTATTTACAACCGGCACAGATATGTTAAAGTCTATGAATTATATAAGCTTATCCATTATTATACTGACAACAGCGCTTTCTTAGACCTTGTTAATATTTCAGTCCCGCGTCTATCATGTCGTAATAAACAAACTTTTAACTATGCTACTCCACGAACTTCGCATCATTCTTTTTCTCCATTGGTATCTATGTTAAGGAAATATCATGAGATACAATATGCTCTAGATATTTTTTGTCCACATAAAACTGAGTTTTTGAACTGTTTGAAATCGTGTTTATTGTAATTTTTCTTAGTTGTATTCAATGTGGCACACTGTATGTAAGCCTTTGATTATTGTATTGTTGTACTTGTAACACATATCTTACTCTGTTGTATTTTTATCTGTATTTGGGTTCGTCCCGTATGAGAAATAAATAGTTATTATTATTATTATTATTAATATATAAGTGTTAAATGTTGTACATATATGTGTAACATGTACTATTACCATTTATGTACCTCGCTATATTATACAGGGTGGAACCCAATTAATGAACCATTTGTTGGGCCGCGCGAAAAAGGATGATTTCTGCAATTAAACTTTTTCTACATTTAATAGGTAGTCCAGAATTAAATATTAATAATAATAGCGACATGTTTGGGTTCACTGGTTGTTTAACCGGGGCAACGCCACGGTCGGATTTTACGGCGCGCAAACAGCTGCGGTCGCACTTTTTTCTTCGGCAGACCTGTGTGTGCAGTTTTAAGAATTGAAGCGGTGCTTAGTTTATCTCCACACTTGTGTAAATATTATGGTCTGAGTGATGAGGGTTGTTGTTTTCTCAAAATAAAAATAATTAAGTATTTAGTCTTCGGCGAAACTTATTCCCGGTAACAACTTCATAATTGTGTATTATGGCGCGGTATGTTTATTCCAACATTGAATTGGCCGACATGATTCTTATTTATGGTGAGGCTCGGTGTAATTCTGCCGACGCAGTAAGGATCATCAACGGCGGTTTCCTGCACGGCATTTACCTACGCCGAACCGATTTCAAAACCTATTACAACGTGCACGTGATACTGGAAGTTTGCAGCCTATCGCTGGACATGATAGAGGTGTTGGCCGTCCATTACGATATTTACAAGCAAAAGATGCAATTTTGGATATGTTGGAAGCAGATTCATCTTTAAGTACTCGTGCTATTGCTGCCCGGGTGGGCGTATCCCACAGATTTGTGAGCGTTGTTTTACGAGAAAACGATTTTTATCCGTACCACTACCAGAGTGTGCAACATCTTGAACCTGGTGATTTCCGACAAAGAGTTGCGTTTTGTGAATGGCTTCTGGCACAAAACGCTCAAAATCCTAATTTCACACAAGATATTTTAGTAACGGATGAATCGTGCTTCACGCGAAATGGAAGTTTTAATTTCCATAACATGCATGTTTGGGCAGTGGAAAATCCTCATGTAATACGTCGATCACATTTTCAACATCGTTTTTCTCTTAATGTCTGGGCAGGTATCGTAAATGATCAATTAATTGGGCCTTTAATTTTCCCATTTAATTTGAATGGAGCGTGATATTTACAATTTTTGCAAAATGACCTACAACTCAATAAACTTTGTCGCGGTTTGACTGCAGGAGACTCACTTCCGGGAGTCATAAACACCTGCTCTACGTGGGTACGACCTACCGAAGGGACTTTCCTGCGGGGAGCGTGCGTGTGGGGGAGTTGCAGTCCTAATTAAAAACACCGTTTATTCTGAAGCCATAATTTTAAATCCACCTCTCCAAGCTGTTGCAGCTAGAGTGCATTGTGCTCGTCCTATCTCTATATGTTCACTGTATATTCCTCCTGGAAAGGTCCTCCAACTAGACGATATGCATGGTCTCATCGAGGCTCTTCCGAAGCCTTTCCTTATCTTGGGCGATTTTAACGCCCACAATCCATTATAGGTATCGGTACATCTTGATCCTTAGACCATTTACACTTATAGACGCGCCGTGCGCTATTTCTCGCCAACTACGAAGTGAAGCCAGCATTCGGAGCAGGCGTGTGACGTCACGGGTGGGCAGAAGACAAGTTGGTGTGTTTGTTTTACGACTGTTTTCATTTCATTTTTATTTTAAAATCGTTTTATTTCTACGAATTGTGCGGTTATAATAATGGTGCAATCATGCAGTGCTTATAATTGTACAGAACGATATAAACGTGGTACAGATATATCATTTCACCTGTAAGTATTTACTTTTAAATAAAACTTTTATGTGCATAACCTCGAAATAGGGGTGAGTTTTTTTAAAGTGTTACAGGGCTATATCTCGAGAACGGTTTTAAATATTTTCATGAAATTTTGATGAGGTAATAGGGACATGGGGGACTCGCTCATTTTACCATACTTTCTACAAGAGAGCAAATTAAAAAAATTGAACACATACTTAGTTTTTCATTTAGATTGGAATTTTAGAAACATAAATACCTTATCCATTTAAAATTCTCACGTTACCTCCACCCCTCAAAAACGTGAAATGGCTAAAATGTAGAAAATATGGTAAAATCTGTCCGCCCATGCCCCTATTACCTTACCAAAATTTCATAAAAATATATAAAACTGTTCTCGAGATATAGCCCTGTAACATTTTAAAAAATTCACCCTGTGTAAACGCAATTTCAAAATTGTTACCTATTTCACAAAAACAATCATTCACAGATTTCCACGAGATTCCCTAATCAAAAAGCAATGGATTATTGCCATACAACATAGTAGAATTTGTTCGAAGCATTTCACACATGATTCTTTTATTACCAATAATTGGAGTTCAACAAAGAAACTTAAAAATGATGCTGTGCCAAGCATATTTAATTTTCCTAGTCATTTGACAAAGAAAATAACAACTAGAAAACCTCCGCCATCAAGAAATGTCAAGGTTCAAAATGAAAGTAACCCAGTAATATCAATAAATGAAGTGACCTCCAAAGAGTCTCTCGAAGAGCCCCCTAGCAAAAAAAGAAGACTGTATTATGTTGGTGATTTCAAAGAACGTGATTCTTCAATGAGACATCAGCATTACAGACTTGCAGTTAAAAAGGCACTTATAAAAAAGCAGAAACACATTAAAATTCTACAACAACCGAATCGGCGGCTTATTAAGAAAGTGTCTAACTTAAAGTCCTTACTGGAACATTTGAAACAAGAGCGGATGATTGATGAAGATTCCTCACTGAAACTTTCGGTAAGTGAAATACAAAAAATATGGTGATTGGTGTTTGAAGTGTGAGGTTAACTTTCTCTAGGATACAATGCCTGCTGCTACTAAAACAATATTTAAACAGTTGTTGAAATCTAAGCGTTCCAAAACATATCCACCGGAATTGAAGAGCTTTGTACTTACTTTGAACTTTTATTCACCTAAAGCTTATTCGTATGTCAGAAAAACTTTTCCTAACATGCTTCCTCATCCACGAACTCTTCAAAAATGGTATCAAACAATAACATGTGGTCCAGGCTTTCAAACAGAATCCGTAAAAGTTTTAAAACAGAAGGTATTAGAGCTTCGGGAAAAGGGTAAACCTTGCATTTGCTCCTTAATGATTGATGAGATGGCAATACATAAAAAAAATCGAATGGGATGGAGAAAAATTTTTAGGGTTTGTTTCTTAGACTTGTAAATTGCATGATATTTTGTATATATGCATGAAAAAAGTAAAAATTGTATAATATGTACATATTATACGTTGGTTGAAATAATTTTATATTGTAGGTATGTTGACATCGGCAGTGGACTTGAAAGTGATACTGTAGCAGAAGCAAAGGAAGCAATTGTTTTTTTAATTAATAGTGTGAACGATAGATGGAAGCTACCTATAGGTTATTTTTTAATTAATGGACTTACAGGAATTCAAAAGAGTAACCTGATAAAAATGTGTTTAACTATATTACATGATGCTGATGTTACGATCACCAGCCTAACTTTCGATGGCGCTGCAACCAATATAAGTATGGCAAATCATCTTGGAGCAGATTTATCTAGTAACTCGTCACAAACATATTTTATGCATCCTATGACAAACCAGCACGTTTACATTTTATTAGATCCTCCTCACATGCTGAAACTTATAAGAAACACTCTTGGTACATATAAAGTTTTGTATGATGATAAAAATGAGCCTGTTAAATGGGAATATATTGAAAAATTGGTAGAGGTGCAAGAAAAGGAAGGTCTGCATCTAGCAACAAAAATTACCAAAATTACCTTGGTTTAAAGAAAAAATGAAAGTAAAATTAGCAGCACAGACTTTTACTTTAAAAGTTGCAAAAGCTTTACAATATTTGAGAGAAACTCATTATTCAAAAGATTTTGAAGGAAGTGAAGCAACTGAGAGATTTATTATTATCATGAATGATATTTTTGATATTTTAAATAGCAGAAACCTACTAGCCAAAAATTTTAAAGCAAGTCTCCAGCATTACAACAAGGATATTATTTTTCAAAAAATTGACGAATAAATTTAATACATTATGTCACTTAAATGTACAGTAAATGGGGAGCCTCTGTATTTAAGCCAGAGAAAAACTGGCTTTATTGGTCTTGTCGTCAGCTTAAAATCGTACATGGGGATATGGAAGCAGCACGTAGAAAGCGGTGATCTAAAGTATCTTTCAGCGTATAAGCTATGCCAAGATCACATAGAAGTTTTATTTAGTGCCATAAGGATCCATGGAGGATATAATAATAATCCAACTCCAAAACAATTTCAAGCTTCTTACAAGAGGTTGTTAATGCACACAGGTGTTACAGCTTCCTCACAAGCTAACTGTATTGAGCAAGCACCATCCATTATTTTGGCAATGAGTACCACAACTAAAGTGAAAATGAAGACGATTGACCAACAACTGATTGAAAATTTAGGTACTGAGGAAGATACAATTAACGACCACGATTACGTTTTAACTAGTTTAAGTTATTCCAATAAATTATCTTTGTACGTAAATGATGTTGTGGAATATATAGCTGGGTTTGTGGTGAAGAACATTAAAAAAAATAGATTGTGAAATTTGTTTGAGCGCGATCCAGTCGGACATTTCAAAGTCAACCCTGGTGATCGGTAAAAATTATAGTAATGTAAGACAATGTTTAATTCAGCCATCTAAGAATGTCATTCACATTTGCAAAATAGCAGAAAGTGAAATTAGAATTATGGACAAAATGCAGATGTTAAACGGAAATAATCTGTTGACTAAATTAATAATCAATATTATGTGCAATGTCCGCGGTGCAGTTTTCGATGATTACAAGGGACACATGTACGATAATGATATTGAATCTAACCACATTATAAATTTAATTAAAATTATTGGTTTCCATTATTGTAGTATTACATTATATTATCTGGGTGAAAGTAGGAATAATAATGCTGATAGAGTTAGGAGCAAACTGACTAAAATGATTTTGTTTTCTGGACAATAAATAAATGTTTGTAAAATTAATTACTTATTTATTTATTTTTTCCTGATACATGTATACTGTATAGGTACAACAGACATTACTTTGGGTTAATTTTCTTATAATAATTTAATTTTCTTATAATAGTGTTAAGATAATTTAGCACATAATAATAGATGCGATAACAGAAAATCGATAATTAATGGGGTAGCTTCACATTACAACAATGTTTTGCATTGTCATAATCGATAACAGAAAAACGGTAATTAGGTGAATAGCTTTTAAACTTATAAAAACATTATGTTCATGACATTACGTCACTGTCATTAAGTTTTAATTTTTACAATTACTCTTGTAGCAAGCAAAACTATTCAGCTTGTAATAAACCATAACTTTTCCTGATCCTTATTATTATTTCATTCGATAAATTATCTACCCAAATATACCGCGAGCTTGGATGAATTATCAAAAAAACATTTTTCGTACCTGTTACCTTTTAGTAATTCATCTCGACATAACATTTTGTTGTAACCAGACAACAAATGTTATTGTCTCGTTAAATTCCTAGGTAACAAGGTACTCAAAAACGATTTTTTGATAATTAACCTCGATCTAGGTATATTACTACCGATAATAGAATTGACAAATAGCACGGTTGTTTGTTTTAATAATCATGTGCAGTAAATAAAATTTGCTAAATATATTTATTGTACTTGTTTCACCTTCCCTCTACAGGATTAATTACTTTTAAGTAAATAAAAAAAAATGATTTCGTTCACACTTCCAATACGTAGCGTATTTCTATTTGCGTTCTTGCCCACACGTGACGTCACGCACGCCTATTATGTTGGCTTCGCTGCGTTGGGAGAGGGCGCGTCTATAAGTGTAAATGGTCTAAGTCTTGATCCCTGGGGTAGGGCTCTCGAACTACTATTTCAGAGAGACGATACCATCCTTTTGAACAATGGACAGCACACACATTTTTCTGCAACAAATGGCAGTTTTTCGTATATAGATCTCTCTATAACGTCGCCTTCGTTATCCTCGGAAATTGTGTGGGAAGTCACTCCAGATCTATGCGGCAGTGACCATTTTCCCATAACTTGTAAATTGGCCCAGCGTGCAGACGTATTCATTACGCCACCTAGGTAGAAAATCTCTGAGACTGGTACCTTTTTGAGCGTTCCGTTAATATAAACAAGATTGATTTCAGTACTACTAATAATGCTATTGATTCTCTAAATCAGCTGCTACTCGATGCAGCTAACAATAGCGTGCCAAAAACTTCTACCTCATTCTCTCGTATTCCCGTTCCCTGGTGGAAAGATGCCTGTCGCCAGGCGATCTGCGAGAGAAAGAAAGCACTGCATCGCTTTAAACGTGAAATGTCCGCACAAAATTTAGCTGATTTAAGGCGAAAACGATCAGTAGCACGAAAAGTAATCACTGATAGTAAACGAAAGTCATGGTTCGAATATGTAACTTCTATCAAGGGATACATAACATCCCGGGAGGTATTTGAGAAAATTCGTAGAATCTCTGGGAAAAATTGTTTCGGCACAATTTCCGGCATGAGAGTTAACTCTAGTGTTATAACTTCTCCTCTGGAAATCGTTAACACCCTAGCTGAACAATTCCAAATAATAAAGATAAAAGCTAAAGAACAGCAAATAAATTTTATTTTCAATAATTTCGAAGACTACAATGAACCTTTTACACTCTGGGAACTAGAAGGTGCACTTAGGGAATGTCGGGATTCATCTCCGGGACCCGATAATATTCATCACCAATTTTTAAAACATCCAAGTCACTCCCAGTTAATTGCTATTCTAGAAATCTTTAACCAAATCTGGTTAACAGGAACGTTTCCCGATGCGTGACAAAATGCCAACCTAATACCCATCCTCAAAACTAACAAAAATCCTAAGGAACCTAAGAGCTACCGACCCATAGCACTTACCAGTTGCATCGTAAACTCTTCCAAAGAATGGCCACCGAATGGCCATAATATAATTTTTTTAGTGGATAGGCGTTATCCCCCAAAATGACATATGGTACCTTTATATTCGTACCTGGCAATGCGGCAAGCAGTTTGGTACCTTATGCCCCCATCTCGAGCTTTTCCCGAAAGTTTGGAATTGGAAAAAATGCCACCGTCACTTTCCTTTCCATATGCTCCAACATCAACAGCGCAATAAACTTGTAATCGGGCCCGGCAACTCCTTGCAAAACAATGGAGAAAAATTGTTTGTAATTTCTATACATGCTTCGAGAGTGACGTGGGTTCCGAATGCGTACGTGTTTTCCATCTATGCATCCGACACAGTTTGGAAATCTCCATCTGGAAAATTCATGTGTTTAGCAAGCAATATGTCCCAAATCGCTTTGCATATTTCTTTCACGGTTCTACTGTTGTTACATCTACTCATTCTGAATGAGTAACCCAACGTCTTGAACAAAGACCCCGTCGCCAAGTATCTATACAATGCAAAAAATACAGCTGTATTTTATTTTTGTTTTAGTCACAGAGTTGAAGGCCAAGAACTTAAAAAAATTCTACAAGTCAGGATCAGAAGCACCAGATGAATTTACCTCATCGTGGCCGTTCTTTGAAGAGTTGTTGTTTCTGGCAGATGTTATGGAACCTAGGACACTAAAGGGAAACCTGTCATCACCCCAAAATAATGCATCTCTGAATGACACAGTTACAGAGGAGCACCAAGACCCTTTAAGTGCTCCAGAAACTGAACCACAACCATGCAACTCATTCGTCGAATCATATCAGATGAGACCCTTGGATACCACTCCCAAATGCAAAAAAAGTTGGCAAATATGCAGAAAATATTACAAAGAAAAAAGCTTTACAAACATTTCCCGTGTCTTTGGGATACCAAATCAAAAACATATTTAGATAAGAATGTACGAAATGCAGCTCTTGGGAAATTAGTAGTTAAATGTAAAGAAGTAAACCCCCTTGCCACCACAGGATTTGTAAAGAAAAAAATACTTCCGATGTGGTTTTCGGCGGGAGCTAAATAAAAATTAAAGATTCCACCACCTCCGAATGTTCGGCAGAAGATAAATATGTACCAAATTTGTGGTATTTTGATTTAATGACATTTATTACAGATACAGAAGTGCCAAGACAAGGAATTGACTCCATCGAAAATGAAATTGGAGGTATCGATGGTAGCGAAGTTTTTGAAGACGGTCCCCCATCAGATGAAGTCGATGGTAGCGAAGTTTTTGAAGACGGTCCCCCATCAGATGAAGTAAGTATATTTTTTAAAGTTTTGTTTTTCCAAATACCATTTTGTCTTGAAATATTATACGACCTTCATTATTAAAATAGTTTTCTATTTGTATCTCGAACCTCCGGCGGTTAAATTTGTTCGTCAGGGAATTTGTTGTAAAGGTATTAAGGTTCCAATATTGCGCCACTCTCCTGGTACGATCATAACATTATCTATGTCTTCGAAATCTACATATGAAGGTGGTATATATTTATTTGGTGAATGTCGCCTTAAAAAATCGTGTAATATACAAGCTGCCAATACTACAGCATCAATATTCAATACATCAATTGTAATTGTTGAGAGAAAAACTCGAAATCTTGAAGACAAAATTCCAAAAGCGTTTTTTACTACACGACGCACAGTGGGCTATCTCGGTTGAAAAGTGGGACACGAAAGGAAAAATAAAGTTCCGTATTTTGACGTGAGTTCAAGGAAATCGTGTTTACATGGCACTAGTGTATACTAGTTCAACGCTCCGGTGGCATTCCACTCACTAATCCCTTTGTTATGGGCCGTGCCAGTCGCCGGACAACACGCGCACGAAAAACCGGCCGTTTTCTTCTATGATATGTCGACGCGTGTTTTGTATGAAATTGTGATCAGACCCAGCTGCACACATCGGACACCATGGAAGACACCCCGGAAGGTGAGTTTATCCCATTTGCAACCCTTTTAATCAAGTATTTTGGTTACAAACTATAGTGTATTTTAACCTCATCCCGTAACATCGTGATTTTTATAATATCATGGCTACAAAATTTTCTCCACGTCGCTCCACTTCCCTGAATGGCTCTCGGGTACGCTTAATAATGTAGCTAATGAGATCCAAAGAGACCGCTTGCACAAGTTTGCGCCATTTTAGTTGACGATCGTTTTACCGCGGTGCGGAAGTGGCCGCCGAAAGTTCCATGCATAGATGTATTGGTCAAGCGCAACGTGCAGTTAATGTAGTACCACTTTTTACCTACTAACAAATAATGCTAATTAATTAATAATACATGGCAGCAATAGTTAATTCATTATTAATGAAATAAGTAATCATTAATTAGAAAAACCAGCTTGTTTTTACAGAAATGTGACATTTTTTATCTCAATCGTATTTCACAACTATTAAATAGTATGATTACATCAATTAGTTAATAAATAAATAAAAACAATAAATAATTAATTAATAATTTAATAAAATATGCGTATACATGATATGTATAAATGATGCGTAATTCATGTATTCATGAATATCAATTAATTGAAAAATACTTTTTTCAGCATCTACTACCAGATGGCGGTCCTATACGAGAAAGGAAATTTTTGGGTTCGTCAAAAATGCGTGGCACAAAGGGAGGGAGAAACAAGTGGCGGCGGTTCAGTCCAAGTTGTCTGAAGACGTAGGCAATCCGTTTGAAATAACTGCTGATGACAACAAACGTTTGAGAATGCTGCTGTCGTCTAAGTTGTCAACAAGATGGAGCAAGGCCGAACGAAAGAGCGACAGATTCGACACCACGAATAAAAATTGGTTGGAAGGTGTAATGACTTATGTAGTAAGTAGCGGCTGAGTTCATATTATTGTTTATTTCAACTCTATAGTTTTATATTACTTTTGATATGAATTGTTACAGAATGGCATTGGAAGTAAGTAGGTAAAAAAAGGGGGTTTGGCGAGAATTTCTCCATAAGAATAACATGGGACTTCCGGTCCGGTATTTTGTAAGAGAGAGAGGTCCACGCAGGCACGCAGGTGGGTTTGAAGGCGTTAGTGTGAGAGAGATGGAGTAATGTGTGGATTTGTCCATAAGAGAGCATGAGTGCGAGTAGTGACATCCTGTTTTGAAAGAGTGTGATGGAGCTAGTGTGTGAACAGTGTGACCAACCGAATTGTTATCACACACACACAAATGCAATGAGGTTCGTAAGAGGTGATGAGTGGGAGCGAGTGTGTGTGTGAAAGAGTGTGATGGAGATGGTGTGACCAACTGAATTCTTATCAATTTCGATGAATATACAGGGTGTCCGAATGAATGAAAATGGCGCGAAATTTAAAAGGAATGGAATCTGAAATGTGAAATATTGAGAATGAAAATAATGCGCGCGAAGGAAAGAAAGAATTTGTGTGCAGGATAAATGTACATATATATATATATATATATATATATATATATATATATATAATTTATTTTTCGCACGTGGAATACGAGGTGGAATTACACAAGCCATCTATAGATATGCATCGGTAAATAATAAATTTCACCCCCAAAATTTCAATCCATCCAAACCAGAGTCGTACATTATGTATTTTGATGCAGTGAATTTGTATGGTTATGCTATGACGAGACCGTTACCTGTAGGCGACTTTAGATGGATCGAAACTGACACAACAGAACTTGCCACTATAGAAAATGAGTTGTTAGAAAATCTATGCATCAGCAAGTATTCCTCAAAAGATAATGATGACGATGATGATGATGGTGATAATTTTTCTGATAAAGGTTGTATACTAGAAGTAGATCTAACAATACCTAGGGAACTTTATGAAAAATTTAAAGAGTTTCCATTTTGTTCGGAACATTTAAACGTATCTGATTTATCAGCATCGTCGTCGTCGTCGTCATCAACAAAATTATTAACGACCCTCAGAGATAAGAAAAAGTATATAATTCATTATAAAAATCTAATACAAGTACTAAAACATGGTATGCAGATAAAAAAAATTCATAGAGTTTTAGAGTTTTCTCAATCGAAATGGTTAGCAAAATTTATATTATTTAACACTGATTTGAGAACAAAGTCAAAAAATGATTCTAAAAGAAATTTTTTCAAGTTAATTAACAATTCTGTATTTGGGAAGTCGATGGAAAACGTTCGAAAACATAAAATTATAAAATTAGTCGACAGTTGGAGTAAAGTCACTAAATTAATTTCAAAAAATAATTTTCATAGTTTCAAAATTTTTGGTGAAAATTTTATTTCAATTGAAATGCTAAAAACTCAAGTTATATTTAATAAACCCATTTATACGGGCATGTGTATTTTAGATTTGTCTAAAATAGTGATGTATAAATTTCATTATGAATATATTGATATGATAGTTTCCAAAGATTTTCAATCAAGATTAATGTACATGGATACGGATTCTCTGGTATATTATTTTATCAAAAAATCGGATAATACAAATCCAACAATTACATCTATTTATGACATTATTAAACGAGATGCTAATAAAATGTTTGATACCTCCGATTATCCTAAAAATAATAAATTTGGTATAGCCAATGTCAATAAAAAAGTGGTTGGGAAGTTTAAAGATGAGCTCAAAGGAGAAATTATTACCGACTTTGCTGCACTCAGATCAAAATGTTACATGTTTAGAGTGAATGGGAAAGATGCAATACCTAAAATTAAGGGTGTTGGAAAAGGAGCAGTTCGTAAAATTGAATTTGATGATTTTTTGAATGCTTTGTTTAAAAATAAGATTAAATATGGATTTTTTAATACCATAAGATCTATAAACCATGATGTATTTTCATTGACTGTACACAAGAAATGTTTGGATTCCTTTGATGACAAAAGAATAATTGATGATGTAAGTAGGTATAAAAAGGGCGAAAACGGTGACTCATCCCATGTTATTCTTATGGACTTCCGCTAGGTCGATTTTTAGCTCCCATTCGCCCGCTGGTCCCATTTCTTGGTGTTTTTTGAATGGGGATTGTTTGTGGGTGGGGTCTGAATGGTATGGTGTGAATTTGAATGGAAAAAATTGAGGGGTAAAGGAGAAAAAAATAAGGTGGATGTTGGTGTAACTTTGGTTGCATACGTAGTAGGGGTGTCGTGTGAGGTATCATTGGAATCGGAATTTTATAAGTAATTCAAATGTGAAAGGAGAAAATATCTATCTTGTGCCTGATTGGTGCAAATCGTGTTTATATTTTGTGTTGATAAGAAAATGATAAGGTTTCCGGCGGTGTGTAAGTCGGTGTTGGAGTGTGAATTATTTATCTCTCTCTTTCTTGTTGCGAATGAATGTTTTATTTCTCTCTTTTGTATATAATGTAAATTGTTGGGAATCTCTCTCTCTTGTATATAATGTAAAGTGCGTGAACAGTGTGACCAACTGAATTGTTATCACACAAATGCAATATCATCGAGTCAATGAGTGTGTGTGTGTGTGTGTGTGTGTGTCAGTATGACAAACCGAATTCTTATCATTTTCGATGAATATACAGGGTGATTGAATAAATGAAATAGGTGGGTTATTTAAATCGAATCAAAATCTGAATCGAAAAATAATCAAAATAGTGATCGTCAATAACCAGAGGTGTGTGTGTGTATGTGTGTATATGTAAAGATTTGCAGACATGGTCAATAACGCCATCATCAAGACAATAACCATCAGGCGTTCAGAAGAAGAGAAGGAGAAGTCAATCTAGGTAGACGAAACGTTGAAAAAGTAAATCTATGTGTAAGAGAGAGAGAGAGAACAAGCGTCAGTACAAGTTTATCATCCACTAACACACAACATGATGGAAAGAATAATTGCATTACTAGTTGTAATCATAATTATTTGTATTTCAATATAATGGTAAATATCTTATTATATATTTAATCATTTTTCTGATGATGATGAAATATTTTTACAGATGAATTCTTACCTTTTCGAACGAATTGAAATGAAATTTTACTTAAGGTAAAATCGTTGGAGAACGGATGCGGTTAAATAACAGATTATGTAAGAAATCATTCGCTTTGATCATGTCTAAACCTGTAGAAATATCTAAAAGTACGAAATTTTAATTCAGGCAAATCGTTGGATTTAAGAAATGATTAAAATTGTATTTTACTAAAGATTGCTATTAAGGAAAACCGCGAAATGAAAAAATAAACATTTTGATTAACGAATTTCCGCCAAACATCGGAAATTTCACCAACAGACCGGATTTCTAAATTGGAAATTGATTCCACAAAAAACGGATTAAGTGGTTAATAAATAATCGCGGTGAGACTATTAGCGAATTTTCGGGTGATTTGTTTAACGGAAACCGCGGCTTCAAACTTGCGTTTATGCACCGCTAGTTTGCATATTTTTCTCAGTTGATTGTAATAATCCGTCGAAGAAACAATACAAATATCATGGAAAATTTAAACGAATGGAATAAAGTTGGTGAAGCAACACAGTTGCCGATCAAAAAAGTGAGTGAGTTGGATGTGGGAAAGGGGTACGCGATTAGTGATTTGCGGTTCATGAAAACAAAGTATGGTAAAAAAATAATTGCTGAAATAGCAAATTCGTTCATCGTATTCCTGCCCGACCGGTTCAATAAAAAGTTCTCCGAACGGGACTGCAGTGAATTATTGCAAACACAAGTTGCACTTGTCTACAAAGGAAACAAGGATGCAGGAGAAAAGAACAATCCTGCAAATGTTGTGGAATTTGTAAAGTGGAAAAATTTCAAGGAACAATAAAATAAACAATAATCAAAGAGTGATAATAGTGATAATAGAACTTACAATATGGAACCTTGCAAACTAAGCAATGTTTTGGACTTGTGTGCTAACCGTGAAACATTAAATAAACTATATCAGAACAATAAAGTGCAAATTAAAAAGTGCAATAAATTATTACGCAGTGAGAAAAATGTTCACGAAAAACAAAAAATTAGTTCTAATTTGGCAAAATTGAAATCGCTCGAATGCAATATTATTGAAAAATTTAAACAATTTTCATCCCATTGTGTTGGCAAAGGATTGAGACCTAGAAGACGTTCGGAAAATTCTGTGACGAAAAATGTCAGATCCAATCGCATAGCGTGGAAAGAGGTAAGTTATAAAAAAATTAAAATGCAATTGTTTTTTTTTTTTTTCGTTTTTTATTAGTTGGCTGTGGCTTTCAAATCTCGAATTAGGACAGGAGTAATTATCAATATTAAACACATCGAGCCCCTTCAATTCCTAAGTGATTCAACAACACTTTTGGAGAAAAGAATAGGAAATTTGAGGAAAAAAATTCGTGCATTCAAAATTAATTTAACGTTTTGTGGAGAATTTATTTTACCTCATTCTGGTGAAATAGATTTTAAATATATTAATACAAAAAACTTGGAAATCTATCAACAGACAATCATCGCTGAAGCCCTGAGTTCACTTATAAATGAAATCATAAATAAGGTAACTTCTTTTTATTTATATATATATTTTTTTTAATTTTTATTGTTTGTTATTAGCTGGAAGAATTTCAAACAAGGAATAGTGGTTGGGCTTTGTCAAAAATAATAAATCTTGTCGTGTCTTTCTGCAAATATGAGCCGATGCGCGGTGATGGACATTCCAGCACATTTTCCGAAATTCCTGAACCAATTAAAAAAAGGAATGCTGTCCTCAACATCAAGAATGATGATCATCGATGTTTCGCATGGTGTATTTTGGCGCATTTATATCCTGTAAGTAATGACCCCACAAATATAAAATCATACCCTCAAGATATTCATCGTTTATTAAATTTTAAAAATATACAATTTCCCGTGTGCTTAAATCAAATTGAAAAATTCGAAAGACAAAACATAAATATTTCAATTAACGTTTACGGTATAAATGAAAAGAATGAGATCGTGGGACCATATTATCGAACAAAAATTATCAAGGATAAACATATAAATTTATTATATATTAGTAAAAATAGGAATAAAAACGTTGGACATTACTGTTTAATTAAAGATTTGTCAAAATTATGTTCAAAACAAATATCTAAAAAACATGAAGTCAAACATATATGTGATCGTTGTTTGTGCTACTTTTCATCTGAAAATAATTTAAAAAATCACATTAACGATTGCAGTACACACGAATCCGTTAAGATAGAGTTACCGAACGATCAAAATAATATTTTAAGATTTAATAATTTTTCAGCCACTTTAAAAAATCCTTTTGTAATATATGGTGACTTTGAAGCTCTAACAGTACCAATCACTGGCTGTGAAAATAATAAAACGAGATCATTTCAAAATGCTTATCAAAAACATGAAGCGTTTAGTGCGGCATATTTAAGAGTGTGTTCATTTGATAATTCGCTAAATAAGTTTGAAATATATCGCGGTATTAATCCTCAAAAATGGTTTATTGATCAAATTTTCAATGAGGCAAATGAAATAAAATCAATTTTACAATCCAAAGGTATTGTAAAAATTAAACCTTTAACCGAACAACAAACTATTTTTCATTTAAATGCCAAAACATGTGATATATGCAGTTTAGAATTTACTTCTTTAAATAATAAAGTACTGCATCATGATCATTTTACTGGAGATTATATATCAACTTTATGCAACTGTTGCAATTTAAAATGCAAATTTAGAAATGTCATACCCATCATTTTCCATAATCTTTCTCGGTACGATTCCCATTTTTTAATAGAAGAATTGGCGAAAGCTGATCAAGAACAAATTCAAATAATACCAACAACTGATGAAACATATATTTCATTTAGCAGAAAATATTGCGGATTTTATCTTCGTTTTATTGATTCATTAAGATTTATGCCAATGTCTATTGAAAAACTTGCTAAAAATTTAACCATAGATCAAATGTCACACACAAAATCTGCTTTCCCCAACCCTGAAAAATTGCAATTAGCGGTTCGAAAGGGTGTATTTCCTTACGATTATGTGAACAGTTGGGAAAAATTAAACGAAGTAGAATTACCGCAGTATGAACAATTTTATTGTAAATTAAATGAACAAAATATCTCTCCAGATGATTATTCTCACTGTCAAAAAGTTTGGAATACGTTTGAATGTAGTACTTTAGGAGAATATTCTGATTTGTATCTAAAAATTGATGTCTATTTATTAGCCGACATATTTGAAAATTTTCGCGAACTTACTCTCAAAACGTATGGTTTGGATGCAACTTCATTTTATACAGCACCCGGACTAGCATTTTCAGCAGCTTTAAAAATATCAAAAATAAATCTGTCATTATTGCAGGATGTGGATATGGTGTTGTTTTTCGAAAAAGGTATACGGGGGGGTATAACTCAAGTCAGTTGTAGACATGCAGAGGCAAATTCAATTTTTATGAAAAATTTTGATAATAATAAAACAATTTCTGAAATTCTCTATCTAGACGCAAATGGGTTGTATTCTCATGCAATGATGAACCCACTACCATTTAGCGATTTTCGCTGGCTGCAACGTGATGAAATTATTAATTTAGAAAATATTTTTAAAACTGGTTTATGCGAAATATCAAATTTGTATGGAGATGCTAAACCAAAATCATGTGTCTTAGAAGTAGATTTACAATATCCGGATAATTTGCACGACTCTCATAAATATTATCCATTCTGCGCAGAACATATCTCACGAACAAATAAGAAGTCAGACACTAAATTAATGTTAACATTAAATGATAAATACAAATATGTATTGCACTTGAACGTACTTATTCAATGTTTAAAACATGGATTGATTTTAAAACGCATTCACCGCGTTATAGAATTTTCCCATTGTCATTGGTTAAGAAAATATATTGAATTAAATAACACCCAACGTATTAAAGCAACTAATGATTTTCATAAAATGTTTTTCAAAGGACAAAATAATATGGTGTTTGGTAAATTAATGGAGTCAGTGCGCAAGCATAGAAACATTGTATTAGTTAATAATTGGAAAAGTGCTGAAAAATATATCTCAAAACCTAATTTCAAACATGTTAAAATATTTAACAAAAATCTAATAACTGTTGAATTAGGAAAAGTATCAGTTACCTACAACAAACCAATTTATATTGGAATGAGTGTACTTGATATTTCTAAAACGGTCATGTATGGTTTTTTATATGATTTTGTGAAACCCAAAATTGGGGCTTATTTTGATACAATTGTCTGTTATACTGATACAGACAGTTTTATAATAAAATTTACTCCCAAATTTCCAGATTTAATTAAAAGCATATATATTTTTATAAAAGAAAATGCACAAGAAATGTTTGATACCTCTGATTACGATGATAGTAATCAATACAATATACCTTTGGTTAATAAAAAAGTTGTAGGTAAATTTAAGGACGAACTTAACGGTACTCTTATTAGTGAATATGTTGGTTTAAGGGCCAAAGTGTATGCAATTCGAGCTGAAAATGATGTTAAAATCACCAAACATAAAGGAATCGGAATGACTGCAATTCGAAAATTAACATTTACTGATTTTAAGGATGCATTATTTCAAAATAAAAACAAAATGATCAATTTCAACACAATTCGATCAAATTATCACAACATATATTCAGTTAAAATAAATAAAATTGCCTTAAATAATTTCGATGATAAACGATGGATATCTTCGGACGGTGTCAGTTCTTTACCATGGGGTCATTACAGTTTAAATTAATTTATTTGTATTTTATATATCACTATTATCACAATTATTGTTTTATTCATATTTGCTTATACTTGCCTTGCTTTTATGTATACCTATTATACTTACCTTTTTATTTCTTGATATTAGAAAATAAAATTCGCAATTGCTTAAAATATTATGTTTATACTTACCTCTTTTTTCACTTTCAGGTTAAAAAAAAAAAAAAATTATATTATAACGCATAATTTTTATTTTCAAAAATTTATTTGTTTTACATATTCGAGCAAAATTTCTACATTTATTAAACCGCAAATACTATTTTTCTTTTCATGAATCGTACAATTATTTAATGTTCTCTTAAAATTAGGACAATTACTATCTAAACCTAAATCTATTACATTTCTATAAAATACGGTTAAATAGGTTTTTTTTTGATTTCCTTTTACATATACAACATCTGCAGGAAACATGTTAAAAATTGAGTTCAACTCGCTCGGATTAATATCACCATCACTATAGCGTAAGCAATGATAATGGTTCTCCAACCACCGAACTTGTTTTTTACACTCACTGGATAGTTGAGAAAAAGGTTTGGATGATTTTATGTGATACTTCCATCTTGAAACATCGTTGACATAGGCAAACACCAATTCCTTCAGCGAAAATTCTGGTAGGTTGAATCCTTGAATATCAACAATCAATACTTTTTGTGGGGCAATCCTCTTCAATAGAATCGGGTCCAGCACTTGTTCAATCCTCTTCACGCGTTCCATAAATCTAATTCTATCGGTTGCGAGCCGTTGCCAATTTACATCCTCTTCGATTCCGTAGCCATCATCATCATCATCATCTTTATAAATAAAGGTAATTGGTGGTAAATTAAACATTACACGTTTCTTCTTTAGATCCATATCTTCTTTTAAAATATTTTACGAACAATGCCCGATAATGGCGTATACTCGACAACAGCGTCACAAAGAATAAGGCAATACGCTCGTGTGTTGTCATTAAATGGATCGTTGGCTTCCAATTCAATTTTCAAATCAACTGTTGTAGATTTTAGACTTTCGTTTTGTTTCGAGACGTCAAACACGTATAGCATTCTACGTTTGAACTCATTGAAATCTAAATAAGGATCAACTCCATGATTAATGTCGCGCAGTCCATAATAACTATCTCGAAATCTTGTATACATCTGATACGCAAGTAAATAATCTCCACCCACGAAATCTAGATTCATGTTATCGTAAGGGTATGATTCGGAATTTAAATGTACCTTAATATTTCGAATTAGACAGTGATCAAAATCGGTTGCATCTTTTAAATGATTATTTTTTCTGTCCTCGTGAAAAGCGATAATTACGTATCGAGGCTTCTCGAGATTCGTAGAAGTTTTAACACTCCATATATCTTTATCGCTTTTCCTTGGAGTGGGCAATTCATGAAGTTCCCACTTGCGGAAAGGCATCAAAATCGGTTTGTCAGATCTTAAACGTTCTAACATTTCCAAACGTATCTCATCATTAACTTGAATGTGGGGCATTCGCCACTCCACCTTTAATATTTTCAATTTGACATCTTCAGGACCCACATAACAGTTTTTATCCGTACTGGACCGCAATAGAATTAACTCTTGTTTTGCATTCACTATTATTTTGCGATAATCTTCAGCGAATCCGAGGAGATATTTCAACGGAATTGAAACGTAGAACTTGTTGTTACCAGCGTAATAAATCTTATGTTTTCCTCTAGACGCCCATCCTGATATTTCAAGACCGTTTGCATAAGATTTCTGGAACGATAACATGCCTTTCAGAGTGCTCGTAATTCCAACATCTCGACTCTTGTCAACCTCCACGCCATTCAATTCATAACGAAGTTCGTCAAACAAGAAACTGAAGGCATTGGTTACAAATTCAAAATCTTTATCACCTTGTTTTGCTTCTGGAAGATCCACTTTACCACATATATAAATGTAGCTATCACAAGGTGCGGTGCAAATATCCTGATGTTGAATAACAATTCGAATTTCATCATTTTTATCGAAATTCACTGAACGAGGTTGGTAGGTGTGAAATTGATATTTTGTTAACGATTCATCCATCGCGATGTCTCGAAATATATCAAGTGTATCCATTGTTATTTATTGCTGGTAAAAATCTTGTATCCCATAGACTGTAATCTTGCACGATTATGAGGTGTTATCTTGGAACACGTCTTCGCAGGACTGATAGATAATTTATTTTGCAAAGTCAATTTATATGAATTTTGTCGATTACTGCCGTTAAATTGAATTCCCATATTTTTATTTCGGAACTCGTTTTAGTTCTAAACGAATGATAATTTTCTCTCCTCTGAAATTAACCAGATTACCGTCTTGATCAAGAATTCGAATTGTTATATTACTGATTGATTCTGTGTTTACTGGTAAATAAAGAATATTTTTTGGTTCTATAATAATTGCATAACCTGGATCAACAGCTGGTGTAAATTCAAATAATGTATGAGATAATTTGCTGTTATAATATGCCCCCGTTACGATATTACATTCGACGCGTATGCTAGTTACTTTTACAATTTCCACCGGTATATCGGAGATATGAAGAACACCTGATTCTAAAATTTTCTTACCCGAAAACCCCAACAATTTACCAATCGTACCTTTTCCAGGAGAAAAATCTAATTCAAATTTACTTTTAATTTCACACTTTAATGTATTATTATTCGGTTTCAACGATAACAGTTTATCAGCATCGGTTTCTTTGACCCTGCCACCGTTGTCGTCACCGCTTAGTTTTAACAGCTGATGTTGTAAATACTTTTCAATGTTCGCGATTTCGTACGAACCGGATGGTATTATAATTTCCTTTTTATTATAAATAAATTTATTGTTCCCTTCCTCAATATTAGGTATCGTATGGTAAGAATGAAATCCGATCAATCCCAAACAATAAGATTCTTCAAGATCAAGATCGATAGGAGGATAATAACTCTCGGAGAGTACACTCGTCGAACTTTGCAAGGTAAATGTCTGAGACATGACTAAACTTATTTGCACCTGACTCTTCTATTTATCATATAGAAATTGCAAACATAAATGACCGCAATTGAAAGAGTCAAATTTTTGATATCTATCATGATTGTATTTAATTTGAAATCCATGAAAGTATCGATTTACTTCTAACGGTGGGGGTAAATTTCCGAAACTGTCGAAATAGTGTACAGTATTTCCCTGCTTTTTATATGCTACCCAATGCGTTCCTAAACCGTCCTTGGAGTCCAAGTTAATAATACCTAATTCTATATGATTAGGTTTTGATGGTAAAGAATCTCGCATAAACACTCCTCGAAAATATTTTAGGTTTCTGCTTCCTTTCACCAAGTCAGCATCGGTTAGGGCGCGGTTGGGTAGCGATTTAATTAGTTTTTTGACTTGTGTTGTTTAAGAAAGAGACCCATTCCTTTACGATATGGTCTTAGAAATAATCCTTTCCCTGGTTTACCGAGAGCGATAGCTTCCATCGTTTTATTATGTCTTTCAGCTTCCGCAAGTTTTGAACGTGCATCTTTAGCACTATTCACAGCTTTGGCAATGCCTGCAGCGCCTCCAGCCAAGGTTCCAAGAGCGCTCAGCCCGGCAAAAATTGGAATTAGTGGTAGAATTCCACCTTGTTTTGGAATCGGTATAATTCTCGGAGTTCTAATTTTTTTCTTACCACCAACCTCTCGCACAGCAATCTTTGCTGCAGATAATGCAATCTTACTACTTTCTTTAACACCTCCAGGCTTATCAATTTTTCGTTTAAATCGCTTAATAGCTTTTCGAGCCTTCATAACAACTCCACTCCTCAAAGGAATTTTTTTTCTCTTGATGGGTCGAGTCTTCTTAACAACTCCACTCTTCAAAGGAATTTTTTTTCTCTTGATACCCATCCCCGTTTTTCTCTTGATCTTCATTGTGTTAGTAACAGCCCACGCTGCTGCTTTCTCGCCGAAGGTAGAGTCCTTAGCCTTGACTCTAGCCCAAGCCGCCTCCTCTAATTCTTTATCAGCTTTATGTCTCTCGTTTATGTCTTTGTTCTGTGAGTAAGCAATATCGTGCTTTTTACATGCAGAGTCGAGCGGATTAATACCTGGGTCACCTCTTTTTAAACGTTTTTCTAACTTGGTTCCAGGCCCACAGTACTGATACCCAGGTAAGTGTGCTTCAAATGGAAGTTTATTGATTATAGAATTGATGATACCTTCACCACTGTAAGTGAACATTTAAGAGTCACTGACTTGGAGGGACTATTTATATACTGCTGCTTCTAGCCAGATTTGATTAGTAAGATGAGGGTTGTTAAACAAAAACAATCTCTCCCCGTGTCCAATTTAGACAAGTGGGTTGGAGATGGATTTAAAAATCGACAACGTCGACATAGTAACTTGTTACCGGATTCTGTTCGATCAATAATTTGTGGACCATCAAACTGTGGAAAGTCAAACGTAATGTTATCGCTTCTGTTCAACGAGAACGGATTGAAATTTCAAAACGTCTATGTGTTTTCAAAATCACTTTATCAACCGAAGTATACTTTTCTGGAAACGGTTTTGAATGGTGTGCCAAGTGTCAAATATTACCCTTTTAAGGAAAATGATGAGATAATGAGTCCGAGCGAAGCCAATCAAAATTCAATATTCATATTTGATGATGTTGCATGTGACAAACAAGATAAAATCAGAGAATTTTTCAGCATGGGACGACACAAAGACGTTGATTCATTTTACCTGTGTCAGACTTACACTCGCATACCGAAACATCTGATTCGTGACAATGCAAATTTTATAATTTTGTTCAAACAAGACGAACTAAATTTGAGACATGTGTATAATGATCATGTAAGCAGTGATATGCAGTTTGACCAGTTCAAAACTCTATGTTCGGAATGTTGGAAGGAAAAGTACGGTTTTCTAACAATTAACAAAGATTCAGACATCACAAAAGGGCGATACAGAAAAGGACTGGATGAGTATATAGTGATGGAATAACAAATATTTCTGTTAGTACCAAAACAGGTCTGATATACAGCACAGCTACCTGTTTCTGAACAACAGCTACCTGTTTCTGAATAATAGCTACCTGTTTCTGAACAACCGCTACCTGTTTTGAATTCAACCAAAAAATGGCTGATCTTAAAAGGAGAATAATAGCAGTTCAAAAAGCTATTAGAAATAAGTCATTAGCTTTAAAATTAAATCGCACTGAAAATGAAGAGAGGTTGAAGATATTATACAAGCCAATCACGGATCCATTAAAATCAATCGTTAAATCTCAAGAGCCTGGCTCATCGGATTTGTCTTTAGTGAAACCGGAATTGTTTTTAAAGAAATTAGCAGCATCTACACCTAATGAGGCGCACTCTATGCACACACCTCGGGGAAAGAGAAAGCCAGAGATACCTAAACCGCCGGAATTTTTGGAAAATGAAGAAGTTTTTGAACGTGATCCGGAACAGCCATCATCATCATTCATGAATGCTACCTCCGTTCAAGAGCCAGATCCCGAATTGATAAATCAGTACTTAGAACAATTTGGACCTCTTCCCAGACAATATATCGAGGAATTAATAGGCGCAGGTGGAAATGATTTTGACAATGTCTTCGGTTTACATTTCAATCCTGAAAATGCTAAGCTTCAAATCGGTCTAACAGATATCGATCTAGATGGAGATGATTTAATAATTGATAAAATTCGTTATAAGGGCACAGTGGGTTTATATGAATTGCTCTTCAGAAAGGATCCTATGGCTTATAGAGATGATGATAAAATAAAATATATTGATATCCTCAAGAGAACGAATACTTTACCCCTCTAATAAATATAGGACAATCATAAAGCCTCTGCTGGATCAATCGCCACCAGCGAAATCGTCCATTCCACGTCCTGGAGTATCAAAGAAACCTCCTCAAGGTCAAGGATTCGATTCAAAGATGGATGTTGATGAAAAGCCTCACCGTTACACATATTGGGATGATCCTAATGAATTGGTTGAACGCCTATGGTTACTTCATGCATCAAGAAAAGCTGGTAATAATTCGCATGGAAACGAGATCGCATCAATTGAAGAGGAATTAAAAGAAGCTAATATTATTATCTAATTTCATTTGTACAATGAGCGTCGACAAGTTTGGACGCTTTTCTATGGGAGAGCAGCACTACTCGGGTTTACCAAGAGGGCCTCCAGGAATTGGATTTTCTCTAACCCCAGATGGTCATTTTAACCTGGAGAAAAAAAGACTAAAACATGTGCTAGATCCAGAAGATTCCGACGATGTTGCTACAAAGAAATATGTTGAAAAGTGGTCGCAAAATGCTAAAGACCAATCAGATTCAAGAACCACTAAATTATTTAATACTATCCAGAATACTTTGACTGGTAATCTGCAACGAATTAATAGTAAAAGTAAAGAAGTAGAACGAAAATTAGAAGAACTTAAAGTTAATCTTCGTACTATACAGGAAAATACAACCAAGAACACCATGAGTACTTCCAATGTGTTTCAAGAACTTCGGGATTATAAAAAAAATTTGCAAACGCGAATTCCTGAAATGATTGACGCAAGGTTTCATCCGTACAAAAATATAAATGGTGTTGTAAATAGTATTCAAGAAAAACTTAATCAGTTAAAACAAGATAAGGCAGGGGATCCTATTCCTGAGAACATTAGCCCAGCGCCATTAAGGTTGGTAAGATCCAAGGATCCAAAACTTCCAAAGCTGGATTTTGCAGGAACCGCTGACTTTATTAGTCGCCAGTAAGGAGATACATATTCAGAGGACGAAGTGCAATGAGCAAAATTAAAGCTGATGTCGTAAATGAGCTCCACAAGCCTGCACGTATTAATTTCCCTCGAAGAAAGACAATTATTAAAGGATTGGATGATTTGTGGCAAGCTGACCTAGCCGAGTTTGGTCTCTATGCAAGAGAAAATAAAGGACATAAATTCATATTGGTGGTAATTGATTGTTTTTCAAAGTACCTATGGTCCGCACCCTTAAAGGATAAAACAGGTGCTAGTGTGAGTGCTGCATTTAAAGCTATATTTCTTAAGGATGGTAGAATCCCAAAAAATTTACAGACTGATCAGGGAAAGGAATTTTATAACAGTCAATGTACAGCTTTATTGAAAAAACATGGTGTAAATCACTATTCTACGTACACTATAATTAAAGCATCCATGGCAGAACGAGTGATTCGAACATTAAAGGAAAAGCTTTATCGTGTATTCAGCCTGCGTGGGAAGTATCTGTGGATAGATGTTCTGAAAGACATAACTGACGCCTACAATAAACGGAAACATAGTACTACAGGAATGCGACCTTGTGACGTAACGAAAGATAAAGAGCAACAATTATTAAAAACGGTTTACTCGCATATCAAAATCGCCGGAAGGAGGACATTTAACGTGGGCGATGTTGTTCGTATTAGTAAACAAAAGGCTGTCTTTGATAAGGGATATACACCAAACTGGTCGACTGAGTTATTTAAAATTAAATCCATTAAGATAAGTAATCCGACTGTCTATCTGCTGGAAGATACAAATGGACAACCCATTACTGGAGCATTTTATGCCGAAGAACTTCAAAAGGCTAAACATTCCGACGTTTATCTAGTGGAGAAAGTTTTGAAAAGAAAAAAGAACAAGGTTTTCGTTAAGTGGCTTGGACTGGATAAATCTCAAAATAGTTGGATAGAAAAATCAAATGTTTTATAATTTTATTTTGTATAAATAAATCTTGGTATGAAAAAATAATTTAGTTTTCATTGACCTTCCACACAACAACAACAATGTAACCAGTCAAAATGAAACCTCCAATTCGGCACAATTTAGAGAATGGTATGAATTTTACTCATCCAATGATGTTGGATGATTTCGAGCAAATTTCTCTCAGCACGTGGATATCATTTTGCGCAATTGCAGCAGTCATATTATTTATTATAATAAGTACAATATGTTTTCTATGTAGAGGTTATAAAAAATAAAACCTACGGACAAGCTATTACTGGAGCATTTCATGCTGAAGAACTTCAACAGGCTAAACATTCCAACGTTTATCTAGTGGAGAAAGTTTTGAAAAGAAAAAAGAACAAGGTTTTCGTTAAGTGGCTTGGACTGGATAAATCTCAAAATAGTTGGATAGACAAATCAAATGTTTTATAATTTTATTTTGTATAAATATAGCTTGGTATGAAAAAATAATTTAGTTTTCATTGACCTTCCACACAACACAACAATGTTTGACCTTGTCTTTCACTGTGTACTAATTGCAACAATATCAGTTGGTGTTATTAATTCCTTTGAATTTCAAGATGCTGTTAAGTATTTGTATAAATACGGTTATATCAACGGGACGGAAGATTTGCTCCAAGATATTACAAATGAACAAAACCCTACATTTAAGGATGCACTTGAACAATTTCAAGAGAATTACAATATTCAAATTGATGGAAAATTGAATAACGAAACTATAATTTTCATGGAGACCCCTCGATGTGGTACTTCAGATGTTCAACTTAATAGTTACACCCTCGGTGGAATTTGGCAAAGATGGAATTCTACTAAGATTTCATGGCATTTCATGAGGGGAACTGCCAAAGATATTAAAATAAGTAAAGAAGCATTTAAAGTTTGGGAAAAACATTCCAATTTGGAATTTCTACACGATAAATACAATACAAATTTAATCATTTCGTTTCAACTCAAACGATAAATTTGTAAAGTGTAACAATCGCGAATTATGCCGTTTGGATTTAGATGGTCCTGGAAAAGATAATGCGCTTTTCGATATATCATGTCCTCGTAAAGATATTTTAACTGAAATTAAGTCATTATTATTTAAAGTACTTTTAAGTAATTAGGTATGCTAATTTTAATAAATAGTTTTAAATGAAATGTGTTTTAATTTTTTAACCTGAAAACGTATAAATTTGGGAGAAGAAAAAATATTGCATGAATTTAATATTTTTATTGTACAATACATATTATAAATTCGTACACCAAAGTAATAAGTTTATTATTGACGCTCGCGTTCACAGCACCTGTATTTTGGCGGGGGAGGTCCGTCAATATGTGTTCTTCCTGTATTATAATGCTCGAAACATGGAAGCCTTCTTTGATAATCCTTGTCGTTTTTGCATTTTGAAGATAATAAATGCCAAATTTTAAACAAATCCAGACCTTCAATTTTTCTTGCATAGTCCTCGGGTAGATATTTGAGATGTTCACTTGTTAAACATCCTTCATAATAAGCACTGATTGCACTGTTTATTTTTTGAAGTAATGCTTCCTCTTGCTGTTCACACCACATCTTGAATGTTCACTTGAATGAGTGATCTAGTAGACTGTAAATCCTTTTTCACCTTATCACTGTTATATATGATCGCCTCCAATAGACACTCGTAGTTTTCATTATTAATTGTCGATGTTTTATCATGTCGAGCACAAGCCAAAATTTTCAGTGAATTGATTTCATTCTCATTGGTTTCTAAACGTACCAATTCTGTTAAACATTCGTTATAATAATTAAAAAATGAAAGTTCCTCCATCCTTTGAAAACGACATTCAATTATTTCCAACAGTGCATAAAGTTGTTCGAACAATTTTTTATTGAGAATAATCTTAGACTTATTCTTCTCAATGCGAATATGTCTTAATCCATTCAAAGAGATTTTAAAAAGAATGTCACATCCAGCAAACACGTTCACAATTGGTTTTTTATCGAAGTCTGTTGTTTGATCTTGCTCATTATTAGATGATTTTCTTTTTCGTGATGCTTTATTATAATTGAGAAATTTATTTATTCGTTGCGCTTGTTTTACAATCTGGTTCCACTCAACACGTATAAATGAAACATTCGTGTTTTTTGGACCAGACAGTCGTAGTGCAGGGAAAAATCCTCTCGCAGGACTTAAACCAATAGCGACGTGGATGCTTTTATTCAATTGATGTTTTATTTCATTGATGAATTTGTGTTCATTGCGTATCTCACTGTCAAAATCTGATAACATCTCATCTAGGAAGTTGGTAATACTGTCTTCACCATCACTTTCGTTGCACAGATCAATAATTCCTTCATCTTCTTCTTCTTCTTGGTGTCCTACTTCCGGCTGTTGTTGTTGTTGTTGTTGTTGTTGTTTTTGCTGTTGCTGTTCGCGATCTTGTTTTTGTTTCCAAGCACTGTAACTGTACTCATAATCACAAACTTTATCCAACTCGAAACCGGCGACTGCAAACTCCAAGGCTTGTTCTTGCGTTAAATAATAATTGTTTTCCGGATTTACATAATAATAGTCTGGTTGGCACCACCTTGACATCCAATCCATTGTTACGGTGATGATGATGAAGTGGATAAATCTGGATGCTCGCTAAACAATAAAAAATAAAGTTTAATTACACAGCTTTAAATAAATTAGTCGAATACATACCTTAGGGACAATTTATTAAACTTGATGGATAACTTTTTAATTGCAATATTGATTTCTAACTGTTTTCTTAATTGGCAGAGTTTCTTCATGCACACTTTCAGTTCACTATTAATTATATTCTTTCTCTTCACCAACAAAATTTTGTGTCGTAGATCAATGACTGGCATTATGCTAATGAACAACATCAGACTAAATTAACTTCTCCAATAAATCACTTTGATTTCAATCAACCAATCAGAATCAAGATATTTCTACAGGTTTAGACATGATCAAAGCGAATGATTTCTTACATAATCTGTTATTTAACCGCATCCGTTCTCCAACGATTTTACCTTAAGTAAAATTTCATTTCAATTCGTTCGAAAAGGTAAGAATTCATCTGTAAAAATATTTCATCATCATCAGAAAAATGATTAAATATATAATAAGATATTTACCATTATATTGAAATACAAATAATTATGATTACAACTAGTAATGCAATTATTCTTTCCATCATGTTGTGTGTTAGTGGATGATAAACTTGTACTGACGCTTGTTCTCTCTCTCTCTCTTACACATAGATTTACTTTTTCAACGTTTCGTCTACCTAGATTGACTTCTCCTTCTCTTCTTCTGAACGCCTGATGGTTATTGTCTTGATGATGGCGTTATTGACCATGTCTGCAAATCTTTACATATACACACATACACACACACACCTCTGGTTATTGACGATCACTATTTTGATTATTTTTCGATTCAGATTTTGATTCGATTTAAATAACCCACCTATTTCATTTATTCAATCACCCTGTATATTCATCGAAAATGATAAGAATTCGGTTTGTCATACTGACACACACACACACACACACACACTCATTGACTCGATGATATTGCATTTGTGTGATAACAATTCAGTTGGTCACACTGTTCACGCACTTTACATTATATACAAGAGAGAGAGATTCCCAACAATTTACATTATATACAAAAGAGAGAAATAAAACATTCATTCGCAACAAGAAAGAGAGAGATAAATAATTCACACTCCAACACCGACTTACACACCGCCGGAAACCTTATCATTTTCTTATCAACACAAAATATAAACACGATTTGCACCAATCAGGCACAAGATAGATATTTTCTCCTTTCACATTTGAATTACTTATAAAATTCCGATTCCAATGATACCTCACACGACACCCCTACTACGTATGCAACCAAAGTTACACCAACATCCACCTTATTTTTTTCTCCTTTACCCCTCAATTTTTTCCATTCAAATTCACACCATACCATTCAGACCCCACCCACAAACAATCCCCATTCAAAAAACACCAAGAAATGGGACCAGCGGGCGAATGGGAGCTAAAAATCGACCTAGCGGAAGTCCATAAGAATAACATGGGATGAGTCACCGTTTTCGCCCTTTTTATACCTACTGATGTAGATAAATTAAATACATATCCTTATGGTTATTTAGAATAAATTAGTATTTAAAAATGTTTAACGCTTCACAATTAATATTATTTTTTTTGAAAAAAATGTTTATAATAATTTAGATATATTCTTAATAAATTTATATGTTTAGAGGATCTTATTTTTATGTTGTTATTTAGAATAAATTAGTATTTAAAAATGTTTAACGCTTCACAATTAATATTATTTTTTTTTTTTTTGGAAAAAAATGTTTATAATAATTTAGATATATTCTTAATAAATTTATATGTTTAGAGGATCTTATTTTTATGTTATTACTTACCTCTTTGCACATTTTCAGGAAGTGTGTGTGTGTGTGTGTGGTATATTAAAATACAAATGTAATTTTATTTTTATTTTTATTTTTATTTCGAATTTTTTTTTAGATATCTACCAAGTAAAGTGACATTATTTAAACTACAAATACTATTATCCTTGTAGTGAATCTTACAATTATTTGATATTTTGTTAAAATTAGGACAATTACTATCTAAACCTAAATCTATAATATTTCTATAAAATTCACTTAAATAAACCTTTTTTTGATTTCCTTTTACATAAATCACATCTGCTGGAAACATTTTAAAAATCGAGTTCAACTCGCTAGGATTAGTATCACCATCACTATAGCGTAAACAATGATAATTGTTCTCCAACCACCGAACTTGTTTTTTACACTCACTGGATAGTTGTGAAAAAGGTTTAGTTGATTTAATGTGATACATCCAACTTCTTAAACCATCACCATAAACCTATGCAAACACCAATTCCTTAGGAGTAAACTCAGGCACGTTGAATCCTTGCATATCAATAATCAATAGATGTTGAGGAACTATCCTCTTCAATAAAATGGGCTCCAACACTTTTCCAGTTTTTTCAACACGATCATGAAATCGATTCCTGTCCACCGCTGCTTGCATCCAATTTGCACCCTCTTCATCATCATCATCACTCTCAGCAATATTATAGATAAACGTAATTGGTGGTAAATTGAACATGACAGTTTTTTTTGTTTGTTTTAAATTCATTTAAATTATTTTGCGAACTATGCCTGATAGTGGAGTGTACTCGACGACTGCGTCGCAAAGAATAAGGCAGTACGCTCGAGTGTTATCATTAAACGGATCGGCAGCTTCCAATTCGATTTTCAAATCGACTGTTGAAGATTTTAGACTTTCGTTTTGTTTTGAAACGTCAAATACGTACAACATTCTGCGTTTGAACTCATTGAAATCTAAATAGGGATCAACTCCATGATCTATGTCGCGTGGACCATAATAACTGTCTCGAAATCTTGTATACATCTGGTAGGCAAGTATATAATCTCCACCTGTGATATCTAGATTCATGTTGTCGTAAGGGTACGATTCGGAATTTAAATGCACTTTAATATTTCGAATTAGACAGTGATCAAAATCGGTTGCATCTTTTAAATGATTATTTTTTCTGTTCTCATGAAAAGCGATGATTACGTATCGAGGCTTTTCTAAATTCGTAGAAGTTTTAACGCTCCATATATCTTTATCGGTTTTTCTTAGAGTGGGCAATTCGTGAAGTTCCCACTTGCGAAAAGGCATCAAAATCGATTTGTCAGATTTTAAACGTTCTAACATTTCCAAGCGTATCTCATCATTAACTTGAATGTGAGGCATTCGCCATTCAATTCGCCTTCAGTATTTTCAATTTGACATCTTCAGGTCCCACATAACAGTTCTTATCCGTACTGGATCGCAACAGAATTAACTCTTGTTTTGCGTTCACTATTATTTTGCGATAATCTTCAGCGAATCCAAGTAGATATTTCAGAGGAATCGAAACATAGAACTTGTTGTTGCCGACGTAATAAATCTTATGTTTTCCTCTAGATGCCCATCCTGAGATTTCGAGTCCGTTTGCATAAGATTTCTGGAACGACAGCATACCTTTCAGAGTGCTCGTAATTCCAACATCTCGACTCTTGTCAACCTCCACACCATTCAATTCGTAACGAAGTTCGTCAAACAAGAAACTGAAGGCATTGGTTACAAATTCAAAATCTTTATCACCTTGTTTTGCTTCTGGAAGATCCACTTTACCGCTGATATAAATGTAGCTATCGCAAGGTGCGGTGCAAATATCCTGATGTTGAATAACAATTCGAATTTCATCATTTTTATCGAAATTCACTGAGCGAGGTTGGTAGGTGTGAAATTGATATTTTGTTAACGATTCATCCATCGCGATGTCTCGAAATATATCAAGTGTATCCATTATTATTTATTGCTGGTAAAAATCTTGTATCCCATAGACTGTAATCTTGCACGATTATGAGGTGTTATCTTGGAACACGTCTTCGCAGGACTGATGGATAATTTATTTTGCAAAGTCAATTTATATGAATTTTGTCGACTACCGCCGTCGTTAAATTGAATCCCCATATTTTTATTTGGGGACTCGTTTTAGTTCTAAACGAATGATAATTTTCTCTCCTCTGAAATTAACCAGATTACCGTCTTGATCAAGAATTCGAATTGTTATATTGCTGATTGATTTTGTGTTTACTGGTAAATAAAGAATATTTTTTGGTTCTATAATAATTGCATAACCTGGATCAACAGTTGGTGTAAATTCAAATAATGTATGAGATAATTTGCTGTTATAATATGCTCCCGTCACGATATTGCATTCGACGCGTATGCTGGTTACTTTTACAATTTCCACCGGTATATCGGAGGTATGAAGAACACCCGATTCTAAATTTTTTTTACCCGAAAACCCCAACAATTTACCAATCGTACCTTTTCCAGGTGAAAAGTCTATTTCAAATTTACTTTTAATTTCACACTTTAATGTGTTATTATTCGGTTTCAACGATAACAGTTTATCAGCATCGGTTTCCTTGACCCTGCCACCGTTATCGTCACCGCTTAGTTTTAACAGCTGATGTTGTAAATACTTTTCAATGTTCGCGATTTCATACGAACCGGATGGTATTATAATTTCCTTTTTATTATAAATAAATTTATTGTTCCCTTCCTCAATATTAGGTATTGTATGGTAAGAATAAAATCCGATCAATCCCAAACAATAAGATTCTTCAAGATCAAGATCGATAGGAGGATAATAACTCTCGGAGAGTACACTCGTCGAACTTTGCAGGGTAAATGTCTGAAATTTCCGAAACTGTCGAAATAGTGAACAATATTTCCCTGCTTTTTATATGCTACCCAATGCGTTCCTAATCCGTCCTTCCTCTACATGATTAGGTTTTGATGGTAACGAATCCCGCATAAATACTCCTCGAAAATATTTTAGATTTCTGCCTCCTTTCACTAAGTCAGCATCGGTTAGGGCGCGGTTGGGTAGCGATTTAATTAGTTTTTTGACTTGTGTTGTTGTTGTTTGAGAAAAAGACCCATTCCTTTACGATATGGTTTTAAAAACAATCCTTTCCCCGGTTTACCGAGAGCAATAGCTTCCATCGTTTTATTATGTCTTTCAGCTTCCGCAAGTTTCGAACGTGCATCTTTAGCACTATTCACAGCTTTAGCAATGCCTGCAGCCCCTCCAGCCAAGGTTCCAAGGGCGCTCAGTCCGGCAAAATTTGGAATTAGTGGTATAATCCCACCCTGTTTTGGAATTGGTATAATTCTCGGAGCTCTAATTTTTTTCTTACCCCCAACCTCTCGCACAGCTATTTTTGCTGCAGATAATGCAATCTTACTACTTTCTTTAACACCTCCAGGCTTATCAATTTTTCGTTTAAATCGCTTAATAGCTTTTCGAGCCTTCATAACAACTCCACTCCTCAAAGGATTTTTTTTCTCTTGATGCTCCGAGTCTTCGTAACAACCCCACTCCTCAAAGGATTTTTTTTCTCTTGATACCCATCCCCGTTTTTCTCTTGATCTTCATTGTGTTAGTAACAGCCCACGCTGCTGCTTTCTCGCCGAAGATAGAGTCCTTAGCCTTGACTCTAGCCCAAGCTGCCTCCTCTAATTCTTTATCAGCTTTATGTCTCTCGTTTAGGTCTTTGTTCTGTGAGTAAGCAATATCGTGCTGTTTACATGCAGAGTCCAGAGGATTAATACCTGGATCACCTCTTTTTAAACGTTTTTCTAACTTGGTTCCCGGCCCACAGTACTGATAACCAGGTATATGTGCTTCAAATGGAAGTTTATTGATTATAGAATTGATGATACCTTCACCACTGTAAGTGAACATTTAAGAGTCACTGACTCGGAGGGACTATTTATATACTGCTGCTTCTAGCCAGATTTGATTAGTAAGATGAGGGTTGTTAAACAAAAACAATCTCTCCCCGTGTCCAATTTAGACAAGTGGGTTGGAGATGGATTTAAAAATCGACAACGTCGACATAGTAACTTGTTACCGGATTCCGTTCGATCAATAATTTGTGGACCATCAAACTGTGGAAAGTCAAACGTAATGTTATCGCTTCTGTTCAACGAGAACGGATTGAAATTTCAAAACGTCTATGTGTTTTCAAAATCACTTTATCAACCGAAGTATACTTTTCTAGAAACGGTTTTGAATGGTGTGCCAAGTGTCAAATATTACCCTTTTAAGGAAAATGATGAGATAATGAGTCCGAGTGAAGCCAATCAAAATTCAATATTCATATTTGATGATGTTGCATGTGACAAACAAGATAAAATCAGAGCATTTTTCAGCATGGGGCGACACAAAGACGTTGATTCATTTTATCTGTGTCAGACTTACACTCGCATACCAAAACATCTGATTCGTGACAATGCAAATTTTATAATTTTGTTCAAACAAGACGAACTAAATTTGAGACATGTATATAATGATCATATAAGCAGTGATATGCAGTTTGACCAGTTCAAAACTCTATGTTCGGAATGTTGGAAAGAAAAGTACGGTTTTCTAACAATTAACAAAGATTCAGACATCACGAAAGGACGATACAGAAAAGGACTGGATGAGTATATAGTGATGGAATAACAAATATTTCTGTTAGTACCAAAACAGGTCTGATATACAACACAGCTACCTGTTTCTGAACAACAGCTACCTGTTTCTGAATAATAGCTACCTGTTTCTTATCAATCGCTACCTGTTTTGAATTCAAACAAAAAATGGCTGATCTTAAAAGGAGAATAATAGCAGTTCAAAAAGCTATTAAAAATAAGTCATTAGCTTTAAAATTAATTCGCACTGAAAATGAAGAGAGATTGAAGATATTATACAAGCCAATCACGGATCCATTAAAATCAATCGTTAAATCCCAAGAGTCTGGCTCATCGGATTTATCTTTAGTGAAACCGGAATTGTTTTTAAAGAAATTAGCAGCATCTACACCTAATGAGGGGCACTATATGCACACGCTTCGTGGAGAGAGAAAGCCAGAGATACCTAAACCGCCGGAATTTTTGGAAAATGAAGAAGTTTTTGAACGTAATCCGGAACAGCCATCATCATCGTTCATGAATGCTACCTCCGTTCAGGAGCCAGATCCCGAATTGATAAATCAGTACTTAGAACAATTTGGACCTCTTCCCAGACAATATATCGAGGAATTAATAGGCGGAGGCGGTAATGATTTTGACAATGTCTTCGGTTTACATTTCAATCCTGAAAATGCTAAGCTTCAAATCGGCCTAACAGATATCGATCTAGATGGAGATGATTTAATAATTGATAAAATTCGTTATAAGGGCACAGTGGGTTTATATGAATTGCTCTTCAGAAAGGATCCTATGGCTTATAGAGATGATGATAAAATAAAATATATTGATATCCTTAAGAGAACGAATACTTTACACCGCGATTGTGATCCCTCGAAACAGATCAGGGGAAATCCCTCTAATAAATATAGAACAATCATAAAGCCTCTGCTGGATCAATCACCACCAGCGAAGTCGTTAATTCCACGTCCTGAAGTATCAAAGAAACCTCCTCAAGGTCAGGGATTCGATTCAAAGATGCATGTTGACGAAAAGCCTCACCGTTACACATATTGGGATGATCCTAATGAATTGGTTGAACGCTTATGGTTACTTCATGCATCAAGAAAAGCTGGTAATAATTCACTTGGAAACGAGATCGCATCAATTGAAGAGGAATTAAAAGAAGCTAATATTATTATCTAATTTCATTTGTATAATGAGCGTCGACAAGTTTGGACGCTTTTCTATGGGGGAGCAACATCACTCGGGGCTACCAAGAGGACCTCCAGGAATTGGATTTTCTCTAACCCCAGATGGTAATTTTAACCTAGAGAAAAAAAGACTAAAACATGTGTTGGATCCAGAAGATTCGGATGATGTTGCTACAAAGAAATATGTTGAAAAGAGCATGCAAACTGCTAAAGACCAATCAGATTCAAGAACCACTAAATTATTTAATACTCTCCAGAATACTTTGACTGGTAATCTGCAACGAATTAATAGTAAAAGTAAAGAAGTAGAACGAAAATTAGAAGAACTTAAAGTTAATCTTCGTACTATACAGGAAAATACAACCAAGAACACCATGAGTACTTCCAAAGTGTTTCAAGAACTTCGGGATTATAAAAAAAAATTGCAAACGCCAATTCCTGAAATGATTGACGCAAGGTTTCATCCATACAAAAATATAAATGGTGTTGTAAATAGTATTCAAGAAAAACTTAATCAGTTAAAACAAGATAAGGCCGGGGATCCTATTCCTGAGAACATTACCCCAGCGCCATTAAGGTCGGTAAGATCTAAGGATCCAAAACTTCCAAAGCTGGATTTTGCAGGAACCGCTGACTTTATTAGTCGCCAGTAAGGAGATACATATTCAGAGGATGAAGTGCAATGAGCAAAATTAAAGCTGATGTTGTAAATGAACTCCACAAGCCAGCACGTATTAATTTCCCTCGAAGACGAACAATTATTAAAGGATTGGATGATTTGTGGCAAGCTGACTTAGCTGAGTTTGGTCTCTATGCAAGAGAAAATAAAGGACATAAATTCATATTGGTGGTAATTGATTGTTTTTCAAAGTACCTATGGACCGTACCCTTAAAGGATAAAACAGGTGCTAGTGTAAGTGCTGCATTTAAAGCTGTATTTCTTAAGGATGGGCGCACTCCAAAAAACTTACAGACTGACCAAGGCAAGGAATTTTATAATAGTCAATGTACAGCTTTATTTAAAAAACACTCTGTAAATCACTACTCTACGTACACTATAATTAAAGCATCCATGGCAGAACGAGTGATTCGGACATTAAAGGAAAAGCTTTATCGTGTATTCAGCCTGCGTGGGAAATATCAGTGGATAGATGTTCTGAAAGACATAACTGATGCCTACAACAAACGGAAACATAGTACTACAGGAATGCGACCTTGTGACGTTACGAAAGATAAAGAGCGACATTTATTAAAAACTGTTTACTCTCATATCAAAATTGCAGGAAAGAGGATATTTAACGTGGGTGATGTTGTTCGTATCAGCAAACAAAAGGCCGTATTTGATAAGGGATATACACCAAACTGGTCGACTGAGTTATTTAAAATACAATCTATTAAGATAAGTAATCCGACTGTCTACCTGCTGGAAGATACAAACGGACAACCCATAACTGGAGCATTTTATGCTGAAGAACTTCAAAAGGCTAAACATTCCGACGTTTATCTAGTGGAGAAAGTTTTGAAAAGAAAAAAGAACAAGGTTTTTGTTAAGTGGCTTGGACTGGATAAATCTCAAAATAGTTGGATAAAAAAATCAAATGTTTTATAATTTTATTTTGTATAAATATAGCTTGGTATGAAAAAATAATTTAGTTTTCGTTGACCTTCCGCACAACAACAACAATGTCTGACCTGTTCATTCACTGTGTACTAATTGTAACAGTATCAGTTGGTGTTATTAATTCTTTTGAATTTAAAGATGCTGTTAAGTATTTGTATAGATACGGTTATATCAATGGGACAGAAGATTTGCTCCAAGATATTACAAATGAACAAAACCCTACATTTAAGGATGCACTTGAACAATTTCAAGAGAATTACAATCTTCAAATTGATGGAAGATTGAATAGCCAAACTGTAATTTTCATGGAAACACCTCGATGTGGTACTTCAGATGTTCAACTTAACAGTTACACCCTCGGTGGAATTTGGCAAAGATGGAATTCTACTAAGATTTCATGGCATTTCATGAGGGGAACTGCCAAAGATATTGAAATAAGTGAAGAAGCATTTAAAGTTTGGGAAAAACATTCAAATTTGGAATTTGTGCACAATAAATACAATACAAATTTAATCATTTCGTTTCAACTAAAACGACATAAATTTGTAAAGTGTAACAATCGTGAATTATGTCGTTTGGATTTAGATGGACCTGGAAAAGTTTTAGGGCATGCATTTTTTCCATCAATTTCTCAACAACACGTTGAAATACATTTGGATGAAGAAGAACCATGGTGTTACAACAATACAATTTGCCCCGACAATGAAAAAAGTATTTTTCTAGTTTTATTTCATGAAATTGGACACGCTTTAGGACTTCATCATTCTCTTCGAGATGATGCAATAATGTATGCTTTGTATTCACCAAGAAATAATACAATCGATTTATCAGATGATGACATTAGAGGCATTCAAAGGTTGTATGGACCTAAGAAAAAACAACTGACAACAAATTCGATCAACACCACACCCACCGTCGTCCCCAACTCACCACCTTCTCTTACAAAATCAACGGAGAGAACGACTGCGACGGCGACGACGACGACGACGACGACGACGACGACGATGACGAGGACAACGGCTGTATTGGATAATTCTAGTGAAACATCAGCAGCACCTAAATTATGCACATTTCATAACGTAGATGCGTATTTGGTTGCAAAAGATCATCTTTACATATTTTATAAGAAATGGGTGTGGTATAAAATACGAAATGAGGACAAAGTTAATTCACCTCTATTGATAACGCAGTGGTTACGTTTCTTACCCTCAACATTTACAAAAATAGATGCCATTTATCAGAGACTTGACCAAAATTTTGTGATTTTTGCAAACAAATTAATCTACGTTATCGATTCAAATTCGTTAACCCTTAGAAATGCTCCTTTGACTCATTCTCAAGTACTGATACCAAATGAATGCAGTGTAAGAGGTGCCGTAAACACATATACAGGTCAAACTTATGTGTTTTGTAATGATAATAAGTTCGTTCAATTAAATGAATGTGATTTTAGGGTTAAACGAAGTGGATTTATTTCAAGAGATTTTCCTGGAGTCCCGGCAAACATAAGCGGTGTTTTTCGATATACAAACGGTAATCTTTATTTCTTTGATGAGACTTATACTTATGAGTATAATGAATTTTCACAAATATTGACTAGTGTTACTAAGAGAAATAATGCACTATTCGATATATCATGTCCCCGTAAAGATATTTTAACTGAAATTAAGTCATTATTATTTAAAGTACTTTCAAGTAATTAGTTTTGTAAGCAAATTTTAATAAACATTTTTAAATGTAATTGTGTTTTAATTTCTAACCTGAAAATGTATAAATTTGGGGAAAGGAAATACTGTTACATGAATTTAATATTTTATTGGACAATACATATTATAATATCGCACACCAGTTATAATTATTAAAAAGCAGAGTCCGGTTAAAATAAACATTAATAATAATATATTTATCGCTATCTGAGATGATAATTTATCGTAGACATCCGGAGTTATTTTTGCGGCATTGTCGTTGTACAAGATGGTCTTCCATTGCTGAGTGTACACTTTGAAACCAGTCATCTCGGACAATGTAGTGGTGTAGCGGATCTTGTATCGAAAGACATCCACTTCAGAGGGTTTCTTCTCCAATTGAAAACTACATGTATGCGGCCTTGATATGTTGTCAGTCTTCATACGGGTCCATGATTCATCATCAAGAGTAGTGTAGTCGAAATCGATAGTGATGTAATAGTTTTCCACATTTTTGGGTCGTGTAACGAACAGCGTACCATTAAAAATATTCGCAAGAAGCAAAAAGTTTGCAATGTTCATGTTTTAACAACCGCACTCGCTCAATGTCAATTAAGAAATAAATTAATTATTACCACTCGCGCTCACAACATCTATATTTTGGGAGGGGAGGTCCATCAATATGTGTCCTTCCCGTATTATAATGTTCGAAGCATGGAAGTCTTCTTTGAAAGCCCTTGTCGTTTTTTCGATGTGAAGACAGTAGGTGCCAAATCTTAAATAATTCCAAGCCTTCTATTTTCCTCACATAGCACTCTGGTAAATATTTGAGATGATCACTTGTTAAACACCCTTCATAATAGGCATTTATTGCATTATTTATTTTATGCAAAGTTGTTTCCTCTTGTTCACCATTCATCGTGTTGAATGATCACGTCGGCGAGTGATCTAGTAGTTATTAAATCTTTTCTTACTTTATCTGCGTTATATACTATTGATTCCAACAGACACTCGACTTTCTCAGTACTTGCAAAAATTGGTATTTTATCACGTTGAGCACAAACTAGAACTTTTAGTGCATTAATTCCATCATCATCGTTTTCATCTGCTTTTTGTAAATGAATCACTTGTCTTAAACAATCGTTATAAAATTTAACAAATGTAAGATCTTCTAATCTTGTAAATCGGCACTCAATTAATTCCAGTAGTTGATTAAGTCGTTCAAATAATTTTCTATTGAGAATAATTTTGGATTTATTTTTCTCAATGCAAATATGATTCACACATTTACAAGGTGTTTTAAAAATAATATCACATCCAACGAAGACGTTTATAAAAGGTTTTTCTTCGATCTCTATTCTATCCTCTTCATCGTCACGTGATTTTCGTTTTCGTGATGATGATGATGATGATTTTTTAGGGCAAAGAAATTTTCTTATTCTTTCGATATGAGTTATAATCTGCTTCCATTCAATATGAAGAAATGATATATTTGAGTTTTTTGGTCCTGACAATCTTATTGAAGGGAAAAATCCTCGTGCAGCACTTAAACCAATAGCAACATGGACACTTCTATTTAAATGATACTTAGTCTCATTAATAAATCTTTTTTCATTTCTCACTTCAGTATCGAAATCAGATAACATTCCATCGAGAAAATCCGTAATGCTGTCACAGTCATCATCATTTTCATTGCACAAGTCAATAATTCCTTCATCATCATCATCATCATCACAATCTACTTCTTGCTGCTGCTGCTGCTGCTGCTGCTGATGTTGTTGTTGTTGTTGTTGTTGTTGTTGTTGTTGTTGTTGTTGTTGTTGCTGGTGGTATAACTCCTGTTTGTTTTGGTTTTGTTTCCATGCGTTGTAATTATATTCGTACAGGCACACTTTATCCAGTTCAACACCGGTCTCTAAAAATTCTAGGGCTTGTTCATCCATCAGATAATAATTCGTTTCAGGGTTTATATAATAATATCCAGCTTGCCCCCACCGTGAAGACCAATCATCCAAATCTATTGAATGCTATAAATTCAAAACTGAAATGTAGTAATTCGCTACAAATTAAAAATAAATCAATCTTACCATATTGATAATTTTTCAAACTTCACTATCAATGTCTTATATTGTCTTAATTCACACTTTTCTTTTAAATCACTTTTCAATTCACTTAATTTTATTAAATGCTGTTCTAATGCAACCCGAATTTGTATATGTTTCTTCCGTATTAAATTTCGTCGTAGATCGTTTTCACCATACATCTCGATACTAAATATTATTCTTAATCAATTTACCTTATATATTATCGGAAACGAGATTTCAATCAACCAATAGGATCATTTCTTACAAGTCTAAACACGATTACTTGTACCTCTTATAATCTAACCACATCCTCATACATTTTCATTTCTTTATGTGAAATTTATTTTACAAATCAATTTGGATTCTAAAATATTTTCAATCGTTTAATATTAATCACTTCCTTATCTGCGTTACGTAATGACCACAATTTTACCTTGGCCATTGAATTAAAATTTTGTTTCAATTCTAATGGTAAGAGCACATACACATGAAAATCATGGAACAAGTAATTGAAATAAAAAAAATAATTAAATTTTAATTATATATATATATATATATTATATATATATATATATATATATATATATATATATATATATATATATTTATCCTGCACACAAATTCTTTCTTTCCTTCGCGCGCATTATTTTCATTCTCAATATTTCACATTTCAGATTCCATTCCTTTTAAATTTCGCGCCATTTTCATTCATTCGGACACCCTGTATATTCATCGAAATTGATAAGAATTCAGTTGGTCACACCATCTCCATCACACTCTTTCACACACACACTCGCTCCCACTCATCACCTCTTACGAACCTCATTGCATTTGTGTGTGTGTGTGATAACTAGAGCCCGGATCTTCAGGCAAAATGCCTAAAATGCCTCTAAATGCCTATTTTGGCTGTTTTAATGCATAAATGCCATTTTTCCTTATAAACGCCTATTTACGCCTATTTATGTATTAGGAATGCCAAATATGGCCATGTCCATAATCATGAATATTCATTCCGAGAAAATTGATAGTTCCGGGTGTAGGGAATCTCCAATAAAATCCTTTGTGAACAAAATAGTAAGCGCCTTTTTTTCTCGGTGCTTTGGGGATAGGCGTTTACAGAATCAGTGATGGCCGGCGGGGTGACTCATGATACTGCCGACGGTAGCAATACAAATAGGTAGGGTCAGTTGCAGAGACGACAGGCGGCGTGACCGCACCTATCTGTATTGCCACCTCGGCTGTTACATGAGTCACCCCACAAGCCGTTACTATTTGAATTTACCACGTTTACGTCTGTGTACCATGCCGAAAATACGTGCGTCAGTAACCGACAAATTAAACAAATTCGTGCAAGATTTTGGAAGTGACATTTTTTCGAGTGATGGTACAGTGTTGTTTTGCAAAATGTGTGAAAAATCGGTGAATTTTGAGAAAAAATATTTTATTTCCCAACACATACAAGGGACTAACCATAAAAAAGCAGCACAGTTGAAAGTGGGAGCCCCGAAAACTTCCCTGTTGCCGACATTTTTAACAACATCGAATCGTGTATCTGAATTTTCATTCGACTTGTGCAATGCGTTTGTACGTGCTGGAATTCCATTATGGAAAATACAAGATCAATCTTTGCGAGCTTTTTTCGAAAAGTATATTAAAGAAAACTTGCCATGTGAATCAACGCTGCGGAAAAATTATCTCGATCGTGCTTATCGAGAGACATTGGAAGCAGTACGAACTCATATGAAAGACAGGAAGATTTGGCTATCAATAGATGAAACTACAGATGCTCTAGGAAGGTAATTTCTCAAACGATTAAAATTTTAATTATGCATGAATTAAAATGTACCTTTGATCTTCCAGACACATTGCCAATGTAATAATTGGATCACTCGAACAAGATCACACCTCCAGGATCTACCAACTAGATTCCGATTGCCTCGAAAGAACCAACCACTCTACAATTTCTCAATTATTTATAAATTCGCTATCGTTACTTTGGCCGGAGAAAATTCTACACGACAACGTGCTCATGTTCATCAGCGACGCTGCTCCTTATATAAAAAAGGCAGGAAATGCTCTCAAAGTATTGTTTCCACGTATGATACATTTAACTTGCGTGGCTCATGGACTTCATCGTGTGGCGGAAGAAGTGCGCGAACAATTTTCAGACATAGATATGTTAATATCTTCGGTAAAAAAGATTTTCCTAAAAGCGCCATCAAGGATAAGGTTCTTTAAAGAAATGGCACCAGAATTGGCTTTACCACCCCAACCAATACTCACTCGTTGGGGTACATGGATATCAGCTGCTTGTTATTATGCAACTAATTTTGCACAAATTAAAGAAATTATTTTAAATTTAGATGAACAAACGGTGGCTTCAATCAAAAATGTGAAAAAACTTTTCGAAAAAAAAAAATTACAAAATGATTTAGCATTTATTTCATCTAATTATTCCATGCTTCCACACACAATAAGAAGTTTAGAAAGCGGAAATTTAACTTTGGTTAATTCCGTTCATATTGTAAATAATACCATTAAAAATATTTGTAGCATTTCTGGCAATAAGGGGCGCATTATACAGGAAAAATGTGAATCTGTGTTTAGTGCGAATAGAGACTTTGAAATTGTAAAAAGCTTAGCTAACATTCTTTCAAGCAATGCAAATGAAGCAAATGTTAATTACGATATAACAGAAATTACATGTTTTAAATTTGCACCAGTTACATTAGTAGACGTAGAAAGATCGTTTTCGCAATTAAAATATATACTCTCAGATAGACGGCAAGCACTAACTACGGATAATTTAAAAAAACATCTTTTTATTAGTTCTAATTCTCATATGTTTTAATAATTATTTTGTTTTATGATCTATTCTAATGAAATGTATGATTGTGCAATAAATCCATTTAAATGATAATAATATTTATTTTGTTTTATGCCCATAATTTTCTGGATTTTCAAATTTTTTTAGATTTTTGTGTGCCTATTTTTGTGTTTTGGGTGCCTATTTTCATATATTTAAGTGCCTTTTTGCCTGCCTATTTTAACATTTTTTAGTGCCTGAACATCCTGGCTCTAGTGATAACAATTCGGTTGGTCACACTGTTCACACACTAGCTCCATCACACTCTTTCAAAACAGGATGTCACTACTCGCACTCATGCTCTCTTATGGACAAATCCACACATTACTCCATCTCTCTCACACCAACGCCTTCAAACCCACCTGCGTGCCTGCGTGGACCTCTCTCTCTTACAAAATACCGGACCGGAAGTCCCATGTTATTCTTATGGAGAAATTCTCGCCAAACCCCCTTTTTTTACCTACTGACTTCCGGTGTGTTATCGCAAGTTACCGATTTCGATTGCAACCTTGAGCACTTTTACACACAAATTAGCACACATGAATAAAAAATTATTCGTTTAGATTTTTAATAGTTTCAATCGTGTCGCCAACTCGTTTATAATTTTTCGCAATTCAAGGTCTCTCCGCAGTTTTTCGATTGACTTTTCTAATTTGAGAATTTTCACCGAAACAATACTTTTACTTTTACGTAAAAACTTGCGATTATTAATCACACTTCTAAGATCATGCATCGCGTTACAAGTTGATTACATCAATAAAGATGAATTTATAATAACTACTCGTTATATTCGATGATGATGAAATAACTAGTTCATTCAGCCAATCAGATTACAGAATCAGATTTCTGACGTCACGCACAATACATTATTCGGCATCTGCGCTTCATGCCCGTTCATTTGATACCAAACACGGACCATTTTGGAGCACCGAAAATGAAACTTTAGATTTTCGAGATAATAATGCGATATTCGACATCTACGCTCCGAGCCCGTTCATTTGATACCAAACATAGGTCATTTTGGAGCACCGGAAATGAGCTGTCAGTCGACCGGAAGTGGCCATTTTCTGAATCTACTCGATGAGCTCTTTCATTTGCAATGTAGCAATCCGATATCAGACGAGCCGTTACGAAGATATTCACGTTTTTCAGTTTTTTCACTTTTCCTAATGTGATACCATAATGTTACTAGCTTTTCGTTATTTGTTTTCGTTTTGTTAATTTGGCTTTGATATTTTGAAAACATTTTTCAATTTTGAGATTTTGATTTTGATTTGGTTGATTTTGATTTGGTTGATTTTGATTTTGGTTGATTTTGATTTTGTAAATTTTGATTTTGATGATTTTGAATATTTTATCAGGCACACCCTGTATATAGATTTTTTTAAATTTGGCGCTGTTTTTCATTTATTTGCACACCCTGTATATTATACCGATTGAGATTTCGACACATCGAACGTTTGGATTTTAAATCTCCCGCGCGCCCGCCATTTTGGTGGGGGGTGTTTTATGACGTCTTATGGAGAAATTTACATGGGAGGGACTTCCTGGCGGAGAACCCGCTAATATCCTCTACTGACAATCAGGAGATATGGTATCAGCATGATGGATGTCCAGCCCATTATGGTTTAAATGTAAGGGAATATTTAAATGCTAATTTTCCCAATTGCTGGATTGGTCGCGGTGGCACTATCAACTGGCCACCAAGATCTCCTGATTTAGCACCATGTGATTTCTTTTTGTGGGGTCACTTGAAAAACAAAATTTACAAAAAACACCATCCAAATATTGAATCTTTGCGGGAAGCAATTTTTGCGGAATGCACATTGATTACAGATAGGCAGTTGGCTAATGTTAGACATGCATTTTATAACCGATTGGGTTATTGTTTACACCAGAACGGAGAACTTTTTGAGTACTTGCTCTAAAATTTCCCGTTGACCGCTGGTTACGGTAAAACCAAAAATATATCACGAACTGTGTGTAATCTGACACCACTTTAATTCAATTCATCGTTACTTCTTCTGTTCCGTTTGCCTTTAATTTTAATATGTTTGAAATAATATTTGTTGAAATTGGACTATTGAAATACCTTTTGAATCATCTGCCGCTACACTTGCTGTATTTTCGAACTTTTTCACAAATTTGGAAATTGTTGATACAGACGGAATTGGTCGATTGTTAAATGTAACCGAAAATAAGTCACGAACTCTGCGTAAACTGACGCCACTGTAAAATGTTTTAATAATGAATACCCTCTCTTCATTGGAATAACTCAGATTATTGTTCATCGTAATAACTAGAATTGATATCTGACTTGCAATATTATTATTTTCACTATAACATGAAACATGACATTTGTCAAAGTCATGGCAAGGGTTTTTATGAAATGGTAAATTGTTAAACTTATTTTTATTATTTCTGAGGTGTATGCTGGTACAAACGTAAATTAAATGGATGATACATTTACAGTTTTTAATTCTCTAAAAAATATTCCTTTACGATTTTTCTCTAAAATGAATAGGGGAGCAAATAATTACACATATTTAATTTTACATGTTAAATCCCTATGTTCGCCCCTTATCCCAAACACTCGGTATAGTACAATCGCGCAGAGGTGACAGTGACTCATCGCTCCATGTTGCCTGAATTAAGTTTCTAGGAAACGTATGTCCGTAAAATAATTCGATTCAGTCTAGGCGGGAAATTTAAAAATTCTCGAGCCTGCAAATATTTTCCCGACGAAACTTTGTGAGTGCATTCTTCGGCAATCGGTAAAGACAACTGGAAATTGGTCATTAAATTTAACCTTTTTATTAATGAAATGGATAGAATCAATTCTGCTCTTAACTAAATCGAAATCAGAGATGGTCAAAACCAGATACAAGCACGTGAATTTTGAGGTTAGAATAGATAGAATGAGAAAAGACATACGTTGGACTTAGCCCATGAATTTACATATCGACATACGTTTCGTATTTCATTTCTTTTTTATTAAGCATGCGAACGAGTATAGATATTTATCCAGACGCGATGATTAGATCGAAAAAGCATGAGTCACTGTCACCTCTGCACGATTGTACTATAAACGAGCTACAAACAGGATTTTAAAATATTCATATTATTTACAGTACTGAGTACATGACTATTACATAGACGCAAGACATTTTTTACCTATATTTTCTTATATAAATAGATGATAGCTAGCTTCTTAGTTCAATCAATTTTATACTTTCAAAGAATAAATTCATAATATTAAGATGTGGATGGCTTACACTAATCAGAACGCAAGTGAAGTAGTAGATGTTAAAACTGTAGTGGAAAACTTGGAGGCAATTTTCACAAATTTGGGGTTCGATTCCTGCATAAAGCAGAATGACTTTACTGTTGAACCAGAGGAAGTGGAGCTGCTCAGTAATTTGGAGGAGAAATATTACAAGGCTGCCGAGGAGTGCTAATTGTTTCTGAAGGATGAACGTTGTGTGAAATGTCTGTGTGCAGCATTGCATAGACTTGGATTGAGTTTATTTATTTATTTTTATCCAGCAGGTTTTATACTAAAATAGAAATGTAATTAACGAATGTAATAATTAGTATATTATGTTATTTTTATTAGGAAAATTACACCTAATTCTGCGAGAGAAAAACTAGTTTAATAAAAACGATTGTACAATTTTACAATCATCATTATGAACTGTTAGAAAAAATTAATTGAACTGCATCGTATTATAGTGGGAACACATCAAATATTTTTATCTGCAGGTTATTGATTGGAATAGAAAATATAATTAACGAATGCAATTAATTCTGTAAAACAAGGTATAGACAGAAAGAAAAATATAAATAACATATGAGTTTAATTCAAAAGTATGGTAGGAATGAATGCAAATCAGATATTGTAACAAGAAGTCTATAAAAATATATACTCCTAACTAGTTTTAATTGTAAGATGAATAACCACGTATGCCCTCTGTATAGAAAAATATAACTACTTATTTATGCAGTCAAGGTAATAACCTGGAGTAGCCGATGTCTACAAATATATACCCCTAACTTTTTTTAATTGTAAGATGAATAACCACGTATGCCCTCTGTATATAAAAATAGAACTACTTATTTATGCAGTCAAGGTAATAACCTGGAGTAACCGATGTCTCTAAAAATATATACCCCTAACTTTTTTAATTGTAAGATGAATAACCACGTATGCCCTCTGTATAGAAAAATATAACTACTTATTTATGCAGTCAAGGTAATAACCTGGAGTGACCGATGTTTATAAAACATATATTCCTATATAAATACGGGTACTGAGCAAACTTTTTTAGTATCCATCCAGAAGTATCCATCCACAGTTAACTTAGTATTAAAATGGATATGAATTCAATTTAATTGGTGTACAGTCAACAGTGTCAGTGACACCAATACAAAAATTGGTGATAAATCAAAAATATTTCATTCGGAATGTCAAGAAAGTGTATACAAAACATGGATCAGTATATCTACCCCAAAGGTTTTCGTCATTATCAGAAGAGGATATTGAAGAAATTAATGGAAAGTCTGCAGTTTTTATGACCATCATGAAACATGTTGGTCAAACAGTAGAAATTCACTTTAGTGAGTGAACAATAAGTGAGTGAAGTTAAATTATAGAGTACATAAGTATTACTTAGACGCAGGACCATTTTTACTTATATTTTCTTGTATAAAGCCAAGAGCTTTTCGATCTGTCCCCAGTGTTAAAACGCGCAATGAAGCTGCCAGTGGGTACTTTTAGTTCGGATACCGGCCTCTACAATTTACTCAAAGTATTCACTGACGCAGATAATTATAAAAGTGCAATCGGTGATTTACCTCAAGTGACAAAATGCTATCGATTTTACACTATTAAATTTTGTGTAACCCGCGGTTTGACTTCAAATTCTATCCACATGTGTTACCAATATCTCAGCGAGTATGCTGAAGAAATAAATTGCACAAACGTCAACTTTCGATGGGAAGCAAATCAGCGACAATGGAATCCACCTTTCCTGCTCGTTCAGCAAGTGCACCAACACAGACATCATGCTCCTCAATGCCTTATTTGCTACAAATTGTTTTACCCCAAAGACTATTGTGATACTGAAGACGTCAGAACGGCACACAACCATTCCCGTATTATAAGTTATCCATTTGTTAAAAAATGTCACGATGAAACGGGTGATGTTAGCAGTGATTATTTTACTGATTCAGATTAGGAAGATTTGCGCATGAGCCTTTTTCAAACAATTACAATCAGAATATAAAGTGTAAAACATTAACTGACATATTTATCTGAATTATTGATAAATATATATTAATATATGAAACAATTTTATTCTACTCTTATATTGTATTGTACTCTTATATTTATTAATAAATAACTTTAATTTTATTAGTATTATTATATTCGTATGTCTTAATATATGTACTATCTCTCTCCCTCAAAACTATTCTCTTCATCTGGTACATTTTCCGCTTCCTCTCCCTCTCTAACTTCATATAAATGCAAGTATTATTTTACATGAGTTGTATTAGTGTTGAATCAGTGAGTTGGTTAACTTCTGAATTACCAGTAGAAAGTCAACTTCTTTACAATAGATCAAAATAGGTATGTATTAATGTTTTCTTACATTATTTAATCATATCATGTTTACTTTCTGTTACAGTATTAAATTTGAAAACGAATATGCCAAATAACATTTCAGAAATTAGTGATAATGCAATTAAAACAATTTCTAAATCAATTACTTTACTCAAAAAATTATGAAATTAAGAATTTTATCAAGCATATTAGGCTCCACTCGCAAATTAGTCTGCCAAGATGTTGAATCTTGTTTTCAGAGCAGAATATGCACAGGTATTATTATTAATTTACATTATAAAGACCCACACGATTTTTTTTTAATGCATTTAAAAGTTTCTCTATCAAAATTAATCGTAAATTAAAGTTAACATTAAACAGGGTTCGGCAATGAAACGGGAAGATTTGGGATGGGGCTTGCAGCGCGCGGTGAAGTGGTAGGGAAGACAGTCCCAGGCCTGTCCGGACCCGAGTGACTTGCCATTTAGTCTACAATGGAGCGTTGGACGGGTGAGCATCGCGGTTACGCAATTAAGGCATATTATGTAAATGGCGAGAGTTTAGTGCAAACGCGTCGGGATTTTAGACGACATTTTAACATACCGCGTAACCAACCTGTTCCGTCAGACCATCCGACTAAAATGTGAGTAAACAACCTCGAGCAAACTGGATCGACGTCTAGAAAAAGAGGTGATAGTGCCAGAACGATTCGAACCCCTGAAAATATCGAACGTGTTCGACAAGCAATGTTAAGAAGTCCACGTCGATCGGCCGTCCGTCACGCCACACGCCTTCGAATAAGTGAAAGATCGGTGAGAAGGATACTCCACCAAGATCTTCGATTTCACCCGTATAAAATACAGGTTGTTCAATCTCTTCACCTGGGTGATTATCAACAGCGTCTCAGATTTTGTGAGGTTATGCTTGCCAGGTTGGAAGAAAATGATGACCAAATTAACAACTTGTGGATGAGTGATGAGGCACACTTTCACCTCTCTGGTTTTGTAAACAAACATAACTTCAGGTACTGGGCGGAGGAGAACCCTCGTTTGCTTCATGAAACACCTCTTCATTCGCAGAAAGTGACAGCATGGTGTGCAATGTCGGCAAGTGGAATCATCGGTCCGTATTTTTTTGAGGATGAGGCTGAAAATGCCGTTACCGTTAATTCTGCGAGATACGTTGCAATGATTCAGAACTTCCTCACACCTCAACTTCGCCGCTTTCCAGTTAATGAAAACACACTTTTTCAACAAGACGGTGCAACAAGCCACACTGCAAGAAATTCAATGAATGCAGTGAATGCTTTGTTCACAGGGCGTGTCGTTTCTCGAAACGGGGATATCGCTTGGCCACCTCGGTCTCCCGACCTTACGGTCTGCGACTCCTTTTTATGGGGTTATCTGAAAACGAAAGTGTTTGAAACTGATCCACCCAGGACAATCCCGGACCTCAAACAACGAATTCGTGATGAGATTGCAGCAATACCTGTTGAGATGCTGCGAAGAGTTATGCAGAGATTTCAGGCTCGACTCCATGAATGCATAGGTGTCAACAGAGGACATTTGGCAGATGTAGTTTTCAAAAAATAATTTTTTTTAACATTGTATATCAAATGGCTACTCTTTTATTTCCTATTAATGTATTAATAATTACAAAAAAAAAAAAATTTTCAACAATAAAATGATTTACGAAATCTTCCCGTTTCATTGCCGAACCTTTTATTATGTGGAATAGTGAAAATATTAAACGAGTGAGAAAGTTGGCCATTGCTACGAGGGTGAAGTTTGCAATTCACCCGAGCGGCAACGGCCAACTTGTTCACGAGTTTAATACTATACTTTTTCGAATCATATTAAATAACTACCTAGATTTTTCAGATTGTATTAAATTATAACGAATAATTTTTCTAAACAAATTAGAAACAACTTTACTTGTTGCAGAAAGCATTAGATAAATACAAGAAAACGAAATGTAGCCTGAATATATGAATATTCAACCTGTTCGTTACTCTGCAAGCAAAAAATCAAGTCTTACTAAGACTATAAACAAATAACTTATTGAAACAACTACTTCCCTGGCTAGTGCCACGCCGGATATTGAATGATACAAATAATAATTTTTCTATTTGGAAATTGCGGCAGTTCGCTGACAAAAGAATCGTAACCATACAACTAAACTGTTGGGCAATGAAACCGCTATCATTTGATTGGACGTCACTTGTTGGGCAAAAAAACCGCCATCATTTCATTGGACGTCACCTGTGGAGAAAATGATTCGGCTATATAATGGACAACTTTCTCAATCAAAAACGATTTAACAATGTTTATATTATTTAATAAGATGCGAAAAAATTCATTTTACCGTCTAAGAACATAATTGAAAACAAAACATTCAGCACGAGAAATAAAGTTATTGATAAATCTACTAATATAAAAAAATGGTATCATGATACCAGAAAAAGTTTCTTCACACCGGTTTTTTTCGGAATGTATCAATCGCTTGAAACTAACACGAACGCTGCGTCGTCTAACTCCGTATGCAATTCCTTCCTTGTCTGAACTTTGCTGTCGCTCAGAGGTCCGCAGACGGACGACATCGATATACTCCTCTTAAGGTCCAACATTGCCGATTTGAAGTAAAACATGAGCCTCCGCCAGGTATTTTCTGGCCAAATCGTGTTACCTTCAAAATCCGCAAAATAGTATGATGCACAGAAAGGTTGGGACCGGAGACAAGCAACGCTATAGTTTTACTTTTTTATTGTTTTGCTTAATAAATAAATGTTGAAGTATACCTAAAATGAGAATTTAACGTTAAAGTTTACTCTATAAATTCGATAAAATAGTGAATTATGAGATGGGTAATATCTGCATATCACTTTAAGTATTAGAGGACCATCCTTGGAATTTGAATATTTTGTTTATTTTTATAGATATTAATAAAAACAAATCTGCCCCTTAAATCTAGCGTTATTGTATTAGAGTCGTGATGCCTAAGTTGCCGCGTTCGAAGGGGTAGAATTTATAAATTACAACTTGCACCGTGGCCCGGACACACCCCAGTATCTTCACGATAAGCAAACTTGCCGTGATTGGTTGATGGAAATGAGAAAGGAGCAATAAGATGCATTTTTTTTCAAACACATTTCATGAATTGCAATTAATAGAAAACTCTTTCAATTCATTCGCATTGTTTGAATTAGCAGTTTATTCAGTTTTTACTGTTTTGAGTAAGTGGTGTGTAACTCAGCATATAGATAGTATCACCGCAACTAAATTCGTTTTTTTTCTTAAACGACATAATGGGTTTGCCTGCTAAACGTCCAGGCGGAATATCGAGTGTCATGAGTAGAATGAGAAAATGCAGAGCTGGAAAACAAACATATTATTTATCTCTTTATATTTTTATAAAATGTGTGGTAGTGCGTAGGTACGATAACAACAATTTTGAGGTAGCACATAAAAACGTGTGCTAGGAATCAAATTTCTCGCACAAATCAAGAAACCATGATCTAATGCTTGCGCACATAATTACGTTTTTATATGGAAATTCAATATTTAAGCGTGCGGGCGGTTACAACTAGAACTGCTTCAATTATTAAATTTAAAAGACAATCGATTAACAATTAGTCGGCATTTTTGTACCGATTAATGAATAACCATGAAATCATCAAGTTTGTGGTTGCGTGTACCTGTTATCTACTGTACCCAAGTATGATAAGTTAAGTAACTGTCCGACATCAATAAATAAGTGGAGGGCCGTTACTTAAAGCAACATATTTCCAGATATTAGTTCAATTTATCGCGTAATCAATTATCATTACCTAATGTTTTTTAGTGTGGACTCAAATTCCTCAATCTGCAGTTCATCGCAATCCACTTGTGTTAAGGTCAACTAAGAATTGGTAAAGTTTTCAAAGGAATCTCCTTCGAATTCTTTACAGGATTATCAACAACCGAGTTCTAGCTACTCATATGAAAATTTATTGGAGGAAACTACTATTTCGAGTTCCAAACTCGATTTAAATGGAACTGATGGTGATGTTTACTTGTAACGAAATTATTTCGTTACTTCTAAATCAAACTAAATAATAGCAATTTTAAACTATCACCCTAGGCAACCGAATAAACTATCCGACCTTTACTTTAAAAGTTGGAGTGGGGGCGCGTGAAGATTAAGAAGAGGAATAATTAGGACGACGGGCGTGACCCGCCCTCTCTTCTTCGGTGCTGGTTCTAGGGTGCAGAGCAGGCAGCACGTTGGTGTTGGCCCGGGGTCGTTTTGTCCTGTTGGTTTTGGTATGGTATGTAGAGTAATTGTAATTATCTAATTAGGTGATCGGTCGCGTATTTGCCGTTTTTGAGTGTACATGGTCACAATTTCGCCGAGAAGGTAATTTGAGGCGTACATTGCAGTCGGCCATTTGGGTATTGTATCCCGCGTGGTTATTTTTTTTTTGAGTGTTGATAACGGGCGGTCATTATAGGGAGCGGATGCAAGAGCATCCACTCAGTATTTAGGCGGTGTCGGGGGATCGTGGGAATCTGTTCAACGGTCGCGTCCAATCCGTTATATAATGCACGTATTACGATCTCGTACAGGCTGCGACGGCTAGATCGGTAACATCACTCCCAGCTGAAATCGCTATAGTGACCCAAAAGGTGATAATTACTCGAGATGTCGAACGGTAAGAAAGGAAAGAATAATAAACCCGAAAGTGCGATTGCAACAAGTAGTGAGACGACAGGAGTTGTAAAGACCGATGATGATTTAGCTCAAGGACAAAACATTGAAAATGGCGTGTTGCCGAAAGCGCCCAACCCTCCAGCGGAGGGGGGCGTGATTGATGGTACACTATCACATGACATTGCTCCAAAAGTACTTACGGAAAAAGTAAAACAGCATCTGGGGAATGAAGATATTGATGAAGTTATTCTGGCAAGTCCGAATAGATTATTAAACATTAAAGATATTTTAGACGCTTTGTCCATTCTTGTGATCTCAAATAGACCTCTTCAGACTTCGTCAGTTCCTGAAATGATTGACGTACTTAATATGCACATCGAAAACCCTAAGGCGGTGGACAAACTGTGGATCCAGAAATATCGTTTTCCTGGGATAGAGCTGCGAGTTGGGTGTTGATGACAGGGAAAATGCGTAGTAGTATAGCAAATAACGGACCACTCAGTGACTACCCAGTATTAATAAAAGAATTGCATCACCTCATTGAAGGAACAACGAAAGAGTTTTTCAGGATTTTCCGAATACATAAGAAACGAGTGTTGGGAATTCGTAATATTATTGACCCCTTATATGTCGGATTGGACGCGACCGTTGAACAGATTCCCACGATCCCCCTTGATTCTTTCTTACTAGATCAGGCTGAGATTTTTGTTCCAGTGAGAGAACGTGTGTCAGAGCGCATTCCTGTAATCATCAACCCTATATTTCACGACTTCCACATCGAAACCCAGAATTGGCTATTGGTCGACCAAATAGAGTTGAGAAATTGGGTTGAACTTTTTTGCGAAACTAAAGCTGTTATGGATGTCTTTGGTAGGAGGCCTATATATGGAGAAAACAACACGAAATGGTTACGACATTCACATCCACGTGGTCTAAGTGCTTTTCTATCCGCGCTTCCAAGAATAAACGTGTTGGCGACTGGTTATGCCCTGGAGTTTGTGTTTCCACAGTGCGTGTTATCTGATTTAGATGCTTCGCAGCTTAGCCAAACCTTACAATCTAACGCGAATCGAGCTGAACCTCTAACCGCATTAATCGTATCTCCGGTCGTAGAGAAGGATTACGAAGAGATTAGAATGATATTATCTGCCCTTGTGCTACCTCAACAAATTGTTTTAGACTTGGTTTTTCCTGAAAAGTGGAATAAAGTTTTGAAGGGAGTCGTTTCTTTGATCGCTCATCTAATTTTCTCGACCTCTCCTTTGTATCGGACAATATCGAATCGAAGTGCCCGGGAATGTGACATAAATATTGGTCAATGGTTGTGTGATTGTGGCTTTCAAAATAATGACTTAGCGCGACCTCTCAATTTCGAAGACCCGGCCGCACAAGGCTGGGAGATGTTAGGAACCGATGTAGAATCTGGTGCTGGATGGATCAACCATGAGACCAATCCTTCTAGAGAGCTAATGAACCCTCTATATGATGGCGTGAATTTCTTGCCGCAATATGCCGGTCTGAGTAACTTTGTTAATTTCGTTGATAATGTTGATGTCGGTGATTTACAAAGACCTCCGATATATACCTTGATATGTCGTTTGCTGAATTCTATTGCCAGAAGGTCGAGAGCTGGTGAAACTGTCAATCGTTTGTTCCAAGCGTACAATCGTAATGCCAGACAGTACAACTTGAGAAAACGCGCACTGAAATTCTCAGTGGGTGATAAGGTTTGGAAGAAAAATTATGTGCTCTCGAACGCGGCATCTCATTTCTCGGCGAAGTTGGCCCCTAAATACATTCCCTGTACAGTGACTAGAGTTTGTTCCCCTCTTGTATATGAGCTGCGTAATGCAGATGGCATTAAAATAGGAAGATGGCATATTAAGGACCTAAAAGCTGACCTTTCGTCCGAAGAGGATGATTTAATTCCCGAGGAGGATGTTTAACCGTTTACTTATTGTAAAATAATCAGGAAAGGGCAATTTTCGTTTAACTTTGGGTGGCCCTTACTTTTAGTTGCGACAGGCGGGGCAGCTAGACTTGAGGACACACGTCCTCAAGGAATAATTTTCGTTGTGTTTGGTCTTATCATCATCCGGAATCCTTTGATCTCGAATTATCGAGAGTTATGGTTTTGAAATACTTCCATTAGCAATCGTTTGTATTTTTCATCTGTGGGATGAACTGTGTCTTCGACACATCTTTGAATTACAAGCCAAGCACCGGATGAAGTTCAAAAACATATTCCGATGATGATACTTTATGTTGCTTCTGATATCAGCTCCCCGTTTTGACTTTGGTTTTTGTCATCGTCATTAGGAATCCTTTGATCTCGAGTGTTCGAGAAGGATGTTTTGGAAAACGCCCTATATTCTCGTTGTATTATAAACGAGGCCTGGACGAAATCCAAAACTATGTTCCGACAATGACAATTACTTATTACCGATTATGATTTTCCTCATACCAATTGGACATCCTTGGTGACAGGACAGCTGTTGTGTTTTACGACAGCCTTATCTGTTATTACCTCGTTTTGAGGTGTGTAGGCGGCGGGGATTACGCTGTCTCATCTCTCGAGGGTGGGAGTTTTCGCTTCGGGCTCGCTGGTTAGCTGTGGAGTTGCAACTGCCCAACGGCGCAGAATTACCAGCTGACAGCGACGGGGTTGCAACGGCCAGTAAGTCCGGAGTTGGGGGTTCTTTCCGTCGGGGGATGGAGCAGCCTTCTTGGCCGTCCTGCCCATCAGATTATATTTTTTTGTTGGTTCAGTCTATTCGTGGGCGGAATAGATTGCCTTTTTAGTTTTTTTGCTTGTGCTGCTTTTGCGCCAGATTAGCCCGCGCTTCTACCTTAAAAATAATTATTTTCACCTTATTACCGTTCACTTGGTTGTTCAACTTGCTTTCAATTCATTACCTAGAAAAATTTTAATTCTTAAAATTTTTCTAACGAGGGAAGGGTGGTGTGTAACGAAATTATTTCGTTACTTCTAAATCAAACTAAATAATAGCAATTTTAAACTATCACCCTAGGCAACCGAATAAACTATCCGACCTTTACTTTAAAAGTTGGAGTGGGGGCGCGTGAAGATTAAGAAGAGGAATAATTAGGACGACGGGCGTGACCCGCCCTCTCTTCTTCGGTGCTGGTTCTAGGGTGCAGAGCAGGCAGCACGTTGGTGTTGGCCCGGGGTCGTTTTGTCCTGTTGGTTTTGGTATGGTATGTAGAGTAATTGTAATTATCTAATTAGATGATCGGTCGCGTATTTGCCGTTTTTGAGTGTACATGGTCACAATTTCGCCGAGAAGGTAATTTGAGGCGTACATTGCAGTCGGCCATTTGGGTATTGTATCCCGCGTGGTTATTTTTTTTTTGAGTGTTAATAACGGGCGGTCATTATAGGGAGCGGATGCAAGAGCATCCACTCAGTATTTAGGCGGTGTCGGGTGGCGAATTCGGTCTGCGTTAAGGCAATTTGGCGTAGTGCAACCAGACGCATTTTTTTGGGGGCCGCTCGGAAATTGGTGTAACCACGTGGTGTGCACAGGTTTTTTTGTGAGGTCGGCGGCTGCAATCCGCGTAGTACGGTGAGGCATACGCGTACCGAGGCATAGATCGGTTAGATTAGATAATTACAATTACGCCATTTGTGTAATTAACTTCATTGTTTTGCTAACGAGTCATATTTTTTTGGTCTGTCTTTTTGTTTCTTTACTCTCCTATTGCGTGAGCTCCCTTCCGGATATTTTTTTTTCATTTGAATTGTATAACCAGTCAATTACTTGAAACTTTGTTAAATTTTACTTGAAACGGATAATTTTTTTTGCATTTGAATTGTATAACCAGTCAATTACTTGAAACTTTGTTAAATTTTACTTGAATCTTGAATTTTGAAATCGTTACCACTCTTGGTCACACTATTATCACAGAGGGCTGAAATATTACTGTTTGCATGTAACTCTTGCTGGACCCGGGAAGAGGCTAAGAAGAACTGGCCACCGAGGGAATAGGACCGAGGGGAAGCCAAGCTACCGAGGGCACGTCCCACCGCAGCAGCCCCGTCAATACCAACACGACTGGAGGCGTAGGAAGCGGAGCAAGACGTGCAGCTGGACGGCCCTACCACCAACCCCGTACCCGGTCCGCCAGTAGCCAGCCAGGGCCAGACAAGGGCGCAAAGACAATAGCCATTTATAAGTGTGCTAAGTATTCACTTTTCATTTTTCATTAAATTGATTGTGTTAATTACCAATTTACTGTACTTTTTTTTTCCCTCGCCTCAAAAGCAAATACCATTAAGCAGCCACTGTTCTTTGTTTCTTTGTGTACGTTTTTCTGCCGTTCTCTTACGGCTGGCGCCCATAACCGACTATCAACGAACCACGCCCGCCGAAACAATCTGAGCAGCTGATCCCACCAAATTGTGAACAAAAAGTGTTACATACTGGATTTAGAAATCAAACGGGACAATATTTCCCTGAAGAAACCATCTATGGAAACGGAAGGTTGAAGAATAATCGATTATGCATATTACTGGAATGAGATATTAAAAGCTGAAAACCACAACGAAGCCAATGATTGCAGATTAAAAAAATTGGTCCTTATAGCAGAACAACTTGTAGGATTGGTTTCCATTTTTCACTATGTACGTAATATCTTCGCGTTGCCCATTAAAATTCGTACCAGTCCCAAAGGAGAATTTGACACCAATACAGTATCCGTTGCTGGAGGTTTTTCACAATTACGTTAATTTTTTTCTACATTGAACATGCCATGCTTCTCAAAATATATGGTGTAAACGATGCATGGGAACAATCTACTTTAGAAGAAATGAAAAAAGCAGCAGAAGAGGAAAAACAAAATGCGATTGAGGAAGGAAGAGTTGACGAAAATGGCACGCCAATCATAAGAATCGTTTGCGATGGAAGTTGAGCCAAAAGATCCTACCGTGTAAATTATAGCTCTCTGTCTGGAGTTGCAGCGATTATAGGATACAAAACAAGAAAAGTGTCATACATGACTGTCAAAAATACATTTTTGATTTCTTGTAAAATAGCAGAGAATAAAAGAGTGGCACCGAAAGTGCATACATGTTATCGAAACTGGACCCAGTTATCAACAAGCATGGAATCGGCAATATTGGCAGAAAGTTTTTGTAGCAGCTTAGAAACATGGATTCATTTATGGAGAGGTGGTGGCGGATGGTGATAGCAGCACATAAAAAAAATAACAGACTGTAATCCATACCCTACTGTTAAAGTTAAAAAAATTGAATGCACTAATCATCTGCTACGAAATTACACCAATAAACTAAGAGATTTGTGCAAAGATACCACAGCAGCGGTATATAAAAAACATATATCGCCGAAAATGGCGTCAAGTCAAGTAGATTTGTGTTTATTTTGTAATACAAAAGTCGTTAATGAAAGCACCAAAATGAAATGTACGGTGTGCAACAATGTATGCCACAGAGGTTGTGCAATAAACAAAAAAAGGAAGCACACGAAGATTATCAACGAGAGTTCTTTAACTTGCTGTGTTACTGGATCGACAAGTGAACCTAACCTAGACGAGAAGACACATTCAGTACATACCGATCGCTCCGAGAATGAAGGTACTGTAGAATTCAAATATTTAAAAGATCTATTACGCCATAAGGATCTCATTATCGAAGAATTAAGAGATAAGGCTAACATTATGAAACAACACATAGCCCTACTACAGTATTCTCTATCAAATCATTCTGCATTACCGACATCTCGCAACGAGGATGAATCTGTAGTTGCCACAATGCCATCTACGAATCAAAAGCCTAAGCACCAAGAAAGGAAATCAAAAACAGTAATTCCTGTAAATTCGCTCAGTGCTGCATCTCCTAACAATTCGCGCGCCGATATATTAGTGGGGCCGCCTAATCATCCCGCTGTAACAAAAAACACGACCGATATTACCAATATCAACAAAAAGACACCTGAAGATAAGAAAAATACTCCAATACCAAGCAATCAGGTTAATGCGTACAGAGAATTCATTCATGAAAATCAGGATGATGTATTTCTACCTCAACCGAATAAACGGACAATGACAACAAAAACAAAAAAGGCTACTTGTATAGTAGGCACGAATAAAACTTCTGGGTCACAGTTAGCTGCGGAACCACGCAAAATACACATCTACATAAATCGCGTTAAGAAAGATATTTCTGTAGATACAGTTAGAGAGCATATACGCACTATTTTAACACATGATGACTTCACTTGCGATAAAGAAGAGAAGGTATCATCGTATAATGGTTTCAAAATAAGCACGCATTTTGAAGACAAATCGAAATTAATGGATCCCTCCAACTGGCCGGAAAGGATAACTGTCAATCGTTATATTTTTAGAAGGGACAACACCAAATCCAGGGACGGATGATACACCATTTAGCACAATCCACTCACTGTTCATCAACGTCCAAGGCATTACTCGCAAAACGAACGAACTGTCTTGCCTTCTTAAATCATACAACATAAGTGTACTATGTATATCCGAACACTGGATGACACCTATTGAATGTAATTTACTTAGTATTGATGATATGCATACAGTGGCGCATTTCTCTCGTAAACAGCATGTTCATGGGGGAGTCTCAATATTATTGCGGAATGGCCTAAACCATACCGTCCTACACAATCTAGTAAATACTACCGTGGACAAAAAAAATGACACCCCTAATTTTATTAATGTAAATATGACTTTTCATTTGACAAACCGGCAATTGTCAATCTAAGCTCTGGCACAAAATCAAAGCATGTTGGGAGGCAATACCTTTTTAGATTTACTGTATTGCTAGTTATAACTATCACTGTCAAATATTAAGGTTACATAAGTCAAATTCACAACACTAAAAAATAAGAAATAATAGACACATGACAAATTAGGGGTGTCATTTTTTTTGTCCACGGTAGTATGTCAATCGAAATTCACTGCGAAATTGCGGCAGTTCGCCTACTTGATTTCCATACCGTTTTTATCGTGATCTATCGCTCTCCGTCCGGAGATTTTAACGTGTTTCTAAATGTAATCGTCGATATCTTGGATTGTGTAGATGTGGTGAATAATAGAATAATAGTTGGTGGCGATTTCAATGTTCACTTCAATAATCCCACTGATAGTAACAATAATCTAATATGTGATATTTTCAGTTCATATGGCTTAGAACAATCGGTTGTGTTTCCTACGCGAGGAAACAACACATTAGATAATGTGTTCTCGAATATTGATGATTGTAATACATTTCCAATACCAACTGTTTCCTCTGACCATGTTGGTATTGGCTATGACATCAAATTAAAACTCCATAAGAATGGCCCTAGCTCTAAGATCATAAGACCAATCACTAAGTCTGGCATGTTCAAATTTTTTCATGCATTAGTTGCAATCAATTGGGTTGAACATTTAAGTACAAGTGACCCAAACATAAAATATACACTATTCCACAAATTGTTTTTAACACTTTTTAATAAATCATTTCCAGAAAAGTTCATGAAAAGTAATAATTCTGATATTAATAAAACCCACTGGTATAACAACAATCTAGCTATTATGAGAGAGCACCTACTATTTTTACGTGAAGCTGCTCAAATTAACCAAAATTATAAAGATGTATACCTCAAACAAAGACGTGAATACAGATTGGCAATTAAAGCTACTAAAGTTGAGTCTAATGATAGTTTTATACACAACTCGAACAATAAAAATAAAGCCATGTGGCAAGTTATCAATTCAAATGCAAAAAAAACATTAATTCATGACGAACCGTGTCCAATCTCTCCAAATGAGTTCAATGAATCTTTCCAGCAACTAATACGGAATATCGTTGATTCTACTGAAACTAATGCTGCTAATGCATTGAAGTTCATGCCACCCAAAAGATCAAATTCCAAATTTAGTTTCAAGCAGGTATCAGAAGCCCATGTCAGGGATGTCATATGTGGATTGAAAACGAGCAAAACAAAAGACTTTTATGGTTGGTCTGTTGATTTAATTAAAAACTGTAAGGAAGCAATAATAATTCCTCTCACCATTGTGATCAATGATTGTTTGCAGTACAGTATCATTCCTGATTTAATGAAAATTTCAGTAGTGATACCAGTCTTTAAGAAAGGCAACAAAGGCGATCCTTCCAATTATAGACCAATATCGATCATTCCTGTTTTTTCAAAGATCCTTGAGAAAATAATGTATTTACAAATAGTGTCTTATTTGGAGGAAAATTTGTTATTAAATACGTGCCAATTTGGTTTTAGACAGGGATTATCTACCACCGATGCAATCTTACAGCTCACAGATAGCATTTTAGACTCGTTCGACAACAGAAAGATATCTATGGTTACCTTCTTAGACTTAACTAGAGCATTCGACTGCGTTAACCACTATCTACTAATAAAAAAGCTCGCACATTACGGTTTCTGTGAGGCAAGCTGTGCGTTGGTAAGATCATATTTGAGTGATAGATCCCAAGTCGCAAAGGCTAATGGTATCTCTTCTGATACCCTGTTGGTGGAACATGGTGTACCACAGGGATCAACGCTAGGACCACTATTATTTCTGATTTACACCAATGACTTCACCTACTCTGTGAATAACGTACAAACCATCATGTATGCTGATGACACTACCTTGTTTAGCACCAGTGATCACTTTGAAACAAGTCTACAGCTTAGCTCCAGTGCTCTGTTAAGTTCTAAGAAGTGGTTTACTGCTAATCAACTGCAACTTAATCAAACAAAAACAATCAACATGCTTTGTACCCTGCGCAAGTGTGATAGTGATGCTGATATGTTTTCGAACGAGTCTAGATTTCTGGGATTGGTAATGGACCCATCGTTAATCTGGCAACAAAATACGGATGTGCTAGCTAAAAGATTGTGTAGCAACATATTTTTACTTAGAAACCTGGCTAACCAAATTTCAAGACACGTTCTAAAAGCCGCATATCATGGTACCTGTCATTGTTTACTGAGCTATGGTCTGCTTATTTGGGGTCATTCCTCGGGTAGGCACCGAATATTCGCCCTACAAAGGCGTGCAATTCGTATCATAGCAGGAGCTAGTTACCGGGAGGATTGCAAGCCTATTTTTCAAACTGTAGGCATAATGACCCTACCATGTCAATACATATATGTCTGTCTAATTCACATTGTGAATCATTTAAGCCAGTACAGTACCATCTCCACTATACATAATCATGAAACCAGACATAAGGAAGATCTATATATTGGGAAAACAAGGCTAATAAAAACTAGAAATGGCCCCAAGTTCTGGGGTATTAAATTCTACAACAAACTACCTACAGTTGTTAGAGGCCTATCTATTGATAAATTTAAGTTAACAATGAAAAAACTACTGCTCAATAAAGCATATTTTAGCTGGGAAGAATATTTAGCTGACCCGGACATAAATGTATGATAGCCGATAGGATCGTTCTAGCTTTTAACTATTGTCTTATAACCACTTACGACAATTCATCTATATCTACTTTAGTATTTACCTCCATTGATTCAATCTATTTATACAGTTTCACTCACATTAAATATTACTTGTATTCGCTGTCTTAATTTTACATCTATGTATTTTATACTCACTTCAGATTTTCTAAATTCATAACAGTATCGTCTTGCGCATTTACTCATGTACACAATTAAATTATTTATAGTTTATATTTTAAATTGTAACCTTTTATACCTACATTTGTTTTGTATATCACTCGTATTACGAGTTAATTTATGCATTTGTATACTAGTATTTGATTATGTTATTTATTACCTATAAGGAAATGTTTCTGCCATGTAGTACCTATTATGTATCTATAACTTTATGTATCTTTAAGAGAATGACGTGTGTAAAACTTTACAGTTAGTAGCACTAATAAACATTATCTTATCTTATCTTATCTTACCACCAGTAAGATAATTAGTGCAAAAACATATTAAAGTTGAGATGTGCAGTGAGAATCCAATACAGGAAGGGAGAAGATATTAACATGACAAAGAAAGTGGCTAATTTGAAAAAGGATATCATAAATTCTCCTAGCCATATATTTGGGGAGCATGAAGAATGTGGAGTTATTGAATACTTTTGTAAAAAAAATCAACCTGATGATGAAAATTTTGTACCCGATCTAAAGAATTGTGGAATGTACGAGAAAATAATGCGACATGTCAGAAATATAGGGTCACATTAAAAAAAAAAAAATTCAAAATGTGCACAGCAACACAGTGAAACAATTATATTCTGGACTGGCGAAATATACACGAGGAAAAAGAATTAATTTTTGTTCAAGCGATCTTACTAAGCATCAGCTGTGGTTGCAAGAAATGGAAGGAACTAAGGAACATTTGTCAAACGTTTGGAAGTGCTACGAGCAAAAAAAAAATGAGAGAGAGGGCAAGACCCAAAAAACAAGAAGGAAAATAACTGTATGCGTTGAAAAAGATAAATATTATGGAAAATTCGCAGAAACTCCAAATTAAAAAAAAAAAGAAATGGCGGTTCAGACAAATGACTACATACGATTTTTTTTGGAAAAAACTCCAAATGAACGAATAGAATTATAAATTAAAAAAAAGAATAATTATGCACTTTAGAAGGATGAAAGAAGAAAGCTACTAACTAATTTTGTAAAAATTTGCAAAATGCGCGCCTATACCAGCTGCAAGAAGATGGTTAACATTTTTTTGTACAGTGATGATGTTTATGCAAAACCATTCATTTATGGATAAAAATATGAAAATAATAGTTTGCGAGCCGTGGAAGAAAAATATGCCGTTAAAATAATAAAATGCATTTTGTACACATGTGACAAAGCTCCTTTCTTGGAAGCGTTTCCGGATAATGGAAGGTAGTGAATCCATAGTGGAGGTTAAGTGACCATATTCGGCACGAGAATGTACTCCGGAAGAAGAAATAGAGAAGAATTATATAAAATTTTGGAAAAAAACGAGAGAAACCTACAAAATTAATAACAAGGATTTTGTATAAGTAGATACCAATATAGACATACGTGTCCTAATACACCTATGAAGCAAACATGTACAACGTGCCGTTTTCTACACTCGTCGTTCTATTGTACATTAGTTCCTAGCACGATATCTCTCTCGCGACCACGAAGCGAGCGAGCAAGCCTACGACGTACGTTAGACGGGTACCCACACATAACCTGGATCAGCTGTCATTTATTTACAGTTTATTCCGTGACTGCAATTTTAGTTGAATTATATCTTTATACTAACAAAATGGGCCGGAAGTACATTGTTTCCGGTGCTTCCCAAGAAATTTAATTGGCGATGTCACTCCAGTACTTTCGTTGATTGGAACTTTCAAATTTAGCGCCTTATTTCGTTTGATTTGAGAATGGATATCCCTGTTCTGCTATTGGTTCGTGGGATTTGTGATCGCGAGAAAGACAGATGTATGCCCAAGTACATTATCTGAGTGAAATGGTAAATAAAAGTACCATGCATTTCATATGTTGTGATGTTGACAGCCTAACTAATTCAACACTTGGTATCTACTAGATATAAAATAATAATAATAATACTAATAATAATAGGCCTTTATTTTCATAACCTGACATAAAATACAAATAAACCGAAATTCAAAAATTATATTTTGCCAAGTACAAGGACAAATGTACGTTACCGGTATACCTAAATGTATATTTTGCCTATGGACACCAAAAGGAGTGAAAACTGAAATAATTTCATATAATATATAATTTTTTGAGTGTGAAGTCTTGACAAAACTAAAATTATTTTAAATGGTAATAAAATGACGTACGTCCCAGTATTTAGTTGAAATTTTATTTTTCTGAACTAGTTTCGGATAATATCCATCTTCAGCAGAAAAACTACAAAGATACGAAATATATACATGTATAAAAAACAAAATATAAAAAATATAAAATTGTAACGCAGGGGGCGAGAGGGGTACATTTATAGTCTTATATTGTTAATGTGTATTATGGCATTAGTAATTTAAAAAATATATATTTGGTAGTGTGGGTTATTATCCTAATAAATGTATACAAAATTCTGAATATAATTACATGTCTAATAAATGTAAAATATGTTTTGGTTTTGGATGTATTCCATGTTGTGTTTGATATGAGGTGTGAATACAGATGTGGGATTTATGGCGATTGTGATGTTTTTTTGGTTCTGTTTTAATTATCTTAACCTGTTAATTGGAGTGGTTTTTTAATTATTTGTGTTATTTTAATAAGTTGATATTAGTATGTGTAACTTACGTGGGTGTTGTTCTGTCGTTGTGTATGTGTGTGTTATTAATTATATTGTGTGTGCCTGGAATTATAGTAAATTAATTGATTCTGTCCGCGTGGTTGTGGTATTTTATCGAGTGTTTTTGTGTTATTGAGTGTGGCAGTGTATATAGTATTGTTTTGTTGGTGTGAATGTTTAGTGTATAGTGTATATGAATATGAATTAAAAGCGAGTTATAGTATGTAAACATAATTTATAATTTGTATGGGTGACTTAGAGTTTTGAATAGTGGTGTATTGTGTGATTGTATTTGGTCGTTTAAGCAGTGGATTGAAGTGTTGGTGTTGATTAGTTTTTCAATTTCGTATTGTTCTAAAAGGTTTAGTTGTTGTCCTTTGTTCATTTGATGTAATAATTTAATGTTATCTGGATTTTTGCAAGTGTGGTTGTGAATGTATAAATGTCTGCCAAAGTTTGAATTATATGTTTGAGAGAAATGTTCTTTAATTCTAGTTTTTATAGCTCTTCCGGTTTCTCCAATATAAGTGGCTCCGCAGTCATCGCAAGTTAATGAGTAGACGCCATTTTTGTCCATTATGTTTGTCTTATCTTTGGGTTTACAAAGTATTTGTTTAAGTGTCTGATTGTTTTTGTATGCTGGTTTAATGTTATATTGGTATAGTAATTTTTGTATTTTATGTGTGATAGGTCCGTGTATGGTGAATTTTTTATATATGAATGGAGTATTTTGAGTTTGTATTTTCATTGTTTCTAGAGGTGGGAGAAGCATTTTTTGATGTTTTTTATATATAAGTTTGTCTATTAAGTTCGGATTGTATTGATTGTTAAAGGCAATTTGTTTGATAATATTGATTTCATGTTGTTTTTGAGTTTCTGTCATAGGTGTATTTACTAATCTATTGATATATGCGTGGAATGCTGCTAATTTATGAGTGTGATGATGGATTGAATGAAATGGTATCTGTTTGTGTTGGTTTACGGTATATGGAAAAAAGTAGGTTTTGATTGTTCTTAGTGATGGTGATATCTAGAAAATTAAGTGAGTTGTTTTTTTCCTGGTCTATAGTGAATTGGATATTCGGGTGAATTTTATTAATGTCTGTGTGAAATTTGTTGATATCATCGTTGTTGTCTCCTTTCCATATGCATATTATGTCATCGACGTATCTTTTCCAGAGGATGATATTGTTGGCATTATTAAGATTATGAATATTTTGTTCTATATGGTCAATATAAATATCTGCGAGGAGTCCACTTATATTAGAGCCCATGGGTAGTCCATCTTCCATTTTATAAAATTTGTTATCGAATAAGCAAAAATTCTGTTCTGTGACGTGTTGAATGATTTTTATGATATTGTTTTGGTCTTCTGTGTCGTTAATGGTATTAGGTAATATGGTTTTTATGATGTTAAGTGTTTCTTTGATAGGTATGTTTGAGTACATATTGGTTATGTCAAAAGATATGAGAGTGTATAGTGATGGTAGTTTGATGTCTTGCAACGTTTTAATTAGTTCTTGTCTGTTCGTTATAGTGTGTTTAGGTTTAAAGTTGATATGGTGTTTGAAAATATGATTGATATTTTGGGCTAGGATTTGTGCTGGTGTATCGTAGGTGGTGTTAACTGGTCTTATGGGGATATTGTTATTTGTGTTAGTTTTTTTATGTAGTTTGGGTTGTCCATATAGTATTGGTGATATGGGGTTGATAGGGATAAATGTTTTGTTATTATTAATATTAACATCCTTATATTTTAATAATGTTGGTTTGGTATTCTTGATTATTCCTTTAGTTTTGTTAATATATTTCTTAAGTGGATTATTATCGAGTAATATATAGTTATTTTCATTGAGAAAAGATTGTATTTTGTTGTTATAATCTTCTCGATCTAGAATGACCAAACCAGCATTCTTATCCGCAGTGACTACTACTAAATTATTATGTTTGATTTTCTTTTTCAGTCTATTAATAATTTGTTTGTTAGTTTGTTGTGTTAGTACCTTATGTTTATTTTGTTCTTGTGTTTGTTTTCTCTCTTCTGTTTTTATTAATTGTATGCATTCACCTCGTAAAATTTCTTCTTAAAGTGTATTTATCAAATATATGCCGCTCTTAAAAAAAGCAGTACATAATGGGCGCGTTCATCCGTAATAAAACGTTTGTGATTCGCTTTCGATTAGTTCGCGCTGTAGGTTGGTATCTGGTGAACGCTTCGGCGCCATTTTATTTTCATCAGTTTTCCGTTGACGTTTCCGAGAACCGTTGAACATTTCAAAGCGAAAATATGGATGATGTACTTTTGAACATATTACTTGAAGATAATGGAGGTATTGTAAATGCGGGCATTGTTTTGGATCTAGCGTATCCTTTGCAGAATGATGACATAGTAGAAAGGATTGCTATTCCAAGAAATGAAAATTACTACGAAAGAACAATACCCCGTTATTCAGACGTACAATTTAGGGAACATTTTTGAATGTGTAGGCAAACGTTCCAGGTAAGTAAATATTTTTACTTCGATTGTGCCGAAAGGTTTAATATAACAAACTCAAACCATTGCTACTAATGGAATAATTGAAAAATGCGAAAACAAGAGATCCTCCGAAGCAACCTTCCATTGCAAAAGGATTTTGTGATTGATAACCAGTTAGTCTAAGTGTAACAAATAAAATTTATACTACCAAAAAATTTAACGATCTGATGTTATGTAAAATTGGTTTTCTGGAAATAATGAGAGATTTGCAAATCTTGAATGACTAAAATCATACAAACCTCACACAAAATTAGTTTTACAGATTATGTATTTTAATTTCGGTCTCAATTTATTTTTGTTAGTAATTTGGAACTGCTTTTCAATTACCTGCTTCATATCCGTTACATTTAATTTACTTATAATATTAAAGATATGTGTTTGTATATTTTAGGTATTGTTAAACCGAATCGGAAATTTACATCAAGGGAAACACACAATTATTTCTTTAGATAAGAAAATATTGTTTACAGTATGGCTGTTGAGTACCAGAGAGTTTTTTAGCTGCAGGCGATAGGTTTGGTCTATCAAAAAGTACGGGTCATGCAGTATTTTATGAAATAATTGATTTCATTTGCCAACTTATGGCAGAATATATAAAATGGCCTGAAGATCATACTCCTACTATGAATGTAAGTGAAAATAGATTTATTAATGATTTTACAAGACTAAATTGTTTTTAAGGCTTTTAGAATTCGTTCCCGCGGAATTACTGGAATTGTAGGTGCAATTGATGGCTGCCATATCCCCATAAAACAACCCGAAGGAAATGCGCATGATTATTTTAATAGGAAGCAATTCCATTCGATAATTCTTCAGGGTATGTTTACACATATAATTTGTAAATGTTATAGAAGTCCTTGCAATTGTTTTTTGTAGGAATCTGCAATGAAAACGCAATATTTACGGATATTACCGTTGGTCATCCAGGACGGATGCATGATGCTCGTGTGTTTCGGCTGAGTCCAATTTACCAAAAATTAAGTGATAATGAGGAACCGTTACTTTCTGCGGAAAAACATCTGATTGGTGACTCGGCGTATCCGCTTATGGTTAATTTAATGAAACCGTACCAAGACAACGGCCATCTAACACAAGTCCAACAAATTTTCAACACAAATCTTTCGTCAGTTAGATCCACTATTGAAAGATGTTTTGGGCTCCTAAAGGGAAAATTTAGGAGACTAAAATATTTAGATGTGGGTACACCTGCCAATGCTATCCGCATAGTGGGTGCTGCCTGTGTATTGCACAATTTAATAATACATGAAAATAATAACCTAGATGATTGGAATGTCAATGAAGTTGCTGCAGAAGATGGGGTTCAAAATTTAGACGATCCAGTAGAAGAGGAAAGAGGTGCGGCTGAAGCCAAGAGAAGAGGTTTAGTCAACCTCATCATCTAAATGTACCTCAATATGTGTACAATAAATACAATTATATATTGAATATATTTTCTACCATTACTTGTATAAGAAAAATAATTCCTTCACATCCATACAAAATAATTACAGCTTATAACTACAATAGAAATAAATTAGAAATGCACAGCCTATTTGGAAATAAAACACTTGGACTTTGTTATACAACTGTATATTAAACATTCTTAAATTGATACTATTGAAATTTACTTAGAATAGAAACGGGAGACGGTAATTAGTCTATTTTATAAAAAAAATTTAATATATCATTTCTCTCTCTTTGAATGCGATTCTGCTCTTCAATTTCTTTTTTAATTTTTGTCAACTCTTCTACCCTCTGCTCTTCAATGGCTAAATTTTTTTTACGAAGTCCGTAGAGGGCTCTTGCATTCCTCGATTTGCCACGGACTTTTCGTACTGCATCATTTTCCAAACGTCCGGAAGACTCCACATCTTGCGTAACCAATGTCGGAGAGCACATCCTCATTATTGGCGAGACAAGTTCATTGGATGTGGAAGAAGATGGAGCAGGACATATGAAAGTGGAAGGCGTTTCACATTATGATGAAGATGCGGGAGTTGAAGAAATCAGTGCTGGAATATTAAGGTGTAGGGGGGACAAAGAAGAAGGGACAGATGGGGTCACAATTTTATTAAATGATGACAGAATGGAGCCTGGATGAATTGTTCGATCATCTTGAAGTATATCGTTGAACTGGTCAAAATGTTCCCACTGAATTCTGCCTTTTCCAGTACTGTTTTTTTTTATTATTGTCGAGAATTGTCTTATAATAATAATAATAATAATAAATTGTCTTTATTAATAAAAAGGTAATTACAAATATTAAATTCACAAGAGTAGGCGAAGTTCAGTTAGTTTATTCAACTATTAACTGCTCTTCCACTTAACCTACTATATCAATTAAATGAAAGGTAATATTAAAATTAGGCATTTAAATTTAGTAAAATAAAAAATTAAATTTGGTACTGTTTAAAAATCGAATGCATTGTACATGCTTAAAAATTTGTTTTGATATACTTATGCTGACATATTTAAAACTCATTCCTCATCAACTTACAACGTATCTCATGTTTAAAATTAATCAATGTGAGATTTTTTAATTGCGTTGGTATTTTATTATAAATTTTATAAATATTGTAAGAAAATGGTCTTATAGTGGTGCTTCATATTTCTAAATTTCCGATCCAGTATCGATTCATTGACATTGTGTCCATATCGTTTGAAAGTCGCAGCTACATCCCGCCAAAGTTTTACTTTTTTCTGACGTGGATCCCGGAAGTCCTTACTCCGCTTCTTATACTTTTCAACCAACAATTTGGTTTTGTTATGGTCCCAACAAAAATTTTCAGTATCTAAAAATGACATTATTAGTAATAAAATAATTGATGATTAATTGAATTAATACTGAATATTTTAGAGTGAGGGGAGTTACCTGTCGATAAATGTTTGTAAATTTTGACTGAAGAATTAAGCTAGCTTAAAGAGAAGTGAACAAAATTAGTCAGATTATTGCTGTTTGAAAATTTCTAATGACACCAGTAGATTAAGCTTAGTGCCTTTTTTGTGTTTATGTAAAATTTTGAGATTGTTGGTTTTTACACTGTAAACAATGATTTGAAAATGAACTGGAATTATGTCTCAGGCGAAAAGCGAATTGTTCAGAGAAATGAGTTGAAATACTACGACCAATCTTACCTACATACACGCTATTACATTCAGAACGGATTTCTCGAGTCGTGAATAGTTGTTTAGATTTATATAATTGACTTCTCATGTTATATAATATTTTGAACAAAAAAAATTACTTGTGGTTAAAACAGGGAATTTTTCAATTCAACATAATGTAACGATTAATGTACTTGACAAATATTTATTTATTCACATGTAGTCCTTGATAAATGGTAACGGGTGTATTAACAAAACTTTTGTACAAGTACATCAAATCCCTTGATGTGGCAAGTATTTGCAAGTGACCAATTTGTGCCAAGTACTCAGTTATTATATTATAAATATGTGAAGAGGAACATACAACTTAAACTAGATTTTCAAACAAATTAAATTTCATTTTGTTATCAAGTCACATCATGTTATGTTTCATAGTTCCGTCTCAATTGTACGTTACATTGTAAATCCAAATTAATATTGTAAAAAATAGATATCAATAATAAATTTAATTATCGGTAGTAATATACCTAGATCGAGGTTAATTATCAAAAAATAGTTTTTTGAGTACCTTGTTACCTAGTAATTTAACGAGACAATAACCAGTTGACAACAAATGTTATGTCGAGATGAATTACTAAAAGGTATAAGGTACGAAAAAAATGTGTTTTTGATAATTCATCCAAGCTCGCGGTATATTTGGGTAGATAATTTATCGAATGAAATAATAATAAGGATCTGGAAAAGTTATGGTTTATTACAAGCTGAATAGTTTGGTTTGCTACAAGAGTAATTGTAAAAATTAAAACTTAATGACAGTGACGTAACGTCATGAACATCATGTTTTTATAACCTTAAAAGCTACTCACCTAATTACCGTTTTTCTGTTATCGATTATGACAATGCAAAACATTGTTGTAATGTCAAGCTACCCCATTAATTATCGATTTTCTGTTATCGCATCTATTATTATGTGATAAATTATCAGCCAAATTAGAGGTTCGAGTACGAAGGGTTACTCAGTCTACCCTTCCATTATAATAGCAGTAAAAAATAATTGTAATTGCCACCTTATTATTCAGGGTTCAGGTGTCACATAAATGAATGTAAAACGGGGGACAAGGTTTATCCCCCGCGGCCACAGTTGCACCTATAGTTCAGTCAAAATGGGGGACAACGATAGTCCCCCATGGCACTCTACGTGTTAATACTAAATTATTTTATAAAGGCGTTCATTCCGGAGTATATGGTTAATTGGGTGGTGGTAGTTAGTAAGATTCTGTTCTGTTTCACCTACCCACATTTTCTGCACCCACTGGAATTGATACTTCCAGGCTGTTTGAGTGGTTCAAAATATAATTTTCGAAAAACTTCTCATCTATAAAAACACAACCTTAAAACATTTTATCTGCAGAATAAAACAAATCAACTTTACCATTTAACTTATTATGAACGTCTTCACTCTCCGTAACATTATGAATTACTTCGTTAAATAAATACTTCTTCGTCGACTCCATTTTGAACGTTTGCACACTGAGAACGTTGGTACACAAAACACGTTTGCAGCATAAATCGCTTTTATTTGTATGCTTGCTAAAATAGCGAGCGCTGAACGAACGCGTTTGCTATTTAGGATGCGTTCAGCAGAAAATCTGTCAACTGTTGGCAACACGTTTGCAACTATTTTGTCGGATGAACGCGCCCAATGATACAGCAAAAATAACCGCAGTCTGTGAGCGTGGGCTGGGGTTTCGGGGCGAGTGACTCACACTTTCTTTTGCCGTCAATGAATTTAACTAATTATTACGAGTGATCGTATAAAACATAACATGTAGGTATTAAATTGAATAGTCATGATACAACATTTTCCGATTTGATGATACGAAAGGTATTTTTAATATTTATCAAATACCAGAATGGTTTCCAGAAAAAATGACTCGTTATAAGTTTTTTTTTTTTAAACTGTTGGCACCAAATATAAGGAAAATATATTCTCTTGTTAAAATTTGCCTGCAGCTTCCCCTTCTACTAACACTGGGTGGGAACGATACACACACTTAGCCCATCCCCATTTCTGTTAGGAAGAGGCAACATGTGAGGGGTAAATTGACTCGCGTCTTAACGTCATCCACAAGAGATGCACCTTAACACGTTCGCTGCGTACGACGCACACGGTGCGTCCCGTATGTTCTCGAACCATTGCGTACTCCGCACCAGTTGCGTCCAGTATCCTAACTAGTTTCATGAAGCATCATTTTGTTAGTGTTGCGCAGTAAACACTGTGCGTTGATCAGCATTGTCAGACAACTCCAGAAAAGTGATTTGTGTGGTTAGGTTACGATTTTCGTTTTTTCGTGATGAGTGAGAACGAGCAGGGTCCGTCACAACCCAAAAGGGCCAAAAAACCGTTCGATCCAAGTAAGTTGCTGCATTCTTTTTATAAATACATAGTGCTTATTATAAATCATTGTGCAAATACCGTTTTATCGGTAAAAATGTCTTGTTATTTGAATTGTCCGTAATTGCACTAAAATGATAGTAACGATTTTATTTTAGAAACGTCGGTTTCACTTGAGGAATTAGAACGATTATTAGAAGAATCAGATCTAGAATCGGACTTTGACCCGTCGGATACCGAAGAAAGAACTTCTGATGTAGAAGGAAGATTATCCTCTGACGGCGACGAGCCTGAAGAGCCGGGTTTTCGAAATGTTGAGGGTGAACGAGAGGAGGAAGAAAGCGACAAAGATGTTGGTTATCAAGTACCTCCGGCTATTCCAGGTGATGTGGTGTGGCAGCAAAATCCAGATCTGAGATATTGTCAATTCACAAAAGTCAGTGGATTGCTTGTTCGTAGCCCAGGTAAATGTCTACGTTTTATATTTTTGTGTTACAATTTTCGTTTTGTTTGGTGACCGACGAATTTTATGAGCTGATCGTGGAGGAAAGTAACAGATACGCAAAGGAAGTTTTTTTTGTCTAAGGTGAATTATGTTCGTTCGCGCATCAGTAATTGGAAAACGTTGACCGTTCCGGAGCTAAATTTTTTTTTTGGCCTAACTTTACACATGGGAACACTCCGTCTAAACCGGCTCCAGGATTACTGGAAAACTGATAGATTATTCGATCTGAAAGCGTTTTCTAGCTACATGTCACGTGATAGGTATCTAGGAATTTTGAGGTGCCTACATTTTGCCACAATTCCTCGAGCCGGCGAGATGAAACCGCGTGATCGCCTCTTCAAAATTAGACCTCTAATCAATTATTTCAACAGAAAAATGGTGGACATTTATTACCCAGATAAGGAATTATCTCTAGACGAATCTATGATACTCTGGCGAGGTAGGCTTCAGTTCCGCCAATATATCCCAAACAAAAAACACAAATATGGGGTGAAACTTTATATGCTTTGTGAGCCGAATGGAATAGTGCTAAAATTCGCTGTATATACTGGGACGTTAGACGATATGGGGGGAACTGGACATACAGAACGCGTTGTGTTGCATTTATTAGAAGTAAAATTAAACGCCGGCCATGCTGTATACATGGATAATTTTTATAATAGTTATTGTTTGTCAAAAACTCTACTCGACCAAAATACTTACTCGACTGGGACGTTGCGAATGTCTCAAAAGCATACGCCTATTGATGTCAAGAGGGCTACATTGAAAAAGGGTGAGACAATGTGTCGCTATTCAGAAGGGGTTATGATTGACAAGTGGAGAGACAAACGGGACGTGGTCTACATTTCCACTGAGCATGATAATACCATAGTTATGTAGTATATGGACAAGAGAGGGACAAGAGAGCCACCGAAAAGTCGAAACCCCAAGCCATTCTTCAAAACAATAAGTTTATGGGCGGAGTCGATCGCCAAGATAGTCCAGTCATTATAGTAAGTTCACCTCGGAATTCGAGATACCCAGCTGTAAGTCTGTAAATACTTGTATATTGACACCCTCAAAGTTGTCTCAAAACCTACATATAGTAGGGTGTACGCAACTATTAAATTTCAAGGTCATAGGTCACAAAAATCGTTTTTTGCGCTTTTTTTGTAGATATCTCATTTCCTATGGGTTTTTTGCTATTTGTATTTATTATCAATATTGTAGAATACTAAATTCTCTACAAATTTTGTTTAAAAGGTTGTATTCTTTCTTTTAAACTCGAAAAGCTTGAACTTTCAGGGATTGCAGAGGATACAACTGGCTTTCAAAAGAAATTTAAAAAAAAAATTTAAATTTAAATTTAAAATGAAAAATGAAAAACGAAAAATGTAAAATAAAAACTGTTATATGCAGGATCGTCTTCTCTACAATTTCTGGTGATTGGCTATTTCTTAGCTCGATAATTTTGAAACTTTTTAGCGGGGGTGGAAAAGGGAAAAAATTTAATTCAACCCAAATGTCAGATTTTATAATAACCATTGAAACCAATTGGAAAACATATACAAAATTTTTACATAAAGTTCATACTTTTTAAAATACAGATTTTCCCCAATTTTAAACTGCCTGAAACAAATTAAAAACATATTTTATTTTTTTGTACCCTCTTGCAATATGGCAGCTATGACGGGGCACAGATTGAGCAAATTTGATCTTACCAAAGATCTTTCCTGTGGTCGTTAGGCTCTTCTTTAGAAACTTTTAGAAATTAGAAGAAACAAATTCGCACAGCCTTCCCTGTATTTCCTGGACAATTTGAAACTATTCTATCCTCTAAACAAAAGACCCCTCTACAACATTTACTCTTTTAATATTTTCGATTTTTCTAATCGTTTGCGAGTTATGAATTTTTTATGTTTCAAGGCACCAAATTTTTTATTTTTCATGAGTAAACCCATCGGAAATTTGAGTGAAAATCGCATGACATGGATTCGGCTGAAATTTTCACCAAAGATACCTTTCGCCTAAAGGGGCACCGCGTGACAAGTAATTTATCTCTGGGGCCCCCCTTACACTTCATATTCATCCCCCCGAGTTCGTTTTTTTTTCTTATGACGTATTTTTTTCTATGGAAATCTAAGAGTTGAAACTTTCAGGGTGGCTAAGGGGTGGGACGAGCCATGGTTCTTAATTTTTTCAAAAATTTTCAACCACCTCTACCTCTCTAGAACGCGTTATTTGGCCCACCCCAGAATTTGTTTTTAATTTCTTTCAAGGACGTATTTGTTTCTTTTTAAATTGAAGAGTTGAAACTTTCAGGGTAGGTTCGGGGTATAACTGGCCTTGCTCCGTAATTTTTTTAAAATTTTAAAAACACCCGGTACCCTTCCGTAATTTTTTAATTCGACATTCTCGAAATATTTCAGCAAGGGTGTAGAAGGGAAACAATTGAATGTAACTCTAATGTCAGATTTTTCAATAAATATTAAAACTGAATCGAAAATATATACAATTTTTTTACGTAAAGTGTAAACTTTTTAAAATACTGATTTTTCCCAATTTTAAACAGCCTAAAACGATTTAAAAACATATTTTATTGTTTTTACCCTCTTCTGCTCTGCCGATGGAGATGTCCTGTTCAGGCAATGTGGCAGCTATGACGGGGCACAGATTGAGCAAATTTGATCGTACCAAAGATCTTTCCTGTGGTCCTTAGGGCTTTCTTTAGAATTTTTTAGAAATTAGAAGAAAAAAATTCGCACAGCCTTCCCTGTATCTCCTGGACAATTTGAAATGATTCTATCCTCTTAACAAAAGACCCTTCTACAACATTTATTCTTTGCATATTTTCGATTTTTCCAAGCGTTTGCGATTTATGAATTTTTTTATGTTTCAAGGCACCAAATTTTTCAATTTTCATGAGTAAAACAAACCATCGGAAATTTGAGTGACAATTGCCCTCATTTACTTACTAACCAATGAAATCGAATAAAGTTGATGACATGATCCAATAAAATCTTAATTACGATGCGTAACGGACCACGCTGCATATTATGCATGGCAATTAACCCTGGGTGGTATCTAATCAGATAATCTCTCATGTTGGTATTGCCTAGCAACGCGTTAGTATATGTTCTATAACATATAAAACGTCAGTTATTGCCGGACTTTTAAGCAGTTTGCTCCTGAATTCGATCTGTTTGTATTTTCGGGTGAAGTGTTAGTGCTTTCATCAGTGATGGTATTCATAGGCATTTCTCAAAATCTTGGTAAGCTCATTTTTACTACAATTATTGTGGCGCAGATTAATACACGTCTGACACTTGGTGTCAATAAATTTAACTTTTCAAATTATGAAATGTGAACTTTCTGTTCGGCCAATTGTCTTCTCGAATCTAACTCGTGACTGATTTTTCCTGGGCAATTATTAGCGTCTGGATCACTCTTGCTTGTTGCTTCTAGAAAATCGTGATCCTGCCGCTAATAATTTCCGGCAAAATCATAGGCACTCGTTATATTACTGTTGAAAATCGCATGACATGGATTCGGCTGAAATTTTCACCAAAGATACCTTTCCCCTAAAGGGGCACCGCGTGACAAGTAATTTATCTCTGGGGCCCCCCCTTACGCTTCATTTTAATGCCCCGAGTTCATTTTTTTTCTATGAAAATCTAAGAGTTGAAACTTTCAGGGTAGGTAGGGGGTGGGATGAGTCATGATCCATAATTTTTTCAAAAATTTTCAAACACCCCCACCTCTCCAGAGCGCGTTATTTTGCCCACTCCAGAATTTGTTTTCAATTTCTTTCAAGGATGTTTTTTTTCTATTTGAATTGAAGAGTTGAAATTTCTAGGGTAGGTTCGGGGTAAAACCCCAGAGCCGTTCCCGCTGGGAACAGTTGGTGGTGGTGTCGGCGTCAGCGTTGGTTTTGTCGTTTTTGAGTGTGTTAGCGCATTCAAGTGTTTGGTCAACGTGTTCCATTGTTCTTCAAGCTTGGTGTTTTCCATCAAAGCATTAGAGAACTGGACGGATTGGGTGCCCAGTTCTGTGGTGAGGTCAATTCATAGCTTTTGGTAGTCCGTTTACACAGTCATTGTGGCCTGAGCCCTGGCAAACTGGGTGGCGTAGTCATAGGATATGTTGTTGAGCCGCAAGAACGACGGCCGATCGATATCAAATTTATGGGTCTGTTCGGCTCGGGGTTAAAACTCGGCGGTTTTGGTTCTGAATCTCATATGCGATTCTGAGAGCGCAGTGCATACATCGATCTTTTGGCGCATCGATAAAACACAGAGCGCAGTGTTCAGTTTACGTGGGCATTCATTCAACACTCTGAGTCCGAACTGCGAGCTGAGTAGTCGTCCTTAGAGTACTCCGCTCGTCTACTCTGAAGTATTTCAGAACTACGAACGAATTTTTACTGGCCCGACCCCGGCTTACCAGTATTAATTTCGCAACACCCTTACCTGCCCCACGCCTAGTCTTGTTCGGTGACATTGAGCGCTAGAAATAGCCTTTCTGCCCGCAACTCGAACGAAAGCCTGGCCAGTGCTAAGGAGCCTTCCTAATCGTTTACTAATAATTGTTTAGATATACATTTGTGTATTTTTTCAGAGAGGTGAACGCCGCCGCAGTTAGTGCGTGTACTATACTGCACTGACCGCGGCCGGTCGGAACGAGAAACGTCTCCTGCTTCGTGTCTGCCTGGGCCGGCACGTGGTTGGAGTGCGTCTTGCACGCTTGCTATAACAGCGTACTGTAGCTTTGCCATCCTTTCTGGACATTCCCGATAAAAAGGGAATTGCTGGAGGATCTACAGTAAGCAGCCGGGTGCCCCTTCGGGGGTACGCGCGGTTCCGTTTAACGGCAAGCAGACCTGGGGGCAGTAAACTCAGGTCTTCCCATCCTCCTTTTCCTTCACTGCCGGGCGGCCACCCATCCACCCTCCGATCGGGACCGCCTGTGCTTCATCCGTTTCGGACAATTATCAGCCACCTAGAGCATACTCAGCTCACGTCCCTTAATTCAAAAGCTAAAATAAGATCATCAAGCTCAATCATGCCCAAAGCGCGTGCAGTCATGCGGGAATGCAAATCCCAACCCGGCCGCACCGTAGCGGAAAACATGGAGACCGACGCGCACTCCTTCGCGTCCGATGACGAAAATGACGGCGCCACCAACGCGACGGTTATATACGATAGCGACGGCGCCACCTATCATGCGGCGTCTTTTGAACTACCGAGTTCCCCCACAATCGACACGCCCCCAGCGCCACGCGAAATCACTGTTCATTCCATGCAACAGCAGATGAACGTTCTTATCGCTGATTTTCAGCACACAATCAAAGGCCTACGCGAGACCATTGCCACCCTCACCGCCGAGCTACAATCACTTCGTGCCGCCACGAACGCCCCCACAATTCCCGCTGTACCATCACCGTCGATGATTACAGAAATCGCCACCCCGTCGCCGGTACCCCACGTCCAAAGTCACGCGGACATCGCTGATTTCCCCCCGCTAAAATCAATAGACGCGCCGTGGATCGAAATCCGCCCCAAAGGCCACTACAAAGCCCTTCGCCAGGCAAAAGCCGCCGCCGTAAACGCCCCCGCGAAAACCGCATCCGAAATCCCTCCGCGTTCTTCCTCAAAGAAGAGGGCCGCGAGTCAGGATGATAAAGCCATACAGCCCGCGAAAAAGCAATCCGCTGCCGCCGTTCCCGCTCCCGGCCCTTCCGGCCAACAAAATAATAATGCACCTTCCGGTGCCGCGCCCAGGGCCTCACCCACCGCGTCCCAACCCGCAAACGACACGCCGGCGTTTAAAAAACCACCACCAATTATTCTGCGCACAAAATCCAACTGGACGACCTATTCTAAACGATTCACCGCCGCCGGTATCACCATCCTTCGCTCGCTACCGATCCGCGACGGTATTCAAATGCACACCGCGACTCCCACCGATTTCCGCAAACTCACCGCGCTTCTCGATAAAGATAAACTCCCCTATCACACGTATCAATTAGACGAGGACAAAACCCTCAAGGCGGTCTTAAGGCCAGTACCTGTGGAGATTTCCACCGAGGAAATCGAAGCAGAGCTGAAAGAGCTAAACATCCCAGTAGTCACGATCCACCGCATGAGCGGCCGCCACGGACCCTTTGAAATGGTCTACGTTCAAGTGACCAAAAACGACGAAGGAAGAAACATTTTCAACCTAAAACACCTCGCGGGCCTATCCCTTAGGGTAGAGCCAAAGCATAAGTCCCCTGGCGGTAATCAATGCCACCGTTGCCAGCGGTTAGGTCACTCTCAAAATAATTGCAAAGCTTCCTTCGTCTGTGTCAAATGCGCCGGCAATCATAGTTCCGCGGAATGCAACATACCAGCCAATTCGACAGTCACTTGCGCGAATTGCAACGGGCCGCACGTGGCCAGCTTCAGGGGATGCGTCGCGTTCGCGAAATATCTCCCCAAACCGGCGCCTTCAGCGACTGTAAATTCCAAAACACACGTAAATAATTCACCGAGAATTAACGGAGTTTCTTACGCCAATTCCGTAAATAAAAATATCACCGTCGTGCAAACAGCCACCGCAGCCCATCAGGCTCCAAGCCCCGCCCCTAAGGCCCCTCCCACAAATAAGCGCCAGACAGCTCCACTGTCCGCGGACACGCTCGGTCTACTCGGCGAGACTATCGCGAAAATGATGTCCGCTATGTCCTCGGAAACGGACAAACAAATCATCGCGACGGCGTTTTCAAAAACCCTGCACCAGCTGGTCGCAGCCTAAAAATTTCTTCTTTCTTTTTTCTTTTTTTATGGATTACACAACATCAACAGAAACTCCGATTGAATTTGTTCGCATTGCCTTCTGGAATGCGAGGGGACTTAACGAAAAATTCGAAGAGTTAGAGTATTTCGTCCACGAGCACGATATTCATATCATGCTAGTGAACGAAACTCGTCTCAGACCTAATCGTGAACCCAAAATTCAAGGTTTCTCGCAATACCATTCACACAGACCCAATAGTACCGGTGGCGGCACCGCTGTTTATATTAATAACACAATTGATCATTCGCACCTCCCGATCGCGGGGCTAGTAAACTTAGAAGCAAGCGCAGTAATTATCCGAACGTCCGAAGGTCCGCTTAAAATCGCGTCGGCTTACCAACCGCCTCAAAAACCCATCCTCGAGGATGATTTTAAAATCATAATTTGCGATGACATGCCAACAATTCTCGCAGGCGATTTAAATGCTAAAAGCTCGGTTTGGAACAGTAGAATCACGAATAGAAACGGCAGGTTACTACACGCCTTTCTAGACAACGCGCCAAATAACATCCGCACGGCTGCACCAGAATGTCCAACCTTCATTCCTTCAAATGAAAACCATCGGCCAGATATTATAGATATTGCACTAATTAGCAATCTTCATGTTGAAATCGATATTTACACGCAAAATGATCTGAGTTCTGATCACAACCCAGTTATTCTGGACGTTGCGATGGGAAACCAGATTCCACCGCGCACCATAAAAACCACCGATTGGGTTTTATTTAAGAAGAAGGTTGACACGGGAATCGGTCCTCTGTTTAACATCAAAACCGAAGCGGATCTTAACGACGCCGTTAATCATCTTACCTCTGTGATAATCGCCGCGGCAGACGAGGCCACGTCTAGTCAAATCACGTCGCAAAAAGAGCCCCTTTTTCTACCCGAGGAAGTCATGTCTCAAATTAAAGCCAAAAGAACTGCCCGCCGTCGGTGGCAGACCACTCGAAATCCGGGTTATCGCCGGGAAATGAACAGCCTCGCCACGTCGGTAAGAGACAAAATCCGCGTTCTCCGCCAAGAACGCTGGGCGCGCAAAATTGACTTCATGCATGAATCACAGAAGAAATTCTGGGCCGTTGCGAAGATCCTTAAACGCAAACCGCACGGTAACGCCGCGATTCATAGCCCTCGGGGGCTCGCCTACACAGCTAGCGATAAAGCTGAAGCGTTCGCTGACTCTCTCGAGCAGCAGTTTACCCTTAACCCCTCGCACGATAACGACTTCACGCAGGAAGTCGAAAACACCGTTAACGCTTTTCTCGCCATCGCCGACGGACAACCGACAATAATTCCGGCCACTAAAGCCGAGCTCGATGCGGAAATTAAATCGCTAAAACCTAAAAAGGCCCTGGGTTACGACGGTATATCCAACGCGATGGTAAAAAACCTCGGTCGCAAAGGTAGGGTCGCGCTGCTCAATATCGCGAACGCCGCGATGAGACTCGGAATTTTTCCGCAGGCGTGGAAAGTCGCCTCTGTTATTAACATCCTAAAACAGGGGAAATCGCCGTCTTTCCCTCAGAACTACCGCCCGATTAGTCTACTTTGCGTGCTCGGTAAAATCGTTGAGAAAGTTATACTCAAGCGCATTCGCGATCACACAGAAGCGCATAACATCATCCCCGATACGCAACACGGTTTCCGCGCTGGCCTCTCCACCTCGCACCAGCTTCTTAGAGTCACCGAGTATATCACAGAGAGTTTTTCTTTCGGCAAAGACACCGCGGCAGTGTTCTTTGACGTTGATAAAGCGTTCGATAAAGTTTGGCCCGAGGCGCTAACATATAAAATGATCAAACATCGGTACCCGCCATATCTCATTAAACTCGTTCACAATTTCATGCGCAATCGCCGTTTTCGCTCGCGAGTAAACACAGCTACCTCGTCGCAAAGGGACATAGCAGCCGGGGTGCCCCAGGGGTCGTGTCTCTCCCCTACGCTCTATAACATTTTTGTCAGCGACATCCCGGATCTTACGCCTGTTATGACCGCGCAATACGCAGACGATACGGCGCTTCTCTTTCGCGGCCGCGCAAACACGATCAAAACGAGAAAGCACCTACAAAATAGAATGCAAAACGCCATTGATTCCTTCGAGGCATGGGCAATCAAATGGCGCATCGCGATTAATCCGTCCAAAAGTAAATTCGTGCACTTTACGCGCCCTAATGCAAAAACCGCTGAACCGCTCACCCTTAAATTCGCGAATACCCCAATTCCGCCCGCCGAAGACGTAAAATACCTAGGCCTCACCCTCGACCACCGCCTAACGTGGGCCAAACACGTCAAGTCCGCGGTCAATAAAGCTAAAGCCACGCTAGCCCGCCTATGGCCGATCATTAACACGCATTCAAAATTGTCTGTCAAGAACAGAATTAACCTTTTTAAGATGGTTATTAGACCTCAATTGACCTACGGCTCGGTTGTGTTTGGCTACTGCAGAACCTCGCTCATTGATACCCTCCAGCGGCAACAAAATATCGCGCTTAGACGTGTCCTTAACGCCCCGCTGTATATGCGGAACACGCAAATACACCGCGACACCAAAACGCCGAGTGTGTCGGAGCACATCAAAGAGCTCTCTATCAAATTTTTCGACAGACTGGACAACCACCCACCCACCTTAATTCCCTTTCCCAATTACGACGTCCCTGTTACACACAGACATAAACGACCTAGAGGAGTACTAATTTAATGTATTAAATTAGTTTCATCACTCCACTGAGACAGGGCAGGACGGCTGGATCGTCTCAGCGCGAAAGCGCGGACGGCCCAGACGGACGGACTCATGAATCAGCAAAACAGACATTTTCATTATAGTTCCCCGGCGGTTGACCAAGGTCAAGGTTCGGTCTCTTTCCGCTCTACTCTGAGGAGAGTTTTTAGTTGGTATACTCGTGCCCTTCAGGGGAGGACTCCAACACTACCCCACTATAGGGGTGTCTATAAAAGATCTTCTCTCCTCTCTTCAAAAAAAAAAAAAAAAAAAAAAAAAAAAAAAAAAAAAAAAAAAAAAAACAGTTTACGTGAAATATGGCGAAACGAAAACGGAGACAGACTGCGGGTACACAAAATGCCCTTAAGCAGATGAGGAAGAAGAAGGAAGACGAAATAAATCGTAAGTACGAGTAATATTAAGTATAATTTTCTTTGGTAGACTGTATTGCTTTCACCTACAAAAAGTTAATTTATAAAAAGCGAAGAACAATGTGTCGGGACATACAAAATATACGTTTAATTCAGCATCGCAATTGGTCCACGGTTCAAATTCAGATTGTTTGAAGTGTTTTTTTTTTCTTTTTTATATTTTTTATGAATTTATGTGTATTTAAAAACGTTTGACGTATTTTGCCGGTAAATATTGTTGATCGTTCATCAATCATTTTTTTTTTAATCGTGAATCTAACGACGGATTTTTAGGGTTCGTTTTACTTCTTTCGAGGACGTATTTTTTCTATTTAAATTGAAGAGTTGAAACTTTTAGGGTTGATAGAAAATATGGCGAGCCCTAATTGGTAATTTTTTCAAAAAATTTAAAATACCCCCCCCCCTAGCATTCCAGAGCGCGTCATTCGGCCGGGTCCCAAGGTTAAATTTCTTTTTTTTAAGGACGTATTTTTTTCGTTTTAAGTTAAAAAGTTGAAACTTTTAGGGATTGCAGAAGATATTGTTTTAAAATTTTTGAAACTACCCCTATGTTCCGTTAGCACTCTTTGGCTTCGTTTTTATTCTATTAAGGACGTTTTTTTTTCTAATAAAGTCGAAAAGTTGAAACTTTTAGCGATTGCAGAAGATATTTTTTCAAAATTTTTGGAACTACCCCTATGTTCTGTTTGCACCCCTGGCTTCGCTTTTATTATTTTAAGGATGTATTTTTTTCTTTTACAGTCAAAAAGTTGAAACTTTTAGGGATTGCAGAAGATATTGTTTTAAAATTTTTGAAACTATCCCTATGTTCCGTTAGCACCCCCTGATTTCATTTTTATTATTGTAAGGATGTATTTTTTTCTTTTACAGTTGAAAAGTTGAAACTTTTAGGGATTGCAGAAGATATTGTTTCAAAATTTTTGAAACTACCCCTATGTTCCGTTTGCACCCTTTGGCTTCGTTTTTATTCTTTAAATGATGTATTTTTTATAAGTCGATAAGTTGAAACTTTCAAAGATTGCAGAAGATATTTTTTCAAAATTTATGATAATAAATAAATATATAAATGGTGATGATCAGTTCTACAAATAACTGCTAATGTTTAGCATAGGTAAAATTGGTAGATTAAAACACAAATTATTTTTAAAACAATTAACCTGAAAAAGTAACAAGATGTCAAAACCAACAAAATGTATTATAGGGATTTTCAGACAATATGCTGTCAACTATTTTCGACTTTCCGATCGCACTGTACATGAGTAGTTTTAAAGCTACAGGTAATTAGTAATAAAAAAATAATAAATTAAAGGAATGACGATAATGTATGAAGTTATTTTATTTACTTAATGCTTTTGCAACAAGTGAGGGTTTTTAATTTTTGACATGGTTCGTGTAATTGTACTCGATTAATATAATAATCGGTTGTCCTTAATATTTTGCGATAAAGATTAAATATGGTAAAATTGAAGTTGTAATTCGATTGTAATTGTAACTATTGTATGTTTTTTTAGATGAGTTAAAGTCGCCATTCAAGTCGATGTTGAGGCCGAAGTCGACGCCAACGCCAATGCAGGGATTGGATGACGGTTTTATTGAGACATCGGTGATTGAAGGAACTGAAAGTAAGGATCACTTTTAATTTTATTATAATAATTTTAATGCAAGAATAATTATTTTCTTTAGAATTTTCCAATTGACAAGACACGATAATTTAAGAGTCTATTAAACTTTTATGACCATATCGTTCATAAAATACATGCTATTTTGTATGTACCTTGATTAAATTGTCTGATTATCTATTCGTTTATAAATGATTCAAGTAGAAATGTGTAATTTTATTTAAGATGTTTAACGAAGAAAACCATGCCGCGCCGAGGCGCCCGACCCGTCGCAGGTAGTCCCAGCATCCGCGTACCCCCACGCGCACCGATCTTCATCCCTCCATCGGCCCTCCCTCCAAAATCCACCTTCACACAAAGAAGCCATCCCCTATAAAAACCAGGGATCAACGCCAAATCGTCAGATTATTTGCGCTCGTCTCGACGGCCTTATAACCTCAAAGCCTAAACTACGAGGGCAATTCAGAAACTAACCTCCGATTGGTCACAGTGCGGGTAGTGGGGGGAGTAGCGCGCCATCTGTGCATTCACACGCTCAGCAGGTCAGTCGGCATCAAGCCGTAGTCGAGTGAACATCGTACCTGCGCTAGTTTAGTTTTTGTGGCAGTTTGAAATGTGTGCTGCAATAGAAAATCCCGCCAAATGTGAAGTGCGTGCTGTGATAAGGTTTTTTACAGCCAAAGGATACTCTGCAGCAGCTATTCATCGTGAGCTTTGTGCCGTGTACGGACCAAAAGTTATGAGTGAAGGAGTTGTCCGTGAATGGGTACGTTTATTTAAAAGTGGACGAGAAAACGTTCATGATGAAGAGAGGAGTGGTAGACCATCCTTGGTGACTGACGAACTCGTTCAGACAGTTGATGCAAAAGTTCGTGAAAATCGACGTTTCACAATGGCGGAGTTGTCTACTGATTTTCCACAGATTTCTAAGACTCTTTTGTACGAGATAGTGACAGCAAGATTGGGTTACCGTAAGTTCTGTGCACGATGGGTGCCCAAAATTCTTACCGACCACCACAAAAGTCAAAGAATGGCCTCTGCATTAGACTTTCTGTCACGTTACGAGTATGAGGACGAAGAGGAACCATTGTTAAACAGAATCGTGACCGGTGACGAAACCTGGATTAAGTACGTGAACCCTGAGACAAAAGAACAATCAAAGATGTGGGCACATTCAGATTCGCCTACCAAACCAAAAAAAGCCCGGCAAGATTTTTCTGCCAGAAAACTGATGGCAACGGTGTTTTGGGATGCCAAAGGGGTGTTGTTGGTTGAATTCATGGAACGTGGGACGACCATTAATCAAGACGTGTACTGTGAAACACTAAAAACATTACGACGGGCTATACAGAACAAACGCCGTGGTATGCTGACTTCCGGTATCGTTTTTTTGCACGATAACGCCCGTCCTCACTCTGCTCGCAGAACAACAGCCCTTCTTGAGTCCTTCAAGTGGGACGTTTTCAACCATCCACCTTATAGCCCAGATCTGGCGCCAAGCGATTATCACCTCTTCATGCATATGAAGAAATGGCTCGGGTCCCAGCGGTTTGATGACGACGAAGAGCTCAAAGATGCGGTCACAGGCTGGCTCAAGGCACAAGCGGGTGATTTTTATGCAGAAGGAATTTCAAAGCTTGTGAAGAGATACGATAAGTGCCTCAATCGTTATGGAGACTATGTCGAAAAATAGTGCAAAGATGTAGTTGTAAGATGTATATATTAAAATATTTTTACTTAACTTGGTGTATTTTTTTCAATCAACCGGAGGTTAGTTTCTGAATGCCCCTCGTATATTATCGTACGTTCCGACGACATAATATCCACGAGACCCCGTCTCTCTACGCTCAAGCAACATCACCAGACGTCTACACCTAGCCCCGTCCGGCCTACCCACCCGGACTAGCCGCTGCTCTCCGACCACGACGACCGTACCGTCACCACCCAGACCAGCCGACTCGTCGCAGGTGCCGCCGCTACGCCCACGTCCACGACTAAAACAGCATTCTTCGGGCCCCGGCAAAGCCCTCCACAGCCACCACACCAGCGAGGCCCTCCACGGCCACCACCTCACCACGACGACTTTCATACTTATCGGTTATTTTATATATATATATATATATATATATATATATATATATATATATATATATATATATATTTGTGAATAAACGAATTCAAGCCAACACACGTCTTATAAACTGGCAGCCCAACGTGTGGCCGAAACAGACAGAAGGATAACCAGAAGTATGACGAGCCCGAGCATGACGTTGACAACGGACCAGTTCCAAGAATTAATGACGCGAATCATCGAAACCACGACGCAGCAACGTCAACAACAGAAACCGAGCGGAAGATTCACACAATGTCCAAGCCGCTTCTCAGGGGAATACAGGCGCGAAATAGTAGAGAGCTTCATAAACTCCATAACGGTATACAAAAACGCAGAAAACATCTCCGAAGAAGACGCAATCATAGGATTCCAACTCCTTCTCGACGGTACCGCCAAGGAATGGTGGTACGGAGTTAGAAATAACATCGACACCTGGGATCAGCTGATAGCAGCACTACGAAACACCTTCGCACCTGCCGTCCCAAACTACAAAATATTTCTACAAATATTCAACGAGAAACAAGAGAAGAACACGACCACTGATCAATTTGTGTTGAAAAACCGAGCATTATTCAGCCGTCTGGACAAAGCGATGGATGAATCGCTGCAGCTAGACATCATCTACGGGTTGTTACACCTAGACATCCGAACAAGAGTGGCGAGAACGTCATTCGACACGTTCGACGAATTATTAATTAAAACGCGAGAAGCAGAGGCCCTTCCACAAGAGGAAGGACGCGAGAAAAAGACAGAGAAACCACGTTGCGGATATTGTAAAATTCAAGGACACCGCACCGAAGAGTGCAGAAAGAAGCAACGAGAAAATACGACCAACCCGGCTCCATTCCAATGCTACGGATGCGGACGCCCGAACACGATGCGGAGCAAGTGCCCCACCTGCACCCAAAAAAGAAGCAACATCTCAGCAATCAGTCCACTAATGGACACCAGGAGACCACACGTATTCGTATCAATCAACGAGAAACACGAATACGCCCTACTCGATACAGGCTCACACATCAGTGTGGGCTCCTTAAAACTATACGACGCCATGAAGAGGAACGGCAACACGTTTTCTGCGGAAAAGAAGGATTTCTCTTTTGCCAACGGACTCACCCGCACCGACACAGTCCTGAAAACTGAAATCGCCGTAACCCTAAAAGGCAGAACAGTAAACACCACAATGCACGTGTTACCGAATAGTAGAACAAGGGAAACAATCCTAGGGACGGACTTCCTAGAAAAAGCAGAAATTATCCTGGATATAGGGCAGCAAGTATGGACCTTCGCAGGAGGCAACCATCCGAAATATGACGCCGCTAGACCGAAGAAAGAAAAAATCACCCCCACAGGTGTAACGACGCGATATGCAAAGAGGGCCAGAATTAAATATATAAAATATACTTGTGGCGACTCTGCATATCGTTTCGTCATTTTGAATTAAAACTTGAAATGGCACATTCCATCGCTCGGCCGTGAGTAAGTTTCGAAACGACCGCGTCAAAAAATCCGAATCCTCGCGATTTCGTTCGCGCGCGCCACAGCCGCAATGCGGAAGAATTCCCCACCTGAAAAGTCCGAACAGTGGGGACAATGGAGGGGAATCTCGCGAATATAAACGAGGTCTGGAGCGCTCCTGCTTCAGAGCTTGTATGGCGTGGACCTTTCCAAGGTGGCTTATACGAGATCCTGAGTGACGTGCAATCCGGATTGTAAGTTATTCAGTTTTCGCAACTAGACGGATAAAATTGTAGAGACACATTCCATTGGGGAATCTCTGCAAATTTAGCCGTTACTAGTTAGATTTGTAAAGAGACACATTCCATTGGGGAACCTCTGCAAATTTAATGCGAATCAATTACCGGGATAATTTGTAAAGTAGAAAAGAGCTTTACAAATTAGCGCGAATCCGACTAGACGGATAAATTTGTAGAGACACATTCCATTGGGGAATCTCTGCAAATTTAGCCTTTACTAGATAGTTTTGCAAAGAGTAACTTCCAACGGGGGAACTTTGCAAAATTAATCCGATACCGAAATAATTACCGTGTCTTGCCGACAATTGCAACTAGGCGGATAAATTTGTAAAGAGACACATTCCATTGGGGAATCTCTGCAAATTTACCCGTTACTAGTTTAAATTTGTAAAGAGAAACATTCCATTGGGGAAACTCTACAAATTTAATGCAAATCCGAAACACAAAACAAGTACCGAAAACAATAAAATTAAACACATCATATTTTATTGTGTAGAACCATCTATGGGTGTATGTCCCAGGCCCAAGACGAGTACAGAAATCTGCCGTGGACGTAGCCGTCCAAACACAGAGGGAGTAGCCGTCCAAACACAGAGGGAGCGGCTGTCCAAACACAGATCGAGCAGTCGTTCAAACACAGAGGTAGCAGCCGTATTGCTATCAACTGCTAGTTTCCTTTTGTATTATTTGAATTATTTTAATTTCTCATTTTGTATATATTTTGTAAATAAACTAGTTAATTATTGTTGTGTGTATTTATTGGATTAAGGGGGTTTTATCAGTCATAAATATAGTCAACCAGAAAGTATTAAGAGTGGAATTAAATAAAAAAAAATTAAAAATAAACTAAATGAACCCGGACCGACCCGTGGTAAAATAAAAATTTACGTTTTCACCACTCATTGCACAATTAAAATTATTTAGTGGGTGGCAACGTTACATGGCGCCCGAGCAGGGACTATAAAAACTGATAAAACTTTTAAACAAATTAATCCAATAATTAAAATACACAATGATGTCGGGTAAAGACATTGGTGCAACACTGAACATTCAGTGGATCATGGGTGTACCTGAAAAAGAAGTCTGAATTAATTGAGCTCGCAGAAAGAATTCATATTGATTCAGAAGGAACCGTACAGGAATTAAGGACAAGAATAGTAAAGTTCTTGCGGACAGGAGAAGGCCAGTTGGAGAGCGATTCTGAGGACGAAAAAGCACAAGAATCCGGTCATGAAGGAGACGACAAAGTGGAGGAGGATAAGGAGAAAGTAAGGCCACCACCACAGGCACAACTGCCGCCGCCGACACTTCTGCCGACGCAGCCTCAACTACCAGCCACAGCCCAAATGTGCGACAACATTAGGAAATGGAATCTCAAATTCGATGGAATCGTGGATCCAATTTCATTTCTTGAGCGTGTGGATGAACTCGCTAATTGTTATGGCTACACGTTGGATAACCTGCTAGTCGTACTGCCCGAATTACTCAAGGGGAAAGTTCTTCTTTGGTACAGAAATAATAAACACCTTTGGCGAACGTGGAGGGAATTTATCAAAGATTTTCAAAGGACTTTCTTACCACCCCGATTTCACTTCCGTATGGAGGAAGAAATAAGAAAAAGGACGCAGGGTTATCAAGAGAAGGCGTCAGAGTTCGTCACCGCCATACAGACATTAATGAGGAGATGTGGAGGAATTAGATCCGCCGACCAACTTGAGCGTATCTACGAAATCTCAGACCCGAGTACAAATTGTATATTAGAAGAAGAGATTTTGACTCATTGCCAGAGTTGTTGGAGATGGCTGAGGAATTCGAAGTTACGCAGATGATAAATAATTCCTTCATCGCACCGCCTACACCGTCTCAGTCGTTTAACCCCGAAACTGCATTTACTGGAAAGACAAATAAACCGGCGCAAAAACAAAGTCCACCCGGACAACCTCGAATCCGGTACCCAATAAATACAGTTGGATCAGCTGAAAACAACACAGAAAACAACCGTCCATCGACCAGCGCGGAAGCAGCGCAGCAAAACACATTTCAGAGGAGAAATGTGTGCTGGAGATGTGGTCTAACAGGCCATTACCGTACTAACTGCACCCGAACACCGAAACTATTTTGTTCTTTCTGTGGAAAAACAGGAATTTTAACACGTAACTGCCCATGCCATGTTCAGGGAAACGAAGGCCGCCGGAACGAGCAGGGGAAGAGCTCGTAAAGCAACCGGCATCCATAACCCCGAAAGAACCTGCTGATATTTGTGTTCCGGCAAAAATAAACAAGACCAGATTGTGTATTGTCGTTTCCATTCATGGAAAACAATACACAGCATTAATAGACACCGGAGCATCGGAAAGTTATATCAGCAGTAAAGTATGGAAGCACCTGGAGGAGAATAAATATAAATTGGACCGGACGAAAGAGAAAAGAGTAAAACTCGCCGATGGAAAAGAAACTAATACCGGAGGGGAAATAATATTCCCGTTAATAATCCATGGGGGAGGTACCGATCCAAGAACACAAGCTTGTGAATTTATGGTAAAATGGAACTTGTTTTCGACTTTGTCCGTCGATACGGTAATTGGGATGAATTTCTTAATGGAGCATCGGGTCAAAATCGACGCCGGACGCCGTGAAATTTATATCAGTCGAGGAGCACCTGGTAGATGTCAAGTAACGACATCATCCAAAATCGCAAGTATCCAGGGACTTACAGGGAAACAGAAGGTAGAACTTGATGCATTTTTACAACAAAATTTACACTCCACAGAAGAAACAGGAAAAATTGAGAATTTGGTGGAGCATCGCATCAAATTAAAACCGGAGACCGAACCGTCGAAACAAAAATACTACATGAGGAACCCAGCCATGCAAGCGATTATAAATAATGAAATTGATTCGATGATAGCGAGAAATATTATCAAACCATCCAGTAGTAGTTGGAGTTCTCCTGTAGTACTGGTGAAAAAGAAATCTGGGAAATACCGATTTTGTGTGGACTTCCGAAAGGTAAATTCAGTCAGTAAGCCCGATGCCTATCCATTACCGCAAATTCAAGGGTTGCTAGATAAGCTACGAGGAGCTAAATATCTTAGCACAATTTATTTAAAGGATGGGTATTGGCAAGTACCTTTAGCTCCCGAAAGCCGGCCGATAACTGCATTCACCGCTCCAGGACGAGGACTTTATCAATTTAAGGTTATGCCATTTGGATTGCACTCGGCCGGAGCAACGTTTCAACGGTATCTAGATTCAATCATCGGCCCAGAATGTGACAATTATGCTCTGTGTTACCTGGATGACATAATTGTTTTTAGCGCATCATTCAACGAGCATCTGCAACACTTGAAATTAATTCTACGTAAATTGCTTAACCGAGGATTGCAGATAAATCTTGAAAATGCACATTCGCTCAACAAGAGTTGAAATACTTAGGGCATGTTATAAATTCTAAAGGTATACAAACTGATCCAGAAAAAGTCCAAGCAATAACCCAGATGGAAGCTCCCAAAAATGTGAAGGCGGTGAGGAGGTTCTTAGGAATGGCGTCCTGGTATAGAAAATTTATTCCAGATTTTTCCCAGTTGGTGCAGCCGTTGACAAACCTCCTCCAGAAAAAACAGTCATTCATATGGGATTCTGCACAGGAAATCGCTTTCAGCAAGGTGAAGAAGGCGTTGACGTGCGCTCCAGTCCTTGTATGTCCTGACTTCAGCATAACTTTCACAGTCCAGACCGATGCCAGTCAAACTGGGTTAGGTGCAGTCCTTACGCAAGAGCATAACGGAGCTGAAAAAGTGATTGCATACATTAGCCGCAGTTTATCGAATGCCGAACAAAATTACTCGGTCATCGAGCAAGAGTGTTTGGCGGTTATTTGGGCTGTAAGAAAATGGAAGGGATACTTAGAAGGTTACCACTTCAAAATTATGACAGACCAGCGGAGCCTCAAGTGGCTGCAGTCGATGCAAAATCCAAAAGGACGACTGGCCCGGTGGATTTTGGAATTGCAGGATTATAACTTTGAGGTTATATACCGGAAAGGCAGCGAAAATAAAGTCGCTGACGCTCTATCCCGCAGCACACAGGTGGACGCAATCGACGATACCGAGCCAGGAGTAGTGTGCGTGTGGCATGAGTCCTTGAAACGAAAAATACAAAATGACCCCGTAAAATTTTCCCAGTTCAAATTGATTGGAGAAAATATATACCAGAAATTTCCAGCTAGGACACTCACCGAAGGTTTTCATACCGACTGGAAACTTTGTGTGCCGACACCGCGGCGCGCAGCTGTCCTAGACGAGTGCCATTCCGTTGGGCATTTCGGAATGCGCAAAACAATCGCCAGGGTGTGCAGAGATTATTGTTGGCCTGGAATTTTCCGGGATGTAAGAAAGTACATCAATTCCTGTCCAGTTTGCCAGCAGTACAAGCATTCTCAACAGCCTTCCTTAGGTGAGATGTGGTGGTCGAGGGTGAATGGGCCCTGGGAAGTTGTAAGCTCCGACTTGATTGGTCCATTTCCTCGCTCGACGAAAGGATATGTTTACTTACTGGTGTTCCAGGATCGGTTCACTAAATGGACTGAGATAATTCGACTACGAAGTGCGACAGCCAGTAGTATCATGCAAAAATTAAGAGAATTAATTTACCGATTTGGCAAACCAAAAGTGTTTGTGTCAGACAATGGGACGCAATACAAAAATAAATTAATAAAAGATTTTTGTAATGATTTTAAAATTACTCACCAGTTTAGTCCCCCTTACAGTCCACAAAATAATCCCGTTGAAAGAATGAATAAAGTCATTGGCACGACACTGGCCCAAATGTGTCGTGGCAACCAACGAACATGGGATCAGTGGATACCGGAGATAAGCTACGCTATTAATAGCTCCGTACACGAATCTACAGGATTTTCTCCAGCATTACTAAATTATGGTAGGGAGTTAACGGTAGGGAGTTCAATACGCGAGGATGCTGATCCACCAGATGCAACTGTAATGGCACCGGAGGAATACAGCGAACGAATGGCGAAACTCCAAGAAATTTATGAACTGGTAAGGTTAAATCTAAGGCGAGCGTTTACTAAACAGCAAACGCACTACAATCTTAGGAGAAGAGCTTACCAGCCTAAAGTCGGTGACATCGTATATAAACGGCAGCATCATTTGTCAGACGCATCAAAGAAGTTCTCAGCGAAACTAGCACCAAAATTCAGCGGCCCCTATAAAATCCACAGGGTGATTTCACCGGTCATCGTCGAGCTCACGGACACGCGGGATCAGCTGCATGGAAGGTCACACGTGTCAGAGTTAAAACTCAGTCAGATGATATAGAAAAAAAAAAGGGAAAAAAAACACATTTTTACGTGGAGGGGCAATGCCATTTGAGGTATAAATTCTCACCTGTACAACTGGAGTCTTCAGTTTAAATCCAACCATGCGACCAGCGAGAAGAAGCAAGATCCGAATTCAACCGTGGCAGCCGCCTCCGACCGAAGTCTCCGGACCGAGAACACCGCCCCGGAATAAATCCGTAGAGCAAGATGGAGCAGAAATTTTACAATTACACTGCAGCCCCATTCCTGCTCTACTGTCCCCGATGCAGGATACCCCCCCGAAGCTGAGACTGTTCTACAAAATGGAGAAACTATTCGGCAGATCTCCACCGACTCCGCCTGGGAAACGGGGACCATCACCGTTGTCGCCGCTCCCAAAGACGCCAGCCGCTCCCAAAGACGCCAGAAGAAGGACAGCTCCCAATTACGCCCGGCCGGACTATTCATCCTTCCCGGCCCGTTGCTAATGAAAAACCGGCATCGTGGCAAGAGTTGCTGTCAAGCAACGATTGGGCAATGGCGACCGTGACCCGCCTGTCACCGCTCCCGAAGACCCCGGAGGAAGGCCAGCTTCCACTTATACCTGGCCGGGATATTCGTTTACCCCCCGTAATTAGCTTACCCGAATCCACCGGTTGGGAATGCTTGATGGGGCTGGACGAAGTCGGTGCGATGGAGAGCGGTAACGGGTCGGTCACAATGGCGGACATCGGTGTGCAGGCGCTGCCAACCGTGACCAACCCAACATCACCAACGGTACAGTTTAAAGTACCGATACACCCGAAGAAAAAAATCCACATTAAAGTCGGGGAAAAGTGGATAAAGATGGAATACCGGAGGGCGTTAAAGAAGGGATTCGTCAAATAGGTCCTTTCTTTTCCCCAGGGTGAGGATGGTATGTAACGACGCGATATGCAAAGAGGGCCAGAATTAAATATATAAAATATATTTGTGGCGACTCTGCATATCGTTTCGTCATTTTGAATTAAAACTTGAAATGGCACATTCCATCGCTCGGCCGTGAGTAAGTTTCGAAACGACCGCGTCGAAAAATCCGAATCCTCCCGATTTCGTTCGCGCGCGCCACAGCCGCAATGCGGAAGAATTCCCCACCTGAAAAGTCCGAACAGTGGGGACAATGGAGGGGAATCTCGCGAATATAAACGAGGTCTGGAGCGCTCCTGCTTCAGAGCTTGTATGGCGTGGGCCTTTCCAAGGTGGCTTATACGAGATCCTGAGTGACATGCAATCCGGATTGTAAGTTATTCAGTTTTCGCAACTGGACGGATAAAATTGTAGAGACACATTCCATTGGGGAATCTCTGCAAATTTACCCGTTACTAGTTAGATTTGTAAAGAGACACATTCCGTTGGGGAATCTCTGCAAATTTAATGCGAATCAATTACCGGGATAATTTGTAAAGTAGAAAAGAGCTTTACAAATTAGCGCGAATCCGACTAGATGGATAAATTTGTAAAGAGACACATTCCATTGGGTAATCTCTGCAAATTTAGCCGTTACTAGATAATTTTGCAAAGAGTAACTTCCAACGGGGGAACTTTGCAAAATTAATCCGATACCGAAATAATTACCGTGTCTTCCCGACAATTGCAACTAGACGGATAAATTTGTAGAGACACATTCCATTGGGGAATCTCTGCAAATTTAGCCGTTACTAGATAGTTTTGCAAAGAGTAACTTCCAACGGGGGAACTTTGCAAAATTAATCCGATACCGAAATAATTACCGTGTCTTGCCGAAAATTGCAACTAGACGGATAAATTTGTAAAGAGACACATTCCATTGGGGAATCTCTGCAAATTTACCCGTTACTAGTTTAAATTTGTAAAGAGAAACATTCCATTGGGGAAACTCTACAAATTTAATGCAAACCCGAAACACAAAACAAGTACCGAAAACAATAAAATTAAACACATCATATTTTATTGTGTAGAGCCATCTATGGGTGTATGTCCCAGGCCCCAAGACGAGTACAGAAATCTGCCGTGGACGTAGCCGTCCAAACACAGAGGGAGTAGCCGTCCAAACACAGAGGGAGCGGCTGTCCAAACACAGATCGAGCAGTCGTTCAAACACAGAGGTAGCAGCCGTCTTGCTATCAACTGCTAGATTCCTTTTATATTATTTGAATGATTTTAATTTCTCATTTTGTATATATTTTGTAAATAAACTAGTTAATTATTGTTGTGTGTATTTATTGGATTAAGGGGGTTTTATCAGTCATAAATATAGTCAACCAGAAAGTATTAAGAGTGGAATTAAAAAAAAAAAAAAAAAATTAAAAATAAACTAAATGAACCCGGACCGACCCGTGGTAAAATAAAAATTTACGTTTTCACCACTCATTGCATAATTAAAATTATTTAGTGGGTGGCAACGTTACATTATAAATATTTATAGTAAATGACAATAAAAAAATGTAAAATCAATTTATTGCCTGCAATTTCGAAATAATAGTTCTATCAAATATAAGACGATAATATAAACGACGATAAATAATGATTAAAGAATAAGATTTTGTTCAAAATCCTGTCACTTTTTTGAAAAATGGGAATGGGAAATACATATTTGCATTTGATAAAAACTATAAAACTTTTTGTGAATCACATTTTAATAAGAGTAAAATTATAATTAACTGATCATTAGGCTCATCCTCTTCTTTTATTTTTTCTTTTGTACTTTTTTCCCAGTCTTTTTCTTTGCCCTGCAGGAAAAAGACGCGGCACACACTAACAACAAACTAAAAGGGTTACTACACAACTCAACTTAAAATAATATAAATTATAAATGTATATAACACCGGGATTCAAATCATTACATGCTATAGATGCTATAATAAACATTATCAAAATTTAACTTATTATTTTATTAAAATATTTATCTAATTTAATGGTATTGTAACTGTTGTCTTATTTGTGTAATGTGTATATTTCACTCAAATATAGCATATTTCCGGGCGATTTTCATAATTGGTATTTCGGAGATAAAAAGCAATGTGAATTTCTTTCGCACGGATTTGGCGGCGATTCACAAACCGCATCATTAGCATATGACGTCAGTTGAAAAGTACATCACGGCATCTTTCAATGCATGATTCATGCGTCACTGGAGGCGCGTGAGGGGAACAACCTGTCGGCAGTAATTATATAAATGGTGCAACGGAACTATCGAATACCTTCGAATGGATATCGTATGGATCTTGTTTGACGGTGTGTGAATCATATGAAGATAAAAGAAATTACATATGAAAATGTTATTTTACATTGTGTGGAGCGTATTGTTTAGAAGCGAAAACCTTTAAAACCGAATAGACCCGAAATATTACCCGAGAAAGTAAGGTGTGTGTGTTGCCTATAATCACACTAATTTGATTTAATCCCCCTCTGGGCGACAGTTTTACGTACTTCTGAGGGCTACCATACCGTTAAGCAGATAAGGAAGAGAGATAAGACGAAATAAATCGTAAGTACGAGTAATATTAAGTGTAATTTTCTTTGGTAGACTGTATTACTTTCTCCTACAAAAAGTTAATTTATAAAAAGCGAAGAACAATGTGTCGGGACCGTGGTATAAGCATCAAAATATACGTTTAATTCAGCATCGCAATTGGTCCACGGTTCAAATTCAGATTGTTTGAAGTGTTTTTTTTTTATATTTTTTATGAATTTATGTGTATTTAAAAACGTTTGACGTATTTTGCCGGTAAATATTGTTGATCGTTCATCAATCATTTTTTTTTTAATCGTGAATCTAACGACGGATTTTTAGGGTTCGTTTTACTTCTTTCGAGGACATATTTTTTCTATTTAAATTGAAGAGTTGAAACTTTTAGGGTTGATAGAAAATATGGCGAGCCCTAATTGGTAATTTTTTTCAAAAAATTTAAAATACCTCCCCCCCCCCTAGCATTCCAGAGCGCGTCATTCGGCCGGGTCCCAAGGTTCATTTTTCTTTTTTTTAAGGACGTATTTTTTTCTTTTACAGTCAAAAAGTTGAAACTTTTAGGGATTGCAGAAGATATTGTTTTAAAATTTTTGAAACTACCCCTATGTTCCGTTAGCACCCCCTGATTTCATTTTTATTATTGTAAGGATGTATTTTTTTCTTTTACAGTTGAAAAGTTGAAACTTTTAGGGATTGCAGAAGATATTGTTTCAAAATTTTTGAAACTACCCCTATGTTCCGTTTGCACCCTTTGGCTTCGTTTTTATTCTTTAAATGATGTATTTTTTATAAGTCGATTAGTTGAAACTTTCAAAGATTGCAGAAGATATTTTTTCAAAATTTATGATAATAAATAAATATATAAATGGTGATGATCAGTTCTACAAATAACTGCTAATGTTTAAAATAGGTAAAATTGGTAGATTAAAACACAAATTATTTTTAAAACATTTAACCTGAAAAAAGTAACAAGATGTCAAAACCAACAAAATGTATTATAGGGATTTTCAGACAATATGCTGTCAACTATTTTCGACTTTCCGATCGCACTGTACATGAGTAGTTTTAAAGCTACAGGTAATTAGGAATGACGATAATGTATGAAGTTATTTTATTTACTTAATGCTTTTGCAACAAGTGAGGGTTTTTAATTTTTGACATGGTTCGTGTAATTGTACTCGATTAATATAATAATCGGTTGTCCTTAATATTTTGCGATAAAGATTAAATGTGGTAAAATTGAAGTTGTAATTTGATTGTAATTGTAACTATTGTGTGTTCTTTTAGATGAGTTAAAGTCGCCGTTCAAGTCGACGTTGAGGCCGAAGTCCACGCCAACGCCAACGCCAATGCAGGGATTGGATGACGGTTTTATTGAGACATCGGTGATTGAAGGAACTGAAAGTAAGGATCACTTTTAATTTTATTATAATAATTTTAATGCAAGAATAATTATTTTCTTTAGAATTTTCCAATTGACAAGACACGATAATTTAAGAGTCTATTAAACTTTTATGACCATATTGTTCATAAAATACATGCTATTTTGTATGTACCTTAATTAAATTGTCTGATTATCTATTATTTTATAAATGTTTCAAGTAGAAATGTGTAATTTTATTTTAGATGTTATTATAAAATAATTTTACATATAATTATTTTGATAATTGACCAAACAAATAGTAATAAATATATCAAAATTAATGTTATTGTAGCAATTGTATTATTTGTAAAGTGCCATTTCTTTTGGTGTATTTGTCGTGGAAGGAAAGTAGTTGTTTTAATAAGTCATTTGTTTGTTAATGTTTTACGTTATGTTTAATGAAAGACTGTTAAAAACATGAATACTTGATAATTGATTTAGAAAGTGACAGTATATTTTAATAATGTTATTTTTAATTTCAGGAGGTCAATGTGTTCTTGTATGTGGCACATTTCGTCAAGCCAGTCCGATAATTTCTAATTATTCCAGCGGACGAATGTGCACTGGTGGCGGTAGCAATTGCCTCGCATATTCCTCCGATGGATTGGACGAGTGAGCATGTGGATGCTGTTCTCAAGGTAGGTGATCCATTTTATCGTAGGTGTATCGAAGAGCGTAAAAAATATTCACCTCAAACAAACCATCCCTATTTGTCCACTGAAGAAGTGACACACCCGACTTGCAACACATTTTCTATTACTCAATACAGTTTTGTCAAACGTTGCACAGAGCAACTGCTTTTAGGAGCACAGGGAGAATTCGGTGTCTCCATAAACGAAATGCCGCCGTTGTCAGAAAAATTGTTTTAATTTTTCGAAACCGCCTCATTTGGTATATTTATTTGTAATCAGCAGACGATGGCTGTAATGAAGGTGACAATTTCTGAAGGTCTGTATCAATATTGTATGGTTGACTCACATTCTCGACCAAATCTTCATTGTGCCGGTAGTATAGGTCAGCCAAATGCTTTTTTAATACGGTGTACATCTGTGCAACAACTGGCTGATGTTCTTTCAGAAATATATATGAATGTAAATGCTCAAACTGTTTATACGATTACTGCCATTCAAATTGAAAATGTTCAAAATGCGCCTAACAACTTTATATTCGGTAGTCAAATCGCTCATACTACTACTACTGCTTCTCTGCTTCCTCCTCCTCTTCCTACTACTACTACTACTACAACTACTACTACTAATACTACTTCTATTATTATTAATAACACAGAAACGCATCCCCGCCGTACTTCATCGCGTATACAAAACATTATAACTGATACAATTAATACTACTAAAACGCCTTCGCGCCGTACTACAATGCCAGGTTTAGATTCTTCTTATTTGGGTAAAATGATAAATATTTGTGGCTTTTGTAATGCCGTTAAATTTAAGAGTGAAACCGCGTTAAATTGTTGTAAGAAGGGCATCGTCCGACTTCCGGGTTTTCCAAATTATCCAGATTTTTTGATGGCCCTTCTGAACAAAGATCATCCTAAATCGAAGGAATTTCTCAAGAATATTCGTGCTTACAATTCTAATACAGCCATGGCTTCGGTTAGTGCAAATTATGATGTACCATAGGGTCGAGGGCGTCCCATTATTAAAATTAGCGGCGTTTTTCATCACAGAATTGCGAATGTGTCTAGGAATGATCCTCGATTTGGGAGTGTGTACATCTGTGCTGGTACAAGTGATTCTTCTTGCAATAATCCGGAACTTAATAGGTCTCTACTTGCCCAGTTGCGAGGAATGATGCGAGACATTAATTCATTCGTGAAACATTACATGCATATGGGCGAACTTATAGATAATAGTGCTCGGGGGGGGGGGGGGGGGGGGAATCCATTGAAGAGTTGCATATTATTTTCTTTCTTAATCCTACAACAGACAGACGTAGATTTAACGCACCCACCGATCCAAATGAAATAGGAGCAGTGTTTACGTCCCATGATGGTCAGGTACCGGAGCACGATACATATGGCCTTCGCGTGTACTATCGCCCCGATGCGAACGGACGCCTTCGTGAAAATGAAGGTTTTCAAAACATCTCGAGACTATCTCCCATATCGGATCCCCTTTGCTATCCGCTGTTGTTTCCACATGGAGAACATGGTTGGAGCATGCGTATGGAATTACCCTCGACACAACGGGCGAAGCGCCAACGCATATCGATGTGCGAATTTTATGTATACAGGTTGCAGATTCGCAACGGAGTGTTTAATTCAGTGCTGGGAAGTTGACGCAACAATTTATAGTGGATAGTTACGTGAAAATCGAGGGCGATCGACTAAAATTTATACGTGAAAATCAGAAATTGTTGCACGCCGAAAAATATGTCGGATTAATAGATTATATCAATCGTAAATCAGAGAACGACGACGTCTCTGCTGCGAATATTGGCCGTATGGTTATTTTACCAAGTTCATTTCAAGGAGGCCACCGTTTCATGGTTGGAAATTATCAAGATTCAATGGCGTTGGTTGCCAGGTTCGGCAAACCGACGTTATTCATCACGATGACGTGCAACTCGCGGTGGAGGGAAATTACGGAAAACTTAAAAGTTAATCAGGTGTCATCCGATAGGCCGGATTTAATTGTGAGGGTATTCCACGAGAAGTTGAAATTGCTCATGCGCGATCTGACGGTGAACGCAATTTTTGGAAAATTAATTTCATGGGTGTACGTCATAGAGTTTCAAAAGCGGGGTCTTCCACATGCTCACATTTCAATTACGATAAACGAAAGGGAAGCGCCGAAAACAGCAGACGACGTCGACAGGATCATATCGGCGGAATTGCCGAATAAGGAACAACAACAAGAGCTGTACCAAGCGGTTTTAGATTTGATGGTTCACGGTCCTTGTGGCGACAGTGACCCGACGTCTCCCTGTATAGAGGACGGAAAGTGCAAGAAACACTTTCCGTTTTCGTTTGCCGAAACGACAGTCATCAGCGACGGACAAATTACGTACCGAAAACGACAACAAAGTGGACCAGTTCATTTCAAAAATCGCGAGGTGGATAACAGGTGGATTATCCCCTATAATCCGGGCTTACTACTGAAATTCGGGTCGCTCATAAATGTTTTGTACATAGCCAACGTTGGTTGCGTAAAATATCTATTCAAATACATCAACAAGGGTGACGATGCGGCCCTTTATCGAGTGCAAGATCACGAATCGAATGCAGATATTGGGGTGGTAGTGCACGATGAAATATCGGAATTTATCGAGAGTAGATACGTGTCGGCGTGCGAAGCGATGTGGCGAATATATAATATGTATATGGTGGAAAAAAGTCATACCGTCGTTCGTTTGGCGGTTCATCTCCCGAACGAGAGGATTGTTTACTTCAAAGAGAATGACGATTTAAATGCCGTAATTGATAGAGCCGATCGGCATACCTCCATGCTCGAGGATTACTTTCGATTGAACGCGATCGATGAAGAAGCAAGGATGTTGCATTACGTCGAAATTCTGGAACGCTACGTTTTTCAGAACAACACCTGGAAACGGCGTCCAAGGAAACTTAAAGTCATCGGGCGAATCTATTCCATCAGTCCAAAACAAATTGAACAATTTCACCTCAGAATTTTGTTGCTTCACATAAGAGGAGCCATCTCTTACGAGGATTTGCTGAATCCGAGAGACGGTAATCCGGCTCCTTGCACGTCTTTCCGCGAAGCGGCAAGGCGGCGCATGTTCATTGGAGGAGATGACTTGGAGTGGGAACGAACTCTTGAAGAATGCTGCCAAAGTCAAGTGCCCGGGCAAATTAGAAAAATTTTCTGTTATTTACTTAATTTTTGCGATGTCGCCGAACCTCGGCTCCTATATGGGAAATTTAGAGAACATCTTCTGGAAGATTATTTACGGCGACATATGGCCGAGTACGAATCGGAAAAAAGGTGCCTCATTCGAATGGAGATTTTTATGAACAGTATGAATGCGTCACTTTTAAACTATAACTTTGCCGACTTATTTGTTCACTTTAATCTGAATCCGGCAACAATACACGCGGGCTGGTCCGATAATAACGATGTAATTCACAACGATAATATTTCTGATGATGATGCGGAAGCGGTACGCCTCGTAGACTTACTCTTCGAGGCAATGAACGAAATGAGTTCTTTCAATCCGGAACAAGAGCGCGTGTACCACATGTTGGTGGAGTCAGTTGTCAATGGATCAGCTGACGTTGCGAGATGTTTTTATCTGCAGGGCGCCGGCGGCACAGGCAAAACATTCCTTTATAATGTTTTGCTGAAATATTTGGAAGGGACAGGTAAACAGTGTCTGGCGGTGGTACACACCGGTATAGCGGCCATCCTATTACGTGGTGGGCGTACCGCCCATTCGGCCTTCAGGCTGCCTTTAGATGTTCACGAACAATCTTCTTCCGGGATAAGTAAAGGGTCGTACGAGGCCGAACGTTTGAAACGTGTCCAATTGATTGTTTGGGATGAAATTTCGAGACTAGTCACTTAACAATAAACGTCGTAGACCGTTTATTACGAAATATATACGATCGGCAGTTTGTTCCTTTTGGAGGAGTGTGCGTTCTTTTGGGCGGCGATTTGCGTCAATTGCTACCCGTTAATAGGGGAAATACTGCGCAAATGGAACACACTTTCATAAATTGCACCGCGTGGCCTCAATTTCGAGTAGTAGAGCTAACGGAAAACATGCGCGTCGAACGCGGCGCCGTAGCGTTTGCAAATTGGTTGCTTGAAGTGGGTAACGGGACCCTCGCGGTTAAATATCAAGAACGACTTCCTTCCGGTAGCATACAGATACCCGACGAGTGCGTATCAAAGGACGTAGTCAATGACATTTACGGGGGTATATCTAAGATGAGCGTCAGTGATCGATTTACGTTGCTCTCCGAGCGTATGGTGCTTTGCTCCCTAAACAGGACATGCGACACCATCAATGATCAGATGAGAATGTTTCGTCAGTCTTAGCGTAGATACTGTCGAAACCGATGACGCAAACGATAAAATCAAATATCAAGAGGAAGTGTTAAATTCGCGAGATCACAGCGGAATGCCCAGGCATGAATTGAGGCTTAAAGTAGGTGTGCCAATCATTCTTTTGCGAAATATATCCATGGAAGACGGATTGGTGAATGGGGTTAGAATGATCGTTAGGTCGATGTCGCCGTTTCTGCTCACAGCTGAAATTGTGACCGGTGCTCATCGTCGACAAGTTCACTCAATTCCCAGAATGGATTTGACCTCTCGCGATCCGCATTTTCCGTGCACGCTGAAACGTCGTCAATTTTCCGATGCACGAAGGACAGCTCTATCGATCCTTAACGATGCCGCCCCTCTGACTCCACCCCACCGCCCCCCGGAAATAAAAAAGTGGCAAAGAAAAAATAAAGTGTTATAACTCAAAAACGTACAGTCCGATTCGAACGAATTTTTTTTTTAAAGATTCGTCTTGCCAAGACGAACATTCCTGCAAAATCGTTAGAGACGTTTTGGAGCAATGGAATTAAATGTGAAATTTCATTGTTTTCGTCTAGCTTCCATCGAGGACGTATTTTTTTCTATTCAAATCGAAGAGTTGAAACTTTCAAAATAGATAGGGGATCGGACGAGCCTTGAGCTGTAATTTTTTCAAAATTTTTCCAACCCCCCCTGACCAGTGGCGTCCTTTGTCGAATTTTTTTTCGTCCGATCAGAAATCTGATTACACCGGAAAGCCCTTCTCGAGCCCAACAGAAAATCCAAATAACATTTCTCGATCCGACCTCTCCTTCTAATTTTAAAAAATTCATAAAACTTTTATTTATTTTGCCGGTAAATATTTTCGATCGTTTTAAAATGAATTTTTCTATTCCTTTTTAAATCACGAATCCAACGACGGATTATCATTGCGGTATTGGGTGTACGTAAAACAAACTTGGATTTTTTAAAATCGCCCCATTATTAACCGAGATATGAATTTTTGAATTATTGCCGTTTTTGAACGTTGAAAATTTTCCCCCGGAAAATCAATTGAGGTAAAAAAAAATACTTCCGGAAGGGTTAGAACAATGAAACTTTGGGAAATCATTAAGAGTGCCATTTGAAGCAGACCACCAAAGTTTGGTAACATTTCGGTCACCCCGTCAGCCGCCAAAGACCAAAACAACCCCCATCAGTACCGCCCCCAAGTTTTGTTTGTTTGTCTGCCGGTTTGTAATATGCAACACGCTTCTCAGACGGTCACCAAATCATTTTTAGAGGCCCAAAGTTGATGATAAGAAAAAAGTTTCTTCCCGTTAACGTCCGATTGCTCTCCAAATAGCAAATTAAGAAATACATCGATGGTGCACTGTCACATTTGACAGTTGTCAGATTCGGAAATTGGGGTTACCAGAAACTGGGGTTACCACCGGATTACATTCCTCGACGCGTGTGGTTTGAGCAAAACGATTTAAAATAATGTTTTTTTTTTAATTTTTTTTCACCCCCTTCTGCACGGATAAGAGAGGTGGCGCTTTTGAGCAATGGGGTGTCTATCAATTGTCATCGAATGAGCAAATTTCATCGTCCCCACGATCCTCCCGGTGGCCGTCGGAACCTTCTCAAGAAATTATACAAGAAAATTCGGCCCGGCCGTGATCCGTAATTTTTTCAAAACCTTCCAAACACACCCCGCCCCTCCAGAGCGTGATATTTAGTCCACCCCGGACATATTTTCCCATCTTTTTTATTTCTTTCGAGGACGTATTTTTTTCTATTTATATCAGAGAGCTGAAACTTTTAGGGGGGGGGGGGGGGGGGTCAGGGTAAGGCGTTCCTTTATCTGTATTTTTTTCAAAATTTTCAAAACACCCCCTACCCTTCCAGAGCACGTCACCCTGATTTTCGTTTTTCTTTTTTTAGTGATTTATTTTTTTCTATTTAAATTGAAGAGTTGAAACTCTCAGGGTAGGTTCGGGGTACAATTGGCCTTGCTCCGTAATTTTTTCAAAATTTTCAAATGTCATATTTTTCAATAACTATTGAAACTAAATCAAAAACATATACAAAATTTTTACATAAAGTGCATACTTTTTGAAATACCGATTTTCCCCAGTTTTCAACTGTCTAAAACGATTTAAAAATATATATATTTTTTTTTTACCCTCTTCTGCACTGCCGATGGAGATGTTTCTTTCAGGCAATGTGGCAGCTATGACGGGGCATGGATTGAGCCAATTTGATCGTCCCAACGATCTTTCCTGTGGTCGTTAGGGCCTTCTTTAGAAACATTTAGAAATTAGAAGAAAAAAATTCGCACAGCCTTCCCTGTATATCCTGGACAATTTAAACCTACCCTATCCTCTTCACAAGAGACCCCTCTACAACATTCATTCTTTGAATATTTTCTAATCGTTTGCGAGTTATGAATTTTTTTATGTTTCAAGGTACAAAATTTTTAATTTTTCATGAAAAACCATCGGAAATTTGAGTGAAAATCGCATGACACGGATTTGGCTGAAATTTTCACCAAAGATACCTTTCGCCTTAAGGGGCACCACGTGACAAGTATTTTTTCTCTGGGGGGCCCCTTACGCTTCATTTTAACTCCCCGAGTGCGATTTTTTTTTCTTATGAGGACGGATTTTTTTCTATGAAAATCTAAGAGTTGAAACTTTAAGGGTGGGTAGAGGGTGGTTCGAGTCATGATCCGTAATTTTTTCAAAATTTTTTAAACACCCCCCACTTCTCCAGAGCGCGTTATTTGGCCCACCCCTGAATTTGTTTTCATCTTCTTTCAAGGACGTATTTTTTTCTATTCAAATTGAAGAGTTGAAACTTTTAGGGTAGGTTCGGGGTACAATTGGCTTTACTTCGTAATTTTTTCAAAATTTTTAAAACACCCGTTACCCTTCCGTAATTTTTTAATTCGACATTTTCGACATATTTCAGCAGGGGTGTGGAAGGGAAAAAATTGAATTCAATTCAAATGACAGATTTTTCAATAAATATTGAAGCTAAATCAAAAAAATGTACAAAATTTTTACATAAAGTGCATACTTTTTGAAATACCGATTTTCCCCAATTTTCAACTGCCTAAAACGATTTAAAAATATTTTTTTTTTTTTTTACCCTCTTCTGTACTGCCGATGGAGACGTCCTTTTCAGGCAATGTAGCAGCTATGACGGGGCACGGATTGAGCCAATTAGATCGTCCCAATGATCTTTCCTGTGGTCGTTAGGGCCTTCTTTAGAAACATTTAGAAATTAAAATAAAAAAAAATTGCACAGCCTTCCCTGTACATCCTGGACAATTTAAAACTACTTCATCCTCTTCACAAAAGACCCCTCTACAACATTTAATCTTTCAATATTTTCGATTTTTCTAATCGTTTGCGAGTTATGAATTTTTTTATGTTTCAAGGCACCAAATTTTTCATTTTTCATGGGGAGACACACCATCGGAAATTTGAGAGAAAATCGCATGACACGGATTTGGCTGAAATTTTCACCAAAGATACCTTTTGCCCAAAGGGGCACCGCGTGACAAGTATTTTTTTCTCTGGGGGCCCCCTTACCCTTCATTTTAACCCCCCGAGTGCGTTTTTTTTTTCTTATGACGTATTTTTTTCTATGAAAATCTAAGAGTTGAAACTTTAATGGTGGGTAGAGGGTGGTTCGAGTCATGATCCGTAATTTTTTCAAAATTTTTCAAGCACCCCCCACTTCTCCAGAGCGCGCTATTTGGCCCACCCCAGAATTTGTTTTCATCTTTTTTCAAGGGCGTATTTTTTTCTTTTTAAATTGAAGAGTTGAAACTTTTAGGGTAGGTTCGGGGTATAATTGACCTTGCTCCGCAATTTTTTCAAAATTTTTGAAATACCCGTTACCCTTCCGTAATTTTTTAATTCGACATTTTCGACATATTTCAATTTAATTCAAATGTCAGATTTTTCAATAAATATTGAAGCTAAATCAAAAACATGTACAAAATTTTTACATAAAGTGCATACTTTTTGAAATACCGATTTTCCCCAATTTTCAACTGCCTAAAACGATTTAAAAATAAATTTTATTTTTTTTACCCTCTTCTGTACTGCCGATGGAGACGTCCTTTTCAGGCAATGTGGCAGCTATGAGGGGGCACGGATTGAGCCAATTTGATCGTCCCAATGATCTTTCCTGTGGTCGTTAGGGCCTTCTTTAGAAACATTTAGAAATTAAAATTAAAAAAATCGCACAGCCTTCCCTGTACATCCTGGACAATTTAAAACTACTCCATCCTCTTCACAAAAGACCCCTCTACAACATTTATTCTTTGAATATTTTCGATTTTTCTAATCGTTTGCGAGTTATGAATTTTTTTTATGTTTCAAGGCACAAAATTTTTCATTTTTCATGAGTAAAAAAAAAACCATCGGAAATTTGAGTGAAAATCGCATGATACGGATTTGGCTGAAATTTGCACCAAAGATACCTTTCCCTACAAGGGGCATCGCGTAACAAGTATTTCACTTCTGGGGGCCCCCTTACGCTTCATTTTAACTCCCCGAGTGCGATTTTTTTCTGTGTGTCAGACATGGCATTCAATGACATATTTGAAACAAGGTTATGATTGTACACAAGTTTCAGATTTAATGACATTGACATGACAAGCCAAAGTCGCGGGTTTAGGTTAGGAACCTATCAGCTGTACGTCAGACATGACATTCACTGACATATCTGGAACAAGGTTATGATTGCACACAATTGTCAGATTTAATGACATTGACATGACGTGTTTAAAGTCGCGGGTTTAGGTCAGGAACCTATCAGCTGTGCGTCAGACATGACATTCACTGACATATCTGAAACAAGGTTATGATTGTACACAATTTTTAGATTTAATGACATTGACATGACATGCCAAAGTTGCAGGTTTAGGTTAGGAACCTATCAGCTGTGCGTCAGACATGATATTCACTGACATATCTGAAACAAGGTTATGACAAGGTTATGATTGTACACAATTTTTAGATTTAATGACATTGACATGACATGCCAAAGTTGCAGGTTTAGGTTAGGAACCTATCAGCTGTGCGTCAGACATGACATTCACTGACATATCTGAAACAAGGTTATGATTGCACACAATTTTCAGATTTAATGACATTGACATGACATGCTTAAAGTCGCGGGTTTAGGTTAGGAACCCATCAGCTGTGCGTCAGACATGACATTCACTGACATATATGCGGGACAGTTTTTTTTCTACGATTAACGGAAAATCTCGAAACTCTTCAGCGGAGGTGTTAAAGGGAAAAATGATAATTCCTTAGAATTCCTTATAATAATTTTATTTTTTTCAAGGACGTATTTTTCTCCAGTCGCGGACGTATTATTTTCTTTGCAGGTCGGAGATTTGAATTTTCTAGGGTAGGTAACAGGTAGTACGAACCTTGATGTGTATTTTTTTTTTAAATTTTAAAACACCCCCTACCATTCTGGACTGCTTTTCTTGATTTGTTGCTCGCTTAAGAAGATGGACCTAAGTGCATCCACTTTTTTTCATGGGTAATTGTGTCATTATTATATTATGTTAGGGAGTAGGAGTAAATTGCAGTCGAGAATATATGTCGGCGTCAATTGTAATGTAATTGATGCTGTACCAAAAACATAATTTTTAGATATTGTCAGTTAATCTGTATATTGCCATATTTTTTATGTTGCAAGTTAAATAATTGGGTAATTGTTGTGGCGAGTTAAATGAGTTGTATATTTAATGGTGCTCATCTAAATTGATATTGAAATATTTTAGAGAAAACAGGTACATAAATAAATATTATTAATGAATGAAAACTGATTTCAGTATCAAATAATATTTGTGGCGCTACACTTACAAAGCTCGCCCTCTAGGAGGTTGACTAACTAAAATATCTAAAAACAATTTTGCAAATGAAATTATAATATTATGATATTAAAGTTAGAGAGGAAACCCTAAATTTATATTAATTTTATCTATCGATAGGTCTCCAGAAGTATTTTAATTTTGGCAAAGTACTGTTGTAAGTTGAGTTGCCTACAGTTCCAGAGAACGAATTAATAGTAAGTTCACCAATTCAAATTCAATATTTCGTGTATTTATTAATGCCAATAATCACAATTATTAAGGTAACAATGATATATACATCGCGACGTGGGATAAGTATTTAGATTGTTAATTTTAACATTTAAAATTTAATGGTTAATTTTTATTTTTTGATCTCGGGAACGTAGCCCAAATGGCCAGCTCAAGGCGACTGCTATATTGATATATACAAATTTTGGGTGAATAAATGAATTTCAGATGTATAGAACAACGATCGACCCGAGGAAAGACTTCTCGATCATCGAAAAATCTTTCGGGCCGGGCTGCGATTCGAATCCACACGGCACGCGGTGCAACCGCCACAAGCGCTCGGCCGTACGCACCACACCAACGGCAGCCCGCACGGTCATTTTTTAAAGTTGGCAGGCCTGCCTGCCGATAAATTGGCGCTCCGTTGTTTTTGCTCATAACCTCGTAGTTGATCTGGAAGCGCTTAACGTTTCTCAACGATTTGTTCTCAGTTTATGTCTCTGTTTCTCACAACTGCATAACGATTAGTCTTTTTAAAGACTGTATTAATATACGTGCTTTCTCGCACGTGATATTTTTGTGTGTGTTTTAGGATTTACGGCCGGCATCGGACATTATGGGCAGGACGAGGAGGTTTCCGAACTTGAAGCCATTTGAAAAAAAAATAACTACAGACAACAGTAAGTATGGACAGTAATAAGTAGAATAGTGTGTTTATTTGTTTGTCTTTTAATTTTTTCACAAATGGGATATATTCACAGTAAAACGTTCGTTTCGAAAACCTAACCTAAAAAAAAGAAAATTCCGCCAGTCGTGATTGTTAAAATAAACAATGGAAGTTTCTATCCCGTTTGTGAAAACAAAACGTTATTTCTGTCACGATTTCGACAGTCGAGAACTCGGATTTTTCTCCCGGAGATTTGTGAAAGAATGTATTAATTTTACTAAAGGGTGTTTTTTTAGGAGCTTGAGAACTTTAAATGATAATACAAGACAGAAATATTGTTGGAATTATTAATTATTATTATAATCTGGTAGATAATTTCATGGCAATTTATTTTTTAAATATGATTTCCGGCATATGTCCGCCGCGGCTACGAGTTACATGGCCCATTAGATCAATGCGATTTCTTACTACTTTTTCCAATAAATCTGGCCGTATGGCGTTAATGGTAGCTTGAATATTGGCTTACAATGCTGTTGCTGGTTGCTGGTTTGTTGGCATAAACCAATAACTTAACATAGCCCCATAAAAAAGTAATCGAGAGGCGTTAAGTAGCACGAACCACTTCTGGAAATAAAGTTGTCACCAAATTGATTTTACAATAAATTGATGCTTAGGCGCGCTGTATGGAAAGTTGCGCCGTCTTGTTGGAACCAAATGTTGCCGATGTTTAGCTGATTAATTTTTGGAAACAAAAAATCACCTCATTGCGAAAGAAATAAGGACCAATGTTGCCGCCAGCGTGTAAACCTCACCAAACAGTCAATTTGAATGGATGTAACAGTGTGAAAGGCTTGAGGATTGTCTTCGCTCCATATACGACAATTTTGCTTATTGACAAAGCCATCTAACCAGAAACGAGCTTCATCACTAAACACAATTCTTCGATAAAAATGATCATCTTCGGCCAGTTCCAAATTACCCCAATCAGAAAAAATGCGACGTAAGTCATTTGACTTTAATTGTTGTACGAACTGTACAGGCAAGATCCTTACGTAAAATTTTCCACGTAGTCGAAGGCCAAAGGCCAACAAGCCGACGAATCAACATTTCGGCTTCTTCAACACTTCGCGCTACAGCAGCAATATTCTCTTCGGTACACACATTTCTTTGTCTTGTTGATGTTTTTGAATCGAGAGGAGTAAAATTAGTGCGAAAACGATCAATAACTACAGGAATTGCTTGCTCACTAGGCCGATTATGTTGACCGTAAAATGGATGAAGTGCTCTATGAACTTCGCGAACAGATTTATTTTTTTGAAAGTAAATTTCCACAATTTGGAAGTGTTGTTGTGGCGTTAAACAATTCATGATGAATTGCCTAACCTTACTGAACAGAAATGTCAACACAGTTTGACATTCTCATTGTGTATAGATAGACAACAACCATCGAAACTTCTCATGTAGCTAAAAAAACACCCTATAGATATCATTTTACGATGTTAGTGTTTATACCATGGTTTTGGGGTAAAAAATAAAACTTTCAGTTTATTGTTGAAGTCTTAGACACATTCAATTTACTAATTTTGTGCACTGTAACAAATCAATTATGAAAAAATTCATCATACTATTTAAAAATGGTGGTTTTAATTATTCATTTTCATAATTTTCCTTTTAGACAAGTTATTTGTATTTACTGTAAAAATTTAATTTACCACCACGAAATTATTTAATGTTTCAATTCGTTTTACGGTACATGATATGATCATCCATGTGATTGTTGCATTGTGAATGTATGTTTTTATTAAATGAAAATCGCACGTACATTTTACATTTAATTAAATAATTACAGAGATTAAATAAAATAGAATGAGTTTAGTTAAATGCGCGAACAAACGGTGTAACATTAAGCTTACGTTTATTAGTTATTATTATTTAATATTAAAAATATTTTTAAATTTCCTATATAACAAAGACCAACAATTATGGGTTTTTTTTTATAGGCGATGCGTGCAAATCCCCAGATGCAAAGTTGCTAAAACTGGACGATGAGCGCAAATTAGGTCTGTCAGGTATGTGGAATAATATTCAATCATTATTCATGCTTTTATTCAGATTTTCCAAACTATTTAAAAATCTTAATGATCAAGTGTATAAATCAGATAAGTTAATGATTATTTGTTTCTATCGCATTTCATCACGTTTATATACATTATATACACAGAAGTTAATAATGGGTTATCCTTAATATTTGTGATAAATATTAAATATTGCAAAATTTCAGTTATAATTTCTGTGTTTTCCTATAGACCAGTCGAAATCGACGCCCAAGTCGACACGGAAGCGAAAATCTACACTCACGCAGACGCTTTCAAATATTTCACAGAGAAGTCGAGAAGAAAAGAAGGAACGAATTTACAATTTTGAAATCGGTAAGTTATACATTTAAGCGACCAACAAGTATTATTATTATAAGGAAGAATAAAAGTCAATTGTAATATAAAACGGCTGTTTGGTGTTTCATTCTGATGTGTCCATTGCCATAGTTGTACGGATGATTGTTTTATTTAAATTTGGGGAGATTATTAATATCGATTTTGTTTTTAGGTTTGAATAATAATAACAATAACGTCAATGTATGCAGCGAAACAGTGGTGACTGAAGGAACTGAAAGTAAGGATAATTTTTAATATTATTTTAATAATTTTAATGCAAGAATCATTATTTTCCTTAGAACTTTGTCAATTGTCAAGATATGATAATTTAAAACTCTATGAAACTTTTATGACCGTGTTATTAATAAAATCATGCCATTTTGTCTGTACCATGATACAATCAACCAATTATTTATTATTAAGAAAAAATGTATAATTTGTTTTAAACTAATAATTTAACACACAATAATTTTGATAATTGACCAAACATATAGTACTTTTGAGTATTTGTCGTGGTTGAAAAGTAGTTCTTTTAATAAGTTATTTGTTTTGTTTTGTTAATGTTTTACGTTATGTTTAATGAAAGACTGTTGAAAACATGAATACTTGATAATTGATTTAGAAAGTGAGAGTATATTTAAATTATGTTAATTTTATTTTCAGGAGGTCAATGTGTTGTTGTATGCGGTAGATTTCATCAAGCCAGTCCGATAATTTCTAATTATTCCAGCGGACGAATGTGTACGGCATGTGCACTGGTGGCGGTAGCAATTGCCTCGCATATTCCTCCGATGGATTGGACGAGTGAGCATGTGGATGCTGTTCTCAAGGTAGGTGATCCATTTTATCGTAGGTGTATCGAAGAGCGTAAAAAATATTCGCCTCAAACGAACCATCCCTATTTGTCCACTGAAGAAGTGACACACCCGACTTGCAACACATTCTCTATTATTGAATACGGTCTCGTCAAACGTTGCACAGAGCAACTGCTCTTAGGAGTACAGGGAGAATTCGGTGTCTCCACAAACGAAATGCCACCGTTGTCAGAAAAATTGTTTCAATTTTTCGAAACCGCCTCATTTGGTATATTTATTTGTAATTCACAGACGATGGCTGTAATGAAGGTGACAATTTCTGAAGGTCTGTATCAATATTGTATGGTTGACTCACATTCTCGACCAAATCTTCATTGCGCCGGTAATATAGATCAGCCAAATGCTTTTTTTAATACGGTGTACATCTGTGCAACAACTGGCTGAAGTTCTTTCAGAAATATACATGAATGTAAATCCTCGAACTCTCTATACTATAACTGCCATTCAAATTGAAAATGTTCAAAATGCGCCTAACAACTTTATATTCCGTAGTCAAATCGCTCATACTACTACTACTACTACTGCTTTTCTTCTTCCTCCTCTTCCTACTACTACCACTACTACTACTACAGCTACTACAACTACTACTGCTAATACTACTAACATTACTTCTATTATTATTAATAACACTCCTCGCCGTACTTCATCGCGTATACAAAATATTGAAACTAAAACTATTAATACTACTAAAACGCCTTCAAGCCGTACTACAATGCCAGGTTTAGATTCTTCTTATTTGGGTAAAATGATAAATATTTGTGGCTTTTGTAATGCCGTTAAATTTAAGAGTGAAACCGCGTTAAATTGTTGTAAGAAGGGCATCGTCCGACTTCCAGATTTTCCAAATTATCCAGATTTTTTGATGGCCCTTCTGAATGGAGATCATCCTAAATCGAAGGAATTTCTCAAGAATATTCGTGCTTACAATTCTAATATAGCCATGGCTTCGGTTAGTGCCAATTATGATGTACCACAGGGTCGAGGGCGTCCCATCATTAAAATTAGCGGCGTTTTTCATCACAGAATTGCGAATGTGTCCAGGAATGATCCTCGATTTGGGAGTGTGTACATCTGTGCTGGTACAAGTGATTCTTCTTGCAATAATCCGGAACTTAATAGGTCTCTACTTGCCCAGTTGCGAGGAATGATGCGAGACATTAATCCATTCGTGAAACATTACAAGCATATGGGCGAACTTATAGATAATAGTGCTCAGGGGGGGGGGGGGGAATCCATTGAAGAGTTGCATATTATTTTCTTTCTTAATCCTACAACAGACAGACGTAGATTTAACGCACCCACCGATCCAAATGAAATAGGAGCAGTGTTTACGTCCCATGATGGTCAGGTACCGGAGCACGATACATATGGCCTTCGCGTGTACTATCGCCCCGATGCGAACGGACGCCTTCGTGAAAATGAAGGCTTTCAAAACATCTCCAGACTATCTCCCATATCGGATCCCCTTTGCTATCCGCTTTTGTTTCCACATGGAGAACTTGGTTGGAGCATGCGTATGGAATTACCATCGACACAACGGGCGAAGCGCCAACGCATATCGATGTGCGAATTTTATGTATACAGGTTGCAGATTCGCAACGGAGTGTTTAATTCAATGCTCAGTGCTGGGAAGTTGACGCAACAATTTATAGTGGATAGTTACGTGAAAATCGAGGGCGATCGACTAAAATTTATACGTGAAAATCAGAAATTGTTGCACGCCGAAAAATATGTCGGATTAATAGATTATATCAATCGTAAATCAGAGAACGACGACGTCTCTGCTGCGAATATTGGCCGTATGGTTATTTTACCAAGTTCATTTCAAGGAGGCCACCGTTTCATGGTTGGAAATTATTAAGATTCAATGGCGTTGGTTGCCAAGTTTGGCAAACCGACGTTATTCATCACGATGACGTGCAACTCGCGGTGGAGGGAAATTACGGAAAACTTAAAAGTTAATCAGGTGTCATCCGATAGGCCGGATTTAATTGTGAGGGTATTCCACGAGAAGTTTAAATTGCTCATGCGCGATTTGACGGTGAACGCAATTTTTGGAAAATTAATTTCATGGGTGTACGTCATAGAGTTTCAAAAGCGGGGTCTTCCACATGCTCACATTTCATTAACCATAAACGAAAGGGAAGCGCCGAAAACAGCAGACGACGTCGACAGGATCATATCGGCGGAATTGCCGAATAAGGAACAACAACCGGAGCTGTACCAAGCGGTTTTAGATTTGATGGTTCACGGTCCTTGTGGCGACAGTGACCCGACGTCTCCCTGCATGGAGGACGGAAAGTGCAAGAAACACTTTCCGTTTTCGTTTGCCGAAACGACATTTATCAGCGACGGACAAATTACGTACCGAAGACGACAACAAAGTTGACCAGTTCATTACAAAAAACGCGAAGTGGATAACAGGTGGATTATCCCCTATAATCCGGGCTTACTATTGAAATTCGGGTCGCACATAAATGTACTGTACGTAGCCAACGTTGGTTGCGTCAAATATCTATTCAAATATATCAACAAGGGTCACGATGCGGCCCTTTATCGAGTGCAAGATCGCCAATCGAATGCAGATATTGGGGTGGTAGTGCACGATGAATATCGGAATTTATCGAGAGTAGATACGTGTCGGCGTGCGAAGCGATGTAGCGTATATATAATATGTATATGGTGGAAAAAAATTACCGTCGTTCGTTTGCCGGTTCATCTCCCGAACGAGAGGATTGTTTACTTCAATGAGAATGACGATTTAAATGCCGTAATTGATAGAGCCGATCGGCATGCCTCCATGCTCGAGGATTACTTTCGATTGAACGCGGTCGATGAAGAAGCAAGGATGTTGCATTACGTCGAAATTCCGGAACGCTACGTTTTTCAGAACAACACCTGGAAACGGCGTGCAAGGAAACTTAAAGTCATCGGGCGAATCTATTCCATCAGTCCAAAACAAATTGAACAATTTCACCTCAGAATTTTGTTGCTTCCCATAAGAGGAGCCATCTCTTACGAGGATTTGCTGAATCCGAGAGACGGTAATCCGGCTCCTTGCACGTCTTTCCGCGAAGCGGCAAGGCGGCGCATGCTCATTGGAGGAGATGACTTGGAGTGGGAACGAACTCTTGAAGAATGCTGCCAAAGTCAAGTGCCCGGGCAAATTAGAAACATTTTCTGTTATTTACTTAATTTTTGCGATGTCGCCGAACCTCGGCTCCTATATGGGAAATTTAGAGAACATCTTCTGGAAGATTATTTACGGCGACATATGACCGAGTACGAATCGGAAAAAAGGTGCCTCATTCGAATGGAGATTTTTATGAACAGTATGAATGCGTCACTTTTAAACTATAACTTTGCCGACTTATTTGTTCACTTTAATCTGAATCCGGCAACAATACACGCAGGCTGGTCCGATAATAACGATGTAATTCACAACGATAATATTTCTGATGATGATGCGGAAGCGGTACGCCTCGTAGACTTACTCTTCGAGGCAATGAACGAAATGAGTTCTTTCAATCCGGAACAAGAGCGCGTGTACCACATGTTGGTGGAGTCAGTTGTCAATGGATCAGCTGACGTTGCGAGATGTTTTTATCTGCAGGGCCCCGGCGGCACAGGCAAAACATTCCTTTATAATGTTTTGCTGAAATATTTGGAAGGGACAGGTAAACAGTGTCTGGCGGTGGCACACACCGGTATAGCGGCCATCCTATTACGTGGTGGGCGTACCGCCCATTCGGCCTTCAGGCTGCCTTTAGATGTTCACGAACAATCTTCTTCCGGGATAAGTAAAGGGTCGTACGAGGCCGAACGTTTGAAACGTGTCCAATTGATTGTTTGGGATGAAATTTCGAGACTAGTCACTTAACAATAAACGTCGTAGACCGTTTATTACGAAATATATACGATCGGCAGTTTGTTCCTTTTGGAGGAGTGTGCGTTCTTTTGGGCGGCGATTTGCGTCAATTGCTACCCGTTAATAGGGGAAATACTGCGCAAATGGAACACACTTTCATAAATTGCACCGCGTGGCCTCAATTTCGAGTAGTAGAGCTAACGGAAAACATGCGCGTCGAACGCGGCGCCGTAGCGTTTGCAAATTGGTTGCTTGAAGTGGGTAACGGGACCCTCGCGGTTAAATATCAAGAACGACTTCCTTCCGGTAGCATACAGATACCCGACGAGTGCGTATCAAAGGACGTAGTCAATGACATTTACGGGGGTATATCTAAGATGAGCGTTAGTGATCGATTTACGTTGCTCTCCGAGCGTATGGTGCTTTGCTCCCTAAACAGGACATGCGACACCATCAATGATCAGATGATTAATGAATTTCCGGGAGAATGTTTCGTCAGTCTTAGCGTAGATACTGTCGAAACCGATGACGCGAACGATAAAATCAAATATCAAGAGGAAGTGTTAAATTCGCGAGATCACAGCGGAATGCCCAGGCATGAATTGAGGCTTAAAGTAGGTGTGCCAATCATTCTTTTGCGAAATATATCCATGGAAGACGGATTGGTTTCTTTACTCAATTTTAATAGGCCACGCACAGACGACGGCGCAGCGCAGCGGAGCCGTCGTTCGTCACCAGTTACTTTGTTCAATTTTAATGGAATAAGCTTAGACGACGGCGCAGCGCAGCGGAGCCGTCGTTCGTCACCGGTTACTTTACTCGCACGGACGACGGCGCAGCCGTTTATATTTTTTTTAATATTTTTATATAAATTAAAAATTTATATAAAAACAAATTATTACATATAGTGTTCAGCTTGGACAACTAGTCGCGATAGCTAACAACGCCCCACAAATACACACCCACATGAAAATTGCAACGTGGAACGCAAATGGAATAACGGATAAATTAGACGAACTTCAAATTTTCTTAGAGGACAACGAGGTCGCAATACTTCTCCTAACAGAGACGCATTTAAAACCGGACAAGGCGGCTAGAATTCCGGGCTTCTCCTCGGTAAGGAAAGATAGGATCAGCGCACCAAAAGGAGGAGTCGCAATATTATTCAGAACAAACATATGCGTCCAGAGGATAAACTTCAATACCACGTCGTTCGAAGCTGTTGGCATCGAAACCACCATCAACCAGGAAAAAACAACGCTAATAGCGGTTTATTCAAAACCCACCATCATCATCGACGAGGAGGAATTCAAAGCTCTGTTGTCGCAACCCGACACCATCATCGGAGGCGACCTGAACGCCAAGCATCCAATATGGGGAAGCCGAGTCATAAACCCATCCGGTAGGATCCTAACCAAGATGATGCAAAAAGATGTTCACCTCAAGGCCTGGGGCCCGGAAGACGCCACATCAATTCCAAGTAGCGGCAAGAGAGGAGACGTCCTGGACATTTTTTTCCTGACAGCATCCCGAACAGAGTGATCAAACTGCTCCAGGACAAGCCGGTCCAAAGACTGACACGATTAATCAACAGCATAAGGCCCAACGGCTACTTCCCGGAGATCTGGAAACTGGCGCACGTCATCACCATTCCTAAAGGCGACAAGGACCCGTCAAAACCTATAAACAGACGACCCATCAGCTTACTAGCAGGACTAGGGAAAATAGCCGAACAAGTATTAAAAGACGACATCCAGGAATTTTCCCAGGAAGCGAACTTGATCCCGACCCCCCAATTTGGATTTCGCCGCCAACTAAGCGCAGTCCAACAGGCCACCAACCTGGTGGAAGAAGCGAAACACAACAATAAACCTCGACGAATAGTTCTAATTGCGCTACTGGACATAGAGTCAACAACCAAAGATGCCAGAGAAGGACTACCACAGGGCTCACCAATATCACCGTGGATGTACAATCTCTATGTGGCGGACTTCCCGAAATTCAAACCTTCATCCGGAATAAAAATATTCCAGTTCGCGGACGACACGGCCCTGCTGGCAACGGGACAAAACTTCGAATTGGCAGCCAAAAAGATGGAAGACGCACTACGTAAAATCACCAAATATACGGACCGGTGGAAAATCAAAATCAATGAGAGCAAAACAAAAATCATACTACTCGGAACAAAAACACCTTGACAAGACACAATCCTCTTCAGGAAAAAACGGATCAAACTATCACGTAGAATAAAATACCTTGGCATCACCATCGATAGGAAATTACAATTTATACAACACGTCAAAGACAGATCCGAACTAGCAGATTCCAGACTCAGACGCCTATTTCCAATTCTAAGGGAAGGCAGCGGACTTGCAAAAACAGAATAAAAATACTCAACACAGTAACAGGTAGGCTGAAAAGTTCGTAGGCTAACACATAGATGGCGTTACTGGAATTAAATCCATGTGGTTTATAGTAGAACTAACCTTCAAACGACACGTGTATAAATTTGACAGCTATCCAACAATTAGTTCGTGAGATATAGCATTGTGAGTTAAAAACTTTTGTTAGTGTGAAAAATGTGAAAAAAAAAGAGTCGTGTCTTAATAAAGCATTGCTTTATTATGAAAAAAAATACTTTTGAAACGAAATCTTGGCTTGATAAACATTATTTGGACTCTGCACCAGGAAAATCAACCATTGAGAAGTGGTTTGCCAAATTTAAACTGGGTGAAATGAGCACTGATGACGGTGCACGCAGTGGACGCCCGAAAGAGGCTGTTACGGTCGAAAATGTGAAAAAAGTTCACAAAACAATAATGAATAACCGTAAAGTAAAGCTGATCGAGATAGCTGAGAATCTGAAGATATCGAAAGAGCGTGTTGGACATATT